>CM076572.1:923298575-924753695 GCA_034641835.2 Pinus albicaulis | reverse complement strand
AATAGCCATGAAAAATATGTTGGTACCTAGATGAAAATATTCGTTGAGGAATCATCTTCCAAGGATGTGCTTGCGAATATTGTCCAATGAAGTCTTCATGTATGTCAGATCTCATAGGTTCATTGTATTTTGTTGTAGAAGGTCCTGCTTCTTATTCTTTGTAACTGAGGCCAGTTCTTTCATTGTAAGATCGTTGATTGTTGATGAGTTATTCCAATGCCCTTGAGCTGTTGGCATAGTTTTCGACATTTTTTCCCTTCTTCACTTCCTTACGCAGCGAGACTACTTCAGCTTCTAGTGCTTCCCTTTCTTGGTTGCTTTCTTCCAACTTCTTTTGAAGTGACTCTTCAATACATTTGTGTTATTCAACCTCAATTTTGAGACCTTGAACTTGTTCTTCAAGAGTATTGGAACGGATCTTCTCAGCATTGAGCTCTTTTATAAGCTTGATTGCCTCCTCATAAAATTCTTCTATGGTCAACCATTCTTCTTCATTGTTTGATACTTCTTGTTTATTGTGCTTGGCCATAAACAATACTTTCTCATTGGCTTCTTCTTTTCTATCATTTTCTTCGTCGGATGATGAGCTATCTTATTTAGAGAGAAAGTTTCTTTTGGATCCTTTCTTTTTGCCTTGCTTGTTGAATTTCTTAAAGCCTTTCTTTCCTTTTGAGTTTCCATCACTTTTGTTCAGACATTTTGCTACGAAATGCCACACCTCACCACAACCAAAACATATCAATGGAAGTTTACCTTTGAATTTTCTCTTACCAGGTTTTAGTTTTCTCGTAAAGTAAGCATATTCTTCATCTGAAAGACCTTCTCCATCATCTCTCTTTTATTCACACTTGCAGGTGCATATCATTTCAATTTAAGGTTGTTTTTCCTTATTGGTTTGCTTAGATGCAACGAACATAGTTTCTAGATTTGAAGTACCCTTTTCTTCATCAAGTCTCATTTCATACGCGATGAGAACTCCATGTAATTCTTCCTTGCTGAGTTTGTCCAGATTTGCATTGTATTCTAAGACCGATACCTTTGGGTTGAATCTCCCTGGTAACGTTCTAAGAATCTTTCGTATAATAGTCTTCTCGTCAACTGGCTCTCCCAATCCTTCCAGAGTATTGGTTATTTCATCAATGTATTGAAAGTATGCAACAATGTTGCAATCTTCTTTCATTCTGAGTTGCTCAAATTTTGCTCTATAGATTTGAAGCTTTGCTTCTTTGACATTTGAGTCACCTGCATATATATTCTCAAGCTTGTCCCATACATTTTTGGTGGTTTTAAAACCCAACACCTTATGATAAGCAGATTCAATAAGTCCACTGATAATAATATTCTTTGCTTTTGCATCATTTACCAAATTCTTCTTACCTTGTTCATCCACGGTTGATGTAAATCCATTTTGAACAGTGTCCCATACTTTGTAACCTTGCGCCAAGAGATAGACCTCCATTCTTCCTTTCCAAAGTGCATAATTATTTTCATTGAATAGAGGTAAACCATTCTTGGTATGCTCCATGACCTCCTTCCAGCTGTTAAACTGCTATTGAAGGAACCAAGCTCTGATTCCAATTGTTGGAAATACTGAGAGGGGGGGGGGTGTGAATCAATATTTCTTTCAATTAGATCATTATTATCAATGTTTGTATAATGATAGCAACAAACAAGAGGAACACAAATGCACACAGTTTTTAAGGTGGAAACCCACTCCGGGACAAAAACCACCTAATGCTTTTCTAATAATTCTTTAATATTCAACTCCAATTGAAAATAAAGCTCCAACTTCCTAGAATCTGGAAAAGCATTCTTCTCCAGCTCCCACTGGATGGATGCTCCAATGCCCGAGATTCTTCAGTAGTCAACTGAATGGATGCCCCAACACCCAATGAGCTACAACTCACCCTAGCACCACCCTACCACCCTATAGAAGAATAAAAAATGAATGGACTCCCATACCAGGGAAAATGGTCCACTTTACAATGATATAGAATGATGTAGAAGAAGAAGATATACTAGACCATAACCCCAACTTTGACACAACCGCCTAATGATGATCCTAGACCTCCCAACACTGCCTCTTCAACCCTTGGCAGATAGATACTAGTACAATTTGTACAATAATGTATTTACAATGACTAAGTACAATGATACCTTTACAATGATTGTATGCAATGCTGCCCACTTGAAGACTTCATATGATGAACTTATTGCTGTTGTTATGCACCTTGGTTGCTGCTCTTGTCATGCTACCCTTTGTTGCACCTTTCTTTTCTTTTCTACCGTAGAAAGTCTGGTCCTTTGCAACCCTTGACAACACATGATCTAGATTTTTCTTGCCTTCTAGGAGCTCGATATTGAATCTGGTGTATCTCTGTTATTTCAGATCCTAAATATCTGATTTTTGGCCTTGTATTAGTCCTATAAGTCATATTTCCAATGCCATAGGTCTGACCCAAATTGGATTCTTCAAGAGAGAGTTATACCCAATCTCTCACAATGCCCTAATTATGGATTGTTTCAGTAGATTGTACTTGTACAACATGCCACATGTCACTGTTTCTTCATTTGGCTCTAAAATTGATAGAGAAAAAAGTACAAACTGTGCACTATTTGCCACTTTTTATGGAAATCCAATCTGATACATAGAGAGATAGTTATGACAATTTTACCAAGGTCACTTCTTTGCGATGAATTTCAGGATCCTGCAAAAACTCTGACTTCCATAGATCGTATCTCCAAAAATGTTGTGCACCTTGATCTGAAATTTTTACAGCAGCTTCCTCAGGAATTCGGCTTCACCTCATAAAAATTTAATCTTCTTAACCTTCGTATAAAAAAATTTAGAGCACAAATTCCACAATGATCTGTTTCAAATAGCGAAAGCCCTTGCCTAAGGAGGACAAGAAGATCACAATTTATATAAATGCTTAAGTTGAGAGGGGATTCAACAAGTGAATGTGGGAGGGATTTTAGGAGCTTAAAAAATATTAATTATGACTTTTCAATGACCCATGCCCCAACCCCATGGGGTTTTAGCACACTAACTGGGGGTACAAACTTCAAACATGAATATCTCTCAAACCCTGAAGAATTACATGGCATGCCATATACCAACGAAAACATCTTGACAAGTAGGAAACATCAAAGGAATTATTGACCCAAAATATATTAATTTGGTAGGTAAAAATTCCCATGCAATATTGGGTTAGCCCCTGGTGCTGCTTGGGTCGACATCAATGACAACCACTGATCAACATATCGCACATCGTACATTGCAAGTTCAGGAGGAATGGCGCTAAAGAATATGTTATTATCATTGAAGGACGAAATGTGATAAGGGGTGAATGGGATGTAGTTTCAAAGTTAATTGCAAAGGATTTGAAATATGGAAGTAAGGGCCTTTGAGAAATCACATCGGGGATAAGAGGAGGCTTATAACGGAGCAACATGGAAAGCTGAAATGTGATGGAAAGGCAGACACGATACCATTCAAAGATTAATTTAAATTTATTTAAAATAAAAGATCATTTGTAGTTGCGTTATTTTATGCAGAAACATGAACACGGGTAGTAGACTTGGGTAACACCCAACCTCGTGCAGAACATTGTTGTATGTGGTGATGCCTTGTAAATAAATGGAAGAATAAACGCTGCGAGCACAAGAAAAAGAGGCAGAGTCGGGAAGAAGGGGACATGATAAAATTGTTTTAATCATAGCGACATAGGCAGAGTCAGACAAAAGGAGCATACAGTGGCACTGTTGGAAACACAACAGCTGGGTCAAGTCGGGAAAAATAGGTGTTATTGCAAAATTGTTCGAATACCACATCAGAAACAAAAAAGACATTAAAACAAGTAGAAAATATAAATATTGAACTATGGAAGAAATGCAAGGCAATGATGTCCGATTTGTCAGGGAGACACATCAACAACAAATCAGATTCAGTAAAAAGGATAATATTTCAAGTTTTATTTGGTTTTATTTGTTTGTTAAGATCAAAGCTATAGTGATGTCCTCAATCACAATGTAATAAGTAGTTTCAACAATTTAGGTAGTAAAATTAGTTTCAATAAGTTCTAGCAGTTACGAACTGTTTTGGATGTATTTAAGCAAGACAAAAATAAAGAAGAAGGGCTCTAAGTTTTGGACCTCTAGAAGACTAAAAATTTGGTACTTACTTTTCTATGGAATTAATGAAAGAAGCATCAAGTTTCCTGCAACCATTGATGATGATTCATTTTTCCTGTGCCATTTTGTGTCCCATCTTCCTGGAATGAAGTGAAGTAAAGTAGTTTTCATTTTGTTAATTACATCTGTGATTAAGAGTTAAATAACCTTAATTTCTGCTCCTTCACTCCAACTCCTCTCCCTTCAAAAATTATATTTGAAAATTAAAAGTAATAGAATTTTTTTTTACAACATATTATTTTGAGTTTCCTCTCTCTCCATAAATTCATTCTGAAATTTAAAGTGGTAGATTCTGTGTCACAGCATATCATTTTGAGTTTCTTCTACAATTCTTCTTTTCCATTCAGATATCAGCAATTATGGCAAGAGTCTTTCATTATACCAGATTATTAATATTTTTAAAGAATTAGTTTCCAAATGGATTGAACGAATACCATCTGATATTATTACTTCTATGGCACATTGTTAAAAAATGTCTTAAGCACTGATTCATTTTCACAACCAAGGAATTGTCTCTTAAGATACAACAGAACCCACAAGCGGTATGTGCATTGTATTACCTGAATATTAAATAAAACTATGGATAAGGTGTACAGAGGAAGTGTATTATTGTTTAGATCAAATCAACAGATCAATGGTAGTATAAATTGCAAGGTGTGATAAAATAGAGTATGTAGTGATGGGAAGTGCAAGTGTCTTGATGTCTTAGTTACTGGTGTAATTGTGTAGCTAGTCATAATGTTGAAGGGACTAGACCCGTACATAGTGTATATGTAATTTTATTGATGTTATATGCTACAAGGAATAACTGAATATATATTGATGTTGTAGATGTTGTTGCAAATATTGGTTGCTGGTTGTAGGTGTGTGAGGACATGATCCAGATCAATGTGTGATGCTTCCAGGGTTTTTCTTGAGCTTAAGTCTTAGTGTCTTGGCTTTTTATTGATGAAAGAGTATAGTTTTTGATTGCAAGGCTCTTATATTGCTGACAATGTGTGTTGTTTAACCATGGTTTTTTTATGATTTGATGTTATTATTGTGGCCGAGTATGTATTGTGGGAGATTATGTTTGGGCCTAGTTTGAACATACATGAAATAGTGGTGCAAAGTGTTTATGGAGTTTGGGGCCTCCAACAAGTGGTATATTTATAAAATATGGAGTTGGGGCTTCTAGCTTGTGGTAGCCAGTAAACGGATGTGAAATAGTGAATAAGTATTAATAATGAAGAAAAGTTTTACGGTGGTTTTTCTCCTGGAAGGGTTTCCACCTTAATCTTGGCATCTCATGTTCTTTATGTGTTGTTTCATGTTTTTTCCTTTATATATGATATTGGATATTTAAGAAAGTTATATTTCATAAAGTTGTATAAAATCCCTCATTACTGATTCACCCCCCTCTTAGTCATGATATGGTTACCAACAATTGGTATCAAAGCTGGTTCCCTTAGGAGAAACTTAACCACTCGAGGGTAGATCAAGGACCAATCACTGATAAAGGGGAGAGTAAGAAGAAGTTTCCTTAGAAAAGGAAGGGTTGTAATCATGGGAGAAACACATCAAATCCTAAATAAGACCTCTTTTTTCTAATCAAGGATGGTGGAAATGGTCAAGAAGAAGGATCAAGTATTGCTTTCTTCTTCAATTGTGAAAGTGAGGTTCATTGTACATCCATATATCCATATCCTAGTACAAAAGATTAAGATGATTTTATTAAGGATGTTAATCAACTAATTGAAATTCATTCCCCAAATGTGAAAGCAACTGATCATCACATTGAGAAATGAGGTTCGAAAAATGAAGATGAAGGCAAATCTAAGCTAAACTCAACCTTAACTAAAATAGAAAGGATCTAAATGGAAAATATAGATCTGAAAAAACTTCGTTACATACTTGAATGAAGAGAGCATGATTTTAAAGAATAAATTTTTAACTTGAAAACTCGGTTGGAGAATGAGTTAGAAAAGAGCAGATCTAGCTCAAATACACAACAAGAGATAATTAGTCAATATCAAAAAAGAATGAAACAAGAAATAGTAATAGTATAAGCAACAAGAAGGGAAGCTAAAAATAGAATCAACAACCAAGGAATGATAAAAAAAAAAAAATCATCAAGAAGATCCTTTTCTTCTTTAATGGAAGATTTTGAGTCCTTCAATTGTCATAATTGTGGACACATTGAAGCATACTGTAGAGGTAGAATGATCATACCTTCCTAGCCGAACATGCAAAATAAAGTGCAACATAAAAGTAAGAATTCACATGCGAGCAATAAAGGAATATTGTTACCCTCACAAACATGATCTATTATTAGGTATAAAACTCTGTTTTATGGATGTTGGTAATCATGAAATGATTTTTGCCGTAAGGTTATTAAATGCAAGTCGTATTAAAAAACGTGAAATAATGTGAGACAAAGAAACAAATGATACGAGTCCTTTCCCCCTTTCTTTGGTCACATAAGATGTTATATGTGTGACAATCTTGGCCACATGGCCAAAGATTGCAAGTTTCCCAGTTTTTTAAGCAATCTAGTCAAAGGGATAAGGCCATCCAAATCATATTGAATAGGAAGCCAAAAGGAGATGCACAAATCAAAAAGAAACTCATCAAGGTTTGCAAAACTAAGGTGCAACAAGTGACTTCAATGGAAAATTGAAGTCAAATTAACCCTAAGGGGAGCATATGGAAAAATCTTGGGTTGCATGAAGATTCATTTACTGTGAAATCACAGAAAAAGCATGGTGTGTCCAATTACCTAAAATCCAAGGATAAATTTGTAAGATAGGAAGAAGGTGCATGAGCCTAGGGGGAATTGCATAAGTTTGAAGGTTTTAATTTCAAATTTGGTTTATCTCTATCTCAGTTTGATAATTGTTGGCTCAACCATGTATGTTCCATTAGAGAAATTTTGAGGTCTAAAATGATCCTCCTAAGAAAAATGTACAACCAAAATAATTTTTATAAGAACCAATATGATTCAATATGATGATGTCAACCATGGGGGGTAAAAAGGTAAAAAGATTAAAAAATAATAAAATAATAAAACTACTTTTTCAACTTGTATTTTCAACATATATCCCTAAGGTTTTACTTAAATTTCAAGTGGAAGTACTCGCTAGATGCAAAATTTAATTCCTCATCCAAGGATTACCCATGTAGCATACTTTCGATAGACCTTGCTACACGAAAAATGAGAAATACATGAAAAAACGTGATTGCATTCACATTTTCCATGTATTTCTCATTTTTTTTGTAGCAGGGTCCATCAAAAGCATGCAACATGGGTACTCCTTAGATGAGGAATAAAATTCTACATTCAACGATTGTTCCCACTCGAAATTTGAGTAAACCCATAAGGATATAAGTTGAAAATAAAAGTTGAAAAATTGATTTTTTCATTTTTTCCTCTAAAATTTGATGATGTAATCAAATCTTGTTTTATTATTTCCACTTTTATTTTATAATTTCCTTGGGAGGCCCATTTTAGACCTCAAATTTCCCCTACTGATTGATAATATTTGGAGAAACCTCTTGTTTTCACGTAACTTGTTTTCAAACAACCATGAGAAAACGTAAGAAATAGTCACTTATTAGAGTAAAAATCATGAATGAAAAGAATGTAAACCACTTAGGGGGTATTTTTTCAAGGTGTGGATATCATGAAGAGATGACACTTGTTTATGGGGAGAAATTAAAATGCTTACGGTGGATTAGCATATTGTTGACATTATGATCCCCTTGTTGTGATAAAGGAAAAGAAAATTACCAATTTTATTGGTTGGAGGATCTTGTCACTTTTTCTTTTGTTTATTACATATTTCTTTATTGTAGGGGTTATCATACTCTAGCATATAATGATGCATTTCTAAGCCACTAACTGAGGTTGTTGGTTCTTGAGACCCAATTAGGGTTTCAATATTATTGTTTCTATTGGAGAATATTTTGTGTCAAGATGACTGGTTTTTATTGAATTGTGGCTATTAAATTGAGAGAATGTTGTTGTATTGATTCATATGTTGTTCTAGGGTTTTTGCAGTAAGATGTGTGGTTTAATGATAACTTGTATTGATTCTCTGGCTTGAGAGTATAACTTAGGACATAATATGCTACTATTGAATCATATATTGTTACTATTTATATTTGAGTATATGTTGACAATGAAGAGTGGTGTTGTGTTTTTCTACTTGCTGACATGTTGTCCAGAGCTAGGGTTTGTGCTACAGGGATATGAAACCTTAAAATGGAATATGGCTATATGTTGTCAAGCCTCACACTGATTTCTCATATTTATAGTTAGAAATATGTTTCCACAACCTAGTTTATTTGTGAAGAAACTGTGTCTGCAGGCTTGTAGGTGAAGAACCATCATCTGCAGAGATGAGAATGCAAAAGGAAAAATAATATGTATTTTTACAAGTGAAATTTCCCAAGGTTTTGGATATAAATAAAGTGATTTGAAATGGTGCTTATGTTGGAATTATGGCCAATATTTTTTCCTTGATGGAAACCTACTTCATAAAGATGTCAACATTGTGATAACATTATGATTATGGAAATAATGCATATTGATACACATGCTACATATGGTATGAACAGATAACTGACAATTTAGAGATAGATGAATGATAAAGATGATGTTTAAGAAAGTATACAAAAATCCTACAAAAAAGGGTTATGTACATACACTAGTATTGTAAGTGAAGGTCACGTAGAGAATCTGAACCATGGTATTTTGAATATGAGGGTTCATTACCATGGTATTGGCCCATAGTAACTAGAGCGACAATAGTTAATTGATTTTTTCAAAGAATGCTAACGACATTACCAAGGGATTTACTTAAGCTATTGTCTTAGGCTAAAACTATATAAGAAGATGAATATCATGGTTTGAGGTGTGCAATGAAATGATATATTCATATGGGATTTGATTTAAAAAATAGGTTTGTACTAATAATCAAGGAGATGGTTCATATCTGAAAGTGTTGAGAAGACTAATGCAAATACTTTATTGATCTAATTATTCTTGTAATGTTAGAACTATAGCTATGATGATGGTTTTATTTAAATCTTGTAGATATCTGGGTTTAATAGATGGTGTGAATTGTAGCAAAGGTGTTAGGTCCCTATATTACTAGTGTAGTCCCTTATTTTTGTTAGTGTAGCCCCCTTATTGTTATTGTTGTACCCCTATAACCCCCATATTGTTATTATTGTGCCCTTACATTATTATTTTTAGGTCATATAGGATGATATTATGACCCCATGGACTCCTATATATAGAAAGGAGGTATTATCATTTGTATTGTTAGTGTAAAAATTTGCATCCTGCCATTATTGATCAAAATCCTCTTTTCATATCATTTAGGAGTCCCACTCAGAATTTTTTATTCATTCCACTAGGTCATGCAAAAAATCAGTCACTGATGATAGCCCCAGTCCAAAAAACATCACTCTTCCTCAAATTTGATTACTTGCTGGCATAGTTTCACACCTTGCTGACTGTACACCAGCCATAAAGTAATATCATTCACGTCGTCTTGAAATTCAGTCCTTCAAGGTATAATTAGGTCTTTTAGGGGTTTTCAAGGTTTCATTAGGTCATTAGGGTTTCCAAGGTTAAAAAAAATTCATCTCCACTACATAAGACTAGCAAGTAAAGGGTGATACAATAAACATCTCTTCACCATGCGAAGATGATTTGTGAAGAAAATATCTTGCTTCAGCATGTAATTTTGAGTTCAAATGTAATTTTATGTCTTTCAAAATGTAATAATTTCACCATCCCAAGTTGCTAACTCAGTGTTCCAAAGATGCCAAAGCACCAAAAAGTCAAATTCAGAGAAGTCTAAAATTCATCAAAAGATCAATTTGTCAAAGGAAAGAGTCAAGTGTAAGGGGAAAGTTTCAAAAAGTTAAGTGAATAAAAAAGGAAGAAAGTGGGTCCCAAGACCCAAATCATCAATTTCACGAAGTATAATACCACCAAGAAATCCCATTCAAGCTCATTTGCACATCCAAAGGTCGAGTTTACACTCCCTCAACCTGAAAAGGTCCAATTGCACAGTCAGAGGAAAAAATTTTCTTGGTGCTGCACATAGGCAAGTTGCGCTACACATAGGAGAGAGGCACTATGTATAAGGAATTTGGCGTTGCCTTTTTTACCTCAGGTGCTATGCTCCTGGGCAAGGCATCATGCTTATGCCCAACAATCTCTAGAAGCATCAAAACGCCCTCAAACCTTCTCAAATTTTCAAAAAATCCTTCTTTCCTCCTTTTTCAAGTAAGTAAAACAAAACATTTGCCTTCTTGCTTTCCTAAGTATCATTTTTATGGTGGTTTTCTTCATAAGAAAAATTGACTAAGTGTTTAGTGAAAAAACCTAGTTTCACTCCCTCACTCTCAATTTGCCACCCATAAACCCAAAAACACCTTCCTACATCACAATTAAACCCATCCCTACCCCTAAAATACTCTTTCCTAATCCCTAAACCTCTTCCCTATAAAGCCCTAAGTCCTAGGCCACTAAATTTCCTAGGCAGCCACTACCCCAAGCCTACAATCCAATTATAATTTTCAACTGCCTAAGTATCTTGACCTCCTATCACCCCCTAAAGTTCCCTAACCTCTTCCCTCATCTCCATAAATTTCCCTACCCTAACCCTTAATCCCTAGACCTATCCCCATTCCCATTTACTACCCTAGGGTTTCTAGATCATGACACCATGGAAGAAGATAGATACTATATGGAAGAGTAGGAAGAGAGAAAAAAGGAGGAAAATAGATTGGAGGAGGAGGACAGACAATAGATAAGGCCACACAAAGGAGGGAGAATCATAAGGTTGGAGCCCACCAACACTAGAGAACTGATAGCCTCACCAATGACAGTTTCATGATTTCAATATGTTGGTTTCCTTGAGTTTTGTAACATGATTGAAAGGGTACAACATCACCCAGTTTTTGAGCAGACTCTTCAGTGTAAACCTTAAATACAATCAAGTAACCCTAGTAGGTGTGACATCTACAATGTCTACATCCATCATTGCTACTGCCACAGGGATTCCAATCATGGGTGAGAGGTGGTTCAAATCCAAAGATTTGGAGAATTAGTACGAGGAGCCAATCATCAGACCAATGTATAGAAATGAGAATAAGAGGGTCTTTCCTTTCACCTATCTTCTTAATAGGTATGCCCCCATGATGAATATCATCATGAAATATTTTTCTTGTGAAGGGAGGTTCTCTAGACTTTACACTTATCACATAAGACTGCTCATGCACTTCAAAAGAGTTAAATTTCTCAATATCCCATACTTTTTATTCAAGAGCATAGAAAAAATGGCATACATTGTGCAAAAGAGAGAGTTTTACTAGCAGATGAATATTCTTTTGCACCACTCCTTGATCAAAATCATTGTCCTCCATCGACTTAAAAAATTGAACGTTTCATGGGGCACATTCATAGCAAATGACATCTTCAATGCTCCACAAGTTCCACATGTTGAAGATGTTCCTTCTTCATCTCACCCTACTACATCTATGCCTCCATCTCAGCCCACAGTGCCTACCATTTCATCACCTTAGTCCACTACACATACTATGAACAACATGAGTCACCTAGCGGAGTTGAGGCCAGTAAGGCTAAAGAGGCTGAAATGAGCGCAATGGAAAAGAAATATAAGAGAGGGAATAAGAGGGTGTTTTCCCCACAAATTGTGGGAGGGGCCCTGCCTTCTTCACCAACAAAGAAGGTACAAAAGGGCAAAGAAAATATGGCAGAGTAAGATGTACATGAGGTAGCCATTCATGATGAGGATAACCTCCATGAAACAAAGATTGATTTTGACCTTGTTGATTTAGATGATGAGCATGATGATGAGGTATCCAAAATGATTATCAAGCAGAAGGATGCCCAAATCAGTGAGATTCAGACCAACTTAGAGAGATCTAATTTTGTCATTGCATACTATGAGCAGGAATGAACAACTCAAGACCAAGGAGGCCATCATGGAGATTCAACTTCTCAAGGAAAAAAGAGAATAAAAAAAGGCAAAAGCCTTGCTTGATGAGTCCTATGAAAGGTATGGTGAAACCAGTGAGGAAGAATAACAACTTCCAAGAAGAAGACCTAGGACTAGAGGGCTGAAAAGAGCTCTAGAAATAGAGAGGCAAAAGGAGGTTGAGCTTGCTAATGAGCTTACATTGAATGAACAGTTTGCCATGATTGTCAATGAGAACCAGGAGCAATGGATTGACAGGGCCAACCAAAATCTTGAGAAGCTCCTGGAGAAGGAAAACAAGGATAATGACATATTGAGAAATAGGGCCAAGCATTACTTCAAGAAAACCAAGTTACAAGCTCAAAGCTACAAAAGGCCAAATCAAGTCTTGAAACCCTAACCAAGAAAAATGAAGGGGAAAAGCTTGATATTCTTACTGAGGCATATCTCATAGAATAGTACACCTCATCATCATCCCATGTGAAGACATTTACGCAAATTTTGAAAATTTCTAAAAATTTTTAGTTTCTGGCAATTTGACACAGTCAAACTGGCAAAAGCGCAGTGCCCTAGGCGTTGCGCTTTTTCTAGGGACATATAATGGAGGAAATGAAAGCACCATTAGATTCATAAGTCCAATTAAAATCGGAAAACCCACTTTACAATTTTTTTTGGGGTCAAATAGGTAATCAAAAGGTCCAAAAACACTCAAAAAATGACCTTTCTGGCCTGTTTTGGAGGTTGGCGTTGTGCTTTTGACTAGTCTTGGGAGAATGATTTTTTTGAGGGTCAAACCTTGACCATTTTGGCAACTGATCATATGTATAGAAAAAATACAGGACATGATTTCTAATGAGCTATCCTGAGCTCAATTTGGACACCTGGAACCCCCTCGAAAGTTAAGATGAAGATGGCGCTGCGCTTAGGAGAGTGGCACTGCGCATAGGGCACATTTTCTTAGTTTGCTGATATTTTTCAAATTTCTCAAAATTTTCCAGTTTGACCATGGTCAATGGGATTTTTACCAATGTAAATCATGAATTTAAAAGTAATTATGATGTGGTTGACTTACCTAGGGTAAATTCATTAGGTGAAAATTTTTGATTACATGTAATGAATCAGCTTGCAAAAAGTGAGGGATGAGCCAGTTTGACCTCCCTACGCTTTAGGTATTCAAATCATTTTTTGGTGGAAGACCTCCTCAACTTGGGAGTTTGACCCCTAAGTTTGGGATAGGTTGTTTGATGTCTATATCATGTACTTTTTGACTCATTTCATAGGTTTGATGTTGATGCATTGATCATAGACTATAGCGTAACCAGTTTTGTCAGGAAATTAATGAAAAGGTTGCAGCTATTTCTTTGGGATACCTGTGGTATGGAAAGTTATCATTGTTATTCTTATGTATCATTATGTATGAATTATTTGTTTCATGATTCATTTCATTTATATGATATGCTGGTTTTCTAGTTGATAAGAAAAATTCATCTCTCATGCTCTGTCTTTGGGAAAACCTTCATAGTTTGTTCATCTTATTTAGTTTAGAAAGAATCCATACTTAACCTTGCTCCTTCTAGCTCCTCACTTGTCTGATCCATCCCACTCAAGAAACCCTAAAGTGTTAGGTTTTCTACCTACCTTTCCCCATTGAATCTCTGCAACCCTAATCCTATTTTCCCTGCCCTAGCCTCTTTGACCTAATTCATTCATCTACCAAACCTGATGCAAACAAACAAACCATTGTACTCATACCTAGCCTAAAACCCTAATTCACCTAGCCCTCTTAGCTGTGATTTTGTGGAGAGAGCTCTCTCCAGTTTGGTAGGGCTAGCTACCAAGATAAAAGAATGGTTTGTGGTTACCTTTGTTTGGACTCTTTCTCAGCCTTAGAGATCTGGTGGAGCGATAACATGTATCATCCAAGAATTTTTCATTTATATAATGTAAAGCAGATTTCCCCCTCAAAGTGGCTTATCTCTAAGGCGTTTATCTCTCTTTTCTTCTATTTTTGGATCTTGTTTCATAACATTTGGTATGAGATCTTTGGATTCTAGGGTTTTTCTACTGCAAACAGGTCATCATGGAATTTTCTCTATAAAATGATTTCCACGATGGTTCAAAAACTAAAAAAAAACCCGTTGCGAAAAAATCTTGAGGAAATTAGTGTAAAAATTTCAAATATTGGTTCACAATATTTTCAGAGATTTTATTTGTGGAAGTTAGGGTTTTCGTCGGCTCCTGAATTTCATCTTAAAAAGGTGCCCTTGGGAAAATCATCATAACTCTCTCTTTGAGCATCAGATTGAAATTCTATAAAAATTGGCTGAAATCACATGAAATTTAGTTTCTAGTGTATAATTTTAGTGTCGAAGGAGGAAAAAGTGACACGTGGCAAGCCATACAAGTTCTCTCTACTGAAACAGTCCATAATTAAGTCATTGTGGGATATTGGGCTTAACTTTGTCTGAAAGGATCCAAATCAGGTCAGACCTATGGAATTTGAAAGAAGATTAAGAGGGCTACTACATGACTGAATTTCAGATATTCAAGATCCAAAATCACAAAGATAATTTAGTTTCAATAGCGAGCTCCTCAAAAGAAAGAAAAATGTGTGTTTTTTTTCTTTTCAAATTGCATAAGTCTTGTTTGAAAATCAGTTTGATGCGATTCCAACGACATATTGAAGCATAGATATCAGTATTGGGTTCTAAACTCCCCTCGTAAAAAGAATTCAACACCCATTAAGCCCTCAGAATATGCTACTATGACTCATGAAGAGGAAGAAGTGCAACATGATATTTCAAAATCACAAGAGCAAGTGCACCAAATTTCACTCTCGGAAAGAGAAACAAAAAATTAAATGGAAGCTTTGAAGAAATACATGGAAGTTAAGATGGATGGTTTGAAGAATGGCATGGAAGACATGGAAGAAAAAATGAAATACAACATGGAAGACATGAAGAATGATCTAAAAGCAGACATGGACTGTTTTAAGGAAGGTTTGACAAACTTGATACAAGAAATGATTCCTAATGGAAAAAATATATTAGAGGAAACTCATGATGAGGACAAAATAAATGTTGATCGTGATTTCATAAACTCTAATGTTGGATTGAAGACCCACCATATTTTGAAGATCGATATGAGGAATTTTTATGGAAAGGATCTCGTAACATGGATACTACATATGGAGCAATAATTTGATCTCAATAATGTTCAAAACACATAAAAGGTATGCCTTGCAACTTTATATTTAGAACAAAATACTTTTGTATGGTATCGATGGCTTTTATCCCGTAAAAAGATGGTCACTTGGTCAATTTTTATGGAGGAACTGATAACACATTATGATGATATAAAGAGAAACACAATATTTATCCAATTGATAAATCTCAAACAAAAGGGTTCAGTGATGGAGCACATTGAGGACTTCCAAAAATTGAATACAAGGGTAGCTGATATTCTAGAGGAATAGAGGATTGATGCCTTCATAGGGAATTTAAAGGATAACATCCAACATCAGGTTCGCCTTTGGGAACCTGATTCATTGGAGAAGGCATTTAGGTTGGAAAGAAAAATTGAATGTAAAATGATGGCAACAAGGAATCCTACCACTCACATCTATAAAGATGGAAGTGTTGCTACTCCTAGAATTCCACAACCTATAAGTTTGACACTGCAACAATTGGAAGAAAAAAGAGAAAAAGGGATTTTCTATAGTTGTGATAACAAATACACTAAAGGTCATAAGTGTGTTGAGAATAAATTATTTTACATAGATTGTGAAGAGGAGGAATAAAAATGAACAAGAAACTTCAAAATAAGAGGATATACACCAGGAACCAACCCTAGAGAATGAAGAAATGAGTCTGACCACATCATGTAATGCATTGGCAGGAATTACCTCTCCTCAAACTATCAAGATAGAAGGACATATCAAGAAGAAAACTGTAATAGTGGTGATTGACCTGGGTAGGACCCATAATTTTATTCATTGTAAGGTAGCCAAGGAATTGAATTGCTTCCTATACCCAACACCGGAATGTCAAGTGATGGTTGCGAATGGAGGAATTATAAATTTCTCTAGAAAATTCCATAATATCAAGCTAACCATGGGGTAATATGTATTGAATAGTCCAATGCTTTCCATTCCAGTGGGAGGTGCTGATGGTGTACTAAGAGTACAATGGTTACAATATTTGGGGACGATAGCTTTTAATTTTCAAGAATTTTTCTTGAATTTTCTTTTGGAAGGAAAGGAAGTTGAATTACGAGTTATTGCAGGGAATTTGGGAAAGATAATAAGCTCTAATGTCATGACAAATCTTCTGAAGAAATAATAATGAGGCGTAATTGCACAATTGTGCTCACTAGAAGTTCCAACATCAAAATGATCTATTTCTCCAGATCTCCAAAAATTATTGGAAAATAATTCCAAGGTGTTTGAAACTCCCAAAGGACTCCCACCTATTGATGATCATGATCATGATGTTCATTTTATTCTTGGAAGTGTTCCTCCAAACATCAAGCCTTATAGATATCCTTATGTCCAAAAGAGAAAAATTGGGTGTATCATTGCAGAAATGTTAGAGGATGGTATAATTCAACTGAGTCAAAGTTCTTTCTCTGCTCCAATAGTATTGGTGCACAAGAAGGATGGATCATGGCACATGTGTTTGGATTATAGGGAGCTCAATAAGCTCACTATTAAAGATAAATTTCCCATTCCTGTGATTGATGAATTATTAGATGAATTATAGGGAGCGATTTATTTTACCAAGTTGGATCTTCGTTCAGGATATCATCAAATTAGAATGAAGACAAAAGATACTCTGAAAACAACATTTAGAACTCATGAGGCTCATTATGAGTTTTTGGTCATGCCTTTTTGCCTTACCAATGCACCTTCTACATTTCAAGGGTTGATCAATTCCATTTTCAAACCCTTCCTTAGAAAAAATGTGTTAGTATTTTTTGATGATATACTAATCCACAACAGGTCTTAGAAGGATCATGTTCAACATGTTGATAGGGTTCTAAAACTGTTGGAGGAGAAACAATTATATGCAAAAACCTTCAAATGTTTCTTTCGAGTAAAAGAGGTGGAATATCTGGGTCATATTGTATCTCAGGAGGGTGTTAAGGTAGACCCTAACAAAATTAAATCCATTAAGGAATGGAAAGTCCCCACAACCATAAAACGGTTGCGAGGATTTCTTCGGTTAACAAGGTATTATCACAAATTTGTTAAGAATTATGGGAGAATAAAAAAACCTCTATCAAAATTATTGAATAAAGATGCATTTTCATGCACTCTTGAAGCAACTAAGGCCTTTGAACATCTTAAAGAGGCAATGTGCCTAGAACCGGTCTTAGCTACGCCAGACTTCACAAAATTTTTTATTGTGGAATATGATGCCTCAAGAAATGGAATTGGTGTTCTTTTAATGCAAGAAGGAAGACCCATTGCTTTTGAAAGTCGTCCAATCAAATGAAAGTATCTACAAAAATCTATTTATGAGAAGGAAATGTTGGCAATACTACATGCACTAAAGAAACGATGAACTTACCTAATGGGAAAACACTTCAAGGTAAAAACTGATCATGATAGTCTTAAATAATTTTTGGAACAAATACTATCTTCGAAGAGCAACAAAAAAGGGTCACAAAGATGTTGGGTTATGACTTTGAAATCATCTAGAAAAAATGGAAGCTAAATGTTTTTGCAGATGCACTCTCAAGAAAGGATGAAGAGGTGGAAGCATTGCTTTGTGCCATTTCTATTATCCAACACGATTGGATAACCAAATCAAGGGATAAATAGGAGAAGGACGAAGAAGTGTGGACACTTATTCAAAAGTTGCAGCAAGATCTTAGTACATCTAATACATTTAGTTGGAAAAATGATTCCTTATGGTACAAATATTGTTTATATATTTGTAAGAATTCCCAACTAAAACAAAATATTCTTTTCGAATTGCACACCTCACCCATAGGAGGACACTTAGGATTTTTAAAAACTTACCACAAGTGGAGAAATAATTTTTTGGGGATGGCCTTAAATCTGATATTCAAACTTTTGTGGGGGAATGTTTGGTTTTCCAGCAAAATAAAGTTGAGACAATTAAGACCTTGGGTCTTCTACAACCTTTATCCATTCCAAGTCAACGTTGGGAGGATATTTCAATGGATTTTATGAGAGGTTTACCTAAGTCTGATGGAAGGAGTGTCATCATGGTGGTAGTTGATAGACTTACCAAGTATGCAAATTTTTGTGCATTATCTCATCCATTTAAAGCAAGTACAGTTGCTACTGTATTTATGGAAACAATTCAAAAGCTACATGGAAACCCAAAGATTATTGTAAGCGAAAAAGATCCCATTTTTACTGGAAATTTTTGGACGGAATTATTTTCTTGTTTGGGTACTCAACTAGATCATATCTCATCTTATCATCCTCAATTCAATGGAAAAATTGAGATAGTGAACAAATTTTTGGAAGGATATCTTCGTTGTTTTGTATACACACACAATGGGTCAAGTGGTTACCTATGGCTGAATGGTGGTATAACACTTCCTTCCATACTACAACAAAGATGACCCCATTTATGGCACTTTATGGATATCATCTACCACCATACATCACATCATCTTTAAGAGAAAATTCAAAGGTTCAAGTACTGGAAGATCACATAGAGCATTAACAACAAGTTATGCAACTCTTAAAGGATAACCTAAATTTGGCACAAAATCGATGAAACAACAGGCAGATAAACATCACAACGAGAGAAGTTTTGATGTATGAGAATGGGTATTTTTACTACAACCATACAAACAAATGTCCCTCAATCAAGCTAAGAATGATAATAAATTATCGCCAAAGTACTATGGTCCTTACAAGGTGTTGCAAACGATTGGTACTATGGCATTCAAATTGGAGCTTCCTGCTTCTTCTTGAGTGCATCTATTTTTCCATGTTTCATGCTTAAAGAAGGTTATAGGTGGAAAACTTCCAGTTTAAACAGTATTTCCAGAACTTGATGAGGAAGAAAAAATCATATTGGAACCTGAAGCAGTCACGAAAACAATAACTTGAAAGCTACACAATCAATCAATTTCAAAGTATCTCATCAAGTGGAATAACTTATCCACTAAAGATTCTACATGGGAGGATGAGAATTTTATATAGAAGCATCCAGAGCTACTCAAGCGTTGAGGACAACTCTCTTTTGAAGGAGAGGGGAATGTTAGGTCCCTATATTACTAGTGTAGTCCCATATTTTTGTTAGTGTAGCCCCTTTATTGTTATTTTTGTACCCCTATAACCCCCATATTGTTATTATTGTGCCCTTACATTATTATTGTTAGGTAGGCTAGGATTATATTGTGACCCCATGGAATCCTATATATAGAAAGGAGGTTTTTTCATTTGTATCATCCAAGAATTGTTCATTTATGTAATGTAAAGGAGGTTTCCCCCTCGAAGTGGCTTATTTCTAAGGCATTAATCTCTATTTTCTTCTATTTTGGAGTTGGTTCCATAACATAAGGTTTGAATTAGTACTTCAAGATCTGTACACATAGTTTCTTAAGGTTTGTCGTGTACATACACATATCTATATCTTTAGGGCCACAAATATATTATGAGATAAAGTCTACAATATGTTTATATATTTAAGTTAGTGTTATGCATGATAGTCACATACATATGTTGATGTGTTCTATGGAAGTTGTGTGTATATGTTAGGTTTTGCAGTGTTATTTGATGATAGCACTTGATGAGTTCTTCTTTGTTTTTTTCTACTTGTCAATTATGTCTCTATCTTGATGATTTGTATCAGATAATGATTATTGAGTTGTTTTATTGGTAATTATTCTACAGTGGAGATATGTGATTGGTTCGTGAATCTATGATTGATATATTTATGGTCCTGTAATTGGTGCAATATTACAATAATTCATCAGTAAGATTTAGATATTTTAAGATCTATACACAGGTGTGATATAGAAGAAGCACATATATATGCAGGTTTTATTCAAGACAATAGTTTACATTTTATGATATTTATTTGGTCAGGTTGTGTTCTACATTCAGTGAATTGATGCTTCAGAAATTTAGTTGATTTGCAATATTTCAGTGAGTTAGATTCAGTGCTTCATTTTGACATGTTTGTTCTGGTTTATTCTTGATATGGGTCCAATTAGAAAATGTGATGAAACGTGGCATGTAGGTTTTTTGATCCGGTTTGAAACATTATAAAAGGTGGATGCAGTTTGAAACATTCTAAAAAGTGGTCCAAAAGGAGCTCAGGGTTGCAGCCTTTAGTAAGGGGATAGGAGCTCCCTTCTAATAGTAGTTGGTAAACGAGATCAGGGGGTTGTAGCTCCCTTCTAGTAGGAGCTAGAGAACGAGTGGAGGTTGTAGCCTCCTACAGATGGGTTCTTGTGTACTAATAAGAGCCTACATCAATACAAAATTGTAATGAGGATTTTTTTTTAAACAAGAAAGAAGACAAAGACAACAACATCGATGGTTTTCCCCCACATTGGGTTCCCACATAAAATCTTAGTGTTCTATGTGTTTTTCTCATTTTCTGTAATTTATTTATGGTCTTTACTAGATACTGGAAAGTAATCAATTTACTGATATAATGGTTAAATATAATCATCTGATAGAACCCATGAAAATTCAGTAAATTCGATATACATTTTTTTCCTTCTCTAAATTTGCATACATACACATGTTTCTTTAAAAATAGTAGTGTAAAAAATTCAATATATGAAATTTTAAATATAAAGTTTAAATTATTGATTAAACACCCCCCCGCCCCCCCCCACTTAGTATTTTTCCCAACAATTGGTATTAGAGCAGGTCCCTCAGGAGAAGCTTGATCGCTTAAATGGAGATCCATTAAGATGAGTATTTAAGGAGGGACATTGTCTTTTAAGCCACCTTTTTTTAATGGAACTAACTTTGTATATTTTGGAAAGTCAGAATGAGAGCATATTTATAGGCACTTGGAGCTGATGTATGGGAAATTGTTGAAGGTGGGTATCAATACCCAACCTCCATTCCCACAAATGATGTAGGGAAGAAATAATATGAGACCAATGAAAACAAAATCATTGCTATTTTAGGAAGCTTGGATGAATCAAAATTTGTGAAGGTCATGTAGCTGAATACCGCAAAGGCTATATGGGACAAGATTGTTCAAATCTATGAAGGTGACACTAAAGTAAAAATCTCTAAACTTCAAACATTTAAAATTCAATATGAGACTCTCAGAATGCATGATGATGAAAGTATTTCAAACTTTTTCCTTAGGGTAGATGAGATTGTTAACTAAAAGAAAATTTTTGGTGATGAAATAATGGATTCTATTGTTGTTGAGAAATTTGAATATCTTTAACCTCAATTTTTCATTCCAAAGTCTTTGAAATTGAAGAGATGCAGGGTTTGAAGAGTCTCACTATTGAACAACTCCATGGGATTATAATAGCCTATGAAATGAGAAAATTGGGTCAATAAGATATCAGAGAATTTGTATTCAAATCTACACACAAATTAAAGGAAAATGAAGAGCCTAAGGATAATCATATGATATAACACATCAAAAATCAGTAAATTGGATATACATTTTTTCCTTCTCTAAATTTGCCTACATAGATAGGTTTCTTTAAGAATAGTAGTGTACAAAATTCAATATATGAAATTTGAAATATAAAGTTCAAAATATTGATTCACCCCCCCCCACCATGCTTAGTATTTTTCCCAGCAATTGGTATTAGAGTAGGTCCCTCAGGAGAAGCTGGATCTCTTAAATGGAGATCCATTAAGATGACTAGTTAAGGAGGGACATTATCTATTAAGCCATCTTTGTCTAATGGAACTAAATTTGTATATTTTGGAAAGTCAGAATGAGAGCATATTTTCAGGCACTTGGAGCTGATGTATGGGATATTTTTGAAGGTGGGTATCAATACCCAACCTCCATTCCCACAGATGATGCAAGGAAGAAACAATATGAGACCAATGAAAACACAATCAATGTTATTTTAGGAAGCTTGGATGAATCAAAATTTTTGAAGGTCATGTAGCTGAATACCGCAAAGGCTATATGGGACAAGATTGTTCAAAGTTATGAAGGTGACACTAAAGTAAAAGGTGCTAAACTTCAAACATTTAAAATTCAATATGAGACTCTCAGAATGCATGATGATGAAATTATTTCAAACCTTTTCCTTAGGGTACATGAGATTGTTAACTCAATGAAATTTTTTGGTGATGAAATAAAGGATTCTATTTTTGTTGAGAAATTTTGAAGATATTTAACCTCAAATTTTGATTCCAAAGTCTCTACAATTGAAGAGATGCAGGGTTTGAAGAGTCTCACTGTTTAACAACTCCATGGGATTTTAACAACCTATGAAATTATAAAAGGGGGTCAATTAGATATCGGAGAGGTTGTATTCAAATCTACATACAAAGGAAAGGAAAATGAAGAGACTAAGGAAACATGTTATGTTTCAGAAGAAGTGGAAGTGAATTTTGTGAATAAACTCAAAGTAGGAACTGTCAGATTCAAAGGCAAGCTTCCTTTTAAATGTTTTACTTGTGGAAGAGTAGGTCACTATTCCTCCAAATATCCTTATAAATAAAATCAAGAGAAAGGGAAGAATGTTCCAAAGAGGAATGTTAAAATAAATTTTGATAGCATGAAATTTTTTTATACTCATGAAGATAGTGAATATTCTTCCAATAACGAGGATAATGAATATTATCAAGATTATCAATGAATTATGGCATTTCAAGAATAATGTGTAGATAAATTTGATGATGCCTTTATGGATGCTCTTGAAGAAATTGATATAATCAGGGTTATAATCAAATATCAAGAGAAGGAAGTGTGTATGTATAAGGAAAACACTCTGGTTAAAGAAATAACTCAGTTAAAAATCTGTCTAGAAGAAGGTAAATTAGTTGAATACATTTTAAAGAAACAAGTTCTAGAAAAGGAAAGGCACTATGAAAAATTAGAACTTGAAATAATGGGTCTAAGAAAGGAATCTGAGAAAATAAAGGCTTTAAATATTATATTGGGTAAAGGATCTGATACTTTAGAAGAAATCATTAAAATACATTGCTCTCCTCTGATCAAGATAGGTATTGGATATAATCCAAATGGTGAAACATCAAAATCTATGAAATCTTCTAAAACAGTTATAGGAAGCTACATCAATCCAGTAAATGTTATTCTACTTGTTGATGTGTTGCCTAGAGCTAGGGTTTATGCTACAGGGATATGAAGCCTTGAGAAGGACTATGGCTACATGTTGTTGAGCCTCACACTGATTTCCCATATTTCTAGTTAGAAATCCATTTCCACAACCTAGTTTATTTGTGGAGAAATTGTGTCTACAAGCTTGTAGGTGAAAAACCATCATCCACAGAGCTGAGCATGCAAAAAGAAAAATAATATGGACCTTTACCAGTGAAATTTCCCAAGGTTTTAGCTATGATTAAAGTGATTTGAAATGGTGTTTATGTTGGAATTATGGCTAATATGTTGTCCTTGATGACAACCTACTTCATAAAGATGTCAAAATTTTGATAACATGATGATGATGGAACTAATGGATATTGATTGAGATTCTACAGGTGGTATGAAAAAAGAAATGATATTTCAAATAAATATGAATGATAAAGATGATGTTTAAGAAAGTATACCCAAATTCTACAAAGAAGGGTCATGTACCTACACTAGTCTTGTAAGTGAAAGTTGCGTAAAAAATATGAACCATGGTATTTTGAATACCAGGGGTCATTACCATGGTATTGGCCCATATTAATTGGAGCAAAAATTGTTAATTGATTTCATCAAAGAATACTAACAAAATTACCAAGTGATTAACCTAATGTATTAGATAAGTCTAAAACTATAAAAGGAGAGGAATATCAAGGTGTCAAGTGTGAAATGAAATGATCTATTGATATGTGATTTGATTTGAAAAACATGTGTGCAATAGGAAGCAAGGAGATGGTCCGAATCTAATAGATATGAAAGTCTTGAGAAGACTAATGAAAATACTTGATTGATATAATTATGCTTGTAATATTAGAACTGTAGCTATGATGATGGTTTGATTTAAATATTGTAGAGATCTGGGTTTAATATATGGTGTGAATTGTAACGAAAGTTTGAATTAGTAATTCAATATTTGTACGTGGGGTTTCTTCAAGTTTTTCACGTATAGACACAGATCTATCTCTATAGGGTCGCATATATATTCTGAGATAAATTATATAGTATGTTGAGATCTGTAAGTTGGTGTTATGCATGATAGTCACGTACATACACAGATATGTTTTATGGAAGTCGTGTATATATGTTAGGGCTTGTAGTGCACTTTGATCATAACGCTCGCTGAGTTTTGCTATGTTTCTTGTTGTCTCTCAATGATGTCTCTATCTTAATGATTGTATCTGACGGTGATGATTAGGTTGTTTGATTGGTAATGATGCTACAATGGAAATTTGTGATTGGTTCAGTAATTTGTGATTGGTCTATACATGGTCATGTAATTGGTTTAGTATTACAACACTTCGTGAATCAACTTTATGTAGTTTAAGATATGTACGCAGGTGTGCTGCAGGGGAAGCGTGTATATACACAAGTTTTATTCAAGAAAATAATGTACATTTTCTTATATTTATTTGGTTTAGTTTTGTTCTACATTCAGTGAATTGATGTTTTAGAAATTCAGTTGATTCTCAGTATTTGAGTGACTCAGATTCAATGCTTTAGTTTGACATGTTTTTTTTGGTTTATTTTTTATATGGGTCCAATTTAAAATGTGGCCCATGGGTTATTTTATGACTGGTGGCTACAGTCTGAAACATTTTGAAAAGTGGTCCACAAGGAGCTCAAGGTTACATCCTTTAGTAAGGGGGTAGGTGCTCCCTTCTAGTAGTAGCTCATAAACGTGATCAAGGGGTTGTAGCTCCCTTCTAATAGGAGATAGAGAACGAGTGGATGTTGTAGCCTCCTACAGGTGGGTTCTTACATACTTATAATATTCTGCATCAATACAAAATTGTAATGAATATATATTTTTTTAAATAAAGAGGAATACAAAGACAACAACAACGGTGGTTTTCTCCCACATTGGGTTTCCACATAAAATCCCGACATTCTATGTGTGTTTCTCATTTGCTATAATTTATTCATATTCTTTACTGCATATTGAAAATTAATCAATTTACTTATACAATGGTTAAAGGTAAGAATCTGATATAACACATGAAAAACAAATAAATTGGATATACATTGTTTTCCTTTTTTAGAGTTGTGTACATACACAGGTTGCTTTAAGAATAGTATCATACAAAATTCACTATATGAAGTTTGAAGGATAAAGTTTAAAATACTGATTCAACCACCTCCCCCCCCCATCCTCTCAGTATCTTTACCAATAATTAGTATCATAAAACGTCTCCTAGGAGAAGCTTGATCGGTTAAATGGGGATCCATTAAGATGAGTAATCAAGAAGGAGCATTTTCCACTAAGCCACATTTGTTTAATGGAACTAAATTTTTATTTTGGAAAGTAGGAATGAGAGCATATTTGCAAGCACTCTGAGTTGATGTATTGCCAATTGTTGAAGGTGAGTATCAATACCCAACCTCCATTCCCACATATGATGTTGGGAAGAAACATTATGAGACCAATGAAAAGGAAGTCAATGTTATTTAAGGAATCTTGGCTTAATCATAATGTGTGAAGGTATTGCAGATAAATACCACAAATTCTTTATCGGACAAGTTTTTTCAAAGCTATGAAGGTGACACTAAGTTAAAAAGCGCTAAACTTCAAACTTTTAAAATTCAATATGAGACTCTGAGAATGCATGATGACGAAAGTATTGGAAACTTTTTCCTTAGGTTAGATGATATCATTAACCCAATTAAAAATATTGGTGATGAAATAAAGGACTCTATTTTTGTTGAGAAAATTTTAAGATCTCTAACCTCAAAATTCAATTCCAAAGTCTCTGCAATTGAAGAGACGTAGAATTTGAAGAATATCACTATTGAGCAAATCCATGGGATTTTAAAACGCTATGAAATAAGAAAGGGTGGTCCATCAGATATCAAAGAAGTTGTATTCAAAGCTACATACAAAGGAAAGGAAAAGGAAGAGCCTAAGGAAACATGTTATGTTTCAGGCGAAGAACAATCAAATTTTGTGAAGAAACTCCAAGTAGGAACTAGCACATTCAAAGGTAAGCTTCCTTTTAAATGCTTTAATTTTGGAAGAGTAGGTCACTATGCTACCAAATTTCCTTCTAAATAAAATCAAGAGAAAGTGAAGGGTGTTCCAAAGAGGAATGTTAAAATAATTTTTTATAAAAATAAAAAAAATTATACTCGTGAAGATAGTGAATATTCTTCCAATAATAAGGATAATGAATCTGATCACAGATATCAGTGACTTATGTCATTTGAAAAAAAATGTGGAGACGAATATGATGATGTATTTATGCTCTATGATGAATTGATAGACTCGGGGTTATAAACAAATATCAAGAAAAGGAAATTTGTATGTATAAGGAAAACACTTTTGTTAAAGAAATAACTCAGCTAAAAACTGTCTAGAAGAAGCTAAATTATTTGAAGAATTTTTAATAAAACAAGTTTTAGAAAAGGAAAGGTACTATGAAAACTTAGAAATTGAAATAGTGGGTCTAAGACAGGAACTTGAGATAAAAAAGGCTCTAAACTTTATATTTTCTAAAGGATATGAGACTTTAGAAGAAATCATTAAAATACAATGCTCTACTATGATCAAAATAGTTCTTAGATATAATCGAAAAGGCAAAACATAAAAATATATTAAATCTTCTGAAACAGGTATTGGAAGCTACATCAATGAAATAAAAGGAAGCATTCATCATAATTATAAACCTTAGCAAAATAATGAAGGATCAAATATTTCCCATGCAAACAACATTACCATGATCAAAGGGAAAACTACTCAAGAAGTTATTACACTCTCAGGTATTATTACTTCAATGGTGAATATTTCATGTGTCACAATTTTGGTGACAAAGAAGTTCATTGTGTTGCTTATAAATCAATTATGACTAGAGAAGCAAGAAAACAAAAGATTGAGATTGGGGAAAATAAAACTTCTTATAATTTTTTCTCACCTCTTCAGAATTAAATTGAATGTTCTATTTTCAATAACTTTTTTCATGAAGAAAGTGAATGCAGAAGCAGAATAAAGCCATCTTATTAGCAAGAAAAAAAGACCATACCACCCAATGTATGGAAAAAGAAAATTATTGCATCTGCAAATTGTGATCTAGATTTGTATGCAGGATACCAAGAGAATCTTTGGTACATTGATAATGGATGTTCAAAGCATATGAAAAGTGATAGAGATAATTTTATTTCTTTTAATGAAATCAAGAAAGAAAATAATGTGACTTTTGGTAATAACTCACATGCTGCTATCAAAGGGAAAGGTATTGTGTTTTTAAAGAAAAAGTTCAAGGATGTAAATGTGTTATTTGTTGATGGATTAAGGCATAACTTGTTAAGTTTCAGTCAAATGTGCGATCAAGGGCATGAAGTTATTTTCAAATAAAAGATAATCATGTGGTGATAAATATGGATACAAGTAAGATCATAATAACATGGATAAGAACTACGGGCAATATCTATGTCTTATAAGGTGGCCAAGAGTAATGTTATCTAAGAAAATATAAAGAAAATTGGCTTTGGCACAAAATTTTAGGGCACCTTAACTTTTCTTAATTGTAAAAATCAACCAGGATGGGTGTAGTTCATGACTTTCCAAACATATCTCCACATGAAATAACATCTGCAAATCATTTCAATTTGTTAACCAAACCAAAGGTAAGTTTAAAGCTAAATAAGGTACTTCAAGTAAGCCACTTGAACTTATTCACACTGATATATGTGGTCCTATGAGAAATAATTTTCCTCGTGGTGAACAATACTTCATATTATTAATTAATGATTTTATAATAATGTGTTGGATTGGCTTATTGAAATCTAAAGATAAGACATTTGATAAATTTAAAGTATTCAAGACTTTGGTAGAAAATAAGTTAGATCTGAAAATAAAATGTCTTAGATCTGCTAGAGGAATAGATTTTATATCAGAATATTTCTTCAATTTTGTGAACATCATGGCATTAAAAGGTAATTTTCCGTAGCTAAAAATCCTCAACAAAATCGAGTGGTAGAAAGAGTGAACAAGAAATTCCAACAAATGGCACGGGCCTTGCTCGATGAGTCAGGAACACCTCACACCTTCTGGGGAGAAGAAACACATACAACCATAGATATACTTAACAAATCTCATTTTTGATTAAACAATGATAAAAAAGCATATGCACTCTGGTACAGCAAGCCCACATCTCTCAAGCACTTTAGAATTTTTGGAAGAAAATTTTACATTAAAAAAATGATGATAAGCTTGGAAATTTTGAATCTAGAGGTGATGAAGGAATCCTCCCTGGATATTATTCTAGAAGAAAGGGATATAAATGTTATAATAAAAGGATTCAAAATATTGTTGAATGCATTGATTTTGTGACTAGTGAAGAATCCATAGGTACCAAAAAAGAAGCACCAAAAGATGACAAACCTCTCCCTAATACAAGCCAGAATATTATAGGAGAAGGAAAATGAGAAGCATCATAAGAAGGAAATGAAAATAAATATACATAAGAAAAGACACAATCAAGGTATGTTCAGAAAAATCATCCCGAGTCTCAAATTATAGGTGAAAAGGAAACAGGAATACAAAGTAGAATAATTGTTGGAATTTCTAATCACTTACCCTTACTATCCACAATTGAACCTCAAAATGTAAATCAAGCAAGAAAATATGAATGTTGGGTTAAGGAAATGCATGAAGAATTTGATCAAATAGAAAATAACCATACATGGGAATTAGTACCACGGTCTCATGATAAAAATGTAATTGGGAAAAAGTGGGTGTTCAAGAACAAACTAAATGAAAATGTAGAAGTTATTCGAAACAAAACAAGACTTGTATGTAAAGGCTAATGTCAACAAGAAGGGATAGACTTTGAAGAGACATTTACACTTGTAGCTAGACTTGAAGCCATAAGAATGTTTCTTTCATTTTAAAGCTTTCATAACTTTAAGTTATATCAAATGGATTTTAAATCTACATTTTTAAATGGATATCTAGAAGAAGAAGTTTATATTGAAAAACTTGAAGGATTCATTCTTGACAATGATAAAAATCTTGTTTGCAAACTTAAGAAGGCATTGTATGAGTTAAAACAAGCTCATTGTTTATGGTATTATCATCTTGACAAGTATCTTGAGTAATAAGGCTTTAAAAAGGGGTCTTCAAATAGAAATTTAAATATCAAATTTGATCAAGAAAAACTTTTGATAGTAGTTGTCTATGTAGATGAAATTATATTTGGAAGCAATATTGAATCTATGAGTTAATGATTTGCTTCAGTTATGCAATAATAATTTGAAATGTATCTACTTGGTGAACGAAATTATTTTCTTCGTCTTCAGCTTCAACAAATTAAATATGGTATCTTTATTTATAAAACCAAGTACCTCAAACAGATTTTAAAGAAATATGGAATGGAAGACTGTAAGCCTGTATGCACACAATTGGTAACAAGATGCAACCTTAGTTAGAATGATGATTCTCCTTCAGTTAATCAACTATAATACATATCTATGATTGGCATGTTTCTCTATATTATAGGTAAAAGACCAAACATAATGCATGCAGTTGGCATTGTTGTACTATTTCAAGAAAATCCTAAGGAAACTCATCTCCAAGTAGTTAAGATAATATTCAAGTATATGCAAGGCACTCAATATTTTGTTCTCTGGTATTCCAAGAAAACATACTTTGAACTTCACACTTACACAAATGCAGATTGGGAAGGTAATGTTGATGAACAAAAAAGTACTAGTGGAGAAGCATTTTATTTGGGACTCCGCTTAGTTTCTTGGTTCAGTAAAAAACAAAGTTCTATCGTGATATATACTGCTAAGGCGGAATATGTTGTTGTTGCATTTTTTGTACTCAACTTCTATGGAATATACAAACATTGCAAGATATTCAAGTCAATTTTCCTCAACATTTACCTATTCTTTGTGACAATAATAGTACCATCATTATCTCTAAAAATCTTGTCATGCACTCAAAGAAAAAGCACATTCCAATCAAATACCATTTTCTAAGAGAATAATTTCTTGAACAAAAATTCAAACTAAAATATGTTCCTTCAAAAGAACAAGTTGCAAACTTATTTACAAAGCCATTTCCACATGATTTTGTTGAATATATTATAGATTAGGAAGTATTCCTTCTTCTTCACTCTGCTAATTGTTCTATAAGGCATGTCCCATTTAGGGGGAGTTTTTGTTGTAAAATTCTACATTTTACTTTATATATGCGGATGGTATGAAATACAATTACGTATATACACGGTTTTTGAGTTAGATAGTCACGTATGACTCTTAGCGATTGAAAAGGAGTGGCATAGATCCAACGGGAGATTCTTATATGCCTTCATCATTTTATTTTTGGTAGTATGGTTATGATATTGGTTTCCTACCGTATCTTAGTTCATGGGGAGCATTTGTTATGCCTCTAATAGTTCATTTCTAGAGTTATGGTTTCTTGAGAATTTCTTATTTCATATCCTTACTGATGTATGGATGTTACATATATTGTTGTTATGTCATTAATGATGCATATTTTGTGGTCAGTGTTGATGTTGGTTTGTTGGATTTACTTGGTGATTCCTAGAATCATTGCATACTTAGTCACATTTTGATGATTATGGAAATATTGATGATTAGGATGTTCATGTTGCTATCATTATGTCTTCTTAGTTGTGTGCTATCAGATGTTCATGTTGCAGGTTCCTATATGCTGTATGGTGATTGTTGATAACTATCATGGTCATAATACATCGCTATTGAAGTCTTGAGTTTTGGTTATAAGGATTGTATATGTCTCTTATTGTGAAGGTCATGAAAATAACCATGTTGAAAATCATTGTAAAATATAGTCATGTATGCGCTATTAGAATCAAGTCATGTCATGTAATCCCATTATGTGGGGACATTGATGTAAATTTTTGGTCCAATATGTAAACACCATAAGTTGGGTATTTGATGTAAGAGTCATTGTTCATAGGAAAGGTCATGTTTGATTGAGTTATCAAGTCTTGAACACCTTCAAAAGGTTCAACATATGCTCAGTGGGAGCATGGTAAACATGCATATTTCATTCAGACTAAATAAACCATTTTCACTTGATGTAAAAGGGGGAGAGAATCTTGGTGTTTGGAGAGAAGTCTTGATGTTTGTAGGTATTTACAGATGGTGACCAAACACCAAAGTGGTTGGCATCAAATCCAAAGGGGGATATTGTTGGGTTTATGGCTAATATGTTTTCCTTGATGGAAACCTACTTCATAAATATGTCAACATTGTGATAACATGATTATTATGGAACTATTGTAGATTGATATCGATGTTGCAGATGGTATGAAAAAATAAATGACAGTTCAGAGAAAAATGAATGATAAAGGTTATTTTTAAGAAAGTATACATGGATCCTAAAAACAAGGGTCACATATATACGCTGGTCTTATATATGAAAGTCACGTATAGAATCCAAACCATGGTATTTTGAATACCAAGGGTAATTACCATGGTATTGGATAATAATAATTGGAGCGATAAAGGCTAATAGATTCGGTCAAAGAATACTAACAAAATTACCAAGGGATTTACCTAAGGTATTGGCTAAGGATAAAACTATATATATATATATATATATATAGCTGTCAAGTGTGCAATGAAATGATATATTCATATCTGATTTGATTTGAAAAACACGTATGCACTAGGAAGTAAGGAGATGGTTCAGATTTGATAAATCTGAAAGTGTTGAGAAGATTAATGAAAATACTTGATTGATCTAATTATGCTTTCAATGTTAGAACTATATCTATGATTATGTCTTGATTTAAATATTGTAGAGATCTAGGTTTAACATATGGTGTGAATTACAACTAAGGTTTGAATTAGTACTTCAATATTTGTATGTTGGATTTCTTTATGTTTTTCGTGTACATACGCGTATCCATCTCCGTAGCGCCACATATATATTCTACGATAAATTTTGAAATATGTTGAGATCTATACATTGGTGTTATGCATGATAGTCGCATACATACAATTATATGTTCTATGGAAGTCACATATATATGTCAAGGTTTGCAGTGTGTTGATGATAACACTTGATGAGTTCTTCTCTGTTTTCTGTTTCTTTTCAATGATGTCTCTATCTTAATGATCCGTATTTGACTGTGATGATTGGGTTGTTTGATTGGTAATGATGTTACAATGGAGGTCTGTGATTGGTTCAGTAATATGTTATTGATCTATGTATGGTCCTGTAATTGGTTCAGTATTACAACAATTCATGAATGGACTTTCCTTAGTTTAATATGTGCACGCATGTGGGATACAGGGGAAGCACGTATATTTGTAGGTTTTATTCAAGACAATAGCGTACATTTTCTAATATTTATTTGTTTTGGTTGGGTTATAAATTTAGTGAATTGACACTTCAAAAATTTAATTGATTTGTAGTATTTTATTTACTCATATTTAGTGCTTCAGTTTTACATGTTTGTTTTGGTTTATTATTGATATGGATCCAATTTGAAAATGTGATAAAAGGTGGCCTATAGGTTGTTTGATGATAGGTGGATCCAGTCTGAAACATTTTAAAAAATGGTCCACAAGGAGCTGAGGGTTGCATCCTTAAGTAAGGGGGTAGGACCTCCCTTCAAATAGTAGCTGGTAAATGAGATCAGGGGGTTGTAGGTCCCTTCCAGTAGGAGCTAGAGAACGAGTGGAGGTTGTAGCCTTCTGCAGGTGGGTTAATTCGTGCTGATAAGAAGTTGCATCAGTACAAGATTTCAATGAATAGTTTATTTATAAATAGGACAAAAGACAAATACATCAAAAACGATGGTTTTCTCCCACATTGGGTTTCCACCTAAAATCCTAGTGTTCTATGTGTGTTTCTCATTTTTTGTAATTTATTTATGTTCTTTACTACATACGGAACGTAATAAATTTACGGATACAATGGTTAAAGATAATAATTTGATAGAACACATGAAAAATAAGTAAACTAGATATAGGTTGTTTTCCTTCTCTAAAGTCACGTACATACAGAGGTTGCTTTAAGAGAAGTAGCGTAAAAAATTCAATATATGAATTTCAAAAGATAAATTTTAAATACTGATTCACCCCTCCTCTCCCCCTCAATATTTTTCCCAAAAATTTAACGTATATCGATCTAGTATCCAAAAGGTAAAAAGAAAACATTATTGGTCTTGTCATCGAAGAGGTGTGAATGAAATCATTATTTTTTAATTGGTCGTCAATGTGATTGGAATGCAATCAATGTAATTGGTTAATATACTCTATACATATGGAGGAAATGTTGTTTATGCATTTTTTATCTGGTCCAATATTGTCAACGCATAATGGTTTTGGCTCAAATAAAATGGTGCAATTATGGGTTGAGTAATCATGTGAGTGAAGTGTGCATAATTGCAAGGAAATTTATGTGTTTTGGGTTTATGGTGCACACACAATTTTTGAGGTGATGTAACTGGCATTAAAAAGGTAGAGAATCAATATTAGATGGTGTCAATTGAATGAACTATAGCATAGAGCATTTCTATAGGTATTTTTTCATTGTTCTATTTCATATGAAAAAGTAATGTGTGTGGAAGAGAGTGAATAAAGTCTAGTGTATGTGAGACCTGAGCATTGGAGCGAATAACCTATGTGTACCTAAGTGGTTTAAATCAAGGTAAAGAGAGAGCTCATGCATGGTAGATTGGAATGTAAAACCGTGGTTAAATTGTGCATCAACCTACTTATACAATGAATAAGTAATCTGAGTTGAAGATAATTGTGCGTTGGAAAAATGTGCACTAGAACCGAAATGCATACCCATGTTGAGTAATTATGTGTGTGAAGAAAAGGAAGATTTGAAGGTCTCTGATTTATATCTGCGTGTGAGACCCATTAATATGAAGTGTGATTAGAGGTGATGGATAATTTTTTCACGCGTTTAACTTGTGTGATTTAATAATTGAACAAAGAGGATGTGATATAAGTGTGTGTGCATGAAATATGTATGAGCATTGGTGTGATTAACCTGCTATGGGGTCATATTTAGATTTCAAAAAATGCATATCCTATGTACTTAATAAAGTTGGAATGTTATCACATTATTATTCATGGAAGAGTAATGTGGTTGAACATCTGATCACCTGAGCATTTAACGTAGAGTTGTTTGAGAATTGAAGGCATAGATCATTTTATATGTACCGTGGTTGTAATGTTTTGATGAAAGAAACTGAAAATGATATGCACATCGTATGACATACATATGAAATAAAACTATGGATAAAGTGTGTAGAGGAAGTGTGTTATTGTTCAGATGAAATTGACATATTGATGGTAGTCTAAATTGCAAGGTGCGATGAGACAACATATGCAGTGATGGGAAGTGTGAGTGTATTGATGTCTCTGTTGCTAGTGTGCTCGGGTAGAAAGTCAAAATTCTAAAGGGACTATACCTATACATAGTGTATATGTAATGTTTTTTTTGTTATGTGTTATAGGGGATGACTGAATATATATTGTTTTTGTAGAAGTCATTGTAGAGATTGGTTGATGTTGTAGGTGTGTGAGGACATGATCCATATCAATGTGTGATGCTACCAATGTTTTTCCTGAGCTTTGGTCTTAGGGTATTTTTTATTATGAAAAATTATATTTTCTGATGGTAGGGCTCTTATATTGTTGACAATGTTAGTGTTGTTGAACTAGGGTTTGTTTATGAGTTGCTTCTATTAGTTTTCCAGAGTATGTATTGTAGGATTTTATGTTCGGGATTAGTTTTAAAATGCATGAAATAGTGGTCTAAAGTGTTTATAGAGGTCGGGGCCTCTAGCAAGTCATGGTTTTCTAAGATATGGAGTTGTGGCTTCCTAGATGGTAGAGGCCATCAAATTTATGTAGAGGAAGTTTGGGGTTCCTAGCTGGTGGGAGCTAATAAACTGATGTAATTTTTTTTTATAATATCAATAAAAGAAGAGAAGAACAATTGTATGGTGGTTTTTCTCCCGAAAGGGTTTCCATCTTACTCTTGGTGTCTCATTTTATTTATGTTTTGTTTCATGTTTCTGAATTTATATGACATTGGATGTTTAATAAAGTTAAATTTGGTAAAATTGTATAAAACCCTCAATACTTTTTCACCCCCCCTCTCAATAGTGATATAGTTACCATCATATTCTTCATTTTTATGTTCCTAACGGTTCACTTGGCCAAGTCGGAATGTTGGTCAGCTTGAATAATTTTAAGTCAAGGGATGGTTGTGTTTAAGACATAAGATGATAATAGATCTATTGTTATTTATTTTTCTTGGTTTTGGGTTTTCCTGGATAAAACTCGTGTGTTTTATGGGTTTTTGTTGTTATGATTATTTTATGTCACAATGTATTTATTTTTTACATTTAGGAAAATCAATATTAAGGTTGTGAAAACTAGTGCATACTCATATGGTGTCATGGTTCTTATTGACGAGAATAGGGTTTTATACCTATGGTGTATAAGCAACATCATAACATATTATAAATAATTTCTCTATATAAGCTTTGATGGTAATGGCCTTCCTAGGATTGTTTGTTTTTAAAACTAGAGATGTGTCAAGCCATGCATCAATATTACATTCAACATTGAAAGGGTCCATCTAGGGATTTTTTCCATAAATGCATACAAAAGTCATGAAATTCCTAAAAAAGGATTTGTAAGTTGCAACTTATTTTGGGGTACTTAATGTGTTGAGAATAATATTTTTGATGAAAATAGGTATGATAGATATGTTGATGGTATTGGTCTTAGATACGTAGGCCAAATTTCCTCCCTTAAAAAAAATTGGCATTGGTATTGGGTGCTTGAACACATATGGAACTAGTATTCAATGCTTAAATATTTGCAATTGGAAATGATTCCTCTAGCCTAACAACCATCTTTCCACATAGATGTGAAATAATTTTTTACTCATAGGAATAAAAATGTCTTAAATAAGCCATAATTGGAACCCATCTGACCCCATTAAACATGTTTAATCGAGTTAAATGAATGATTTCATCTAGTTCGCTGAATAAGGTCATTTTCATAAATCCTATCCGTTAAAATTGGGTGCATGCCTAATAAATGCAACAACAAGTCTCATCACGAAGACACTCTTTGGTTCTAAAGATTTGATGTGGAAAGGGATTTAAAATAGGGATAGAATTTATGTAATGCAATGTTTTCATCTACATGAGTAAATATATATTGATGAGCTATTTTATATATATCTCACAATAATAATGTTTTACTTTTCACATTTTTTTTTTTTAAATTTTGTGCAAGGTCACTTCACTACAAGGAAAATACCTTCTAGTAGAGATTATAACGAAGGTTTTCAGTATTATAAAATTGAAAAAAATTTCAAAATAACATCTGCTAAAACATTCATTTGCGATAGTGGAGGTTTTAAGAGAACTTCATCACAACTGAAAAAATTTGGGCAGTGAGAGGTTTTAGCAGATGTTTTTTTTTTTTGTGGTGTGCTTAATGGAACAAGTAGCATGCGTGCGCTACATATATAAAAGCATTAGTGGATATACATAACTAAAAGCACTAAGGTTCTAAATGTAAAAAACACTAGTGCATAATATATGTCGCACCGATGCTAATAGATAAAAAATCCTTCGAGCATTCTTGTAAGAAATGAAATCAAGGCACGCAAAAAATAATTGTTGTGCCTGTGCTGTTTTTTGAAACTTTCAGTGCTGATGCAAATCATCTGTACAAATGCCCCAGTGCATTAGTTATAAAAAAGGACTAATGTTGTTAGTTTTCATAATGCACCAGGATGGAAATAATATTTTGTAAGGATCGGGGTGTTAATTCTATGAAAGCACTGGTGCGTTAAAAATTACAATGCATCATAATGTTAATCTCAAAAAATACCAATGCTTGAAGAGATAAACACACTAGTGATTTCATTTTCTGAAAAGGAATCAATCATGCAAAAAGATTCCTTCACGATGCTTTTATATAACATAACACAGTAGTGCATTTTTATGTTATAGACACATCAATTTTTTGAATGAGATTTTCTCTTTTTTGGAAACATCGACCTGTGACAGTGTAATTATTTTAATTTTTAAATCCATTATTCATATAAAAATTGATATATATCTTATAAAAATATTCATATAAATTAAAATTTGATTAGTGCATTTGAATATGATGTTTGGATTAATTTTTTATATAATCTTATTTCACATATCTTCATTATAAAAATTTAATTATCCTTATATTTAATTAGTGGTGTAACATTTCACAGCGACATTGGATAACACAATATATTAAATTAAAATGTATTTTATTATATATCAATAAGAGGTTCTTTTTGATACAAAATGGGATTGTTATTGATAACCCCATGTTCAATTGGGACACTATGTCCATTACATTAAAAAAAATGTTTGATTTTCATAGACAATTATTTCAAAAAATACAATAGGTTACATTGATATCCAAATAGATCATCATTCTTCGTTGTAACTGCTATCATTGCTCACACTACTTCCATGAATTGGGTCATTTAGAGGAATGTTTTGTTGATTGCATCGATTATTTTCATCTTCTTGATCGTATTCCATCTGCAAACATAAAAATAAAGTGTAATGAGTGTGTCTACATTAGTGAGAATAATGAAAATTGAAATAAATAATATACATCAATGTAAATTGAATAGCAATGTACCATACCAAGAAGTGACTCATAAACTGTGCACATGGTTTCAAAACCTAGTCTCATGTCTTGTTCCAACAAGTCTTATGCTCACGTAGTTCCATAATTTGTTTGCTACATGATATAAACCCCATTATAAATCATAAATCTAATATATAGGATTTTATGTTCTATTAATTATAAAATCAGAGAATTAAGGCAACATAGATACTTATAAATTCCACAACTGATTTTTGATATGCCAACATATACTTACAACCCTTATTTAACCCAATGTCAATAAATTCTTCCAATGCCTCTTGTTTTTATGTTATCGCCTATTTGAAGACATTCAATGATGGTTTCTATAAAACAACTTGAAATATACAAAAATCTAATCTTGAGTTGTTTTAAGGAAATACTAGAAATTATTCACAAACTTTGAAATCAACCCTTTTCTTCCTTGTCGTCATGTTTTATGTGTTGAATGAGTTCCATCTTGTTTTCTTTTCTGCAAGAAAATACTTGAAAATTAATATTTAATGCTAAATTATTTTTTATATGTACAAAGTCAATCATGATTACATGCATTTGAAGCATGTTTTTGTTGAGATGGATCCTCCTGTGATGCAATTATGTCCATTTCTTTGACCATATCCTTATACACTTTTTTGGACATTCCTACTCGTATGTTTCACATATTAGCACATTGATCATTTTTTATTTTCATAATCTTCCTAAAAAATGTACTAAACTATTTTTATAATGATATATGAAAACTAAATATAACAAAATCGATATTAATAAATTATGGTTTGCAGTAATATATACATATAATTATACAAAATATTTTTATATAATTAGGAATATTACATTATGAATGATTCTTTTTTGTTGTTTTATGTTTTTGCTATTTCAAGTCTGACATGTCTCATTGACCATTGCTCTAGAAACACTTCTTGTAGTTTATATATAATTTGGTTCTTAGAATAATTGGATCGATTTTTGTATTATAAGTGGAAATTACATCTATACATTTGCTCCACTATATCCCTAATATCTCTATAAAAAATTCACCCCCTTTCATTAACCTCCAACAACACTCTACATGAGCTAAGGACCAATTCATTTCCAGTTTACATGTTCTATAATTTTTCTTTTTTTAGAACGAGATTGATATTTTCCTTCATTTTTGCTCCCTGTAGAACATTGAACATATATGAATTAATATATCGTTTGAATCATGTTATCTAATATTATTAAGTATATTATTAATGAAAATTCGAAAAAAAAACTTATATTGAATAGTATTCTTTCATTCACCTAATCCATCATTGTGCAATTTTTCTATCACTCTTTTACACTCTTCTACACTTAGATTAGAAATAATATTATTGACGTTGCTAATTTGTGGCTCTAAATGATACACACCAACCGATACATATTAGTTAAAGTTACATATAATTCAAATATATTATTTGGTAAATAATTTACAAATACTTTTTCTTCTTTGCTTTTTTTTATGTGCTATCATTGTGTTGATCAATATTTTTGTTGCTTGAGACCTTGTGAGACATTTTTTTATCAATATAAAACCTATACCATTCAATACACAAGACATTAAATATATTTTAAAAATAAATCAAATAATTTTTAGCAAAAAAAAACTCTGGTAACCGATGTGTTTATCTGCATCAGCGCATCAGTTCTTTTATAACTTTAAATGCACCAGGAATCTAATTGTTTTGCACCGTCATGGAAATTAATTTTTAAAATAATTTTAAATTATTACGGTGCAATTGGTAAGGATGAATACACCGTAATGATTTAAAAATGTTATTTGGAAGAGGCAAGTCAGTGTGTTATATTACATCGGGAGCAATGTTGAACAGATTGGACAAACTCAAAAGTATTATAATATAATGATGCATTGTATTACATAGGGAGCACCAGTGCATTACATTACATAGGTCATACCATGTAACATATATACATTTAAAAAAAAATGGAGAGAGCCGACGAGATTTGGATCTATTTCAATAAGTGATTCCCCTACTTTAAATGTCAAATTCCCTATATATAGTAAGTACACAGACCAATTAAATATAAAATTCCTAAATTTAAAATCCCTAATTGTGAAGTGGTAGGGAAGTTAAACTCTAAGGTGAAATTTTTCAGGAAGAAACTAGAGCTTAAGGAAAGTATTGATTTTTTTTTTTGAATTTTAATTAGATTTAAATAGGAACATAGTTTGTAAAAATGTTTACTAGTAAAATTTATAGTAATTTTTTTATTGTACACGTTTTTTAACTTTTTTTTGAAAATTGAATAAATCTAACATAGATTGTAAAATATTTTAACAATAAAATTTAAGATTTTTGCTATCTAGGGTTTTGAGTGAATCACCATACCTTTCAACTTGTGATATTTGCAGCTCCATAGTGCTCCCAATATATCTCTCCTGTAAATGATCATTCTTTTAATTAAACCATAAAAAAAATTGTGAAATTTTTTATCAATAAAATAAACAATAAAATTTATTTATTTTACTATGCAGGCTTTTGAGTGAATTTCCATCCCTTTCAACTTCTAATCTTCTGAATCGATATGTTTCTCAAAAGAATTTTTTTGTTGCACAATGCTCCTAGTATGTCTCTCTTGCAAATCACTCCCTTCAAATTATTGGGTAAAATAATGAAATGGTGAATACATTTTTACTATTTAAAAGACTTGATGAAATTACATTTCGAAAAATTAATTTCCGCTCATCTTTTAATTTGAAAAAAAAAGAAAAAAATAATGTTTTTTTTTTTCAATTTCTTCGTACATCAGTGTGTTCGATAGTCAAGTGTGTCAACGCATTTATAAAACAAGCTCACCGACATTATCATGGCGCAAAATTTTTTCAATGCACCGACATGATACATTTTTTTTTTCGAAATCCAACAACGATGCGATTAATTTTTTTAATGCAGTGGTGCGGTTTCTATTTAGAAGCATCAATTCTCTAATTGTTATAAGAGAAATGAGTTGTTTGAATTTGTTTTTATTTTTTAAAGTCTATAAGTACGTGCATAGCAGTGTTTTTTTTTTAACGCATAGGTGCATTTTTGTAAAATAACACCGATATGATAACATATTTTTTTCAAAATGTCTAAAACTAGTGCAAGTATTATTTGAATGTGTCAATGCCATTATTTTTTTAAACACATTGGTGCACTTTGTTCTAATAAGCGCACCATTTGGGTTTAAAAGGTATCTAAAATTTTAGTTTCACATAAAATGGCATATTAATCTCAAATTATCCTTTAGGACAAATCCACGTGAATTACAGTAGTTCATAGTATACAATTTTTGCTTAAAGTTGCCTTATTCTTGAAAAATGATTTGAAAACTATATTGAAATTCATATTATCGTTATACGATTATCGAGAATAATTTTATATATGCACATAAAATTTTATTTTATTTTTTCTCAAATATAGGGACAAAATGTCATTAATATCAAATGGTCGATTCTTAAAATTCTAGCTCATTCCATATTTCTGATCAAAGTCCTTCACAGAGTTCTCCATTTCCATCTCTAGTAAGTTCATATTTTATTTATATTTATATTATCTAATCGATTTGTTTTTTTTAATACATGCTAATTTGAATAAAAATGTATCCAAATTTGCACGATCCTAATTCCGAAACAAGTTTAGATGCATAAAATATTCCTCCATTTCAAAAACATCGGAAGCTCTTAGTAGGAGTAACATACCACAAGTAGTTGGTATATGAAAATGAACATCCTCTTCAACTTGATAATTGAAACATGGCATCTTCTAGACGCAATCTCATATTAACGATGGTAATATTGTTTTGGTATAATGTAAGTTCAACAAACCAATTTCATTAACATTCTTACTAATATCATTAATATTGTATTAATAATGTTCAATATTTTTTTAAATTAGGATTCTAGTGATGATGAGCGACCCACCTACCATATTCTAGTGCACCCAACTACAATTTCAACTCGAGAGCAGGATTCACTAAGAGAAATAATAACAAAGGAAGCATACAAAGAATGGTTGAATCAATCACCTATTCAATTCCCATTATGTCCAGATTCACCATTTAGGAATGACTACAACAACAATAGTTATTCATCATAAGCTGGCAATGGAGGAAATCGAGGTTGGTATGGATGATTAATTATAGGATACATCTATCATGGAGGAAATGTTTTTATATGCATTCCAAAATGATAAGCCAGAGTATTATGCTCATGTCAGTGATACCTTATTCGAAATACTGAAATCTACTTCCACCACCCCTCTCTTTGGACCTAACTGCAAGTCAAATTCTACTCAACTCAAAACAACGATGTTGCTGTAAAATGTGAAAGAAAATTTTGGCATGTCGAATGCATGTTTTTCAATAATATTGAGGTAATTTACCTACATGATCATCGAGTTCCTTATATTTTTTCATGCAATCAAAATTAAAAATGGTCGATTTTATGAATGTTATATATTGACATTGTACAATTATATTCCCCAACAACTATAAGATATTCATAGATAAGCTTATTTTGAGTGATAATGTCTTTTCGGGTAGCTGCGAAGAGGCAAATAAGTTTTTGAAAATATTGGGAGTTGAGTACATCTCATATCATGCATGTATAAATGATTGTATTCTATATAAAGGAGAATACACAAACAAAGAGATATGTATGAAATGTGGGAATTCCATATACAATATTTCAAAAACAAACCGGTAAATCACATGATCCTCCTCATAATATATTGAGGCACATGCCTATAATCCCAAGTATTCAAAGACTGTTTCGTTGCAAATAATTAGCTGTGTTGTAGAGATGGCATGCCTTGCACAAAAGTGATTCATGAGTTATGTGAATCCCAATAGATTCAATAGCCATGAAGCATATTGAGGATACATGGCCTGAAAAATTCAAGGATGAAGTACGAAGTCTATGACTCAGCATAGCCATGGATGGAGTCAATCCATATTTCCTCCAAAACACCAATTATTCTGTTTGAGCTATAGTAGTGATCAATAAAAATATCCCCCCATGGTTGTCCGTGAAGAACGAACGTCTTATGTTGTCTCTCATAGTCCCTGGTAGAAGACAAGTGAGGAATATGGATGTATACTTACAACCATTTTTATATGAATTGAAGGAATTATGGGAAGGGATACATGTGTATGATGTATCAAGATCCATTGCAAAAAAGAGGAGTTCTATGTTGTATGACATATGTTCTTACACCATACATGATTATCTAGGCCTAGGAGTTTTCTCTAGTAAATTACATTCTTATCGATTTGTTTAGTAACAATATTTTTTCTCATATTGATTTAATTTGTTATAATTGTTCAAATATTTATGTTCAATAACGTTTCATCCTATATACAATAATTTCGTAGGTCTTGTAACAAAATGGTATCATGGATGTAAATTTTGTGGACCTTATCTAAAGGCTAGGTGGCCCAACCACCTAGAAAAGCCAGTATATGACTGCTCTAGGGTATTCCTCCCATAAGAACACCCTCACAAAAGAGAAACATCCACTTGCAATGGTAAACCAAAGAGAACACAAAGGCCTGCAATAATGACACTAGTTGAATGGCTTATAGCATATGGGAGAAAGAAGGAGAAGGAATTTGCATAAATGCTCGATTCAAATTAGGAGCCTATGTTTGATGATACGGAATTATTTGACACTTATGTTAAGAAATTTCCCATTGGGATGAAAAGGAAATATGTATTTTATGAGATCCCATATTGGTATCATCTTAAGATTTCCCACTTACTATATCCCATGCATATATGTAAAAATGTTTCATCTACTTTCTGGAGGCACATACCATCGAAACTATAGGAGAGGTTGGTCCCTCTTGGTATTTCAAATAAGGTGATGTCCCATGGGTTTTAAATAAATATGATATTTCTTTGGAAAATAAATTTATAATGAGTGAGTGTTCCTTCTTTATATGGGTCTTCACTATGATGTTGCTTCACTATGGAACACTATTTGTTGGGGTTGAAATCGCATGACCATTTGAACCTTCTAAGGGTACATATGTCAAAAAAATTATTTATTTTTATGTAATGGGATATTTTATAATTATTTGTTGTATAATGTACTATTTACTGTACAATTTCATTATCCTCTAATCATGCTTGAGTGTGCGAATCATGACTTCTCCCAAGACCTACGATGTGCCATATCTAAATTATCTGCATATGTACGTTAGATCACATTAAAAGATATTAATATGGATATCATTTCAAAGTGGAATCAGAGATAGCTAAGATTGTTTGTATGTTTGAGAAGGAACCTCCGATGAGTTTCATGGACTTGCAGGTTCATGTGCTAATTCACCTAGTAGATGAGGTTGAATTATTTGGGGTCATTTCTTGTTGTTGGATGTTCTTCTTAGAGAGGTACATGAACAAAATGAAAAATTTTGTTCAAAAAAGGGAAAAACCTGAGGGGTATATGGCAAAGGGGCATATATCATATTAGTATTTGTATTATGCATTGAGTACATCAAGAAAATCGACAACACACCAGGTGCGGTGATTTGGGACAATGAAAGGGATGAAGACAAAATAGAAAGGGTTCTTCTTGAAACAAATGGAAACAGGCACATGATAAAGAGTAAGTGCAGGCTTATCATTTGTCAAATTACTATACAGTAATTATTCACACTAAAGTTCATATTAATGCATATTTTTGTCTCATACTTTATATATATATATATATATATATATTGGTTTTATTTCATTAGTGAATTCATAAATTGAAGCCATTAACAAATTCATCCTTTACAATATGGATGCGACACAACCATGGGTCGCATTGTACGAAAAGAAGAGGAGGAAATGGGAAAATGACTAGAAAGAATTCAAATGGTTGAATGTTATAAGTGTGCCTTATCTTGATCATTTAAAATAAAATATGTCAATGACATTCCCTAACAATTGAGATGTTGATCAAGTCAGAGAGAAATATGGTGCATCCGGTCATTACCCATGTGTTGAAGAGGATGCGATAAACATAGGGATTGGGTGCAATAATTAGGTAATTATATTATATTTCTCTACAATTTTAACTTCATACTGCACCTTTGAAGTAACATCTATATATATTTTAAATTTTAAATCATGTCCGGGTTATTAGACACATGATACTGTGATTTTTCACTTTTTTATAGGCGCATTTGTTCCCATCTATGTGGATATATGGACATCATTTTTGCAATGAGGACGCTGCTGATGGATGCATAACACAAGATTGTGAAGCGGAAGTCAAGTTCGACAAATATGGTCGTGCTAGAGACCGCGATCAAAACCTAGTGTAAGGGACATTAGGTTAAGTTGGAAAGATATTGGTCTTATCTTCGTTCCAATGTGTTATTTTTAGGTGCAAGTAGTGGGACACCTTTTATCAAAATAATGCAAAGGAATATCGTGACAGTGGGTTGATATCTATAAACTCTAGAAAGATGTGGCATGAAGCTAGGGAGCCTTATGTTCTCCAAAAACACTACAACTAGGTGTTTTTTACCCATATATGTTGCATAGGGATTGGAAGTTCGTATCAGGACACGACCCTAGATCAAAACGTATTTTTGAGAACAACACTGTTATCATGCCAAGAAAGGAACATAATCAGGGTGATGAAAATGGAGAGTGACATGTACTTGTGTTATTTCATCATTTATACTATTGTTGTATGTTTTTGTTGTCATTATTTCACTAAGTATTTTTTTTTTAATTCATCTTGTTCAAATTTTATAATATAATTAGTGTGGTGTGTTTGATAAATATTATCGCACCAATGTGAGAGGAACATATCATGCACACCAAATTTTTGGTGGTGCTTAAGAGCTTAAAAGGAAAGTGCCCATGGAACGCTACCTCAAATATATCTAATATAGCTTAAAAGGAAAACTAGGATTTTGAGCTTCATAAGGTAGATGATTCCCAACAAAGGGGATATGATAGAGAAAAAGGGAAGGGCCTTTGTTAAGACCCTGGGATAGAAATCTGGATGGGTTACCATCATGTGGGATTATGCAATTTTGTTTCCTATTTAGATTATGTGAAATAAATATCTATTTATTATGTATTTATAATTGAATGATTTAAATTATACATTCCTTTACTATTGTGAACATGATATAAAATTAGCTAGGAGAAATGTGAAAAATATGAATTTTAGTGACTAGCCCGTGATAAGTATGTGTAAAAAGTAACATTTTTCGAGTTTTTCATTAATAAATAATCAAATATGTTATTTGTAAAAGTTAAAATCTAATATATTATCTTTTATTTATTATTTAACTCATATTTATTATTAAAAATAGTTAAATTTAAACCAACACAATAACAAATAAAGAACCAAAATAATGTCAACATGTTATATCTTTATTACTTCAAAAAATTCACTTGCCTCTTCAGGGGAGAAATTCCAATAAAGAAAATCACCAACTACAAGTAACTTCACATGAATACTTGTGTTACATTTATTTATCCTCATCTTTAGAGAGAGGTATTATAGTTTAAATTAGTAAGAGTTGTTATAAATATTAAATTTAAATTTCTTGAAAATCTCAAAAATTTAGTAATAAATTAAATTTTTTAAGTTATATTAAGTCTAAATTCATTTCGCCAAGAGGTGCTCTATATCTCAGTATCAGAGAGATGTTGTCACATAATTTTACATTTAAAAATAGTAAAATAATAATTTAAATTAACAAATTAAAAATAGTAATTACAAAAGAAATTAATGTCAGCCATAATTACAATATTTCAATTTACACCTTAATCTTATATAAATTTATATAGAGATATAAAGTAACAAAAAGTATAAAAAAATCATTCATCTTTTATTATGAGGAAGAAATGTAAAGAGTAAAAAAATATAATTTACTTTTTATTAGAAGGAAGAAATGCAATTTTTTCACATGACAAGAAATATTATTATTGATATTACATTATGTGTAATTCCTTCTACGTTCCCTTTACATGTGATATATATATATATATATATATATATATATATATATATATATATAACAATTTTTTTTTACTAAAAACCATAAGTAAAATATTTGAAAGTCCATATTAAATAACATAATTTTATAGATACTTTATATAGAGAAAAGTAAAGTAATTTAAATTGAATTTTTGCTTATATTTTCCCTTTGTTAAAGAGTGTAACTAGTTTCGGTCTTCATTATTAATATATTTTCGAAAAGAAATTATTATTAGTAAATGACTTATTAAAGCATTGGTTTCATCCTTGGGTCATATTTAGATTAAGGTCCTCATTGTCGACTTCTAGGTTAGTCATTACAGATTTAAATTGATCCAATATCATATTTTAAATCATGTAATATAGGTTGTTTATTATTTGGTCAAAAGGCTCCTCCATCAATTTATCTCCTTCAAGGTCATCATCCTTAGCCTCTTCAACAATTCTTCTTCAAATCAGCATCTTCAAGTCAGCCTCAAATTATCTTCAAGTCAACATACTCAAGTCGGATCAAACAAAAGACACACCTCTTAACTAGGACATGTCAACCTATTAACTATGGGAGACAACTATAAATACTAATCTAAGGTCCTCGCTCAAGCTCAGCAGTTTAGATTACCCTCTCCAGTTCGGATCACCTCTAAAGCTCAGATTACCTCAAAAATTTCAGAGAAATTCAGTGATACAATTCAGATTGAGCTCAAATATTTCAGGAGAGTTTCTTAGTACAAATTACAGTGATATAGTTTCTTTGTAATTACAAAAATAAGTACATATAGATCACAGTATATTGTCACAATTCTACCTCAAGTTGACTACACAATCTCGTTGTTATTTCAGAGGATGTAATTTGGTGATATTTATTTAGTACATGCTTCAAAATCAATGCAATATCTATGATGAAGCCACACCACAGAAACTACAACTCAATGTTGTCACGAAAATATGAATTCAAAACCACATCAGTAAATATGTTTCAGTGTCATAAAAAATGGAAGGATATCAGGGCTACTATAAAAGGATGAAGTTTATCTCAATGTTATTGCAATGACGAGGATGAAGTTTTGGTGCAACAAAGGAGATCTTGTTATAAGGAGATCATGGTGCTAACACAGTGAAGGGATGACTTGGTGGAGAGAGTATCCAGTTAGGGACTTGGTTGTCTCATCTTGAATCGACTGAAGGAACAATTTTGACTGGGTTTCCCCAAAAGAGTGGGGTTTTTTCCTGGACGTGTTCCTACATCTTGCGTCTTCTTCTATTTGTTCATTTCCATTAATCTTGATGATAATAAAATATAAATTGAAACAAAAATTATAATAACTAAACATCACAAGAAAATGTCATAATGAGAGACATTATTTAACTTCCATTTCTATAACATGGTATGAGAGCTACGGTCATGGTCAAAGGAAGTTTGAGGAAGGAAAATTCTGGGCTAATGGAAGTAGGATTATAGTGAGAATAGTAAAGACACCTAGAAGGAGGAGGTTCGAATGTCTCAATGAAAACAAATTCGGTGTAAATATCATGAAGTAATTCAAGTATAACAATAATACATTTCAGTATGAGATAGTTCAGAGCATTTCAAGATGGGTTCTTAGAACTTCAATAAAGGAAGGCTAGAAGATATAATTCTAAGATACTCACATTTCACCAATCACATAAGCTTGCACATCCCTCTGAAATAGGATCACACTACAAATGAGATATTACAATGCTCGAGTTCGAAGATCATACCAAGTGGTTCGATGATATTACAGTGGAAAATATTTCAATGATGGATATTTACCACAATACCAGAGTTTTAATGTTTCAATGTTACTACAAGGTCTCATTGATATAACATGGATAAAGTCTCGATACCTCCACAGGAGTTCACAATAACTGCAAAAGTAAAATCAATTCAGAAATTATAGTGATTTGTAATAGGTGTCATCACAACAAGTTTTGGCTATTACATAAATGAACTCGCAGTACAATGACTACACACTTTTGGTGATATACCTCAGTGCAAAGGATTTGGTGTTACAGTCAAGGCACTTGGTGTCATCCAATCACTATCACAATGTCAACTCAGAATCACAATATCGGTGCTTCCATATCACAAATGGCTCAATTCGGTGTTATTACAATGATGAAATTGTGTGGCCAAGCTATCAGGCATACTTTTAAAACTATGTCATCACTAAAGGAATCTGAAGTCCATCCTATGGAAAATGAAGTTAGAAATCCAAGGAAACAACTAGAAGAAAGGACTCCTTAAATATATTAAGTACACGGAATCAAGTAAGTATTATTACAATTCCTACAAGCTATCAAATCAAAGGTATGTAACTACGAGGTATGTATGTTCATGAATTTCTAGATTTGCATTATATATAACAATTATTGCTTATAGCTAGTATCATTTGTGATTCTTAGATAGCATACATGTTAGAACTTTGATATTTGTTCTCTAGGATTTAAAAAGTAATCTAGATATCAAATAAATATAATATTTTCAATTAATTGATCCTTGATACCTTAGGATTCCATCCCACATGGTTGCATAAAATATCTAACTTAAACAAACAAAAAAAAATATGCTCTTGGTATCATGGTTTTTCTTGAAAGTATATTTTGCAGGTATAGAAGACCATGAATTACACTTATAGGAAATGACTTGCTAAAAGATCAAGGAGTATGAAGGAAGCCATTGCAAGAAGGTTTGTCAAGAAACAAAGGTATGTCTTAAATCATAAGGCTTTGTTAATTCTTTTTGGAAAATCCATTCTACACTACTATCATTTTTTGTGACCAGATCTTGAAATTCTTGTTTGGGGTGATTCATCATCTAATGAATCTACCCACCTTATATCTTTGATTTCTTGTATAAAATAACCCCAAAATTTTATCTAGAAAAACCTAACCTAAGGGATTGTTATTAATGTGTGAAACCCTAAACCTACTTGGGGCTATTAATGAAGAAATTTTTATTTTGGTTCATATATTGATAATGTCGTGTTTGGGGTTTTTATATGATCATGGAAGCTCTAACTTATTATGGTTGAAATGATGATGTTAAAAATATCAAACCTTTGAAGCTTTGATAAAATAAGGGTTTTCTTTGATATGATCCAAAACACTAGGTTTTGGTTAGGTCTACAAGAAAAATCCTTGTTATGAAAAATCGTAGGAATGAAACCATAGGTATACATTCCTTTGATTGAATCCCTATATTAGTCTATTTCGATGTATATCTAATGTATTAATATTGTCTAACATATGATATGCCTATGGAAATCTCCTAGATATGTGTGTTGACCAAATTTATAATGATCATAAGTCCTAGGGTTTGGAAACAAGCCCTAGTCAAAATTTGAAGTTCTAGGATGATGATTGAAGAGTCCAAGGTTTTACATCTAAGCCCTAGTAATTATTAAAATTCTCTAGTATGTGTACTCATCTGAATATATATAATTTTTAATGAGAATTTATAAATGGAAAATATAGGGCCTACATCGAACCCTATAGATTTCTTCATTATGTGACTATATTGATTGAATGAAATCTAGGGTTTGCATAAAACCCTTGTAGAAATCCTATCATTTGGCTTCTGAAAGTTATTAGATACCTTATATTTCTTTCTGACCTATTCATAGGGATTGCTATATGATATAACTAATATTTTGTCATATTATTTGAATTGATGATGTGATTTAAGGTTTGTAACAAACCTGGGCTCAAAGTATTGAAGTATAATCTCTTGATGATTATGTTTGAAAAGTCTAATGCTTCCACTACTATAAGTTTTCGTTATGACTAAATTCATTTTTCTATAGATTTGGTTTTACTTCTTGTCTAAGTTGTGCATGTACATCATATACAAGTTGGTGAAGGTGAGAAGGTTATATGATAAGCATGATAAGAAGGATAGAACCAATGAAATATTCTCTAACACCGAAGTAAGAATTTAATATCCCTACATTGAGAGGGATCGTGGATAGAAGAAAAATCCCTGGTTAAGAGGGAGGGAATAACATAGTTTTTATTTGAGAATACATTCTGGAAGACATTTTGCTACATGTGAAGTAGGAAGAGGAATCTTCTCTCAAATATTCGATTGATTGTCCTACTGATATTATTTGAAAATCAACATCGAAACCCCAAAGGTTTATTTTGATTATATGTTTGAAATCATATTTTCAATTGGTTTTATGCATGTAAATATCTTGAAGGTTTGATATAATGATGGCTACCGATTAGCTTGATCAAGAAATATCTGTTGTACTTGATCTTCTAGATCAAGGAGTGTTGAGGCTTTATGAGTGAAGCATTTCTTGGAAAGACATCGGGCTAACACTTTGCTTTGATGTCTGGTAGGGAGAGTCGCATCGGGTGGATGTGCACCTAGTCCCATGGGTTTATGGTTATTAAGTAATCCTAATGGTACCTATAGAGGTTGAAATATTTATTCCATCTTAGTCCCACTTAGATAGATTTCCCTGGTCAGGAATCTAGTCTGTGGCATTGCAGTGCATAAATTGTTGAGAGACCAAATGGGTATATTTCTCTGGTCATGAATTTAGTCTATGGCATTGTGATGCCTAAAATTATTCATAGATAAAGTGAGATATTCCATGTGCTTATTTTATACATGAATGCATCCCTAGTGAAGAGGGAGTGTTGAAGAATGTAACCAAGTTTGTTCTTCATTATTAATATATTTTTCAAAAATCATGTATTATTATTAAATGACTTATTAAAGCATGGGTTTCATTCTTGGGTTATATTTAGATAAAGGTCCCCATTGTGGACCTCTAGGTTAGTCATTACAAATTTAAATTGTGTTATGAAACCAGCTCCAAAAATAGAAGAAAAGAGAGATCAAAACCTTAGAATTTAGCCACTTCGAGGGGGAAACCTCCTTTACATTACATAAATGAACAATTATTGGATGATACAAATGAAAAAACCTCATTTATATATATAGGAGTCCATGGGGCCACAATATAATCCTAGCTGACCTAAGATCTGAAAGTTTTACATGAAGTTCCTTAGGTTTCCGACTTCGCTTTGTAAAAATATCAGCTTCTGAACCTTCATAGACAAAAATGTATAGCGAAAATTCCACGATGACCTCTTTAGGTGAAATTCAAGAGCCTGAAAAAACCATAAATTCCACAGATCATATCTCTAAAAATATCATGAACCAAGATCTCAAATTTTTACATGACGTTACTTACGATTTCTGCTTCGCTCTGTAAAACTATCAGCTTCTGAACCTTCGTAGACAAAAACGTATAGTCAAAATTCCACGATGGTCTGTTTAGGTGAAATCTGGGACCCTAAAAAAACCATAACTTCCACAAATCATATCTCCAAAAAATATTTCTAACCAAGATCTGAATCTTTACAAGACATTCCTCAGGATTTTAGTTTCACTTTGTAAAAATTTCAGCTTCTAAACCTTTGTAGAAAACAAGTTATATAAAAAATTCCACAATGAACTATTTGGAGCAGCGAAACCCTAGAATCCAAAGCTCTGATACCAGATGTTATGAAACCAGCTCCAAAAATAGAATAAAAGAGAGATCAACGCCTTAGAAATAAGGCACTTCGAGGGGGAAACCTCCTTTACATTACATAAATGAAAAATTCTTGGATGATACAAATGAAAAAACCTCCTTTCTATATATAGGAGTCCATGGGGCCACAATATAATCCTATCCAACCTAACAATAATAATGTAAGGGCACAATAATAAAAATATGGGGGTTACAAGGGGTAAAATAATAACAATAAAGGGGCTACACTAACAACAATAAGGGGACACACTAGTATTATAGGGACATATCATGCCCCTCTCCTTCAAACAAGTGTTTCCCTTAATGCTTGATTATTTCTTGACGCTTTTGTATAAAATTCTCATCCTCCCATGTAGAATCTTTAATGGGAAAGTTCTTCCACTTACTGAGATACTCTAAAATTTATCAATTTGGTATTTTTTGAGTCCTTGTTTTTGTGACTACTTCAGAACTTCTTTCGCTGTGATGTTGATCTTCCTGTTGTGTCATTTGATTCTGAGCCAAAGTTAGGTTATCCTTTGAGAGTTGGAGAACTTGTTGTTGATGATCTATGTGATCTTCCACTATTTTTTCATCCATATTAGCTTTCATTTCATTCTTCTAACCATTCAAATTAGCCTCCATTTTTTCTTTTAAACCATCTATGTCATCTTTGATTTCTCTTTGTAAGATCAAAATTTGTTGCACTTAGTATCACAATTTTGATATTTCATACTGCAATTCTTCCACTTCATGCGTCATAGTATAGATTTCTTAGGGCTCAGTGGGTGTGGGATTCTTTTTAGGTGGCATTTTAGAACCAAATATTTATATCTATGCTTCAATATGCTCTTGGAATCACTTCAAACTAATTTTTCAAACAAGACTTATGCAATTTGACAACAAATACACACATTTTTATTTCTTTTGAGGAGCTCGATATTGAAACTGAATTATCTCTGTGATTTTAGATCTTTAGTATCTGAGATTCGGTCCTATGGTATCCCTCTGAATCTTCTTTCCAATGCTATAGGTCAGACCTGATTTGGATTCTTCAAGACAAAGTTATGCCCAATCTCCCACAATGACCTAAGTGGGGACTGGTTTAGTAGAGCGAACTTGTACGATGTGCCACATGTCACTGTTTCTAGCTTCGGATTTGAAATCAATAAAAATTAAACTTCAATCCGTGTAATTACAACCACTTTTTATAGAATTCCAATCTGACGCTTAGAGAGAGAGGTATGATGAGTTTCCCACAGTCACTTCTTTGAGATGAAATTCAGGAGTCTGAACAAACCCTAAATTCCACAGATCATATCTTCTAAAATATTGCGAACGAAGATCATAAATTTTTACATGAAGTTCATAAGGAATTCAGATTCGCTCTGTAAAAATTTTAGCTTTGGAAACTTCACAAAAGAAAATTTATAGCGCAAATTCCACAATGATCTGGTTTAGGTGAAATTCAGGATCCTAAAAAAACCCTAACCACAGATCATATCTCCGAAAATATTGCGAACCAAGATCTGAAAATTTTACAAGATGTTCCTTAGGATTTTTGCTTCTCCCTTTAAGATTTTAGCTTCTGAACCTTCATAGAAACAAATTTATAGCGAAAATTTCTTAATGACCTATTTGGAGCAGAAAAACCCTAGAATCCAAAGCTCTGATACCAAATGTTATGAAACCAGCTCGAAAAATAGAAGAAAAGAGAGATAAATGCCTTAGAAATAAGCCACTTCGAGGGGGCAACCTCCTTTACATCACATAAATGAAAAATTCTTGGATGATACAAATGAAAAAACCTCCTTTCTATATATAGGAGTCCATGGGGCCACAATATAATCCTAGCCGACCTAAAAATAATAGTGTAAGGGCACAATAATAAAAATATAGGGGTTACAGGGGTACAACAATAACAATAAGGGGGCTAAACTAACAACAATAAGGGGATACACTAGTATTATAGGGACCTAAAAAATTGATCTAATCTGGGCTTTTAAATAATGTAATATAGGTTGTTTATTATTTTTTCAAAAGGATCCTCCATCAAGTCATCTCCTTCAAGGTCATCATCCTCGGTCTCTTAAGAAAATCTTATTCAAAGCAACATCTTCAATTAGGCCTCAAGTTATCTTCAATTCTACATACTCATGTCGACTCAAACAAAAGACATGCCTCTTCATTAGTTCATGCTAGCCTATTAACTATGGGAGACAACTATAAATACCATTCTAAGGTCCTCACTTAAGCTCAGAAGTGTGGATTACCCTTTATAGTTCATCTCACCTCTGAAGCTCATATTACCTTAGAAATTTTAGAGAATTTCAGTAATATAATTCAGGTCATGCTCAAATATTTCAGGAGAGTTTGTTGGTACAAATTACACTGATATAGTTTCATTGTCATTATAGAAAGAATTTTAGATAGATCACAGTATACTATCACATTTCTTCCTTAGGTTGACTACAAAGACTCGATATTATTTTAGAGGGCACAATTCAATGATCTCTATTCAGTACAAGCCTCAAACTTGGTGGAATCTCAGTGATGAAGCCACAACACAGGAAGCATAGTGTAGTCCCTTATTATGTTAGTGTAGCCCCCCTTATTTTTATTTTTTTATCCCTGTAACCTCCATATTATTATTATTGTGCCCTTAAATTATTATTGTTAGGTCGGCTAGGATTACATTGTGGCCCCACTAGGATTAAATTGTGGCCCCATGGACTCCTATATATAGAAAGGAGGTTTTGTAATTTGTATCATCCAAGAATTTTTCATTTATGAAATGTATTAGAGGTTGCCCCCTCGAAGTTGATTAATTCTGAGGCGTTGATATTTCTTTTCTTCTATTTTTGGAGCTGTTTTCACAGCATTTGGAAACAGGGCTTATTATCTTTCCCAGCTTCCCTACAATACCCCGTAATTCAACTTCCTTTCCTTCTGAAATTTTTTTCAAGAAAAGTTATTGAAAATTAAAAGCTACCATCCCCAAATATTGTAACCATTATACTCCTAGTACCACATCAGCACCTCCCATAGGAATATAAAGCATTGGACTATTCAATACATATTCCCCCATGGTTACCTTGATATTATGGAATTTTCCAGAGCAATTTATAGTTCCTCCATTTTCAACCATCACTTGACATTCTGGTGCTGGGTATAGGAAAAAATTCAATTCCTTGGCTACCTTACAGTGAATAAAATTATGGGTAATATCTGAATCAATCAACACTATTACCTTTTTCTTCTTGGTATGTCCTTCTATCTTGAGAGTTTGAGGAGTGGTAATTCCTGCCAATGCATTACACGATATGGTCATACTCATTTCTGCCTCTTCATGCGTCATAGTATAGATTTTTGACGGCTTAATGGGTATGGAATTATTTTTTGGAGTCATTATGGAACCTAATATTAATAATAATTCTAAAATATTCCCTTTGAATCACTTCAAATTGTTTTTTCAAACAAACATTATGCAATTTTAAAACCAAATACACACCTTTTTCTTTCTTTTGAGGAGCTAGATATTGAAACCGAATTACATATATTATTTTTGATATTCAATATTTGAAATTTGGCACTGAGGTATCCCTCTAAATTCTCTTTAAAATGCCACAGGTTTGACCTAATTTGGATTCTTTAAAACAAAGTTATGTCTAATGTACCACAATGACCTGATTATGGCCTGGTTCAATAGAGCGAAATTGTACAACTTGCTACGTGTCACTGTTTTCTCCTTTGGCTCTAAACTAAATAGACCGGAAACTACAGTCTATGTAATTCTAGTCACTTTTTACAGAATTCCAATCCAATACTCAGAGAGAGAGTTATGAATATTTTCCCACAATCACCTCTTTGAGATGAAATTAGGGAGCCTGAAAAAGACCTAACTTCCACAGATCATATCTCCAAAACTATTGTGAACCAACCTCTAAAATTTTGCGATGATGTTCCTCAGGATCTCAGCTTTGCGTTCTAAAATTTTTAGCTTCTAAACCTTCGTATAAAACAATTTATAGTGAAAAGGTTGTGATGACCTTTTTAGGTGAAATCCAGGAGCCTGAAAACAGTCCTACCTTCCACAGATCATATCTCCAAAAATATTGCGAACGAAGCTTTGACATTTTTCGAAGATGTTCCTCAGGAGTTCAGCTTTGCACCCTAAAAATTTCAGCTTATGAACCTTCATAGAAAAAAATTTATAGCGAAAATGCCACGATGACCTATTTGGAGCAGCGAAATGCTTTGATACCAAATGTTGTGAAACCAGCTCCAAAAATAGAAGAAAAGAGATATCAATGCCTTATAAATAAGCCAATTTGAGGGGGAAACCTCCAATAGATTTCATAAATGAACAATTATTGGATGATACAAATGACAAAACCTCCTTTCTATATATAGGAGTCCATGGGGCCACAATGTAATCCTAGTGGGGCCATAATGTAATCCTAGCCGACCTAACAATAATAATGTAGGGGCACAATAATAATAATATGGGGGTTACAGGGGTACAACAATAACAATAAGAGGGGCTACGCTAACATAATAATGAACTACACTATTAATATAGGGACTTAACTTTTAGTAATTAAGTTAGATTGAATATCAATGAGCTATCTAAGAAATACAAAAATATTTAATGTAATTTTACAGTCATAGTTTCAATGTTAAGTCCCTATATTAATAGTATAGCCCCTTATTATGTTAATGTAGCCCCCCTTATTGTTATTATTGTACCCCTGTAACCCCCATATTGTTATTATTGTGCCCTTACATTATTATTGTTAGGTCGGCTAGACTACATCAAAATACCAGGATTATATTATGGCCCCATGGACTCCTATATATAGAAGGAGGTTTTGTTCATTTGTATCATCCAAGAATTGTTCTTTCATGTAATGTATTGGAGGTTGCCCCCTCGAAGTGGCTCATTTCTAAGGCGTGAATATCTCTTTTCTTCTCTCTTTGGAGCTGGTTACACAACATTTGGTATCAGAGCTTTGGGATTCTAGGGTTTCGCTGCTCCAAACAGGTCATCGTGGAATTTTCGTTATAACTTTTTTTCTACGAAGTTTCAGATGCTGAAATTTTTAGGGTGCGAATAAAAAATCTTGAGGAAGTTTTCAGCAAAAATTTCAGAGTTTGGTTCGCAATAATTTTAGACTGTGTGTAGTTACATGCCAGTTTCATGTTGTGTCATCGTGGCATTTGCGCTATAAAATTTTTTTCTAAGAAGGTTCAGAATCTGAAATTATATGGTGCAAAGCTGAAACCTCTAAACCTGGAGGAAGTTCATCAAAAATTTCGCAGCTCTCTGGTTCTAAGAAGATTTTTTTTTTTTTTTGAGAGACTTCCGTCTGGCGGCGGCTTTATCGGCTCCCCGAACGATCCCAGCGCAGGGTGATCGTGGGAAAAGTTCAATAAATCTCTCTCTGAAGATTGGATTGGAGTGCCGTCAAAATTGGTCGCAAGTACACGGCCTGTAGTTGCTTCTCTATCAATTTCAGAGACAAAGGACAAAACAGTGACACGTGGCAAGTCGTACAAGTTCGCTCTACTGAACCAGTCCAGAATTAGGTCATTGTGGGAGATTGGACACAACTTTGTCTTGGAGAATGAAAATCAGGTCAGACCTGTGGCATTTGAAAGAAGCTTCAGAGGGCTACTACAAGGCTAAATTTCAGATATCGAAGATTTTCAATTACAGAGATAATTCAATTTCAATATCGATCTCCTAAGAGAAAGAAAAAGGTGTGTATTGTTTTTTTCCGAATTGCATAAGTCTTGTTTGAAGAATCAAGTTGAATTGATTCCAAGGGCATATTGGAGAATTTTTGCCAGTAATGGTTTCTATTATGCCTCCAAAAAATAATTCCATACCCATTAAGCCCTCAGAAAGCTATACTATGACGCATGAGGAGGAAGAATTACAATATGAGATATCAAGATTACGGTACCAAGTGCAACAAATTTCAATCTTACGAAGAGCAACCGAAGATGAAATAGATGGTTTAAAAGCAGAAATGGAGGCTAAGTTGGATGCTTTGAAGGATCAAATAATAGCAAATATGGATGATAAATTAATGGAAGATCACATCGAGCATCAACAACAAGTTCTCCAACTCTCAAAGAATAACCCAACTTTGGTGCAGAATCTAATGAAACAACAAGAAGATCAACATCACATCGAAAGAAGTTATGAACCAGTCATAGAAACAAGAACTCGACAAGTACGATCAATTTCAGAGTATCTCAGCAAGTGGAAGAACTTTCCTGTACAATATTTCACATGGGAGGATGAGAATTTTATACAGAAGCATCAAGAAATAATCAAGCGTTGAGGACAACACTTGTTTGAAGGAGAGGGGCATGTTAAGTCCCTATATTAATAGTGTAGCCCCTTATTATGTTAGTGTAGCTCCCCTTATTGTTATTATTGTACCCCTGTAACCCCCATATTGTTATTATTGTGCCCTTACATTATTATTGTTAGGTCGGCTAGGATTACATTGTGGCCCCACTAGGATTATATTATGGCCCCATGGACTCCTATATATATAAGGAGGTTTTGTTCATTTGTATCATCCAAGAATTGTTCATTTATGTAATGTATTGGAGGTTGCCCCCTCGAAGTGGCTCATTTCTAAGGCGTTGATATCTCTTTTCTTCTCTTTTTGGAGCTGGTTACACAACATTCAACCATACTAAACTTTGTAATTTATAAAAATATCTTTGCATTTTTTTTAAATTAATTAATTTTGCATGCAATTTCATATATAAAAGTTTGATATTAGTTCACTAATACATAATCTATAAAAAATATTATTTCATAAAAATAAGAATCATGATGATAACCGTCTAACAAGCATAAACATCATCTAAGCTACAAATTGTAATTCACTACCATCATCTAATTATATACACCTCTAGCACATATAAATGTCATTAGCTAGCACATAAATCTAATAATCTAATGGGGCATCCTTATCGTGATCACATCTAACAAAACAAAAACACAATAATCTAACATCATCACCACACACATCCTCAAATCAATATAAATCTCATGTCAAATAACTTCTATCACACACACATCTATCTGCAAGCACATTAAATGAACATATCTAACATGACCTAACAATATGCACATCAACACTAACATATAAATTAAGTACATAAACATGAAAAAAAAAATGAACTATATATATATATATATATATATATATATATATATATATATATATATATATATACAAAGAAGTCAAATAACTACATCGAGTCAAATAAGTGCAATCAAATATCTGATAAAATAGATGTAGTGCCATCTTGATCTGCAGTAGAAGATGATGGGTGGTAAAATATTGCATGATCAATGCTTGTTGAACTTAGCTAAGGTGGAGGAGGAGGTGGTTGGTTTGGTGTGTCAGGAAAAACATAAAGCACATCCTCTAGCTCTAGCATCTCACTATCAAAAGACTGAAAAGGAGGTGTACTACCAGAAGGATCACCGACACCCTGACGGTTGTGATTCGATTGAGTGGTACTACTAGAAGCATCATGATCACCACCCTCATCATCATGATCATGATCATCACCTTGATGAGCATCATCACCACCCTCACCTGATGTATCTGCCATTGTATGATGTCGGCTTGCATCCCTCATCATTGCCAATGCCCTACTAGCTCTGATGATATGTTGCATAAGAGACAACCACTTGCATGGACAGTCCTTGTAGATATCCATTAGCATTATATATGCACTGATATCTTGAGGCCTCACAAGGCATAATCCCTCTCAAGCCAAAACTCTAGCCAATCTGTTACAATAGTCCATACGAAATCACAGACCATCCCTACAACCTTGGACAACCACGCCCCCTAAAGTATGTGCCCCAACCTTTTGGGTCTTGCCCATCTCCTCTTCTCCTCCATTCGGCAGTGGGGGAGGAGGAATTCCCCCATCAAAATAGTCGATATCTACAAAATATATAGTAAATTAAAAAAAAAACTAGAAAAAATCATTAAATAATTTAATAAAATAAGTTAAAGAACATGACATAATAAATTTTATTCTAATTCATTAAAACAAGAAAATGAAACTAGATTTATTTAAAAAAAACACTAATATTACCTCTATCATATTGAGGCTCAACTACTGTGAAGAGGATGTTAGGAAACCCTCTCTAATCAATCCATGTGTACAAAAACGTCAACGCGATAAACACATGGTCATCCTCACTCGGAAATAGCGCTAATGCCTCAGGAGAAATTTTGGCCAAATACTCTAGAAGACCCCTCTTGGGCATCATTTGTTCCCACATGCGCATCCGGACCTCCATGACCAGCCTAGGAGGGTGACAATAAAATTTATGTCTTGTCTCTAGAAACCTCTCAAAAGATTAAAAAAATAAATATTGGAAGTGAAAGGGAAGGTGTCCCTCCCATATCTCAACGCACGATATTTATCTAAAGCCATGCAAAAATGCCTCGAAAAATTGGCATACCATTTGATGCAACATGGCACTGGAATCAAAGAATCAAAATAATACAATATAGGGAAACTAATGTGTTTCGCATCACTAATGTAGTGTGAAATTGTGGTGACTAATAATAAGAGGCACCTAACCTCCTCTACAACAAAAGAGTAAATTTGTAGTTGTCCACCACGGAAATGAAAATTTGATTGAAAGAGCGCATGAGCCCCGAAATATCTCTGAGTGTAAGCAAGTTTACTCTCATCTACAACCCCATAGGGGACATTAGGAAACTGGGGAAAATAATTCCCTCTCCTGTATAGGCCAGGGATAAATAATATTTCCTTCTCAATGGGCCTATACCACGCTCTAGGACCGACACAGAAAGCCTGCTCTTGGGAACTCCATCAGCGGATCAGATGCGCTATTAAGACAAAGTGTGCCTTCAGGTATAGATCCTCCTCATAGTACTTGAGTAGGCCTAAAGTCCTTAAGAGTTCTCAGGTTGCTTCAGTAATAGAGCAAGAGTATAAAGTCCTCTCCCTCTCTCTGGCCTGGCATGCTCAGACCATATTATATGGGTCCACTTGTTACTCCTGCTCCTGGTGTTGGTACCTCTGTTGATGTCTTTGCTACATGATTGAAATATAAAATACATCATCCACATACATAAAATACAATTTTTTTTATTAAATAAAACATGTATTTATAAATATGGAAACATAACTTTCAATTAAAAAAATAAATAAAATTACCGGTGCGCTTAAAACATAGGCATGCACTGGAATTGGTGCACTTTCAAATATAACTACAATGATATCGGTGTGCACATAATTATGATGCACCATTTTTGGTTCACAAAATTAACTTTTGATAGTAGTGTGACACACATGTGCACCAATGCGCATGTATAACATTTTCACACTAGTATGGAACATTCAGGTTATCAAACGCATCGAGCTATAACTTTATTTTTAAATATTAATTTTTTGGTGTGTTTGGTAAATATAAACACACCATGTGCAATGCACCGAAATGCAGTACACCCTCTAAATTTAAAGGGCACACTCCTATCGGTGTGAGCCAAACATATCGAGCACATTGTGTGGTGATTTTTTTTTCAAAAACAGTTGAAAATTTAACCTAATTTGAAATTCTAATGTGTTAAAAGTTAAATTAGAAGGAAACATAAACATTACCTAGATACTTAGTCATCAAGGAGGCATTGTGGACATATAATGGTGAAAAACAAAATTTAGCATGATTTGAAAAAATTGGAAACTCAAATAGTGAGCACGGTACGAAATGATGGTGAGAAAGAGAAGCACCAATTTTAGGGAACTTGCATGTGGCAAGAGTGGCATCGGTGCTTTAGATCTCTCCCACATTGTAGATGGTAAAAATTAAAATTACTGTCAGGATGGTTTTTTTATTTAACCCTCCTCTGGTGCATTTCTCTAACTGCATCAACATGGGATATATCCAAAAGCACCACATTTTTTTTTAATTAAAAAATATCGAGGTGATTTTGTTGAGACGCCCCATGGCATTTTTATACAGGTACTGCATCGGTGTCTTTTTTTACTATAGCGCCAATATTTTTTAGAAATTAAAAACTGCCTAGTGGTGCACTTTAGAAGATCCCTCGAGGAATTTTGATAAGTTTACTGCATTGCAGAATCGTTGGAAAATAGCACCACATTTTTCTAAAATTTAAAACTACAATGTTTCTCCTTAGTGGTATTCACCGAAACATTTTACTATATGAAGGACACTGGTGCTATCGACTATTCAAGAATCGATGTGTTGTGTTATTTAGTGCACCATGTTTTGTTTATTTTATAAAAATAATTTTTCCACTGTACGCCATGTTATATGTAGCATCGGTGCTTCTATGGATAGTAAAGAACCAATGTGTTTGTAGATTTTAGACGCATCATCTAAAAAACATTTTCCTTCCCACCTCCACTACAAATGTATTTTTGGGCTATTTTTATAGGGGCCTTCACAAAAACCTCCACTAGAAGGTGTTTCACTTGTAGTGCTTATATTAAACACATCGTAAAATAGATAATTAATGTGCTTGAGGTTTATTGGCTAAACAAGAGTCTAATTGCCCCATAGAGATAAAGTGGCCTATAAATTAGGGAATTTTTCCATATCTTGTATAACTTAGTGTTTCCCTCCTCTCTTATAATCAATCAATGAATTGAATCATATTAGTTCTTTAAGTAAATGAAGGAGAATTTGTCTTTTGTTATACAATTTTTTAGTTGTAATTCACTCTTCCGTGATTATTCATTTGATGTTATTTATCTCTTTTATGTTTTCTCATTTGATATTTACTTGTATCATATTTCTAATTGTTGTTTTCATTTAGACTTTTATGTGTAATAATAATGTGGTTGTATGGATCCAAAACCATTATTGACACAATGAATCTTGAATACACCATTCATTCTTTGAATACACACTTGTTCAAGTTAATGAAAAAGTTCTACATCCTCAACACTTCAAGTACCAAATTTAAATGTTATAGGTGATATCTCTTGTCTTACAAAAAATAAATATCGGATAAACAACCATACAATTACTAATACATGGCCCCAAAATTTATGTCATTAATCTCATGGAGGTGATGGTTGCGTTGGTCATCTAAAATGACATAACAACCATTTACATAAGTTGTCCTTTTTCTTTGAAAAAGTGTTCCAAAATCAACTTTTTCTTTGATTTTTAATAGATGATGTTCATTGTCAATTCTATCTTGGAAAGTTATCTAGAAACACTCCAACTATTCATAAAGTTGTCAATCCTTAACAACAAAATCTTGTATCTCATCATGTTAATAATTTTTTGTAGTCTATACCCATCAACCATGTTTCATCCTTCTTTGGTGTGCTCAAGACTAGTATCACACATAGAATCATACTCTCTTAGATCAAACATTTTGATAAAAATTCACAAACATGGCTATTTAATTATGTTTTCTACATTAAAGTAATTTTAGGTCATTGAGTAAAGATAGACTATTCGTGTTTTAGAATCTCCAATATTATAAATTGGATATTAGTCAATATACAGTTTGGATGGTTTCAAAATTTATGTACCTTTGCATGACCATGAGATTAGATTATGGATATGCCATTTGCAACCTAATAGCAAAATTTAGTTTTAGGGAGTGATTTTTTAGGACCTTTTTCCTAAAAAAAATCCATGTATAAGATAGAAAAAAGTAACTCATTTTATAATAACCCTTTAAAATAACGGGCACTCCAATTCCCAAATATATAGATCCATTCACCAAACTAGTTATCCTAGAACTTCTCCTTTATCTAAGATGTCACCCACTTCTACCAAAATATGGTAATGCATAAAAACATAAAATCACCAAAATTCTATGTGGTACTGCATAAAATCACCAAAATTCTCAACAAACAGAAGATCAAAGTGATCTTGAAATCACATTAAGAATTCTAGAGCCTATTTAATAATGTGAAGAAAAATCTAATCCCCTACAACACTAAGGTGTCTATGAAATATGTTGTTCGTATGTGGCCTTGTATATTGTTCAAACATAAAGTTCCACAAAAATATAAGGTGAAAGAGCATGTTGTTTCACCAACCACAACCAATCCTCCAAATCTAACAATACCAAACATTCCAATCACACTAAAAACCATAATTTCTCTCACAAAAAAGAAGCATGGACAACTTCACCAAAGTTTTTAAAGAAGTAATGGAAACTAAAAGGATCCCTAGCAACATCAATTTTAAAGATTACTAAGTCTTTAGGAAACATGAAAACTTATTATTAATAATTTGCACACTCATTTAGAAAGTCCTCGTGAGTCATATTTTTATTTTTTTCACCTTTTCATGTGTTTATTTAATGCTCCATTTCAAGTCCTCACATGTATCCTCCTTCCTCTCATTTATTTTTCTCTTTGTTTTTTTCCTTTCCCTTTTTCATTTCATCAATTTCTCTCCTTATATATTTTTAATTATCCTCTTTTACTTGAATTTTTTCATGTTTTACTTATATTCTTTCCACCTCCTATATATTATTGAAAATATTTCCTCGTACTTAAATAACTTATATTATTTAATATTAAATCAAATTTCTTGTTTAATCCTTTTGACGATTTTAACTTTTTCATATTAGATATATATAACCTACCACACACCCCACATACCGAAAACAACATTTTCACACCTTGTATTTCTTTTTCTCAATAAACCCTTCCCTTCCCATGATTTTCTCTCTCTCAATCATTTCCCATTCTTTACATCTCTCACCTTTTGCAATAAAAATTATCGTCTTCTTTTTAATTATTTTTACTTTTTCGATATGTTTTTTAACTTCTCAATTCAAACTATTTGTCACTCTTTATCTAGTTAAGGTTATCATTTTTCCTTAAAAATATTCTTATATGTTATTATTTCATTCATTTTATTTATTATTGACCCTTTCATCATTCACTTGTGTGCACCGTTTTTTTTTATAATATGTTGTAGTATTAATATATTATACATTGCAATCTTAACATATTATATTTCCATTGATAAACATGAAAGAAAATACATTTTATGTGCTCATTCACTAGGAATCTACCTAGGGCCTATATTGATATATAAAATGAATTGAAAATTAGAAAAATAATATTGTTGTCCTCTCAATGAAAGGAATTGCATTTTTCGTACACCAGCCAAAGTATATAAACTGAAATAGTATATAAACTGAAATAGTTCTCTTAAGCATCAACCATTTTTTATGACATAAAAGTATACTAAAGATATAATGAGCCAGTAAAATAAAACATGTTCAGAAGGTAGGATGTCGTCCATAAAAGGCTTGTGAAAAAAAGGATAGTGTTCTTCTCAAACCAACTCCGTCACCTTTCATAACCCTTAATCGATGAGCAAGCCTTCCTTAGAAATCATGTTACTAATTGTTGGGTATGTGTTATATTCTTTCCATGATTAGTCGCACGTGCGGGGTGGGGGGGCACAAGCGCCACTGTACGTTGCGCCGGGTGCAACAGGGGGGTGTCATCCCCCCTTGTCCATGGATTCGCAGGGGGAATATAGCCCCCTGTGCGAGGTTCTGGGAAGTGCCTCGGGAAATTTTTTTTCATTATATTTTGATGGGCAGACCCATATATGCTTTTTTGCATAGTTTTGGGGCATGATGGTTTTCAATCCCTGGTATTTTTTGGATCCGTTCAAGGGAAATACGGTTATTTTCTAATTCAGGGTTCATGGATTAGGGTTTATGAATGCTTCAACATGTATATATATATGTGTGTTGTAACACTAAAAGGAATATAATGAAAATCAAGCCACTAGTCCCGATTTGGGATCCAGGGAAAAAATCTCTGTGTATATCCATTTTAAGTTTTATGCTCTCAATATTGATTATTTTATATTTTTAAGAATTTGTTTGTAGATAATTTCTATACAGGGTTAAAACCTACATTTGGTATCAGAGTTGTTTCGGTTTCAATGGGACTCCTTTACTACTGAGGGGTTTTTTTCTCGGGTCTGTGGTAGACCCTGTTTAGTGGGAGATTTGTGGGATCGATTCTTGTGGTGAAAGAAGATGGCGAGCAGTGGAAAGATAGAGATAGAGAAATTTAATGGTCAGAGTTTTGAGTTGTGGAAGTTCAATATGGAGGATCTTTTGGTGGATAAAGATCAGTGGATCATGGTAGACCCAGGAAATAAACCAACGACAACGTTAGAAGAATATTGGGTGAAGTTGGATCGAAAGACAAAGAGAAAAATGCGGTTATGTATCTCAGATTTGGTATTTTTGAATGTATCTTGTGAATCTACGGCAAAGACTTTGTCGGTCAAGTTAGGGACTTTGTACCAATATAAGACTCCAGTGAATACATTTTTCTTGCGGAAAACATTGTATAACCCGAGGATGAAGGATGGAGACTCTGTGACAGAGCATCTAAACACCTTCAATACTGTGGTAAGTTAGTTGTCATCTGTTGATATTAAAATCTTAGATGAAGATAAGTGCATCATTTTTTTGTGTTCTCTACCAGGTTCATGGGACAGTTTGTTTATTGCAATATCTAGCAATACAACTAGCTTGAATTTTGATGAAATTTTCTCAGCTTTGCTGTCGGAGGAAATGAAACGGAGAAATTTTGAGGGTCAGAACGGAGATGCCTTTTCTTTACGAGGAAGCTCCTAGAAGAGAAACAAAAATAAGTGTTCGAGTGGGATATCTAAATCTAGAGGGAGATCTAAATCTCCAGGAAAGCATGTAAAGGTCTGTTGGAAATGCGGAAAGGAAGGGAATTACAAAAAGGACTGTAGATCTAAAGCTCTTAAGAGAGGAAAGGGATATAATGATGCTCCTTCTACAGAGGAAAAAACCACCTCAAATGAAGGTGGGGATGTGTATTTGGCTTCTTCTTCAAACACACATGTAGATCATGAGGCGTGGTTGATTGAATCAGGTGAATCCTTTCACTTCACTCTCCATAGGGAGTGATTCTGCAAGTATGAGAAGTATGATGGTGGTGATGTATTCTTAGGAGATGATAGGAAGGCTAGAATCATCAGACATGGAAAATTAAAGATGAAGCTGCAAGGTGGAAGGATTATAACACTTCCTGGTGTTCTGCATATTCCTACATTGGCCAGAAATCTACTTTCTATAAGAAATATGGATGATGCAGGTGTAAGAATAGTGTTCGAGAAAGATTTCTGCAAGATGGTTTGGGGAGCACTAGTATTAATGTGGGGAGTTCATATTGGAACTCTATACAAGCTTCCGGTTAGTACTGTTATTGATGTGTGCAACAATTCTGTTGTTCCTAAAAGTGGAGCGGAAAGCCTAGCGGTCTCTGGAGAAAAGACCACGTTATGGCATCAAAGGCTTGGAAATGTTAAAGAGAAGGGCCTTCGGATACTACATGGTAATGGTATGGTAGAAGGTATGTTTTATTTCTCTCTGGATTTCGATTTCTGTGAACATTGTGTATATGGGAAACAAATTTGGGTGAGTTTTCCTTCTGGTGCTAAGAGGGAAAACAATATATTAGAGCTCGTGCAGAGTGATGTGTTTGGACTTGTGTTTGTTACATCAATGGGAAAGTATATGTACTATGTTTCATTCATATATGACTTCTCAATGAATCTATATATATATATATATATATATATATATATATATATCTTGAGGAATGAATATGAAGTTTTTGACAGATTTAAATAATTTAAGGCTCTGGTGGAAAATAAGACAAAGAAGAAGATAAAGGTGTTCAGGACAGATAATGGTGGAGAGTTCTGGAAGAAGGAATTTGAAGAGTTCCGTAAGAAGTGTGGTTTAGCATGGCAGAAGAATCAGGGAAAATTTTAGGGGCTAATATTCATAGGTGGGCTAATTTTCCAAGTTTTTTCCAAAAAAAGATTCGCCAATTTCCATTTTTTTTTAAATTGATTCGCACAAATTTATAGTATAATTTTTTTTACCCTAAAAATTTCCAAAAATTTATATATACTAATATAAAATAATTAGAAACCTAAATATTTTTACAAAAATATCATCAAAAATTTTAGAATTGACATATTGGGGACTAGTAATATTCGCCAAGTTTTCTAAACAATTAGATAAACTTCCATCCTTAAAATTTTCCTTGAGAATAATACTCCATACACACCTCAAAAAAATGGATTTGAAGAAATAATGAATAGAACGTTGATGGAAAAGGCAAGAAGCATGCTCAGTGGTACCGGGATAGGACAGGAATTTTGGACAGAAGCAATGGAGACTACATGTTACATGGTTAACAAATCAACTTCATCAATGTTGGAGGATAATACTCCACATGAGGTATGGACTGGTCAGAAAATCTCTCTTTCAAATCTATGGGTATTTGGGTGTGATTCATATGTACATGTTCCAAAGGAGAAAAGGACCAATTTGGATAAAAAATCTGAAAGGTGCATCTTTATTGGGTATAAGGATGGTTTAAAAGGTTACAAATTTGGAACCAAGAAACAAGGAAGGTTGTGTACAACCAAGATGTGGTGTTTAGAGAGGTTAAATATGTTGTTAAACATGAATTCCTACCTAAGGAACCTGAGAATATAGAGTTTGAGCTAAAGGAGGATGAATCAGACTCTACAACATAACAAGATTCAGAATAGGAAGAGCCATAAACTCTAGCTATGAGAAGATCAGTTTGGGAAAGAAGGTAGCCAAAAAGTTATATTACGTCTGCTTTATGTTCAAATTTTGATTTAACTATCACTAATGATGATCCCATAACTTTTAGGGAGGTAGTGGTTTTAGAGGATGGAAAACTCTGGAAGGAGGCCATGGTTGATGAAATGTAATCCTTGCACAAAAATGAGGCATGGGATCTAGTGACTTTGTTATTTATTTGTTCTTGTATGTGGATGATATGGTCCTAATTGGTAATGACAAATAAATTATCCAAGATTTGAATACCCAATTGTTCTCCAAATTTGACATGAAGGATCATGGTGCTGCAAACTATATTTTGGGCATGGAAATTAAGAGATATCAGGCAAAGAGGAATTTATGGTTAAGCCAGAGGAAGTATGTAGACACAATATTACAGAGTTTCAATATGCAAGATAGTAAACCGGTGAAGGTTCATATTCCTGTAGGTGTAAAGCTATCTGCTGAACAATGTCCTAAGACACAAGAAGAAGGGGAGGATATGTCTTTTTTTCCATATGCAAGTGCAGTGGGTATCCTGATGTATGCAATGGTCTTTACTAGAGCAGAAATTTCACATGCAGTGAGAGTATTGAGCAGGGTTATGTCAAAACCAGGGAAGGAGAATTGGACAACAGTGAAGCGGGTTTTTAGATATTTACATGGCACTAGTAATTATGGTTTGTGCTACCAGGAAGACCAGGATTGGACAAATTTTTGCACATTTGTGGTTTTGTTAATGTAGACTAGGCTAGAGATCTGGACCAAAGAGAATCTACTCATGGGTATGTATTTATCCTATTTGGAAGTGCAGTCAGTTGGATGAGTAAAATACATTTTGTAGTGGCTCTTTTAACTACAGAGGTAGAATATATGGCAACAACTCATGCAAGCAAGGAAGAATTTTGGTTGCAGAGATTGTGTTCAAGTATGTTGTTGATGCAGCGAGCTATAAGGATAGACTGTGATAGCCAAAGTGCAATTTTCTTGGCTAAGAACCCTATTTATCATTCAAAGACAAAGCACATTGATGTTCAATATCACTTTGTGAGAGATATGGTTGAGGATAAAAATTTGGACACTTTGAAGAATGTTGCAGATGCATTGATGAAGTATGTGAGCATTCAAAAGTTCTCTTGGTGTAGAGAAACAATGGGTGTTGCAAGGTTGGACTAATGACTAAGTTCTCCTATGTCGCCTTGTGGAAATAGAACAACAAGTGGGAGAATTTTGGGTATGTGTTATATTATTTCCATTGTTATTTGCACGTGTCGGGGGGGGGGGGGTGGTTCACATGGGGGGGAAAGCCCCCATTGTACATTGTGTCTAGCGTATCAGGGGGGTCATAGGGGGGGAGACAGCCCCCCTATCCAGGGGTTCACATGGGGCGGGTAGCCCCTTGTGCAGTGTTTGAGGCAGCACCTCGGGAAATTTTTTTTCCTTATTTTTCGATGGTCTGACCCACCTATGGTTTTGTGCATGGATTTGCACATGGTTTTGGGGCATGATGGTTTTTGGCCCCTAGTATTTTGTAGATCCAATCAAGGGAACCATGGCTATGTTCTAATCTACGGTTAATGGATTTGGGTTTATGAATGCTTCGACATGTATATATATGTGTTGTAACACTAAAATGAATATAATAAAAAATCAAGTTGGTAGTCCTGATTTGGGATCCAGGGAAAAAATCTTTGTGTATATCTGTTTTATGTTTTATTCTCTCGCTATTTTTTATTTTCTATTTTTAATAATTTGTTTGCATTTCTGTATAGGTTTAAAACCTACAGTAATCTCATTCTACTCCCTGTAAATATGCATGCATGTGAAGGAATTAAAAGCAATTTTTTGTCTTAAATATCCTCCAATATATGTACAAGGGATATATTCTAATACAATTGAGTCATATTGACCCAATTCACCACCAACAAAGAGTCCTCAAATAGTTTAATTTTTTCACATCCTTTTTAGTGTGCATAATCTATAAGGGATCTACACAATAATAAATCTACCCAATTCTTTGTACTAGGACCCAATCCCATATTGACATGAAAGGAATGATGCTCTGATAAATGAATAATGAACACCCGCCCCCCCCCCCCCCCAATAAAGAGAGCCCTCTCCCTGAGAATCCTCATTGAAAAAACCCCAAGGGATATTTACATCCATATCTTTTCTTAACAAATTCCTACCACCACACAGGCACCTTTGACTGGGCATAGTGATAAAGGATAACTAAATATTCAACAAAAATCTATTATGAATTGGATGATTTTTCCTGGAAAAACTCCTTATTCCTTGCAAACAAAATTCCCAACTAATAATGAGAGGGAGGGATATAAGAGGTTTACTTACCCTCTTCTCAAACCAATATTTACAGATCTCTTCAAATGATATACCATCCCATTTACACTCCTGGATGAGAATATAACTACATGTCGACCATACTTTTTGTAAAGGAGCATTGAATAAATAGATGACCAATAGATTGATCACTGCCTTTACACAAAGCACACTACCTAAGACCAATATTGTGTCTGCATTACATAACATCCTAGATAGGGACATGTTTTCTTCTTAATACACCAAACCAATAAACATGAATTTGAGGGGAATTTTGACTTCCAAATAACTCTCCACCATAAAAAAATCTCCACATTTTGAGCAAGAGTGTTTAAATGAATTTATCCTAATTTTGGTGCATATAAAACATCAAGAGTGTTATCACTCCACTGAATCTCTAAGGCTGAGAAAGAGTCCAAATAGAGGTAACTGGAGAGGGCTCTCTCCACAAAGTCACAACCAAGAGGGCTGGATGAATTAGGGTTTTAGGCTACGTATGAGTACAGGGGTTTGTTTGTTTGCATTGGTTGCTGGATGAGGATTAGGTCAAAGAGGCTAGGTCAGGGAAATTAAGATTAGGGTTTCAGAGATTCAATGGGGCAAGGCAGGTAGGAAGGCTAACACTTTAGGGTTTTATGGTGAGATGGATCAGACTGATGAGGAGCTAGAAAGAGAAAGACAATGCATGTATTCTTTCTAAACTGAAGAAAATGAAAAAAATACGAATATTTTCCCAAAACAGAGCATGAGAGATGTATTCTACTTATCAACTTGAAAGCCAGCATATAATAGAGATGAGATGGATCATGAAGACAAAAAATTCATACGGATGTAACATAAGAATAAACTATGCTAAATTTCCATATAACAGGTATCCCAAAGAAATAGCTGCAACTCTTTCATTAATTTCCTGTGAAATACTAATTACACTAGAGTCTCTGAAAAATGAAACAACATCCAACCTCTGAAATGAGTAAAAAATTATAAGATATAGACCTCAAAACAGCTTCTCCCAACATCAAGGGCCGAATCCATGAGCTAAGGAGAAGTTCCACCAAAAAATAATTCGTTACATCTTATCAAGAGTTTTTACCTAATGTATTTACCTTAGGTAACTTAAAAACATTAAAATTAAATTTACATCCATGAATTAAATTGGTAAAAGCATCATATTCCAAGGTGAAAATGAAAAAACTGAGAAAATTTCGAAATATTAGCAAACTCAGAAAATTTGTCAAAAGCGCGGCGCCAAGGTGAAAAGCAGAGTGCCAACTTCAACTCCACTTTTGAAGGGGTTTTTGTGCACAAATTGAGATCAGGATAGCTCATTGGAAAGAATGTCATGTCTAGTTTCCAAATCTATGTTTAGTTTCCAAAATGGTGTTTATTTGCCCAAGACTATTCAAAAACATAGCGCCAGCCTCCAAAACAGGGCAGAAATGTGATTTTTTAACTATTTTTTAACTTTTTGACTGCTTTTTTGACCCAAAAAAGCTTTATAAATTTCTTTTCCTGACTGTATTTGGCCTTCTAAATCCAATGGTGCTTTTATTTTGGCCATTGGAGGTCCCTAGAAAAAGCACAATGCCACCCTCCAGAAACACAACGCCAACTTCAAGGCCACTTTTGGAGGGCTTCCCGAAATCCAAATTGAGATCATGATATATTTTTTGTAATATATCTCTATTGGATACACAATGAAGCTATCAAGAAATTAAATTATCAAGTATATCCCATCAAAAATCAATTCTCCAAAGACTGGTCAAAAAGTGCAGAATGGGGGTGCAAAAATGCAGTGTTCTCTTGTAGGAAACTTTGGGAGGCCTTCCTCAACTCCAAATTGAGATCATGATAGCTCATTGAAAACTTCTCTCTGTCGTGTTATCATTTAACTTATCAAGCAAGTCATTTGGACATAAGGGAGACAAATTGATTTTCCCAAGACTACTCTAGAAGTGCAGCAACTCTCCTGTAGCAACTATAGTTTTAGAATTCCTCCCAAACCATAAAAATTGTGTAAAATATAAAGGATTTTATCTTCCTTGGTCTATTATTAACATAAACCTCTTTCATTTTTGTGAAATTCATCTCCATTTGGTCAGAAACATACTTTGAAGAAAATTGGCCCTATGTGTACCAAATGATTTGTCCCTAGGAATGACTTCCTGAAAAATGATGGAGACATGATGTTTATCAGCTAGAAGGGACTCATAGTTGCTGATATGACCTCCCTTATGACTCCTCTGCTTATATGTCTCTGATTACATAGAAAAACCTAGCTCAATGGGAGATGAAATCATGGTTTAGTGTAGGAAAAACAGGGGATTTGGGAAATTTATAAGAATGAAGGGAAATAAATGGGATAGGGGGCTTTTAAATTCTTAGGAAAATTTGTGAAGGTATGTAGGGATGTAAGGAAGTAGGGGAAAGTGAAATTTCAAGGATTTAGTGAGGGGAAGGGGTCTAAAAGGGAAAACACAATCCTAGTCTAGAAAAGTGTCAAATTGTAGCAATAGGCTAGGGTTTGTGTAAAAAATGATGATTTGAAGAGATAGGGGTGATGAGAAGTATTTAGGAAGGTATTTTAATGATAGGGGAGGGTGTAAGAGCATCACGATACAAGTCTTGTTGTTGATTTGACCATGGAAGGCATGGAACCAAGAAAAATGCCCTCAAAACCCTAGGAGAGGGAAATGAGCTTTCTAATCACAACTGAGAGACAAATATGGTAAACACAAAACCAATTACCTCAAAATGATAGTTTGGAACCTGAAATTGTTGAATACCTTTGACTATTACTACTCCTTCAAAAGACGAATCTGATGGTGAAATGACCAATTTTCATGATTATGACCCTATGATCTAATGATGGCACAACAGGGAATAATGAGCTGAATGATGACCATGATGACTATGGGGCTCTTTCAATAATGAATGAACTTGCCATGATTATTTCCATTGACCATGAAAGTGGAGTAGTAATGATCTCAATATCCTAATCAGTGAACAAATTTTTGCATGATCTAGTGGAATGATAATTTTTTTTAAAATGGAACCCTAATATGATGTGAAATAAAGATATTTTGATCATTGGTGGCAGGATGCAAAAACTGACACTAACACGGAGCATGTGCCCAAACTAGTTCATCCTCATTTTAATTTAATCTAATGTGGGAAGAAAACAAAAAATCCATGAAAAAGGACCATTCCTCCCTAAACACCCCCTGAATATGTTTGTTTGTAGTAGAAAACCAACCTTGATGCCAAAGGATAATATGAGCGGGTTATTGATAGGAGAAATTATATATAATCTGTGATCCCTAATCATATAGATTATTTATCTTGATAATAAATGTTTGATACCACAACCTATTGAAGGATATAATCCCAACCTAGCCTTATAACCATTCCCTATCTTCCAAGCAAGTCAAGAAGAGATTGGACTGAAATAATTTAACGCAACCCTCCAACCCACTAAAATCATCTGCCTTGATTTGTCTTGAATTTGTAACCAATCTTCCAACGAATATGGGGAAATGTATTTATAGTAGACCACTCTCTTCCAAATGTTATTAGTAGATATGATCCTCCACCCACACTTTGCTGCAAGAGAATTTGAAAACATGAAAACAATTTTTAGCCCCCACCCACCCAACAACTTTGGCACAACAAGCTAATTCACTTGACCCAGGGAAGGACAAAATGGTCTTGAGAACCTCCCCACTATTGGCATATTTTTCATTGATGGAAAAGGAGAAACAAGGTATGATGTATACACAATTGAATTTGACGGTGTGCTTGTGTTGATGTAGGTGATTTTGCTATGGTTATTATGCTTGCTTGATTCTAAGGTGTTGTGATGCATTGTTTCCATATGTGAATACTTGCATAGGTTGTGCATATGTTTTTACAGTCCAGTTGCTTGTGATATTAGGTTAATACAGAGGTATGGCCTTCGAAATGATTGGTGAATGGCCTGGATATGTTGCATAGTTATACTTACTTCAAGTGCATATAGAGTGATTTAATGTTGTGATGCTTGTAAGGGAAGGTATCTTGTTGCAACAAAGTTAGGAGGTTTTTCTATTACTATTGAATCATTTAAAGATGTTATGTTTCATAGGTGTATTTTGTGCATATGATGGCTAAACTGATTTTCTTGAAGAGGCATTGTTAAAGATGCATGAAAAAGTTGTGATGCAAGGCAATGGAAAATTATTTGGTTGAGTGCGCTTATGTCAATGAGTGCTATTTGAATGTTTTGAAATTCATTTAATTCATTTTAAATTCAAAAGTTGAAATAGTTTTGAAATGAAGAGACAACCTTGGAATGCAAAGAGGAAAAATTTTAATTTCGTATTCATGCATGGAATACTAACAACGAGCAATCTATCTTTATAAAAATATGTGCTTTTGGAAAGGTTGATGGTTAGAGAGTATGTGTAAGATTTTATTAGTTTTTCATAAGTTACCTAGAACATGTGAAGTAGATGTGAAGCGTATTTGAGGAGGAGAAGAATTTAAAACAAATATGGAGGTATTTAGAATTATTGTCTAGGTAAACCAACACATTATAATTTTTATATATTAAGGGATTGCAGTCTCCTTTCAAGCTGTAGTTTGAAGAAGAAAAGGTTGGAGCCTGTTAATGTAGGAGCCTCCTGTGGGTTGTAGAAAATTTATGTAAGTGGGAGTAGGAGCTTCCCAACAAGTTGTATCTTACGAAATAACAGAGAGGTTGGATCCTCCAAAAATTTAATGTAATAGAGGAATTTGGAGCTCTCCTTTGCATCAAAACAATAAAAAATTCATTATTTTCTCCATTTATGAGTTTCCACTTGCATATGGTGTCCATATGTGTTGATTTTACATGTTTCTTTCATGTTATCATAGAATTTTTCTTATGTGTCAAAATCTACCTTTTGCATGGAGGAATGTTTGTCATTTAATAGTTTAAACAAATGTTAAAAAGAAAAGTAAATAGAAATTTGATGTCCATGAATGCACTAAATCGATTCACCCCTCCCCCCCCAATTTTAGTCAAGTTTTTAACAATTGGAGAGTGTGTTCCTTCTCGATCATTCTAATAGGTTGAAGGTAGAACTAGTTGAGTCATGGACTATCAAAGTGTACATGTGCTCAATACTACAAACTTTAAAGAATGGAAAGAGAAAGTGAAGTATGCACTGATAACTTATGTACCTAATGTATAGAATCTATTATGTGATGGATATAGTAATGACTCCCTCTCTACTCAATAAAAACAATGGAATTCTCAGGAAAAAAGTGTAATTTACAACAACCTTCTCATTATGGATCTTGAGATAGTAATAGATCTAAAATATACTAAAGAAATATGGGATAGGTTGCAGCTCATGCATGAAGGATATACTAGTAGTATTTGTGTAGAAAAGGAGAAGAAAAAGAGGGAGAAGAAAAATTCCTCTCAGATATAAAGTGTTCAGTAAAATGAATCATGTTCTACTAATGTGAATACAAATGATTCTCATGAGGAAAATATAGATGAACATCAAGATAATATTGATTCAACATTGATTGAAATTGAAATACTAACAAATGAAATCAGATGTCAAAAGAAGTTGTTGCAAATATGTGATTAAAGAGAGCATGAGTTAAGGAGAAAATTATTAGCCTCAGGATAGAGTTGGAAGAAGCTAGAATAATTGAAGAAATGATGAGTATTCGGCTGAAGGAGAAACAGGAATGGTTTGAAATATTAGAGGTTGAGTTTGTTTCAGCTAGAAGTGAGCTAGATAAAATAACAAGCAATATGAATATAGTTTTCAAGCTTTTGTGGCCGTTTATTAAAGAATAACAATTTGGATTTTCCACAGTATTCAAAAAAATTTGTTGATGTTTCGAATCCAAATGGGAATCCATCTTCAGGACATATTCACATCTATCCTAAATATGGATCCCCATTGGGATTCTAAACATCGACTAAGTTTCGTTATTATTGTGGAAAATATGAATGAAGCTAATAGAAGCATGATTAAAAATAAAGGCAGGCAACAGAACCAATATAAAAATAATAAGTTGAAGAAAATTCCCTTTGCAAAAATGACATTTTCTCTCAGAAATGAGTTAAGCGAATTTGGAAGGTCCCAAAGGATATTATTTTCTCCTTTTAAGTATGTTAAGTGTTTTACTTTCCATAAACCTGGACAAGTAGCTATATACGAAATAAAATCAAGATTAATCAACAAAAGGTACAAGAGAAAATGAATTTTCCTCAAGAAAATAATTAAAGAGGACCTCTACCTATGAGAATATCATCAACAACCATGTACACAAATAATTTCTATGGATATTGAACTAAAGAAACAACATCTCTTATATCTTATCTATTTTACACAAATAAATACTAGAGTAAGAACATATCAAGGGGAGAGAAACCCCTAGAATGTCTTGAAAGAGATAATAGATATGAGAATACCAAAATTGCATATCAGGCGTGGAAATGACTTATTGTATTTACTTGTGTTAGCATAACAAGTGAAGATATTTGCATGAAAAACAAATGATTTAGTTGGTGATGGTGTCTTTGAGCAAGGTTTAAATGGTTTTTGCAACTGGAGAAAACCCATATCAAGCTACTAAGGACCTTGTTTAGAAGAATTCAGAGTGCATCAATTACCTTATATCTCTCTTGAAAAATAAGGCTACGAAAATGAATAAGGATAGATGTTGAAGAAAGAAAAATATCAAAATAAAAGGATGCACCACCTACACAATACATTCAACAAGAAAGAGTGTGACCAATGTACAATTGTTGCAAAATAAAAGTTTGTGAAGCTCTTGGAATATAAGAGGATCAATGTGAATTGTTAAGATAATTCGAACCAAGGCACTGTTCTACCCAACTGAACCATAAAGGTATCATCTTGAAACTAGAGATGTGTGGGATGTGTGTTAAAATTGAGATATAGTCAAAGGTTTTAGGGTGTAATAATAGAGAAGATATTTTTATGCAAGGCAATGCAAAAAATGAAAACAATGTAAGTAATGAGACAATCCTTTCTAATGATGTGGGTAGTAACCATGAGACAGAAGATATAATGCCAAATATTTTTTTTCTCAGCCTTGTTTTCCAATTTATGCAAATAACATATAATATGATTTTACACAATGTGATGCACAAAATAGAAACATAGTAGGTAGTGTATTATCTATTCGATCACAAGATGAGTTATTGAATGCAGATGTTGAGATGATGGACATGAAAGTCAATGCTGGATTAAAAAATGGGGCAAATTAGATTCATGATGATTATGTATTGATGAATGGAATGAATAAAATTAGAGGACAAGAAGGATCTCAAAATATGTCTTGACAACCACTTTAAGAGATTATGCAACATGTTTCAGAGAACACTAAGGGAGAGAAAATTGTAGTTGTTCAGGGACACATGGAAAGTATTTGAATCTACCAGGAGGAGAAAAGTATATATGGAAAGAAAAAAGAATCACATGTGGTGGGATTTATAGAGAAAGAACACCCTGCAGAGAAAGATGTTGCTTTAAGTTAGTTGGCGGTTGAACTTGTTGAGCTTGAGTTAGATAAAGATGGAGAATTCAGGGTTGTTGTTATAGACCAAGGATGTTGTTAGAACAATTTTGGTACTATTGTGCAACAACACCAGGAGAAAAATACTTGTGTGACAAAATTTTGTCCAACAACAAGCCACATTGTTGAATCCCACCTATTGTTGGTTAATGAGTTGTTGGAAGGAGAACTTAGAAATCAACTTTCTAATGTGCAACATGAACCTATGGTGGGAAACTTAAATTCATGTGTAGAACCAGAGGTTGAATCATTCCTTGATGCATTTGCTTCATCAGATGAATTGGAACTAAATGAACAAATTCAAGGTGAAGCATAAGTGGATAACACTGAAAAACCTTCTGAAAAAAAGTTTATATAATTATTAGTTCTACAGCAACACATTCAAGAAATGTCGATGATAATTGCAAAGAATATTTCAATTGAGGAGCTAGTTTCAAAAAATGGTCAGAAATATCGTCAAGATCCTTAGAAATGAATTTTGAGGAGGAAGAAGAAGAAAATGGACTAAATGTTTATTCGGGTTCATAAGAAGAGGTTTCAAAAACTTGGAGTGAGTCTTTAATGGAGCAGATCTTCAGCATGTAATGTTCCTTTAGTAGAAAGAGTAATGATTGAGTAGTAATGAGATGCATATGTTCCAGGAACTACATGATGACAGACCTAATATTAATAGACAAGCGTTACAAAACAAAACAAGAGTACATGTAGCCATCTATAATAGACCTGAAGTGAATATTAATAGTAAATAAGAAACAAATGTATGGACTAGCGTTATGAACATAATTACAATGAAATTATTCCTTGCAATTGCACCAAATAATGTTACATAATCTCCATAATTTATATTTTGTGTTAGTGTAAAGGCCAATAATGTTATAGTATCAAGTAAGTCTTATCAGTTCTCCAATTTTAGCAACCAGTGACATATAAAAACTACCAAATTCACAGACTCTGCTAGTAACTACCAACATTTTTTGGCGCACTTTCCATCTCTATTTATTCCTTATCAAGATGTTAAAAAACTAGCGATACAAAATGTGTGTATTATAAAGATGGAAAAATCAGAATTGAGGCGAGGTTAGCTGATTTTCGTGGTGCAATGTTATTTGTAGATTTTGTTGATGAACACAATTTACATTTTGCACAAACAATATTCAAACAGATTTTTATAAGCCATATGTATGTGAATCATTCCACGATATTACATTTATATTATATTTTGATTAAGGTGGATATTGGTGGCCATCTGCCTATTCCACTTGGGCCCACACCATTGTTTCTTTTAGTTTTTTAGTTTCCTTACTTGTAGCACAATTAACTATTTTTGGCAGTTTTTGGGTCATGAACTTCTGCAGTCGTTTTTAGGCCCTAAATGATGTTTTTTTGGGGAAACCAGAAACAACATGGGTGTTTTATTAATGTTGGTCACTCAAAAATTTTAGTCCTCAAATATATATTTATAACGAGGTATTGTGTGTGTCAAACGGAGATCGTATGACAAAGTTACGACCTCGGGAAGTTGATGTAAAAATTTACCCAAAGGAGGCCCATAGTTTTGGTGCTTCATCTCCTAGGGTAGGTTTTTGGATGTTTAGCATTTTCCATTATTTCTCAATAATAAATAGGCCTTCATGCTTCATTGTAACATATCTCAGAGGCATGTATCCATCACATCTCTTCTCAGAGATAAGCTACCATCGCTCGAGCTAGTTTATTTCCATTCTGTTTGTAAGCTTATATCAGTTATTTGATATTAATGAAATGAAGTATATTTTTTGATGCATCTCTACGTTTATGTTTATTTATTTATTTTATTGAATTCCTGCATAAATCAATATTAGTGGTATCAATGCAGTATGCTCTTTCTTTATCTATCTTTGCATGTCCCCAACGAGATCAGGGTATAAGGAGTTAGGGCTTGATCTGGTTGAACCTTTGCACGATCGGCCTCGCAAACCTCGACGTCCTCCAATGGCAGAGGAAAAGAGAGACGAGGGAGCATCATATCATATCAAAATATTGCTCGAGGAGGCCTTCGAGAAATAGAGGAACATGATAATGGATAACTTTTACCAGATCCTTCGGCGGCTACCCATCGGTGACGCTTCTTCATTTGGCAGCCACTCTAGAGGCGCCACTCCCTTTCAGGTACAATTTAACTTAAAAAATATCATATTTAAGGGCCAAATAGATGCAAACATCATAGATAGATGTATGAATATATTAGAAGGATATTTTTCGCTTCATGACTTTTCTAATTGGGAAAATATTACTTTGGCACTCCTCAAAGCCGCCCCCATGTCAAGGACTGGTGGGAAACCTACTATGAGAAAAAGGATGAGGGGGAATCCTCCCTCTTCATGGTTGCACCCAATTGGAATTATTTCTGAGGCACATCAAAGTAAAATACTACCCCATGGTGAGCTATGGGGAAAAGTACATACAATGGAATATGTTGCGACAACAAAGGGATCAAGATGTGCATGAGCTGATGAATGTGTTGCATACCATGCACACAAAGTTGGGTATCAAATATTCAAAGAGATATTTTGTGCATAAGTACTGTAGTTGTTTGCATAGATACATCTATGAGGAAATGGAGTTCCTTAACATCTCCTCAAACAAAAGAATAGAGACTTTGGATCTGTGAATCATAAGTAAGGGAAAGGCACAACAAACAATATAAAAAATGAAAAGGCCAAGGAGGAGAGACCTAGGACAACCTGTCAAATCCACAAGAGAAGAAAAACACCACGAAGCCAATGAAGGACACGTGAGAGTTGTGTGAGTTCCATAAGAGCTCCAATCACAACACAAGTGAGTGTCGGGAAAAAGAGGCACTGGTGGCCAAGCTGAAGGCTTTTGAATTAGATGCATGTTCCAAATCTAAGTCAAAAATCGATAGGGGGTATGACAGAGGGAAGAATATTATTGATGTGGATCCTAGTGCCACCATTGCCAATACTGAGATCCAAAAGGAATAACCCAAATATCCAGAAGGAATAACCCAAAGATCCATAGGGGGGTAGTGCCACTTCCATTCCCAAATGTGGGTGAAGGGTTCCCCATTGTAGTTTATTGTCAACAATGAGAGCTAACATAAATTCATTTCAGTAGAGGTCATGAAGCGGTTTGCCCTGCCAATCACAACACACCCACAACCATACACTATCTAGTGGCTTCACCAAGGACGGGATCTTTGTGTCAACCAGTATTTTCATCTTCCCTACAGCATCAAGGCCTTCACGGATGAGGTATTATGTGATGTTGATCCTCTTGAATTTTTTGATGTAATATTAGGCCAACCATACTTGTGGAAGAAACATGATGTGTATGAGTCTCAGCCTCAAGTCGTTATTTTTATATTGTGTGATAAGTTGTACAGGATACTGGAGGTAGCACCGCCTACCTCCATCTCTTTGATCACTACGAAGAAATGCAGTAAACTCATTTCCCAAACAGGGAAATTTTTTTCCTTGTGATCCACCCTGAGGAAAAGAAGAATATTGTGGCCATGACCTCCAAACAGGGCTCCTCCACACATCAACAATAGATGGACAAGGTCATGTAGGAGTATGGGGACATACTCACCTCACCTTTAGGGGTGCCTCTACATTGTCAGTTCAAGCACACAATAAATTTGACCCTAGGCACACCACTACCCAATGGACCAATCTATCAGAGCTCTATTATGGAGAGCATCAAATTCAAGAGGAAGATTTAGGAGTTGTTGCATAAAGTTCACATATGGCCGAGTTCATTGCCCTGTGGGAGCCTGATCATGGTGGTGCAGAAGAAGGATGAGACTTAGAGACTTTGTATTGACTATCAGGTGCTGAACAAGATCACTATCTAGAATAGATATATGATACCACTAATTGATGACATTCTAGACCAACTCAAGGGGACCAAATATTTCAGCAAGATTGACTTGAAGTACGAGTATCACCATGTACCAATCGAACCCTCCCATGTGTGGAAGACTACCTTCAAAGACAAGGAGGGCCTTTTTGAATGGTTGATCATACATTTTGGGTTGAAGAATTCTCCCACAGCCTTCATGAGGCTGATGGAAGAAATCTTGCAAACATTCACTAGCTCAATCGTTGTGGTGTACTTGGATGACATCCTTATCTTCAACCACAGTTGGGAAGAGGACCTCCACCATATTCGACAGGTCCTCCAAACATTGTAGCAACACAATTTGTGTGCCAATTTGGAGAAATGCACTTTTAGAATGACCCAAGATCATTATATAGGGTACATTATTGATGAGCGAGGGGTGCATGTGGACCCAACCAAGATCCAGGTAATTCTGGATTGGCCAGCACCAACCACTCTAACAGAGCTACACATATTTCTAGGTATTTCCAATTTCTACTACAAGTTTGTGTTGGGTTTCTCTCATATCACTTGGTCATTGAGTCAAGTCACCAAGGGAGGAGAAAAATCAAAATTATTTTGATTTGAATCTCAACAGAAGGTGCTCGCATAATTGAAGCATCGCCTCTGCTCTACACCAGTGCTCACATTTCCAGACTTGCAACAACCATTTGAGATCGAGACAGATGCCTTTGACTATGTTATTAGGGTAGTGCTTACTCAATTGGGGCATCCAGTGGCACATCACAGTGAGACACTTTCAAACACAGTCTGAAAGTATCCCACCTATGAAAAAGATATGTATTCCATTGTGCAGGCCTACCGAAAATGGAAGCATTACATTTTGGGGAGTGAAACGGTCATCCACACATATCACTAACCCCTAAAATTCATATAGACACAGGGCAAGTTACAGAATGATTGACATTAGAAATGGGCGACATACCTGCAACAGTTCCATTTGAACATCAAGTACAAGAATGGAATCACCAATAATGTTGCATAATGACACAACTGACCACTGATCGTGGCTTTAACCACTATTCTAGACTCTTGTGGGCATGAGACTTTGAGTTGGCTGCATCTCTACAAAAGTGATCCAAAATTCAGCAACACATACCAGACGCTCCTAGAGGGGAAGCAAGTTCCAAATTTTCACCTCTAGGATGCAATGTTATGCCACCTGGGACACCTCTGTGTTACTTTAGGTGAGTGTACCAAGATGATTTGTGAAGCACACTACAGCCGGGTCGTTGGACATTTCAGGGTCGATAAAATAGTGGTAGCACTATACAAGTATTTCTATTGGCCAAAACTTTGACATGATGTTAGGAAGTACATCTGATCCTACACTTCATGCACCATTTCCAAACTGACAATAAAAAAGAAAGGCCTATATACTCTGGTTCCTACCCCTAGTTAGTTGTGGGAATCCATCCCCATGGATTACCTATCAGAAATTCCTTCTATCAAACATGGAAATGACTGCGTTTTTGTGGTCGTCAACAAATTCTCTAAGATGGCCATTATGGCGGCCTGCAAGAAGAATATCACAATAGGAACCACTATTAAACTCTTCTTTGAGTGAGTGTGGGTACACTTAGGGATCCCACGGTATATTATCTCAAATCGAGACAACATGTTCCTCAATACAATTTGGTCAAGTATTTTGTCGATGATGGACACCAAGCTCACTTAGCCCACAAATTTCCACCCCCAAACTGATGGGAAAAAAAAAGGTCATTTATAGGATGATCGTACATATTATTTTCATGTACAAATCGAATCATCCATGCACATGGTATGAAATCCTCCCTTATTTCTAGCACAGCTATAACCAGGCTCTCCATTGCTCAACTAGACACAACCCCTTCCAGGTGGGCTCGGGATTCCAGCCACTATGTCCCATTGATGTGGCCATACCATTTTTAGCTACTCATGTAGATTTGGGTAATTTATGGGTTGAATCCAACAAGGCGAACATCTTCATTGAGCACATTCAACACATTCGCAAACAAGTTTATGATATATTGGAAAGATCCAATGCTAAGTACAATCAATAACATGATCATAATCGGGTGCCACACAAGTTCTAAGTGGGCGATAAAATTTTTCTACATTTGCAGAAGGAGCGCCTCATTGGACCCCCACCGCAAGCTTCACCCACTACAATATGGGTCATAGACCATCACCAAGGCTTTCGGGGACAATTCCTTTGAGCTCGATATTCTACCATTCCTTGGTTTGCAGCCATCGTTCAATGTGGACTGCCTTTGGCCCTACTTTCCACCATTACTTGACACATTAGACATGGTAGAACAACTCAAGTCAAAATAGATAAAGCCTGACTGCATGAAATAGGTCACAACTGATTGGATCATGGAAAAGAAGAATAATAACACTATCACGTAAAATATCTAGTTGTATTGGGTTGTCAAATTTTGCCAACTCCCACACCAAGGCAAGTGGCTCACCAGGGACTAAGCTCAAAAGAAGTTTCCTCATCTCATCGAGGAACTCAACACAATGAGGACCATTTATTTTAAAGTGGGGAGGACTGATCCATGTGGATATTGGTGGCCACCCACCTATTCCACTTTGGGCCACACCAATTTTTCTTTTATTTTTTTAGTTTCCTTAATTGTGGCACAATTTATTATTTTTGGCAGTTTTCCAGGTCCTGATTTCCAAAGCTATTTTTAGGCCCTCAACAGTGTTTTTTGGGAAAACCATGACCAACATAGGTCTTTACCTAATTTTTTTCACTTGAAATTTGTAGTCCTTAGATGGATATTTCTAACAGGGTATTGTGCCCATCAAACGGAGATCGTATGACAAAGTTATGACCCCGAGAAGTTGATGTACCAATTTACCCCAACGGGGCCATAGATTTACCACTTCATCTCTTAGGGTTAGCTTTTTGGATCTTTAAAGTTTTCCATTGTTTCTCAATAATAAATAGGCATTTGAGCCTCATTGAAACATAGTTAAGAGGCATGTAGCCATCACATCTCTTCTCAAATATAAGCTACCATCATCCGAGCTAGTTTATTTCCATTCTATATGTAAGCTTATTTTAGTTATTTGATATTAATGAAATGAAGTATAGTTTCTACCGCATATCTTCATTTATTTATATTTATGTATTTTATTTTGTTCCTACATAAATACAAATGAATGGTATCAGAGCAGTATCCTATTTCTCGACATTTATTTTCATGTCCCCAACGAAATAGGGGTATAAGGAATTAGGGTTCGATCTGGTTGAACCTTTGCAAGATCATCCTCTCAAACCCTGATGCCCTCCTATGGTGGAGGAAAAGAAAGATGAGGGAGGAGGATATCCTATATAAATATTGCTTGATGAGGCCCTCAAGAAACAGAGGAATGCGATGATGGATAAATTTTCCCAAATCCTTCGATGGCTACCCATTGGTGACACATATTCATTCGAAAACCACTTTGGAGGTACCACTCCTTTTAAGGTACAAGTTAACTTCAAAATTCCATTGTTTGAGAAGAAAATATATGCAGACGTTGTAGTAGATGGTTGAATCTATTAGAGGGATATTTTTCGGGTCATGACTTTTCTAATAGGGAAAAGATTACTTTTTCACTCCTCAAAGCCACCCCCCATGTCAAGGACTGGTGGGAAACCTACTGTGAGAAAACGGACGAGGGGGAATCCTCCCTTTTCTTGGCCACACCCACCTAGAATTCTTTATGAGACGCCATCAAAGAACAATAATACCCCGTGGGGATATATGAGGACAAGTACATACAACAGACTACATTGCAGTAAAAAAGGTATCAAGATGTGCATGAGGTGATGAATTTGTTCCATACCATGCACACAAAGTTGTGGATCAAAGATTTAGAGAAAAATTTGGTGCTTAAGTATGGCAGTTTTTTGCACATATAAATCTAGGAGAAAATGGAGTTCCTCAACATCTCCTTTCTTGGTGCAACATACCAGTATGCTGCCAATATTGACCAAAAATTAAAATAGAATAATCGAGACTTTGGATCTGTGAAACAGAAGCAAGGGAAAGGTGCCTTGAACCACAGAACAAAGGACAAGGCTAAGGCCGGGTGACTCAAGACAACCTGTCAAAGCTGCAAGTGAAGAAAAACACCACGAATCCAAAGAAGAACATGGGAAAGTGGTGTGAATTCCATAAGATATCCACTCACAAAACAAGTGAGTGTCAGGCCAAGTAGTCATTGGTGGCTGAGCTGAAGGATTTCGAATCAATTGCATGTTCCAACTCTAAGTTTGAACCCAACAGGGGGAATTACAAAGGGAATGAGATTATCGATGTAGACCCTAATGCCACCATTTCCACCACCAAGATCCAAAAGGAGGAACCCAAATATATAGATGAGGGGGACCACCTCTTACATTCCCAAATGTGGGTGAAGGGTTCCCCGCTGCAGTTCATTGTTGACAAAAACATCCAAAAGAACCTCATTTCAGTAGAGGTCATGAAGTGGTTGGGCATACCAATCATAACACATCCAAAACCATACACCATCAGGTGGCTTCACCAAGGACGGGATCTCCACGTTAGCCAACAGTGGTGTCTTCCCTACAACATCAATCCCTTCACAGATGAGGTATTATGTGATCTTTATCCTTTTGAAATTTTTCATGTATTATTATTCCAACCATACTTGTGGAAGTGACATGCTATGTATGAGTCGTGACCTCGCACTGTTATTTTTATTTTGGGTAATAAGTTGTACACAATACTGGAGGTAGCACTACCTACCTCCATATCTTTGATCACCGTGAAGTAATGAAGTGAGCTCATTTCCCAAACCGGGAATTTTTTTTCCTTATTATCTGCCCTCATGGTAAGAAGAAGACTATGGCCATGATCTCTAGAGAGGGATCCTCTGCATGGAAACAATAGATGGAAAAGGATGTGGAGGAGTATGAGGACATCTTCACCTCACTTGGAGGGGTTCCTTTGCACTGCCAGGTCAAGAACTCCATCAATCTGACCCCAATAATGTCGCTACCCAATGGACCAATCTATTGGCACTCTATTCTGGAGAATGAAAAAATCAAGAGGTAGATTTAGGACCTACTACAGAAAGGTCACATCCGATCGAGTTCATTGCCTCGTGGGAGCCCGATCATGTTGGTGCAGAAGAAGGATGGGACTTGGAGAATTTATATTGACTATCGGGTGCTAAACAAGATCACTATCCGAAATAGATATCCCATCCCACATATTGATGAACTTCTGGACCAACTCAAGGGGATCAAATATTTCAGCAAGATTGACTTGAAGTTCGGGTATCACCAGGTACCAATCAAACCCTTCGATGTGTGGAAGGTTGCCTTAAAATCCAAGGAGGGCCTTTTTGAATGGTTGTTCATGCATTTTGGGTTGAATAATTCTCCCACAACCTTCATGAGGATGATGTATGACATATTGCAACCATTCACTAACTTATTCGTGGTGGTGTATTTGGATGACATCCTGTTCTTTAGCCAGAGTTGGGAAGAGCACCTCCACCACATTCGACAGCTCCTCCAAACACTGCAACAACACAAGTTGTGTGGAAATTTGCCGAAATTAAATTTTGGCATGACCCTAGTGTTGGGCCGGAATTAAGTTATGTTTTCACCCTATGATTACTTTGAATTGTGATACATTTTTAGGAATTATTGCTCATCTTAACAATAAAGAAAAATAATATTTATGAAAATCAGGACAATTGGGCTAACGACAAAAGGAACGTTTTATAACAGAAATTTGACTTATTGTATCTCTGTGTACAAGAAAGAAGAGCAACTGAACCGAGGATTAAAGAAAGATGGCTGACAGACAGAGACTCACAAAATCTCAGTAACTCCTAGAAACTGACAGAAGGTAGAAAGACAGATCCAAGCTCGAGAACCCAAATGAGAGCCACGAGTAGCGGGCTGTCATTTGGAAAATACCGTCCCACTACATGAAAACGCCTTTAAAAGGACCAAGGGTGAACTAGATAGGGGATTTGAATAGGAATTTCTTTCTGTAATCAACGTATCATGACAGAACTGTTTAGTTGTTTCCTTGTATTATCCTTCAATTTAATAAAGAGTATTTTGAATTTTTCATTGCGTTAGAACTTCTGGTGGTTTGGGCCCAGCCCCTAGGAGTTTCCTCGCCAATTTACGTGCTGTGCGTTAGTTACAGAATTGATGTCCAGTTATCTAATGCAGTTTGTGAATTACCTTTCCACTCGATAAAATAGAAACGCATGAGGTTACAGTTTCTCTTTCATCATAATATTTTATCATTTGTGCTTTCTGGTTTATAGTAATGCTTTATCATTGTTAGATGTTTTAATTTTCTCCCAATGCCTTTATAGTCTCTTTATGAATCTTAGAGTAATTACTGTTCAATGTTATCTATTTATAAGAATTAGATCATTCCATCATTACAATAAGGTGTCCAATTGTTGATTAATCACATAAAGATGTCAATTAGTTAGTTTGCAAAGTGAATTCCATTGCAAAAATTATATAAGTAATTGTTGTTCAATTCATTCACGTTGCTATTCAATACATTCCGATTGTTGTTCAATTCATTCAAGTTGTTGTTCAATTCATCATTATGTTGCTCAATCATAGGTTTATCTCCTTCTGAGATAGACAGAGTAGTTAGCTACATTATACCATTTCACTTCTCTTTGAATTGATTGAACTTCGAGAATTAGATAATCCTTTTCATAAGCAATATAGAGTAACTATCATTTGATCTCACTTGCATATACTGTACTTACACTCTTGAAATAAGAAGACTTACCCTGGGTTGAAAAATGAATGAGGAGCTTAGAGGTTGCCTAAAATAATCCACCTTTTTGAACCGACACCTGGTTCAATATCTGGGGTACATTAAAGATAAAAGGGGGGGCATGTAGACCCATCCAAGATGCAGGTCATTTGGGATTGGCCATCCACAACCACTCTAATAGAGCTCCGTAGCTTTTTGGGCCTTACCAATTTCTATCGTAGGTTCGTGTTGGGGTTGTATCATATCACTTGGCCTTTGATTCAAGTCACCAAGGGAGGAGAAAACATGAAATTATTTTGGTCTGAATCTCAACAGATGGAATTCACAAAATTGAAGCATCGTCTCTGCTCTGCACTAGTGCTCACATTACCAGACTTGGAGCAACCATTTGAGATCAAGGCAGATGCCTCTGACTATGCTATTGGGGTAGTACTTACTCAATAGGGGCATCCAGTGGCATATCACAGTGATACAGTTTCATTCACTGTCCGAAAGTATCCTACCTAGGAAAAAGATATGTATTCCTTCCTGCACACCTACCAATAATGGAAGCATTACATTTTGGGGAAGAAAGCGGTTATTAAAAGGGAAGTTACAGGATCACCCTGAGAAATGGGCCACATACTTGCAACAATTCTATTTTAACATCAAGTATAAGAAGGGCATCACCAATAATGTTCCAAACTTCCTCAACCAACCATCAATCGTGACATTGACCATTATGCTCGACTCTTGTGGGGATGAGATTTTGGGTTGGCCACATCTCTACAAACATGATCCATAATTCGGTAACACATACCAAATGCTCCTGTAGGGTAAGAAAGTTCCAAAATTTCACCTCTAGGATGCAATGTTATGCCACCTAGGACACTATGTGTTCCTTCAAGTGAGCATTCGAGGATGATCTGGGAAGCACACTACAGTTGGGTTGCTGGACATTTCAGGGTCGAGAAATTAGTGGAAATAATACAGAAATATCTTGATTTCCTGAACCTTCGACATGATGTCGGGATGTATATTAGATATTTCATTTCCTGCACCATTTCCAAATTGACCATCAAGAAGCAAGTCTTATATACTTTGGTGCCTACCCCTAGTCGGTCATGGGAATCCATCTCCATGTATTACATGTTGGGCCTTCCTTCTACCAAGCATGGAAACGACTATTTTCTTGTGGGTGTCGACAAATTATCTAAGATGGCCATTATGACGGCCTGCAAGAAGAATATCATAGCATAAGCCACTACTAAACTCTTCTTTAAGTGAGTTTGGGTACACTTTGGGATCCCAAAGTCCATTATCTCATATCAGAACAACAATTTCCTTAGTAAATTTTGGTCAAGTCTTTGGTTGATGCTAGACACCAAGCTCACTAAGTCCACAACTTTCCACCCCCAAAATGATGGCCAAACAAATGTCTTCAATAGGTTTATCTTACACATTTTTTGCATTTACAACTTGAGGAATCCACACACATGGGTTGAAATCCTCCCCTATTTCAAAAAAAACTATAACCAGGCTATCCATAGCTCAACTGGACACATCCCCTTTTAGTTGGGCTTGGGATTGTAGCCACTATGTCCCACTGATGTGGCCATACCATTTGCAACTACTCAGGCATATTCGACTCATGTCCAGTCCGAAGCTGACAAGGAAAACAAATTCACTGAGAACATTCAGCACATTCGCCAAAAGGTCCATGACATATTGGACAGAGCCAATGCTAAGTACAAGCAGCAACATGAACAACATCGGGTGCCACACAAGTTACAGGTGGGCGAAAAATTTTAGCTACATTTGTAGAAGGAGTGCCTCACTAGACCCCACCACAAGCTTTTCTCGCTACGGTATGGGACATACACCATCACCAAGGTTGTCGGGGAAAATTCCTTCGATCTCATTATTCCTTCATTCCTTGGTTTGCACCTAGTGTACAATGTGGACTTCCTTCGGCCCTACTTTCCACCATTGCTTGACACATCATACATGGTAGAACAACTCACAGCAACAGAGCTAAACCCAAACTACATGGAACAGGCCAGAACTAATTGGATCATGGACAAGAATATCAAGAACACTCGAATGTAGAAGATCCAATTGTATCAGGTTGTCAAATCTGGCCAACACCTACACCAAGGAAAGTGGCTCACTAAGGGCCAAGTTCAGTAGAATTTTCCTCATCTCATGGAGTAACTCGTGTACCACACCATTGTTTCTTTAAATTTTTCAATTTTGTTAATTCTATTGCAATTTATTATTTTTGGCATTTTTTCAGGTTCTAAACTTTCAGAGCCTATTTGAGGCCCTAGACAACGTATTTTTGGAAAAATAGGACTAACATGTGTTTTTCATTAATTTTTTTTCACTCTAAAGTTTTATTCATCAAATAGATCTTTATAATGAGTTATTTCGTGCATCAAACTAATATCATATGAAAAAGTTATGACCCCAAGAAGTTGATGTACCAATTTACCCAAACTAGGCGCATAATTTTGGTGCTTCATCTCCTAGGGTTAGGTTTTTGGATGTTTATGGTTTTCTGTTGTTTCTCAATAATAATTAGTTCTTCAAGCCTCATTATAACACATTTCAAAGGCATGTAGCCACCACATATCTTCTGAGATATAAGATACCATCACTTGAGCTAGTTTATTTCCATTGTCTGTAAGATTATTTCAGTTATTTGATATTAATTAAATGAAGTATAGTTTTGTTGCAACTCTGCATTTATTTTTATTTCTATATTTTATCGTGTTCCTGCATAAATCTGGATTATATTTTATTGATCCCAATAAATTGTACGTGTTACCTATCATTTTATTATCATGCACAACATTTCATCGTCATTGTTGCTATGTGGTTATAACTATTTTTATCACTATAGGCTAACCTATTTTAAATCTATCTATGGTGCTTTAGTACTTGTATGCATTACCTATCCGATGATAAATGTTAAAATTACTCTACCTATGTTGTTCCATACCATGATGAATGTGCTTATTTCTCATTTGATAAAATACACATGAGGTTAGTCATGGATATTATGTGAGAAAATACAATTCAAAATAATGATACGAAGGAATTCAAAAAATATAAGGGAAGATAATTGCATGAAAAACATTTAGACATAAATTTTTGTGGTGTTTATTTGTCAAGGGTTCAAAGGGCTGCTCAAGGCTATCTCAGGTGCATAAAGAGATTTTTTCATTTGTTCTTCTATTGCGATGGAGAGGAGAGAGATTTGTGTCACTAAAAATTACAATCTTTATATCGTATCAAAGCTAGGAGTGAATCCAGCAGTGGGATTGTTGCTCTGAGTTTAGCCTTTATGTGAATAAAGTGTGAATCGGGCCCAAATAGTATAAAAGTGTGTGACAAATCAAATCAAGGTGTCAAAGTTTGAAGTCTGTTTGATTTTCATTAAATAATGGTTTGAAGAAATTCAAAGCATGCGTGAGACATGATTGTGTTAAAATATGAAATGTATGTTGTTTTTAATTTTATGATGATATGGATAAATGATAGTTGATAATCCTTTATCTATAAATGAAAAATGACATCCTGGATCAAGTGGCATAGGCAGTAAAATTAAAACATACCACACATTTCATTTTGTTACCACCATCCCATGATGATCCAATAGATTAGATGGTTGTAATGTGGTCTGATTAAAATGTGACCCCGAGGAGTTATTTTAAAATTTGGTGAATTTGGTATTTCCACATTACCACCACCCAACAATGGTCCGTTCACATGGATATGCAAACATATGTACTTGAACATTCAAGGCATTGTTAATACCAACCCATGGAAGGCATATCTTCACGTGAAATTATCAAAGTGCATATGAAGTCTATAGACCCAATGGATTCACTTGGAATTTAATCATTCACAAAGAATACAAAATACCTCATGCTATCTCTTTCTCATATTTGGAAAAACATATGTGCATGGTGTTTGAGTTGGAAGAATCAAGGAGTTATGCATAAATTACGATAGAGACTTCGAAGCATATTCTATTTATGTGAATTTATCACTCATATTTTCTACTGTTTCTAGTGATAAAATCCACAATTTTTTTTTGTGTGGAGTATTTTTTTTAATTCATCATAATCTCCGCTCCTACAGTCGAGTATAGACCTCCACCAAAACAGGTATTATTTGATGCTATCCACAAAATTTCTCCTTTTTCAAATAAAAAACCAGAGCTATGTGTGATAAGAAACAATATTATGGAGTTTGATCATAAATATGTTGCCATGAATGATTGGATTGTTCTTGCTAAATTTCAATGTCCACAAAACCCCTTTCCATTGATGTCAAAGGGGGAGGTAAACAATAGTGAGGGGGAATTATTCTAAGGAAAAACTGTGGAGGACCTCAGTGTTTCCATCAATGCCAAAGGGGGAGATTGTTGGAATACATGTCATTGATGGAAAAGGAGCAATAAGATATGATGTATGAACATTTGAATTTTATGGCATGCTTGTTTTGATGTGGGTGATGTTTCTATGGTTATTATGATTGCTTTATGCTAAGGTGTTGTGATGCTAATTTGATGTCGTGATGCATCATTTCCATATGTGAATAATTTCGTAGGTTATACATATGTTTTTTAGTCAATTTTCTTGTTAGATTAGGTGAAGATAGAGGTATGGACTTGGAAATTCTTGGTGAATGGCCTTGGTATGTTGCAGAGGTATACTTACTTCAAGTGCAGATACAATTATGTAATGTTGTGATGCTTTTTATACTTTTAAGACAAGGAATTTTGTTGAAGCATATGAGGAGGTTTTCTTATTATTGTTGAAGCAATTGAAGATGTTATGTTGTAGAGCTATATTATGTCCATATGATGGTTGAGTTGATTTTATTGAAGAGACGTTGTTAAATATGTATGGAAAATTTGTGATTCAAGCCAATGAAAAATGATTTGGTTGACTGTGCTTATATATTTTCAATATTCAAAATTTGAAAGAGCTTGGAAACGAAGAGAGAACCTTGGAATGCAAAGAGAAAAACCTTTATTTCATATTCATGCATGGAATACTAACAACTAGCAAACTATCTTTATAAAAATATGTGCTTTTGGAAAGGCTAAATGGTTAGAGAGTATGTGGAAGAGTTGAAATTTTTTTCATAAGTTACTTGGTACATGTGAAGAAAATGTGAAACTAATTTAATGAGGAGAAGAAGTTGAAACAAAGATGGAGGTATTCATAAGTATTGTCAGGTAAACCAACACATTATATTTTTTTATGTAGCAGAGGACTGTAGTCTCCTATCAAGTTTCATATTGAAAAAGAATAGGTCAGAGCCTGTTGAGGTTTGTAGCTTGTAGAAAAAATATGTAAGTGGGAGTAGGAGATTACAAACAAGTTGTAGCTTGTATAATAGCAGAGAGGTTGGAGCCTCTAAAAAGTCGATGTAATAGAGGAAGTAAGAGCTTTCCTTTGCATCAAAACACTAACAAATTCATGGTTTTTTCCTTTTATGGGTTTCCACTTACATATGATGTCTATATGTGTTGATATTATGTTATCATGGAATGTTTTCTATATGTTAAAATTTTTCTTTTGTATGGAGGAATATTTATTATTTAATAGTTCAAACAAATGTTAAAAATAAAAGTAAACATAAATTTGATGACCCTGAATGCACTAAAATGATTCACCCCCCTCTTAGTTTAGTCAATTTTCTAACACCCACAAGAAATTTAAGCAAATACACTTGAATTTCTCCATCACAACCTTTGGAATCCAATCCAAAGACATCTAGTAGACCATAATTTATTCAAGAATTGATTTAACTAAGACATGCCTTCCAGCTCTAGACATCCATCTAAAACTGCAATGACTCTTTTCTATAATTTAGCTATCATCCATAAACAATATTATTTTTGGTAAAAGTTTGGCTTTAGATGGAAACCATAATATTTTATCCCAAACTATAAATCAATTATCTCAAAAGGAAAAAGAGATGTGATATATAGAATCTCTTTCTCTTCCAGATTGTGAAAGGATATGGTTGATTTCCTTTCATTCATGAACACACATGTATATTTTCTAAATAAAATTAGAATCTCATGAAGTTTTTGGATATCTCTAGTTGTGTCATTACAAAATATAAGGATATTTTCAACAAATAGAAGATGTGTAATAGCTAGAGAATGTGTTATGTTCACACCTTTACAATCACCTCTCCAGTTTGACTCCTCCAACATGTGGCTATGTACTTCAACAATAATAAGGAAGAGGAGAGGAGGTAAAGGACAACCTTGTTTCAAACCATGCTAGGCATTGAATAAATATGAGGCAGATCCATTTATCAAGATAGAAAAAGAAATAAACATCAGAAAACTCATAATCCAATTAATAAATAGAACCTCAAATCCTACATGAGTAAGAAGAAGTTTGATGAAAAGAAAATTAACACAATTATATTCCTTTGATAGGTCTATCTTAAAAACAATACCTTTATCCCTCAAAAATTTCAAACTATGTAGACCTTATTGTGCAAACCCAATGGTTTCATGAATCTCCCTCCCCTTTAAAAATATGAATTTCTCTTGTGAAATAGACTTTGAACGAATAGGCTTTATCCTTCTAAATGTAACCTTTTTAGATTACCTTATACACAAAGTTACAAAGGGATATGGGCCTCAAATCCTAAAAATACTTTGGGTTTTCAACCTTATGAATTAGGACTATAAAGGTAGAATTTAAGGTTGGGAAAACCCTTCCTTACCTTTTGGAATCATTAAAATCCATTAACAAGTCTTTATCAATAGTGTCAAAAAATATATGGAAAATTAAAAAACACAACCATCACGCCCCGAGATCATACATTTTCGAAAAATATAAATAAATTCCTTTAATTCTTCTTTAGACACTTATTCCATGAGAGCCCTATTGTCTTCATCCTCCACAAATATTGGAAAAAATTGAGCGTCTCAGATAGCTTCTATAATAGTGACCCCTTCAGATTCCTTAGATATGTTTTGAATGTGGGCCTTCCCCAAAGAAGCGAGGCCCTCAAATCTTATGACCTCTCGACTATTAGAGCCCACCATATGCCAAATAATGTTTAACAATATATGTCCCTTTTCATATCCATGGAAAAACTTATTTTTTTCATTGTAAGGTCCTACCTTAATAACGATTGATACTATAGAGAATTCAAGGCCACATTGAACACTACTAATCAATTTATTTATTTTTCATAATATGACTAACTTAGTTATCATATGTAATCATGTTCCTTCAACTATTTCAACATAAGGAGTCATGGATAACTTTCCCTTAAAAATCATTTCAAAACACATTTCTCCTCAACTTGAAAAGATGATAGCATGTGCTCATTTCATACTTATGCATGATCTCTAAGTAATAATAGAAATATATTCCACCATAATTCCATGTGCAAGCATTAATCTAGGTCATCCTATTTGATTTCCTAGAATGTGCTAAATAAGCTCCACTTATTGACTCTTGATATCATAACCAAAATGTATGCCACAAGAACTAAAACATTATTCTTCTATCACAAAAATCACATATAAAGGTATGAGTATTGACCTACCTATCACAAGGTAACTAAAGGAGGAATATGCCTCTATTAATCGGAAAATATAATAAATATGATATGTTTATGAAGTGGAAAAATGGAATGAAAAAACATATTGATCCAACCACATTTTGAAATTCATCGACTAAAAATTCCCAATCCCAATTACTAAGGCAAACAATTATTTTCAAAATGGAATTGCTTTAATCATGAGACTTGTATAATAAATTTTTCAGCAAGAGCAGATATTGTTACAGATTTAGAAGAATATTATTCTTCAGAAAGTGTCTAGTAAAACAATGGACCTACATTATTGGGTAGAAATAGTTTTTTTCTATAGTCATTGAAACATAAGACTACACCCATGAATACATGCAACTCGGACAACTTGTTATGCTCACTTGCATAAGTAATTAAATCCTATAAAATTGGTCACAGTAAAATTGTTTCTAACAATAACCCTCCTTTTTTATGATAGCTTTAGATAATAAAAGTAAACATTGTCCTATTTTATATTCAGAGTTCAGAAAATTATTAAATTTCTTTTCACATTCATACAAAAACTTGAAAACATAGGAACCTACATCCATTAAATAAACTCTTCATAAATTTCTAGTACACAAAACTTACAGTAAGTAATACATTTACTCTAACAATTTATATGCACAAAAGCTACAGCCATTGAGACCTTTTTACAAAAAATTTACTAGCATGCATTCTATAGCCATTAAGGCCTTTTGATAAACACTTTGCAAGCATGCAATCTACTACCATTGAGGCATTTTTTCAAAAACTTGGAAGCCATAATCTCTTAAGACAATTTTCACATGAATATAAGATTCTTCCTCAACCTATTTAGCTCATAAAATTTATAAATTAATTCTTCAAATGTAAAAATATTAAAACAAAGACTAAATCATCTTATTCTTTCACTAAAAACTCGACAACGGGCACATAAAATTCACATAAGTAATCTGCAAAATCACCCAAATTTACAATTCGGGTTCTGAAAATATTTTTTTTAATCAAATCAGGGTTTATAGGCTCATAAGGTATGTATACACCCTAATGTTGTCCTAAATCATCATGACACCACCGATGGATGCATTTTTATCAACTAGAAAATATTCTGACTTCTGGAATTTCATTTACAAATTTTGTCAAACAGATGGCATGAAAAATTTAATATGAAGCCATGCATAAAAAATGACAGCATAGGATTAATATATAATTACTTTTGCATAGTCTAAATTCTTTTATAAACCATCTCATCTACTCTAAGTGAATTTAATGGTTTGAGATTCATCAAGCATTATTTTCATTCAATCATAGCAAGCATCCTAAGCTATTGTAATACATATAGAGAAACACTACCAAATTATATTTAAACAGTGATGATTCTTTTAATTAATTATGTGTCCTTCTATACATTTGCAAGGATCACAAATCAATCCACATAATGACTAACGATTATCTCAATTATTTTCTTTGAAACTATTGGCTTCCATCATTTTTTGCATTTTTACTTTAAGGGGTGATCTAGTGAATCCTCCAGTTATATTTTGGGTATGCATCCATTTCATACTTCTCTAGTTGGTTGCAAGTTAACACTTATTCATGCATAATAATTAAAAAAAGAATAATAGCTTTTCCCATTTGGGTATTTTTCTAAACACTTGACAACATATCGTGAAACCCTTTTTAAAACATGCCTCTAATTGACTATTTCAATTAAAACGAAACAAAACCATAACTCATGAAACTCTTACCCAATTCCTTTGGAAATTATTTATTGCAATTACCTTTAGTAATATTCAGCTTTCCTTTCTCAAATGCTATAATACCAAGGTTATTACCATAAACTACACCAATACTAATCCAAAGATTTAGATCTAAACATCCATACATATAGGCTGCTCTTAGTCTTCATTTTCAACTAGCCAATATGACTCCAGATAACGTAAGCTTAAACTAGAATTAAATGCTTACAACAATTAAAATTTCTACTTTTCTTTTATACTAATGCTATGCTAAAATTTTAGAACAATTAAAATTATGCCTGATAAGATATTCAACTCCAATCGCTGAGAATATGATCCATATTTATTTCATTAATCAACTCATTTGAACCATCTAGTTTTCCACCCAACCAAATATAGGGATAAATTATTCCCCTGGAACCCCTAAGCTATAAGATCCCACAGGTAATACCAAAATATAGTAGCAGAGAGATGAGATAAACAAGGAAATTTGAGTAAGATAAGTTTCAATTCTTCCCAATACCACTCATGTTCAACTCCATTGGGAAAGCTACATAGTAATTTAGATTAGCATTTGGCTACTCTCCAAGTATCTCCCTCTCAAAATATTCTTCAAATATCTCCAACTCTTGGTATCACAATACACCTCTTTTTCCCCCCAAGTGAGAATACATGAGACACATATATAACATAGACAACAAATTATTGTCATAAAGGAGGAGTAATATGCATGTCTTGAGAAAAAGTAACAAATTCCATTTATAGGAGTGTAACTCATTCCATTAACGAGAGGTATGCATGCATTAGTTAAACAGAGTATAACATATGCATTAAAGAGAGCATAAGAGGAATATTTGATGACATGATTTTAATGAGTGTAATAGGAATATGCCAAGTCTTTGATGAGTGCATAAGAGAGAGTGTAATATATCATTATGAGAAAGAGTTATGTAAATCCATGAGTGTCATCAAGGAGAGAGGTGTGAAGTGATTGAGGTGATGAAGGTTACTTGTAATCCATTTTAATAATAATATCATAGTCTCATAAAAGATAATAATAATATTAATAATGTTTATTATTAAGTCAAGAATTAACTCTTAGGACTGATTAGTGATAAGTTAACTGATTTTCCTTCGACTATACTTAATGGCCAATTGATGTAAGGTGATTGACAATTTTTGGAAAGTCATACTTCAGACACTAGACATGACTTTATATTTTTATAAAGTCACTACAAAATTGTTATAAATGATATTTTATTAAGGAAATTCATCCATGAGCTTCCCATGAGTGGTATTTTTCTTCCTTAGAATAAGGATTCCACATCCCTATCACAGGCATCTTCATGCATTAGTATATAAAGGAGTATTTTCCTTTATCTACTCCAAGGATCCAAGATTCCACATCTTGATCTTTTAGATATTCAGGAATATTCACCCTAATCCATTTATTATAGATCCAAGATTCTACATATTTAACTTTCACAGATTTAGGACTCCGCGCTCTAATTTCCATGGCTTCTCACCTACTCTTGTTTGAAACTATGTGCTTCACCTTAAGGTACTTATTGTGAGCTCATACGCATTTGATGGTTCATCGGTAAGGTATTGTTCTAATATGAAGAATTGTGCATGACTTTCGCAATCATTTTGGTTTTCAAGAAATGACTTCCAGAGTCATTTATAATTTGAACATCATTATTTTAAAATAACTACGCCCCTTGCCTCATCCTTCTCAATACAATATTGGACATATATAATCAAACAAATCATGTATCATGAATTCCACAGTCATTTACAATTTGATCATCCTTTTTTTCAAATAACTACGCCCCTTGCTACATCCTGATTAGTACAAGATTAAGCATGTATAATCATACAAATCATGTATCATCCTTAAATCATAATTAACCATATGTTCCACATAACCATGATCATCCATGTGTCTATGTGTCTAAATATTGGATCACCATCCATGTCATACACCTATTTCCAAACTAGGATAACAAAAGAGAAAACATCGATAATATGCACTTAACCAAAATAAATCTTTATCACAAGCATGTAGCATCAATGTGACCTAAACCATGTCTATAGCATACAAACATATACATAAGTCTACCATGCATAATATGTATATCGCTACATCAAAATCACCCTCTCCAAGTGTCATCAAAGTTATCTCACCAAGAATGGACACTGCATACTCCCCCTCTTGGGATACAATTGGCTCGAAGTTATCCTACAATAATAAGATACTTAGTTCTTTTCAATTCTCCTGTCAATAAGGTGTTAATATTATGTATATGTATTTTGTATTTTTTTCTTCATGCCAATTCATAGTTTAGTGTTTGTTAAATTGGAAGCAAGTCCACGAAAACAAAAACATGCCATTCATAATCAAGTAGAAAATATATCCATGCCATATTAGACATGTTTTGATATAAAATTCCAAATATTTCTATATCAAAACTAGCCACACAATTTATAGTACCATATAAAAATACCATTTTATGTAATTGATATGACATTTAGTTAAGTTATCTATACTAATTTGATATTCTACATGTTTTTCTTTCTCATAGTTTTCACGAATCATACATCTATCATCTTATTGGTTCTATCGTATGTTGAGATTAACAAGATATAAATATATCACACATTGGTTGTATAAACAACAATGTTGGTCCCTCCCATCTCACAATCAAATGTTCATACAAGAAGCATCAAATCATCCACATACAATTGCTAGTGAAACTACACAACAAAACATGATGTCATATAAACCCACTCTTGCATCCCACTTGATTTATATATTCTCAATCCAATTTTTCCCCTTTCATTCCATAAGACATCCCTGTAGTAAAAAATATTTAATATCTACCTATAACTTTTACTAAATTTTCACTCTTAGGAAAATTCACAATTTGAGGTTCAAGACACCAATTTTTTTTAACTAACAATATAAGGTTCCATACAATCCTCATTGACCCGCTTTTGTTATGCACCATTCCTTGAGTTCCCATAATCTTCATTATTATTCATTTCTCTTGAGAATCAATTATTAATGACTCTTAGAATATATTCATTCCAAAAAAAAGTAATGATATCTTTTCGAAAGTGGCTTGTACTCAATAAAAATTTTCGTAATTATGCAAATATGATATCTATATTATTTAATATATATTTATAACTTTAAGTAAACCTATTTTCCAAATATAAAATCGCTCATTATTTATATTCAATAATAAATCAATTCATTTTTTCAGTTATTATTACCTACTATTAATACATACACAAAACAAGCTACGAAAACCATACATTTCTCAAACTATGAAGAATATTGTTGAATTTAAATAAGATTTAGGATATCACAAAGGAATTTCTAGCCTAAAGCTAAGCCCTTTTTTTAAGGATAATTACCACCCTCTCAAAATATTACAACCTTTTGTAGGACTAATAACTACTCATACAACTATACATCTAAGCACAAATTACTAAATCCATCAATCAATTCTATTCCATGAACAATAAAATAATCTTAGGTTTCTAAATCATGCATCAAAATGTGATCTCACTCTCCTTCAATTTCTCCCTAAAAAAATATCACAAGAACATATTTTGTAAAGCGAGAACTAAAATAAGCTTTCAGTTAATCACATACCTTGTCCTTTAATTTCAAATAAAACAAATTTCTCACCACATAAGATGTTTAACTCTTAACAATTTATAAGTTAATCAAATTTCAAGAAAGTAGTTCATCAAGTTCAAAAACAATATGAATTTTGACCCAGTCACCTAACTTAAAATAGTTTAGAGCAGTTCACGAGTTCAATCCTCATAATTTCTCTAATTAATTTAGTTGAATACAATTCAACAAGTATGCAATTAATAAAATCATTAGGAGACTATTATGACTTTCCTAGACACAATAATATGAAATCTTCTTTAAATATGCTAGACATAATTTGTCTTAAGCCAATAGAAGTGATATTTTATCAACTTATCACAATAATATTTGTATACATATTAAATCATTTTAAAATCAATTTAATTAATCTACCTAAATCACATACAAAATAATTACAATACTAAAGGATATATACCTAGTTCACACTTGACTACATATATCGAATTCAATTATTCCAAACATTCTAAACCACCTTAGTATCTTCATTTGTAATAAAAAGAAAATAATGGATTTAAATCTTAAAAAAATTCATGTTACAAATCTCTATTCATTTAACTTTAATTACACATAACAAATCCTCCTTAATCATGTATATGATATTCTATAAAACTAATTTGTTCATTCTAACCAGAAGAATTACTTAGCTCATACATATATGTTAGTATGGATTCCACACCCATACCTTACCTCATTAATTAGCTCATATTCATATATCTATCTATATAATATATGCTAGTATGGATTCCACACCCATACATAACTTACAAAAAACATAACCTTTAATTGGTCCTTAAAATGGCTTCAAAAACCATTCATGTGCAAGTCATTTAAGTCTCTTGTTTATTAGGAAGGTCATACCACAACCTAGTATTTAAGTAATTATCAACTACAAAAAATCATGTCAAAGAAATCATAGGAATTCCATTCTTACTTGTTAAGAATGTATTTACAAATCATATTTTTAACACGTCAATTTAAAGCACATATATTACCTGTGAATCTACATTCATAGTTAAAAGTGACATCCTTCAAGGTAAATTTTGCTAATTTTCCATTAGTTTAGATAATAAAAGAGTCAAAATTAACATGACGAAATCAATCATCACATTAATTGAATCTCATCCTTACACTTGTTACAAATTCCCAAAGCATACACACCAAATTCATCATACTATAGTCCAGATTAATCCAATATTTTTCTTGGTAGATACGATTTCACCTAGTTAAGATGACTACTAAGCCCATATCACATTCATAATGGTGCATTAAACATACATGAAACCATGCATGCACTTCTCACTCACCCATTGACAACCAAGCCATTCACATGCTTAGGTTTAAACCCAAAATTCTTAACCCCATCCTTTCCCAGCACGTATTTAAGTCTTTTAACATATTTCTAATAATTTTTCTTAAAAAAATTTATAAAGGAATATAAGAAAGCATTCCTTTTCTTTGATTAGTTTCTAAATGACATAATAATAATATCCCCTATGCAACCAATATGCTTCTAATTCAACATACACAACAGTTTAACATGCATGCAAAATAAAAATTCATACATCATCAACCTACAAGGAAACATGTTGGCTCATTAGTCCCTATCATTGCAACTCACTTTGATACCATATGTAAGGTACCACCTTACCAACCATCAATACTATAGAGAAGTGAAGGTCACATTGAACATTGATACTCAATTGTTTTTTCCATAATATGACTTACTTAGTTATCATATGTAATCATGTTCCTTGGTCTATTTCAACATAAGGAGTAATGTATAATTTTCCACTAAAAAAAATTTCAAAACACATTTCTCAACAAGTTTTAAATATGATAGCATGTACTCATTTCATACTTATACATGAGCTCTAAGTAATACTAGAAATAAATTCCACCATAATGCCATGTGTGAGCATTAAGCTAGATCAAACTATTTGATTTCCTATATTATGCTAAATAAGCTCCACTTATTGAATCTTAATATCATAACCACAATGTATGCCTCAAAAACCTAAAATATTATGCTTCTATCGCAAAAATCACATATAAGGGTATGAATATTAACCTACCTATAATAGGGTAACTAAAGGAGTAATATGCCTCTCTTCATCAAAAAATCTAATAAACATGATATGTTTATTAAATGGAGAAATGGAATGAAAAAATATATTGATCTAACCACATTTCCAAATTCATAAACTAAAAATTACCAATCCCAATTACAGAGGAAAAAAATTATTTTCAAAATGGCATTGCTTCAATCATGAGACTTGTGTAATAAATGTTTCAACAAGAGAAGCCACTGATACAAATTCAGAAGCATATTATTCTTCACAAAATTTCAATTAAAACAACGGACCTACCAAAATTGGGCACAAATAATTTTTTTTCTACAGTCACTAAAACATAAGACTCCACCCATGAATACATGCAACTCAGACAACTTATTATGCTCACTTGCACAAGTACTTACATCCTATAAAATGGGTCATGGTAAAATTGTTTCCAACAAAAACCCATTTTTTATGATAGGTTTAGATAATAAAAGTTACAACTGTCCTTTTTGTTATTCACACTTCAACAACTAATTAAATTCATTTTCACATTCATACAAAAACTTGCAAACATGGGAACCTACATCCATTAAATAAAATCTTCATAAATTTCTAGTATATAAAAGTTATAGTAAGACATTTACTCTAACAATTTGTATGCACAAAAGCTATAGCCATTGAGGCCTTTTGACAATCACTTTTCAAAAATACAATCTAAATCCATTGAGGCCTTTGACAAACACTTTGTAAGCATGAAATCTACAACCATTGAGGCATTTTGTCAAACACTTGGAAGCCATAATCTCTTAAGACAATTTTGACATGAATCGAAGATTCTCCCTAAACCTATTTAGATCATACAATTTATAAATTAATTCTTAAAATGTCAAAATATTAAAACAGGTACTAAATCATCTTATTATTTCCCCAAAAAATCCACAACAAGCGTACATAATTGGCATGAATGATCTGCTAAATCGCCTATATTTATGATTCAAGTTCTGAAAAGCATTTGTTTTAATAAAATCATGGGTTACAGGTCTCTAAGCTATGTATACCCCCTGATATTTTCCTGAATCATTATGAAACCACCCATGGATGCATTTTTATAAAGTATAAAATATTTCGACTTCTGGAATTTCATTTAAAAAATTTGTTTAAGAGATGGCATGCAAAATTTAATATACAACCATGCATAAAAAATGACAACATAGAATTAATGTATAGTTACTTATGCATTGTCTAAATTGTTTTGTAAATGATCTCATCTACTGCAATCATTCCCACAAATAGATGGAAAGCATCTTGAGCTACTGTAATACATATAGAGAAACACTACAAAATAATATTTAAACAATGATGATACTTTTAATGCATTATGCGTCCTTAATTGTTATCTAAATTTGAAAGGATTTAAATCACATAATGATTACCTCAATTATTTTCTTTGAAACTCTTGGCTGCCATTATTTTTTTCATTTTTACTTTAAGGGTTGATCTAGTGAATCCTCCATGTATATTTGGGGTATGCATCCATTTCCTACTTCTCTGGTAGGCTTCAAGTTAACACTTATTCATGCATAATAATTAAAAAAATAATAATAGAATTTCCCATTCAGGTATTTTTCCAAAAACTTGACAACATATCCTGAAACCCTTTCTAAAACATTCCTCTAATTACCTATTTCAATTAAAATGAAACTAAACCAGAACTCATGAAACTCTTACCCAAGTCCTTTGGAAATTATTTATTGCAATTAGATTTAGCAATATTTGTCTTTCCTTTCTCAAATTCTAAAATACTAAGGTTAATACCATAAACTACACCAATAATAATTCCAAGCTTGAAATCTAAACATTCATACATATAGACTGTTCTTAGTCTTCATTTTCAACTAGTCAATAAGATTCCAGATAATGTAAGATTAAACCAAAATAAGATTCTTACAGCAATTTAAATTTATAATTTTTCTTTTATACTAATGCTATGATACAATTCTAGACTAATTAAAACTATACCCAATAAGACATTCAACTCCAATCATTTAGAATATGATCCATATATGATTCCTTAACCAACTCATTAGAACCATCTATTTTTCCACCCAACCATATCGAGGGAGAACTTATTCCCCTGGATCCCCTGAGCTATAAGAGCTCACGAGTAGTACCAAAATATAGCAGTAGAGAGATGAGATACATAAGGCAAGATAAGTAACATAAGTTTCACTTCCTCTTAATACCACTCATGTTAAACTCCATTGGGTAAAGCTACTTAGTAATTTAGATTATAATTTCTATACTCTCTAGATCTCTCCCTCTCAAAATATTCTTCAAATGTCTCCAACTCTTGGTATCACAATGCACCTCTTTTCCCCCCCAAGTGAGAAGACATGAGACAAAGATATAGCAGGGGAAACAAATTCTTGTCACAAAGGAGGAGTAATATGCATGCCTTGAAAAAAAGTAGCATATTCCATTTAGAGGAGTGAAACTCATGCCATTAAGGATATGTATGCATGCCTCAGTTAAGGAGAGTGTAACATATGCATTAAAGAGAGAGTAAGAGGAATATTTTATGAAATGCTTTTAATGAGTGTAAGAGGACTATGCCATGTCTTTGATGAGTGTGTAAGGGAGAGTGTAATGTATCATTAAGAGAGAGAGTTATATAGAGCCATGAGAGTCATCAAGGCGAGAGGTGTGAAGTGATTAAGGTGATGAAGGTGACTTGTAATTCCTTTTAATAATAATATCATAGTCTCATAAAAGATAATAATAATATTAATAATATTGATGATTAAGTCAAGATTGAAATATTATGATTGATTAGTGATAAGTTAAGTAGTTTTCCTTCAACTATACTATTATACCAATTGATGCAAGGTGATTTAATCTTTTTGGAAAGTCATAATTGAGACGCTAGACATGTCTTTCTATTTTTAGAAATGCACTATAAAATTGTCAGAAATGAGATATTATTAAGGAAATTCATCCTTGAGCTTCCCATGAGTGGTACTTCTCTTCCAAAGGATAGGGATTCCATATCCCTATTACATACATATTCGCGCCTTAGTAGAATGAGGACTTCGCACCTTGATCTACTCCAAGGATCCAAAATTCCACATCTTGATATTTTAAGTATTTGGGACTCTGTGCCCTAATTCTTTTATTATAGTTCCAAGACTCTACATATTTATCTTTCATGGATTTCTAACTTCGCACCCTAATTTCCATGGCTTCTCGTCTACCATTCTAGGAAACTCTTTGTTTCACCTTAAGGTATTGATTGTGATATCATAACCATATGATGGTCCGTTGGTAAGGTCTTGTTCCAAGACCAAGAATTGTGCATGACTTCCGCAATCATTTTGGTTTTGAAGAAATTAATTCCACATTCATTTATAATTTTACCATCCTTGTTTGTAAATAACCACGATCCCTACCATATCCTACTTAGTACAATATTAAGAATATATAATCATATGAATCATGTATTATGACTTCCACAGTAATTTATAATTTGAGCATCGATGTTTGAAAAATCGACCCCCCTGCCACATCCTGCTCAGTACAATATTAAGCATATATAATCATACAAATCGTGTATCATATATAAACCATAATTAACCATATGTTCCACATATCCATAATCATCGATGGATCTATGTTTTAATCCTGGATCACCACCCATGTCATACACCTATTTCCAAACTAGGATATTAAAAGAGAAAACATCAATAATATGCACTTAACCAAAATTAGTCTTTATCATAAGCATGTAGAAACAATGTGACTAAAACTAGGTCTATAGCATACAAGCATATAAATAAGTTTGACATTCATGATTTTTATATCATTGCAGCAAAATCAGCCTCTCCAAGTTTCATCAAATTTATCTCACCTAGAAGGGACATTATATTCATCACCACAATCTAACCAAATTTCGCTGCTTTTTAGGTGCCAAAAAAATCCCTATTGGTTAGGATCTCCTATCTTCTAGATTCAAGTCCAAATAATTCCTGCCTAAAATCCTGATTGGGAGCCCTCAACAATAACTTCAGAAAAAAGCTTCAATTTTTTTTCGACTTCCACTAGGTCTTCGTCCTCCATCCTATGAGAAGAAACAACTCGATCCTTTGACAAAGTTTAATATGCTCAAAATTATTCTCAAATTTGGTGGTAACAGACAAACCTGTCCCATCCTTGAAGGGATGATAATTTTCTTTAATCAATGATATAAAACTCTCATCTTTAATCCGCCTATAATTCATCTTAAATGGGCTAGATGGATTATGGTTTTTTCCTTTCTAACAGGATAGGATAGTGATCAGAATCACCCCTTGATCCCACCCATTGTTGAATAAGGGGGAATCTAAGCACCATGGATTCATCCACAAGAAACTTATCCAATATTTTAGCAACATGATCCTCCCCCACACGAAGATTCCTCCATATGGATTTGATAAGGGGTGGATTAAGGTCAGTCACTCTTTTCGAGCAAATATGGTTAGAGAAAAAATATGTGAGAGAATAAATTCTAGCTAGAGAACCCCATGATTTGGCAACACCTAGAGAAAATTTTAAATCACCATCAATAATCATATTTTCCTTATTTAAGAAATACTTTCCAAAAAATTCATTCCATAAGGAAACCCAATTCTCATTTGGACCATATAGGTTGATGAAGGTAAATGTAATATCTAGTTCCACTTAGAAGCCAACCATGTCAATACCTGAAGAGATGCTCCAAGAATTTTGTACTTGAAATATCCATGAATGTCACCCTAAGGCCAAACCAATCGAATGACCTTGGACATTCAACACAATAAATTTGCAGTAGAGTAGGATAGATTCTAAGAATTTTGTAATGATTGAACCCACTCGAAGAGTTTCTTGTAGAAATATAACCTCGGGTTGTTCTACCTGAAACAACATACGAAGGAAAATACTTTTGGGTTTACTTTCAAACGCTTTACAATTGAAATAAAGGAATTCCATTTTGACACCCCATGAAGGGTTATTTAATGATATAAGGGCCCCATCTATATAATTTTGTTTTCTCGCAACAATATCCTCACAGGCCTTAGCTTTTGATAATGATATATGAGATTCCCCCCCCCCCCTTATCCTTCACAGAAAGTCCAAAGGCTGAAAAATGTCCAATCCCAACATGGAGACCTTTAGACACCGAGAGAACAAGTCTCAACCTAAGGTTGTATAGGATATCACCTTCTTCCAGATAACCAAAAGACCCTGTGGAGACTAGGTGCGGGCTAGACAGACCACCGACACTAAAAACCCTATCATGTGTGCATCCTTACACCTCAATGTTTTCAAAGCCTTCTATTGGCATTCTTAAAACATCTTTATTATCTATTGAGCTTTTATAATTACTTAAAATAACAAAAAGATAAATAATTTGAAATTTGATGAGAATCATATTGAAGTAATGAAATAATAAATATTAAAATTAGTGTGAATAAATAATTTTATTAATTTATAATTATAATTTTAACAAAAAAATATTTAATCAAATTTTAATAATAACAAATTGAAAAAATAAAAAATAAAAATAAAGAAAAAAAATTTAACATATTTTTAATATAAAATGTATTCATTCAAAAAAAAAATATATATATATATATATATATATATATATATATATATATATATATATATATATATATATATATATATATATATCTTATTACAATATGTAATGATAAATAAAATTATTATTAGTCCCTGCTTTGTCGAGGACTATAGCATTCACTTTTTGGTCAAGTCGTGACTATGCATTATTTGGTTGTATTTTTTCAATTTTAACTAAAGTTTTGGGAAAATGCTTAATATTTATATTTTTCATAATTCAATAATAATTTTCTAATTTTCAGTAAATTTTATTTCTAATCTATGATTGGTTGAGGAAGCTCTACTGGGACATAATTCCCTTGGTGGGGAGCGCTTTATTTTCTTTTTTTCCCAATGCTCGACAATTACTTTTTAAAATTAAAATACAAGTAATTTTTGAGTGGTCATTGCATTGGTGAGTGCTCTCACACTATCACTATTATGTTAGTGTTATTCTCAATGATGCAAGGATTTTTGCAGTTGCAAGACATTGTTTTGTTAGTTATCTATTCAATGATGCAAGAATTGATGTGGTTGCAGGTTGTTTGCATAAGCCCCAAGGGGGAGGGTGAAAAAATGTCAAATTAATATTCTTATGTTTCCTTGTGCAGAGGATAGAGTATGTGCAAGACAACTTGGGTCCTTTTCATAGTGAGGGTTGTGGTACTGATGAATGACATGGTAACTAGCATAGTTTCATTGTGTAGAAATCTTACTATGCTAAGAAAGGATTATGTGTGGGAGAAATGTGGTATTTCGAATAGAAAATTTTTCTTTGACACTAATGGGGGTGCAAAGGGAGATTGTATCATTTTTTAACAATTATCATAATCGTTGGACTATAAATTCTATCCTTATTATGCAATATTAAATGAACCGTGTTTTTAATTCATGTGACATGTGGTTGTGGTGCATTGTTATGTTAGTGTTATAGACAATGATGTGAGAATTGATGTAGTTGCAGGTTTCTTGGATAGAGCTAAACACATAAGAAATTGAAATTATTAAGGAGTATGTGTGGGAGAACTGGGGATATTTTGCATAGATTTGGATGATAAATAAAATTTGTTTTCACTCCATGTGAATTAAAAGTGGTGTGTGGTAAAATGGATGTGTGGAAGGTTTTATGCAAAGTTTATTAAATAATAAATATACAAATCACCTTTTTAATTATTATTTAGGAAATTTTTTTGCAACTATGAAAGTAGTTGTGTGAAGTTGGTTGTTCGAAGGTAGCATGTGCAGAGTTTCAAATTTCAATGAATGATTAAAGGGAATTATTGATTGTGGAATTAGTTGCACACAAAACATTTTGCAGAGGTGGTTATGCTTGTGTGGATGTTATGCAAAAGTTTTGTGCAAATTTTATTAAAATAATAAATACACAAATCCATTTTTTAATTCTTATTCAAGGATATATTTCAAAACATATGATTATTAATTAATACAAATTTCGAATGTCAATGACTGAGCATGTTACTGACTGCGGAAATAGTTGTGGGGATGAAGTTGCATGAAGGTGGTTATGTGTGTGCGAAAGTTATGCGCAGAACAAATGCATGTGTATAATTTGTGTGGAATGAGGGAAGTGCGGAGGGATATTTCAATTGTAATGTGTTTTGATATTTGTATATTGTGCAGAAGCGCAGTGCTTATTTCATTATTAATAGATTTTTCGGAATGCGGAAGTGCATACAATGAAAGCTTTAGAGATTTTTGCATGTAATGGACTGTGTTGTTTGTACGTAGCATGTGTGGAGAACAAATTATTTTTCCAATGTTTATTTTGGAACAAATTCTTTCTACCCATGATATCTGGGACCCACGTTTATTACTATCAGTTTTAAATGTTAATGACTAAAGAAAGGGAATTGTTGAGTCTGGAAATTATTGTGTGGATGAAGTTGTGCAGAGGTGGTTTTTCATGAGATTTTTTTGCAAATAAATGGATTTTATCTGCAGGTCCACACATATGAATTTGTGTTATGTTGAAAGTATATGAAAAACATGTTTCTATATTTGACGTTTTGGTGCTTATGTGGTTTTCTGAATGCGTGAGAAAGTGTTCTATGAATTGAATATTGAGATGAATTGTATTTACTTGCAAATAATTTTTCTATTAATTAGAGGACAAACATCGGGATGATAAAAATATGGATGGTGACTTAATCCTCGTAGTGTGTTTCAAATGCAAAATAGTCACAGGTGATAATTAATATCAGTTCTGAATTTCAATGATTGAGGGTGTTACTGAGTGTGGAAGTATTTATGCGTACAAAGTTGTGTGGAGGTGGTTTTGTGTGTGTAGAGGTTATGCAAAGAACAAATGCATGTGTGGAATTTGTGCGGAATGAGGAAAGCGCACGGTGATATTTTAATTGTAATGCATTTTGATATCAATAGATTGTGCACAAGAGAAATCCTTACTTTATTATTAATAGATTTTGCGGAGTGTGGAAGGGCATACAATAAAATATTGAGATATTTTTGCACACAATATCTTGTGTTGTTCAGAGGTAGCGTGTGTGGAGAACAAATTCTTTGTCCAAATTTTATTTCGGAATGAATGCTTCCTGCCCATGATATTTGGGACCCACATTTATTAATATCAATTTCAAATGTCAATGACTAATGGAAGGGTGTTGTTGAGTGCGGAAGTGGTTGTGTGGACGAAGTTGTGTGGAAGTGTTTATGCGTGATATATTTTTTGCATAAATGCATTTACTCTGTGGTTCTACACATATGCATTTATGTTATGTCGAAAGTATATGAAAATCATGTTTCTAAATTTTATGTTTTGGTGCTTATGTAGTTTTATGAACACATGAGTAGGTGTGTAGTCGGTGAATTGAATGTTGAGATGACTTGTATTTACCTAAAAAATTTTTTCTATTAATAAGAGGACAAACATCAAGACGATGAAAAATATGGATGGTCACTTTATCTTTGTAGCATGTTTTAGACGCAAAAATAGTAGCTGGTGGTGACTTCTGGGGAAATGAGACTACAAACATTTGAAATAACTAGTATAGTGAGGGGAAAATTGCTATTTATAGTGATATAAAAAAATTTGGGGCATGTAGCTGTTGCTCTTTGAAAATTGGGTTAAGAGCTTGAAGTATGTTTCTTTTATTCACTCACATAAAATGTTATCTATGAAGTTGAGCTTGGACAATAACAGTAGTGCAGAGATATAGAAGACGGAAAATATTGTATACTTCTAAACCAAGTCACCTTTATCGGTTTCCTATTTGTGTTTGGCAGTTTCTTAGCTGATTATCACAATTGTAGTTAGTTTTAACTTGTTTTGTATGGTAAATTTTTTTTCTTGTGAAATGTATAAATCTGCTATTAAATCAGTGGATTGTGATTATATTTGGTTCGTTGAATAATACTACAGGGTTTTGGTTCATCAATATTTTCTCTACAATAAGCTGCAATACTCTACAAGATTTGGTTTTCTCTATAATACTCTACAAGATTTTCTCTATAATACTATGAGAAAAGAGTGTGTCATTTTATTCGTAAAAAAAAAATTGTTTGGTTTTACAAAGTAGTGGGGAGAAGTTGTCAAGTTGATTCATCATATAAGGTAAATTTACTATTTGTGGCAATTATTGATAGTTTTACGAGTCTCTAAATTTGATCGAAAGTAACTCGAAGTTACAACTGTAACTTTCAGTAATTAAATTATTTTCGTGTTTGCAAAAAATAAAGAGTTTAAAATTAAATGTGTATGTGTGGAATAAGGTTCACATTACATCATAACTGTGTGTCAAATATTGCAATAAATATTTATGTCAAGTTATTCATAAATCAATTTTTTTTCGGTTTTACAAAGTAGTGGAATTAGTTGTCAAGTTGATTCATTATAGATATTAATTCAATATGTTTTGGCATATTTATTTGTGAATTTTGATGTGCACTTTACTATGTGTATCTATTATTGATGGTGTTCTCTTTGGAGGCCACAATTTCACCCCGAGAGTGAAATTCTCTATGGTATCTGGTGAAAAATTATTGAAAAACTCCAATCTTGTGAGTGTTTGAATCATTATTTTTATAGTGGAAATGGATTCAACAAAATCAAGAATCTCTGGGGCATCAAAAATCCTGAAGCTTGAAAGTTGTAAGCTAGATTAAAAAAAAAAAATTGTAGTAATTTTCATTTTTTTTGTGCAAATTTGTGGCCTTGTTAGACTATGGCATTATTGACAGTTTTATGGGGCTTTAAAATTGACTGGAAAAATAAAATAAATGTGGGCATGTTGTTGACAAAATATGACAGCTTTTTTTTGTAATTCGAGGTTACAGATGTCAATTTTCATGATCTTGGGTGTGAATCGGGTGTCAACAATCGTGTCGTCGTATTTTTATTAAGAAAAAAAATGGTTTGCAATGGTTTTTTTGCGGTATTTTTGAATTTGTCGATGGGTTTTTGTATGATGTTGAATCCATTTCCACTATTACAAAAATTTATTCAAACACTTGTGTTGTCGGTATTTTATTAAACAAATAAGAAAAAGTCATATTGTGGTGATTTTTTGCCGTGTAGATGAACTTACTAGTTCAATAAACATCTATTATTATATATCATAAATTTCTATTTTGTATGGCATGTATATCAATGATCTTGAGGTGGAAGAAAAGTTTGAAGTAAATGCACAAGATGCTTTTGGAATTTTAAATGTTTTTCCTATTGTTGTCTATAAATGTTGGAGTTGCTATATTTAATTGTTATTTATTCAGAGTGTCGTGTGTAAGGATTTTCACTTGAGTAATAGTAAAAACCTATGTTTGTGATGAAAATAGATACTTGTAAAGTGAAACAAGAATTGAATACATTATTCATTGACAAAGTGTTATTTTTTTGTTGCAAACAAAAATTGGGTAGCAAATGAGTGAAAGAGGCTATTTTCAGTGATACAAGTAACTCGCTTGCTTAGATCGATGATAGATTTGACTGGTCGAGAACTTATGAGAAATTTTTGAATTTGTCAATAGAAGAGAAAATAGGTGACAATATTTGGAGTAATGGATTACCGAATGTTGGGTGTATTCTAAAGGTCTTTGATTTCAAATAAATTTTTTATCTCTGTGCAAATAATTTTGATTTTATAAAGAGGGAAATTAATATAGGAGAGATAAAAGTTTGTATGAATCTCAATGCATTCATATTGCTATTCAAGTTACCGGAACCAAATAAGAATTTAGAATTATTCGTTATGGATTGTTTCCTGGATTCAGAAGGGCACGAAATTGACATTGTCCAGGAATTCATTTCTGCAACTTTTGAGGTTCTTTCTGATCTTTCTTTTGTAGATATTTTTTTTTAGGTAGTCGTTTAGGGATTTTTTTTGGCTCTTTTCATGTGTAGTAGGGCTAGAAAGCACATCACATGTCCTTAAATGAATTTTCTATGCTATTTATGAGACATACAAAATATTTGTATGTTCAATTCGGCTTATGTAATTTGAATGAATTAGTTGTTTAGGTACATGTATTAACCAAAAAAATGGCTTCTTTATGATTTCCTATTTGATAACACTTCTCATGTCGGGGCATTTGTTTGATGATTTGCCCTATAATCCTATATTCAAGTTTCAGGAGGAACCAATGTATTTGTTGTTACGCCATTTTTTGGTCATCTAACCTGTTAGTATTAGATGGACCAAAGTGCACCATGTAAGACCAATTTTACCCTAAGTAAAATTGCTTTCACTATGAAAAATAACTTAGTAATCCATATTTATTAAGTTGTTTATGGTCTAAACAGGAAACCCCATGAGGAATAAATACATATTTATTTGATTTTTCTCAACGAATAATTAGTTAAACAACAGTTCAATTAATATTCCTGGTCATATTTAACCCAAAGCAGGAAAATTAATTAGATAAATCATTATTTATCTTATTATTTTCTAGGAATAATTATTTAAACCTTATTTAAATAATGTTCCTTGTTAAATTTGACTAAATCATTTATAAATGATTGAATAAATCATTCTTTATTTAATTATTACTCAACCACATGCTTAATAAATAAATCATTTATTTATTTATTATTTACAAATAAAGGGATTTGACCAAATTCAAATATTTTTTCCCTCCAACAAATATAATAAAATATTCCATAAAAGTTGGATCTAGATTTGGTTAATAATATTTTAATTAAGAACCAGTATCTAGACTAACTCAATATTTTGTTATAAATAGAAGGGTTTTTCCATCCACTCACTACATTTTGTTGCCTAAAGGTCACTCTGGATCATTAATTTTGGTCTGAATTTGATCCTCCATCATTGTCATATTTTGCTACCATTTTTCTTGTGAGATCCCTTTGAGTTCCATTTTTTGTCTGGGTTTTCTACACCATCAAGAGAGAGAGATCTTAAATTTGAAGTGCTAAGGACTTACAAGAACCCATTCCATTGAGGGGGACTAGTAACATCTTTCTATGTTCCGTTTCTAGGTGTCAAAAATACAAAAATTCTTTAAAAATATTCTTGTCTTGTCTATTGGATGCATGGAGCAACTCTTGCTTTTATTTACTGCTTAATGTATTTTACTACATAGATCTAGATTTTGTAGCATTTATCTTGGTCAAATAACTGCAGATCCAAAGAAATTGGCAGCCATCTTTGATGTTAGGGTTTTTTTTTATGCACATCTAAAGTGAGTTTTTTTCGTACACTTGCGATTAGAATTCATCCTAACAACTGGCGACTCCACAAGGGTTTACGATTATGACCTTTGTCATTTTTCAGGTCCCTGCATGACCAGTTGATTCAAGCCCTAGGATTCTTCTTCAGCTTATTGTTTTTCTTTTCTTGATGTTGTTTTTAACCTATAAAACCCTAAAACAATAAAAATTATAACTTCCATGTGTTTTCGGACCTATTGTGCAGGTGACAGGCATCAGCCGCAATTGAGATGACAATTTTTTCTGAAACCTGCTCCTGAGAGTGCCGGAAGTGAAGGTCACACTTTTTGGGCCAAAACCTTCAACCTGGACCTTCAGGGCGCAAAAAATAGCCCCAAACCTGCGACCTCTGCAGAAATTAGGTCAGAAACTGTGACCTATACTTTTTGCTGGAATTTTTCTGAGATTTTTTTGCATTTGTTTCGGCCTCTATTCAGGGTTTTCTAGCCTCCGTCTCTGACCATTTTGGACCTGTAATTACTCTATTTTACTCATAGAAGTGGGAACCTAGCCCCTTAGGGCTTTAGTACCCTTCCACCTTTCTAGGAGGAGTTTAGCTGAAGCAGGTCGTCTGAATTTTCAGTGTGTTCAGCCATTTTTCAGATCTAATCCTATACCTTTAGATCCATTTCAGATTGGTTATTTATCCATCCAAAACACCTATTTTTTAGTTTTGTTTGATCCTCCTCTAGGTTTTCCTCTGTTTCCCTTCAGGTTGTAGCCTTTTTCCACCTCATTTTCAACACTTTTCCCTCTGGTTTTTTGTTGCTTTCTGCACCTATTTCTAGCAGATGTGAACTTTAGATCATTGTCCCTCCCGACTTTGGATCTATTGGCTATTTTGGTGTGTTTTGACTATATTTTTTCCCACCCACAAAATAGTTATTGAGAGGCCCGCCTCCTTGGGTTTAGATTAATGCATATTTAGTTGTTTATTTTATGCTATATTCAGTTTACTTTATTGTTTTTTGCAGATTTATTTACAGTTATACAACACACTTTTTATTTTTCTCTACAAACGTTTGGTTTTAAAAATTAAAATTAACACACTTAACACACACACCCTAAGTGAAGAAGCACCTGGTTAACACCACAAAGAAAATACTATAACATTGTAATCAATTGATCCTACACCTCTCTGCCCTTATTTCGACATTGTAATCATTTGATCTTGCACCTCCTCGCCCTTGTTGGTCTCTCTTCCCTTTGTGATCTATTTTTTTTATTTCAACATTGCACCCCCAAGGCGTTTGTCCTCGAGACTTCTTGGCCTTCATCCTCAGTTTCCATTAGGAATAATTACTCCTCCACGTAGGATTCGATATAGTCCTCCACCGAGTCCGCATTCTGACTCCACTTCTAGTTCATTGGGTTCCCCTTCTGGTTCCATCCCCGGTTCTCCCCCTATCACCTTCACCATGTCTGGTTCAGGACCTGACGCTGGTGGTAGCCCCGACCGTAATGCTGGGAATACTACTAGTGTAACTGCAACAAGAACTATCCCAGCTGCTCCCTTACTCCCTTATATGGTAGGCCTCATTCTTCTTGATTTTTACCAGTTGATCAATGACCCCATACGCCATGATGTTGGTTGTCCTACTATGCCAACCAAGCTCCCTTCTGACATCCCCAAGTTTGAATGTCTTGCTGGAGAAGATCCTACAAACCATGTTCGATATTTCCACATGTGGTGTTCTTCTAACTCCATCACTGATGAATCTGTCCATCTTCGGTTGTTCCAATGTATGCTTACTAGAGAAGCTTCTAAGTGGTATGTTGACTAGGCTTCCTCCTCTCATACTACTTTTGCAACCCTTTCTCGGGCTTTTTTGTCTTACTTCCATCTTCCCCTTAGTTATGACACTGGTACCAAAATTTTGACCTCTTTCCATCAATCGTCTGTGACCCACCTATCTGATCATGTCCAGGAATTGCGGAGAATAAAGAGCCTATGTCAAGCCCCTACCTTCGAAGACCGTGTCTACATGGATTGTTTCCTTAGATCCCTTTTTCCTGTTATTGGAAAACATGTCACATCTCATTTCCATCAAACCAAATAAGCTGCTCTCTAGATTGTGTTAAAATATGACCTGATCTATGCACAGTCTGGTTATGTTTATACCATCTTACCTGATCTCCCTAGAACCAGTGGTGCCAATGCACCGAGGGCATACCATGCCGCTGATGGTATCATTGGAGCCATTTCTCATCCATACGCTCATCCTTCCATGGGTTATGGTTTCCCTCAGGGAGGGGTCAGCTCCTCTAGCACCTTCCCCCCTCCTGGTAGCATGTATCCAGGATACGGCATGCCTCCTTCTTTTTCCCAACCTGTTTACCACAATTTTTCCCAACCTCCTTATTATCCGTATCTATAGCCTGGTGCTCCAGCTCCTCCAGCATTAGCATCCCCGCCTCCCTTGCCTTCTCAACCCCCACAATAGCAGCCACCACCCCCCAGGGGTAGGTGTATGCACAACAGGGCATGACTAATCCTAATACTTCCAAAAAGAAGAGGAAATGCACACAAAATAAATCTACCCCAGGTAATCTAGGACCTAATCCCCAAGGGAATGCACCTAACACTAATAACCAGCAACAGGGCACTCAACCCAAGTAGGACATGCTTGTTCACACAAACAAGCCTTGTTCTTGTTGTGGTGTATATGGTCATTACACCCATGACTGTCCTCTTTTACCACAGATGCATCAGATGTGGGAGACTCAAGCAGCACCGCGAGGACAGCAAGCCTCCCCTTCGGTTCCTCCCAATGCTGCACCTATCCAGCCGGTTGTGTTTACTAATCCTTTCCCTCAGCAAGGATTCGTTGCTACCCAACCACCTAAAGGTCAAGCGGTCACTCAACCTCCTCCATTTGGTACCTCTGATTACCAAATTATCATGATGAACTCTGACCAACCCATTACCATTGACCTCAACCTTCAGACTCAGTCCTGTCAGTACAACAAGCCTCCTGCTACGTCTGCCCCCGAGCCCCCTTCTTCAGGTTCTATAGAGCCTCTCTCGACAACCAATGGTCCTTTGTAGATCCCTCAATCTAAGGTGGAGGTTCATACCAAGATCCCCAAGGGACCATTACACCAAAACGCTGCTTTTGGAAAAGCTGCCCATTCGTATAGTATAGTAGATGATTTGGTGCAATCTCCTGCTGCCATCTCAATGCTAGAACTCCTCTAGTCGTGCCCCTCACAACAAAAATCTCTACTAACTTATATGTGCATTGTATATCCTTTAGATGATCATTTAATCATCTTCGATGTTGACTGGTCAGAACATCCTCACCTTCCTACTTATTTCATATTCCAAACCCTAGTCAAGATCCAGAATGCCAACATCTCCCATTGTATCATTGATGAGGGGGCATCCACCTGTGTGATGTCCATTTTGGTTTGGAAGAAACTCAGATCACCTAATTTGGCCCCTTCCACTATCACCCTCTGAGCGTGGGATGGCTCCTCTTCCAAGCCCATTGGCATGTTCCGCAATTGTCCTATTACTCTTGTGGGCAAGACTATTTGCGTTGATGTAGAATTCATTGATGCCCCCTTAGATTACAACATTCTATTGGGTCGTAGCTACACCTATGTGATGTTTGTTGTACCATCTTTGGTTTAATGGAATATTTCCTTTCCTCATAATGGAAATATAGTCACCATTGACCAGTTGACATATTACGAGCCGAAGTCTCAGACCTCCCCTAAGTCCATCATCTCTTCGGTGGCCAATAAGAAAATCGTCGAACCTTTGACCAGTGTCTCACCCAGAGTCTACAAGGACTCCTCTTTGCTTGGTTCTTTCGTTGGTCTTCCTCCTTTTGTCTCTGATTCCAGCTCGTTGAATGTTTGCATGATGCAATTGTCTCGGGCCTCCCTCAAGCGACTTGCTTCGGCTACTCAGCAGCCTCGCCCTCTGCAACCTACTCCTATCACTTTGACTCAGCTTTTAGGTCCCCCTCCTCCTAGCCCTTCATCTGCAGCTGGTATCCATAAGCCTCTCTACCCTCCTGGCATGGTTCCTCCTATACTTAACCATCTCAGAGTTGTCCCACCTGGCCATTACCCCTCCGGTTAGATACCATTCCTAGATCCCCCTCCTAGAGTGTTTTTGGTACCTTTTATGGCTACCTTATCCCTTCCTAACCTGACCCTAGGGATCCCTATTTCATACATTGATCCCCCAGCTGCTACCCTGCTTGGTCAACCCAAACCTTATCTTGCTTTGACCCCTGTCCAACCGGTCCCCATGACCCTTCCCTCTACTATCGTGCCTTAGCCACCTCAACAGGAACCTCTGCCTGTTGTGACAGATTCGGGTAAAGGGGGCAAAGCTCGCAAGTATGCACCTAAACACAAGGTTTCCCCGACTAATCCTACTCCTTCTCAGCCTCCAAAGCATAACCCCCCCCCCCCTCGTGTGCTTTGTGTGATGTTGTCGTTCATGCCACCCATAATTGTCTTGAATTTCCTCGTCTCAAGCCCATGGTTAACAAAGCATTTCTGGAGTCTGATATCCCAGAGGTATATGTCACTATACCTGATTCAGTCCCAAAACTCAGGTCTTTATGCACAAATCATCCTTTTCCTTTGTGTGATTTCCATGGCCACTATACTCACCTCTTTCCTCACCTCGAGGACTTCCGCACCTCTCTAGTGGCAGTTCGCCAATTCGAGGCCAAGTGCAACGATTCCACCACTCCCTTATTTGTGCACTTTGCTTTAGTATAACTAGAGGATACATCCACTCCCATAAACATTCCCCTTCTGGATGTCGAAATGATAGAGTATTTGGCTACTATCCACTACCTCTCATCATCTATGAGATCCATGGTGGAAGACCCCCCCAGGACTTCCCCTTCTATTTCGCTTGACCTCCCTTCAGTGATCACCTTGGGCTCAACATTGATGGATCCTTCATCTACCTTGTTTTTCTATCACCCCTTGTGACGATGCGCATGTGAACCTCTCTTCTCATGATGATGAGTTAGGTAGCTTTGCCTCATCAGCTGGTCTTTTTTCCACTCAGTCAACCCATCTTCTATTATGATGATGACATTATGGAAGTAGTCACCACCCCTGAATTTATCTATCTCCCCTTACATTGAACCCATGCATTTGAACCACATACACCTTGTTGTCGTTACATTGAAACCCAATATTTGGGTAAGGGGGCACCCACATTTGAGAGACCAGGAGAAGCAATTCTCCATAACTCTCTTAGTGTATCTGGTCGTGTTGACTCTAGTACCCTTATTCTTCCCCATTTAGAAGAACCTCTAGAGTACCATATCACTTCATATCACTCTAGGGATGATACCCCTCATCATTCCTTCATATTACATCAGCAACCCAGTCCCCTATACATTGTTGGTGACCAACCTATGGGTTTTTTAGGAGAGCACTAGTTCATTACTCCAAATCCACTCTTTATAATGACACCATGTATGCCAACCTACAAACTTAGTCCATTTTATTCATATATGTACTACCAAAATAGATTGGTAACCCTCCATTTCCTTTCTCGAACTGCATAACCATAACAAAAACAAATGGTGCACCACATCATAAAAATGTGTTTAGATTCCCCCTTTTCTAAATACATTTCGGCATGACCAAAACATGCTTGGGAGCACCTATGCCCCTCAACCATAAAAATCCCAGATCTCAGCCAAAAATAGCACTGAAACCCCCTTTCTCTGAAAGGTCTCACTTTTCAGGTCATTTCCTGGGACAGGTCACAGAACAGAGCCCAAAAAATGCGACTTGGCCTATTCATGAGCTCTGGGTACATAAATTGAAATTTTGAATCCCTTAATTGGAAATGTATGGTTAGGCCTCTTACTTGCTACTGACAAATCTCGATTCCAACGATTAGTTTGTCCACTGCGATCTCCACAAGATTTATGGCCTTCTCTCCTCTCTACATTCACCACAACTACAATTGCAAATGAGTGAATTTGGAGGGAAAATGCCTTATTAAAAGAGAAACCCTAGATTTTTTTTTTCCCGCTGCGACCAAAAAGTAGCTCAGTTTGAAAAACCGTTTGTACCATTGGAAAGCTCTCACTGAGCTCTCAAATGGGCATCCTTTAGTATTTTGTGATTTGATACTTCACCCGAACACAGTTTTTCCAAGAAGGGTCACTTCACCGCTCCTCAAAATCGAATTTCTTCACTTGCAACACTTGTACTTGGGGCACCACTTTTCTTCCATACATGTCCATGATCATGTTGAATTTCTTCATGAGTAACCATCTTATACTCATGTCTTTATGATCCCCACTGGACCTTTTTTGGGTGGCAGCATCATCGAGTCGCCCTTGTTTAGAGCATCCGACTCGAGTCATCATCGCATCCATGGAGTCTATCCCGAGTCCCTTTGTATCCCGCTATAGTCCTCCATCCTTCATTTCTTGGTTCCTCTCTCGTGTCACACATTATGGCCTTCAGTCCTACTGTCCCCTGTCCCGTTTGATATTGTGTCAATTTCTGGCAAGTCATCCATGTCCTTTATGCTCTAACAAGGGAAGTCTTCCATCCGCTACTCAATACCCCCCATTTCATCATAATCCCTGATGTAAGTTTTTCAGTCACTCTACTATTTTCTTTCATGCCTTAGTTGAGGATCCCTTATTACTTCACCTATGGTGGACCTCCTTCTATTGACATCAGCTCATTCATTCCAGAAGACAGGTCTAGAGGATGGTGTAACTTGGTTCCAGCTTCCACTCTTGTTCAGTGCCTTGGATCAGGAAGAGAGACTCCTTATTTCCCTTTGACTTGATTATTTCTCAGTTCCAGCTCCTTACGACATGATCAAGATCTGTATACTTGATGGTTCAGTGATGGATCAGATTGTACTGATGATTCCCGAGTATGTGTGAGATGTTTCAGACCTCATGAGGGGGTGGCCATTCAGGTAGCCCCCCACATTTCCAGATGACCTCTTCATCACAGCCTTCGACGCAGCTCTAGATATTTGATGGTTTCGGCCTCAACCGCTTGCAACGCCTTCTAGTTTGCATGTATCATTAAGATTTTTAGATCCCTCTCTTGTTTACAGGGCCTCTTTAGTTGTAATTATATCTCATGTACTTAGATATTATTTTATAACTCTTGGCTGTTATCCCAGGCACAATATGTATGTGAGATCAATTATCATGTTTTTATCTGGCTCATGTTCATGCCAACATTTACTATATAGTTCAGTCCCTTATTTACTAAACACATTATTCTTTGTACTTTGTCTTGGTGGGCATAGATATGCCTCCCCCACCGCCTATAGCATAGGTACTCACTCATAAAAGAGACTTGTCGCACCTGTAAATCTCGCCTCCTCAGGTTCTTGTCCTCTAGCACTTTGATCTACATTATATTTCTTTCTCTCTGACTTCCCCTTCGGTGTCTAGTGATTGAGTTCTTACGACGTACTTCGGTCATACGATTAGCTCCTAATGCTCGCACGCTGGGGGGCAATCTGTTACACCATTTTTTGGTCATCTAGCCTATTACTATTATATGGACCAAAGTACACCATGTAAGACCAATTTTACCCTAAGTAAAATTTATTTCACTATGAAAAATAGCTTAGTAATCCATATTTATTAAGTTGTTTATGGTATAAACAGGAAACCCCAGGAGGAAATATTGAATAAATCCATATTTGTTTGATTTTCCTCAAGGAATAATTATTTAAACAATAGTTTAATTAATATTCATGGTCATATTTAACCCAAAACAGGAAAATTAATTAGATAAATCATTATTTATCTTATTATTTTCTAGGAATAATTATTTAAACCTTATTTAAATAATATTCCTTGTTAAATTTGACTCAATCATTTATAAATAATTGAATAAATAATTAATTATTTAATTATTACTCAACCACATCCTTAAAATAGTAAATAAATCATTTATTTACTTATTATTTACAAATAAAGGGATTTGACCAAGTTCAAATCTTTTATCCCTCCAACAAATGTAATAAAATATTCTATAAAAGTTGGATATAGATTTGGTTAATATAATTTTAATTATGCACCAATATCTAGACTAACTCAATATTTTGTTATAAATAGAAGGACTTTTCCATCCACTCACTACCTTTTATTGCCTAAAGATCACTATGGATCTATACTTTTGGGCTGACTTTGATCCTCCATCATTATCATATTTTGCTACCATTTTTCTTGTGAGCTCCCTTTGAGTTCCATTTTTTGTCTGGGTTTTCTACACCATCAAGAGAGAGAGATCTTAGATCTGAAGTACTGAGGACTTACAAGAACCCATCCCATTGAGGGTGAATAGTAACATCTTTCTATGTTCCCTTCCCAGGTGTCAAAAATACAAAAATTCTTTAAAAATATTCTTGTCCTATCTATTGGATGCATGGAGCAACTCTTGCTTTTATTTACTGCTTAATTTATTTTACTACATAGATATAGATTTTGCAGCATTTATCTTGGTCAACTAACTGCAGATCTAAATAATTTGGCAGCCATCTTTGATGTTAGGGTTTTTTGTTATGCACAGCTAAAGTGAGATTTTTTCGTACACTTGCAATTAGAATTCATCCTAACAGTTGTGGTATCCTATATTGTGGAAACATGAAACTTCTTTACATTTGTGTTTAATTTACAATGTGTTCGTGAAGCAAGTGTATTTCATGGTAACTGGACAAGAGCCTTCTCAAATATTTGTAGAGGTTGAGGCTTTCCTACTTAAAAAATGATAATATGACGAAAGAGAAAGAAATAAGGTTATATGAACTTATGGTTTTGAGTATAGGTCATTGATTTTCCAAATGTTTGTTCTAGATAGGTATTATGTTGTTTAAGTCTGTAGGAAATATCATAATTGGATATTTATATTTCAATTAAAAAATAAAAGGCAATTTCTATATTTTATGTCTACCATTGGAAAAGTGACTGTGAAAAGTACGGTTCACTCTCTCATTTTTGCAAAGTATTTAGATGCTTTCAACTTAAGTGAATTTGAATTTATTAAAGGCTTTGATAGAGGAAGAATTTTCACGGAACACCTTGAGTCTATGAGGTATGGAAACTTATTTCAAAGAAGTAGAGAGCACATTGAGGAAATTCATAGTGCATCAAAAAAACATCAAAATCTCTAGTAGATGTTGGAAAAAATGATGAAAAATAAATCATTGAGATGGGAGAAATATCTAAGAAAATAGGTGCAAACCTTACATGGAAATATCTATCTTGGACACGTAGTACTAATGTGACTTCATCTTCTATAAAAAGAAGAAAAAGAACTATTCAAAGTGAAAAATTGGTTATCGATAGGCTATCAGGCAGTGGGGATGATGAAAAACATCCTCCTAGAGGAACTCCAAAAATATAACACATGGTTGAATCATTTATATCCGAGTGTGCCTAAAATGGAGAGCATTGAAGGAGTGATAGACATGGAATTTGATAGTGTTGTACTACCTAATTGAGTTAGTTCTTGTTTTTAAGAAAATAATGGAGGAAATTTATAAAGAGAAAATTAATTTAGATGACCATTTTGTCACATTGTAGGATGAAAATTATGACCGAGGTAGTAAGAGGTTGAATATTGAAAGGATACAACTTTCGGAAAAAAAGGTTGTAAATCAAGAAGAATTGAAAGTTGATATGTCTTTAGTTGCAATGTCAAGGCTGATGAAATTGCATCAAGTTTGTGGTGAATCGCTTGTGAATTATATTGGTCAATGATAGGTAGAAAATATGAAGTTTATGGTAAAAAAAAGAGCTACAAGATACCTCGAGCCTGGTTCCTTTGCTGAAGACTCCATTGATGATAGGCGAACTACCATTCACAATTTATATTCCTAATAGTTTTAATAGATTTGAGATACCTGTAAATATTTTGAGTGCAATGAAATCATATATCATTATTAATATATAAGAAATATTGCATATTATTTAATCTAATTGAAATTTTCTTTTGATCTACAAAATTTAAAGCAAGGAACTAGGCCTTTTTTCGAATTGGTCAAAAGTGAGTTGGAGGGAGACATAGAATTCATAGAAAATAACCTATTAAATTTTAGTCAAAAGATTCATTCACTATCTGAACTAGAAATATATAAACAAGGGATTCCTTATGTTCATTTAATGAGGTAGATAAAGGATACATGGTCTAGGAAAATCAAAACATTTGAAGACATTATTTATGAATGTGGAGACATAGAAAATCAAAGAGAAGATGTAAATCTCAAGGCAGTGTGATTTTTTAGGATTTAAACGGTCCTTATGTTACATGTGTATCTATATTAATTTTAAAGGAGAACTTTATGGTTGATTTGGTGAAGCTAAAATAGTCATAGAAAATTGAGTTTGATGATATAACTCATTTTAGTGTAGACGGAATTAGAAAATGGATAATTACTTTTGTTAGTGTCAACGAAGAGTACTTTGCCTTAATTTTTTAATTTTAAGAAGAAGAAAACTAAATTTAGGATGAGATATTCAATTAAATTGTTAAGCAAGACATTATTGTTACTCTAATGAAATAGTTCATTGAAGATAAAGTGAAGGAATTCATTGTAGGAAGCCTGATCGCGAAAGATAGCTGAGGGTTAAAGAATATCAGACTCTGATTTTTCATAATGTAAGTGTTTGATACATTGGAAATTTTGTTTTTTTCATCAAATCATTTTACTATTTAGATATTATATGTGAATTATGATGGAATATTTTAATTCCAGAATGTAGTTCCTTCTTACCTATTGTAGATGACGTTTAGAGATTACGGTCAACGGGATTACAAACACAACTCTCATTGGGAAAAATTCATTTGGATTTGTGATTGAAGTATTAGCATTTTCATAAATTATTTATGCAACATATGTTATTTCCTGAAACATGGCTCTGTAACCATAACTTATTTGAATACTAATTATTGTTTTTCCTATCCCTTGATATGTTTACTAATTATGTAAATAATTGTGAGATAATGTTTGACATTGGATGTTGTATGGAGTTGGGTTCTCGAACATTGTACATAAAAAATAATCAAATACCTTTTTTCTAGTATTTTCTTTGATCTTTTATATATTAGCTAATGTTCTGTAATGAATGATAATTAAAATGGATTTTTGTTTCCTCTATTCTAATACTGAAACTTTTTACAAGTTATATCAATCATTCTAAGATAAGGTTTTACGTGTGAAGTTGTAGCTTTTGCACTTGTTGTGACTATCATTTGAATATAAATACAATACTGTGTTGATAACTATTGAAGCTTTCTCAGCTAGAAAACGTGACTATTCTATTCCAATTATCTCTATTTATGAATGCATGTACAAAAGTGAGAATTTCACATATCAGTGTTTCATTATACGAAGCTTTCATTCTATAGGGATTAGGATGAGAGTTTTATTTATGCAAAGGAAGATTCTTAGTGTAAAATCTTTGCATATCAACATATGATGATAATAAAAATAACAATAATTACACATTGAAATGTGGTATCTTTTTTTTAAGCATTGCGAAAAAAACTCCATATTTTTTTTTGCAATAGTCAAATGTAAACCAATTTTTATAAGTAATTTTCTTATAGAAATATACAATTTGTTTACTTAAAGAAAATAAGTATTTAAATAAGTGATACTGAAGATAGAAACCTATTTTTATCTTGGCGAGTTTTTTCTTGTGCAAAATCCATATTAAAGATTATATTGTAAATCATAAAAGTTACAGTAGCCAATTGGAAATGAGTATTGGTAAAGAGACACTGAGTACAGAATTAGTTGCGCAGAAGTGGTTGTGCATATGCAAAAACTATGCGAGGAATAAATGTATATGTGGAATTAAGTATTTATATAACTCATGTTATATATAGAAACTTGTTTCACTGTGCAAATATTTTCTTGCCTCAAGTCCATAATAAAGCTTTATTTCTGCACAATGAAAGTTTTTATTAAACAACAATAAACATAAAAAAAATAAAACTAAATTAAATACATTATTTAATAATAAATTTTACTAATTGCAAAAAACAATTGATAATAATGTTACAAATGAATTTTTACTGTTGGTTTTAATCAATGCGAGAGGTGTACACTACATATGAAAAAGAGACAAAATTACAAAATTGTGTTATGTAGGAGCAGAAGAAATAAGAAGAAGGAAAACAAAAAAAACACTTTCATTTTGTGGATTATGGTTTCCTCATTTTCATACTTGACATAATGACATTAACGGTTGAAGTCGCTTGTCTACATCGAGCAAGGTGCGGAGCTCTTTGCTCGACCAAAGGGAGAGCAAGGAATTTATTGCTTGCTCGACTTTCGAAAATGTCATAAAATATTGCTTTGTTGTTTTTTAATTACTATTTGATCAAAATTTTCTATCAAATACATTTCACACGTAGAATACTAACATTTAGAAAAAATAAAAAGAAAAAAGGAATAAAATTTAGCACTATCAACAATTAATCCAATACTAAAAATCTTGTAGTTTGACAACTATAATCCGATTTTCCAAAAAATTGTGCCTGGTTTCCAAAAAATCGTGCCATAATTTCTACTATTTTTTGTCCAGAATTGTGGCAAGTTTAGATTATGCAAATAATTTTTGTTATTTCTCGTAAATCCGGATTTTACTATACTGAATTGTTAAATATTGGAAGTGTACTATAGAAGGGATTTCAGAGGTAGAGTAGTAAGAAGTGGTAACTGTTGAGCATATCGATGATCTATATCTATAACACATTGAAAATGTTGCTGGTTGAAATAAAATTTTAAAATTTTAGAGCATAAATGGCTTTGAGGGGAAGGAAAGAAGTTGTTTTGATTGATACTATTAACTCACTTGCACTCATCGATCATATCTTTTAGTGGTCAACTGCATATCGGCGATATGTGAATATGTTTTTGTAGGAGAAGAGTAATGATAAGATTTGTTCTATTGGATTAGTGAATGTTTCGTGTGTTATATATGTATTTAATTTTAGAGAGATTGCTTATTTATGCGTAGAGAAATTTTATTTAACAAAAAAAAACAATTAGACTACCCACCAAATATATTGATATTTCTTTGACTTCAGATGCATTTAGATGTATTTTGAAGCTACTGATTCTAGACATGCACTTATATTTTTCAAAAGAAAATAGTTTTTTTAAATCACAGGCAGGTGGCTTGAAAATCATACAGGAGTTCATTTGTCTAGTTTATGAGGTTCCTTGTGATCTTTCCATTCTAGATATTACTTTGTTTAAAGAAATATTTAGAGATTTTCGCTGGTTGTATGCTCATTTAATGGGCCAAGAAACTATGGCTAGTGTGCCAACATCCATCCTATATGTGCTACATTATTCATATAAAAAAAATTGCATCTTCGACTGGCCTGATATTATTTCACATGAAATTTGTTTTCAGTTAGTACATTTATTCAAGAGTGGTATTTTCTTCATGATGGTGTATCTAATAACAACCATCATGTCGATTCATAATTTTGATGATTTTCCTCATAACCCTAATTTCAATTTTGACAAATAACCGATGCAATTTCATTATTCTATACCATGGAATAAAGAAGATATTTTATTTTTTTATCTAATTCAAGATATTTTTGTAAAGCAAGTTATTTGCATGATAACTAGACGAGAGCCCCATCGAATATCTGGTGAAGCACAATTTTTCCTCTGGAGGAAAGGGATACATGAAGAAAGAGGAAATAATACAGTTGTTCGAGTTTATGGGTTTCGAGGTAAACCACTATTTCTTCCAAGAATTTTTATAGACATTTATTTTGTTGCCAAATTTTGCAGAAAATACTACAACTGGAAATTTAAATTTGAACAGAAAAAAGAAAAAAAAAATTATTTCTTTGGCATTTATCATTGGGTGAGTAAATGTGAAGAATGGAATCCAGCTTGTAGAGTTTGTGAAGTCTTTACATTTTTTTAATTTAAAAGAAGTTGAAGGTTGGTGAGACGTTGATCTAGAAGGCTTATTTATTACATATCTAGGTGTTATGAAATGTGAGAGCTTGTTGAAAAAAGTTGCAAAGTGAAAAGAGTCATATTACTGTAAGAAATAATAACAGAACAATGAATATTAGAGAATTTTTTGAAGAAAAAAGTATTAACATTGAGAAATTGTAAACAAAGAATCAAAAAAGCCGCACAATCTTCTATTTTCATATCTAAAACTACTTTGGCTTTATCTTTAAGTAAAACAAAATAAAAATATATTGAAGCTGCACAATTGATTCACAGTCAGCTATCAATTTTTGGAGGTGGAAAGGAGCCTCGATTGGGAAAATTAAAAATTCCCCTGCAAACACGAAGTTATCAATGAAAATATTGAAACTAGTCTACCTGATTGGGTCAGTAGTGCTTTGAATGAAAATCAGAAAATAACGGAGAAAATTGCCAAAGAATTTTATATTTGCGATGCTCAGTTTTCCACTTTTTAAGATGAAATTATAATAAGGAGAGTAAAATATTAAAAATTGAAAAAGTAAGGATGCATGGTAAAAATTTTATTGATACAACAACGACGAATCTTCATATGTATGCAATTGTAGGCACTAATGTTTTGACATTGCATGAAGCTATCAGGAATGCACTTGCAGTGTCTATTCAAAGAAAGAGAAAGAAGAGAACTTGATACTGAACATAAAAATAGAAATGCTAGAAAATGTTTTAAATATGGGTCCTTTTTTAATGAATCTAGTTGCAATACAGACTCAACAATTTGAAATTCCCACTGCTAACACATCTCATGGATATATTGGAGCACTACAAGTGGTTAATGCATTCAAATGTCATGTTTTCAATAATATATACCAAATATTAGAAATCATTGAACATATATGGAAGGTAGTTTATATTCTTCCATGGTTAGCACGGGAAATAAACTCATTTAATACTGAACGCAAAAATAGAAATGCTAGAAAATGTTTTAAATATGGGTCCTTTTTTAATGAATCTAGTTGCAATACAGACTCAAAAATTTGAAATTCCCACTGCTAACACATCTCATGGATCTATTGGAGCACTGCAAGTGGTTAATGCAGTCAAATGTCATGTTGTCAATAATTTATACCAAATATTAGAAATCATTGAACATATATGGAAGGTAGTTTATATTCTTCTATGGTTAGCACAGGAAATATACTCATTTATTGATTTCGTAAGAAGTAATATTAGTGAAGACAGGCATTTTTTTAACAATCATTTGCTTTTATTCTAAAGCTTGAATTGTTGAAAAATATGGACAAAAAAATTTAGAGAACTTCCAAATTATAATCAAATGAGGAAAATAAAAGTTGGAAAATTTACAAAAGAACCAGTGCATTAGAAAACATTATTTCTTAATGTCAAAGAATAGAGAATATGAGAAGTGACATGTTTCTAAAGGCAATGAAAATTGTTCAAGATCTAGAAGACCCATGCATTATACATAATTATGAATTGATTACAAAAGACATGTTAACATTTAAATTGGATAAGAGAAAACAGTCAATGGCAGAAAAGTTTGATGTTATAACTAATTTTACTCCAAAAGAAAATGGAAAATGGCTAGTTGGCTTTGTCAGTATTAATGATAGGAAATCAGTGGTAACTTCTAAGTTAAAATAAGAGGAGATGGGGATCGAAGAACAATTATTCTATTAGCATGTGAGGCTAGAGATTATAAGGGGATCAAGGAAACAATTCATTCAAGCTAATTTGAAGACATTGGTTTAAGAGGCCATTCATTCAGAAGGCAATTAATAGTCAAACAATTAGCCTATGTGCTTTCATAAATTCTAATTGTCCTTAAATATTTGCCTTTTTTTTTCTTTTACTAGTATTCAATCATCGTGATTTTTTAATTTTACTAATGTCAAATAGTCTACTTACTAAATGTAGTTCCTTGTTTTCTTTCACAATTCTCTCTTTTCATATTACGGTTCATGAATTTACTTTTGTTGGATGCAGAAGCAACTACTTAAAGAAAATATTCCCGAATAACATAGTGAATGATCCAATGAACTAAACCATTTGGCATTTTCATCACTAATACAAGTGATTCCTATTGAGAATAAGAGTTCTTAATGCTTATAATTTGATCTTCTACGCATTTGTATTTTGTTTATTTATTTCAATCATATATATGATGATTAAAATTTGAAAATCGATATTGTTCCTTTTACCATAATTCTATTATTTAATGTTATGGACTTGTGCTTTGAGCATTTGTATTATGTCATTGATACATATATGCCAATAACATGAAACATGATAATTATAGTTCATTTTGCTATTGAACATGAATAATTTTCATTGTCATCATAATTTTAAATTGTGTAGAATAGAGTACTCCAAGAAGGGATTTCATCACACTTTTTTCTTATCTTTCTATTGTAAATAGTGAAAAAAATCGTTGTATTTCGAAATGAAAGTGCTATACCAATTTTATGTGATTTCTATTTCAATTGGTCTTGTGCAGAAATACGTAATATTTAATGAATTAATTAGCGATGTATTTTTTTGTGTAAAAAATTCCTTGTACAAGAAGGTTTCATTGTGCAAATTATGGAGGTCATCAAATAAAAAAATGGAGTTCATTCATAGTTTAGTGCATATGCCTATTTATAGAAATATAACCATAAACAAATATTTGATTGTGCAAATATCACATCCTTTAATAAATTTCTTAGCAAAGCTTTGTGTGTAGAAGAGGTTGATTTTACTGGAGTGTTGAAACCGTACCCAAATGTGTTTGATAAAATTTGTACTTATGCTTGAATGTTACCTCATTACATAATTTAAGCCTCTGGATTTTCACACAAAAGCTATATGTGGAGGTAATAAAATCCACAAGAATTCTTTGAACAATAAAACTTTGGACTCAACTTCCATACTCTATACTAGAATCGTATTAACATTGGGATAATAGTAAAAAAATATGAACATTTGACTATTAATAAGGATCAACATGAGACGTGTTGTGGTTTCGAATTTGAATGGGCCTTTGCATTTTGTCAGTTAACTCAGTTTGTTGGGAAAAAATACTGAGAGGCGGAGGGGGGGGGGGTGAATCAGTATTTAGTGCTGACTGGAAAATTTTTACTTTTTCTTGCTTTTAAACCCATATGCTACTTTACTGAACACAACTCGCGTACATACGCGGATATCCTTAAGAAAAATTGCATATTTCCAGAGATCTAATCATGCATTTAATTCTTAACTTAGATTATTGCATCATTCATTCATCAGATGTTTAGTAAGCAGTAAACAGAATAAATCATCACACATAAGCAACACACATGAACACCAGGATTTAAGGTGAAACCCAATTCGAGAGAAAACCACCGTTGCCGTCGTCTCAGTCTTCAATATTTATTATATAAAGAAAATTTCTTACAACCATGTACTGGCGCAGACTCATACCAGCACGCAGGCACCCACCTGCAGAAGGCCACAACCTTCTCTCATTTACTAGCCTCTCCTGGAAGGGAGCTACAACCCCCTACTCTTGTTTACCATCCTCTCCTGGAAGGGAGCTACTACCCCCTGCTCTCATTTACCAGCTACCATTGGAAGGGAGCTACTACCCCCTCACTGAAGGCTTCGAACCTCGGCACCACTGCAGACCATGTTTCATCAATTTCAAACTGGATCAAACAGCCTCAACACAATCCTTCATTTATTAACAAACATACTTTGCCCAATACTTCAAATAGAATAGTGAGACCATTGTAACCAGAATATCAGAGATAACCCAGACTTCAGAATAGATATGCATATGTGAACTCAACCCAGATCATTCATTGATTCAAATATCATACGCTACTTTTATTTACTGAAGTCGCGTGTATACGTGCTTTTTTGCTCACCAACCTACGTATGACTCAGTGCATAGTAACTTTGTATACGCGATTTTTCTTGAACATTTCCACGTATGCATGTGCTTTCCCTTTCACCAACTAGCGTATTCTTCTGTGTATGCTTTCTTTCAGAATTAGTTCAGACTCATATTCAGATCTGAAATCAGATTTCTATTTTAGACAATCTATCAACCATGCAGAGCTATTTATACAGTCATTCTTCCTTCATCAATTTAGTCATTGAATCATCAAATAAATTGATCTTTAATCAACATAATTAGCAGCACAATCAACATTCAAAAAAACTAGATCTGTATGAATACATCCTTGACAGATAGCAATAAAACATCACAACAGATCAAACATTTCATTCCACATACTTCAGCAAAACCCTAGATTCCATACGCGCTTTTACTTCACTGAACCTGCGTATGTACGCACTTTCATAGAGACAAACCCACGTATACTTTAGTGCATTTTATTCTTCAGAAACCCTGACTGCCATACGTGCTTTTCTTGAAGCAGACCCGCGTATATACGCGCTTTTACCGAGACAAACCAACGTATAGATCTATAAAATATAAACTTTGCAGAACAGTCCAGATCTATAAACTTACCCAGATTTCTTCAATTTCTTCATCAGACTTGCGCCAGGTATTCATCATTTCTTTTCAAATCATCCTAGAGATTCATCATTTCTAGATCTAGAGATCTTGAACCTTCATCATATCCATAGGTGCATCATAGATTCAGATCTATAAATTAAGAGCAGAGTTCAACCATGCAGATATAATTCAGAGTGAAGTATTCATTAAAACCCAGTCATATGCACACATTGCACTATTATTCTCTTCTCCTTATATAGGTTTAACCTTTATCAATACCATGAGTCAAAACCACTCAACTGCTCATGGTATTCCTAGACAGGATCAAATAGATAATCTAGTGCTCAATACTATGGGCCAATACCATGGTTATGTCCCCTGGTTTTATAAATTTAGAGCGCAAATAGGCATACACTACTTGGTACGTACTTTTCCGTGTACATACGCTACTTCGCCTTTACAAACCCGCGTATGGTTTGTGACATTTCATATTTATCATTTCTCTGACACTTACTGAAATTTCTTTCTCTGCTACTTCTGAGCTGCTTGTAGATACATCAGATTTACATCATTAATACACTCATTAAGTCAGTTTCCATCAACTTCATCAAGTAGGTTTCCATCAAGGACAACACATTGCATCATATTTCCAACACAGTTAGTAACAATTTATATGTTAATATTAATATTTTAATTCTTTGAAAATCATAATGAAAGCTTGAAAATTTTTCATTTTGTATTAATTTTGAAAATACATGTTAATTTTAATATGTCAATGCTTTGAATACCATGATTGTATATTTATTAATGCTTTGAAGTAATGGCAAGTCGGAAAAAATTACAAAATAGTAACCATTTTGTTTCTTGTATATTGAATTGGGTTCCCAATGAAACCTTGTTGATAGCGTGAATGAAATTTCTTAGTTCGGAATAAAAAACAAAAGTTAAGTACCTTTTACCGTAATTATCAAGTTTTCCCAAGAGAAATAGAAAATGTAGTGTGCGGAGGTATCTTCAGAGTGAAACTTCTGCTCAAGAAAAGCTTCACACAAGGTTTATTAAAATTATAAATATACAAAACTCTTTTTTAATTACTATTTAGTAACATATTTCACCCCTCAATGAAGTTGTTATAAGGTATACTCTTATGATGCAGTATTAAATAAGTTATGTTTTCTATTTGTGTGACATGCAGTTGTGGAGCAGTGTTATGTTACTGTGTTGTTCAATCGTGCAAGAATTAATGCAGTTGTAGGTTTTTTTGCATAGGTTGGGGTCGGGTGGGGAGGTGGGGGGGGGGGGGGGGGTGTTAAAAAATCTCCAATTGATATTATTGAGTATGTGCGGGAGAATTGGGGCTCTTTTGCATACATGGCTGTGCTAAATAAATTGTGTTTTTAATTTTTGTGAAGAAGAAGTGTTGTGTGATCAAAATAATGTGCAGAAGTCTTTGTGCATGGTTTATTAAAATAATAACTATAGAAGTATATTTTTTAAATATTATTTAGGAGTGTTTTTCACAAGTACAAAATTAGTTGCACGGATGGAACTATTCAAAGGTGGGTGTGTGGAGCTAGCTATTTAGAGGTAGTGTGTGTGCAGTTTATAATGTCAATAACTGATTGAAGGGAATTATTGAGTGTGGAGGTGGTTGTACGGGCGAAGTTTTGCGTAAGTGGTTGTACATGTGAGGATATTATGCAAAAGTTTTGTTCAAAGTTTATAAATATAAAATTCCCTTTTCTAATTCTTATTTAGGGACGTATTTCAGAACATATGATCATTAATTAATATCAGTTGAATGCCACTGACTAAGAGATTTATTGGGTGGAAAGGTAGTTGTGCAGACAAATTTATGTGGACGTGGTTGTGCATCTGTGGAGGTTATGCTGAGAAAAAATGCATGTGTGTAATTTGTGCAGAAAAAGGGAGGTGGAGAGGGATAATAGATATTTGGATGTAGTGTGTGGGGAGAACAAATACTTTGTGCAATGTTTATTAAAATAATAAATATACAAATCTATTCGTTGGTTCTTGTTTAGGAATGTATCATTGGAGAAATTTTGAAGTCTAAAATGGACCTCCTAAGGAATATTATAAAATAATATTATATTACCTCATCAGGTTTTGGAGGGAGAAAAGGAAAAACTACATTTTCAACTCATATTTTCAACTTATATCCCTACAATTTTACTCAAATTTCAAGCAGGAGCTCTCATTGGATGCATAATTTGATTTTACATCCAAGGATTACCCATGTTGCAAACTTTATATGGACCTTAATACACACAAAATGTGAAACACGTGAAAAAAAAGTGAAATACATCACATTTTGTCATGTATTACAAATATTTCATGTAGTAGGGTCCATCTAAAGTATGCAACATGGGTACTCATTGGATGAAAAGTTAAATTATGCATCCAACGAGTGCTCTGACATGAAATTTGAGTAAAATAATTGGGATATAAGTTTAAAATATGAGTTGAATTTTTTATATTTTTATCTTATTTCCTTTTTACTCCAAGAATGGTGAATCATCCCCATGGTTGACATCATCATATCGAATCCTATTATTTATTTTAAAGTTTCTTTTTGTTGTACATTTTTGTTTTGAGGCCCATTTTTTACCTCAAAATTTCTCTAATGTTTGCAATGAATGCTTCCTACCCACAATACTTGGGAACCACATTTATTAATATTAGTTTCAAATTAAAATTATTGATGGAAGGGCGTTGTTGAGTCTAGAAGTAGTTTTCCATACGAATTTGTTTGGAGGTAGTTGTGCATGTGCGGAGGCTATGCAGAGAAGAAATTCACATAAAATCATAAACAAAGAAATGTTTGGAAATACGAAGATAAGCATTGTTTATCCAAAAATATATACCATGATGATTAATCCTAAAACACAGAAAACATGTTCCCTAAAGTAACATATATATTAAGGAGAAATGTAAAAAGAAAGCACAAAGGTATCTTAAGATTAAATTTAGTTATTTCAATCCATAAATTTCGATGTAACTCAAAACTTAAACGAAATAAGTGTCTGCAGAGAAATCTATGTAGAGGAAGAATATGCCGAACATGCTATGTGAGGTAAGGGTGTATGGAGAGAGTTGTGTGGAGTTGAATTTTGTGGTGCGGAGTGTAGATGTGCGGATGTGGGAATAACAAGAGATTGTTGAGATGATTGCAAGAACGAAGAATTTTCAAAAAATGACAAAACACAAACCTCATACTACCTTAATCAATTAATTAAGGTTTATTTCTTAGTATTGATTGTTGAGATAACTAACAAATGACTATTAATTTTACAAATTTCCATACTGGTAATGGCATTATTGAAACTATAGCTTTAACACTTCATTTAATTAATGAAATAAATCATATTTACCAATCAATAATTTATTTCAAACCATGTAAAAAAATCAAGCATTTAGGAGCATGTGGAGTTGATTCTCTTTTTTTTTTTAAAGGAAGCATTAAACTTAAATATTCGTAGTAAAAAAATGTTGAATTTCAATTAGGTATTATTATTATTATTATTACCATTTTTGTTATCTAATAGTCCAACTTTGTTAAATATCCAATACATATGTTTAATACTTATATTCTAATGTCACAATACTAGTCACTTATTCTGATTATGTTTTCCATAGAAGCACTCACTTGTTGTTCATCATGAAATCGTTTTAGCATACATGTTACGAATGCATATCAAATTAGTTTTTAGAGAAGCTAGTTACAAAAAGAATCCTTGTCTAGGTTATACGGCATTGTTCTAGTAGTTTCACATCGTGAGCAACTATCATTTAGATTTAAATTGAAAAACTGTTGCATTGATGACAGGTTAACAATCTACTATTAGTTATATATGCGAGTACTAAAAATGTGTATAAAATATATAGTACAATCTTATGGAAATTATATACAAAGCTCAAATATTATTTCATATGATATTTCTGAAGTACTTTTTGTGTTAGGGAATTAGAAACCATTATTTTTCTTATTTTTGTATATTTAAACTAACTCATATCATCACAATAGTGAAAAATGAATACAATCAGAAAAAATACCATTAAGGAAAATGACAACTCTTCTAAGAGGCAGGAATCTATTTTATTTATTGTACTTTGATTATATTTTCATTACAAAACACAACCATGTTTTTTTTTTCCACCACCACTTTTGGGCAATATTTTTTAATGTACTATAACTATAATAAAATCCTTCTAAATTTCCAGGAAACATATGACACTTAGATATTCAGATCCAAGACAACAATTACAAAGAAAAATGTACTTTGAACATTTTTATAAAACTTTTGTATTTTCTAAAACTAAAATATATCTAGATTTTTTGTACTCTAGTAATACTTTGCTTTATCTTATTATGGTTTCATTAAACATTTCTTACTTAGTTTCAATTATAATGTCCTTTTAAGCAGTGATTTCAGTGTAATATTTGTGAACAAGAAAAAGTTATCAAAATCGAATGATGTCATAGTAGATATCGATTATAATGTAGAGATAATAATGAGTAGTACCATAAAAAAATATATCGCAGCAGACAAAATAAAAGTAACAGAAACTAGTGAAGAACTAAATGAAAATAGGTGCTTTTGTGCATGCTCAATTAACTCTCCATCATATTTCTTCTTTCTTTATTTTTCTCTTTTTTTCCCCTTTGTATTTATATTTTTTTCTCTATTTTATTCTTCAAATAAAAACCAAAAATTTATTTCAATTCAATGCCCATGACTAGGGAAAAAGAGGTCAAGTCTATGCCATTGTTGATCTAATATATCAATAACAATATAACTGGAAATATTTTTCATGAAGTTGTCTTGGTCACATATCGAACAATTTTGGACAAAGAAAATAAGTCAAAATAAATATATCCTACAGACTTAACATATAAGAAAGTGAAAATGACAATAGCATTGCTTGTGCCAACATCTTTAATCGAACAACATGAGTCAAACATTATTGCAAATGTTGATGTTTCTATTAAATATTTCAAAGTTATTCCAAAGAAAAAATATGATAGTGATGGTTGTGAGAAAACTATGTATCTAAATAGGTTTAGTAGTGTAGAAAAAATTTATAGTGTCTGTGCAAAGTACCAATGTTTTCCAAACATGATGCTTACAAATTTAACATGTATTGACGATGCATTTTCGATGGGCTATTGCAATTTTGATAACGCAGACAACAATGCAATATGTACTAGAAATCGAAGAAAGCAATGGACAACTAGAAAAAGCTATAATAAGATGTGTTTTATTTCAAAGTTTTATTGTTATGAAGTTATTCCCCACAAGAAAATACAATTTTCATTGAAATAAAAAACAAGTTGCATATGCTAGGTTTGTATATCCCAATGTTTGTGGAAAAAATCATTCATCATCTATTGTACAGTTTTCAAGTATTGTTTTACAAGTGTTGCATATGTAATAGGTTCAAGTACACAATAAAATTCTTTCGACAAGTATTTCAATTCAAAGAGATTTGTAACAAAATGTTTGTCCACTGATATTCTTAAAAAATATAGTTAAAAAATAAGAAATAGTTTTTAGTACTTCATAATCAACATTCACATGTGCATTGAACATATGAAAGAAATTTGATAGTGTACGAGACATGCTTTCCTCGCCAAGTAGAATATGCATGGTAAGTTATATCATATTGTTTCCATAAATATGGATAAATAATAAGAAACAAAAAAGACATTTGATTTCACATTACTAAGAATATGTTTTCTATATCAATTTTACAGCATTTTCAAGGATACCTAAGAGTGGTTAGCGTATACACGAACCCATTATAAATAGTATGTGCCAAATGTAGTGCTCCAATTAGAACTACTAGAACTATGAAAAAAAGTATGCTTTACTGCAGTTCTTGCAAGTAATACACTCATTTTATTTATTTCCATCACTTAAATTACATCATCCATGCAAGTGACATGACTAAAAAACAATTTACTCTAAGGGGTGTCAAACTAGAAAGAGTATTACTTGCAATACAGCAAATTTTCTATGACCAATATTGTGCAAAAAAAACATATGTTATTGAAATATTGAGAAACTTCGAGATTCATTGTACATTTACGATAGACCATCAAAATGTAGTTGTATGTATACAATGATAAGTTTCTTTGTTTGTATTGTTAAAAAAATTGGTAATGGCACAATGCTAGTTCCTTTCATTGTGGGGCATCCTAGAATTGCCTCAAAGTTTCTTATTCAGGAATTTTTTTTTTTTTTAACAACTCTTTCATTTTACTCAATATTTGGGATTTGATTTCACATTATCAATCAATATACTATACTCATGGGAAAAATATTAGCAATGTAATCATCGAATAAAAATAAATGATTTTTTCTACCATTGCAAATGCTAGAATGACATAGCACATAAACGTAATCCAATGAACTATTTTTTGTATGCCTCTGTGTTTTGTACTATGCTATGTCATTTTTCAATTTTTTCGCAGTCTTGTTCCTTACATTTTTTTCTTGATCTATCAAATTTGAAAGCTCTATAACTACTCAAGCAATATTACAACTTGGTTACGTTGCAATTTTTGGTGACATTATTTTACAATCATGGTTTAATTTGTTTATAGTCTCAACGAAACCAGTATTTTTCTATTTAAACAAAAATTCCATACAAGATTTTAAAAAATATATAAATAAGTCATTGTCATACAAACTTGAAATGATTTTCTAGACCGAATAACCAAGATTACGTTGGAAATACTGAGAGGGGGGGTGAATAAGTATTCCTTTCAATTAGTATTATTATTAAACTTTTGGAGCATTATTTAATATTCAATTATTATCAGTGTTTGTAAAATTATAGCAGTAAACAAAAGGAACACAACTGGACACATTTTTTAAGGTGGAAACCCTCTCCGGGACAAAAACCACCTGAATGCTTTTCTAATAATTCTTTAATATTCAACTCCAATTGAAAATAAAGCTCCAACATCCTAGAATCTAGAAAATCATTCTTCTCCAACTCCCACTGGATAGATGCTCCAATGTGCGAGATTCTTCAGTAGTCAACTGAACGGATGCCCCAACACCTAATGAGCTACAACTCACCCTAGCACCACCCTACCACCCTATAGAAGAATAAAAGAAGAATGGACTCTCGTACCAGGGAAAAGGGTCCACTTTACAATGATATAAAATGATGTAGAAGAAGAATACACACTAGACCATAACCCCAACTATGACACAACCACCTAATGATGATTCTAGACCTCCCGACACTGCCTCTTCAACTCTTGGCAGATAGACACTTGTACAATTTTTTACAATGATACATTTACAATGACTTGGTACAATGATACCTTTATAATGACTGTATGCAGTGTTGACCACTTTAATACTTCATGTGGTGAACTTCTTGTTTTTTTTCTGCACCTTCATTGTTGCTCTTGTCATGCTACCCTCTTCTGCACCTTGCTTTGCTTTGCTACCCTTCTAGGATCTTGATATTGAATCTGGTGTATCTCTATTATTTCAAATCCCCAATATGTGATTTTTGGTTCTATAGTATTCCTCTTAGTATTATTTCCAATGCCATAGGTTTGACCCAATTTGGATTCTTCAAGGGAGATTTATGCCCAATCTCTCACAATGACTTAATTATGGACTAGTTCAGTAGAGCGAAATTGTACGGCGTGCCATGTGTTATCTTTTCTTCATTCAACTCTGAAATTGATACAGTACAAAACTAAATTCCATGCACTATTTGAAACTTTTTAAATAATTCCAATCTGATACTCAGAGAGAGAGTTATGACAATTTTCCCAAGGTCACTTCTTTGAGTTGAAGTTCAGGAGCCTGCAAAAACACTAACTTCCACAAATCATATCTTTGAAACTGTTGTGCACCTTGATTTGAAATTTCTACAGGAGCTTCCTCAGGATTTTGGCTTTGTCACATAAAAATTTCAGATTTTTAACCTTCGTATAAAAAACATTAGATCGAAAATTACACAATGACCTATTTCAGGTAGCGAAATCCCTACATGAGGAGGATATCAGGATCACAATTTATATAAATTCTTAGGTTGAGAGGGAATTAAAAAAGTGAACATGGGAGGGATTTTAGGAGCTTAAAAATTATTAATTATTAAATTTTCAATGAACCATGCCACAACCCCATGGGGTTTTAGCCCACTAACTGGGGTTACAAACTTCAAGCATGAATATCTCTCAAACCGTGAAGAATTACATGTCATGCCATATATCAACAGAAACATATCGACAAGTAGAAACCATAAAAAATATTATTGACCCATAATATAGTAATTTTGTAGGTAAAAATTTCCATGTAAGATCAGGGTAGCCCCTGGTACTGCTTGGGTTGACATCAATGAAAACCACTGATCAAAAATCTCCCCCTTTGGCATTGATGACAACACAAGTAATCCCCCTGTGATGATGATACCTCTTCCTACAACATTCTCTCCCCCTTTGACATCAATGGAAAAGGGTAACTCCCCCTGAGACACAACCATCCTGCGGACCTGTACACACTTCCACTCCCCCTTTATATTCTGAATAAGGAAGATATAATGATAACTTGAGAGAATCCCAAGCTTCTGGCGAAGATATTCAAATGCTTCACGAGGTAGAGTTTTAGTGAAGATATCAGCGATTTTTTCTTTTGTACCAACATACTCAATTTTGATATTCTTTTCAGCGACTTGTTCTCTAACAAAATGATATCTGATCGAAATGTGTTTTGTTTTTGAATGCATGATAGGATTCTTGGAGATACTGATGGCACTAGTGTTGTCACAGAATATGGGAATAGGCTCACTGAATTGCACTTGAATATATTGCAAAGTTTGTTTCATCCAAAGGACTTGAGTACAACACGTTATCGCTGCAATGTATTCTTCTTCCAGTGTAGATAACAAGATTGAGGTTTACTTTTTTCTCAACCATGATACGAGACAACCACCTGGATAGAATTCTACTCCACTAGTACTCTTACGATAATCAACACTTCATGCCCAATATGCATCTGTAAAGGCTTGAATAATGAGATTGTTACCCTTGGGATACCACAAGCCATGTTCTTATTTTCCCTTTAGATGTCGAAGAATTCTTTTGGCGGCAATAATATGTGATTCTTTTGGTGCTACTTGGAATCTTGCCACTTGTCTAACTCCTTGCATAACATCTAGCCAGGAGGCTATTACATATAGAATACTACCAATCATAGATCTGTACAACCTCTGATCCATATCCTTAGATGCATCATATATGCTCAATTTTCAACCTATTACCATCAGAGTAAGGAAGGGTTTGCAATCTTCCATTTTGAATTTCTTGAGCATTTACTTGATGTACCTGGCTTGACATACAAATATTCCTTTCTCTTGCTGAGATATTGCAAGCCCTAAGAAGTATGTCATCTCACCAAGTAAAGACAACTCGAACTCACTTTGCATCTTTGTAGAAAATTTCTTACTTAGTCGATCATCATTGCTACCAAATATTATATCATCCACATATACCTCAATGATTGTTAATTATCTTTATCTATTTGTACATAAATATTTCTATCAACAATACCTTTTTTGAACCCTTGTTGACATATATATCCATCAATATGAGCATACCATGCTTTGGGAGCCTGCTTGAGACCATATAGAGCCTTCTTTATCCTGCAAACATAGTTTTCTTTTTCTAATAGTAGAGAACCTGCAGGTTTTTCAATATAAAATTCTTCTTCTAATTCACCATTCAGAAATTATGACTTAACATCCATTTGGTAGACTTTGATTTTTCTTGAACATGCATAGGTGAGAAACATTCAAATGAATTCCATTCTAGAAACTAATGCAAATATTTCGTCGAAATCAATTCCTTCTACTTGTGTATATCCTTTAGAAACCAATCTTGCTTTGTTTCTGGTAACCTATCCATCTTCATTCAATTTTTTCCTGAACACCCATTTAGTCCCAATGAATTTTTTATCTTTTGGTCATGGAACTAATTCCCAGGTGTTATTCTTCTCTATTTTATCCAATTCTTCATTCATAGCTACTACCCAATGTTCATTCTGGTTGGCTTCCTCAAAACTACCAGGCTCAAAGGTTGTTAGAAAAACAATGTGAGCTTGTTGTGATGAATGAAGGTGTCGACCTTCATTTATGTCACCAATGATTTGATTTTATGGATGGTTCTTTTGAATCCATTATTTTGTTCTCTTTGGAGGAGCTTCTTGTTATTGTTCTGGTATATCTTGATTATAATTATTTACTTCTTCATGGTTGATAGTTGCTTCTTGTTGTATAATTTTCTCTTTGTCTTTTTCAGCCTCTGTCTCAAGCTTCCAAGATTCTAGAACCTCATCATTATTCGTTAGAACACCATCTTCATCAAATGTAACATTTATGCTCTCCATTATTTGTTTTCGACTTATATTATAGCATTTATAGACCTTTCTTTTGCGTGAGTAACCAAAAAATATACCTTCATCAACAAGTGATTAAAACTTACCCAAATTTTGATCTTCTCTTTTGATATAACATTTGCTTCCGAAGATTCTGAAATATTTTACATTAGCTAGTTTTCCTTTCCATAATTCATATGGGGTCTTGTTGCAATTATTTCTGCGAAGACTTCAATTGATAATGAAGACTATCATATCAATTTCTTGAACCTGGAATTTTTTATCCAATTTTGAGTCCTTCAACATTTTTCTACCCATTTCTTGTATGGTTATGTTCTTTCTTTCAACAACTCCATTTTGCTGAGGTATTCGTGCTATTGAAAACTATCTTTTTATTCCATTTTCGTCACGGTATTGCTGAAATAATTTGATAGTGAATTCTCCACCATTATCTGATCTTAGACACTTTGTTTTCAAATCAGTTGCATTTTCCACCAACTCCTTGTAGATCTTAAAGTACTCAAATGCTTTAGATTTTTTCTTTAGGAAACTGATGTCTGTCATCTTGGTATAGTCATCTATCATTAACATGAAATATAATTATCCATCTAAGCCTTTTTTTCTCACGGGACCACATAGATCAGTATGTATCAATTCCAATGGATGTGATGCAAAGTGTTCTTTTGTTTTAAATTGGAATTTTGTCTACTTGCCACGCTGACAGGCCTCACATAGTGAGTTGGAAAGTTTTAAGATTTTCAGCATTTCTTGTACTACTTCCTTTTTGCTTATCCTGACAAGATTGTCAAAGTTTATGTGACCCATTCGTTTGTGCCATAACCAGCTCTCATCTTCTTTAGCTAGTAGACATGCTTTAGTTGCTTCATCCAGAACATATATGTTGTTTGGAGCTCAACTTGTTGTAGCCACAATTTTACCATACCTGCCTTTCCTGATTTCACTTTTTGTGGAGTAGAATAGAATTTTTTGTCCTTGATCACACATTTGTCCAACGTTGAGCAGATTGTGATTCATGTTTTCAACCAATAGAGCATTCTTGGCTAGAACATCTTTGCTTCCGATAGTGAAAGTACTTGATCCTATAACATTTGAAGATCCATCATTTCCAAAGCATACGGTTCCATCCTTCTTCTCTTTTAAAGATACAAATTTCTTTCTATCTCCAGTCATATGCGTTGAGAAACCGCTATCAACATACCACACATCTTTGTTTATTTGAGCCTTGAGAGCAAGAGCACAATTATCAGTCTTCTTCCTCTTCCATGTTTGTTCATTTTGTGGCTTCGAAGATTCTTCTGGAGGATTTTCAAGTCTGCACTCTTTGGCTATGTGTCCAAAGTTCTGACATTTGTAACATTCCATATTATTTCTTAAATGTTCAAATCTATTGATGTTTCGTTGAGCCCTGGGAGGTTCATATTTGAAGGATCTCATATAATTGTATTAGTTCCTAGGGTACATGCGACATTCTACAAATTTATGACCAAATTTTCCACATGAATAACAATAGCCATTAAAAATATGTTGGTACCTAGATGGAAATCTTCATCAAGGAATCGTCTTCCAAGGATGTTCTTGCGAATCTTGTCCAATGAAGTCTACATGCATGTCAAATCTCATAGATTCATTATATTTTGTTTTAAGAGGTCTTGCTTCTTCTTATTTGTAACCAAGGCCAGTTCTGTCATTGTAAGATCATTGATTGTTGATGAGTTCTTCCAATTCCCTTCTGTTGTTGGCATAGTTTTGGAAAGTTTTTCCATTCTTCACTTCCTTACGCAGCGAGACAACTTCGACTTCTAATGCTTCCCTTTCTTGGTTGCTTTCTTCCAACTTCTTTTGAAGTGAATCTTCAATACATTTATGTTCTTCAACTTCAATTTTGAGACCTTGAACTTTCTCTTCAAGAGTATTGGAGCGGATCTTCTCAGCCTTGAGCTCTTTTATAAGCTTGATTGCCTCCTTAGAAAATTATTCTATGGTCAACCCTTCTTCTTCGTTGTTTGATACCTCTTGTTTATTGCGCTTGGCCATAAAAAATACTCTCTCATTGGCTTCTTCTTCGTTGTCACTGTCTTCATCAGATGATGAGCTATCTTCTTTGGAGAGAAAGTTCCTTTCGGATCCTTTCTTTTTTCCTTGCTTTTTGAATTTCTTAAAGTCTTTCTTTCCTTTTAATTTTACATCACTTATGTTCGAACATTTTGCTACGAAATGCCCAACCTCACCACAACCAAAAAATATCAATGGAAGTTTACCTTTGAATTTTCCCTTACTAATTTTTAGTTTTCTCTTAAATTAAGCATATTCTTCATCTGAAAGACCTTCTTCATCATCTCCCGTTTCTTCACACTTATAGGTGCATGTCTTTTCAATTGAAGGTTGTTTGTCCTTATTGGTTTTCTTAGATGCAACGAACGCAGTTTATAGATGTGAAGGACCCTATTTTTCATCAAGTATCATTTCATATGCTATGAGAACTCCATGTAATTCCTCTTTGCTGAGTTTTTCCAAATTTTCACTATATTCTAAGACCAATAAATTTGGATTGAATCTCCTTGGTAACGTTCTAAGAATATTTCGTATAATATTATTCTCATCAACTGGCTCTCCCAATCCTTCCAGAGTGTTGGTTATTTCATCAACCTATTGGAAGTATGCAACAATGTGGCCATCTTCTTTCATTCTAAGTTGCTCAAATTTTTCTCTATAGATTTGAATATTTTCTTCTTTGACATTTGAATCAGCTGCATATATATTCTCAAGCTTTTCCCATACATGTTTGGTGGTTTTACAACCCAACACCTTATGATAATCAAATTCAATAAGTCCACTGATAATAATATTCTTTTCTTTTGCATCATTTACCAAATTCTTCTTACGGTGTTCATCAGTGGTTGGTGTGAAGCCATTTCGAATAGTGTCCCATACTTCTTAATCCTGCGCCAAGAGATAGACGTCCATTGTTCCTTTCCAGAGTGCATAATTATTTTCATTGAACAGAGGTACACCATTCTTGGTATGCTCCATGACCTCCTTCCAGCTGTTAAACTTCTATAGAAGGAACCAAGATCTGATACCAATTGTTGGAAATACTAAGAGGGGGGTTGAATCAGTATTCATTTCAATTAGTATTATAATTAATCTTTCAGAGCATTAGTTAATCTTCAATTATTATCAATGTTTGGAAAATTATAGAAGTAAATAAAAGGACCACAACTGCACACAGGTTTTAAGGTGGAAACCCTCTCCGTGAAAAAAACCACATGGATAATTTTCCAATAATTCTTTAATATTCAACACCAATTGAAAATAAAGCTCCAACTTCCTAGAATCTAGAAAAGCATTCTTCTCCAGCTCCCATTGGATGGATGCTCCAACGCTTGAGATTCTTCAGTAGTCAACTGAATGGATGCCCCAACACCCAGTGAGCTACAACTCACCCTAGCACCACCCTACCACCCTATAGAAGAATAAAATAAGAATGGAATCCCGTACAAGGGAAAATGTTCCACTTTACAATGATATAGAATTATGTAGAAGAATAATACACACTAGACCATAACCCCAACTATGACACTACCACCTAATGATGATCCTAGACCTCCCAACACTACCTCTTCAACTCTTGACAGATAGAAGCTTGTACAATTGTTTCCAATGATACATTTAAAATGACTTAGTACAATGATACCTTTATAATGACTGTATACAGTGCTGCCCACTTGAAGACTTCATGTGGTGAACTTCTTGGTGTTGTTTTGCACCTTTATTGCTCCTCTTATCATGCTACCCTATGTTGCACCTTGCTTTGCTTTTATGCCCTAGAAATTCCAGTCCTTTGCAGCCCTTGACAACACATGATCTACCTTTTTCTTCTCTTCTAGGATCTCGATATTGAATCTAGTGTATCTCTGTTATTTCAGATCCCAAATATGTGATTTTTGGTTTTGTAGTATTCCTCTGATTCTTCTTTCCAATGCCACATGTCTGACCCAATTTGGATTCTTCAAGGGATATTTATGCCCTATCTCTCACAATGAGCTAATTATGGACTATTTCAGTAGAGAAAAATTTTACGGTGTGCCACATGTTATTGTTCCTTCATTCAGCTTTGAAATTGATACAAAGAAAAGTTCATTCTGTGCACTATCAGCCATTTTTTACAGAATTCCAATTCGATACTCAGAGAGACATTTATGACAATTTTCCCAAGGTCACTTCTTTGAGTTGAAGTTCAGGAGCTTGCAAAAACACTTACTTCCACAGATCATATCTCCAAAAATATTGTGTACCTTGATCTGAAATTTTATAGGAGCTTCCTCAAGATTTCAGCTTCATCTCATAAAAATTTCAGCTTCTGAAACTTCGTAGAAAAAAAATTAGATCACAAATTCCACAATGACCTGTTTTAGGTAGTGAAATCCCTACATGAGGAGGATATGAAGATCACAATTTATATAAATTCTTAGGTTGAGAGGGAATTCAACAAGTGAACGTGGGAGGGATTTTAGGAGCTTAAAAATTATTAATTATTTACTTTTCAATGACCCATTCCACAACCCCATGGGGTTTTAGCCCACTAATTGGGGTTACAAATGTCAAACATGAATATCTATCAAACCGTGAAGAATTACATGTCGTGCCATATATCAACGGAAACATCTCGACAAGTGGAAACCATCAAAAATACTCTTGACCCATAATATAGTAATTTGGTAGGTCAAAATTCCCATGCAAGGTCGAGGTAGCCCCTGGTGTTGCTTGGGTTGACATCAATGACAACCACTGATCAACAGATTATGATATTGCATTTATACATAGATCTATAATCGAGAGTAGTCTAGTATGTATATTTTCTCTAACTTTGCCGAGAATAGTACAATGCATCAGTAAATTGCAAAAATTGGTAGTGATTTCCTTACTAATTAACCATTGTTTCTACATATTAACTGATTCATTTGTTCATGTTTTGAAATATCTTTTGACAGTGTTCTTATAGTATTGAGTTCATTTTCCATACGCCTAAGAATTTACTGAAGTTCTAGTATTTTATCCATTAGCATTAAAATATCTTTGCTTAGCATTAAGATATCTTGGATGAGCATTAAGATATATTTTCTCGTTGCATGTGCCTATTCCTCTACTTCCCTGTCATTGTTTCTTTGGGCCATTTCTTCATTTTTAGTAACAAATTCAAAAAACAATAGACAAATTATAAATCAAAACATTAAATCACTTAACAATTTCAGGCAAAAAAAAAAAATGATTGCCTATAACCTACTAACCAATCTAAAACAAAATGAACATTGAAAAATTTATTTTACAGACATTAGGTATATATATAATATGTTAAAGTACATGATTCATCTAAATCACAACTTGGCATCTAAGTTCTGAAGTGACATTTAACTACTGTCGATTTTAATGGTATCCACTATCCAGTAATCGTTATCAATGTGGATAGTACCGGTTTGCCTTATATTTACCCATAAAATACTATTGTAAAATATATTACTTTAAATCATGTACATTTTAATTAAATTCCAATTTGACATAGTCCAATTGACATGAGTATGTTTCATGATTAATCGGTCTTCCATGCTTTAGAAATCAATATTGAGATACTATTTTATTAATATCGTAAACCGCATTATATTTTCATTAAATAAAGCTCCTTTGAACATAAATAAAAGTATTTTCCATAATTATTCACTGAACTAACACATATCCAACAAATTTACTATGTATACTTTCTTTGTTATTAGGCAACTTTTACTTTGAAAAAGTAATTTCAGATGCTAGATGTCAATTCATCACTTGAATATGTTTTTTCCTTTATTGCATTATCCAAATATTAAATGAACTTTTTTCACTGAAATAAGTAAATTAAGTAACGGTTTACAACTTCGTATGGTTTGTTTCATTTTGTATTAAACTAAAAATGATCATTCCAAAGCTATTATAAAATTGTTTTCACATCAAGGGCTTTGATTGTAAACTATGCAATAGTCTAACAAAACTTTTGGAAAACCTAAAGAATCATTGCATTTCCAAAAACCATTTTTCTCTGAACATCAATACAAAAGTATGGTTGGATAGAAACATACATTTTCATGTTGTATTTTTATATAGGCACAACATAATAGAAATAAATCTAAAACTCTTTAGCCAAAATGTAGCATTCGAACCATATTGAATCTTGCATTGAAGAGACGAAATCAAGTTGATTCACATAACTATCATTGTGTCTGCAATGGAGCGTACAAGCTATGTGATATTGCATTTTTTATAGGTTTGGAATTGAATTTTTACAACTAACGTTTCTAATCAATAGCAATAGAGCTCTATCGTAGGTTAACTAGAAATAACCCTTTTCAGATGGGCCTGGGATTTCAACGATTGTGTCTCAATGATCTCTCATTTCCCCTTGAAACTACCCTAGAAGAATATACAGTAATTACATAATAAAATATGTTATAAACACTAATGTTATACTACAAAAATAACGAGTATAATATACGATATTAAATATGATAAATGAAAATTGATATTGTATGTTAGATTTGAAATTTTCAGCAGCCAGACTCAGCATTCATGCATTTGTTCCAAGAAATAATCTAGAAAAGGATTTAGTGCAGAATGTAGGCGTTCACAGAATAAAATCATTAAAGATTACTCCACAAAATGTATTTCCTTTGTAATTTCATACATTTTCTTAATTTCATAAGCATAACTTCAGACTGCGCATAACCTTTACTCAATTGACTGCTGATATTCGGGAATACGAAAATATGAATAATGAAAATATAATGATTTACTAAAATATTAGCAATAAAATCATTATTTATAATTAAAATATTAACAATAATATTGTATCAGTCCACTTCTTTCCTTGGGTTTATTGCGAACAAAAAATATGGATTATTTAATACTAAAATATTAGTAGTAAAAGCCTTCATTTTGAAGTCTGGAGATACACACAATGAAAGCTTTCGAGCTTCCTCAAGAAAAATATAAAAAATTCTTTGGTACGAAGTCCACATATCCGAATAATGAAAGCTTGAAATATTCCTCTAATTCAAGTGGATATTCGTGGCCACCCACCTATCCCACTTGGACCCCCATCACTATTTCTTTCAGTTACCTTAATTGTAGTAAATTTATTATTTTTGGCAGTTTTTTTGGTCTTGAACTTTTGGAGTTGTTTTGACGCCCTAAATGACTTTTTTTTGGAAAATGGGAAAATCTATCCATAACAATGGCATTACCCGAAATACTTTTATGGGAAAATATATGGAATTTCATTGTTTAATTCTCATCCAAGATATCTTTCAAGGATTCATCACTGGAATTCCATTAGCATTCAAGAATCGGATTGAGTATGATGAGGCTTAGTCGTTGGAGGAAATCATTGAGAAGTTTAAGAAATGTCATGAGCAGTCAAAGTGCAAGACTGGTCCTAAGAATGACTAGAAAGGAAATTCCAAGACCAAAGGAAAATGACCTCTAAAGTGGGAAAGACCTCAGGATGCAGGTAAGAAAGAAAATGTGGCTCCTTACAATAAGTTTAACACAGTTGAGAAGGGACATGGACCTCCTCCAAGAGATTAGAAAAATAAAGGTAGTAGCACAGAACTGTTGCAGTTTTGGATTTGTGGCAAGGATCATGAAAAGAAGGATCTTCTATTGTACCAGGGTGGCAGACCTCAAATCTATAGTGCTTAGGAGACGCATACATTTGGGGATGTTTTTCATATTAATCCTCAGATTTATGCAGCATTTGATAATGAGGAGGCAGATCACTAGGTATCCATTATTGATATGGAAGGTAATCTTTGTGATCGAGTTGTTTCCATCTTGATTGATCATGGATATAATTATATCTATGTTAATCCTGGTCGATGGATAACTATGGCTTGAGTAAATAAGTGCATGTGGAGTCTTGGTTTGTGCAGTTGGCTACAGGGACAAAGAAAAGAGTTCATCATTGGGTGAGAGCTGGTGCATTTGAGTTGAATGGTATGCCTACATCAGCACATATAAATGTGGTTTCGTTAGGATCATACAACATGCTTTTTGGAATGGATTTGTTGTACCTTCATAGGATTAAGGTATATTTCTATGAGAAGGATATTGAGTACTTGGATGATGGTGGAGAGAAGAGATTCTTGCAAGGTAAGAAGAATCCTACATCGGTGACAATGGATACAGCTTTTTAGGCTAAGCATAGTTGCTGGAAATGATGTGTGTTATTTGTAGTGCATGTTTCCAGTGACAAAGGGAGGGATGTTGAGGATGTTGAAGTCTTGAAGAGGTATCCAATTTTGTACATATTTTAGGATGTATTTCTAGTGGATATTTCAGAGTTACTACCTCATAGGGAAGTAGAATTTTCTATTGAGTTGGTATAGGGAACAACACCAACATCAAAGGCATCTTAGAGGATGATCACACCAGATTTAGTGCAATTGAAGTTGTAGCTTAAGGAAATTCTTGATAAGGGATACATGAGGCCATGTGTGTTTCATTGGGGTGCACTAGTGTTGTTTTTGAAGAATAAGTACAATACTCTTAGGTTGTGCATTGATTACAGGAGGTTGAACAAGGTGACGATTAAGAACAATAATCCTTTGTCACACATTCATGTCTTTTTTGATCAATTGAAGGGAGAAACACTATTTTTGAAGATTGAATTGAGATTATAATATCATAAGGTACGCATCAAAGAAGAGGAAATATACAAGACAACATTTCGTACCAAGTATGGGAATTATGAGTTTGTAGTGGTTCTTACTAATGCTCAATCTAGTTTCATGTGTTTGATGAATAGTGTTTTGTGTCCTTATCTGGACAAGTTTTTGATAGTGTGCATTAATGATATATTAATATATTCCAAGAATGAGGAAGAACATGCAAGGAACCTGGGAAAAATATAGTGATTGTTGGGTAAGTGAAGTTTCTTTCAGACTAAAGTTTATTACTTAGGACATGTTGTTTCCAAGGAAGGTATAGTAATGGACCCAAAAAAGATCATACCTATCATGGAGTGGGAAAATCCTAGGAGTGTGGATGAGGTCATATTGTTCATGGGACTAGCAGGTTATTACATGAGTTTCATCAGGAACTCCTCATAGATTGCATATCCTATTACATCTTTGCAGTGAAAAGGGAAAATTTTTGAATTAACTGAGTAGTGTGCGGCTAGTTTTGAGCAGTAGAAGAAGTTGCTTAAAAATTCTCTAACCTTGAAGATTTCATATCCATACAAAGAATTCGAGGTATTTACAGATTCTTGAAAGACAAGACTTGGCGGAGTCATGATGTTGGAAGGATAGGTGGAATGGTATGAATCAAGGATGTTGAATGAGCACATGCAAAACTATGTGACACATGATCTTGAGTTGGAAAATATCATTTCATGCCTTGAAGATATGGAGACATTATCTTCATGGAAATAGGTCTATTTCGATGATTGATCATCATGAATTGAGGTACTTGTTTGACCAACCCAATATAAATTCTAGGCATGCTAGATGGTTGGCTACCCTTGTTGAGTTTTACTTTGATATCAAGTACATTAAGGGCAAGGGGAAAATGGTTGCAAATTTTATTAGTAGAAAATTGTAGGTGAAACATATTGCAGCAGGACCGGATCTTGTAGGCAGGATAACATGATGATATGTACCAGCAGTTGATGCACATGTTACAACAACAGGGTGAAGGTAATAGGGATGAGGAGTATCATCTCATAGCAGATGGCTTGGTCAGATTCAGGAACATGATTTATGTGTCGGATGAAAGTGATATCAAGATGATTACCTTGAGAGAATTTCATGTCAAGTCGTATTCAAGTCACCCAGGATATCATAATACATTAGCATCTGTTAAGACATTTTATCATTGGTCGAAATTGAAGAAAGAGGTAGTTAAGTTTGTTGTGAGATGTTTGGATTGTCAACAAGTTAAAGTAGACTGTAAGCATCCAGGTGGTCTATTATAGATTATTATGATTCCAAAGTGGAAATGGGAGGTCATTTCCATCGACTTCATTACAGTTTTTTCAAGGACATCAAAGCAACATGATTCCATCATGGTTGTGGTTGATAGGTCAAGGTAGATCACATCACTGTAGTTAAATCTATGAATCCATCTAGTGAGGTAGCTCATATTTTCATCAGGAAGATAATGAGCTTGCACGATGTTTCTAAGAAGATCATATCAAATATATATTCCAAGTTCACTTCCAAGTTTTGGAAACAGTTGTTTGTAGGTTTGGGTACAAGTTGAATTTCAGTACAACTTATCATCTGTAGAAAGAGAGGTTCAATAGGATTATTCATGATATGTTGAGGATGTATTTCATGCATCAACAGAGGAAGTGGGAAGAGTATCTTCCACTAGTAGAGTTTTTTTGTAATAATGGGTATCAGAAGTCCTTGAATATGATTCTATTTGAGGATTTGTATTGAAAGACTTGTAATACTCCCATTATCTAGAGTGATCTAGTGAAAAAGGTATTGATTGGACCAAATATTTAGCAGAGGTGGAACAACAAAAGTAGGTTATTAAGATGAATTTAAAGGAAAAATAGGATAGGAATAAAATTTGTGCAAATAATCACAAGGTATTTAAGAATTTTTAGGTTGGGGAGCATGTGTAATTGCACATCAAGCCCAAGAGGAGCTTCTTGAGCATTGGATCATGTGCCAAGATAGCACCTCGATATTTTGGCCTTTTGAGATCCTTGAGAGGATTGGACCAATGGCCTACCAACTTGCACCGCCTTTGACAATAAAATTCCATGATGTTTTCCATGTTTCATTGCCTAAGAGATATGTTCATGATGTTAATGAAGTGATTGATTGGTATGTATTGCAGGTCGAACAAGAGGGATAATTTCAGCCATAACCATAATGCATATTGAATCAGAAACAACTCATGGTTTGGAATCAAGCAATAGAGGAATATAAAGTGCAATGGAATCACTTTGGGCCTGATGAAGCTACATGGGAGATGGATGATAAGATGCAGGCTTTGTATCCTTCATTATTTGTTGGGTCACGCAAATGAATTTTTGTATATGTATGTATATATGTGTATGGTTGTAGATACCATGATGAGTTGTGTTATAGAGCTATAATAAGTGGTATGATTGTCATGTTTTTCATGTTGTTCATGGTTTGTATTATTTGTTCATTGTAAATATTACATATATATATATGTTATAAATCTCCATAGGTAGTATTTTTTGTTTGCGACGGTTTTTTGGTCATAGGTGTTATAAAACAACAAGGACGATGTTCCTCGGGGTGGGGGGTTTAACAACCTCAGGTTAAAATTTCATGTAATAAAGAAAGTTAAATGTTGGTAAAATCACTATAGTGGGATCACTTTTGGTTTATTAATCGACAAGGAAATTGGAAAAGGCATTTTGAAAGGAAAATATGCATTAATTGGAATTTATTTATGAGAAATAAAGGAAAATAGGAGAAATGGAAGGTGAAGAGACACAAATTTGAATGACAAGGAAATAATATGGAAAATTGAGGAAAATGAAGAAAAAGTAGACATCAATTATAAAAATGATTTAGAGATTCAGTTCATATATTTTGTTGGTTTAGCTTTTGTCAGATTGTTTTTGGAATTAGTTTGAGAGAGAGAGAGAGCACCAAGAGGATAAAGCAAAAAAGAAATTAAAGGACAAGAAATGAAATTAATGATGTGGTTGCATCAACAACATTAAAAATAATATTTTGCAGTTAACAGGTTTCATGTGTGATTTCCTACTTGAGGTGTGAATTCATGGTACATGCCTTAGTTTATTTGGGTCATTTGTTGTCATTGGCATGGGTTTTTCTAGGTTTTACAATGGTTTTAGCATTGTCTTACCATGGTGTGATGGGATTTATTTCTTGGTTGAGCTTTGGATTGTCGAAAGGTTTTGGAATTGGGTGAGGTTTGTCTGGAAAATTCCCAAGGGTTGGGGGTGGAGATGATTTTCTCCAGGAATTCCTCAAAAGGTGGGTGGAGACAGGAAAATTCCTCAAAGTATGATGAATAAATTAAGATTGGTTTGGTTTTGCGATTTCGAGACCAATTTAGGTGAGATCATGGTAGTTTGAGGGTGGAGGTGGTTTAACCTTTGGATTCCCTTAGTTGTTCATGTCTTGGTCTATCCCATGATATCACATATCCATGCTTGGAATATTGTACTAGGGTGATTGGCTGAAAGAAAGACTTTTTTCATCTCAATCTATGGTCGGGTGGTACATGGAAGTCCCTAAATTAGTTGGATTTTGGATATGTTAATAAGAGATATTTTTCTATTGTGATTTGTGAGCACTTGTACTTGTTATTATGTTGATTTTATGGTTGTTATGTCATGGTTAATAGTCTATTTATACGTTGTTTATAAATATGACTTAAGATTTGATCTATCTATGGCTCTTGTTATGCTTTGATAAGTTAATGAATGGTAGATGAATGCATGGGATAAAAAGTGTTGTTGCATCTACTTGAGAGGGAATTATACCTTATCGGTGATTTTCAGCTAATGTACAAAGATTTATACTTAGATATTCATTCATGACCTATAGCTTACATGTCAACCATGGGGGATTAATCACCATTTTTGGAGTAAAAAATTAAAAATAATAAAAATAATAAAATAATAAAACTAATTTTTCAAGTCGTATTTTAAACTTATCTCCTTAAGGTTTTACTCAAATTTCTAGTGGGAAAACTCATTGGATACAAAATTTAATTCCTCATCCAAGGAGTACCCATGTTGCATACTTTCGATGGGCCTTGCTACAAAAAAAATAAGAAATACGTGAACAAAACATTATTGCAATCACATTTTCCATTTATTTCTTATTTTTCATGTAGCAAGGTCCATCGAAAGTATGCAACATGGGTACTCATTAGATGAGGAATACAATTCTACATCCAACGAGTGTTGTTGCTCGAAATTTGACTAAACCCATAGGGAGATAGTTGAAAATACGAGTTGAAAAAATAGTTTTTTCTTTTCTCTCTCTAAAATTTGATGATGTAATATAATATTATTTTATTATTTCCACTACTATTTTATAATTTCCTTAGGAGGCACATTTTAGACTTAAAAATTCCCCTAATTATGGCATCGTGGGTGTAGAGGCTTTCTTCTTATCCTTCTTTCCATCCTTTGGCACTTTTCTAAAATTTTCTTTAGGATCATATTCTTTTTTCTTCTTTTAAGGACACCTAAAAGCATAGTGACATACTTTACCACTGTTAAATCACTTAAAAGGTAGATTATCTTTGTACTTTCCTGAGCCTCTCTTGACCTTCTTTACAAAATTATCTTCCTCTTCATGTGATTCACAACACAAATCATCAAGTTCTTCCTTAGGAGTCTTTTCATTCTTTGAAGTTTGACTCCTTAGTTGTTAGTTTTCCATTGGTAATTCTCATATCATAGGTAGTGACACTACTAAGTACTTGATCCAAAGTTAGAGACTTCTAATATGTCATCTCCTTAGTGGCTGAAACCTCAAGATTAAATATCTCAGGGATAGATGTCAACACCTTTTTAAATACTATTTCCTCTTCTAACTTTTCATCAAGACCTATTATAGTGTTCACAACCTCGTCAAATATTAGAAATAATTTAGAAATATCTTTGACACCATGCATCTTCAAAGACTCAAATTTAATTCTAAAACCTTGAATTTTTTCTTGCTTTATCTTGTTGTCAGCTTCATAGCAGCTTATCATATTGTCCCAAACATGTTTTGCAGTAGAGAAATCCATGACGTTGACTAGTTTTAATTCAGTTAGGCCAACAAGAAGGGAATTCATATATTTGTCATTACATTTAAAATCCATATTATGATCTCTAGTAATCAATTCTTGAGGCTTTTGATATTCTTCTTCCACTACATCCCATACATCAACTCCAAGTAATTGAATGTAGGTTTACATTATGACTTTCCAAACCATAGTTTGTTCCATTGAACATTGATGTCCTATTGGTGTGTCCACCTTCCTGGTTTTCCATGGTCCTTGATCTTTCTTCTAGTTGTTAAATTGGCCCTGAAGCAACCTAGTTGCTTTGATACCAACTGTCAGAAATCAAGACAATACTGAGAGGGGGGTGAATCAATTTGTGGAAAATTTAAAACTATATTTCGCTAATTAATAATACTAGGACACCAATAAACACTTCAAAAATAGTTCATATGAGAATCATAAGAATCAACATTAGAAGCACAAATAGAACACATAAATTATTCAAACTTATTTTCAATTTACCTCATAAAGGCAAGCTTCTACTTGTTTTTACAAAGTTCTCTGGCTACAACAAGAAGGAAGCTACTCCTTCCTAGTTTATCAACTACAACTGAAAGGATCTATAACCCCTAGTTTATCTGCTACCATTGAAAGGAGCTACAACCACAACCCCTAACTATTTTCAAGCCACTGTTGGAAAGAGCTACAACCCCTGATCTACAAGATACTGCTTTATTGACCTCATTTTTCATATTTCATTCCATTTTCAAACTCGAATAATGAAGACCATTTCCTTCCATAAAATAAATAATTTCTCACCTCAATCACTCACCACAGACACCATAAAATCACCTTCAACAATCTCTAATCACTGATCAATCCACCAACATTCACCTTTGAAAATAACTGAAACACCAAAATTTTTGAGAAAAATACTGATATGTGGGGGGGGGGGGGGGGTGAATCAGTATTATAACTCACTTTAAATTTCCATTTTCTTATTCTGATTTATGTACATTGTCATCATGCAACCAGTGTATGTATGTGACTTCAATGAAATCAAACAGTATATATCCAGTGCATTATTAATTTCATCATACATATAGTACGTAGTAAAGAGCAGAATAAACCATAACACATAAACAACACAAAAACACATGAGAACACTAGGATTTTTAGGTGGAAACCTAATATGGAAGAAAACCATTGTTTCCATCATCTATGTCTACTTTCTTATTATATAAAGAAAAATATTCTTACAATATCGTACTGTCACAAAATCTTACCAGTATGAAGGCACCCACCTGCAAAAGGCTACAACCTTCTCTCATTCTCTAGCACCCACTAGAACAAAGCTACAAACTCCTAATCTCATTTATCATAAAATACCATAAGGTAGCACCTTACCCCCCTAAAAAAAAATTCCATCTACCATTGGAAGGAAGCTTTGACTCCCTTACTAAAGGCTCCAACCTTCAACACTTCATGGACCATGTTTCATAATGTTTCATACTAGATCCACCTAACACAAAACATCAAACTTGTATGCCACCTTTCATCATATTTTAAGACTAGACCCACACCCATAATTAATCTCAATAATAAATTGAATACCAAATATGAAATACAATAATTGAATCAACTCAATCACTGTAAGGTAAACCAACCAAACACTAAATCTCAATCAACCATTTCATAACAGATATAAACCATCATACCAATGCACAACCATTCATACTTATACCAAAGCATACATTGTTCATCATCATAGGAACATAATGTTGTTCCTACAAACCCTGATCATACATACATTAGAATGTATACATTATTGTTCTTAATAACACCCACGTATATATGTATTTCCTCTACATAAGACCTACGTACATATCTCAAATCACTGACTAGTATATCATGAATCACTACAATAATGAAGTAACCACTGAATCAAGTACTGATCTATTCTCGAATCACTAAAATAATCACAAATCACCAAATTGTAGCATCATTACTAACCAAAATTTCAATCATGAAGAACCAACCCAATCAACACTTTCAAATAGATATCATCATGATCAAGACTTCATCGAAAAATAACAACAAATAAACTAGACGTCATAAACTATAAATATCAAGCACTGGTTCAAACCCTCGTTTGTATACATCGCTTCCACAAGGTATATCCGCATATGTACACACATCCTTTATATCATACCTGTGTACAATTCTCAGAATACTGAAAATTGAATCATCAATCACTAAACCATTGTACCAATTATAGATCTCTGAACCAATAAAATATTTTTGAACCAATCATAGACCATAGATCATTGAATCACATCCATTCATACTTATGTACTATTAAAAATTGACCAATACAACCAAATCATATCAATCCACACTAGATCATCATAATAGAGACATCATCAATAGACAACGTCAATAAATAAAAAATTGATCATATGTCATCATTCACCAGTACTTCAAATCCTAGCACGTTTACGCGACCATCACAAGAAATATCAACATATTTATGCGCTTACCATTCATAAAACCCGCGTACAAATCTTCAAATGTTGAAAAATATTTCCATAATATATACACGGCCCTACAAATATATATATCTATGTATTTACCTCACTATGCAAAGAAAGACCCACTTACAAATATGAAATATTTCACTGCAAACATAACGTCACTTTCTGGAACATTTAATGTCAATACTATAGACTTCTGAATAATTAATTTATATCTCAACATAATTATAATTACAGATTCATCATTTTTAGCTACTTTGACATTTGCAACAAGTAAATCAATCGAGCATATATGTCAACATACTTTCAGATATTTCATACTTGAGTCTTTTCCTTGCTCCCTAGTGCACACCTATTCCAAATTAGATCACACATGTATAACCCATTACTTGCACACCCAACACCTTGATCTCCATATCTTTATATAGTATTTTCCTTAGCCAATACCTCAGGTAAATGCTTTGGTAATGTCTTTAGTATTATTTGATGGGATCAAATAATCATTTTCGCACCAATTAATATGGGCCAATACGATGGTACTAACCCCTGGTATTCAAATTACCATTGTTCGAATTATGTATGCAACTTTCCCTTGTAGAACCTGTGCATGTACTTGACCCTTCTTCATAGGATCCACATATACTTTCTTAAACATCACCTGTATCATTTATTTGTCTCTAAACTATAGTTTCTCTATTCCGACCATCTATAAAATGTGTACCAATCATGATAACACAATGTTTACATATTTATTGAGTAGGTTTCCATCATGTACAACACATTAGCCATAATCCCAACAATATCCCCCTTTTGACTTGATGGAAACCACTTTGGTGTTTGGTCACCACCTGTAAACACACCTGCAAATACCAATACTAAACACATCAATTTTCTCTCCTAGCATTATTCTCTAAACACCAAGGTTCTCTCCCCCTTTGACATCAAGGGAAAATGGATGAAAATTTTTGAACAAAGGCTTCTCTTCCCCTTTGTAGAGAGGATTTTTGTAGGTTTGATCTACTGAATATGAAAGCTGCATACTGAACGTGTTCCCCATGAGCATATGGTTAACATTCTGAAGATATTCAATAATGTAAAAGACTTTATGACTCAACCAAATGTAACATTTCCTATGACCAATTACTCATGATTACATCAATTTCCCAAAATAATGGGATTACATACATAAATGACTTGACCCCAATAGCCCATATATGAATGAATTTTACAAATATTTACAGAATGGATGTTTACATGACCTTTAAATAAAGAGACATATATTTCATTTATAACCAAAACAGGGACCTCAATAATGAGGTAGCAAGATCATGACAGTCATAAGAAACCATCATATACCATATAGGAATATACAACATAAACATCTAATCGCAACAACATAGAAGCAACATGAACATCCTCATCATCAAGAAGCTATGTAAGATAATAAAATGTAGCATCAATCTCTTCAACATCATCAAAATGTGACAAAGTATGAAAAGCTTCCAAGCATCACTAATCCATTGTAGTAGAAGCATAATATAGTGTAATAAAGCTCTGCAAGTAACTCATCCTCTTGACTTTATTTCAATTTTGTCAAGATAAATCCCCTCTGTGGATAGAGGCGGTATCTCTAGCCCTAGAGTGGGTCTAGCAACTTGAGATAATTTATAATGCAAATATTTCTTAGATAATATTCAAATTGTGACAAGAAAGGAGACAGAGGTACCTTTTACTGATGTTATGTTTGAACCCATTGATGATGACCTTGATCCACGATCCTTTTAGGCTCATTCCTTGCTAATGGTGGCACGTGAATACCTACAGATGATAAAGAGTAAAAAAGAAACGTAATCCAATACATAATAATCATTAAACATTAGCTATCTAGAAGATCAGGGAGTACCAGAATATTTTCATAAAAGATTAGACAAACATAGAAAGAAAACATCATATGTTTTCTTGATAAATATGGAAGGAAGAGCTTACAACCCATGCCTTGATGTTGGAGGCCTCCCTTTGGTGAAATTTGAGTCCTTCACCAAAGCTATAAATCATTCCTTCTCCCGAACATCTTAGGCACCATCACAATGCAAGAATGTAAAGGGAACAAGAGTTCAGACCAGCCCAACAATGACCAACCAATAGTTGAAGTATGGGGACCAATTTATAGGAAGGGAGAATATGTTGGGAGCCCATGAAAGGAGGAGTAAGGTCCAATTTCTAAGGGATAAGCCCTCATGGATGAGATCAAAGCTCTAAAATCATAGAGCTTAACCCTAACACCATTGTTTAACAACCAACTCGTTGCCCAGGAACTTCTAGAGGTCGAAGCTTCTCATCCATTTGAGGAAAATTTTCCATAAAGGGATCAGCACGGTTTTCCAAGAAATAAGGGTGTTGGCAATGCTAAGCCATAATTGTCAATATGACATCAACGTGAGCATGAAACCAGGAAACACACTGACCCAGAAAACTAGGGTTTTGACCAAGTTCCTTCAGTAATCTTCCAAGGAAATTTTCTTTGATTCTTCATGGGATTTCTTTGCATATTTATTCATGTTGGAAACATTGCACAGGGTCTGTCATGGGGCACATCAAGATCAGGGACGAGAAGTAAGCATGGTGAAAAATTATTTTGTAACAGATTCCCCCTAAAGCATGAAGGCAGAATGAGGAGTGATGGCTGAAATGATTTATGAACCAAGGCAAAGAAATCATATCACCACTAGGAAACCTGCCAAATAAAACACAATATAATATATGACATATCTGGTATGAATATGCCTAATAATATAACTCTACACTAGGCATTAACTAATAAATGAACCAATGGCATCGTCGCAGCCATCCATCTAAAGAGATCATAGAAATGTATCTGCGGTATGGATGTAGCCATATGTATAGATAGGATCATGTATACAATCATGAATACTCAACAACTCCTTGCAGCCTAGATCAGAATCAGATGCGACCCAGGGACTTCACCATGATCTCAATAAACCCAATGTACAAATCTAGCCATGTGAATAGATGTTTTGATGTCAAACATGGTAGAAACCACCTGATTACTGGTCAATGAGGAAAATCGTTAACAGGAACAAGAGAAACCACCAATAATGATGATGTCCCTCAAGGTAAAACAACAAAATCTACAAGTGTGAATAAATGTGTTGAAGTCAAACACTTGCAAAATCATTCGATTGAAGGCCAATGATGTGAACATGTCATCAAACATGAATATTTTTCCATTGAGCTATGAAAGCTCCAAGGTACTGAACATAAGTTTCTAAACCACCTTCCTAGATAATGAGATGAAGTTGACAAGAAATGATTCGTCGAAGGATGTCCATAATGCTTCCAACATCATTGACATGAAAAAACAGATATCTCAAGATGATAGGATTGATTTTTTATTGTAATAGAGGAGGTCAAATAAGAAAAGGATGTTTGACAAAAAGGACTTCTCTTGAACATATTAGCGACATGACTCCGGAGTGTGGCAACATTTCACTCAAATGGTATCATAGGCCATGATGACAAAATTGGTGATCGAATAAGAGGAAAATGGATTTCCCAAACCTACGGAGGCAAAAATATGAACGAAGTATGTACCTAACCTAACATGAACTCCATATGAGTGTCATGTTCAAGAGAAACAAGCTGCCCAAAATACACATAGGATGTTCACTTTCAAATTTCCCCCATTATTGCTAACGAGTACCTTTTTATTTTTGATAGCCAACGTGAAGAGGATAGCATATGTTGAGCGTATAATTTCATTCTTTGAATGAATCCATCCTATTAATTTTAATGAGCCCTAGGAAGGAGTAACTCAGTCTCGTCATGGTGACAAGTCTTTCGTCATTTAATATTTAACGAATCCAATGAAAGGGTAACTCGGTAACTTTTCATGTTTGAGGAGATTGAAATGAAACAAAAATAAAATCCCATCATGTCCCTTTTCCTAAATCATATCTTGAATCTGAAAAGGTAGAAAAAAATACCCAAGAGAACCTCTTGATTATGTTTGATCAAGGTATTCCTTTTTCGTAAATAGTTAATCTCAGCCCAAAAAAGGGGTAAACATATATTGAGACCACGTCAATTCATTTACTTTAACAAGTTTGAAAATACAAGTACTCAACAATATTTTCATTTTTTGAGAGTTAGAAAAGAGCTTAAATTTGACTCCTCCTGGAGGAACGAGTGGTATAAGAGGTAGGAACTAGTTCTAGTGATGGTGGAACTTTTGAAAACACGTAAAGGTCAAGAGGTTGGCTAATAAGACCACTCATTGCTGCGGTTCCTTGGGAAACGGTAAAAACCAAGTGAAAGCGTACGATTGGCCAAGAATATGGTGACGATGGAATGAGAAAACCAAGGCTCATATAGTAGCAAAGGTAGATAAAATTGGAATCATGAGAGGTGTATAGGATTGGTTTCATTTTTACAGAAGCTTGAAACACGTGAAATTATGCTTGAGAATTGGTTTCATTTTTTTACAAGCTTGAAACAGAGATAAAATATGGTTGAAGTAAGTTTGCATTCCCCCATCATGGTGAATAAATATGAGGTACATGCCCCCCTAGATTAATTTCATTCACCGAAGTATATTTTTGGTTACTAACAAGTGGATGGAATGAAGGTTCATTTACGAGATCAAGTGAATGACTCAATTGGGAATTTACGAGATCTAATCAAATATTCAAATTGAAAGGGGATGTGTTTAATTTTTAATGAGCTTGAAACATTAAAATAACTATGCTCCTAGGGACCTATTTCATTTAATAACGAGGTTGACATAGTAAAAGAACTATCTTCATAATGATCTATTTCATTTTTTAATGAAATTGACACAAGACAAGGAACTTTGCTCTGAAGAGCTTGATTCACTTTTTGAGGAGCTTAACATGATAAAAGGAAATTTTCTCCGACACTTTTATCATGGCCCATAACAGGTCATGGATTCCAATAGGTTCTCAGCAGATGGGAGAACAACACTCTCAAAATCAAGGTCCAATTTCCCCATTACATGATGCACAATATCACTGACTAGATCATTAGTAGACACAGACATGGAATAGTTTTCCACGTAATTGACCTATGGCGAGGATGATACCACTTTCATGTAAGGAAAATTTAGGGATGATAGTTTATTGGGAGCCAGATTAGGACCAATGAATGACAATTGATCAATGATCAAAATTATTCCTTCATGTGGGAAACATACCACACGAAAGAGAGAAGAGACAAGAGCTCCCATGACATAAGTATAGTCACGCCCAAGGAGTAAGTTAAAATAAAAGGGGAATTATATAAGTGTCATGTCTATATAGACATTATTTCCTCCCAAAGTGATAGGAAACTTAGGAGGGATCCCTAACGGTTGATTGGTTCCTCTGTTAAACGCTAACATATTTTTGGTAACAGACACAAGCTGCGAAGAATCGAAAGCTTGCCAAGTAGTTGAGGAAAAAATACTAACAGGTGCACCTTCATCTATTATGGTGCTAGGTATGGCCACATTAAATACTTGTACCATGATCTCAAAGGGAACGTAATAAGGAAGATGATATCCTGTCAGTCGACTCCCATCAAAGGAAGCAACCAGACTACTTGGGGGAGTGTGCAGTGGGAACAAGGGAACTTCCCCCTTTTGTTATTGGAACGAGAGGATTTCCCTCCAATTCATGGGAATCTGAGGAAAAAAAAAAACATCATTCTCTATGGGAAAAGCATGATCCACTAAGGGTGGAATCAGGTCAAATTTTTTCTCAAATAATGGTTGGTCGAGAACAGATTCATGTGATTCACTTTCGGAGAGAGTGGGATTGACCATAGATGATTTCTAATCAATCACTTTATCAACTGGCAGAGGATCACGAAAAATATTCTTATAACCAGAAGGAAGGCAAGGTTGAGAAGCAGTAAGGTTATCCAACATTTTTGTGACTTCATCCGTAAAAGGACAAAGGTGAATGGGAGGATTCCCTCCACATAACCTAGAGGGAAATTCGACTTTACCCTTTTTCCCATGGGTGTTGTTATCACTAGTTGAGGTTTTGTCACCAACATGATCTCCATAGGCTGATGACAAGGGCCTATTTGAGTTGATGGACAACAATTCTAACACCCTAGGAATACCAGGACAATCTCTAAGAAGGTGGTCACCCTTACATAGCTTGCAAGGTAATTTGACTTTGTGGAATTGATTGGAAGTTTTTTCAACATCATTTTCATTAGGAGCAATGGTCACTTGGTTTCTCCCTTTCTTATTTTTCTTCTTCTTATTCATTCTCTACTTCTTCTTATTAGCTTCTTGGTTACTATAATCTATACTTTCATCAGGAAAAGAGGAAGAACGAGGTGAAGAAACAGGCGAAGAAGGTGAGGGGTCAAATTTAGGATCAACATGAGTTTGACATTGTTCAGGTGAAGGAAAACATGGTTGAAAAGAAGCTTGGAAATTTGGAACCATGAGGGTTGAAAATAACCAAACTGGCAAACCAATGGTTAATCCTAGGAGGGTCAATGTTTCCATATAGGGAATACCAATATTTCCAAAAGAAGGAAAAGGACTAGGATTCCCATCTGAGGGGATTCCTTGATTGGTAAACTCGGGAACTATTTCCATTAGTCTCAACCTAAGATCTACTAAGGAGTTGTGCACGGGTAAAATGTTATTTCATGGGCAGTAAAATTTAGAAATTAAACACAAAATAGATTAAAAAGGGGTAAGCTAGGAAAAATGTTTACCAAGTATCCATGAACTACATAATACCTCCTGGTGAACCAAGAACTACGAGTAGGAAATCTCTCTGAATGTTGTGTTTGGTGTATCGCGTTTACAAGGCGACTGACTCAGTTACCTATGACAGGCTTGCAACCTAATGGTGTCTCCCAAAATATATGCAACAGTATGTGGGAGTTGAGTCCATAATAGTGTTTTCTAATGCATAACCGTTTGATTAGAGCGCCCCAAATATACTTATCATACATCAATATACTTACATAAGTGGGACGGGATATCACCCTCGGATTGTAATGCAGACTGTTAGAAACATCTCCTACGTTTAACGACGTCGGCACACATCTCCAACGTAGTCCTATAAATGATTGTGTTAATTTAAAATGCTCCTTAGGTTAATTTGAGTTCATTTTAAGTTGATCCTGATTAAAATTTCAACTTCAAGGCTCAAAACGATGTCATGTGAATACATATAATGCAATTAACATGAGAAGATGATTATTTCAAATCAATGAATGCTATCTAGTTTAGGGAAGAGTTTCAAACAATGATGAAACAAACAAAAATGCAGAAAAAAAAAACATTTTCCTAACCAGATGACTTTCACTATCCCAATTCAAGTCAAAACATTCAAAGATGCAAATTATGCAATGTAATCTATGCAAAATTTCCTTTTTCTGAAAATTATGCAAATGTAATCTATGCATAATTTCCTTTTTTTCCGAAAACTATGCAACAGTAATCTATGCACAATTTCCTTTTTTCTTTTTGATACATAAGAATGCACCCAATGCACTTTTCAATGGAATGAGAATATACTTAATGAAACTTCCAATGAACGATAATGCACTCAATGGGCCTCTTATCTTTCAATCATTAAATAATGTAATCTGAGTTGAATGATAGATCTCAAAAATGACTTTTAAATGAAATATGATCTAATGCACTTTAACGAAAAGTAAACTTTGAGATGAAAACTAAATGAATTCAAAATAAATTTCTTTTATGGTCTCAAAAGAACTAATAATACTCAATCAACAAAAAATCATTATTCCTTCCAAACACACAAGCAACAAATAATAATTTTAATTTATTCAAAGAATCAAAGACTCAACCAAAATTCACTTTTACCACTTCAGGTATAGGATGGAGTTTTACACACTACAAAGAAACTAACACCAAAAAGACAAAATTTAATGCATAAGATCAAGAGGATGATTTCAGAGATCATTACACACAACCTTTTAGCAAAAACCCTACAAATTCAAAAATTTAAGGATCAACGCTACTTTACATAGCAAAAACCGTGCTGACAGGGTCTTCAACACTACTTTAGACCCCCAAACCCATGACAGAAGTGCTACTCTGCATAGAAAAAATAGTGTTGGTCTATGAAACTGTACCAGCATGAGGAGAAAGTGGCAAACATGGTTTTCAACGTGATTGGATTTATAAATATTTGCATTGGCAACGCGACTGTGTCTGGAAAAATATGTGTTGGCTGAGGAATGTTTAGGAAAAGTAATCCAAACTGAAGTAGGAAGCTAGATCTGATACTCTAAATAAAAAAACATTATGCATACCTATAGAGACCTAAACAGAATTAGATCTCAATGATCGGTCAAACAGATCAGAAATCAACCCAGGAAAGGGGAGGAAAAGAGCCTAAATCTCCCCAACGGAATCACAAATTTTGTTGTCAAGATAAATCCCCTTTGCAGATAGAGGCGATCTATCTAGCCCTAGATTGGGTCTAGAAACTTGAGATACTTTCTAATGAAAATATTTCTTAGCTAATATTCAAAATGTGACAAGAAAGGAAATAGAGGTACCTTTTCCTTATGTTATGTTCAAACTTGTTGATGATGACCTTGATCCACTATCCCTTTAGGCTCACTCCTAGCTACTGGTGGAACGTGAATACCTGCGGATGATCAAGAGGCAATAACAAATCTAATACAATACATAATAATCATTAAACATTAGCTATCTAGTAGATCAATGAGTACCAGAATATTTTCATAAAAGATTATACATTGATAGAAAGAAAACATCAGATGTTTTACTGATAAATATGAAAGGAAGAGCTTACAACCCAGGCCTTGATGTTGGATACCTCCCTTTGGTGAAAAAATGAGCCTTCACCAAAGCTCTAAATAATTCCTTCTCTTGAACAACTTAGGTGTTATCACAGTGCAAGAGTGTAAAGGGGGCAAGAGTTCAGACTAGCCCAACAATGACTAACCAGTAGTGGAAGGTTGGGGGCCAATTTATAGGAAGGGAGAAGAGGTTAGGAGCCCATGAAAGGTTGAGGAAGGTCCACTTTCTAAGGTATAAACCCCCATGGATGAGATCAAATCTCTAAAATCAGAGATCTCAACCCTATCACCACTGTTTAACAACCAAATCACCACCCAGGAACTTCTAGAGGTTGAAGCTTCTCCTCCATTTGAGAAAACACTGCCAAAAGGGATCAGCGCGGTTTTACAAGAAATAAGGGTGATGTCAGTGCTAAGGCAGAACTATCAATCTAACATAAATGCGAGCATGAAACTAGGAAATGCGCTGACTCAGAAAACTAGGGTTCTAACTAAGTTCCTTCAGTAATATTCCAAGCTAGTTTTCATTGACTCTTCGGGGGATGTCTTTACATATTTATTCATGGTAGAAAAATTGTACAAGGTCTGTCACAGGACACTTCAGGATCAGGGATGGTAAGTGAGCATGGTGACAAATTACTGTGTAACATTCAACAAGGTCAGCATACTCTCTAAATAAATATGAAGAGTCACAATCCTTAAGCAACAATATCATGCACCATAGGCAACATGAACATGTATCAATAACATATGTGCAAACCAAAAGTACCTCTAGCATCGCAAGCCATAGAACTGATCAATAACATCATTAACATATTCAAACCAATGTGCACAACATCATCTGTAACTTCATCATATGAAATCCATGTCTTATTCATAACTAATGACATAACGACAAAAATCTATATCTTCTCATCAATGAATTCATCATAAACACCATCATTTAGCAAGAATTTCTCAAGAAACCATAATGCCAACAATGTACTATTAGAAGCATAGAAGATGCTCCCCGTGAACCTGTGTTAATTATTCATCATCAAATCTAATCATATGTAACTCATCGATCAGCAAGCACATCAAATAACTACTTCATTAGAAACAATAGCATAAGACTTGAAACAACTCATAAACTCATCATTTAGAAACATCATATAGGCATTACCAATAGTATACAACAAACTAATATCATAACCAAAAAAGTGATAATAACTCATGGAAGCATATGATAAGCTCTCCTTGAATCTATACCACTTTTATCCATATCAGAGAAACATACATGAATTTCTATATGAAAACTCACATATATACACGAATGTCCTTCATGAGATCCACGTATAGAGATTAAACTATAGTAATTTACAATCACAACTCCCCTTGAACCTTGTTGTAGAGGTAAATCCCCTCTGCAGACAGAGGCAATCCCTACTAGCCCAGATCGGGTCTAGCAACAATCGTATCATGCTAAGGTGCAAGTTCCTAATTGCAATAAACCAAATGGCGAAGAAGGCTTACCTTGAATCCAACGATGTTTTTCATAGAGAAGATAGCACTCCAGTTCCCTTGCTCCGGCAGATCACAATCCTCACACTCGCCGTGATCGAACACCTGCACATGCAAGAAACATGACAAACACAAGCGTAAAACCCATTATATGCAATTATGTATCAGTCAAAGAAGACACAACTCATGATCATAATGAACAATACGAGTGGAACCATAACCAAAGATGCTTATAATTAATTCGTACAAAGGAAAATACAACCTGCTCTGACACTAAATCTTCCTTTGGCGGGTCGTCAATAGAATACGTCTTGGTAAAGCTCGTCGGGAATAAGACAAACCTCTCTCTTCGATCATCAATCTCCTTGCTACTGATTTGGCTCTATGAGGACTATCAAGGCTCTTGCAGCATTCTTTAGGCTATGAAGGCTCTTGGAGACTAGCTTGCAAAGAAAAATGGCAAGCTTATATAGATGGTGGAAGGGGAATTGGGATCCCTACAATCATGGGATTGGCCCTATCCTCAAGGAAGCTTCCATGAGAGGTGGAAAACCTCTTCCTCTACATGGAGATTCGGAGCCAAACCTCCCAACTCAATTTAGAGACCAGTTCAGGAATTGGTTGGAGTCAATATTCCGCCATTTATTTTTAAAAAACACTCCTTAATAACCCTGGCGCAGGTATAACACTGTGACAGTGCGCCAGCTGGAGCGCCCTATTTGGAGAATTTCCCTCATTGGTGTGGGTATAACATTGACTAGTCGCGCCAAGGATAAAAAGGCTATTTTTAGGGTTTTTCACAAGGAATTGTCTTCAGGGGAATGAATGTCCTTGTTCAGGGGGATGCCATGAAAGTGGTTTTAAGTCATGTCACTACTCACAGGTCACCGAATAAGCCCTCCAATGTGCGGGACGGGGATTGTAGGGATGGTGACAAATTACTGTGTAACAGATTCCCCCTAAAGCATGAGGCCCGAGAGAGAGAGAGGGGTGAAATGCTTTACGAGAATGTGTCCAACTGAAAACACTCTCATCGGAAAACCTGCATAGAGAAGTACAACTGATATCTCAAATACATGATATATGTGGTATGGGCGCAGCCATCCATAACATAGTATACAATAATCCAGACCCAAGGCATGGACGCAGCCATCTAGTAAGGATCTATAAATAGACTCAGGTATGGTCGCAGCCATCCAATGAATGAGTCATGTAACCAATCATAGTAATCCACAAAATCGTAGCCTGGATTTGAACAGACAAAATCCAGGGTCTTGCGCTCCATCTCGATCCGAATAAAGTACAATTTCAAGCATGCGAATAAGTGAGCTGAAGTCAAACATGCAAGAACATCATCTGATTACCAGCCAATGACGAAAGTTGTTAACAGACGCGAGAGGTACCACCAATAGTGACAATGGCCCTCAAGGTACTATAGGTATAATCTACGGCATGTGAATTAGTGAGCTGGCGTCGAACACCCGTAGAATCACTCGATCGGAAGCCAATGATGAAAACCTCACGTCGAACGCGAAGAACCTGCCATTGAGGCATGCAGGCTCCAAGGTACCAGAAGGGAGTCTCTAGATCAGCTTCCCGGATAATGAGCTGAATTCAACAGGAAGTGATCTTGATCGAAGGTGGGCCATAGTGTTTCCCACATCATCGACACGAGACAGAGGAATATAATGTCTTTGTGAATCAGGATCAGATGAGAATCAGAGGAAGGTTAAGACTTTGCAGAGGTCAACTTCTCTTGAACATATCGACGGCACGACAGTGGATTTGGCAGTATTTGACATCAAAAGATCAGGGGTCATGATGACGAGGCAAAGAGCAGATGAGAGGTCAAAAGGGATTACCCAAACCCATGGAGGCAAACAGATAATGAGGTGAGATGTCCCCAACCCGACACGAATGCAGACAAGTGCCATGTTCAAGAGCGACATACTACCGACACGACGATGATACTAGTTCCATTTCCCCACCATTTCTGGTGAGTACCCAAATTATTTTTGAAGAAAAGCTTGAAGGGGATAGCATATGCTTGTAATATAAATCCGTCCTTTGGATGAACCCATCCTAGTACATTTAACGAGCCCTAGGAAGGAGAAACTCGAATATCGTCATTACGACTGAATCCAATGTCATCAGGGTTTAACGAGTCTGACAAAGGAGGAACTCTGCACCTTTTCATATTTAGAGAGTTTGAAAAGATAGCGGAAAAGTAAACTCCAGTAGTCCCTTTTCGTAAATAGTTCCTCAGATCCGAAAAGGTAGAAAAATGTGTCTGAGAAAACCTCCTAGTCGCGATAGGCTAGGGTATTCCTTTTTCGTAAGTAATCTATCCCAGCCCGAAAAAGGGCTAAACGTATACTGGGTAGATGTCGTTTTGTGGCCACTTTAACAAGATCGAAACGACAAGGGACTCGAAAATATTTTCATGTTTAGAGAGTCGAAAAAGAGCTGAAAGATGACTCCAAAATGACTTTTTCGTGTTTTTACCGAGTCCGAAAAAGTATAAAATACAGCTCGTATCGCCGTTCAAGTCACGTAAAAACCTGTCGCTGCACATAAAGGCAAGTGTAAAATCCATTTTTCGACAAAATATGTTAAGATATTGAGAAAAATGACTTTTAAAACCTAATTTTGACTTCAAAAGTTATAAATATGCCACAAATGGTAAAAACTAATTTACTTTTACTTTTTACCTCATTTGGAGAGCAACATTGGTCCTTTTGTGTGCGAACTTGCGGCGGTGATTGCGACTGATCCAGGACACCATCCAGATCCGTGTTTGTTCCAGGTAAGAGGCATTCCCTTAAGCTCTGTTTTGATCTAGTTTTTATGAATTTCCATTGTGCATTCGATCTCTGAAGGAGACCTTTTGAAATTTTAGGGCTCCGCCCATTGGCGCGGGTATCAGGCACGGACCCGTGCCAATGGACCTTTACTCACAAAGGGGTCGCGCAAATGGCGCAACGTGGTTTTCCGCTTTAAATTTCTAAAATGTGAGCCATTAATATGGATTTTTTAAGTGTAATAGAGCTCTAACAAGGCATTTTGACCATGTTGGTGCAGGTATCCAGGCACAATGGTGATTGAATGGAAAGAGAGGGAACATGGGGAAGAGGATGAAATGGCTATGGAAAATGAAGCTTCCATGAATGCACTCGAGACTGTGGTCTCAATAAATTCTTCCTCACGCCATGTTTACGAGCTCAACCTGAGCTATTACAGTACTTGGTCAGCATATGGGATGAAAATGAAGAAGTGTTCAAACTTTGGGAACAAGTATTAGCTCTTGAGGTCTCTGATGTTTACTTTATAACCAGATTGTCGCGCAGAGGTCCAGTGCTGATCATAACGGGGAGTAGACCTTCCGGAGAGAAAATGGACATGGCAATAGCAAGATTGTGCCCAGGGGCACGAACAGGATCAGGAAGTGGGAAGGTGGACATCCACACTGTCCGCGACCTAGCACTCAAGGTAGTGCTTCATACCATTACGCAGGCTGCAGGATCACAGGCCCCACATGAGGCAACAAAGGCATAGCTCCTATTAGCCTCCGAGTGCATGAATCCTACACTATTTTATTGGGCTACCACAGTGAAAACCAACATCAAAAGGTAGCTAACAAAGTGCAAGCAAGCCAAACTAAAGCAGTTTGGATACGGTTCCATTCTGGTGTCGTTCATTTTGGAACGACTACCCATTTTTCAGGGCCAAGGGGCAATAGTTGCTGAGCTGGTACCAAGAGAGCCAAGGATGTTTCGCTGGGAAGCACTTATGCCCAGATCAAGAGGAGGCCAACATATGTCCTAGAGGCCCGAGTTCTTTGTGTGGTTATGGTGTCAACTGATCGTGGTTGAGGATTGGCCCTATGATGGGACTGATTTCACTGGAGATCCCGATCTTCCACTCCCGGAAGGGGAGGACTGGGACGAGGAGCTGGGTATGATTCTCTTTTTGATTTTATGTATTTATGATTTTTTTGGTAATACATGTCCGTTCTAACAACAGTTTTATGTGTATGCAGATGTTGGCCCAGGGAGGCCCGCGGGCATGTCGCCCATTACGCGGAGGACCCATCTCACACATGGCCCTCAGGCTGAGGGTGGCGAAGGTAGCGAGCTTATCCAGAACCTGGAGGGCATTTCCCGGGGAATCCCAGACTATGCACGGCTGGCAGACGTCCCATTAGCTTACCAGCGACACACTGTGGGGGTGCCTAGTCCTCCATAGACTGCTGAGGAAATTGGTGTGCACAGTGGCATGTTACCACGAGCACCATGCTGATTAGCTATTTAGGGATTTCATATGCATATTTTTTGAGAGACATGTTGTCTCTGGCTATTATTAGACAAACATGTATATTTTTTTTACTTTATGTGATGTACTGCAAACTATTCGACACATATATCTATACATCTATTTCTGGATGGATCTTTTACATGTGATGATGTTTTTATAAGTTGCGCAAATGTCGATCTAAAACCAAATTGGCTACTGCATCTATTAATGTATTCATATGTATAGGTATGTGTTGATATGTGATATAATAATAAAAAATTCCAGTAAACGAATATGTAGATACAAACATAAAATGGATGGGTTTCTTACTGAATAATGACTGTTAAGTTTTAATACTACAAGATGTGAGTCCAAATACACAAGTAATGCATGAATACTGAGGTTGAAAGCCCCGGTTAATAATTCTAAAATAGCACTATACTCCGCAACATTATTTGTGGTAGGCCCTAGACACACACCCTGCAAATTAAACAACTCACTAGCAGGATCATAGATTACCCAGGCTGCCGAGGATAGATTCCTGGTACTGCAGGAGGCACCATCTACAAAACCGACAAAAGGAGCAAAATACATCTGCACAATCAGGAAGACCCAATCAACAGAAGGACGCTTACAACACACATCACACCACACAAGCACACAAATGAATATACACACTTATGTACACACACCACACCAAAAATAACTCAAGCGTAGTATTTTTTAAGGTACAACCCGTTCCTAGGTTGTGCCAATGGAACTCCTTCGTAATCGATAAGCTCATAAGCCCCATTTTTCAATACTCATTTTACTATGTAGGGCCCATGCCAATTGGGTTGGAACTTGCCTACTCCAAGTTTGTCGTGCGCTTGGTCGTATAGGAGGACGAGGTCCCCTTCGACAAAGGAACGTGGAGAAACTGATTGATCAAAATGAGCTTTGACCCACTTCTTCTGTGCTTCAATGCCTAAGGCAGCCAAGCGGCGGGTTTCATCTAGCCGTTCCAAATATAAGAGACGCTCTTCTTCAGGAGAAGTGTCAGGCAAAAGTTCCACAGCCAACTTTAAGGAAGGAATTTTACACTCAACCGGAAGAGTTGCTTCTAGACCATACACCAATTGGAATGGTGTGAATCCGGTCGCACTCTTTGCTGACGTTCGGTAGGCCCAAAGAGCTGAGAACAATTGGAGATGCCAATTTGAATTATGAATACCAATTGTTCGTTGAAGCATGGTGACCAAAATTTTGTTCACAGCCTCAACCTAGCCATTTTCCTGGGGGTAATATGGTGTTGAGCTATCATGTCGCAAGCCCAATCTTGATGTCAGCTCGGCCATCATGTAATCTCAAAAATTAGTGCCACGATCGGTAACAATGGCCTGAGGGACCCCGAAACATGCAATAATGTGGTTGAAAATAAACTGGGCAGTTGTCTTACCATCGGTAGCTAGTGTAGGCATCGCTTCGGCCCACTTAGTAAAGTAGTCGACAGCGACGATTATATATGCATGCCCCCCGGCCGAATGAGGGTTACACGACATAAAATCTACGACCCATTTTGCAAAAGGGCTGATGGTAATGACAGGGTGCAGAGGGAGAGGTGGAGTGTGCATCTTGCGCTGAAAAACCTGGCACGCATGACATTTTTGGACTGCAACAATATAGTCTTTGAATATCGATGGCCAGAAGTAGCTCGCACGTAAAATTTTCTGGGTGGTGGCATATTCAGACATGTGACCACCACAGGTGCCACTGTGATAGTCATTCAAGACTCTTTCAGCCTCTTCTAGGGTCAAGCACCGGCGGAGCACTGAATCTATTCCAACTTGGTATAAGGTATCTCCTATAATGCGGTAGGGTTGAGACTGATGCCGAATCCGACGTTGGGCATATTTGGTCAACTCTGATTGGAACGTTGACGTTTGAAGATACAGAATAATGTCACTGTACCATGGATCGCGAGTACTGATAGGGAATATGGTTTCATCCAGGATATGTTCCTCGGAGTGAGATGGGGTGGAGTCTGCAATGCCTTTAACAAAAGAACAAATAGTCAATTTGGAAAAAACTTTTTGCCAACCTTTTTTCAACAGATCCGATTCAGAAGAAAACAACTTGGATAAATGCCTTAAAAGGGGTTTCAGTTCAAACGTGGTTCTTATTCAAACTCGATCTTATCAAGATGATTTACTATCCGAAATCTTTTCCAATAAGAACTAGGAAATGTTTCATCGTATTCAAGATTGGTTTGTAACCAAAAGTTTCAAAAACATAATTGGAAACGAGGGCATAGATGGGAGGAGTACTCTTTCTAATTCATCTAAAGAGGAACAGAAGATTAAACCATCACCGCATTTTAATGAACTTGCTAAAAAACAGGAGATGTATAGGATCTCTCAAATAGATAGTATTTTTTCAAAATGGGATTTGTTCAAAACATATATGCCATGGTTTTTTACCTCTGCATGGTGTAAATATCTTGAAAATATTCTTTTATATACTCTTCCAGAGATATTACTACATGGCAGTAATCCATTTGTTTCTATTTTGCAAGATATTAAGCATAATATTATGCTTAAGTGGAATATATTGTGGGAACTTTCTCATCCATTATGGGAACCTATAAAATGGAAATTGAGAACGAATCTAACCAATATTTTGAATTTGAGATTCAGAACGACTCTTATAAATAATTTTTTCTCTTCCTGCGAGGATTGTTTCATAGAGGAAACTAGTGATTGAGAATGGACACATCTGAGATTACTAAATGCTCGGAGGTATGAATATGGGATTCTTATCCCTTTTTTCGTTCTTACGTATTCTATTCTTCGATATTTTAAAGTGATTTATTCCGCCTTTATCAATTTAAAGATAGACTTTGAACTCATCTAGTATTTAGAGGATCCATCATACGTGATAGAGTTGCAAAAATTGATAAATCCTCCCGTGTATAATTACCTTCTCTATTATATAGACATAGAAAGTCTTCCTTCTATGAAGAGGAAGAGGAAGAATAGAAAGCTCAATTTTCTTATAACTATAATAAGAGAGTTGAACGGATTGTGCTCTAGCATGGATATCTCCGAAAAAGAGATGGAAATACTAGTTCAGTTTCTAATGACGGAAAAAAACCTTTCTCAATTTGAATCAAATATGACTATAAGTCATATTTTCCTCAAGAAGGAATTTGGAGATCAAATCACTGGACAGCCGGGGCTTATTCACTTACGATATTTGGCCCACACTTATCAAAAAGGTCTAATGAATTACGAGTTAAATCCGTTTTGTTTAGCGGAAAACCGGATATTCCTTGCTTTTTATCAGAAGATTACCTCTTCACAAATATTGTGTCAACCCAACCCCAAAATGCCTTTCTCATTCCACTCAGGATCATTATTTTCCAAGGGATTTTACTTATAGGTCCTATGGGAACTGGCCGATCCTATTTGATCAAAAGTCTAGCAGCAGACTCATATGTTCCTTTAATAAGAATATCTCTGAAGAAGCTCTTGTATGGTAAGTTTTTATATTACCCTGATCCTGGACGTATTCCTACTGAGTTTAATACTTTTTGGAGAGACACGATAGACCATTTCCATATTACCTTCGAATTGGCGAAAAGAATGTCTCCTTGTATAATATGGATTCCAAACATTCATGAACTGAATGTCAATGACACAATTACCCATTTATTTGGTTTAGGCTTCACTGACTCTTTCCTTGGTTTATTAATGAACTATATTTCTAGGGGTGGTGAGAAAGATTCTATTAGAAATATTATTTTTATTGCTTCGACTCATATCCCCCAAAGAGTGGATCCAGCTCTAATAGCTCCAAATCGATTAGATAGCTCGATCAATATTCGAATGCTTGTTATCCCATAGCAACAAAGGGAATTTCCTATTCTTTTATGTAGCAAGGGATTATACTCGGAAAAAGAGGTATCCTGTCCCGATGAATTTGGATCTATAACCATAGATTCTGATGCACGAGATCTAGCAGCACTGGCCAATGAAGCCTTAATAACTAGTATTACCCAAAATAAATCAGTTATAGACACTAATACAATTCGATATGCTATTTATAGTCAAATTTGTCATCTTCAATCTATGGATAATCAGGTTGGATCCGGTCAAAATGACGAAAGACTTATCTACAAAGTAGGAAAGGTTGTTATACAAAATACGCTTAGAAGGAATTCTCCCATGAATCCTCTATCTACCAAAAAGGAATTATGGAAGAAATGGTTTTGTTATTTGTCTGAATGGTATTTAGAACCTTCGATTGCCGAAACAACTATGAAGGAATTGACCATACCTCCCCATATTTTGGGTTTCTTGGCCGGATCAGTGGCTCGAGATTCTTGGTCTATATCGGAACGAAATAGAGAGAATTGGATTCCTCTTGATAAATTCGCTGAGCATGATCTTGATCTAGCTTCTAGTCTTTTAGAAAGTATTATGGTGGAGTTTCCATTTTCGGGAGGGAGAAAATGAGATCCGCAAAAACCAGTGATTTGGTCGAATTAGCAGTGGTAAAATCTAAGTCGAACTCCTAAAGGATGACGATCCATTTGGAGTATTTTCCCCCCAGTAATTGTTGAGATAGAATATACATCATGGGGTTGCAATTTGAAACCACGGTTACTGTACGCAACAGGATGTAGTGGTGGAACCGCTGCACAACTTTCACTGCGGCTAATGCCAGTTTCTTGACGTGAGCGTAACGCATTTCTGTGTCGAGAAGATTCCGTGATAGATAATAAACAATGTGTTCATTTCCATCATCGTCATCCTACACCAGAACCATAGCTATGGCGCTAATCACGGCGGCCAAGTATAGAGTGAAGTCACAGTGATAGTTTGGAGGACGAAGCAATGGAGCATTAATGAGTAACGTCTTGAGCTTCTCGAAGGATCACTGAGAAATCTCGTCCCAATGAAAGGGAACATTCTGCTTTAAAAGACGTGTGAATCCTTTGGCCACTTCCGCGTAATTAGGGATGAAGCGTCATAGGAAATTAGCTTTTCCCTGCAGACTCTACAATTGGTGTAATGAAAAGGGTGATGAGAGATTGACAATAGCCTCGAATTTTAGGGGGTCGAGGCGAATCCCATCCTTGGAGACTATGAACCCCAAAAGATAGCCATAATCCACGCAAAAGACGCATTTATGAGGGTTAAGCTGGATATTATAGCGTCTATAGCGAAGGAAAATCTGGCGGAGGTGTTCAGGATGGTCCTCTCGCCGAGCTGAATGAGCTGGAAAATCGTCTAGATAAGGCTGAATGATATGGCGTATGCCGTGAAATGCGTAAGACATAGCACGCTAGAAAGTAGCTCTAGCGTTCTTCAAGCCGAACGGGAGCTTTTTATAAGCAAAGGTACCCCAGAGACATATGAATGTAGTCTTGTGTTGATCGGCAGGTAAAATATTTATCTGATTGTACCTGGAAAAGCCGTCCATTAGGGAATAAATCTCACTCCCAGCACATTCATCAATGATTTTATCTATGAAGGGAGTGGGGTAGTTGTCCTTAGGACAGGCCCGATTAATATCACAGTAATAGTACCCTGTTTTTTGTCTACAAGGACGATATTTGAGACCCATTCTGTGAGGGGAATTGGGTAAATGAAGCCTGCGTTCAGAAGTTTTTCAACTTCTGCTTTAATGGTAGCAGCTTTGTGAGGATGCACTAGGCATAGGCATTCGTGCATGGGTTTCGCACCAAGATAGGTAGGAATCTCATGCACTACTATGCTGGGATCAATCCCAGGCATTTCCTCGTAGGACCAAGCGAACACATCTCTTAATTCATAGAAAAGATCAGTGTAAACTTGTATCTCGTCAGGAGAACAAGTTACTCCCACATGTATGTTCTCAACTATCCCCAGTTTGACGGAGATGTCAATCCGCAGGGTTTGAGTAATGTTGCTCAGGTTTCCCTCCGAAAGAACCTCATGTGTCAATATGGGCGTCTGGAGAGGTGGAGTAGGAACCTGAGATGCAAAACGCTCTAGAAAATCGGACATTGCCCCCAGGCTGGGCATGAAGGTCGAATGATGATGTCCTTTGCTCCAAGGCAGCTCCTCAAGAGACATTGTTTCAACAATGGCTTCGTCAGAATGGAATATCTCTTTAAGAGGATCAGCCGAGTCGGCCTCGCCGAGCCAGGGCGATTGAGAATAGATATCTAAAGCCATGCTCGAGGGAGCATGTTGAGGAGGAGGAGGATTGAATGTGATGAAGATTTCATAGTAATTAATCTCTACTGGAGTTAAGGGCATTGATTCTCCAAAATTAGTCACCTGTTCAAGCGAAGGGATGATCTAGGGGTCGTCGGACCTAGACATCATATTAATTTGAACGGTGTGTGGTGGTGGCGCGAGAAAAATACCCATGAGGACGGGGTCCTTGAAGAGACCGGGTCCTACACTGTCATGGGGATTGGGGATCTGATCCATGTAAGGAACATTGTTCTCAGAGGATGAGTTGAAGAAAGACAATTGATCCACAGTAACGATTTTTCCCTCATGAGGAAACTTGAGAAGTCGGAAGAGGGTGGACGGCACACATAACATGGCGTGAGTCCAACTGTGGCCGAGAAGAATTTTGTAGTTAAGCTTGGCGTCAACCACTTCTACTTCTACATTGACTGTCCTCCCTTGTAACGTAATCAACAAACTCTTGAGAACACCCAGGGGTTTTGATTCCTGACCATCGAATGCTTCTAAGGCATTGGGAGACGATGAAAGAGCCGAAGAGCCAATGGCCTTCTAGCAGGAAAATGACATGACATAGGTAGAAGCACCTTCATCCACAACACGCCTATGGATGTTGAGGCCATTGATCCCGACTTGGATCACAAGAGCAATTTGATGCGGAAGTCGGGGGGTAAATTTTTCTAGGTCGAAGGTGAGAAGATTAGAATCAGTGAGATTGATTCCACCGATAGCAGACAACATATCTTTCCGTTGCGAAGGGAAAATTTGAAGGACTTCCAATGCGGACATAGCAGAAGGTGCCTGTGCCAAATCCTCAACAATACTCTAGTGCTGAGCGGCACGGGCATTTGGATTATAGGAATATCTTCACAGAACACCTTTAGAGGGTGGCCTCACAACAGGTTCAACAGTAGGCTTCTCAATTTCCAAAGGACTAGAGATAGGAGGATGAGGTGGGCCATCCACAACTTCCTTCCCAGCTGCCTGACGCGATCCGGCATAATCCTTCGAGTGCGTAGCAATTGAGACAGGTGCAGCACCATTCATCATAAATACCTGGGACCCAAATGGTGCAGATGGTGAAGGTTGTTCAACCATCTAGGTCTGCTGAGACAGGAACGGTTCTTTGAGAACTGCTGGAGTCCCTTTGGAGCCTTTGAGAAGTTGACTAATATTCAGATCGTCGGGGACAATCCTTGGTATAATGATCTCCTTCACAAATAAGGCAGGGGTACTTCTATTTATGTTGAGAACCGTCATCAGTACGAGATTTAGAAGACTCTAGTTTAGGGGCGTCAGGTTTGGATTTTCCTTTGCCCTTCTTCTTTCCTTTGGAGGCCTTTCTGTAGGATTAGACTGAATGGCATTGACCTCCGCAGTTTCCTTAGAATCTAGAGGAGTGGGAAGAGTAGAATTATTGGAAGAATTGGACTTCTTCTTCCCGTTTGAAGACTTTCAATAATTTTGAGACATGAAACCAATAACACCATCCACCGCTGGGGTAGGTGGAGCTTTAGAGGTTCCCGGGCATGGAGCATCAGTCAAAATATGATAAAGCGTGCCGAACTGAGAGTATACTAGATCAAGATACTGGGCATGCGCTATGGCTTGTTCTTCAGTCACACACGCCCCCATTGCAATATCTTGGGTGATTTTTCTAACGAAGGAGGTGGTGAACCAATGAGTTAGTAGTTGATCAAGTATATCAAACTTGATCAGTCTACGATGACATCACCACTCATGAATGTGATAAGATATGTGGGTGGCTTTATCCTACTTCAACGAAGTTAGGAGATGCATCCCAGCTTCATAGCGAACCGATAATTGAAAGTGAGTCAGAAAAGCCATTGCTAACGTGTTGAAATCTTGAAAGATGCCATGGGGTAATTCGATATACCACTTAGCGGCAGCACCGGTAAGAGTGCGCTGGAAGAGACGTAGACGAATTGAATCATCGACCCAAGAATTAGACGAACACCACAAATGGTAGGCCATTACATGAGCTTGGGGGTCCTCTCCAGCTTTACCTTCAAACTTAGGGCAATCGCGAGGTACCTTGGTCGAAACCGGGGGCCAATAAGGATTGTGAAGAATTAGATCATTGATTAATTTAGAAACGTCCGGTAACTCCAAGGTAGCCAAGAACGGCAACTGCGGATTAACAGGCATACCAGGCCCTCGATAAGGACCTGTACCTATACTCCATGTTGGTTGAGTGTATCCTTGCCCCCATGGGTTCTGTCCCAGAGGATTCTGACCATAGGGGGTATAGGGCGTATAACCAATCTGATATGGCTACTAGTAACCAGTGTACGGGGGTTGATAACTAGAGTATGGACCTTGTTTATATGTTGGCCCCATTTGAGCAGTCTATGGATTTGGCTGCTGAGTATAGGTGTAGCCAGGCTGTTGAGTGTAATAATGGGAACCTTGGGGCAGGTTATAAGTCAGTCGAGATGGACCTTGAGAATAGTAACCGCCTTGGGGTTGAGTGGGCTGCTGGTAGGTGGGACCCTGCTAAGCCTGATAATTAGGGTGCACCGGTTGATTCGATTGTGGCGTCGAGTAAATTGGTTGTTGATCAGGGTTGACAGGATGTGCAGGCTAGCCTGGTTAGACAGGTTAGACAGGCTGACCTGGCTGGACAAGTTGCCCCAGGTGAACAGGTTGCCCTGGGTGAACAGGTTGTGCCGGTTGTGCAGGTTGACTTGGCTGTTGTGGAACACCATGTTGTGCCAGATGGTCTGGTTGGCCTGGTGGTTGTGGAACACCAGGTTGTGCTGGATGGGCCGATTGGCCTGGTGGTGGAATGGAACCAAGTGGTGGCTGGTAACCGGTTTGACCTGCAGCAGGACCATAAGATGATCATGGCTGTTGTGCAACATTCAGACCAATAGGATACTGAGGTTGTATGGGTTGGGAAGGTTGGACTTGCCCCCCAGGACCATATACTAGCCTTGGTTGGTACCCTGGTTGACTTGTGAGTCCCTGAGGTTGCCCAGGTTGGACTCCAGGGAGAGGCTGCATAGGTTGACCTGAAGGGTTGTAATATTGTCCTTGCGGACCGTATAATGGCCCCTGCTGGCCCGAAGGGTAGCCCTGTAAGGGCTATCCTTGCAGGTCATAAGGATAACCAGGCTAGCCCGAAGGTTGGCCTTGAAAAGGTTGTCCTTGCGGGTTATAAGATTTCCCAGCCTGGTTAGACGGAAAACCCTGAGCATGAAGGTGAGCTTCTAGAGCGGGTAAACGTAAAGGATTCCCGTACTCATCGTACTGATATGGAAAAACATAAACGAGTGTAACGTCCTGTGCATAATGCAAAAAATATGAGTGGTTGGGATCTTGAGAGGATTGTCTGACCTCAAGGTTTGATTGTTGTAAGGACAATCGATACTCCTCAGGAGAGATGTTCTCCGACATAGCAGATGCTATATAGACATCTTTGGGAAGTGATGCAGCCCTTACGGACTGAGTGGTAACAACAGGTGTAGATGTAGCCACACAAATAGTGGGCCTGACGGGTACAAAAGTGACCAGAGGGGATGACGTGATGGGTGTCCTTGGAGACATCCCCAATGAAGGAATAACTAGCCTTGTAGAGGGAGTTTATATCCCCATAGAGGCAACGACGGTCATGATCTGACTCAAAGATCTATATCCTGCTGGAAGTGAGGGACCAGGTGAAGATATAACAGATAACTCAGGGTTGTATTCTAGGAACAACTGGTAATCTTCACCAGACGTGGGAATTTCCTCACCAGGAGAATGGCTGGATGAGCCCATATTTGAACCTTCCGCTAGATCTGCTAGAAGACGGCAAGGACTAGGAGGAATAACAGTAGCTATAAAAGGAAAACTTGATGTAAGAGGAGGGAAATGTTCCCCTACTCCAAATCCAGACCAAGGGTGGGATAAGGGCCAATTGAACTCAACTGATCCTCCGAAGGGTAGCTCAGATAGAACCGGTCGCCCGTCGGGAAACTCAGAAACGATGGGCTGCTGATGTTCAGCAGAGGATTGAGAAACCTCTGATGAATCATCCATATATGGACTACCAGTAGACGAAACTGAGGGTTCCGCCACTATGACAATAATGACAAAAGGAAAATATCAAACACAACACACGGGCTAAAACGAATCAAGGCACACAATCAAACGACCAACAAGCAAGATCTAACAGGGCGTGTGATCGCGGGTGATTTATTTTACGACATTGAAACTTAGAAACTTCACCGTTTCATGTTTTAAGAGTCGAGAAACGGATGAAAGATGACTCTATCTCTTTTAGTTTTGAAGCAAGTGTGAAAGGACAAGCGCTTGGTGATCTTTTCAAATTTAAGGAGTCAGATAAGATCAAAATGACTGCTTAGGAATTCTAGGCAAAGGGAGTACGAAATAACCGTGAACTGCAATATACACCTTGGTTTCAAAATGAAAGAGAAATCAACCAAGGACTTAACGTACGTGCAGGCAATCTCCCAGAATGTTGTGTCCGGTGTATCACGGGTATAGGGCGGCAGACTCGGCTTCCTATGGATAAAGGATGGCAACCTAGTGGGGTCTCCCTTTATATACGCAACGGTACGGGGAGCACAAGTCCGTACTAGTGCTATCTAAAGCCAAGAGGTGAACGATAGCTACTAGGTTTAAAGACGCCAGAACACGTCTCTAGCCTAGACCTCTAAATATTTCGTTAATGTTCCAATGCTGCCTTAGTGTAAATTGAATAAATTTTAATGTTTATCTTCAATTATGTTTCAATTTTCAGGCCCTAGCGAGTTTTATGTCTCAAAATATCCTAAATGCACACTACATGGCACAGAATATCATTTCATTCAATGAAAGCTAATTACGAGAGAGTTAAGAGCTTTTCACACAATAACAAAATGATCAGACAACAACCAGTAATGTCTCTAAAGCATCTAATGGAAACTAAAAGCTTTTCTTTCAAAGTTACTAATCAATAATAACACAGAAAATATTTGATTCACACTAACTAATCAAAAGCAAAAAAGATTTTTTTTGTATTTTCAATGTTTAAGAGCAAAGTGCACTAAACAAGATGAAAACCAATGAAAAGAGCAATTTGAGAAGCGATAGAAAAGGAGTAAAAACAAGAAAATTTCACTCAACGCAAACACACAATCAGACCTCAAATTGTCAAAACAATCCCTCAAAACCAAGAGAATCCCAAAGACTCAAATGAACCATGTAATCTAGGCTCAAAGAGAGACAAAGCGAAATTCGAATGAAGAAGAAACAAGTCACTCAAATAGCGCAACGAAACGATAGACAACCACCAAACGAATGCAGAGAAGAAATCACAAGGTTGACTGAACAGATAGAAACCAAAAACTCCCACGGGAGGCTCGACACATTATAGCACCTAGATGCCCTAGGGCTAGAATGTAAAATTGATAGAAACGGGAAAACAACCAAAGGATGAAAATCACAGTTAGTCAAACAAGGCTCCAGAACACTCAAGCAGTCATGAAAATGAAACCAAACACACAGATCAAGCTCAGAAAGCTCAAAACAGAGTAAACCCTAGCACCTTACAGGATTGGCGCGACTGTTAGGCGGAATCTAGTGCCATAACAGGATTGGCGCAGGTAATACACTGGCAACATGCGCCAATGGGCGCGAATGTCAGGCTAATAAGCACGCTAGTCGAGTTTACTAAGGAAAAATAAAAAAGAGAAATTCAAGGAATATACTAGTGATGGTAAAGCTAAACAAAAGCCAAACACACAGAAAGAGCCAGCCAAAAGAGATGATCAAGCAAGAAAAGCCAAGAATCGACCGAAAATACAAGACAATACTCCAAATCAATGATCCCCAGTGGAGTCGCAAATTTGTTGTAGAGGTAAATCCCCTCTGCAGACAGAGGCGATCCCTACTAGCCCAGATCGGGTCTAGCAACAATCGTATCACGCTAAGGTGCAAGTTCCTAAGTGCAATAAACCAAATGGTGAATAAGGCTTACCTTGAATCCAACGCTGTTGTTCGTAGAGAAGATAACGCTCCCGTTCCCTTACTCCGGCAGATCACAATCCTCATGCTCGCCGCGATCAAACACTTGCACATGCAAGAAACATGACAAACACAAGCGTAAAACCCAATATATGCAATTATGTATCAGTCAGAGAAGACACAACTCATGATCATAATGAACAATACGAGTGGAACCATAACCAAAGCCGCTTATCATTAATTCGTACAAAGGAAAATACAACCTGGCTCTGATGCTGAATCCTCCTTTGGCGGGTCGTCAGCGGAATACATCTCGGTAAAGCTCGTCGGGAATAAGACAAGCCTCTCTCTTCGATCGTCAATCTCCTTGCTACTGATTTGGCTCTATGAGGACTATCAAGGCTCTTGCAGCATTCTTTAGGCTATGAAGGCTCTTGGAGAATAGCTTGCAAAGAAAAATGGCAAGCTTATATAGATGGTGGAAGGGGAGTTGGGATCCCTACAATCATGGGATTGGCCCTATCCTCAAGGAAGCTTCCATGAGAGGTGGAAAACCACTTCCTCTACATGGAGATCCGGAGCCAAACCTCCCAACTCAGTTTAGAGACCAGTTCAGGAATTGGTTGGAGTCAATCTTCCGCCATTTATTTTTTAAAAACACTCCTTAATAAGCCCAGTGGAGGTATAACACTGTGACAGTGCGCCAGCTGGCGCACCCTATTTGGATAATTTCCCCCATTGGCGCAGGTATAACACTGACTAGTCGCGCCAAGGATAAAAAGGCTATTTTTAGGGTTTTTCACAAGGAATTGTCTTCAGGGGAATGAATTTCCTTGTTCAGGAGGATGCCATGAAAGTGGTTTCAGGTCATGTCACTGCTCACAGGTCACGGAATAAGCCCTCCAATGTGTGGGACGGGGATTGCAGGGACGGTGACAAATTACTGTGTAACAAACCTGTACTATCTATTCTTATTCATTTTTACTTCACCAAAAGTAGTGTTAGTACAACAGAGTATCAAACCATCATAGAGAATTATTGTCAATATTTTCATGCATATATCCCTCTCAGATCACATATCATTGATCCTATGGACCTAATAATCATCACCTACTCTTCATGAGTATATATTCCTCACATTCACTTTTGTAGTCACTATTAAAAAAGTTCATTAAGTAAAGTAGACTACAGTGGGAACCATCTTCTTTTATTTTGAATATGAAGAAGAGGAACTGTCCCTCTTATTTATGCCCGAATTCTTCTTTACTAGCACATATAACTTATCTGGATTTATGTATCCTCTTGCTATAACCTTTCCAGTTTATTCATCTATAATCTTACATTTAGTTGATGTAAAAAAAATTATACGTCCATTATCAAATAATTTCCCTACACTTGAATATTTTTCTTTAGCCCTTGAACTAACAATGCATCAGTATCTTTTCAATAATTATAAGATTGGATATACCTTTTCCTAGAAATTTTTCTAGAGCATTATTTCCAAGAATAACTTTACTATCTTCTTTTTTCTTGAGAGATTCAAACTTTTTCTTATGTCCAGTCATGTGATGAGAGCATTTATTGTCTATGTACCATTCATCTTCATCTTAAAATGAGAAAATAATAAGGCCACCCCTTATTTTTTCTTCTACCTTTTTCTTAATATGAGAAGTGATAGTGGATCCATATTTCTCAGGTATTTTGGTAACAATATTCTAGCCTAGTTGCTTGCCTTGGAGGAAACCAACTTGTTGTTTGTGTGAATTCATTAAATTTTCCTGCATTATTTTGCTACATGCCCAAACTTGTTACAATTATAACACTATATGACCAAAAAAGGGAGCAGAAAAATCATAATTTTTTTGTCTCATACCTCTTCTCTTGCAATCAATAGCTTTGTGAGAAAATATGTTGTAAGAAAATAAATATCCCTTGAAAAAACCTGAGTACCTAGGTGTTGATGATCTTCCCATGAAGTGGCAATTTTATTGATATCGAAACAATATGTTTCTACAGTTTGTTGCAATGTGTCCATAATTATGACATATAAAACATTCAAAATCATTGATAAGAGGAGAGAATTAATTAATGTTTATATCATTGGCAGCAAATTAATTCCTTTGAAAATTCATTTTCCTTGGATGATGATTTGTTTGAATTCTTATCTCTTTATCAAGAATTTCATATTTTGTATTGTTATCCTCCAGGTTCCTTGCACAATCCTATGAACTAGATTCCCTCTTTACAATTTCATGAAAACCAAGGCGAAATTTAATGGAGGTGTTAGTCATCCATAATTTTTACTATCTGTAGATGACTATAGATTGGTTCTAGATTTCTAAAAACAATATTCCTGAATATTGTGAGTTTTAGAAATCTCACTGCCTTCATTATCCTTATGATAATTTTTTCACTATTTCATTATCCCATCATGTCATGCTCAGCTCACCAATCCCAAAAGACCCATAATGGGCTCATACCACTCATTTTCATCTATATTCTGTCACCCCTGACCTTAGCACTTTGTTTTGGCTTTCCTAATTCCTCCACTTGCCACCTAGGATCACCAACAAACCTACTCACTCTTGTGTTTCCCGGATACATCAAGCATTGATGGTCTCTAAAATATCTCTGTAGACTATTTAGATAAATCAAGTACATTGGATTTTGGATCTTCAATAAACCACTTTGTCAATACTCTGTTTTTACACTTGAAGATTCCAAACCAATTTTAAGTCAAAGAGAGGTCAAAGAATCCCCACTAGGTCAATTAGGGTTTCATGTGTTTCAAGGTCATCATCTCCAAAAAAAAAACTACCATTTAGCTTCAAAGTTTTCACATAAGGTAATGAGATATCTTGACACTTTTGCAGAAGCAATAAGAGGCCAACCAGTAGAGGAAATTGATAAGATAAGATTTCTGCTACTCAATGATGACATCTTGCAGCAAGGGAGACAGGAAAACTAGAGTTTTTTAGGGAAATTTTCTTGGTTTCATGACTTCCATGGTTAAATCATCAACAAGGCCTGTACCTTGATGCTCTTACACCTTCCCCTATCCTTAATATACCTTCATAAACACTTCCCGTCACTCCTATCCCTCAAAATCATCATTTTTCTACAAATCCTAGTCTATTGCCACAATTTGACAATTTTTGAGACTAGGCCTGTGTTTTGCCCTGTTGGACCCCTTCCCCTCACTCAATTCTTGAAATTACACTTTCTCCTACTCTCTAACATCCATCCCTATTCCCCAAAATTTCCCTAAGAATTTAGACAACCCTTAACCCCTTCATTCCGCTCCCTCTAGAAGGAAATCCTAAATCCCCTACACCAAACCCTATTTTCCTCTTCCAACTAAGCTAGGGTTTGCTATGGAAAAGAGGCATAATATCAGAATATCCATATGGTAGTTGATATTAGCAATCATGAAGCCATACCAACTCATAAACATCATGCCTCCATCTTTTTCCAAGAGTTCTTTCCAAGAGACAAGCCATGTGTCACACCTAGGGCCAGTTTTGCTTCAAATTGTGTTTCTGAGCAAACAAAGATGAATTTGAAAAATGTGACAACTTTTTTCTCCATAATAGGCCCAATAAGAAAAAAATCCTTCAATTTTTACACAGGTATCATGGTTTGGGAGCAATATAAAAAATATAGGTGTCCTAGGAGAATTTCTGCACTGCTAAAGTGACCTTGGGAAAATCAAGTTTTCTCACAGCTGGAGTGTCCAAATGACTTTCTTGATGAGTAAAATGACAACTAGACTTGAAAATATTTCAAATTAGCTATCATGAGCTCAATTTGGAGTTAAGGAAAGACTCAAAAAGTTGTCTGCACCAGCACTCTTCATTTCTGCACCATCACTCAACACTTTTTGACCAGTCATTTGAAACTCAATGTTTTACAGGGAAACTCAACTCCAATCAGGTAAAAAATAGTATATCTGGAAATTAGATAGGTTAATCTTTCCAACGAGCTATCACGGTCCCAAATCAAAATTCGGGAAGGTCATCAAAAATTTTCTGCAATGGACTCATTTTTGGTGTTGCGCAAATAAGTGGCGCTACACTAATCCATGGGCACCACTGCCCAGTGCTACGCTAATCCATGGGAAAAAATATCGGTGATGTGCTAATGTAGAAAACCTCAAACAAAGAAAAATTTTCTCTTAGGCTTAAGGTTACCTTCTAAATTTTCCTCCAAGGCCTGCAAAGGAGCTACAAGGAAATGAAGAATCAAATGAAAATAAGGGTGAAGGTGATAGTAAATCAATCCACAGTAAAGATGAGGATGGTGATGAAGTTGAAGACCAATAGGAAAATGATGAGGCAGGTCACCTGGAGACAAAGGATGATGAAGCACAAGGCAGCATGTATACAGGTGAAGCAAGTGAACAAAGTAATGGCAGTGAGGGTAATGGTGCAAGTGATTCATCCCAAAGTGAGGAAAAGGATGATGCTTATGAGTAAATTGCTACCAAGAGGATCTTGAGGAAGACAATGAGCATGACAGTCAAGGGGAAAATGTGCATGATAGTGAAAACAGTGAACAAGATAATGAAAAAAACAGTGCCATTGTGGAAGAAGATGCTAGAGGAAATGAGGAGTTTGAAAGTTAAAATGAGATGAGCATTGAAGAGGAGGACATCAGAAATAAAACAGAGGATACAAAGGCAGAAAGCAAAGAGGAAAGTGAGGAAGCAGAGATAGGAAATTATGATGAAGCCATGGCAGATAGTGAAGACATAAAAGAAGAATAGGACAATGAGGAAGATGAAGATATTGACAGTACAGAAGAAAAAGGCAACCCTGGTACCAATAAGATAGATCACAGTGAAGAAGTAAAAGATAGTGAAAAAGAGGTAGATAAAGAGGAAGAGAGTGAGGAACAAGACAGAAAAGAGGAGAATAGTCATCAGAGTCATGACAGCATTCATGACTGTCATGAAAACAATCAACCCTTCAATAACAATGAAAATAGTGCCAATACAGAAAACAAAGAAGATAACCCTAGTCATTATGACAACAAAACAGGGGAAGAGGCTCATGGTCTAAATGATGATCAAAGCCATGACAAGGAGGCCAACAAGCTCACCATCTCATTTCTTACATGCACATACCAAAGAAGGGCCCCCTTGAAGTTAAAACCCTAAAGGAGGAAAAAGAGCATGATAACCTTGGATTTCTGGCTTCAGCTTCTCAACATTTTTCCAAGACCCCTTAAGGGAAGCCTCCACCAACTTCGAGAGAATTTGGGACACTTTTTTTTTTATAGATTTTTAAGGCCCATTAGCGCAGCGCCACTGGCGCTACACTAATCCATGGAGCATCCTCAGGAGGAAAACTCAGCATTTTTGGGTTTCTCATCACTATTACACTTTTCTCACCAAGTTTCAGATGATTTGGAGTAGGTTTGACCCCTCAAAAGGTCAAAAAAAGCCTCTTTTTTCACCATTCTACCACTATTTCCCTAGCGCTGCACTAATGGAAGTCTTGGGATTTTGAAATTTTGACTAGGCTACAGGATCTGGATTAGGAAACTACAATAATTTTTCGAAAGTAAACTTTTCAAGCTTTCCAACAAGCCATCACGGAGCCAAATCCAACATCGGGAAGGGGTCCAAAAATTGGTTGCAAAAGAGCCTATTTTCTGCTAAAAGTGGCACTGTGCAAATGGACTGTTTAGTGTGTTTTGGACCAAAAGTCAACAAAACACACTCATTTATTGCAAAATCATATTTTCATGTTTTTTGAGGAAAATCACTCTAGAATTAGGTGCAAGAAGTTATTTTATCATTTATTTCATGAGATATTTTGTGCCTCAGGCCTTGCATGGTGTCTTAAGCATAAATGACATTTATGGGTGATTTTGACTTTTTCCAACCCTATCTCGGGTTTTTTCCCTCCTTTGCTGAGTTAAATAGAGCATGAGGGCTTCATTGTAAATGCTGGCATTTGATGAGCTTTGAAAGAAATATATGGTTTTCATGAGCTTGGAGAAGAAATTGGTGTTGTGGAGTTTATGAATGGCTTGCTTGGATTGATGATGGAGAAGCTTGTTTGCAAGATCCCTAAGTCTGGTTTATGGTGATGTATTCTTAATTTGTTCATGTTTTCTTGTTATCATTATGTTTCATCCTTATTTGTTGCAGTAGAACAGAAAAGTATAGGTTGAGAAATTCTCTTTGAAGCACCTTGGTCGTCCTGCCTTCTATTACCTTGATGTTTTCCTCTGTTGGGTCAGCTTAAGGAATTCTTAACTACTCCTTAGGCCCACCTAAACTTGTTTGTTTCATTAATGGATTAGTATGCTATTTTACAAATATGTTTCATGGTAAGCCCTGCTTAAATGATGCTATCTAAACTCTGTCTTGAAATCTCTTCTTTGAAGTACTACTTGCTAAGTTAAGTCAAAGAGGTCTTGTTTTGATCCTGCCCTTTGTCCATGACTATCAGTTTGCCTCAAATTTTTGTATACCTTGATTTATGATGTTTAGGAGTTCCCTCTTCATGAATTAAAGTTAGTTGTGATCTTAAATTTTTTCTAAAGCTTAAATGTGAAATCACTAGAAGTTAAATGAGTTTCTTGCCTTCTATATTTCATTGAAATTGTTTGTCTTGAATGGTTATTTGTTTAAGTATTTTCATTGAGCTTAATGGTTTGCCCTACCTCATGAGTTGTATATTTTTCTTATCAGTTTTTAATACCTCCTTGTTATAGGTATTTGAAAAAGGATTCTTTATTTCCCTTTTCCCTACCTTATTCACCAACTTAATGTCCATCCCACTTCACACATAACATTAAGGATCCATTAACCTTGCTAGATTGGCCTTGTAATGCACTCTGATTCATTATTGAGATACCCATGACTTTAATTGACTCCATAGCCCAATGATTTTAATACCTCTCACTCCACCTATTCTACCTGTTCATCTTACCCAACCAAAACAAACAACAAACCCTACACTTAATAACTAGCCTAAAATCAACCATCTAAAGCAAACAATATCACATCCTTTGCATCTAATAGAGAGAGCCCTCTCTGAGTCCAAGAAGGCTAGGTCCTAGGACTCCAAAGACTGGTTTCATGTTACCCTGTGCATTTGGTCTACCAATCTGCTAAATCACGGGACCCTAACAGGAGGGATACCTTTGACACTAAGAATTTTATCCAAAATCTTATTACTATCTTGAAATTTCAGATGTTTATCATTTTCTTCTAATTTACCTTTTATAATTTTTACCTCAACTTCTAGTATTTGACATTGTTCTTCCTTTTCCAGATACCACTTTCTCATTCCTTCTTCAACCATTCTTCATTATTCTGATTTCTCCTTTAATTCGATAATCTCTTCCTTCATCCCATTTACTCGTTCTTCAAATACTTGAAGTAGCTCTTCATTTCACTTCTTTTCCTTTTCAAGGTATGCCCTTGGAGATATGATCTCAGCTTCAAGTCATTCACAATATTGTTTAGATTCTACTGTAGCATTTATCAATTTAACATGATCCATGTTATCATATACCTGCAAATTATCCTTAAGATTGTTAATCTTTTTTAAGGCAAAAAAAGTTTTCTTCTACGCTTAAGAACTTCCTCTAACCTATCTTCTTTTGAATCAGTAACTCCATCTGACATAACATACTCATATTTTGATACATCAATATTTTCTTTAGAAGCAATATTACTTGTTGGTTTTCCTAATGAACAATATTCCTTTCCTTTTCCTTCATGGATTTCCTATATATCATCCCATACTTTACAGTTGCATAATGCATAACCCTTTTTAATGTTGAATTAGGTATGTTATTAAAGATGTCACTTAATGCCTTATTCTTATTTTTCACTTCTTCACCTAATGGGGGAGTTTTAGTGTAACCATTCCATACTAAATACCAAACATCATAACCAAGGTTCATTAGATTATACTTCATTTATTCTTTCCATTCTTGATAATTATCATTACTTAGCATATGCATACCTTTATTGTACATTGTTTCTAACTTGCCTTTTTCTTTTGATGCAAATTGATCTTGACCTATAAATATAGATATTTCTACAACATCAGATGCATCATTATCAATGCTCTCCTTAATTGAATTCTTCCTTTGAGATGCCTTCTTTGCTTTCTTCTTTCCTATCGTCCCTGATCCACTCCAAATGGTTAAGCTTCAACTGAAGTAAGCTGTTGTGATACCAATTGTAAGAAGCATATTCCAGGTGGAAGGAAATGTGCCAGCTCACTTCAACGCTCAACATGTTCTCAAATATATATGCTACTTTCATTCATGCAACCAACGTATTTACATGACTTCAATGAGATCAAACAATGTATATCTAATTAACCAATTATTCATAAGTTCCATCAGATATTTATCTTTAACTAGTGCATTACTAATTTCATCAGATATATAGTATACAGTAAAAAATAGAATAAAACATCACACATAAACAACACGAAAAAAACATGAGAGCACTAGGAATTTTAGGTGGAAACCCAATGTGGGAGAAAATAACCATTATTTTCATCTTTGTCTTCTTTCTTATTATATAAATAAAATATTCTTACAATATTTTAATGCCACAGAATATTAGCAGTACGTAGGCACCCACCTGTAGAAGGCTAAAACCTTCTCTCATTCTCTAGTGCCCACTAGAAGGGATCTTGAACCCCCTGATCTCATTTATCGACACCTACTGAAAAGGAGCACCTACACCCCTGAACAAATTTACCAGCTACCACTGGAAGGAAGCTCTGAATCCCTTACTTAATGCTCCAACCCTCAGCACTTCATGGAACACGTTCTATAATATTTCGTACTGGATCCACCTCACTAAAAACATCAAACTTGTAGGACACCTTTCAACATATTTTCAGAATGGACCCACACCCATCATTAAGCTCAATAATAAACTGAATATTGAATCTAAAAGACAATCACCGAATCAACTGAATCACCGTAACATCAACCAACCAATCAGTGAATCTCAATCAACCATTTCATAAAAAATACAAATCATCATACCAATGCAAAACCATTCATCATTATAAGAAATCATACACTTTTCATCATCACAGAAACATAGTGTTGTTCCTGCAAACCTTGATCAGAGATACATCATAATGTATACTCTATTGTTTTTAGGTCCCTATATTACTAGTGTAGTCCCTTATTGTTGTTAGTTTATCCCCCTTATTGTTATTTTTGTACCCCTGTAGCCCACATATTTTTATTATTGTGCCCCATAAAATCCACTAATTTTATTGTTGTGCCCTTACATTATTATTGTTAGGTCGGTTAGGATTATATTGTGACCCCATGGACTTCCTATATATATAAAGGAGGTTTTTTCATTTGTATCATCCAATAATTTCTCATTTATGTAATTTAAAGGAGGTTTCCCCCTCGAAGTGGCTGATTTCTAAGGCATTGAACTCTCCTTTCTTCTATTTTTGGAGCTGGTTGTTGAACCCTTAGTTAAACTGAGAGGGGGGGGTGTGAATCAGTTCAATACATTACAAACTTTTAAAACTTTATTTTAAACTTATTTACACCTTCAATTCATGATCAACTTAATGTATAATGAAAGAGAAATCTTAATATATGAGCAACAAGTATTAAGTAGATTAAATACATAACATCAACACAGAATCATCATGCATATAGACAACAAATATAAGTGGAAACCCATAAGAAAGAAAACCACATATTATTATTGTTGTGATGCAAAGACAAGCTCCAACTCCCTCTCACCACTGATTTTTTGTAGGATCCAACCTACATGAGTCTACTACCTCAAATTCTGCAAGCTACTACTTACAAGGAAGCTCCAACTCCCATCTATTTTCTGCAGGCTACAACCCACAGGAGGCTCCTACCTCAACCAACTACAACTGGACATCTATCAAGCTACAACTTGATATGGAAGCACCAACTTCCTCACACCACAATAAAATCATATGTTGATTTACCTGGATATCAGCTTTGTTTTACTCCTTCTTTACTGATGTCCTTCCAGCCTTCAAATCTACTTTATATTAGCTCTGGATCTTCACAGCTTCTCTATCTTCTCTTTCTTATTCTTCCACTATCTAAATTCTTTATGCACGTTACAATAACATCATTTATAGAGATTAATGCATGGTTTTTGTATTCTATATGGGAATATGAAGTGAACATGCATGATTCTTGCCTTCCACCCATTCATTTCCTCACTCAGCATATTCAGGATGTTACAACACTAAATACATGCATTTCAGTATTAAATTGGAGTTTTTATTTACCTATGGATACTTGCCTTTGCATCACAAAAAATATAAAATAATTAATACATTTACAGTTACAATAATATTCCAATTCGTCCCTTTCAGCTTCTTAGATTTTTTGTGTGTTTGTCCTCTTCTGCTTGTTGTTCCTTTATCTTTTCTATTTCTACAATTATATTTCAACTGTGTTGCATAACTTCCCTTTTTTCCTGACTTGACCCATGTTGTTGCATTGTTCTGCACGAGGTCAGGTCCCCTTACTTACCCGAGCCTTTAATTGTTGTGTTCACCCTTTCTTTTTGTTACTTGAGTCTTTTCTTCCGCGTTCAGCCTTTTCTCTCAACCCACATAGACTCCCTTTTAATGTAGCAGAGTATAATATCAGAGTTTATTCCACATACATATGTTGGTGATCAAACATCGCATACCTTATTAACATAACGCACATAACAGATGCAAAAAAAGGGTTATCGGGTCCCACACTACTTGACCAATCGCAATACGTCGCACATTTCTTGCCCATAGCTTTTAACGTTTTACACAGATACTAGAATACGCACGAAACAAAAACTGTTACTTTAAGCCCGATTATACATAAATCCCAAAGAAATTACATACAGGCAGAACTTCTTTACTAGAGGGTCCCACTACACTTTCCACCAATCACAGGCGATCGCACTTCGCAACCTTTATGATTTAACTTAGCATCTAAACCTTATTTCTTGCAATCTATGATATTTGTGCTGGTGCGTAGTGTTGACACATGGCTCTTTCCTCATCACATCGCATACAACTTACCATACCAAGCAAAATCTTAACGGTAACCTCTAAGATCTGCGATGTGTGCTCGTGCACATTGCTGACACGTGGCTCTTCCCTCATCGCATCGCATACAACTTACCATACCAAGATAACTCTTAACGGTAACCTCTAATATCTGCGATGTGTTCTTGTGTGCAGTGCTGACACGTGGCTCCTCTACTTTGCATCACAACCAACTTAAATTACCATGCGATGCCTTAACACTAAACTCTTAAAAGTTGTGATTTGTGAAATCTCTCCTGATGCGATTCGATCTCCGTCATCCATCTCTCGCCTTCACTTCTACGATCTAATAATGACCCTCCGTTCACCTCCTTTCAAAATTTTCTAAGTGTTCTCTCCATTATTCGATTTTTTTTGTTTATCTTGTCACTGCTCTACAACATCGGTTCCTCCACCTTACTCCTCCTAAGCTTGTTCTGTATTATTCAAAACGATTCTCTCATGTGCTTTATACTGTTGCCGATCTGCAACACCAATTCCTCCACGCTACTCCTCCTAAGCTTGTTATGTATTCTTCATTCACTCTAATTTGGGATTATTACGCTTGGTGCATGCCTTTGTTGTGTCTCTGTTGCGTTCACTGCTTCTCTGCTGCCTTTGCTACTTATATGTTGCCTTTTCTAATTCTATGCTGCTTTTGCTGCTTATTTTCCATCAATGAAAATATTTCCAACAATCTCCCCCTTTGGCATTGATGGCAACACATCCACCAATAATCCAATACCTCCTCTAGGACTTCCTCCCTCTTTAATTCTGAGAAGTTTCTTTCTTCCTCTTCTTGCTTTTCAGAAGAGCCTTTCTTCTTCTTCTTGCTTGTCCTCCCCCTTTGACATCAATGGAAAAGGGTTGCACATTTCATAGTGTAGTTTATATCTTTGCATTTCCTTTCTCTGGGTTGTGTTTAGGCCTTCTTCTTCCGACTTTATACCTTGTTGATCTAGACTGGTGTACAAGATTTGTTGGGAGAACACTTTGAACATTATCAAGATTACATGGACGGCTTGTCACCATAGAATGTTATGTACTTATGTCCCTTACTGCCTGATAGAGGTGATATGTGTTGGTCTTTTGATGTACTTTTGTTGTAATACTCTGATCTTGAGGACCTGTACCATACCACCGCTCCATAGTTCTAGCTCTTTTGTGACACCTTTTATGGGATTCTCTCCCCCTGGAATGATGCTTCTTGTCTGATATTGACTTATCTACTGCACTATTTCTGTTCCTTATATGGCATTCTTTGCTGGTGTATCATCATTTTTTATTTTTTTTAATGATCGTATCAGAGAGTATCATTTTCAGACACTACCCTTAGTTTTTTTCTTAGATATTCGAATGGTTCTCTAGCAAGATATTTTTTGAATATGTCTGTTGTTTGTTCCTTTTTGGGTACATACTCCATCTTTACTATTCTCTTTGCTACCTTTTCTCTGAGGAAGTGGTACTTTATTGGGATGTGCTTGGTTTTCGAATGAAGTACTGGATTTTTTGATATAACTATTGCACTTGTATTGTCACATTTGATAGAAATGGGTTCGTTGATGCTTACCTTCATGTCTTGGAGAGTTTGTTTCATCCACATTACTTGTGTGCAACAAGATGATGCTTCTATGTATTCTTCTTCTTCTGTAGATAGAGAGACAGATGTTTTCTTCTTGCTTAACCATGCCACCAGACTTTCTCCCAAATAAAATGCACCTCCACTTGTGCTTTTGTTGTTATCCACACAACTCGCCTAATCTGCATCTGTATATGTTGTCAATGTAAAGTCTCTTCCTTTCAGATACCATAGGATATAATGTTCAGTTCCTTGCAGATATCTAAATATCCTCTTGATTTCTAGCAAGTGATTTTGTTTTGGTGCTGCTTTATATCTTGCCACAAGTCCTACTGCCAACATATTGTCTAGTCTAGAGGCAGTTAGGTATAGCAGACTTCCTATCATAGATCTGTAAAGTCTTTGATCTACATCTATAGATCCATCATCAACACATAGCTTGCATCCAATGATCATGGGAGTTGACACAGGTTTGCAGTCTTCCATTTGGAACCTTTTCAACATGTCTCTTAAGTATTTTTCTTGTGAAATGAATATTCTTGTGTTCTTTTGTATAATTTGAAGTCCTAAGTAGAAGGTAAGCTCTCCAATCATAGACATCTCAAATTATGACTTCATCTCTTTTTCAAATATTCTTGCTAACTCATATTTATTGCTACCAAACATGATGTCATCTACATATACTACTATAATTAAGAGTTCATTTTCATTAGCCTTTATGTACAGATTGTTGTCTACTCCTCCTTTCTTGAAACCTTGTTTTTGTAAGTATTTGTCCAGCCTAAAATACCATGCACATGAAGCTCGTTTGAGACCATATAAGGTTTTCTTTAATCTGCACACATAGTTTTGTTTATCTATTAAGGAAAATCCTTCAGGTTGTTCCATGTAGACTTCTTCCTCTAGATCTCCATTCAAGAAGGAAGACTTCACAACCATTTGATATGCCTTGAAATCATGATAACATGCAAAATCTAAAAACATTCTGATTGATTCCATTATTGCTACAAGGGAAATTTTCTTATCATAATCAAGTCCTTTGATTTGAGAGTATCCCTTGCATACAAGTTTGGCTTTATTTCTGATTACTTGACCTTGTTCTTTCATCTTATTCTTGAATATCCACTTTGTTCCAATGACCATTTTCCCAATGGGTCTTGGCATTAACTCCCAGGTCTTGTTATTCTCAATTTGGTCTAGTTCTTCATTCATAGCATTTACCCAATTTTTGTCTTTGTTGGCTTCATTGAAATTCTTTGGTTCTATCTATGATAGTATAGCTATGTTCCTCAGTCTGTTCGTCTAGCTGTCTTCTAGTTTGGACTCCTACACTTTTGTATCCAATGATTTTATCTTCTATATGGTTCTTCTGAGTGTGTCTTGAGGGTCCTTTTGAGTTTAATTTAGTATCTTCTGTTGTCTTACTCTGTTCTCCATTTTCTTGATTCTCATATTCATGATCATCTGGAGGATTGGCGTAGTTTATGATTATGATTTTTTTTGGCATATCTTCATCGAATCTCACATCAATGCTTTCCACAATTTTATGTAGACCTTTTTTGTATAACTTGTATCCCTTACTCTTGGATGCATATCCCAAAAATATTCCTTCATCAGCTCTTGCATCATACTTCCCCAATTTTTCATCATTATTCTTTATGAAACATTTGTTGCCAAAGACTCTAAAGTGCTTGATTGATGTCGGTTTCCCATGCCACAATTCATATGGAGTCTTGTCACAATTTGGTCTAAGATGAGCTCTGTTAAGAATATTAATAGTTGTGTGTACTGCTTTTGCCCAGTAGGTTTGGGTAATATTAATTTCTTGCATCGTGGCTTTGGAAATCTGTTGTACTGACCTATTTTTCCTCTCTACCACTCCATTATGTTGAGGTGTACTTAAAATTGTAAACTGTTGTTTTATCCCACATTCATTGCACAGGCCTTAAAAATTATCGTCAGTGAATTCACCTCCTCTATCTGATCTGATGCATTTTAGCTTACATCCAGTTTGATTTTCTGTCAGTGCCTTGAATATCTTGAATTTCTCAAATTCTTCGGATTTATATTTGAGAAATTCCACCCACATCAATCTAGAAAAATCATCTTTTATCAGCATGAAATACTATTCTCCACCTGGTGCATTACTTCTTGAAGGTTTGCATAGGTCCATGTGTACAAGCTGAATAGGCTTACTTGTAGATAGTTGGCCTTTAGCTTTGAATGATGTGTGAGTTTGTTTACCCAGTTGGGAGGACTTACATATGGTATTTGGAGACTTCTTTATTGCAGGAAAATCTCTAATAGCTTTCTTCTTGCTCAATTTGATGATGTGTTCAAAGTTTAGATGTCCCAATATTTTATGCCATAGCCAAGATTCGTAAATTTTGCTGATGTGGCATGGTTTGTTATCTTCTTCTAATATATAAGCATTACTCTCTGTTAGAACACCTTTGACCAGGGTATTTCCTGTGGTGATAGACCTTACTTCACAATCTTGGGCTCTGAAAAATACCTCACAGCCTTTATCACACATTTGACTGACACTTAGCATATTGGCTTTCAAACCATCCAAAAATAGTACATCCTGAGCCTTTCCTCTTCCATTTTTCAGGCTAACTGAGCCTTTTCCCCAAATTTTCCCTGCTCTATCATTACTGAATGTTACATTTCCATATTTCTTTTCATCAAAATTTATAAACTTTCTTCAGTCTCTAGTCATATGTTTTGAGCACCCACTGTCCACATACCATTGACTTTTCTGATCTTGAGCTATTAGAACTAGATCACACTTATTTAGCTTCTTTTTCCATTACATGCATCTGTTTGTTTGGTAAATTTACTAAGGAGATGGACCACAGTCTTTGACAGGAAATTCGTGATACTTGTGCCCAATTTTATGGCAGCAAAAACATTTGATTATATTTCTGAATGCATTATGTATATGAGTGAATCCACCATTATTCTTAATTCCCCTTGAGTTTCCATACACCAGTCTCTGTATATGCGTTTTTCACTCCATTTATTTATGACCGAACCCTTTACAATGAAAACAATACCCATGGAAGTAGTATCTGTCTCTAGCAGAGAGAGTTTTTTGAGGTAATCTTTTCGTTTTTTGCACATTTTGCTGGTTGAACTAGATTTTCTTTATCTTACAATATGCCGCAATACGTCCAGGTTTGTGGAAGGAAAAGCAAGTGATACTTCTCACAGGAGGAAGGAACCTCCTTTGACATCTTCTGAATTTGTTCAATTCATCCTTAGGAGTGCATGAGTATTTTGCAGCTGACCATTTCTTCATTTCTGTCTTTGTCACTTGAGGTTGTTGCTTGTTTCTGATTGTTTCGTTATTTATCATGGTCTTGATGGTTTCTAATTCTGTGGATTCTCTTTTTTTTGCTTCATTATCCTTTACAACTTTTACAAGAATGATATTCTTGTTATCTTCTACCTTGGATTTGTTGGTTTCTCCTTCATATCCTATCCCAACCTTTATATGAGGATATATTTGAGCATTAAGATTTTTTTCCAAATGATCAGAGCTTTTCAGTTGAGAAATATTCATAGTTAATTCAATTTGGACCTTTCCTAATTTCTTCCTCAGGCTTACCATTTCCTCTTCCAGCTTTTATCGCTCTTGATTTTCTCCTTTATTTCTCTTTTCAGAATATCCTCTATTTCCTTGATTCTTCTAGTTCAATCTTCAATTTAATGACATCTTCTGAATCTAGTTCTATCTTTGCATATTTTAGAAGAATCTCTTTCCATTTCTTACTCTTAATTTTAAGTTTTCTTATTTCCTCCAGGGCACTAATTAGCTCCCCCTCAAGATCTACCTCACATTCGTCTTCAAATTCCATGAGATCTTCCTCAAGCTCTTCCTTGGCCATCAAAATGAATTCTTATGTTCCTTCTTCATTAGGGGATTCATCTGAGTTCTCATATGCACTACTGTCTTGTTGAACATAGAATGATCTTCGATTAAATCTGTTTCCTTTTTTCCTATTGCTAAAATTGTTTTTCTCTTTCCCTCTTGACTGATTCTCCATTTTCTTATGAGGAAATTTAGATTCATAATGCCCCACTCTTCCATAGTTAAAGCACTTAAATGGAAGATTACCTTTATACTTACCTGTGCCTTTCTCCAATCTTCTGAAAAATTTGGCCTCTTCTTCACCAGAGCAGGAGCATGTACCTTCCTTCTCTTCTTTGCACTTATCAGCCTTAAAGGTTTCCTCCCTCACTATTGACTCCCCTTTTGGAAGTCTCATCTCATAGACCGTCAAGTTTCCAAGCAATTGGTTCATGTTCAATGTTTCCCAGTTTGTTATTTCTTCTATGGTAGAAACCTTTGGGTTAAACCTGGATGGTAAATATCTCAATATCTTTTGTACAATTACACATTCCTTAATGGCTTCTCCTAGAGATTTCATGTTATTCACAACTTCTGTAACCTTTAAGAATAAATTGGCTATATCTTCATCTTCATTCATTTTTACATTTTCAAACTAAGCTTTATAGGTTTTTAGTTTGGCCATCTTCACCCTTTTATCTCCCTCATGGATATTTTCTAATGTATCCCTTATTTCTTTGGTAGACTTACTATGCATTACTTTGATAAATTTTGACTCACACAGACCACTCAAGATTGCATTCATTTCTTTTGCATTAGCTATGAAATCTTGTTTGGCTTCTTTCTCTACATCAGTATCCTTTGGAGCATATCCTTCTTCCACAACAGCCCAAACTTCTATTCCTAGAGACATTATGTACGTCCTCATTCTTATTTTCTAGAAGGCATAGTTTGTTCCAATAAACAAAGGGGATTTAGTTGTTGAGAATCCTTCTAGGCTAGCCATCTTGGGGACCTAGGATCTCCTTCTAGTTGTTAAAATGATACAAAAGAACCTGGCTCTGATACCAATTGTTGAACTCTTAGTTAAACATAGAGGGGAGGGGTGAATCTGTTTAATACATTTATGGACTTTTTAAACTTTATTTTAAACTTATTTACACATTCATTTCATGATCAACTTAATGTATAATGAAATAGCAAGCTTAATATGTGATCAACAAGTATTAAGCAGATTAAATAAAGAACATCAACACAAAATCATCATGCATATAAACGACAGATTTAAGTGGAAACCCATAAGGGAGAAAACCACATATTATTATTGTTGTGATAAAAAGGCAAGCTCCAACTCCCTCTCACCACTGATTTTTTGTAGGCTCCAAACTACAGGAGGCTACTACCTCAAATTCTGCAAGCTACTGCTTACAAGGAAGCTCCAAATCCCATCTATTTTCTGCAGGCTATAACCCACAGGAGGCTCCTACCCCAACCAACTACAACTGGACATCTATCAAGCTACAACTTGATATGGAAGCACCAACTTCCTCACACTACAATAAAATCATATGCTGATTTACCTGGATATCAGCTCTATTTTATTCCTTCTTCACTGTTGTCCTTCCAGCCTTCAAATCTGCTTTATTTTAGCTTTGGATCTTCACAGCTTCTCTATCTTCTCTCTCTTATCATTCCACTCTCTAACTTGTTTATGCACATTACAATAAAATCATTCATAAAGATTACTTCATGGCTGTTTGTATTCTATATGGGAATATGAAGTGAACAGGCATGATTCTTGCCTTCCACCCATTCATTTCCCCACTCAGCATATTCAGGATATTACAACACTAAATACACTCATTTCAGTATTAAATTGGAGTTTTTCTTTGCCTACGGAGACTTGCCTTTGCATCAAAAACAATATAAAATAATTAATACATTTACAGTTACAATAATATTCCAATTCAACCCTTTCAGCTTCTTAGCTTTGTTGTGTGTTTGTCCTCTTCTGCTTGCTTTTCCTTTGTCTTTTCTGTTTCTGCAGTTATATTTCAACTGTGCTACATAACCGCCCTTTTTTCCCGACTTGACCCATGTTGTTGCACTGTTCTGCACAAGGTAGAGTCCTCTTACTTACCTGAGCCTTTAATTGTTGTGTTCACCCTTTTCTTTTGTTACCTGAGTATTTTCTTCCACATTCAACCTTTTCTCTCAACCCACATAGACTCCCTTTTAATGGAACATAGTACAATATCATATTTTATTCCACATACATACATTAGCGATCAAACAACGTATACCTTATTAATAGAGCACACATAACAGATTCAGAACAGGGGTTATCGAGTCCCACACTACTTGACCAATCACAATACATCACACATTGCTTTCCCGCAGCTTTTAACATTTTACACATATATCAGAATATGTGCGAAATCACAAAATGTTACTTTAAGCCTGATTATACATAAATCCCAAAGCAACTACATAAAAGAAAAACTTCTTTACTGGAGGGTCCCACTACACTTTCCACCAATCACAAACGATCGCACTTCGCGACCTTTATGATTTAACTTAGAAGCTCAACCTTATTTCTTGCAATCTTTGATATTTTCACTGGTGTGCAGTGCTGACATGTGGCTCTTTCCTCATCGCATCACATACAACTTACCATACCGAGCGAACTCTTAACAGTAACCTATAATATTTGCGATGTGCGCTTATATGTAGTGCTGACACGTGGCTCTTACCTCATCGCATCGCATACAACTTATCATATTGAGCAAATCTTAATGGTAACCTCTAATATCTGTGATGTGCACTCGTGCATAGTGCTGACACGTGGATCCCCTACTTCGCATCGCAACCAACTTAACTTACCATGCGATGCCTTAACACTAAAATCTTAAAAGTTGTGATTTGCGAAATCACTCCTGATGCGATTCGATCTCCGCCATCCATCTCTCGGCTTCACTTCTGTGATCTAATCTTGACCGTCCGCTCACCTCCTTTGGAAACTTTCTAAGTTTCCTCTACCTTAGTCGATTTTTGTTTTTTTATCATGTCACCACTCTGCAACACTGGTTCCTCCACGCTACTCCTCCTGAGCTTGTTCTATATTCTTCAATGTGATTCTCTCCTGAGATTTATATTGTAGCTGCTCTGCAAAAACAGTTCCTCCATGCTACTCCTCCTGAGCTTGTTCTGTATTATTCATTCACTCCGATTCGAGATTATTATGCTTGCTCCATGCCTTTTCTGCTTCTCTGTTGTGTTTACTACTTCTTTGCTACCTTTGCTGCTTCTCTATTGCCTTTGTTGCTTCCCTGCTTCCTTTTTTTCCTCTCTTCTGCTTTTGTTTCTTCCTTTCCATCAATGACAATATTTCCAACACTGGTTTCATAACATTTGGTATCAGAGCTTTGGATTCTAGGGTTTCACTGCTTCAAACAGGTCATCATGGAATTTTCACTATAACTTTTTCTCTACAAAGGGTCAGAAGCTATAACAAACAAAAAGTTGTGAAGTAATACTGAGGAACTTCGTGTAAAAATTTAAGATCTTGTTTCACAATATTTTTGGAGATATGATCTATGGAATTTAGGGTTTTTGCAGGCTCCCAAATTTCATCTCAAAGAAGTGAACATGGAAAAAATGTCATAACTCTCTCTTCGAGCATCATATTGGAAATCTGTAAAAAGTGGCCTAAAGTAAATGGACTCTAGTTTCCTTTGAATCAATTTCAAATCCGAAGGAGGAAACAGTGACACGTGGCATGCCATACAAGTTATGTGTACTGAACCAGTCCATAATTAGGTCATTGTGGGAGATTGGGCATAAATTTTCCTTGAAGAATCAAAATTAGGTCATACCTATGGCATTGGAAAGAATATTCATTGGGAAAATAAAGGACTAAAGATAAAATCTCAGGGATCTGAAATTACAGAGATGCATTAGTTTCAATATCAAGCTCCTCAAAAGCAAGAAAAAGGTGTGTATTGTTTTTTCAAATTGTATAAGTCTTGTTTGAAAATAAGTTTGAAGTGATTCCAAGGGAATATTGAATCATAGATATTAGTATTGGGTTCTAAAATGTCACCTAAAAATAATTCAACACCCACTAAGCCCTCATAAGGCTCTACTATGACTCATGAAGAGGAAGAAGTGCAACATGATATATCAAAATTATAAGAGCAAGTGCAACAACTTTCTCTCTCGCAAAGAGCAACAAAAAATAAAATGGAAGTTTTGAAGAAAGGCATAGAAGCTAAGATGTAAGGTTTGAACAATGGCATGGAAGACATGAATAATGATCTAAAAGAAGACATGGAAGGTTTGAAGGAAGGTTTGAAAAAGTTGATACAAGAAATGATTCCTAATGGCGAAAAGATAGTAGAGGAAACTCATAATGAGAACAAAATAAATGTTAATCGTAATTTCATAAAATCTAATGTTGGATTGAAGACCCACCATATTCCAAAGATAGATATGAGGAAGTTTGATGGCAAGGATCTCGTAACATGGATACTACATATGGAGCAATATTTGGATCTCAACAATGTGCAAAACACACAAAAGTTACACATTGCAACTTTATATTTAGAACAAAATACATTTGTATGGTATCAATGGATTTTCTCCATAAAAAAATTGTCACTTGATAAATTTTACAGAGGAAATGATAACACATTATGAGGATACAAATAGAAACACATTCTTTATCTAATTGATAAATATCAAACAAAAGGGTTCAGTGGTGGAGCACATTGAGGACTTCCAATAATTGAATATAAGGGTAACTAATATTCCAGAGGAACACAGGATTGATGTCTTCATAGGGAATTTAAAGGATAACATCCAACATGAGGTTCGCCTTTGGGAACCTGATTCACTGGAAAATGCATTCAAGTTGGCAAGAAAAATTGAATGTAAAGGATGGCGACAAGGAATCCTACCAGTCACATCTATAAACATGGAAGTGTTGCTACTCCTAGAATTCCACAACCTACAAGGTTGACACCAAAAAAATTGGAAGAAAAAAGAGAGAAATGGATTTACTACAGTTGTGATAGAAAATACACTAAAGGTCATAAGTTTTCTCAGAAGAAATGATGTTACATATATTGTGAAGAGGAGGAATAAAATGGACAAGAAACTTCAAAAAAGGAGGATATACACCAGGAACCAACACTGGAGAAAGAAGAAATGAGTATGATCATATCATGTAATGCATTGGTAGGAATTACCACTCCTCAAAATCTCCATATAGAAGGACATATCAATAATAAAAAGGTAATAGTGTTGATTGATTCGGGTAGTACCCATAATTTTATTCATTGTAAGGTAGCCAAGGAATTGAGTTGCTTCCTATACCTAGGAACCGAGTGTCAAGTGATGGTTGCAAATGGAGGAATTATAAAATGCTATAGAAAATTCCATACTATTAAGCTAACCATGGGGGAATATGTATTTAATGGGCCAATGCTTTCCATTCCAATGGGATATGCCAATGTTTTACTAGGAGTAAAATGGTTACAATATTTGGTGATGGTAGCTTTTAATTTTCAAGAACTTTTATTGAATTTTTTTTCGAAGGAAAGGAAGTTGAATTATGGGGTATTGTAGGGAAGTCGGGAAATATAATAAGCTATAATGTTATGAAAAATCTTCTAAAGAAAGAAAAATGAGGCGTAATTGCACAATTATTCTCAATATAATTTCCAATATCAAAATCATCTATTTCTCCCGATCTCCAAAAAGTATTGGACAATCATTCCAAGGTGTTTGAAACTCCCAAAGGACTCCCACCCATTCATGATCATGATCATGCTATTCATTTGATTCCAACAAGGGTTCCTCCAAACATTATGCCCTATAGATATCCTTATGTCCAAAAGAGCGAAATTGAACATATGCTTGCAGAAATGTAAGAGTTTGGTATAATTAAACCTAGTCAAAGTTCTTTCTCTACTCGAGTAGTTTGGTGCACAAGAAGGATGGATCATGGCGCATGTGTTTGGATTACAAGGAGATCAATAAGCTCACTATTAAAGATAAATTCCCCATTCCTGTGATTGATGAATTATTGGATGAATTACATGGAGAAATTTATTTTACGAATTTGGATCTTCATTTAGGATATAATCAAATTAGAATGAAGACTAAAGATATTCCAAAATCAACATTTCGAGCTCATGAGGGTCATTATGAACTTTTGGTCATGCCTTTTGGACTTACCAATGCACCTACTACATTTCAAGGGTTGATGAATTCCATTTTCAAACCCTTCCTTAGAAAATTCTTGTTAGTATTTTTGGAGGATATACTAATATACATAAGGTCTTGGAAGGATCATGTTCAATATGTTGACATGGTGCTCAAACTATTAGAGGAGAAACAATTATAAACAAAAACCTCCAAATGTTTCGTTCGATTACAAGAGGTGGAATATCTGGGTCATATTGTATCTCAGTAGGGTGTTAAGGTAGACCTTAAAAAAATTAAAGCCATTAAGGAATGGAAATTCCCCACAACCATAAAGCAGTTGCGAGGATTTCTCAGTTTAACATGGTATTATCACAATTTTGTTAAGAATTATGGGAGAATAGTAGCACCTCTAACAACATTCTTGAATAAAGATACATTTTCATGGACTCCGGAGGCAACTAAGGCCTTTGAACATATTAAAGAGGCAATGTGCCTAGCACCGGTCTTAGTTACGTCAGACTTCACAAAGACCTTTATTATGGAATATGATGCCTCAAGAAATGGAATTGGTGTTTTTTTCATGCAAGAAGGAAGACCCATTTCTTTTGAAATTCGTCCAATCAAAGGAAAGTATTTAAAGAAAGCTATTTATAATAAGTAAATGTTGGTAATACTACATGCACTAAATAAATGACGACCTTACCTAATGGGAAGACACTTCAAGGGAAAAACTGATCATGATAGTCTTCCCTCATTGGGTATTCCCTCATATAAATCAAGGGGTTTCCTTCTAGGAAAAAAACCCTAAATTAAACATAATTTCTACCGTCAGATAATCCACCTAATGAACAATCGATATTGACTACGAAATTACAATATTTTACAAGGGAATTTTAATCTATTTTCATCGTTAGGGGCATGGCCCCCAAACCCCCACCAGGGTCCCTCTAACCCCCAAATCCCCCAGCCAGAGAGGATGTTCCCCCTTCACCCCCCCTACGTGAAGGGATGTACATTCTTCCTGGGGTATATATCCTGCTAAAATAAAGACCTCTGAATCAAGAAGACAATCAGGGTCCACAACCAACATGTTGGTCTAAGTCTCATCTAGGCTTACATTTGTAATAGTGTCTCTTCATACACCTGACTTATAGCAACAAAAACAATCTATCCTATACATGGTTGACACCATCAAGTTTTCAATTGTTTGAACAACCAAGTACAACACTTAGAAGTACTTATATGAAAGGCATAAGGGACTCTCACCAATGCATGTTTAGACCAACAACTCAACATATACTATAATTGACATACTTCTAATGGAAATTGACTCCCAATGTTACATTTGACTCATCGTGGACATTTGCATGTAAATTAGTAATATTTCAGCAACACTTGGAATGACAATATCATAATATGAATACCACATACTGACAAAAATATAATGATAGTTAATACTAATGGATAATAGGTGATACCAAGTGTTAATACATTTGAGACCAATGGTACCAATTTATTAATTGATACCAATGTTACCAATTGTTGAGCACTTGATAACTGAGTGTTCTCCCCCCCTATGATCATGCTCTTCTCACCAATATGTGTTCTTTCCAAAAAATTGATGTTTGATACTGATTACTAATTGGAGTGGTATGGAGGCATCTCAACATTCGCACCATTCATCATATATTCAACTCATACTATGATTTTTCAAGAAAAATTAATATGTAGAAAATACCATTAGCCATTTTCTTCCATGCTTGAACTTGACCAACAAACGACTATTACAAAATGATGATACAAATTGTTAATAGAATAATATGATATCCAAATATTAACTGGAGTATATTCCTCCTATGGTTATGCTCCCTCTTTTGGATTGGGAGTTTCCCTTAACCTTCATATGCATTACCTGACATGTTCCTTCATGCTCCTTGCATCTGCCCTTTCTAGGTTTGCTTGAAGACAACCTCTTCTTTTCAATGGATAGGAACAAAGTATATACTCCCCCAGAGAATAGTATCTCCCTTTTTCTTCCACACATGGGTATGTTAAGTTTTTACTTAGTCAACACCATGAACAGATTTCTTGTGCTAATATGACATCCTTTCATGACTGAATTATTTATTGACATAGTTTGAGAACACAATCCACTGATTACTCTTCTTATTAGCACTAATTAAAGCCAAACTGCAAATTATTAGTTTCCCTTCTTTCTCACTATTTGTGCCTACTTTTTTCCTGTACTTTTTTGGAGAATCGTCTGGGCTAGTGTTCCTTCTTTTATCTGATTGAAGCCTTTGATTTTTGCTGGTTATATAAGAGAGATCAACCATAAGAATTCTAGGATTTGATCTACTAATATTTTGTTGATAATATTCAAATCTAAACAATTGTTTTTGTTTCTTCCATACACTATATGACCTATCTCTCTTATGATTGTTGTAATAACTCATGTGCAATTTTCCTTGCAGACTCTTAACATGATCGATACCATTATTTTGGGAATAAGGTGTTTTTTTTCCAATTTTGCATATAGTTTATTTGTTCCCATAATTTTCACACCTGTAGCATTCAACATTATTAAATAAGGGGACAAAATAATTATTATTACCAAATATTCTCCTCACCCAATTTCTTGGACTGATACTTAGTTTCCTGCTATTTTTTGGCAACTAATAATCTTGTATTTGAGGATGAAATGTTTTTTGTACATGGTTACTTAAATTTATTTGAGAAAATCATGGTTGTTTCTGAAATAGAGTGTTCAACTTATGTTGTTGCAACTTATTTTTCCTCTCTAAAAACTTAGAGGAAAAATGCCCTACGTTACCATAATAAAAAAATATGTGGGGCTGGATACTTTTACCTTTATTTCTGAAAATCTATTTGTATCCTTGGTGTTGCATCCTCTTCTATGATATTTTAGTGATGTAGGGTAATTATTTAACAATATTGGTGGGTCCCTTTATCGTTTTTGCTGAGTCATTGCTACCTTCCAATATTTTCTTGACCTAAGGTGGATTTTGGTTGGTTCGAATCTCTTACAAAAATTCAGAATATTTTGCAGGATTTGGAATATTCAGCTTCTCTTTTAATGATATATTCTCTACATACAACTCTAGATTGATGGCTCAAATATTACTGATATCCTCAAGGGCTTATATCAGTTGCCTTATTATATAAATATTGTCTTCAGTGTCTTCCAACTCAATAGAGGAGACACTAGATTCACCACTAGTGTCTATTTCACTCATAGTCTATTCAATAATTTTTTTTCTTGCTAACTCTAGGGATTATTTTTCTATTTCACGAGATATCATATCTTCTTCACTACCAAAGGTGCACCCATTGACTTCTTAAACAACACTTAGAATTGTTATTTCTATCAAGGTAGTCCATTTTTTCGCTATTACTAGATGATAAACTCTCACTTTCATCAGTACTTGCAATTGAGAAATTTGAAGATAAATGGAATATTGGTTTACAATAAAAAAAAAATAACTTACTTGTATATTACATCTCCTTGGTATTCATTGTGCACTCGAGAGGTGAATCATCCTTTGATTCATGATCTTGAATACTCCTCGAATCTTTGAATGTTCTATCCTTCAAAGAATGTCTCTTAACATCACATGCATCTTTTATGTCGATATCATAGATGGAATACAACTCATTCCATATCTATTTGGTAATCTCACACCATATTACTTTTTCAATTTCTAACTTGGAAAACCCACCCAATATCTCTTCCTTATCTTGATCATGAACCTCATTGTTTGTTAATCCATTCTCCACAGATATCCGTACATCAAGATCAAGATCTTGTAAGTATATCCTCATTATTACCTTCAAAGTTGTGTAATTTTAACCATTCAAAAATGGAACTCCATTTGCGGTAATACAATCTTGGTTCTCCATCATCCATGATCTTCCTTCCATTTGTTAGAATAATCCTTAAGTAACTTGGTTTCTTTGATACCAATTGTTAGAATAAATGGAAACCAAGACACTGCCAATATGGGGCATGAATCAATAGTGTGACCAAATTATACAACTCTTGACAATTTACACTTTTCAATCACTTTAGCGTCCACTCGTGTAATTTGAATCATAACTCAATCATGTAAAACATAACATCATAAACATTATCATACACATGTGAAACACACATAATACATAAATATTCATTTTATTTCTTTTGACATATATAAGCTTTAAATTCTACTACATCATTTCCACACAAGCTACTACTTTTTGGTTTATTAGTTGCCACTCAAAGTAACTTCTATCCTTGTTGGTTTATCATATTCCACTAAACGAGAATATAGACCCTTCTCCTTTGTCAGCCTCTTTGAAAGGGACTCTTTCGCATGATCGTTTATCAACCACTATTGAAAGGGACTCTTGCCCCTACTCATTTATCAACCACTGCTAAAAGGGATACTTTCCTGTAATCATCTATCAACCATTGCTGAAAGGGAATATTCCCCCTAGAATGCAAGTTACCCCTTGTTACTATTGTTAATCCATATTTAATCTATTTTTAAATCTCAAATAAATAGGCCACTTCCTTTACAAACAAATAACTTCCTTACCTCAACTACTCACCAACACCCCCACTAAAACACCTTTAAAAATTCTATGATTATTGAAAAAAAAAAAAAAAAAAAACCAAACACACCAAAAATAATTGATTACTGATCAAAACTTCTATACACACTAGCAACATCAATTCTTACACCAATCACAAATTAATTCTTCACCTCTTAAATACCAAATATGATCTTATATTCACCTCTAATGCATACCAAAAACCTTCCACACATGTTCACAACCAACATGGTTGCACTCTTGCATACACCTTCATTTTGCAAACTTGATTATGCTTATAAAGGAAATTGGACTGATATTTTTTTCTATTGACTTTAGTCATCTTCAAATATTCGTCATGCATCAATACATTTTTTTGTCTTGTCATACTTCAATAAATTCTTCTAAATGTGCTCTCCAAGTCTTCAAATACTCCTCACCTCATTTTGTAAAAAAAATTGAGCTAAAATGCTTAAATTTATTGTTGAGGATTTTTTATCATGATTTAGCTAAACTTTTCTAAAACTGGTTGACTGCAAAATTTAACTTAACTCCCAAATATGCTTCTAAACTTTTCCATGTTGCTAATCATAGCACTTGCGCCTATGTAAAATGATTTTGGATGAACAAGTTGGTAGTTTTATGTTTGGGCTCATAACAAAGGCTTAGAGCTTAATATATATATATATATATATATATATATATATATATATCCATTAGGCCTGAGCATTTTAGTAATAAAAGAATTAATATAACCTAGAATTGGCCCATTGCTGTTTAAGCTCCAATGGCATATTTATTTTGTAATGTCTTCTACACTTTTGGTCACAACACTACAACAAAACCACAACCTAGGTGAGTTTTTAGTCAAATACCAGAATCATCAAATGTTGGGAAAATCTCTGTCTCTCAACTCCTATATCCTGACCATTTTACCTATGTGCATTTTTTTTTCCTTTTTGGATTTTCCTTTTGGGGTGGTGTGTTCACCGTGGGGTTTCATTGCACCTTACTCCATTGGATCCTACTCTTCCACATGTTTCCATCTCATCTCGATGCTCTATCAACCTGAAGCTAACTCCTTTATACTCTTTACAAACCTTCTAGGGTCTGGGAATCCGGCTAATGCGTCCTAGTGGTTCTTCCCACTGCATACAAGAACTAATGAGCGAACTAGAGGGGTTTCCTATCTATGACAACTACCACATGTGCCTGATGCCTATTTAGCCTGTGGGATCCTATTTTTTCACTTTACAAACTTTCTAGAATAAAGCCTATGGGATGATGCCATGCTCACATCATCAACGTCATGTGGTTCCATCTGATGGATTACATGTGTCACTCATATTTGGCCCACTACGCCGCCCAAAAACATCGAATATGATTTCCTAACATCATGATGGCATCATCTTCCCACCTGTGCATATATGTCATCTCTGCAAAACAATAAAATTATGGCATATGTCTTCATAGAGGAGAGAGAAAAGGGTTTGAGCCTTTGTGTTTTGCATTAATTTCCTTTGTAAAACCCTATAGGGGTCCCAAGATTTTCATAATAAAAATTCAAGGGGTACCCACTCCATTGTTGCATTGCTGCCACATTTCTTGACGATTTATCATAACGGGCCGTTAGCTTCCACGCATGCCTTTTTTTCTTTTGATCTATCCTTCATGGGATGAGTTGTATAGTGGGGACCTCTTGCATTTAACTCCACCATTTAAAATTTTCCTGCACCTATTGACTTCAATAGATTTATGTCATCCTAGGATTCACCCCTTCTACTACTTAAATTTATTCTAGTAAACACCTTCTGGGGTACCCCCTGCTAGGCCGACATCATTATTGTGGGACCTGCGCTGACCAATAAAATCTGATTCCACTGCTCCTTTTTCAGACCTTGTTTTCTTGGTCCTTTGAATAAATTCTTCGTTAAAAACTCCACTACGTTTGACATACACCACCAAACTACCCCGCTCCGAAGGGACTTCAACAATATTATCCCTACATATTTGAATTTTTGGGTTGTTCCTTTGACTTTGAATAACCTATGACCTAGGAGGCCTTTTACGAAAATCCATATACCACTAGAGCTCTTTATCCATATGAATGGGGTCCATCTTCATTTGAGATGAATTGATGTACAAGAAATGACTCCAAATTCTCTGCATTTTTACCAATTATCTCCACCACTATTGTTCACCAATCTTCTTAGAAACATCTGAGCCTTGCAACACCTTTTCCACACATGTTTCAGTATTCCTTCTTCTTGTAGTCTTCTTTTCTTTTTCCATTGCAGTACCTTTGATTTGGATGCACCACCATTGAAACCTGTGACATAAATGAACTAATGGCAAGCCCTTTGTCAATACTCGACATCAATTGGTTGACAACAATGAACACCTTGTTTTCCAACATATTTTAACAATATCCCACCATTTTATTTTCCTTTTCCTTCATCTTTATCACCTTTGCAATCAATGAATCCATATTTCTAACACATTTATCTTATGGATTATTATATTTGTAAGGAAATATAAGTGGTGCCACATATAGCTAGAATGCTCAGTTTCATTCTATAAAGAATCCACCTAATTTAATATGCTTGAATAAAAAACTATAAATATGAAAGTGGAAGGAACTTTTCCATGAAGGCAAGTAGTTAGGAGCCAAATATTCCATTCTAGTTATAATCAACCTCGAGCCTCCCCTTAATTTTAGACGGAACAAAGGGAAATTATTATTCTAATGAAAAGACACAAAATAAGGTCCTCTAATAGTAGGTTTATTACATATAGATGCTCCAATTTTGTAGGAGTGCATGAGCGAAGCATGCATGTGTCCTTAAAAACATGAGCATGTCCTTTTATTCTCAAGTTCAACCATTGTCAAAACTCCATGTGCTATTTTATATAAAGGAGCACAAGCATTGTTTTAACATGCACGAGATTAAAATATAAAGTGTAAAAAATCATTTATACATTAAATAAAAAATAATAATTCTCTGAAACCCCCGACTCTACCATGATTTACCATCCAAACAGAGGATTCTAAATCATAGTGAATATGTGTATGATCTTGATAAAGGTTCATCCATAAGTTTAATAGATAGAGCTAGGTCTCATGTTCTTTTTGTAAATGAAATAAAAATGAAATTTTTAAAGGAATGTTTTTTTCTAGATACAAATTTATTAAACACAATTACCATGGTTGAAAAATCTAAATCAAATCATAATAAAACCCCTAGAAAAGGCACAAGAAAAAGAACAGAGTGACCCTTCTGGATAAAGGAGTCGAGGTTGGGTGGAGCTGGTTAGCTCCAATATTAATTTCCCGAGTATTAATTTCAAGTCGGAATATCAAAGTCTCTAAATTTATAGAAGATAAATTTGTTAGAATGTCATTTTGTTTTCTATGCAAGTAATTAACTTTGAAAAAAAATGTTAGGAATAGAAAAAAAAAAAAAGAGATGAAAGCTTTTAATTGTGGAATATTGAATTTACTTCGTATATTTCATGCATTTATTACAATGAAGTAAAAAATTTCCATTTTCATATTTAGTGTCAAAGATTTGTAAATATACTTGAATCTAACAAACAAGTATGTGCTAGTATCTAAGAGAAAAGTATGAAAAATAAAGTGTAAATTTAAGAGAAGGGATGGTAATTAGAAATGGCTATCTTTATTATTGATCTTTTTTATTAGTATGTTGAGTTATATATATAATATAAAGTAAGATACAACATGTAGAGATACAATTTTTTCTAAAAGAAAAATACAGATACTACATAGAATTATTTTGAGGTCAAAAAGTCTTATAGTGTTGGTGGTAAACATAGACAACTCTAATTATTAAATATATAATTTTTAATAAAAGAGGTTATGAAAATTTTATTATCTCAGTTAATCTCTATGAAGATTAACTACATGTTATTCAAATGACTCATGATAAATCAAATTATTGTATAAGAGGGAATAAAAAAGCACTTACAAATAATATTTAAACACATTTCTCAAGATAAAAAATGTTTACAATAGACTAGTCCTAGTAGTAACAATACAAAAATAATATATATATATATATATATTACATGAAAGTATAGTAGTTCAATAATTTATAAAATACAAACATTGTTGTATAAAACTAATGGAGAATAATAGTGCGATGAAATGAATGCGATAACAAAATTTAGACGGTAAAAGTTCCAACAACTAGTCGAAAGTGACATTGGTATTCATTGAAGTAGATTTACAATATCAATGTCCTTGGGTTATATAAAACCTTTCATAAACAAGTAAATTTTAGGCATAGAATCCTATGGCATATAAATTTCCATCCAGGAAGAATTTCGTGAGAATTAACCCTATTAATTAAATTACAAAAACATTGGAACCTTGGTTTTTCATCTTTGATGCAAATCTAGGCATAAGAAGAGAAATAATTAGGGGTTCAAGGTCATCTAACCTGGAAGGAAGAAGTTGAATAGAAAGTGAACAACATATAAGCTCCAAATTATATTATTGAAAAAGAAAATCAAAATATTCTCGAGAATGTATTTACCTGCAAGTATAAAATAAATGAATATTATACCAATATTTATCAATAGAATAGTAAATGAAATATTGAATGAAGAAGAGAGATACCTGAAGAATAGTTACCTGAAAGATACGCCTATAAATTAAGCACTCTATCGAACTCTTTGCAAAATAAAATAATTATATATGAGTAAATTGTAATTTTACATCTTCGGCTAAATTTGGAAATTTATAAACCCTTTAAATAATCAATTGAAATTTTGTTAGGGTTTATAACCTTGTAAAAACCCTTTCTCAGAATCAAATAAGAACGAACAAAATTGGCAGAAATATATATATATATATATATATATATATATGGTTAAAACCATAATGATTTTTAACATAATTATATACAATAGAATTATCAAACAAAATATTTTACGACCTATCTTATGTAAGTGCTCTAATGGTTGTGGTGCTAGTCTACAGTGTACCCATTTTAAATTTTACTAACAACCTATGTAGGGTTAGGGTTTTCAAATATGAAAACCTAGCCATGATTGTTATCACTGGAAAACCGAACAAGAAAAAGATATCATTAAATGTCAAGCATAAGGATTTACAGGGTTGAAAAACATTAAAGAATCTGGAAAATTTAACTTTCTCTAAGGTTAAGAAGAAAAATTATCAAATTGCACACATAAGACATAGGAAAAGTGTGCCCCGCATGCATTTTTCTTCGATAGTAGCGTTGGTCTCCATGGATTTCCCTCAATAAGCCGTGCAGTCCTGAGTATGGCAGAAGGTCACCATCCAGGACCATGTGGCACACTTCATGAAGAATATTCTCCACTTGAGGCTGCCCAAGGACAACCGCCTAGAACCACCTTGAGACATCAAGTGAGCACACAATGGAATCAATCACCACTCTTGGGTCACTATCCACAATTTTACCAAGAGAGGGAAGAAGATTTTAATTTTTCCCATAAAAAGCCACCATGAGAAGAACAATTGAGAACACATTGTTATGCTAGCCAAAATTCCCATGAGAAAACCAGAAGTGTGTCATCCAAGCAGCAAGAGAGTGAAGGGATTCATTTGTTGGTCATCTAACATCTCAATCCCAAAGGATAAGTGCAGAAAGTATTCGACATCCAATCACTAGTTCGAGGAGAAGAGAGAGGCTTTCAGACATCTTAAGGGGAGAGCCCTCCTTGCTTTGAGTATTAGAGCTCCATAGCTCTAAGGACTCACTGCAAGTGTTTAACGTTCTACCTCCTCTTTACCACCAGCGGCTAAAAAAAGGTGATTCATTTTACATTAGTATTATTAGCTTGTTTACTCAATTGAGCTTGTGTTTATGTGTATTTGTTGTTTTGTTTCCTATTATTTTTTATAGCCTGTTATGTTCCATAAACTAGTTTTTCTACATGTTATGATGCTTCACTAACCATCTAACAACTCACTTTTTCCCTGTGACCATTGCTTGTAGGTTAGCAATCACTCCTATCAATCGCTGGTGTTTTTCGTACACTTGTGTGCCAAACACACCAATATAGGATTGGCGAATCCACTTATTTTTCCTCTTAAGCTAAGTGGTTATGTTTTTGCATAACCTCTTTTCTACTCAGGATTGTAGCAGGACCAACTCTCCTCCTCCTCAGCTCCTCTCATTCACCCTCTGTGAAGATATTCAGTTCAGCAGATTCAGAATTTTTGTGTTTAGTAAAACCGTGTGCATTCAAGAAAGTTAGTCGCGTCAGTTCGTGCACGTTGATCTCAGAAATACGCGCAGAGTCACACGTCTGTGTAGAAAAATTCCCCGTGGAAACGAGTGAACCATTTTTCGCTAGTTTTCTTCAATTTTTGCAAGTATAAAGTGACTGGCAACCCAGAAAAAATATGCCATCACTGTTTTTTGGTGTCCATTGAATGTTAGGACATGTTTTTAGCTGCACTTTAACTTAGCTATTTATATAGTTTTAATTTTTAGTTTATTGACACAAATTCACAAAGTTTAATTAAGAGGCAAGTAAGTGGCTAAAATCTACACATGCTATCTGAATGAACTTAATTAGTGATAATAGACACCAAACATGTAGGTAATTAGCAAAGAGTAAGTGGCCCATATCCATGCATGCTTAGCTAGTTTCCATTTTATTTTTCCAAATTATTGCATTAATTTTAGTTTAAATTTTGCATTAGGAACCGGGACTAGGATAAAATTATCTAAGAATGAAAGTAATATATATTTCCCTTGTAGCTCTTGGTGACCCTAGGCATGCATATGAACCCTCTCTTTTGATATTTTTACATCTCCCTTTAGTGCAACATTCAGTCTAAATAGGAAAAATTGTAAGAAACCCATTATCTGCGCATTATTTACTTTTAGAAAGGAACAATCAAAACATAGTTTAATTAGGATGGAGTGTAAAGGATCATCGCATATATGCATCCTAAAAAAATTGTTATTGTACACTTTCTCACACACATTTCCACACCATAAGCAAAGTAAGCCACCTTAAAACTAACCATTAATTGAACTCATTAAATCTCCCTAGAGGGGCCACACGATAATTAATAGTTCACATTAGGACCATTGGGGGTAGGCATCCAGTAAGACACCATGGTCAGTTTACATTATTGAAACATATAATTTGACTTTATAGGGAGCTTTAAACATGTCTATCCTCCCACGGAAAAGAATTCCCAAGTTCCACAGAGACCCGATTCAGAGGGGGTTAAGCTTAGGCCAAGTGCATGTGGTTCTATTTAGGGCTACCTAACCCATCTAGTGCTCGGTACTGGTAACTGAATACCAAGAATCTCAAGACTCGAACACTCACATGGTACGAAAGTACTTACAGGTGAAATTTAGGGCATCCTTCTGTATAGGTGACGATGCAGGTAGAACTAGATCCTCTTTCCATTACCTTGGTCAATTCTTCGGCTAGTGGAAAGTTTCGTCAGTTCTTTTCGGACATTGGCCCTAGTACCCACTAGAAAACATCTTCGCAAGTCCCAGTTACAATTGATATGTGATGATGATTAGGTCTTCTATGATTTTTGAGTATCACACGCAAAACAACAAAAACCTTTTTTTGATTGACTGATCACATAGGATTAATCTAAAGGGGATTAACCTTTTATTTTCGCTTTGTTTTATGTATGCAATCACTTTTTTCTTTGATATATAATCTCTCTCCTCTCATAAAACTGAAAAATATTTCCAAAATCAAACCTAGTCGACACCATAACGGACCCAATGGGACCTTATCGATCTAGACATTTTTTGGAACTTCTCCCATTAAAGGGAGGATTTATAGGTCTTTCGCCATTCAGGCATCAAAGACGGAACACAACCAACATTATATGTTCATCCTTTATCGAAGCATCTTTAGTTGGGAACCCCCAAGGGTCACCCAACTCCACACTGGTGGAAAACCCCTAAGGATCACCACACACCACTCCTCCCACAACCCCTAGAGGGAAGAGGAGTGCTACCCATTCAGGGAGCCAACAGAATACACAAATGGGTATGTCATAGACAAACCCCATACATAACCAAAACCCTGTGTTTTCACTGTTTACAATGGCTCTCAACACTAAATTACCTTTCTTAGCATATTTTGTTGGACATTGGATAAACCAACGCTCCCCGTGTTTCGCGACATGGATTAACTGCCTTTCATGGATCCTTATCTATGGTGATGAAATCATTGACTAACACCTGCGAGTTTTGGTCTAACAGCAATCGTGATTCCCAACAAGTGGTATCAGAGCGTAGTTCACAAGTTCGATACACACCCAGCTCGCGTTGGGGGGGATATTGTCGAACACTGGATAAAACAATGCTCCCTGTGTGTTTCGAGACATGGAATAACCGCCTTTCGTGGATCCTTATCTCTAGCGATGCAATCATTGAATAACACCTGCGGGTTTTGGTCTAACGACAATCGTGATTCCCAACATCTTTAAACTTACCCGATCTATCAAAGTTAAAAAATGACCCCATTGCACACAATCCCATTTGGCCCCCACGCCCATGAATCTCCCTTCAGAAATTCAAAAGCTCAAAGGGATGTTAACGGAAGACCCTCGAAACCATGTAATGAATTTCCACCTATGGTGTTATTCGAACAATATTATTGAAGATACTATTCGATTAAGACTATTTCAGCACAAATTAACCGGACCAACCATGAAATGGTATGTGGAGCAGCCTTCTGCTTCACATGGAACCTTTAGCACCCTCGCTAATGTGTTCCTAACATATTTCCAGTTACCCATCCACCATGATTCAGGAATGGAGTTACTGACGTATTTTAGGCAAACGTTATCTGTCCATATGTTAGACCATCGCCATGAATGGCGGAGACGTCAGATTTTTTGTAAAGCCAAAATTGATGATCAAGTTTTACTAGACCTATTCCTGAAAAATATCACGATAGAGATTTCAAAGGATGTGGAAACTCAAGGACCTACTTCCGAAGAGGATTCCATTAGAAAATCCCAAAAAATTGAGCTGATATACACCTAGTCAGGATACATCTATAACATCCTGCCTAACGTCCCATGCCTGCAAAATTAAAAATAATTTCCAGGCACGTTGAACACTACAGAAAAATTGATAGTGTCACTAACCCAAAGTCACCTAGGCAGTAGTGCCCCATACCCCGGTTATGCGTATGATCCTAACCAGAACATCTTGAAACCAAGCTATCACCAGAGTCATCATGCACCTCTGCAAAACATTACCAATAGGGCATCGTCGTACCATCATCAACAAGGAGTTTCATACCCTCCCACATGAGGTACCAATTACGCAGCTAGGAACACTAACCGAAGAGTTCTCCCCTAGCAACTATATACAAACCAGGGACCGTGACCTCCATATTCCCACTCCCCAGCACAAAACCCACTAATGCAAAACAATGCACCGGTGAACTTTGTGAAACCTTCCCAGGCCCAAATGTGCCAGCCATATGGCCAAGAGAATCATATTCATCCTCTTAATGCGGAAAGGAAAAAAACCAAAAAATAAACAAAATGGAGATCCTAGATAGGGAGGCAATAACCAACACCGCCATCTGCGATCTCAAGCTATGGGAAACCCCAACCGAAATCAAAACCAGGAGCCAAGAAACTCCCAAGGGAAGAACAAGAGGGCTAATCTTCATACCGACCACTCTTGTGCCATTTGTGGTGAGTATGGCCGTTACACTCATCACTGTCCCAAACTCCTCGAGTTGAAGAAACTTCAAGGTAACTGAGGACAAGGAGGACCTAAACAACAAAAAGCTTTAATGCAGGAGCCATTCCCCCACGAAGGGGCGGTTAGTACCCAATAACAACAAACACCCCCTAATGATTCTAGAAAAAACAACCACGAAATCTATATGAATAGCGAGGAAATGTTCTTTCAAACATGGAATCGAAGTTATGGTACCCCACTAGACACCAGTGCGTCAGGGGCTAGCACGAGTGCACCTACAACATCATTGACTATATCAAAATGCCTATTGAACCTTTGCCAAAAATGGCTAAGGGTCCAACAAGGCAGGCAGGACACCACTCCAAAGAGGCACATAATTATAACATCATGGATGACTTAGCACAGTCCCCTGCTACCATGACAACTTTATAAGTCCTACAATCTTGCCCAAAGCAAAGGAAAGCCTTACTTTACGCATTAGGCACAATCAACCTTGCTGATTCGCGCCTAATGGATTTTGACTTAGATAAATCCACCCCTAGGCTTCCTTCATTGGTCGCCTTCCAGATACCGGTGTCAGTCTAGAACATCACTATCCACCATTGTATCATTGACGAGGGTGCATCTACATGCATCATGTCAAAAAAAAAAATTCTACAAGTTGGAATCCCTCTAACTGAAGCCATCAATCATTGCACTTAGATCATATGACAGGCATCCTTCTACTCCCATTGGTCTCTACCAAAATGTCCCAGTCTCCCTAGCCGGTAAGATGGTTCTTATAGACATTGAGGTCTTGGAAGCTCAGATGGATTACAACATAATCCTTGGATAGAGTTATATTTACGCCATGTCTTCCATAGCATCCTCTGTCCTCCAGATCATGATGTTCCCCCATGAGGATCACATCATCATCATCGACTATTGAACACACCACGATAAGTGACCCATGATGAACGTCGATGTCATTCTACCCTATGTAGACATATCTACATAATCGCTCACACGGTACCAAGAATATGGACTTGGCCAATCCAAATCGTCGTCTATCCTTGGATGATTCCTAGGATATCCCCTTGTCATACCTAAATCATTTTTTGATATCACAAGGGCCCCGGTGTGCATGATGTCATCATCAAGCACCAAGATGAGAAAGGAGACAAAGAAAAGTATTAACGAGACCAATTCCACTGGCACGACGAATTATCTATCCTATGCCATCTCCCAAACTCCTTTTCTATACCTTCCATCTAGTTTTGTAACACAACAAGTTTTGGAAACGGTAGTGTTCTCAAACATATCTTTTGCAATAGAGCTTGGTACTTGATCCCACCTACCACGACAGGATGCATGGGCATCACTACTACCGGATTAACCTCTATCACTTCTGAGGAGGTCCCATATATTAAGGAAAACCCCATATCCATACCGGTTAAAGAAACTTCCATCGCAAAGTGAGTAAAAGTGACCAGGAAAACCCCTAAAAAAGGGAAAAAGAAAGAAGACCCCATCATGCCAAGGGAATTAAAACCTTGTGCATTAATCAATATTGTAGGCCACCCTACCAATATCTGCCTAGATTTGGATGAATTAAAACTGCTCCTCAGCTCCGATCGAAATATCGTGAGGACAAGTTCCCATAAAAAGTAACTACACACAAAAAATCAAGGGAAAACATTGTGCACCAACCATTCATTCGCTATCTGTAATAATTATGGGCATTACACTCATCATTGTCTGGAAATATCATGATATAGGGATTCCTTACATGCCCTAGAACAATCATATCAAGAGGATTCTCCCATGCAGTCAAATGGGGAAGAACCTCGGGTCATATTATACCTCAAGGAGGCACGACAGTCACTAGAATGCCTCTTGTTCATCCCTCCTCTTCATGTCCAATGTTGTACACTAAAACTAATGTGACCATTTCATCACCGACTGTGCAGTCCTAGAGATGTTGCAAAGATGGTATCAAGTTAATGTGGTGTACCATGCCAACCTTCCAGCGATCAAACATCCATGTCAGCTATGTGGTGACAATCGCCCATTACTCCATCATCATTATATCCCTCGATTTCACTTAGCATTAACATTTTTTTGCACGGCCATCACACACCTCTCCATAAAAGACGACTCAGATACAAAATCCATGGAAAGCTCAACAATGCAAGAGGAGGTGACAAGAAGATCCATCCTCTTTTAGTGAGCAGAAAAGAGGTCGGTTGGGGGGCACATAGTCACCCCCAACCACCCTCCGCGGAGAAGACAAACCTGTGCAGTATGAAATGCACGCAACCATTTGGTTGCCAAATTCCCAGACCTAGAATCGCTACACAGATGGTACCCAATCACCTCACCATCTCTAAGGGAAGGGAATACCCAAGAAAGTCATTCTTATCTAGTATGTTAGGGCAACCATCATGCTCAACATTTTACTTATATCTATTGAGTGCACCCACTAATTGGTAGCATTCGTGCCAGGATATGGTCAGTCCTAAGTTTAGAGAATCCAATGTAAGGCAGATTGACCCCGGGAAACTTACCCCAGATCAATACCAAAACATTGGGCGACTCAGTAATATGCACAGGCCTAATAGGACACATGTCTAGCCTATGGTGGCATGCGTCCTATGCGACAAAATCGACCACCAGGTCAATCAGTGTAAGGAACTGAAGCACCTCATGAACAACTTTCGCATGGTCTCCCCTATCCCTCAGAAGCACCATAACCACCCTAAAGTAGCCTTGGATCTGCACCCTGCCCCCTAGCCTAGGGCTAAGCTCCTCTACCCGGAACCCTCTAGTTGGGTTGGTGTCCCACCAACCGAGCAGTTGGTCATCGAACCGCTACCACATCTACAAGAGTAACAAAAATAATATTAGTATCATCAAAACACACATATAAATCATATACTCAACAGTAAAGATGAAAAAATTGACATACTAGACGTACATGGGCCTACCTTACACTAATAGCACAAATCCCTGGTGCATAGGCTGACTGCAATGGCAAGAAAAGCTCAGTAGCAAGCTCTGACCTCACAACTCTCAAACAGCACAAATGAACTGAAATGAGCCATATTGACCTATATATCTCCCTTTTCAAGTTGTTTGAAGGACCATAACAGGAGCTCTAAAAGCCCAATTGTAAACTGAAAGAAACACAGTGATCAACACCTCATAATGCCGACTTCACACATTCATGCCTCTAAAAAAATAATTTTATCAATTCCGATAGGTATGCCCTCTCTTATCATTTTTTCATTCAACACATTTGTCAATATATTCGAATGAAAAATATGCTTTCACTTGGGGTATTTTTTGTAGGTATTATACAGTATGACAAACCACCTGTTGCCCCATTCACTGAAGGTTCTAGAGCATGTATCATTCTACCCTCATCATGATAGAGAGCTAGAGAAACTTTTCATATCGTGACATAATTTTTTCACAAACCATTAGTTCCAAACACCCGACCATGTTTATCATCTCCTCACCTTGCACATGATAAAAATCCTCGTTGGGTGGTAGAGCCTCCCCCTCCATGGTGTCTATCACTCAAACTAGACCATGCATCAAAAAATATGATGCCATGGCCATATCACCTCAGTCCGAGAAGCACTTCGTGATCATTCATCCACCATGCATCAAGTCAAGTTTTACCATATCAAGATAAAACCCCTTTCCCGAACTACCATTTTCACAAGCAAATCGAACATGCACCACCGCATATTGCATTTGGCTTACCATCCCTCCACCAGCATAGCTCATATGCGATATTTTATATCCACTTCATCACCCTCACACCGAGACTAACCAATGAGGCCCCCTCCCTCAGAAAAAAATAGCCTTCCTCACATCATGAGTGAGAAATCTTTTTCATGATTTTGACACACCCGTCTCCATGTTTGTACAAACCAAACCCATTTTATATTCGTTTGGAAAGTGTAAAAATAACATTTTAGGAGAAAATCCCCTACCCATCCACCTACTTGTTTCTCCCATGGAAGAATTCCCTAATCACCCTTGGTCGGAGCTTCACACCTTTCACACAAATCCACCACGACATTATGAACCAACATATACCTACCGTGGACATTATCCTGACTCTAGAGATTTCCTCATTAGAAATTGTTATGACTGCCACCAAACTTATTTTTCCAAGCTCCGACCTTGGGCCACCGAAATCCCATCATCAGTGTTCAAATATTTATCGCCATCATGACTATGTTAACCTATCATATCAGAGACCCTGATCCCTTGCATCAGCATTTCTCTCGATCGGTTGAGCCTTCCTTCTTGTCGACTTCAACAACCATTTTTTAAAGAGGAAGAATTGCCTTAGATGGCTCCCCACATCAATAGGAGCATCCTTGGATGGCACTATGGGAATCATCATTTCCCATGGATGCCATCGATCCTCCCAACATTTGACTACAACACAAGCTTTCATGTCAAAATGGTATCATACTCCACAACCATTAGACTTTGTCAAAATTCGTCAAATACCCATGCCATTATAAGTATCTCTTTCAACAATGCTTACACAAGAACGTCCCAACCATACACCCATGCATACAATGATCATTTATTCTAAAATATGCCATACCAAGGTTATGCATATGGGCACTACATTCAACTTATAGTCAAAGAAAAAACACCCTTGAGGGCATCAGCATTCATCGTCATCAACCAAATCAGTAGATCACTACCATATAAGTGACACAAAAAGAAACGTTATCTATCAGATAGGATTTTAACTAGCCAAAGCATCACAAGCATGGGACATGCCCGGCTTGTATAAATATTGTATTTATTTTATTATACTATCTCTTGCATTTTTCTGACAAAACATGGTCCCTCTTTTACTCACAGTAAGGGGTTTCCAACCTTAGGCTGCACGCAAGTCTCTCTGTCTCTCTCAACATGGGGTATACATAACAGAAACTATAATTTATTTTGGCTATTCAGCTCTTCCTAGACCTCACACATTAGGGGGAAACTATTATCACTGGAAAATAGGACAAGAAAAAGACATCATGAAATGTTAAGCAGATGGATTTATAGGGTTGAAGAACATTAGAGAATCTGGAAAATATATCTTTCTCTAAGGTCAAGAGGCAAAATTATCAAATTTTGCACCGAAGACACAGGAAAAGTGTGCTCCGCGCATATTTTTATTCTATATTAGCGCTAGTCTCTCCGGATTTCCCTCAATAAGTCGCGTGGTTCTCACTATGGTAGAAGGTCACCATCCGGGACCACTTGGCACACTTCAGGAAGAATATTCTCCTTGAGGATGCCTAAGGAAAATCGCCTAGAGCCACCTTGAGACCTCAAGTGAGCACACAATGGAATCAACCACAACTCTTGGGTCACTATCCACAATTCTTCAAATAGAGGGAAGAATATTTTAATTTTTCCTATAGAAAGCCACCATGAGAAGAAAAATTGAGAACACATTTTTCTTCTCACCAAATTTCCCATGAGAAAACTAGCAGTGTGTTGTCCAAGTAGCAAGAGAGTGAAGGGATTAATTTATTGGCCATCCAACATCTCAATCCTAAAGGATAAGTGCATCAAGTGTCCAATATCCAATCACTCGTTCGAGAAGAAGAGAGAAGCTTGCAGACAGCTTAACGGGAGAGCCCTCCTTGCTTTGAGTATTAGAGCTCCATAGCTCTAAGGACTCACTACAAGTGTTTAGCGTTCCACCTCTTCTTTACCACCAGCGGATAATAAAAGGGGATTCATTCTTCGTTAATATTATTAGCTCATTTACTCGATTGAGCTTATGTTTATGTGTATTTGTTGTTTTGTTTCCCCTTCTTTTTTGTAGCATGTTATGATGCTTCACTAACTATCTAACAACTCATTTTTACCCTGTGACCATTTCTTGTCGGTTAGAAATCACTCTTATCAAGCGTCGGTATTTTTTGTACACTTGTATACTAAACACACCAATACAATGACATTAATGGAATAAAAATCAATGAAATAACATTCAAGAAGAAGGATACGAGGAATAAATTTTTGCCTATGCAAGACAAAATCATTTTCCAGGTGTTGTAACTTGGCCAAATAAATTCATCAGAGGTGAAAATTAAAAAAACAAATAGAAAAATAGCCAGAAAACCCTTACAACCATGTAATGAATGGTTAGGGTTTATATTTCAATAATCTATATTTGTGAAAGAAAATACTAAAAAAAATTAAGGGAATGATTTGAATTAATACCTGAGTGAGCTCAAATATAAGGAAATCACAATGATGCTACCAAAACATCTCAATAATTTAATTATTGGTAAGAAATTCTGAAGAAAACCATGGAAACTAGGGAGATCCAAGCTAATACATGAAGCTAGACATAAACCCTGAAAGTGAGAAGAAACAAAAATCATTAATTTTGTAAAAGAAAAAGGAATTTCCCTAAAATACAAGTAACATTAATTGGGTTAAATAAAATCCTCGAAAAACAAAAAATAATACCTTCATTCAAACCACTAGACTGACGAGGTGATTTTACAAACATTTTTTCTAGGCTACTAAACAATTGAATGATATCAATAATAGCTAGACTAATTTGATCAAAAGACGAAGGGTAATGGTAAAGGGTTAAATTAATAAAAATTGTAGAATGAGCACAACTCTATCCAAAAATCAAAGGAATGAATGAAATTATGAGCCGAGCGATGTGGTAGTCATTAAAAATGATGACAAACCCTAAACAATGTCAATCTTCAATATTCGGGTACACATCTATCAACATGAGTTTTCATGTGCAAGTCGAGCATTAATCACCATCGTGGAATTTGGGTAAAGATATATGTTTGCAAGAAGGGCCACAAGTGTTTTAAATTCATGTAATGACATTAATAGTAATGTTGATTGATAAAATCATATGAAAGAATACAAATATAGATACAAATTTAAATGAAGTTCACAATGGTCCAAAGTTTATTCTTTGAAATCAATATATTAACCAATCTTCAATACTGTATAAATTGTATGCAAAGCCCCTTATATATGTAAATTTTCATTTCATAGGTTTATAACATGTGAAATTAGTAGGTGTATCATGAGGAATAGGAAATCCCTAGGAACATATGAATCTTTTATCTTATAAAGTCACAGTGCATGAGTAATGTCAATACAATACAACAAAAAAGGTCATTACTAAGGGTTATGCCTATGAGGGACCTTTAAGGTTCATCAGCAATGTTTCATATGGTGACAGTCCTTAAAAAAGAATTTTTGTAAGTGCATATAGTGACAATCCTTTATGGTTTGTAACCAAAGCCATGTTTAGTAACACTTTTGGTGAGGGTTGTTAAAGTCCCATCACTAATTCTCTCTTTGGTGACTCTTTGGTGACACTTTTAGTGATGATATTTTATAGGCCATCACCAATGTTATTTTTTATTTCTTTTGCTGATGGTAAAAAAAAATTTGTCATCATTGATCATTCAAGTGAGTTTTTTATGATGCTATGTGACCATTTCTATATTTTTTGTCAAAAGATAACAATTTAAGACCATTTTTATGGAGTATTTTTCATTATGTGTCTAAGGTCATAGTGGTTTGAGTTAACCAATTTATTAGGAAGTAATTAGTGTGTATCATTTCCCTCAAGTAATGAGAATATAGTTTCCTATGAGTCAACACATGATTAATCTCTTGTTGGTTTATTATCTAGAAAATTCCCTTTAGATGAAGTTACACTAGTTTGTGTGGGAACCATATTATTTAATACATGATAAAGCTCTATCAATTCTATTAATGAGAGATACCTAGAACTCCTCAACACTCCTGACACACCTTAGCATGCTTTGACACACACTAACATTCCTTGGCACCTCACACATCTTGGAACATATTTATACCTAGGACATTTTTCCATGACTAAGAAACAAAAGCATATGTTGGCATGTTGTAGCACAACATAGTACTCCCTTTTATTACCTAGAACCCCTTGGCATGCATTGACATACATTATCACTTCAAATTCATTATAAATTTTCATTTATTGTGTTACTCTATAATTCTCCTAGGTTGAGAAGGAAACTTGCATAGGAAACCACAAACCACTTTAAAGTTGGGATCTAGACCTTCCATCTTTAGAGAGGGATCTCTCTGTATGATTTAATTTCAACTGTCAATATTTCAGGCTAGATATTAAAGTTTAAGATATTTTTTTAAAACTTTTGGTTGTAAAAGTAAGGAAAATTCCATTGGGCATAGGGTCATTTAAAATTCTTGGTAATCAATCACAAATTAACAGAGAAACTGAAACAAGGCAAGGTAAGAAAACTCCTAGATATTAAGATATTTTATGGTATAGCTGAGATGAAGAAACAAATGATCAATTAAATATAATGTTGGCACTATGATGCACGTGTTTTCCTTGATGGAAACCCACTTGTAAAAGACCAAGTATATGGCATCTGGATAAGCTCACAGGTGACAAAGTGATGGAACAAACTGACAGAATGTTGAGATAGAGTTTTTGTAGATCATAATCTGAAGTTGGATAAAGATAAATAATTGAAGAATTATACCAAAGTTAGTGAAGGAAAATTCATGTATACACATGGGTACAAAGAATCAAATTTGTGTATGTGATAGTGCACTAATTTTATAATACCAAGGGTATTTACCTTGGTATTAGCCCACAATATTGAGAACAGTAACAGTTACTTGATCCCATCAAAAAATACAATCGACACTTGTGTCGTTTTGGCTCATGGTATTGGCTAAGGCTCAAACTATATAAGGAGGTGAAAATCATAGTGCTAGATGTGCATGAGTATGTGAATTGAATGAATGCTTCAATCTAATGTATATCTTCATGGAATGGGTTATATTCAATATATAGATTTGATTTAATGATGCACTCATGAATACAATGACAGATCGAGATCTCTAGACCTAAAATGACTATGTATTTGCATGATGTATTTATGAGTTATTTAGATCTCTGGTCTGGCACATGTTTACTGTAGTGAATTTTATGATATGAGTAAGTTTGTAGTTCTGAAGTGTTGCGCGGACCTGAATTATTTACATATCTATATGTGAGTTCGATTCTACACAGGCGTGTATATATTAAGTAAATATATTGAGATCTATACATGAGCTGGTCACGGTATAGGTGCATACATAAGCAGATATGCCTTCTGGAAGGCATGAATGCAAGCTAGTGTTTTGTTGAAGAATGCCGAAGAAAATGTTTGATAAGTTTTGCTGTGTTTTTTTTGTCTAGCAATGATGTGTGTGTGTATATATATATATATATATACACACACACACATATATATAATCATAATTAACTAGCAGAATAGGGTTTTTTGAGTATTAGTTATGCTGCTAGTTAATTATGATTAAATATCAGTGATTGGTTGATTGAAAAATGATTGATGTTGCTAACAGTATGAGGGTTCTATAAAATTGACAAAATATGTCATAATATCTTTGATCTATTCTCTGACTGAGTCAAGATTATAAAATTAACATATTCAGATCTAAACGGAGGTTTCTCCACATAAAGGCATGTATAAAGGCAGTTTGTCGTAAGTAATGTAGCGTATACATTTTGTATTATGAATTATCATGGTTGTAGTTGATTCAGTGTGTTGATGCAAATGTTTGTGTTTAGTTTTTTTGTCTGGTCACAATTATCTCACTGTTCTGTTTGAATTGGGTTGATGTTCACTTCAGTTGATATACAAGTTGTGATGTTTTAAAGATGTTGGATGCAGTGTGAAAATTTATGAAATGTGGTCTGTGGTGGAGCTGAGGGTTGGAGACTTCAGTGAGGAAGTTGAATCTTCCTGCCTGTAGGAGTTGGTGATCAAATTGTGGTGTTGTTTCTCCCTTCCAGTAGTGGTTGTTAAACAAGATCAGGGTTTAGAGCTCCCTTCCAGTAGTAGCTAGAGAACGAGTGAAGGTAGCAAGCAGCCTTCTGCAGGTGGGTGCCTACGTGTTGATATGAGTCTGCACCAATACAAGATTACAATCAAGTTTCTATTTAATAAATATTGAAGACAAAGATTACAACAACAGTGGTTTTCTCCCACATTAGGTTTCCACCTTAAATCCCGGTGTTCATGTGTGTTGCTTATGTGTGATGGTTTATTCTATTCTTATTGCACATGTTTACTACTTACTAAATGTTTTATGAATTATTAATGCACTGGTGTAAGTAAAGTTATTGAAGATTTATCTAAATTATAAGTTCTCTCAGTATACACTAGTTTTTTGAATGAAAGTCACGTACATATGCTAGTTGGATTAAGTAAGTTTGTGTATAGAATTTGGTAAAGAAAAGTAAAAGTGTTTGTGAGTTTTAAATATTGATTCAACCCCCCCCCCCCCCCCCCTTAGTATTTTTCCCAACAATTGGAATCAGAGCAGGTCCTTCTGAAGAAGCTTGATCGCTTGAAGGAATATCTATCAAGATGGAACAACATCTATAATACCACCACTCTTCAATAGAAACAAATTAATCTTCTGGAAGACAAGAACATGATCCTATATTCAGTCTCTTGGAGAATATGTTTGGAAAATTTTTGAAGGAGGTTACTAATATCCAGTCGCAGTTCCCACAGATCCAGAAGCAAATAAGACCTATGGAACCAATGTGAAAGTTGTCAATGCATTATTAGGAAGCCTAACCCAATCAAAATTTGTCATATTTATGCAGTTAGATACAAAAAAGGAAATATGGGACAAAATCATTCTAATCTATGAAGGTGATGCCAAGGTAAAAAGTGCTAAACTCCAAACTCTCACAATTCAATATGAAAATATCTAAATGCATAATGATGAAAATATTGCTAGTTTCTTTCTACATCTAGATGGGATCATAAATTGTATGAGAAATCTGGTTGAATACATAAAATACACAACTTTAGTAGAGAAAATATTAAGATCTCTATACATTTAGTTCGAAAAATTATTCCTTATGGTACAAATATCGCTTATATATTTGTAAGAATTCCCAACTAAAACAAAAGATTCTTTTGGAATTGCACACCTATCCCTTAGGACACTTAGAATTTTTAAAAACTTACAATAGGGTGAAGAAATATTTTTTTTGGGATGGCCTTAAATCTGATATTCAAAAGTTTCTAGTGGAATGTTTGGTTTGCCAGCAAAATAAAGTTGAGACAATTAAGACCCTGGGTCTTCTACAGCATTTATCCGTTCCAAGTCAAAGTTGGGAGGAGGTTTAAATGGATTTTATCACAGGTTTACCCAATTTTTAAGTAAAAAGTGTCATCATGGTGGTAGTTGATAGACTTACCAAATATGCACACTTTTCTGCATTATCTCATCCATTTAAAGCATGTATAGTTGCTACTTAATTTATCGAAACAATTCAAAAGCTACATTGGAACCTATTGACGGGAAAATATGTCCAGCCAACAGTAGGGGATCTCCCCAGTAGAAAGTCCCAATAAGACCTTGAACCGTTTGGAATAGGGATCCTGTCAAGGGTGGGGTCTGGCTACCTCTTAAGTCACCTTCCCTTTGGTCTCAAAAGAACGCAATTGAACCTACAGACACACACTTATTCAAATGATACAACATACATGATTGATGTGTTAAACACATATATAACACTATGCGTAGTGAGACAAATAATGAAGCATAGACGCCGAAGGAGGTGTTGTTAACAACACATCATTAGGGTTATGCTTGCAGTCTGTTCTAACAACAAAAGAAACAATTATTTATGGCAAGATGCCCCCTTTACATTCGTGAAAGATAAAATAAATGCTAATAAGAAAAGTCATTAACATCCATTAAGAAAGCAAAATGAACTAAACATCATTAACACAAGTACAGATAACCATAATTCGTAAATGATGCCACTAAAAGTGCAGCTTCGTTAACCAAAAGATTTTCAAAACTGTATAAGAAATAATCATAGTGTTCGCACAGCAAAACACATCAGATCCAAAAGGAGTTTAAACAAGTATCTGTATTCATATGCACAAGAGTGTTATCTTTCAATACAATACATTATAGTTCTTAAGTCCCAAAAAAATATGCTTTACATTTTCCCCGGAGGGAGTTTTATAGATCAAAATTTTCCCTTTGGACTTCCTGACTCTTCACCTGCCTGACTGTTGAGCTGCCTTGCGACCTGGGAGGGAACTGTGACCTGCGACCTGGCTGGGCAATGCGACCTGCGATCTGTCTAAGCGGTGTGACCTGCGGCCTGTTTACAAATGCTCCCATTGATCTGTTGTCACTGGGTTATGAAGATGTGCATCCAATTGTGAGATCAGGGGCATCAATCGGTTGTCCTTTGAGGAAGTTTTGCCAAGTTTGATAATCTGCTGCTATGGGAGAGACCAAAGGGACCTCTTCTTTCAGCCGATGCATACACTCCAAGGCATTTGAGATTAGAGTCTCCTTCTTCTATGAGATCTGGTTGGACAGAGAGGCGAGCTTGGTGTAGACCCAAACTGGTGTGACAAGAAACTAGCCCAGGTTCTCTTGTGATGCTGCAAGGTTGGAAGTGGCAGCAGCTTGCTTAATGGGCTGCAAAAATGACTGGATCTCTTGGTTCACTTGCTCCCATGTCTTCCCCTCGTCCAATGCGCCCAGCGATGGAATGTGATGTAAGATGTGCATCAAATCGATGTCGCTGATCAGATGTTCGTATGCAGCCATAACCTTGTCTAGGTCATTGGATAGATTATCCTTGGACTACATTTTCATACGGATCTGGACTTTGGCATCTTGCGTTTGAATCCAATACTTCTTTGGCAAATGTTCGGGAGCTTGGGGGTATCGCGCTATCCAGTCCATCATTCTATCCAAGGCAGCTGAGGCTTCCTTCAGCTGTTCGTTCCTTTGCTTAGTTTCCGTTTGGGCTTTCACCAAGGGGGCAACTGTTTGTTTTATGGTAAACATTTCCCCATAAACTTGCCTCATGGTAGTCTCTAATATACAAACCTCCCTTTCAATGGTAAGCGGCACTTTATTGACAAGGAGAGCTTTGTTTTGAAGTTGCTGAACCTCCTCTCTCAATGCCGTCTTTTCCTGTTATGCTCTTGCCTCCCGCTGCTCTGCTTCATGTAGCCTATTTTGTTGAGAGAAGATCTCTCTACTCATTCTTGTTACATTCTCTTATGTGGCTGCAGCGAAAGCTGTGCCGGCCGATGCTATCATCACAGGATTAGTCCTAGTGTCGAGGACTATGTCTTTTCCTGTCGCGACTATGGATGATGCGGAAGGACTTCGCGCTAGGCATATCCTTTTCTCCTGTCAGATTTTGAAGGAGAACTGATCGTACGTGAGCCTGGTGAGATCGAATACCTCCTCTTCCTGCCCCTGGGCGGAACTGACATCGGAGAGCGTGTCTCGTGTACTGACTAGAGGTACCTCAGGGGGAGATACCTCGATGTTTTCTAGCATTGCATCCTCCTCTTCCTTCTTTTTCTTTTCTTCCTCTTCTTTTCGTAGGCGTTCGGCTTCAGCCTTTTCATGTTCTTTCTTTTGCCTGAGCTCTACTTCTGCCGTTGCTTCTAATTCAACTTTCCTTTTACACTCAGCTGCTGTAGCTTGCTCTGCTTTCTTCTGGTGGTCGAATTCCACTTTATCTAACTCTTTCTTGAGTTCCCGTTCCACTGTAGCCTCTGCCTCTTATTTCTCCTTTTCTTTCTTGGCCTCCTTGGCCTTCTTTTTCTTCTACTTTGACCATAGGCTCTTTTTGCACTTATCTTCTTCTTCTTTCATCTTCTTCTCTCTTTCTTTCTAGGCTTGGGCTTCTATTTATTTCTGTTGGGTAGAAGTACTATGCCCTGTACTGGTTCGAGGATTTTTAGCTAGAGAAGAAGAAGTGCCTCCTAATTCACGGCTCCTGTCTTCCAAGGTTTGGTCATCTGGGTCTTCTTGGACAGAGTCCGCCCCTGGAGCTATTTGTCGGTCTGAATTGTACCAATTTCTTCTGTCATCTTCCGTTGGGCGTTCTGTGTGCTGGAAGTTCCATTTGAACTTATCCCGCTTGCAATGATCAGGAACTATCCTTTCCGGTTCATATGTCCGGTGTTCTAACACCCCAAGGTGGTAACTTTGCATCTATTCTGCCTTTGCCTCTACCTCTCTGAAGTCTTTGACTATGTATGCACAGATAGTGAGGGGTAGCGTAGGCCAAGGTTTCTTCTTACCTTTGGATAGGACACTGGAGAAACCGAAAGACATTTGGAAAGAGACCTCTTGCATGAGCATTCTGTCTATGACAAATCGAGGCATAGCATGTGGGGCCTTGAATGAGCCAAAAACTCGGATGAATGTGTACTCGGCGAATGGGAACCAATGCGCCACCTTGACTAGCGTTCCCATGGCTTGCCAAGACATGCAAGGAGCGTCTTGGCCAAACAATTTTTTTTAAAGAGCAGGGATGAACACTTGGGAGATCGGCTCTATGTCTTGTTTATACCTGGAATCCAAAAACACCTTGGTTTGTAAGTGGATTGCACAGGTCTGTTTTGGATCCCAGTTATGCACCCATCCTTCAAAGTGCAACCTTGAACAGACGGCATCCAACAAATAAGAGGCCATATAGAATTCAGAAGGCATTCCTTCATCTAGTACCAATGCTGAGGATAATTTTGTATGCATAGAGGTCATCAATATGCTAGCCCAATTGAAACGAGTGCCGTGTGCTGTGACATACTCCATGAGAATTGCCCATGTGCCGTTGAAGGTGGTGGCATCGGGGCGCCCGTACAGTCTGCAAAGCATGGAAACCACTAATTTATACACTTTCCTAAGGCTCGCCACTGGATATTCCTGGTCCTTCTTGACCTTAAATTTCTCAGGCTCCTCCCAACACTGCTTTATAGTGTCAGCTATAAGAACTGCATGGGAAATAGCCCATTCTTCTGTGAAGTCTTCTTCTCTCTCAGGCAAAGAGTAATAAACATGAGTGTCTGAGCCTTTGAGTGTTGTGAAATCTTTGCCTTCGCTGTCCCTGATTATGAACTTCTTGGGGTCAGTTTTCTGTATAATCCAATCTATCATCTCTGGGCATGGGAATATAGCTGTATGGGCACCTACGAGATGTAGCTTAGACCTTTTGACCTTTAAGTATATCTCCCGATCAGGGAGGTCCTCTGGGAATTTTGTTCTAGCGAACTCTTGGTACACTTGGTACCAGCGCATGCTGTCCCCTTTGGCAAATGTGCATATTGTATCTCTATAGATCGGGGGTGGGGACATTGGCATGTCCATCTCTACATCCTCCACTGCCAGGCTCTTGTATTTTTTACGAGATACTGGAGGTCCCATGTCGCTTGAATCTAAGGGGACAGGTATACACTCCAAGTCTGCTTTGAATTCACCCGCAAAAATCGCACTCCAGTTGACCTGTCAGAGGCGTTTTTTATATCCGCTGCATATGCGAAATGCGACCTAGCGAGGGATGCGACCTTGCGACCTCATGGTCGTGGGGTCGCGATTTTCCACAAATTTAAGGCTTGCGACTCAGCGACTTAGCCCTCCCGACTCTTTACTTAACTTTTCTCTGTGCTTAAGGGGCTCCAAAAAATTTTAAAATGGGGGTTTTTTGGAGGGTGTTGTAGAGGCTACAGAAAATGGCGATTCACTAGTCGAACTCAGAGTCTTTGCCGATGGTTGGCCTTGGAGGGGGGAGGGAGGGGCCTTCACTAGCTATTCTTTTTGACTTAAGGTTAGCACTACCTTGCCTTGGACACCTTGCGAGGTTTCTTGGCCTGCTAGGTTGTTTGGGTGCTGGTTAACCGAATTTCATTTCTTCAGGTTTCCGGACCCAGAGGGTTGGAGAACTCCAGGCGGCTACAGGGTCCGGTACGATTATTTTGTCCTGATCGTGTGGCTCTGCTACCTGTGAACCTCTCAGTCCCGGCGGAGTCACTGTGTAGGAGTCATGAACGTTGCTCCACTACCAGCGAACCTGGTCAGTACCCCAGTGGAGTCATTACATCACCTCTCTGTGCAAGAAGCATTTCTCAATCCTTTAACCTTTATTAGTGTGCTATTGCACTTATTTTGCATGTGCCTCAGGCACTTATTTAGATGTGCTCATGGCACTTATTTGAGATGGGAAATTTTTGCCTAGGAAGATGATGGATCCTGACTTATTTTACTTGTAGAGAGGTTGCTCCTGGTCTGATATGAGGACTTTGGTTTTTCCCGAATGTCCTGACGTAACCTGGAGTAACTCTGTTCCCTTCTGATCTAGTCGTCGCTGTATCACACAAGAAGATCTCGCCAAACTTCTTCCGTACAGGGACCAAATTTGACACCCATGTGGAGTGGAAAACTTTGACGATGATGCGTGCATCCAAAAGCTTCTTAATTTCTTTCAGAATCATCGATTCCAAAGTAGGATGCACTTTTCTGAGCTTCTGTTGGAAAGGCTTCACACCTTCCTTCATGGGTATCACGTGCTGAATAATCCGAGTATCGTACGTATGTAAATCATCATATTTCCAAGCAAATACATCTCGATACTTCTGAAATAGTTGGGTGAAAGCCTGTGTCTCCTGGTCAGTGCAGTCTTTCCCAAGGTTTGATGAATTTTGAGTTATCATCTGATCCCAAGTTCACCTGCCGATGTGCCAAGGTGGAACTTTGTACTTTGGTATTTAGGGGCCCGCGGAATCGGCTTTGCAGATCAAAGAGATTTTCAAGTGATACTATCCCCTTGGGCATGGGGTTCTCCTTGTGTTTATCATGCTCTTCCTGCAAAGCTTGATCATGATCTGCCTCGTCTATTGCCGCGTCTTTGAATACTTCAGTGTTGGGCATAAATTCCAATATCTGTTGATCATCATCAAAAATGCGTAAATTAGTAATATTATTTGGCACGAAGGGTTTATACATAACTTCAATATAAAATTCATCCCTCAAGGGGGTAAATCTAGCAGCAGCATTAGCCAAAGTATCAGCTGCTTCATTATGCATTCTAAGGATAGATTTGATTCCAAACGCATCAAAAGCAGAAATAAGATGCCATACCTCTTGTTGATAAGCTTTTAAGTGCGGAGACAAACAATGAATGGTGTTGCGTACCTACCGAGTGATAATCTCGGAGTCTCCGATGACCCGTAAGCATCTTACCTTCAAATCCAGTGCCTTCTTGAGTCCGAGGATCAAAGCTTCATATTCAGCAGTATTGTTAGTGCACTGGAACTCTAGCCGACACGAAATCAAGAACTTGCTCTTCTGAGGGTCCAGCAAGATGCAGCCCACACCAGCTCCATCATGGGTCTTGAAACTGTCATAGTACAGGGTCCACACATCATTTTCTGGCTCCTTCGGGGTTGTAGGTTGGGGAGGGATTTCAGTTTGGTGTGAGACGGGAGTGGCTTGGTCTTCTGCGACAAGAGTTAGTTCAGACCGGATCTCGAGGTCTACTGGAGACTGAGGAGGATGGTAACATCCGAAAATGGCTTCCAAGAAGCACATCCCAAGCTCCTCCTGGGAAAAACTGATGGGTTCATTAGGAGCGTCCAAATCAGTCACAGTATATTTCATATATGGTTCACTTTCAACCCTGATTTGGTTATTCTGGCCCCTGTAAGGCAGCCACAGGTGGGACCAGTCGGTGGCAAAATACCCTTGCAACTTGCTGGACCAGTCTCTGCTAAGTAATAGGTCATAGGCTTCAGGGATGTCAAAAACCACAATGTCAATACATTGGTGGACTCTACAATCAGATGAAAGGCAGATGATGACGTTATTTAGCTCTCCTACAGTTGGCACCTGCGATCTGTCAAGTTGGATGATCCCCGCGTCAGTTTTCTCTGGGTGGATGTTCAGCTTCTTACAAATAGATAGGGGCATGACGTTTGTGGATGCGCCGGAGTCAACTAGACAATTATGGACGTTGAAGTTAAAAATCTCAAAAGATAATAGGAAGGGAGGAGTAGATCCCCTGGAATTTGCATTGATGGCGTTCACAATAGAATGAACACTCAGACTGGCTTGCGCGGACGTATTGCTCGCAAGCTTAGTAGTTGAGGTATTGGCCTGCTAGCTTGTTTGGGTGCCGGTTAACTTAATTTCATTTCTTCAGGTTTCCGGACCCAAAGGGTTGGAGAACTCTAGATGGCTATAGGGTCCGGTACGATTATTTTGTCCTCATCGTGTTGCTCCGCTGCCTGCGAACCTCTCGGTCCCGGCCAAGTCACTGCCTAGGAGTCATGAAAATTGCTCTGCTGCCAGCGAGCCTGGTCAGTACCCCAGCGGATTCGTTACATCGCCTCTCTGTGCAGGAAGCCTTTCTCAATCCTTTACCCTTTATTAGTGTGCTACTGCACTTATTTTGCATGTGCCTGAGGCACTTATTTAGATGTGCTCATGGCACTTATTTGAGATGGGAAATTTTTGCCTGGGTGGATGAGGGATCCTGACTTATTTTACTTGCAGAGAGGTTGCTCCTAGTTCGATATGAGGACTTTTGTTTTTCCCGGATGTCCTGATGTAACCCGGAGTAACTCTGTTCCCTTCTGATCTAGTCATCGTTGTATCGCACTTTCTTTTTTTGCAGACACCCTCTCAAACATGTTAGGTGGGCTTCCCATGCTTGATGTCTTGAGCTAGTTCATGTGCTACCTTTGGGCGCCAATTACAAGCAAGCTTTTACCGCATTCGTGTCTTTCAAGAAATGCCTCCCATCAGCATAGAACCTGTCGCAGTGTGCCAATTGCGTGGCTCCGACAAGGCCTTCCGTTTTTTTATTTTTTTATTTTTTATTTTTTTTATTTTTTTATTTTTTGACAAAAATGGAACGAAAGCGGAAAATATGGTACAAGGGTAGGATAGCCCTTTGAGGGCTGCTAAGTGAAGTAATTTTTGAGGTCATGCCCATTTACCGGGAGGACCTCAACTCTTCCCTCAAGAGTTTACAGTCTAAACGTGTGGGAACCCAATTTCTCCTTAACCTGGAAGTGACCTATCCATAGGGCTTGGAACTTGGAATGTTTTCCTTTTTCTTCATGAGCTTTATCCCATTTAAGGACTAGGTCTCCTACTTCAAAGTTTTTACTCCCTGCAGATTTTTTATTGAACCATCTCTTGATCCGGCTTTGGTGGATGGCGAACCTTTCCCGGGTTTTTTGCCTTTCTTCCTCCAGCTTAAGTAGAGTATCGATCCAGGTCTGCAAGGTGGGGCATGGGGTACCATGGCATTCTAGAGACAACTGAAGGGTAGGGAGAAATATATGGGGAGGAAGAACTGCTTCCTTTCCATACACAAGAAAATATGGGGAGGTGCCGAGTGAGGATTTGGGCGTGACACGGTCAGCCCAAAGAGCGTTGTGAAGGGCATTGTGCCAGTTGCGCTGGTGGGATAGAAGAGTCTTCTTAATGATGTGGATAAGGTTTTTATTGGTTGACTCAGCTAACCCATTTCCTTGGGGATAATAATTTGTAGAATGTTTAAGCACAATACCATTTTCCAGAGAAAAATCATACAATTTCAAAGATGAAAAGTAAGTTGCATTATCGAAAACAAAGGAAGTTGGAATGCCAAACCTGGTCATGATGGAATGAGTGACGAATTCTATTACCTCTTGATCATTGATTTGGTGTAAAGGTGCTGCTTCGACCCACCTGGTGAAATAATCGGTAGCAGTAAGAATATACCGATGTTGCTTGGAAGAGTGAGGTATGATTTCTTCGATCACGTCCAAACCCCACTGTTGAAAAGGTTCCTCCATTGCTACTGATAGTAAGGGGGCGGCTGGCTGCGCTTCCTTGTTTGCGAATTTCTGGCATTGAGTGCACTTTCGGACATATGCATGCGCATCTCTGAAAAGGGTTGGCCAATAGTATCCTGCGCGCATTATCTTGTGGGCGGTGGTATCGCCTGCAAAATTCCCTCCAGCTGGTCCGTCATGCAGCTTGGTCAAGATCTTATGTGCTTCATCATGTTCCAAGTAGCATAACAGAACTCCATCGTAATGTTTCTTGAAAATCTTACCCTAGGTCAACTTATAAGATGCAGCTTTGAGCCTTATTGCACGTTTCTTCCAGGCAGTTAGAGCAGGGTCTAGGATGCCATGGGCTAAATATCCCGAAATGTCGAGTACCAAGAAGGGCTTCTCTGCTGAGGTGCATGGTCACTCTGATACATGTCGATTTCTTGTTCCCAACACTCTTCTTCAACTCCATGTGAGCTTGCAGCCTCCGCAGCCATTTGGCATAGTCCTTGTCCTTTAACAGTGCGTGTTGGTTTAAACTCTAAGTCATACTCTTGTAGGCATGCCACCCATTTGCCTCGCCTCTCGCCTAGCTCCTGCTGCACGAACAGTGAGTGGACAACTGGGTGGGGAACGAAAACCGTGACATGGTTTTTCAAGATGTAAGGCCTGAAATGCTTGACTGCTTTATAGACTGCATAGGCTTGCTTTTCAATTTCAGGGTAGTTCAATTCAGATCCTTGTAAACTAGTACTCATGAAGGATATAGGCCGTCCATCATTGTTGCCATCTTTTTACGTGAGGACAGCTGCAAGTGATGAATCTGAAGCGAAAGTATACAGGATAAATCTTCTGCTAAAATATGGACTTTGGAGGGATGGTGCTTCAGCTATAGCCTGCTTGATTTTGTTGAAGGCCTCCTTTTCGGGCAGATTCCATTTGAAAATCACATTCTTCTTGATCATGCCCTGCAAAGGCCTGACTATCTGGGTGAAATCCGATATGAATTTATGTACAAAATTGATTTTCCCCAGGAAAGATTGCATAGCTTTTTTACTGCTAGGGGGTGAATCTGGGCAATGGCTTTCGCTCGCTTTGGATCTACAACAATGCCCTGCTTAGTTATAATGTGGCCCAGCAAATTCCCTTCTGCCACCGCGAAAACACTCTTCTTCGGGTTGAGTGAAATCAAGTACTTCCTGCACCTTTCGAAAATTTGCTTGAGGTGGCGTAAATGATCGCCCCAATGTTTCAAAAACACGGTGATGTCGTCCAAATAGACCACCACGCTTCGCCCTATCAAACCACAGAAAGCTATATCCATGGCCCGTTGGAAATTTTCCCTCGCATTTATTAATCCAAAGGGCATGCGTCTAAATGTGAAAGTTCCCCATTTGGTTCGAAAAGTAGTTTTCAATCTTTCCGGCTCAGCTACCAGCACTTGGTTGTAGCCGGAGAATCAATCCAATAAGGAGAACATCTTGGATCTAGACACAGCTTGCAATATTTCTTCCATAGGCGGCACCGGATAATTATCCTTGTTTGAGGCCCGATTTAAATTCTGGAAATCCACGCACAAGCGGATCTCACCATAATTCTTCCGTACAGGGACCAAATTTGACACCCATGTGGAGTGGCGAACTTTGAAGATGATGCGTGCATCCAAAAGCTTCTTAATTTCTTTCAGAATCATCGGTTCCAAAGTAGGATGCACTTTTCTGAGCTTCTGTTGGAAAGGCTTCACGCCTTCCTTCATGGGTATCACGTGCTGAATAATCCGACTATCGTACGTACATAAATCGTCGTATGTCCAAGAAAATACGTTTCAATACTTCCGAAATAGTTGGGTGAAAGCCTGCATCTCCTGTTCGGTGCAGTCTTTCCCAAGGTTGATGAACTTCGGGTTGTCATCTGATCCCAAGTTCACCTGCCGATGTGCCAAGGAGGAACTTTGTACTTTGGTATTTGGGGGCCCAAAGAATTAGCTTTGCAGATCAAAGAGCTTTTCAAGTGATACTATCCCCTTGGGCATGGGTTTCTCCTAACATTTATCATGCTCTTCCTGCAAAGCTTGATCATGATCCGCCTCGTCTATTGCCGCATCTTTGAATACTTCAGTGTCGAGCATAAATTCCAATATCTGTTGATCATCATCAAAAACACGTAAATTAGTAATATTATTTGGCACAGAGGGTCTATACATAACTTCAATAGAAAATCCATCCCTCAAGGGGGTAAATCTAGCAGCAGCATTAGCCAGAGTATCAATTGCTGCATTATGCATTCTAAGAACAGATTTGATTCCAAACGCATCAAAAGCATAAATAAGACGCCATACCTCTTGTTGATAATATTTTAAGTGCGGAGACAAACAATGAATGGTGTTGCATACCTGCCGAGTGATAATCTCGGAGTCTCCAATGACCCGTAAGCATCTTACCTTCAAATCCAGTGCCTTCTTGAGTCCGAGGATCAAAGCTTCATATTCAGTAGTATTGTTAGTACACTGGAACTCTAGCCGACACAAAATCAAGAACTTGTTCTTCTAAGGGTCCAGCAAGATGCAGCCTGCACCAGCTCCGTCATGGGTCTTGGAACCGTCATAGTACAGGGTCCACACGTCATTTTTTGGCTCCTTCAGGGTTGTAGGTTGGGGAGGGATTTCGGTTTGGTGTGAGACGGGAGTGGCTTGGTCTTCTGCGAAAAGAGTTAGTTCGGAATGGATCTCGAGGTCTACTGGAGACTGAGGATGGTAACATCCAAAAATGGCTTCCAAGAAGCACATGCCAAGCTCCTCATATGCAAAACTGATGGGTTCGTTAGTAGCATCCAAATTAGTCACGGTATATTTCTTATATGGTTCGCTTTTGACCCTGATTTGGTTATTCCGGCCCTTGTGAGGCAGCCACAGGTGGGACCAGTCAGTGGCAAAATACCCTTGCAGCTTTTTGGACCAGTCTCTGCTAAGTAATAGGCCGTAGGCTTCAAGGATGTCAACAACCACAATGTCAATACATTGGTGGACTCTAGAATTGGACGAAAGGCAGATGATGGCGTTATTTAGCTCTCCTATAGCTGGCACCTACGATCTGTCAAGTTGGATGATCTTCGCGTCAGTTTTCTCCGAGCAGATGTTCATCTTCTTACAAACAGATAGGGGCATGACGTTTCTGGATGCGCCGGAGTCAACTAGACATTTATGGATGTTGAAGTTAAAAATATCAAAAGATAATAGGAAGGGAGGAGTAGATCCCCTTGAATTTTCATTGATGGCGTTCACAATAGACTGAACACTCGGACTAGCTTGCGCGGATGTATTGCTCACAGGCTTAGTAGTTGAGGTATTAGCGAAGGCCTTAAGAATAAGTTCTTGTTGATTTGTGATGCGGGCAAGCTTGTAGAGGGAGATGTTGGCTCTAGTTTTCTTCATGTCCTCAACAATGTTATAACCAGAACGAGATTGAGGACAAGGCTCGGTAGTTGTTTTGGGGGACTCCAATGGGAGCTTGCTCTTTTGATTTGCTTGGGTTTTGTTATTCGTGGGCTTCTCAGGAACAGCTTGTTCTTCATTTCCCGGGGGAAGAATTTTCCTTACGAAATCCCTTTTCTTCTCTTCAAAGGACTGTTCGGGGACCGGTCCTTTGCTCCTAAGGCTATAATTTCGCACAGGTTGGGCCTTGGGATTGTATTCCATGTTGATATCAGTGATGGTAAGATTGTTTTCCCCGCGGATTATGTCAAATTCCATAATAGAGGACCCCGGTTCTTCATCTGGGGGAAAATATTCATCATGGTCAGAAACATCATCCTCCCCCGCATCCCCTGGGGTTTGATCATCCAAAAGCTGATTTACCACTGTCATCATGCTACCAATCCATTGCGGGAACATTTTTTCAAAGTGGGCAGCCTGGTGGAAAGAACAGAAGTTATCTTCTCCTATTTCTTCCATGTTGAGAACAGTGTTCCAGTTAGATGGAAGTCGGCTACAGTTGTGGTTTCTCTTTCTGAAAAAGGGCTTAGGTGCCTTGGTGCTAGTCGTGGATTCTATACCCTTTCTCTTCAGGTCGGAGACTTCATTTATCAATAGCTTGATGGTCTTTGCTATACTCTCTAGGTCAAAAGCATCCTTATCCTTATCTGCGGTTTTGGGTGCGGAGGACTAACTTCTCTTCGCGATTGGTTTGTGGTCATCTCTCCCTTCATGATCGATGGCTCCTATAGAGAGCATGTCTCTTTCTACAGCGAGGGCGGCTGCATAGTTTGCTACAAGGGTGGCCCGAGCTTCGCGTTTTACGAAGACGGCGATATCCTTGGGGAGATCCTTTGTATAGTAGTCTATGGTAATAGATTCATCCAACACTAGGTTGGGGGGGAACTTTTGCAGTATGGTAGCAAAGCGCTAATTGAAGTCTCTAACCTTCTCTTTCTTATGGCACTTAATGGTGCTCAACTCCGTGAGGAGCATGGAAGGGGTTTTTTCCTCTGAAAATTTTTGCAAGAATGCGTGACGGAACTGGTCCCATGAAGTAATGGAGGCACTTTGGAGGGAGCGGTACTAGGTGGCCGCTTTGTTTTCAAGAGTGTGCGGAAACAGGAGGCACGCAACGTCATCTGTTTGAACCCTCATGATTTGCAAGGAAAGATAGAAGCTACTTATATGATCCTTGACCAAGGTGCCTTTCTCAGGATCAAACTTGGGGAGATGCTTCTCAAGGTGCCTAGGTAGGTCGTGGAGGGGGCCCAAAAGATATAATGGGGACTAGGCCATCCAGGCAAGTGGTTGCACTCTCCTAGCATGCTGGTGGTGCCTGATCTCAAACTCAGATTCACTCCCCATACCTGACACCGATGCTTCTCCCCCATGGCGAGAGTGTTCATCTTGGTATCCCTCACGGTTGGCCATACTTATGAGATATCCCCAATTGTAAACCGGTGGCCTATTTTGTTTTGGGCGGCGGTGGGTGGCGCGGTGTTCTGGGCCATGGCCTCTATCTCCTCTACGCCCATTCCCACAGCCTCTGTTCCCCTCACCTTCATTTCTATAGGCTCTATTTCCCTCACCTTCATTCCTGCGAGCTCTATTTCCCTCACCTCTGTTTCCCTGGGCTTTATTTCCCTCGACTTTGTTCCCTCGGCCTCTATTTCCATCGCTTCCCCCAGGTGGGTGGGGTACTTGGTCGTTTTTTGTTGGGTTTGGCTAGGCTGAGGGTCAGGGAAGGGTTCATTAACGCCAAATTCCTCCTCTTCGCCCATTTGGAGCTCAGGAATTGGTTCGTTACTCTGGACTGCGGTGGCGAGGTCTTCAACCATGAGATTCACCAACTGGGGTATGGAACTCACCAAAGCACCATTACGAGTGATGTTTTCAGCAGGGGTCCTAGTATGGGTTAAGAAATTCATGATTGGGGCATATCAAAAATCCCAGATGAGATTGCGGGCAGCTGGGCGCAAGTCTCTCAACTGTTCTCTGGTAATTTCATAATAAGGAACCTCCTCCCCTGGAATATCTTCCAAAGGAGGAGGGGTAGTATCATCGTTTATGATCTCCCCATGGGGAGTTTATGATGGAATGTTGCTTGTATGATGGGAGGATGCCATTCAGCCCTCCTTCTTGTGCCAAATCTGTTGACGGGAAAATCTGTCCGGCCAACAGTAGGGGATCTCCACAGTAGAAATTCCCAATTAGACCTTGAACCATTTGGAATAGGGATCCCATCCGGCTGTTGTTGAAGGTGGTGGCATCGGGGCGCCCGTAAAGTTTGCAAAGCATGGCAACCACTAATTTATACACTTTCCTAAGGCTCGCCACTGGATATTCCTGGTCCTTCTTGACCTTAAATTTCTCAGGCTCCTCCCACCATTGCTTTATAGTGTCAGCTATAGGAACTGCATGGGCGATAGCCCATTCTTCTGTGAAGTCTTCTTCTCACTCAGGAAAAGAGTAATAAACATGAGCATCTGAGCCTTTGAGTGTTGCAAAATCTTTACTTTCGTTGTCCCTGATTACGAACTTATTGGGGTCAGTTTTCTGTATAATCCAATCTATCATCTCTGGGCATGGGAATATAGCCAGATGGGCACCTGCAAGATGTAGCTTAGACCTTTTGACCTTCAAGTATATCTCCCGATCAGGGAGGTCCTTTGGGAACTCTATTCTAGCGAACTCTTGGTACACTTGGTACCAGCGCATGCTATCCCCTTTGGAAAATGTGCATAGTGTATCTCTGTAGATCGGGGGTGGGGACATTGGCATGTCCATCTCTACATCCTCCACTGCCAGGATCTTGTCTTTTTTCTGAGATACCGGAGGTCCCATGTCTCTTGAATCTTAGGGGATAGGTATAAACTCCAAGTCTACCTCGAATTCACCCGAGAAAATCGCGCTCCAGTTGACCTGTCAGAGGCGTTTTTTTCTATCCGCTGCATATGCGAAATGCGGCCTAGCGACCTCCTATATATAAAAAGGTCACACGTGCGGGCCATAAATGGGGGTTGCGGGGTCGCAAGGCGTGGTGATCTGAGAGGGATGCGACATTGCGACCTTACAACCTCAAGGTCGCAGGGTCACTATTTTACACAAATTTGAGGTTTGCGACTTAGCCCTCCTGACTCTTTTCTTAACTTTTCTCTGTGCTTAAGGGGCTCCAAAAAATTTTAAAATGGGGGTTTTTTGGAGGGTGTTGTAGAGACTACAAAAAATGGTGATTCACTGATCGAACTCAGAGTCTCTGCCGATGGTTGGCCTTGGAGGGGGGAGGGAGGGGCCTTCACCAGCTGTTTTTTTTGCCTTAAGGTTAGCACTACCTTGCCTTGGACACCTTGCGAGGTTGCTTGGCCTACTGGCTTGTTTGGGTGCTGGTTAACTGAATTTCATTTCTTCAGGTTTCCAAACCCAAAGGGTTGGAGAACTCCAGGCGGCTACAGGGTCCGGTACGATTATTTTGTCCTCATCGTGTTGCTCCACTGCCTGTGAACCTCTCGGTCCCGGTGGAGTCACTGCCTAGGACTCATGAACGTTGCTCCGCTGCCAGCGAGCCTGGTCAGTACCCCGATGGAGTCGTTACAACACCTCTCTGTGCAGGAATCCTTTCTCAATCCTTTACCCTTTATTAGTGTGCTATTGCACTTATTTTGCATGTGCCTGGGGCACTTATTTTGATGTGCTCATGGCACTTATTTGAGATGGGAAATTTTTGCCTAGGCAGATGAGGGATCCTGACTTATTTTACTAGTAGAGAGGTTGCTCCTGGTCTGATATGAGGAATTTGGTTTTTCCCGGATGTCCTAACCTAACCCTAAGTAACTTTGTTCCCTTTTGATCTAGTCACTATTGTATCGCACTTTCTTTTTTTGTAGACACCCTCTCAAACTTGCTAGGTGGGCTTCCCACGCTTGATGGCTTGAGCTAGGTCATGTGCTACCTTTGGGCGCCAATTACAAGCAAGATTTTACCACCTTCGTGTCTTTCAAGAAAGGCCTCCCATCAGCATAGAACCTGTCGCAGTGTGCCAATTGTGTGGCTCCGACAAGGCCTTTCGTTTTTTTATTTTTATTTTATTTTTATTTTTTATTTTTTGACAAAAATGGAACGAAAGCGGAAAATATGGTACAAGGGTAGGATAGCCCTTTGAGGGCTTCTAAGTGAAGTAATTTTTGAGGTCATTCCTATTTACCGGGAGGACCTTGACTCTTCACTCAAGAGTTTGCAGTCTAAATGTGTGGGAACCCAATTTCTCCTTAACCTAGAAGGGACCTGTCCATAGGGCTTGGAACTTGGAATGTTTTCCTTTTTCTTCATGAGATTTATCCCATTTAAGGACTAGGTATCCTACTTCAAAAAATTTACTCCCTACGGATTTTTTATCGAACCATCTCTTTATCTGGCTTTGGTGGATGGCGAACTTTTCCCGGGTTTTTTGACTTTCTTCCTCCAGCTTAAGTAGAGTATCGATCTGGGTCTGCAAGGTGGGGCATGGGGTACCATGGCGTTCTTGGGACAACTAAAGGGTAGGGAGAGATATATGGGGAGAAATAAATGCTTCCTTTCCATACACAAGAAAATACGGGGAGGTTCCGAGTGAGGATTTGGGCGTGACACGGTCGGCCCAAAGAGCGTTGTGAAAGGCGTTGTGCCAGTTGCGCTGGTTGGACAACAGAGTCTTCTTAATGATGCAGATAAGGTTTTTATTGGTTGACTCAGCTAACCCATTTCCTCGGGGATAATAATTTTCATAATTTTTAAGCACAATACCATTTTCCAGAGAAAAATCATACAATTTCGAAGATGAAAAGTAAGTTGCATTATCGAAAACCAAGGAAGTTGGAATGCCAAACCTGGTGATGATGTAATGAGTGATGAATTATATTATCTCTTGATCATTGATTTGGCGTAAAGGTGTTGCTTCGACCCACCTGGTGAAATAATCGGTAGCAGTAAGAATATACCGATGTTGCTTGGAAGAGTGAGGTATGATTTCGCCGATCACGTCCAAACCCCATTGTTGAAAAGGTTCCTCCACTGCTACTGATAGTACGGGGGTGGCTGGCTACACTTCCCAGTTTGTAAATTTCTGGCATTGAGTGCACTTCCAGACATATGCATGTGCATCTCTAAAAAGGGTTGGCCAATAGTATCCTGCGTGCATTATCTTGTGGGCAATGGTATCGCCTGCAAAATTCCCTCCAGCTGGTCCGTCGTGCAGCTCGGTCAAGATCTTCTATGCTTCATCATGTTCCAAGCAGCGCAACAGAACTCCATCGTAATGTTTCTTGAAAATCTTACCCTGGATCAACTGATAAGACGCAACTTTGAGCCTTATTTCATGTTTCTTCCAGGCAGTTAGAGCAGGGTCTAGGATGCCATGGGCTAAATATCCCTAAATGTCAGAGTACTAAGAAGGGCTTCTCTGTTGAGGTGCGTGGTCACTCTGATACATGTCGATTTCCTGTTCCCAACACTCTTCTTCAACTCCATGTGAGCTTGCAGCCTCCCCAGCCATTTGGCATAGTCCTTGTCCTTTAACAGTGTGTGTTTGTTTAAACTCTAAGTCATACTCTTGCAGGCATGCCACCCAGCTGCCTCGTCTCTCGCCTAGCTCCTGCTGCATGAACACTGAGCGGACAGCTGGGTGGGGAACGAAAAACGTGATATGGATTTTTCCCGCTCTGGATCTACAACAATGCCCTGCTTAGTTATAATGTGGCCCAACAAATTCCCTTCTGCCACCGTGAAAACACTCTTCTTCGGGTTGAGTGAATTCTCGTACTTCCTGTACCTTTCGAAAATTTGCTTGAGGTGGCATAAATGATCGCCCTAGTGTTTCGAAAACATGGTGACATCATCCAAATAGACCACCATGCTTTGCCCTATCAAGCCATGGAAAGCTATATCCATGGCCCGTTGGAAAGTTTCCCATCGTTTATTAATCCGAAGGGCATGCATTTGAACGCGAAAGTTCCCCATTTGGTTAGAAAAGTAGTTTTCAATCTGTCCGGCTTAGCTACCAGCTCTTGGTTGTAGCCAGAGAATCCATCCAATAAGGAGAACATCTCGGATCCAGACATAGCTTGCAATATTTGTTCCATAGGAGGCAACAGATAATTATCCTTGTTTGAGGTCTGATTTAAATTCCGGAAATCCACGCACAAGCAGATCTCACCAGACTTCTTCCGTATAGGGACCAAATTTGACACCCATGTGGAGTGGCAAACTTTGAAGATGATGCGTGCATCCAAAAGCTTCTTAAGTTCTTTCAGAATCATCGGTTCCAAAGTAGGATGCGCTTTTCTGAGCTTTTGTTGGAAAGGCTTCATGCCTTCCTTCATGGGTATCATGTGCTGAATAATTCGAGTATCGTACGTACGTAAATCGTCGTATGTCCAAGAAAATACATCTTGATACTTCTGAAATAGTTGGGTGAAATCCTGCGTCTCCTGGTCGGTGCAGTCTTTCCCAAGGTTGATGAACTTTGGGTTATCATATGATCCCAAGTTCACCTGCCGATGTGCCAAGGTGGAACTTTGTACCTTGGTATTTGGGGGCCCGTGGAATCAGCTTTGCAGATCAAATAGGTTTTCAAGTGATACTATCCCCTTGAGCATGGGGTTCTCCTTGCGTTTATCATGCTCTTCCTGCAAAGCTTGATCATGATCTGCCTCGTCTATTGCCGCGTCTTTGAATACTTCAGTGTTGAGCATAAATTCCAATATCTGTTGATCATCATAAAAACGTGTAAATTAGTAATATTATCTGGCATGGAGGGTCTATACATAACTTCAATAGAAAATCCATCCCTCAAGGGGGTAAATCTAGCAGCAGCATTATCCAGAGTACCAGTTGCTGCATTATGCATTCTAAGAACAGATTTGATTCCAAACGCATCAAAAGCATAAATAAGACACCATAACTCTTGTTGATAAGATTTTAAGTGCGGAGACAAACAATGAATGGTGTTGTGTACCTGTCGAGTGATAATCTCGGAGTCTCTGATGACCCGTAAGCATCTTACTTTCAAATCCAGTGCCTTCTTGAGTCCGAGGATCAAAGCTTCATATTCAATAGTATTGTTAGTGCACTGGAACTCTAGCCGACATGAAATCAAGAACTTGTTCTTCTGAGGGTTCAGCAAGATGCAGCCCGCACTAGCTCCGTCATGGGTCATGGAACCGTCATAGTACAGGGTCCACACGTCATTTTCTGGCTCCTTCAGGGTTGTAGGTTGGGGAGGGATTTCGGTTTGGTGTGAGACGAGAGTGGCTTGGTCTTTTGTGACAAGAGTTAGTTCAGACTAGATCTCGGGGTCTACTGGAGACTGAGGAGGATGGTAAAATCCGAAAATGGCTTCCAAGGAGCAAATGCCAAGCTCCTCCTGGGCAAAACTGATGGGTTCATTAGTAGCGTCCATATCAGTCACAGTATATTTCATATATGGTTCACTTTCGACCCTGATTTGGTTATTCCGGCCCTTGTAAGGCAGCCACAGGTGGGACCAGTCGGTGGCGAAATACCCTTGCAGCTTGCTGGACCAGTCTCTACTAAGTAATAGGTCATAGGCTTCAGGGATTTCAACAACCACAATGTCAATACATTGGTGGACTCTAGAATCGGGTGAAAGGCAGATGATGACGTTATTTATCTCTCCTACAGCTGGCACCTGCGATCTGTCAAGTTGGATGATCCTCGCATCAGTTTTCTCTGGGCAGATGTTCAGTTTCTTACAAACAGATAGAGGCATGACATTTTTGGATGTGCTGGAGTCAACTAGACAGTTATGGATGTTGAAGTTAAAAATCTCAAAAGATAATAGGAAGGGAGGAGTAGATCCCCTAGAATTTGCATTGATGGCATTCACAATAGACTGAACACTCGGACTGGCTTGCATGGACGTATTGCTCACAGGCTTAGTAGTTGAGGTATTGGCGAAGGCTTTATGAATAAGTTCTCATTGATTTGTGATGCGGGCAAGCTCGTAGAGGGAGATGTTGGCTCTGGTTTTCTTCATGTCCTGAACAATGTTATAACCAGAACCAGATTGAGGACAAGGCTCGGTAGTGATTTTGGGGGACCCCACTGGGAGCTTGCTCTTTTGATTTGCTCGAGTGTTTTTATTCGTGGGCTTCTCAGGAATAGCTTGTTGTTCATTTCCGAGGGGAAGAATTTTCCTTAAGAAAGCCCTTTTCTTCTCTTCAAAGGACTGTTCCGGGACCGGTCCTTTGCTCCTAAGGCTATAATTTCGCACAGGTTGGGCCTTGGGATTGTCTGCCATGTTGATATCAATGATGGTAAGATTGTTTTCCCCGCAGATTATGTCAAACACCAGAACAAAGGACCCCGATTTTTCATCCATGGAAAAATCTTCATCATGGTCAGAAACACCATCCTCCCCCGCATCCCCTGGGGTTTGATCGTCCAGAAGTTGATTTACCACTGCTGTCATGCTATTAATCCATTGTGGGCACGTTATTTCAGAGTGGGCAACCTGGTGGAAAGAACAAAAGTTATCTTTTCCTATTTCTTCCACATTGAGAACAGTGTTTGGGTTAGACGGAGGTCGGCTGGTGTTGGGGTTTCTCTTTCTGAAAAAGGGCTTAAGTGCCTTGGTGCTAGTCGTGGATTCTATACCCTTTCTCTTCAGGTTCGAGACTTCATTTTTCAATAGCTTGAGGGTCTTTGCTATACTCTCAAGGTCGAAAGCATCCTTATCCTTATCCACGGTTTTGGGTGCGGAGGACTGACTTCTCTTTGTGATTGGTTTGTGGTAATCTCTCCCTTCGTGATCGATGGCTCCTATAGAGAGCATGTCTCTTTCTATAGTGAGGGTGGCCACATAGTTTGTTGCAAGGGTGGCCCGAGCTTCGCGTTTTACGAAGACGAAGATATCCCTGGGGAGAGCCTTTGTATAGTAGTCTATGGTAATAGAGTCATCCAACGCCAGGTTGGGGGGGGAATTTTGCAGTATGGTAGCAAGGGAAATTTTGCAGTATGGTAGCAAAGCACTGATTGAAGTCTCTAACCTTCTCTTTCTTATGGCACTTAATGGTGCTTAACTCCATGAGGAGCATGGAAGGGGTTTTGTCCTCTGAAAATTTCTGCAAGAATGCGCGGCAGAACTAGTCCCATGACATAATGGAGGCACTTGGGAGGGAGCGGTACCAGGTGGCCGCTTTGTTTTCAAGAGTGTGAGAAAACAAGTGGCACACAACATCATCTGTTTGAACCCTCATGATTTGTAGGGAAAGATAGAAGCTGCTTATATGATCCTCGACCAAGGTGTCTTTCTTGGGATCAAACTTGGGGAGATGCTTCTCAGGGTGCCTAGGCAGGTCGTGGAGGGGGCCCAAAAGATCTAATGGGGACTAGGCCATCCAAGAAAGTGGTTGCACTCTCCTAGAATGCTAATGGTGCCTAATCTCAGACTCAGATTCATTCCCCGTACCTGACGCCGATGCTTCTCCCCCATGGCGAGAGTGTTCATTTTGGTATCCCTCACGGTTGGCCATATTTCTGAGATATCCCCAATTGTAAAAAGGTGGCCTATTTTGGTTTGGGCGGTGGTGGGTGGCGCGGTGTTCTGGGCCACGACCTCTATCTCCTCTACCCCCATTCCCACGGCCTCTGTTCCCCTCACCTTCATTTCTACGGTCTCTATTTCCCTCACCTTCATTCCTGCGGGCTCTATTTCCCTCGCCTCCATTTCCCCGGGCTCTATTTCCCTCGCCTTCATTCCCTCAGCCTCTATTTCCATTGCTTCCCCCAGGTGGGGGGGGGTACTTGGTCATTGTTCTGTTGGGTTGCGTTAGGCTGAGGGTCAAGGAAGGGTTCAGTCATGCCAAATTCCTCCTCTTCACCCACTTGGAGCTCAGGAATCAGTTCGTTACTCTGGACAGTGGTGGTGAGGTCTTCAACCATGAGATTCACCAACTGGGGTATGGAACTCACCAGAGAACCATTACGAGTGATGTTTTCAGCAGGGGTCCTAGTATGGGTCAAGAAATTCATGATTGGGGCATATCGAAAATCCCTGATGAGATTGCGGGCAGCTGGGTGCAAGGCTCTCAACTGTTCTCTGGTAATTTCATAATAGGAACCTCCTCCCCTGGAATATCTTCCAAAGGAGGAGGGGTAGTATCATCGTTTATGACCTCCCCATGGGGAGTTTGTGATGGAATGTTGCTTGTATGATGGGAGGATGCCATTCAGCCCTCCTTCTTGCACCAAATCTATTGACGGTAAAATCTGTCTGGCCAACAGTAGGGGATCTCCCTGGTAGAAAGCCCCAATTAGACCTTGAACCGTTTGGAATAGGGATCCCATCCGAGGTGTGCGTCTGGCTACCGCTTAAGTCACCTTCCCTTTGGTCTCAAAAGAACCTGATTGAACCTGCGAACACACACTTATTCAAATGATACAAGATACATGATTGATATGTTAAACACGTATATAACACTATGCGTAGAGAGAAAAATAATGAAGCATAGATGCCGAAGGAGGTGTTGTTAACAACACATCATTGGGGATATGCTTGCAGGCTGTTCTAACCACAAAAGAAACAATTATTTGTGGTGAGATGGCCCCCTTTACATTCGTGAAAGATAAAAAAAATACTAATAAGCAAAGTCATTAACATCCATTAAGAAAGAAAAATGAACTAAACATCATTAACACAAGTACAGATAACCATAATTCGTAAATGATGCCACTAAAAGTGCAGCTTCGTTAACCAAAATATTTTCGAAACTATATAAGAAATACTCATAGTGTTCGCACAGCAAAACATATCAGATCCAAAAGGAGTTTAAACAAGTATCTGTATTCATATGCACAAGAGTGTTATCTTTCAATACAATGTGGTATAGTTCTTAAGTCCCAAAAAAATATTCTTTACATTTTCCCTGGAGGGAGTTTTATAGATCAAAATTTTCCCTTTGGGATTCCTGACTCTTCGCCTGCCTGACTGTTGAGCTGCCTTGTGACCTGGGAGGGAACTGCGACCTGTGACCTAGCTGGGCAATGCGACCTGTGAACTGTCTGGGCGGTGTGACCTGCGGCCTGTTTACAAATGCTCCCATCAATCTGTTGCCACCAGGTTATGAAGATGTGCGTGCAATTGTGAGATCAGGGGCATCAATCTATTTTCCTTTGAGGAATTTTTTCCAAGTCTAATAATCTGCTGCTATGGGAGAAACCAAAGGGACCTCTTCTTTCAGCCGATGCATACACTCCAAGGCATTTGGTATTAGAGTCTCCTTCTTCTATGAGATCTGGTTGGACAGAGAGGCGAGCTTGGTGTAGACCCAAACTGGTGTGACAAGAAACTGGCCCAGGTTCTCTTGTGATGCTGCAAGGTCGGAACGTGCCCAGCGATGGAATGTGATGTAAGATGTGCATCGAATTGATGTCGCTAATCAGATGTTCATGTGCAGCCATAACCTTGTCTAGGTCCTTGGATAGCTTATCCTTGGACTACATTTTCATACGGATCTGGACTTTGGCATCTTGCGTTTGAATCCAGTCCTTCTTTGGAAAATGTTCGGGAGCCTGGGGGTATCGCGCTGTCCAGTCCATCATTCTGCCCAAGGCAGCTGAGGCTTCCTTTAGCTATTCGTGCCTTTGCTTAGTTTCTGTTTGGGCTTTCACCAACGGGGTGACTGTTTGTTTTATTGTAAACATTTCCCCATAAAATTGCCTCATGGTAGTCTCTAATATATCGACCTCCCTTTGAATGGTAAGCGACACTTCATTGACAAGGAGAGCTTTGTTTCGGAGTTGCTGAACCTCCTCTCTCAATGTCGTCTTTTCCTATTTTGCTATTGCCTCCCGCTGCTCTGCTTCATGTAGCCTATTTTGTAGAGAAGACTTCTACCGATTCTCGTTAGCAATTTTCCTTCTCACCAGAAAATCTATGGTTGGTTTTGGTGCTATCATCGCCGTGATTAGTCCTGTAGTGGTCGAGACTGCGTCTTTCCCCGTCGAGACCTGGACACGTGAAGGAGGCGCTGTGCACTCTTCTTGTCACCGAAGGAGAAAGATCGCATTGTGAGCCTGCAGATCGAACACCTCTTCTTGCCCCTCGTAGGAGAACCGACATCGAAAGAGTGGTTCATGGGATCACTTCAGAGGGTCTAGATTCCTTAGACACTCGATGGTTTTCTAGCAGTCAACCTTCCTTCCTTTTCTTTTCTTCCTCTTCTTTTCGTAGGCATTCAGCTTCTGCCTTTTCATGTTCTTTCTTCCACCTGAGCTTTTCTTCTTCCGTTGCTTCCAATTCGGCTTTCCTTTTACGCTCAGCTGCTGCAGCTTGCTTTGATTTCTTCTGGTGGTCGGCTTCCACTTTATCTAACTCTTTCTTGAGTTCCCGTTCCGCTGCAGCCTCTGCCTCTTGTTTCTCCTTTTCTTTCTTGGCCTCCTCGGCCTGCTTTTTCTTCTTCTCTGACCTTAGGCTCTTCTTTCACTTATCTTCTTCTTCTTTCATCTTCTTCTCTATTTCTTGCTGGGCTTGGGCTTCTATTTCTTTCTGTTGGGTAGAAGTACTATGCCCTGTACTGGTTCGAGGATTTTTAGCTAGAGAATAAGAAGCGCCTCCTAATTCATGGCTCCTATCTTCCAAGGTTTGGTCATCTGGGTATTCTTGGCCAGAGTCCGCCCCCGGAGCTAGTTTTCGGTCTACATTGTACCAATTTCTTCTGTCATCTTCCACCAGGCGTTTTGTGTGCTGGTAGTTCCATTTGAACTTAGCCCACTTGCAATGATCGGGAACTATCATTTCCGGGTCATATGTTCGGTGTTCTAATGCCCCAAGGTGGTAACTTTGCATCTCTTCTACCTATGCCTCTACCTCTGTGAAGTCTTTGACTATGTATGCGCCGATAGTGAGGGGTAGCGTAGGCCACGGTTTCTTCTTACCTTTGGACAGGACCCTAGAGAAACCGGAAGACATTGGGAAATAGACCTCTTGCATGAGCATCCTTTTTGTGACAAATCGAGGCATAGCATGTGGGTCCCTGAACGAGCCAAAGACTCAAATGAATGTGTACTCGGCGAATGGGAACCAATGCGCCACCTTGACTAGCATTCCCATGGCTTGCCAAGACATGCAAGGAGTGTCTTGGTTGAACAATTTTCTGTAAAGAGTGGGGATGAACACTTGGGAGATCGGCTCTATGTCTTGTTTATACCTGGAATCCCAAAACACCTTCGTTTTTAAGTGGATTTCACGGGTCTGTTTTGGATCCCAGTTATTCACCCATCCTTCAAAGTGAAACCTTGAATAGACGACATCCAAAAAATAAGAGGCCATATAGAATTCAGAAGGCATTCCTTCATCTGGTACCAATGCCGAGGATAAGTTTGTATGCATGGAGGTCATCAATATGCTAGCCTAGTTGAAACGGGTGTCATGCGCTATGACATACTCCATGAGAGTTTCCCATGTGCTGTTGAAGGTGGTGGCATCAGGGTGCCCGTACAGTCTGCAAAGCATGGTAGCCACTAATTTATACACTTTCCTAGGGCTCGCCACTGGATATTCCTGGGCCTTCTTGACCTTAAATTTCTCAGGCTCCTCCCACCACTTCTTTATAGTTTCAGCTATAGGAACTGCATGGGCGATAGCCCATTCTTCTGTGAATTCTTCTTCTCGCTCAGGCAAAGAGTAATAAACATGAGCGTCTGAGCCTTTGAGTGTTGTGAAAGCTTTGCCTTCGCTGTTCCTGATTACGAACTTCTTGGGGTCAGTTTTCTATATAATCCAATCTATCATCTCTAGGCATGGGAATATAGCTGGATGGGCACCTGCAAGATGTAGCTTAGACCTTTTGACCTTTAAGTATATCTCCCGATCAGGGAGGTTGGTACCAATGCATGCTGTCCCCTTTGGCAAATGTGCATAGTGTATCTCTATAGATCGGGGGTGGGGACATTGGCATGTCCATATCTACATCCTCCACTACCAGGCTCTTGTCTTTTTTCCGAGATACTGGAGGTCCCATGTCGCTTGAATCTGAGGGGACAGGTATACACTCCAAGTCTGCTTCGAATTCACCTGGGAAAATCGCACTCCAGTTGACCTGTCAGAGGTTTTTTTTCTATCCGCTGCATATGCAAAATGCGACCTAGTGACCTCCTATATATAAAAAGGTTGCACGTGTGGGCCATAAATGGGGGTCGTTGGGTCGCAAGGCGTGGTGATCTGAGAGGGATGCGACCTTGCGACCTTGTGACCTTGGAACCTTAGGGTCGCGAGGTCGCGATTTTCCACAAATTTGAGGTTTGCGACTCAGCGACTTAGCCCTCCCGAATATTTACTTAAATTTTCTTTGTGCTTAAGGGGCTCCAAAAAATTTTAAAATGGGGGTTTTTTGGAGGGTTTTGTAGAGGCTACAACAGAACCCAAAGATTATTGTAAGCGACAATGATCCCATTTTACTAGAATTTTTTGGATGGAATTATTTTCTTGTTTGGGTACTCAACTAGCTCATAGCTCATCTTATCATCCTCAATTTGATGGGAAAACCAAGATAGTGAACAAATGTTTGGAAGGATATCTTCTTCTTTTTTTATCTGATAAACAAATTCAATGGGTCAAGTGGTTACCTTTGGATGAATGGTGGTATAACACTTCGTTCCATACAGTAGAAAAAATGACCCCATTTATGGCACTTTATGGATATCATCCACCATCCATCACATCATCTTTAGGAGAAAAATCTAAGGTTCAAGAAGTGTTAGATCACATCTAGCATCAACAACAAGTTCTCAGACTCTTAAAGGATAACCTAAATTTGGCACAAAATAGAATGAAACAACATGCATATCAACATCGTAGCGAGAGAATTTTTGATGTAGGAGACTGGGTACTTTCATGGCTACAACCATACAAAAAAATGTTCCTCAAGCAAGCTAAAAAGGATAATAAATTATCGCCAAAGTACTATGGTCAAAGTACTATGGTCCTTACAAGGTGTTGCAAAAGATTGGTACTATGACACACAAATTGGAGCTTCCTGCTTCTTCTCGAGTGCACCCAGTTTTCCATGTTTCATGCTTAAAGAAGGTTATAGGTGACAAAATTCTAGTTCAAAAAATATTATAAGAACTTGATGAGGAAGGAAAAACCATATTTGAACCTGAAGAAATCACGGAAATAAGAACTTGACAACTACGAAATCGATAAATTTCAAAGTATCTCATAAAGTGTAAGAACTTACCCATTGAAGATTCCACATGGGAGGATGATAATTTTATATAGAAGCATCTAGAGCTACTCAAGCATTGAGGAAAACATTTTTTTTAAGGGGAGGGGCATGTTAGGTCCCTATATTACTAGTGTATTCCCTTATTATTTTTAGTGTAGCCCCCTTATTGTTATTGTTGTACCCCTGTAGCCCCCATATTGTTATTATTGTGCCCCATAAAAGCCACTATTGTTAGTGTTGTGCCCTTACATTATTATTGTTAGGTCGGCTAGGATTATATTGTGACCCCATGGACTCCTATATATATAAAGGAGGTTTTGTCATTTGTATCATCCAAGAATTGTTCATTTTTGTAATGTAAAGGAGGTTTCCCCCTCGCAGTGGCTAATTTATAAGGCGTTGAACTCTCTTTTCTTCTATTTTTGGAGTTGGTTTCATAACAATTGTTATAAATAACACCCACGTATATACGTGTTTCCTTTGCATAACACTTGCATACAAATCTCAAATCACTTACCATTGTATCATGAATCACTACAAGACTGTAGTAACCACTGAATCAAGTGCTAAACTATTCTCAGATCATTGAACCAATGACATATCACCAAACTGTAGCATCATTACTAGACAAAGTTCCAATCATGAACAACCAACCCAAGCAACACTCTCAAACAGATATCAACATGATTAAGGCTTCGTCGATGGACATTAGCAAATAAACCATACACAATCAACTGTAAATATCACGCATCAGTTCAAACCCTAGTTTTTATATGATTCTTCCACAAGGCATATCTATGTATGTACACGCTTCCTTTGTATCATACCTATGTATAGTTCTCAAAATACTTAACACTAAATCATCAATCATTGAACCATTGCACCAATTACAGATCACTGAACCAATCAAATATTTCTAAACCAATCATAGACCATAGATCATTGAATCACATCTAGCTGTTATACTTTTGTACTATCTAAAACTGATCAACACAACCAAATCATCCCAATGCACACTAGATCAACATAATAGAGACATCTTTAAAAAAAAAACAAAAATCAGAACAAAATTTATCAAATTTCATCATTCACCAATAATTCAAACCCTAACACATATACGGGACCATCACAAGACATATCAACGTATGTACACTCTTACCATTCACAATACCCATGTACAGATCTTCACATATTGAAAAACATTTCGTAGAATATATTCGCAACCCTATAGAGATAGATCTGCGTATTTATGCGACTATCCAAAGACAAACTTGCATACAAATCTGAAATCTTTCGCTACAAACATAAATTCACTTTCCTTAAACTTTACCGTCAATACTACAGACTTCTAAATAATTCATTTATATCACAACATCATTATAATTACAGATTCATCATTATTAGCTACTTTGAAATTTGCAACAAGTAAATCAATCAAGCATATATGTCAACATACTTTTATATCTTTCATATTTGAGTCTTTTCTTTGCTACCTAGTGCACACCTATTCCAAATTGGATCACACATGTATAACCCATTATTTTCACACCCAACACCTTGATCTCCATCTCTTTATATAATATTTTCCTTATCTAATACCTCAAGTAAGTACCTTGGTAGTGTCTTTAGTATTCTTTGATAGGATCAAATAATTGTTGTCGCATCAATTACTATGGGCCAATACTATGGTAATGACTCATGGTATTCAAATTACAATGGTTTGAATTTTTTACATGACTTTACCTTGTAGGATCTGCATATGTACATTACCCTTCTTCATAATATATGTGTATACTTTCTCAAACATCACCTTTATCATTCCTCTGTCTCTGAGCTTTCATTTCTCTATTCATACCTTTTGTAGCATTTTTACCAATCATGATAACAGATATTTTACATATGTATTGAGTAGGTTTCCATCAAGGACAACACATTATCCATAATGCCAACACAACACACCATACAATTGATGACACCTCTTGAAAATTCAATTCTACTTATGTAGAAATTAGGACTGATATTTTTTGTTTTTGAACTTTAGTTAACTTCAACTCTTTTGCTTCCATGAATCTTTATTTTTGGTTATCTACCACTTCCATTGAGTCTTTTGAATGTGGTTCTTAAGTATTTTAACTCTTATCCCCTGTCTCCATAAGAAAACCTTATTTAAATTGTATAAATTTGCAATTCTAAAATTTTTACAGGCTTTAGTAGAATTTTTCCTAATTTGGCGTACCACTTGATTTGGAAAATTTTCCAAATATACCACCAATTATGTCCATGTCACTACTAAAAATTCTTTTATTTTTTGTGTCCTCCACTGACTACTGGAGTGCCTATCCAATAGCACTTTCACCATTTTACCTGGAGTTGTGACCAATGCACTATTAGGTCAAGGGATGAATGGGATTGGAGCTCTCTCAATTTTCATTTTCCCCATTTATTATCTGACTCCCGACTGAAACTTTCCAATTTTGACCCTAACAAAAATTTCCACATGGGTTGGGAGGTTGGGGATCAGACTGTACTCCTTGTTTTTTTTGGGTAATTTCCTCTGACTACCTGTAGTCCCAACTGATCTAAATTCTTTGAATTTTGAGAATATAAATTACAGAGAAAAGTTTCATCGAACATGACCCCATGCCTGAATTACAAGGAACTTCCAAATTTTATTATTGACATCATCCTTGTGTGATTTTTTCCAAGTGAAAAATTTTTAGTGGCTCCACGTGTCAGTCATATTTTTCCCACTTGGACACCTAAAAATGTTGAAAACACATGCCATGTGGCACACCCTCATAGGTGCCACATCACTATTGACATAATTATGATGTCATCATCAACCTATGTCTCGACCTGTGCATCCATGTGACCTATGTCGGCCAATAAAATAGTGGCATGTGTTATCCAAACTATCAACTCATACAGCTAAAATAATGTCCTAGGCCCTTTTTTTCAATGAATTTCTGTATAAAAATAAATTGTCGAAACAGGTCGAGGGTTATGGGTTAGAGCGAATTATTGTTTACACACCTACAGTAGCTCTCAATTTATAACTATGTTGAAGACGTAAGTCCTTAACTCCAACTACTTTTCCGATATTATCCAAATGCCAAACTAACTCCAACTAGGACCATCACCAACTATAGCTCTACAACTTTGACACCTTTTGGCCTCTAATTTTGACTGGAAATAACTTTTGAACCAAGAGTATATTTTAAAACTTTTATATACCATTGGAAATCTCTTTCAGAGATCTATCCATATGATTAATTTATAAAATCACTTGAGATGACCTTTTTAAGTAGAAATGGCTCCAAAGTCTCTATTCCTTGAAAAAAATTTCCTTTGCCATACTTGAGCTGATCTAGTTACTTGACCATTCTACTTGAAACAACCTCTATCTTTTCCATAATTTTATTTTCCTTTGTTAATAATGACAACATATTTCTAACATCATGTGTATAGTTGTTGATACATTGTGAAGAGTTCAGAGTTACGAAGGAAGTAAGCTTCATAAAATTTAAATTTCTTTGAGAATGTGTGAATTAAACACTTATTGTCCAATATTAAATGAAATGTGTCTTTAATCCCTGTGAGAAATAAGTGTGATGTGAGAGAACGGGTGTGCAGAATAAGAAACACAGTATTTCTTATGCAATGTTCTGCACTTCCGCATGCATTCTCCCTCTGCATAGTTCTTCCACACAATACTATATTTGGAAACCATATTGTTAGTAGTGCACATAGTAATAGAACTATTTGGAGGGGGGGGGTTATGCAGAGGTACACACACTGAATATGAAATTTTATGTTGCTTCGTTATGCAATCAACTCACAAAATAGAAGAAAATAAAACTTAAAAATTATCCACTTCGAAGGGGAAACCTTCTTTGCATTACAAAAATGAACAATTATTGGATGATACAAATGGAAAAAACCCCTTTCTATATATAGGAGTCCAAAGGGTCACAATATAATCCTAATCAACATAACAATAACAATGTAAGGGCACAACAATAACAACAGCGGGCTTAGATATCATTTTTTTGGATTCAACTATGTTAAGTAAGTCATTCAACTATGACCATTTCCATGAGAGGTAGTCGTAATTGACTAATTTCTCATGATTTTTTAATATCCCACTTAACACTGATTACATCGGGTGATGCTCATAGGGGTGAAGAAGTGGAATTGAAACTAGTGAAATGAATCACATAGCGTCAATCATCACTTACGGGGCTTGCACCCGGTAACCAAGACTTCTTGGGAGGGCACAATAATAACAATATGGGGATTATATGGGCACAACAATAACAATAAAGGGGCTACACTAATAATAAAAATAAGTGGATACACTAGTATTATAGGGACCTAGCCTACCCCTCTCCTTCAGAAAATTGTTTTCCTCAACACTTGAGTATTTCTGGATGCCTCTATATAAAATTATCATCCTCTCATGTCGAATCTTCAACGAGTGAGTTCTTCCACTTGATGAGATACTCTGAAATTGATCAATTTTGTAGCTGCCAAGTTCTTCTTTCCATTACTACTTCATGTTCTAATATGATTTTTCCTTCTTCTTCAAGTTCATACAATATGGTTTGAACTGAGAACTTGTCACCTATAACCTTTTTTAAGCATGAAACATGGAAAGTTGGGTGCACTCAAGAAGATGTGGGAAGCTCCAATTTATATGCCATAGTACCAATATTTTGCACCACCTTGTAAGGACCATATTACTTTGGTGAAAATTTATTATCCTTCTTATCTTGCTTGAGGACATTTGTTTGTATGGTTGTAGCCGTAAAAGTACCTAGTCGCCTACATCAAAACTTCTTTCGATGCGATGTTGATATGCCTGTTGTTTTATTCAATTCTATGCCAAAGTGATGTTATAATTTAAGTGTTGTAGAACTTGTTGTTGATGCTCGATGTGATATTCCACCGCTTGAACCTTATAATTTTCTCTTAAAGATAATGTGATGGATGGTGGATGATATCCATAAAGTGCCATAAATGGGATCATATTTTTTGTTGTAGTATGGAAGGAAGTGTTATACCACTTGACCCATTGTGTTTGTTTATCATATACAAAGAAACAAATATATCCTTCCAAATATGTGTTCACCATCTTAGTTTTCCCATTAGATTGAGGATGACAAGATGAAATATGAGCTGGTTGAGTACCCAAACAAGAAAATAATTTCGTTCAAAAAATTCCAGTGAAAATGGGATCTCTGTTGCTTACAATAATATTTGAGTTTCCATGTAGCTTTTGAATTGTTTCCATAAATGAATTAGCACAGTGTATTGGATTTAAATGGATGAGATAATGCACAAAAGTGTGCATAATTGGTAAGTCTATCAACTACCACCATGATGAAACTCTTTCCTTCGGACTTGGGTAAACCTGTGATAAAATACACTGAAATATTCTCCCAACATTGACTTGTAATGGATAAAGGTTGTAGTAGAGTCTAGGTCTTAATTGTCTCCACTTTATTTTTCTGGCAGACCAAACATTCTTCCACAAAAATTTGAATATCATATTTAAAACCATCGCAAAAAAATTATTTCTTGACCTGTGGTAAGTTTTTAAAAATCTTGAGTTTCCTCCTAAGGGAGAGGTGTGAAATTCCAAAATAATATTTTGTTTTAGTTGGGAATTCTTACAAATATATAAGCAATATTTGCACCATAATGAATCATTTTTCCAGCTAAATGTATCAGATGTACTGGGATATTGTTGCAACTTTTCAATGAGTGTCCACACTTCTTCATAATTCTTCCATTTCTCCCTTGCTTCAGTTATCCAATCTGGTTCGATAATAGAAATGGCACAAAACAATGCTTCTACATCCTCATCCTTTCTTGAGAGTGCATCTAAAACCACATTTAGCTTCCTTTTTTTGTAGATAATTTCAAAGTAATAACCAACATCTTTGTGACCCATTTTTTCTACCCTTTTGAAGATAGTCTTTGTTCCAAAAATTATTTAAGACTATCATGATCTATTTTTACCTTGAAGTTTCTTCCCATTAGGTAAGATCACTATTTATTTAGTGCTTTTAGTATTGCCAACATTTCCTTCTCATAAATAGGTTTCCGTAAATACTTTCCTTTTATTGGGTGGATTTCAAAAGAAATGGGTCTTCTTTCTTGCATCAAAATAGCACCAATTCCATTTCCTGAGGCATCACATTCCACAATAAAGGTTTTTGTGAAGTTTGGCGTAGCTAAGACCGGTGCTTGTAACATTGCCTCTTTAAGATGTTAAAAGGCCTTAGTTGCTTCTGTAGTCCAAGAAAATTCATCTTTCTTCAGTAATGGTGTTAGAGGAGCTACTATTCTACCATAATTCTTAACAAAATTGTTATAATACCCTGTTAACCTAAGAAATCCTCGCAGATGCTTTATGGTTTGTGTGGATTTTCCATTTTTTAATGGCTTTAATTTTATTAGGGTCTACCTTAAAACCCTCATGAGATACCACATGACACAGATATTCTACCTCATTTACTCGAAAGAAACATTTGGAGAATTTTGCATATAATTGTTTCTCCTCTAATAGTTTGAGCACTGTGCCAACATGTGGAACACGATCATCCCAAGACTTGTTGTAGATTAGTATATCATAAAAAATACCAACACAAATTTTCTAAGGAAGGGTTTGAAAATGGAATTCATCAACCCTTGAAATGTAGAAGGTGCATTGGTAAGGCCAAAAGGCATGACCAAAAATTCATAATGACCCTCATGAGTTATAAATGTTTGTTTTGGAATTTATTCATTCTTCATTCTAATTTGATGATATCCTGGACGAAGATCCAACTCGGTGAAGTAAATTTCTCCTTGTAATTAATCAAATAATTCATCAATGATAGAAATGGGAAATTTATTTTTAATAGTAAGCTTGCTAAGCTTCCTATAATATGGACACATGCACCATGATCCATCCTTCTTGTGCACCAATACTATTGGAGCATAGAAAGAACTTTGACTAAGTTGAATTATACCGACCTATAGCATTTCTGCAATCATACGTTCATTTTTTCTCTTTTGGGCATAGGGATGTCTGTAAGGACTGATGCTTTGAGGAACACTTCTAGGAATCAAATTAATAGCATGATCATGATCAAGAATAGGCGGGAGGAATTTCAGAGTCTCAAATACCTTTGAATGATTGTCCAAGACATTTTGGAGATCTGAAGAAATATATGATTTCGATGTTTGAAACTCTAGCAAGCATAATTGTGCAATTATGCCTCGTTATTCTTTCTTTAGAATATTTTTCATGCCATTAGAGCTGATTATCTTTCCTAGTTTCCCTATAATACCCCTTAATTCAAATTCCTTTCCTTCCCAAAAACATTTCAAGAAAAATTCTTGAAAACTAAAATTTATCAAACCCAGAGACTGTAACCATTGAACTTCTAGTAGGACATCAAAACCACCCACTGGAAAGGAAAGAATTGGGCTATTCAATAGATATTCCCCCACGTTTAGCTTGATATTATGGCACTTTCTAGATAAACTTATAGTTCCTCCATTTGCAACCATCACTTGACACTCTGGTGCTGGATATAGGAATAAATTCAATTCCTTGGCTATCTTAAAATGAATGAAATTATGGGTACTACCTGAAACAATAAACACTATCACCTTTTTCTTCTTTATATGTCCTTCTGTATTGAGAATTTGAGGAGTGGTAATTCCTGCCAATGCATTACAATATGTAAAATAATTTATTCTCATCACACTTATGACCTTTAGTGCATTTTCTATTACAACTGTAACAAAGCCCTTTTTCTCTTTTCTCTTCCAACTGTTGTGGTTTCAACCTTGTAGGTTGTGGATGGCTAGGAGTAGCAACACTTCCATATTTATAGTTATGAGTGGTAGGCTTCCCTATTTCCATAATTTTTCTTTCATTTTTTATTGCCGACCTCAATTCCTTCTCCAATGTATCAGGTTCCCAAATCCGAACCTCGTGTTGGATGTTATCCTTTAAAATCTCTATGAAGACATCAATCCTCTACTCCTCTGCAATATATTTTACCCTTATATTCAATTTTTGGAAGTCCTCAATGTGCTCCATCATTGAACCTTTTTTTTTGAGATTTATCAATTGGTTAAAGAAGGTGGCGCTCTTTGTATCCTCATAATGTGCTATCATTTCCTCCGTAAAAATTAACCAAGTGACAATTAGTTTACGAGAAAAAAATCCATCAATACCATAAAAACTTATTTTGTTCTAAATATAAAGTTGCAATGTGTACCTTTTGTGTGGGTTGCACATTATGGAGCTCAAAGTATTGCTCGATTTGTAGTATCCATGTTATAGGATCTTTGCCTTCAAACTTTCTCATATCGATCTTTGGAATACGGTGGGTTTTCAATCCAACATTAGAGTCTATGAAATCATGATTAACATTTCTTTTTTTCTCATCATGAGTTTCCTCTACTACTTTTTCACCATTAGGAAGCTTTTCGTGTAGCAATTTTGTCAAACCTTCCTTCAAACCTTCAAGTTTTGCTTCTATACCATCGATCTTATCTTCCATGTCATCCTTATTAGCTTCCATGTCTAATTTTAAACCATCTGTTGTAGCTCCTAGAGACAGCCTTGAGTTGCCAAAGACCAGTGCCTAGGACATCTTAAATAGTAGGGAGTATAAAGTATATTTCAGGCTTATTATCAGCTTAGGACTCTCTACCTTTTCAACTTGTGCAAAGCATCATCATATGGATGGGACCAAACTACCTTTGGATTTAGCAAGTTATAAAGACACTGTAAAGACAAGAAGGGAATCTTCAATACATATATACTTCAGACAACTTAGAGACAACTTTCATCGGAGAGGGCCAGTTTCTCAAAGACATATAGGTATTTTAAACAGAAAAATATTTGGGGCACAGAAAGTGAAAGGGGAGTACTAACTACCAATGAAATGGTGCTCAGAAAACATATTTCAACATAATATGGGCTTAGGAACTAATAATCCATACATATCAATCAGTTCAGTGAGAGTAACATTCCACGATGTTTAATACAGAGGAAACATGAATGATGTGTTAAGCAGAATGACATATCGTGTATGAGCCATATTTAAAGCAACATAGACCAGTAAAGCATGAGTATCAGACAGAGATAAATTCATACCCGAGGTGGCAAGTTACTCACATTCCAAGACACGATAAAAGGAAATTGAAAACAGTGGAGAGAACAATGATACAATATCACAAAGAAAGAGTCACGAACTATATAGCATTAAGACTGGAAACCTCATACATAACTAGAACTTCTCTTCACTGAAACCCCACGGGCTCTGTGTATTTGCATTGATAATTCCACGACAAGCATACAAAAACTTTTACACTGCCATTTTCTTCAGGAAATCTGGAACCCTGTGTTCTCTTCTGTTCTTGCTTATATAGGAATTTTCCTTACATGGGCGAGAAGAATTTTGGGAAAATATATTCCTCGCATGCTGAAATTTTGTTAGAAGTCTTTGTCAAAATAACAAAATCATGATGAGGAATTTTAAAACCTCTCATCATTTTCTGCTAGGCCCTTGGCCGTTTTTAGAACAAAAATGATATAACAGTCTTAGTAAAAAGTAAATTGCTAGGGTGAAATATGAATTCCCCCTGAAACTTGAAAATGACTAGCTGAAGTAAAAAGTAAAAAGGCCACTAAGGCCGGATCATGAATTAACAGTAATCTCATGGACGAGAAGGATTTGAAGCGGTTGCTGACACTGGTGGTGGCACATTTGCTGATGAGCTGGCGATCTGGCTAGCATACAATGTGCACCTTGTCTGACAAGACATCCATTCGGTTTCTTTCCTCCTGCAGGCATGCTTCATATTCTGTTAATGGTCAGAGTGTAGAAGGAGTAGTGGAGTCCCAGCATGATGGAAGCCCTGATTCTGTGATTTCGGCTCATACTCTATCAATACGGTCCGCACTGTCTGCAAGTTGCTATAAGGCCCTTGAAGCTTTGTCTGTGAAGACTTGCCGCTGCAAATAGGGACTGTGTAATCCTGGCAGCCTTCCCCTCTTTATAACCCTGCAAAACAATGGACTGGATTATGAAATTCATGCATGCGGAGGGTGATTATGGAGGACTGGAGAACAATGGTGTGGCAGTGGTCGAACAGTGTTTTCTGCGTAAAAACGGTGAAAAAGGAAATGGTACGGTGTATGATAGGGTTTGGTGGGGAAATGCATCATGGGTCGTTCGATCATGGTCTAGTGGGGGGGATCGACGGTGGAGAATGGTCCGTGGAATAACTTATGCACATGACGGAATACATATGAAACATTGAAATTTTAACGTAAAATGTGAAACCTTCAGAATTTGGTGGGAATGCAAAGGAAACACATGAAATGCAACGGAAATGCACATGAGGGGTACGGGAATAAACGTACGAGGTGGGACCCAATACGGAAAGCGCGGATCGCAAAGGCAGAAAGTGCGATGACGGAAAGTGGCACCAACAGAAAACTGTGCTTTGCGCTTTTGCGATGGGGCGGATCTGTGATGGGTGTGACTTGCGATGGGTGCGATTTTCGATGATTGAAAATCGCAAAGGCGGAAATTGCGATGACGGAAAGTGGCACCAATAGAAAACTGCGCTTTGTGCTTTTGCGATGGGGTGGATCTGCGATGGGTGTGATTTGCGATGGGTGTGATTTGCGATGATCGCAAATCGTAAAGGCGGAAAGTGCGATGACGGAAAGTGGCACCAACAGAAAATTGCGCTTTGCGCTTTTGCGATGGGGGGGATCTGCAATGGGTGGATCGCATCGCAAATATTTGCGATAGATTGATCGGGCATTAACATGTGAAATTTGCGATATGCGCTATGCGATTGGCCCCCCAAGGCTTTAAGTGCTTGGTCATGGGCAAGGGTTATGGGGAAGTGGTTAAGGTTTAGCGAAAAAAGGGGCTAGGCCCTATTACAAAGTCTAAAGTGGGTTTTTAGCTTGTTTAAATGCATTTCAAAGCCTTAGGAGGGTAACGGTAGAGGGAAAAAAGAGGTGAAGTAGATAGGGTAAGCGTCGTAAGGACGCTGACAATGGGGCACGTGGCGTATAGAGATTGGGCGTGAGCTAGACACAGGTGGACGCCGCGTGTCGGGTCTAATACTGGTACGGGCCTCGGTACCAGTTAACCTAAAGGACTTTACCTTACCTTTTGCTATATGAAGCACATGATTTTTGAACATATTTTCCATAAGACTGATTCGAAACATAGCATACCGATCCTTAGGGCCCGCACGTTAGTTCTGCCATGTTACTTCCTGTTCCTGCTTTACTGTTGCCACTTCACTCTGGCCAACTCTTCAAATATTCCACCATTTGATATGAAGTTCCATACATAACCTATCAACCTTTAATAACATCAGTGACTTATGTTAAATGTTGATCAACACCATCCATGTCTCCTTTTAAACCATCCATTTCACCTTTTAGGTCATCTTTGGTTGCTCTTTGTGAGAGCGAAATTTGTTTCTCTTGGTCCCCTAATTCTGATATATTGTGCTACAATTCTTCCTCTTCATGCATCATAGTAGAGTTTTCTAAGGGCTTAATGAGTGTATAATTAATTTTTTGGAGGAATTTTAGAATCCAATACTTATATTTATGCTTCAATATGCCCTTGGAATCACTTCAAACTTCTTTTTCAAACAACAGTTATGTAATTTAAAAAAAAAGAAGTACACACATTTTTTTTCTTTTTAAGAGGTATATATTGAACCTAATTTATCTATGTGATTTTAGATATTCAATATCTAAACTTAAGTTGTGTAGTATCCCTCTGAGTCCTCTTTCCAATTCCACGTGTCAAAAATGATTTGGATTCTTCAAGGCAAAGCTATACCCAATCTCCCACAATGACCTAATTATGGACTAGATCACTAGAGTGAACTTGTACGGTGTGCCATGTGTCACTATTTTGTCCTTTGGATATGAAATATATATACAAGAAACTAAAGTCCATGAAATTTCGTCCACTTTTTACATAATTCAAATCCAATGCCTAAAACAAAATTTATGATGATTTTCCCTCGGTCACCTCTTTGAGATGAAATTATGGATCCTGGAAAAACCCTAACTTCCATAGATCATATCTCCGAAAATATTGTGAACCAAGGTTTAAAATTTTTACACGACGTTCCTCATGATTGCATTTAAAATGGTTTTTTTTTTAGCTTTTGAACCTTCGTATTAAAAAATTACACGATGATGTGTTTGCAACAATGAAACCCTAGAATCCAAAGCTCTAATACCAAATGTTGCACAACCATCTCACAAAATAGAAGAAAATATAGAACAAAGACTTAAAAATTATCCACTTCGAGGGGGAAACCTCCTTTACATTCAATAAATGAACAATTCTTGGATGCTACAAATGACAAACTCTCCTTTCTATATATAGCACTCCAAAGAGTCACTATAATCCTAGTCGACATAACAATAACAATGTAAGGGCACAACAAAAATAATAGTGGGCTTCTATGGGGGTACAAGAATAACAATATGGGGACTACATGGGCACAAAAATAAAAATAATGGGGCTACACTAACAATAAAAATAAGGGGATACACTAGTATTATAGGGACCTAGAATGTTTGCTCCACATACATGTTCTCTCACATAACACTTCTTCCTCGCATTAAAAAGACACTTCATTTAATATTTGATAAGAAGTACTTATTTCACAAATGTGAAATCACACTTAGTATTCAAGAAGCTCAAATAAAATAAGCTTGCATAGACACAACAGTGGAGAAAGTTAGTCACCCACACTTAAACTTTCCATGCCCCAATCTTTAATAAGCCAAAAACACTAATTATTAATTGATTAATATGTAGTGTTTTGCAGAGGGAGGAATGTTCAAATACATGCAGAGGTACAAAACATTGTTGAATAAAGTTTTTGTTCTCTTCTCTACACAATCGTTCTCCCACACAACACTTCTTCTTCACACACATTAAAAAGACACTTCACTTAATATTTCATAATTAGTATTTAATTCACAAATGTATGTGGAGATGAAAAAAATTATGAATGAAACCACCATCATCCATCTCTTTCCAAAAACTTATTTCATGTTCGTGTAGGGGCTTATCTTCCATCCTTTAGGTAATATGTGTCCCTCATATATAAATTCTTCTATAGCCTTGCAAAAATGCCTTGAGAATAAGGTTATAGTCTCAACATCTACTGAAAATTTTACTTCATCCTTTGAAAGTCTTGCCACTCCAGAAGTTGCCCTGTCTCATTCAAACCTGATATATCCATTTTCTTTGCATATGTCAAACAAATCGGGGAAGTGATTAAAGTTAACAAATTGAATTTTCTCACATATTCTCGTACAATACATGTGCAAGTATGAGGGTGATTCTATTTACTTCCTTATCTCCACACATACCCCCTCTCCTACACATCCTTCATTCCACACATATTCATGGCTTCATGCACTTGTTCTCCCGCACAACTAAATATTTAAAAGTTTAAAATGAAATAAGAGGGAAATGCACTAACACTCCCTATGATAGTGTCAGTCTCAATGTCAGTGTCAGAGCACTCACTAATGAAACCCCCCCTTCCCCCCCCCCCCCGCTTAAGTAAAGGACCTACTCAAAGAATTGTGTCAATGCTAGTGTTAGAGCACTCGCTGACAAAATGACCACTCACAAAATTAGTCCTTTTTTATCTTAAAATGATTTGTAACTACCAAATACCGAAAATAAATCTCCCTCCGTGAAGGGAATTATGTCACCTCAAATCTGACTCAACCAATGGAAAATGATAAATAATATTTCTAGAATTTTTTTTTTTTTTGAATTAACGAAAAATTATAAATATTCAAAATTTTCTTGAAAATTTGCTTAAAATTAAAAAAACTCGACAAAATAATCGACAGTCAACCGACTTTGACTGCGAGGCAAGTGCTATAGTCCCTAGAAAAGCAAGAACTAATAATAAATTAGAGTGTTGTCTAAAACTTAGCCTTTGATTAAATAAAATTTTCCAAAAAAACAATGTATTATTGTTTCACAAAAAATATTGTTAAATACCCACTATGTGTCACGTAACAACAAAATGTTTTACTCCAAACCTTTTAAAAATTTTCCTACTAACATTCCTAAACAAGTTAGTATATATATATATATATATATATATATATATATATATATATATATATATATATATATATATATATATATTTAATTAAAAAGTAATATAACCAATGAAAAATATACATTTAGATACATTATTTTAATATTAAAAAATTAAATATTTACTTTTATATTTGAATAGTTTTAAATAAATAAATCAAAATATTAAACAATATATAAACAAATTTTCTCTTTTAAAAAATAGGTGATGAAATTTAAAAATATATTTGCATATATATGGCGTGTATAATAAGGAGAGATGTTAAATATGGGATGTAAATATTTTTTAAATTTATTTTTATTTTTATTAATAAGATTATGAATTTTTTTTAGATAAAAGAAAATTATAATATACATATCAAATTAAAATATATGAAAAGTAAAAGGAAAATAATTCCTAAACTAAAGTAAGAAAAGAAATCAGTGGACGATTTTGGACGAAGAGTTGGAGGATGGTTTTCGAAGGTAGAAACCCTAATCATCGCATGAGGGCTGGTTGCGTGGGTTTATGGTGGCCTTGAGGCGGACTGCAGGCCCCAACCATAAGATGACGTACGGGACGACAGATGTCCCAGCTTGTCAGTGCTGTGCAGACACCCCAGGCAATCGGCAGTCGGCCACGCAGCAGACAGTTTTCGACAGTTTTTGCATGGGTTAAGCAGGGTTAGAATGGTTGTTTTTGCATTCACTAACCCTAACCTCCTTGCTAGTCGGTGGTGTGAGCACAGGAGGGTTGGGTTTTTATGGTTTCTGTGGTGTCGAATAGGGGGTTTAAGCCCTAAAATTTTGGGAAAATATGGGTTTTGAACGCGATTTTGTGGATATTGAACCGTCACCACAATATTTTCTCGCTATCTGGGGTCAGGAGGTGTCGGCGAAGAACTTAGACCGTTTTTTTCCGGCTTTGGGTGATTTAGCTCAGAAGGACAAGGCTCTAGAAGGTGCCTGGGGTTTGACGACGTCATGGAAGCGAAGGAAACTATCCTTGTCACTAGAGTTTGAGGCAGAAAATAATCTGCAAGCTACATTTCTAAGTGGACAGCCTCGGAATGGACCGATTCCCCAAGACTCCCCACAAAGATCCAAACTCTTGCCAAGGGGTGGTTTATGATGAAATTTGAGAAGAATGATCACCTAGAGTGGGTGCTAGAAAGGAAATGGAATTTTTGGAAGATACTCATCTTACTCAGGAAATGGACTCCACTCTTCAATGTGTAGAGGGAAAAAATCGAAGACACCCCGTTCTAGGTTAAGCTACCAGGCCTTACTATACCATTCTAGACAGACTCTAACTTTTGATCTATTGGAAACACCTTAGGCCACTTCTGGAAGGTGAAATTTCATTCCAGCAGACCAAGGATTTAAGCGCATCAAGAATCTTAGTCAATTTAAACCCTAAGGAAGGGTTAGCAGAAGAAATGTGCCTGAAGGATAAGGACTATGAATACTCTCAAGTTTTGGATTATGAACACTTGTCGTTCAGATGCCACCACTGCCATAAGTATGGCCATCTAGCAAAGGACTACCCGCTGGGGCACCGAATAAAAAGAAAACAAAAATGGATATCTCAAGGGCCAATGAAACCCACAGTGGTTGAAGATACAAAGCATTCGGATGGGGAAATGATGGATGGTGTTGAAGGTCCTGGCACCACTGACATTTAATTCCCTTCTGAGAATCAGCAAGCTGTTCATCCCCCTTCTGAAGCATTGGCTCATGTTCAGGACCCGCCTCACGCAACAGAACCTCCACTTGACGCTAGAACCGCAGAAGCCTCTCTGGAGGGTGTTACACCAATTTTTGGTCATCTAACCTGTTACTATTAGATGGACCAAATTACACCATGTAAGACCAATTTTGCCCTAAGTAAAATTTCTTTCACTGAGAAAAATAACTTAGTAATCCTTATTTATTAAGTTGTTTATGGTCTAAACAGGAAACCCCATGAGGAAATATTAAATAAATCCACATTTGTTTGATTTTCCTCAAGGAATAATTATTTAAACATTATTTAAATAATATTCCTTATTAAATTTGACTAAATCATTATTTATTTGATTATTACTCAACCACATCCTTAAAATAATAAATAAATAATTTATTTATTTATTATTTACAAATAAAGGGATTTTACCAAATTCAAATTCCTTTTCCCTCCAAAAAATATAATAAAATATTCCATAAAAGTTGGATCTAGAATTGCTTAATAATATTTTGATTATGCACCAATATCTAGACTAACTCAATATTTTGTTATAAATAGAAGGGTTTTTCCATTCACTCACTACATTTTGTTGCCTAAAGATCACTCTGGATCTATACTTTTGGTCTGACTTTGATCCTCCATCATCGTCATATTTTGCTACCATTTTTCTTGTGAGCTCCCTTTGAGTTCCATTTTTTGTCTCAGTTTTCTACACCATCAAGAGAGAGGGATTTTAGATCTGAATTGCTGAGAACTTACAGGAACCCATCCCATTGAGGGGGACTGGTAACATCTTTCTATGTTCCCTTCCCAAGTGTCAAAAAATACAAAAATTCTTTAAAAATATTCTCTTCTTGTCTATTGGATGCGTGGAGCAACTCTTGCTTTAATTTACTGCTTAATGTCTTTTACTGCATAGATCTAGATTTTTTAGCATTTATCTTGGTCAAATAACTACAAATCTAAATAAATTGGCAGCCATATTTGCTATTAGGGTTGTTTGTTATGCACAACTAAAGTGAGCCTTTTTCGTACGCTTGCTATTAAGATTCATACTAACAACTGGCGACTCCACAAGGGTTTACGATTACAACCTCTGTCGTTTTTCAGATCCCTACATGACCAGCTGCTTCAAACCATAGGATTTCTCTTTAGCTTCTTGTTTTTATTTTCTTGATGTTTTTTTTAACCTATAAAACCATAAAACATTAAAAATTCTAACTTCTATGTGTTTTCGGACCTATTGCGCAGGTGAGAGGAATCAACTGTAGTTGAGACGACACACTTTTCTGAAACCTACTCTCGAGAGTGCCAGAAGTGTAGGTCACACTTTTTGGGCCAAAACCTGTGACCTGAACCTATAAGATGCAGAAAACAGGCCAAAACCTATGACCTCTGCAGAAAACAGGTCAGAAACTGCGACCTAAACTTTTTGTGATAATTTTTCTGAGATTTTTCCGGGTTTCTTAGGGCCTCTGTTCAGGGTTGTCTAACCTTCGTCTCTACCCATTTTGGATCTATACTTGATATTTTTTACTCATCAAAGTGGGAACCTAGCTCCCTAGGTCTTCAGTACCCTCCACCTTTCTTGGAAGAGTTTTAGCTGCTGCAAGTCATCTGAAATTTCAGTATGTTCAGCCATTTTTCAAATCTGATCACTTACCTTCAGATCCATTTCAGATTGGTCATTTAGCCATCCAAAACACCTCCTTTTAGTTTTGTTTGGGTCTTCCTCTAGGGTCCCCTCCGCTTCCCTGCAGGTTTTAGCCATTCGCCACCTCATTTACAACAATTTTCTCTCTGATTTTTTGTTGTTTTTCTACACCTATTTCTAGCAGATCTGACCTTTAGATCATTTTCCCTCCCAAATTTAGATCTATTGGCTATTTTGGTGTTTTTTGACTAGATTTTTTCCCACCCACAGACTACTTGTTGAGAGGCCTGCCTTCTTGGGTTTAGATTAATGCATAATTAGCTGTTTATTTTCTGTTATTTCAGTTTCATATACTGTTATCTACAGGTTTATTTATAGTTATACAACACACTTTTTCTTTTTATCTAAAAATTTTTGGGTTTAAAGATTAAAATTTACACACTTTTTACACACACCATAAGTGAAGAAGAGCCTGGTTAACACCGCCAGGAAAATACTTTAACATTGTAATCAATTGATCCTGCACCTTTCTGCCCTTTTTTCGACATTATAATCAGTTGATCCTCCACCTCCTTGCCCTTGTTGGTCTATCTTCCCTTTTTGTTGTGTTTGTGCTTTCATCATTGCACCCCCAAGGCGCTTATCCCGGAGACTTCTTGGCCTTCATCCTCAGTTTCTGATAGGAAGACTTACTCATCTGCATAGGATTCAAGTTAGTCCTCCACCAAGTCCGCACTTCGACTCCTCTTCTGGTTCATTGGGTTCCCCTTCTGGTTCCGCCCCCGGTTCTCCCCCTATCACCTTCACCATGTCTGGTTCAGGACCTAACGCTGGTGGTATCCCCAGCCCTAATGCTAGGAATACTACTAGTGGGACCATAACAGGAACTATCCCGGCTGCTCCCTTGTTCCCCTATATGGAAAGCCTCAGTCTTCCCAATTTTAACCAGTTGATCAATGACACCATATGCCATGACGTTGGTTGGCCTACTATGCCAACCATGCTCCCTTCCGACATCCCCAAGTTTGAAGGTCTTGCTAGAGAAGATCCTACAAATCATGTTCAGTCTTTCCACATGTGGTGTTCATCTAACTCTATTACTGACATCTCTGTCTGTCTTCTGTTGTTCCAACGTATGCTTATTGGCAAAGCTTCTAAGTGTTATGTTGATCAAGCCTCCTCCTCTCATACCACCTTTGCGACTCTTGCCCAAGATTTTTTTTCTTATTTCCAGATTCCCCTTCGTTATGACACTGGTACCGAAATTTTGACTTCTTTCTATCAATCGTCTATGACTTTCCTATCCGATCATGTCTAGGAATGGAGGAGAAGAAAGAACCTATGTCGAGCCCCTACCTTCGAAGACCATGTCTACATGGACTGGTTCCTTAGATCCCATTTTACTTCTATAGGCAAATATGTTGCATCGCATTTCCCTCAAACCGAAGAATCCGCTCTCCAGATTGCGTTAAAATATGACCTGATCTATGCTCAGTCTAGCTATGTTTATACCGTCTTACTTGGTCTCCCTAGACCCGGTGGTGCCAATGCACTAGGGACATCCCATGCTACCAATGGTATCGTTGGAGCCCTTTGTCATCCATATGCTCATCCTCCCATGGGTTATGGTTTCCCTCAAGGAGGGGCTAGCTCCTCCAGCACCTTACCCCCTCCCGATAGCATGTATCCAGGATACGGCATGCCTCCTCCTTTTTCCCAACCTGTTTACCACAATGTTACCCAACCTCCTTATTATCTGTAAATGCAGCCTGGTGCTCCAGATCCTCAAGCATTAGCACCCCTACCTCCCTTTCCTTCTCAAGCCCCACAACAATAGCCACCACCCCCCAGGGGTAGGTGTATGCACAGTAGGATGCGACTAATCCTCCTACTTCCAAAAATAAGAGGAAAGGCACCCAAAATCAATCTTCCCCCGGTAATCTTGGACCTAATCCCTAAGGTAATGCACCTAAAAATACTAACCAGCAACAGGGCATTCAGACTAAGTAGGATAGGTTTGTTCGCATGAACAAGCCTTGCTCTTGTTATGGTGTTTATGGTCATTATACCCACGATTTTCCTCTTTTACTACAGATATGGTAGATTTGGGAGACTCAAGCAGCATTGTGAGGACAGCAAGCCTCCCCTTCCATTCCTCCCCATGCTGCACCTATCTAGCCGTCTATGTTTACCAATCCTTTCCTTCAGCAAGGATTCGTGGCTATCTAACCACCTGAAGGACAGGAAACCACTCAACCTCCTCCATCTGGTACCTCTGATTACCATATTCTCATGATTAACTCTGACCAACCCATTACCGTTGACCTCAACCTTTAGACTCAGTCCCATCAGTACAATAAGCCTCCCGCTATGTCTACCCCCGAGCCCCCTTCTTCAGGTTTTACAAAGCCTCTTTTGACAACCAATGGTCCTTTGTAGATCCCTCAACCTAAGGAAGAGGTTCATACCAAGATCCCTAAGGGACCATTATGTTGAAATGTTTCTTCTAGAAAAGCTGCACATTTGTATAGTTTAGTAGATGATTTGGCACAATCTCCTACTGCCATCTCAACGTTGGAACTCCTCCAGTTGTGCCCTTCACAATGAAAATATCTAATATTTTCCATGGGCATTGTAGATCCTTTAGATTATCGCTTGATCATCTTCAATGTTGACCAGTCAAAACATCCTCCCCTTCCTGCTTCCGTCGCCTTCCAAATCCTTGTCAAGATCCGGAATGCCAACGTTTCCCGTTGTATCATTGATGAGGGGGCATCCACCAGTGTGATGTCTGATTCGGTTTGGAAGCAACTCAGATCACCTAAGTTGGACCCTTCCACTATCACCCTTCGAGCATGGGATGGCCACTCCTCCAAGCCCATTGGCATGTTCCGCAATTGTCCTATCACTGTTGCGGGCAAGACTGTTTGCGTTGACGTAGAAGTCATTGATGCCCCCTTAGATTACAACATTCTATTGGGTCGTAGCTACACCTATGTGATGTCTGTTGTCCCATCTACTGTTCACCACAAGATGTCATTTCCCCATAATGGAGAGATAGTCACCATTGACCAGTTGACATATTACGAACTGAAGTCTCAGACCTCCCCTGATTCCATCATATCTTCGATGGCCAATAAGAAAACCATTGACCACTTGACCAGTGTCTCACCTGGAGTCTACAAAGACTCCTCTTTTCTTGTTTCAATCCCTATTCTTCCTCCTCCTGCCTCTGATCCTAGCTCATCAAATTTTTATATGATGCAATCATCTCGAGCTTCCCTCAAGCGGACTGCTTCGGCTAGTCAGCAGCCCTACCCTTCGCAATCTACTCCTATCACTTTGACTCAGCCTTCTGGACTCCCCTCCTAGCCCTTCACCTGCAGTTGATATCCATGAGCCTCTTTACCCTCCTGGAACAGTTCCTCTTAGCCTTAACCATATCGGAGCCATCCCACCTATCCATTTCCCCTCTGGTCATATACCGTTCCTAGCTCCCCCTCCTGGATTGTTCTCAGTACCTGTCATGGCTACCTTATCCCTTCCTAACCTGACCCTGGGATTCTCGTCTAGTACATCGATCCCCCAGCCACTACCCCTCTTGGTCAACCCAAACCTTATCTTGGTTTGACCCCAGTTCAACCAGTCCCCATGACCCATCCCGCTACAACTGTGCCTCAGCCACCTCAATACGAACCTCCTCCTGTTATGACAGCTTCAAGTAACGGGGGAAAAGCCAGCAAGAAGGGATCTAAATTCAAGGATGCCCCAAAAAATGTTGCCCCTCCTTGGCTATCAAAGTATACCATCCAGTGTGCTTTGTGTGAAGTTGTCAATCATGCCACCCATACCTATCTGGAGTTGTCTCACCTCAAGCCCATGGTCAATGAGACGTTATGGTCAATGAGACATTTCTGGAGTCTGATATCCCTTATGTCTATGTCACTATACCAAATTCAGTCTCGAAACTCAAATCCTTCCACACAAATCACCCTTGTGCTTTGTGTGATTTCCATGGCCACTACACTCACCTCTGTCCCCACCTTGAAGAGTATCTTTCCTCTTTGGAAGCGTTCTTCCAATTCGAGGCCAATCATAACAAGTTCACCTCCCCCTTGTTTGCAAGTTCTTCTTCAGTAGAACCAAAGGATCCGCCTTCTCCCATTGACATTCCCCCTCCCGATATCGAAATCATGGAGTCTTCGACCACCATTTTCTACCTATCGTCATCCATGAGACCCTCAGTGGAAGCCTCCTTGGAGACTTCCGCTAATGTTTCACCTGAACTCACTTCAATGATCACCCTGGGCTCAACATCAGTAGATCCTTTATCTGCTTACTCTTATGTCATCCCCCATGACATTGCGCATGTGAGCCTTTCTTCACATGATGATGAGTCAGGTAGCTCTAACGCGTCAGGTGGTCTCCCTTCCTCCAGTCACCCCATCTTCCGATCCGATGAAGACATTATGGAAGTAATGACCAACCCTGAATTTCCGTGGGATGATATGCACCACCATGCGTACTTCCTCTCGCAGTAGTCCCATGACCAATATGTTGTGGAAACTAAAGACTTCATTCCTAATGAAGTCGATTGGTTTATAAATCCCATCCCTACACCCGATGCTTTCGAAGAAGGAAATATGGCCAATATCTCTCCTACCATTAAAATTGACATTTCTGACAAGCCAAGGGTAGAATAAAACATTACCTTTGGCGCCCAATGCACCAAGGAAGAAATTGAGGCTTACACTAAGATATTCAAGGAATTTTGTGATGTTTTCACCTGGTCCTACTCAGAAATGCCCAAACTTGATCCCGCCATTGTCGAACACCATATCGATACATGGCCCAATGCCAATCCTGTCCGTCAAAATTTGAGACCCATTAATCCTTCCAAACAAAGGCTATCTAAGCTGAAATCAATAAGCTCAAGCAGGTTGGTTTTATCTATCCCATTGAATACACCACTTTGGTGTCCAGCCTGATTCCCATTCTCAAGAAACAAGGCACCATCTGTGTCTGCACTGACTTTCACGACCTGAACAAAGCTTGTCCCAAAGACAACTTCCCCACACCATTCATTGACCAAATCATTGATGAGTGTGCAAGGCACGAGGTTCTACCCTTCATGGATGGTTTCTCCGGATACAACCATATTGTTATCTGCCGTGCTGATCAGCTTAACACTGTGTTTATTAGTCCGTGGGGAACCTTCGCCTATCGGGTCATCTTGTTCGTCCTTAAAAATTTCGGAGCCACTTTTTAAAGGGCCATGTCTTATTGTTTCCATGACCTAGCTCATATTATCCTTGCTTATTTAGATGACCTCACTGCACGTTCTAAGCATCAGGTGCAACACCTCCATGATTTGTGTACCTTCTTTCTCTGATGTCACAAGTATAATTTCTGCCTCAACCCACTGAAGTGTGTCTTTTATGTGCCTGTCGACTGTCTTCTAGGCTTCATTGTGTCTAAAGATGGTATAACACTTGATCCATTGAAAGTTCAAGCCATCCTTGAGCTTCCTATTCCTCGTACTTTTGCCTAGTTACTAATCCTCCAAGGCAAAGCTAATTTCCTTCGTTGGTTCATACCTGACTATGCCACCATCGCGGATGGGTTCCTTACACTCCTCCAATCTAAAATTCCATTTGTATGGGATAACTATTGCTTTAGGGTAAAATTCTTGGGTGGTTGGTTTTCATATATCCCTCTCAGGGCTTTTCGGTGCCCGAGGCAGACATTAAGATTAGCTATGATGTTCACAAAGATGGCATGAGCATGTTCATATTAGCTTGAAATAACTTGTAGGAATACAATAGAGAATTACCTCTTTGATAGCTTTCGAATCCTTTGGAGAGCGCTACGCAGCAAAGCAAGAGTCCTTCTTCACCGGCTCCAAATCTGAGTCCTCCAATCAGTCAAAGCACCCGCGTAATTTCTAATATAACAAGTATTCTACCAATTAAATCAACAATAAACATCTAGATTATACACATCTGAGCCATTCATATCATACTAAACAAATATTGAAACAACAATATAACATTAAGCATCGAATGGACAAAACGAACATAGTTCTATTGATTTTGAAAGAAGGAGGATTACAACCATCGGTCGTACCAAGCCCTCCTCAGTCTCCCAATCTCTCTTCTCTATCAAGTGAAGAAGTCCAAGCCAACAAGCTCTCTAGGAGCCTCTTTGACTCTTGGCCTTCATAATGTCACACTATTCTCTATTCCACAAGTATACAAGAACTTTTGAGCAATCCTTCGACCTCCAATTAAGAGCCTTCAGCTCCTTCTTATAGGAGAGGGAGAAGGCCATTGTTGCCCTTCTCTTTCCACTAGTTTGGAATGGAAAAGGCTTATATGTTTCCTTGATCTCCATGCTTTTGCCTCTCTTGGAGTTCAGTCTTCTATGGCAATGACCAATAATGAACTGGTGCTTCTGCAGTTTCCTTTGTGCACTGACTCCTTTGTGAGGGAAAGTCGGAGATTCAAATCTTTCTCCACGCTCTTTTCCCAATTAAAACTTAAAACACGGGTAACGCGTCCCTCCAGTGTAAACAGAGCGTTGCCCTAGCCACTAACGCGGCCAATGTATTGCTTGCTTGCGTTATAACGCTCTTGTTCTATTCTATATATGCATTACCCTGGCAGAAATAGGTTTAATTTAGGTCTTTGTACTTCTTCCATATTTGTCTTCCCCTCTGAGCTGATGAGGAGGTATTTTGACCTGTAACAGATGCCCCCTAAAGTGTGAGGTCAGAGACGAAGACGATGGCTGAAATACTTTATAATTTTGTAGAGGAGAGAGATTGAAAGACTGAGGAAAACCTGAAACAACAACATATGTTAGAAAATATAGTATTTGCCTAGAGTCGGGCATGTCCCATGCTCAGTAGCTTTAAACAACATGATTTCTCTAGAATAGAGATATGAAGAATTTGTCCACCAATAGGCACAATGTGGAAGTGTCTGTCATAACAGGATCAGGCTGAAGAAGCTGTCTCCATAAACAATATCACAGCTTGGGGAAAGGAACACAACTTTAATGGTGTAGCCTTTTGCCCCAAGGTCTTGACCGCCGATTCACTTAAACTGCATATTTCTCAACATGTGAATGAGGGAGTTGTCGTCGAACATGTGAGAAATCGTCTGATTACCAGTCAATAATGAAAACTGTTAATAGATGCGAAGGTGGCCACCGACAATGATGATGGTCCCTAAGATGCCCAGTACAATCTAGCGAGTGTGAATAAAAGGAGTTGAAGTCGAACACTCGTAGAATCATTCGACCAAGAGCCAATGATGAAAACCCTTGATCAAACACAAGACTACCTGCCACTGATGTCTGCAAGTATCTGGGTACTGATGTGTTTCTGGATCAACTTCCTAGATAAGGTGTTGATGTCGATAGGAAGTGATCTGTTGAGAGGTAGGCACTGAGGCGTCCTACATCAGTCAACACGAAACAGAAACCAACTGATTTTGTTTATGATTTGAGATAAGGAAGAGTAAATGGGAACGTCAGACGACAAATAATTTCTGGCATAATGAACGGTTTGGTTGATAATAGGAGCAGTAGATAGCGAGATCTGCTTGAACAATAGAAGGCACTCTAGCAGGGTACTAGGCAGCTGAAGCATGTTGAACACCAAAGAGTGTGTTAGGATTTTACCGGTGCAGGGACACTGGGAAATGAAGGCTAATACTCATAGATGGTAGGGTTCGGCTAACTGCGAAAGAGTTTTCTGGGAAGTGCCATGTTCAAGAATTTTGCTGCCAAATCAACCTTTTTGAAAATGTAACGGAGGTAATATCCATTTTGTCCAAATTTTTCCCCGTCTGATTAAGTTTAACGAGTTCAAACGAGTAAACTCGATGAATTTTTCATGTTTAGAGAGTCTGAAAAATGTCAGGAAAGACAACTCTGTGCCCCATCTGATTAGATTTAACGAGTCTAGATGAGCAAACTCGGTGAATTTTTCATGTTTAGAGAGTCTGAAAAATGTCATAAAAGACAACTCTATGTCTTGTCTGATTAGGTTTCACGAGTCCAGACGAGAAAACTCGGTGAATTTTTCATGTTTAGGGAGTCTGAAAAATGTCGTAAAAGACGACTCCATTGGGGTACCTTTGTCATGTCTGGATAACCGGGCACGGCAAAGGGATAATAGTAAGCCCGAAACAGTTCATTTTCCGTTATTTAGTCCATCGAATCCGGAAAAGTGAGAAATCTATGTTCAATGGACGTCTACCTCATTTTGTTATGAGTACGAGGAGACGAAGTAAACTCAATATTCTTTGTGAAATTTTAACGAGTCCAACAAAGAAAACTCGGTGCCTCCGTGAAATTTTAACGGGTCACGCGGAGAAAACTCGATATACTTTTTCTGTTTAAAGAGCTTTGAAAAAGAGGAAAAGAATGGCTCCATGTTCTTTGTCTCGGTAGTTTAACGAGCCTGACAAAGGTGACTCGGGATTTTTTCGGTTTTATGAGCGAGAAAAAGATTCCTAAAAAGAATGCTCAGTACTTCTCCATGGTTTTAACGAGTCTGAAGAAGAAAACTCTAGGTTTTTCGGATTAACGAGCAAGAAAAGACCACAAAAAGAACGCTCGATGCCAACTTCGTATAAGTTTAACGAGCCCGAAGAAGAGAACTCGAGGTTTTTCGGATTAACGAGCAAGAAAATACCATAAAAAGAATGCTCGATAAAACATGAGTGTGTCTGCTCATAAATCTTGATCCCTTATTAGAATCATCAGTACCAAATCTCAAGAGTTGCGACATGTGTACAGCGAGGAATCACGACTTTTCCTGACTGACTAAAGAGAGTCATGCCCCAGAATTTGCTATAAGAAGGTCGGAAGACATTCATTTTCACTGTTTTGAGTGCTGTGAAGAAGCTCTGGAGTGCAAAAGGGGTGAAAATTTCAGCTGACGATTACGGTCAATCCGGGCAACAGTCTTCTATTCCGCGAGATCCAGGTAAGAGCTAGAACCTCCTGTTATCATTTAATTGCCAATTTTTTAGTTTTTTCTGGTTCAAAATTAGGAAATTTTGAGGCCCTAGAAAAATATTTGCGCCTAACGCGGGTCAGGAGTACAACATCCACGTTAAACGCATAACCCGTGAGGGAAGTACGCGTTAGAACGCTCTGTTTTGTATTATCTTCCGCGTTAGGCGCAACATGCTTTCTAAAAATTCAATTTTTTCATTTTTGAAGTGGTCCAAGCAAATTTTAATCGGTTGGAAATGTTTCATTTGCAGGTGTTCAGCTGTTAATCATGAATATCTGGCGAGAGAGAGAGCATGAGCGGGAAGAACGAGAGATGGTGACGGATGCGGCAAGTTTAATGGCTCTCCGGAGGTGCGGATTGCTTAAGTATGCCCGTTTAGAACTGATGAGGGGTCAAGAGGACCTCCTGAAGTGGCTGATCCAGCAGTGGGACGAGCGGCATCATGTCTTTCGGATTGGTGGCAACGAGCTCGCCATCGAAAAAGATGATGTTTACTTTTTGACCGGCTTGTCATGTCGTGGGGCGAGGCCCAATTTGATGGGGTCCAGAGCTGACCCTCATTCCACTACTGATTTGATCCATGCGCACTGCATACGTGGCACCCAGGCTGTGAGTAACCAGATACCTATTGCACAGGTGATGTTGAGACCCTTGAGGTCTATTCTATGGATGATTGTTCGCTTGGCAGGTGCCAAGAGTCAGCATGTGGCTACCAAGGCCCAGATGCTCCTAGCCTTGGATTGTATGCAGCCTCATGTTTTCGACTGGTGTGACGGTGTAGTCCGTCGGGTCCGAGCAGAGCTTACTGCATGCAAGACCCGTACTCAAAGAGAGTTTGGGTATGGTACACTGATTTTTTCTTTCATACTGGAGCGGATACCACTGATGAGGCCCAGGATCCCTACAACGCCATTGGGTCCATGCGAGCCGAGGCAGGCTCGGTGGGCCACTTTTCTTCCACGGACTGGAGAGGGTCCCGTCCGTCACTGTTTGATGAGGGATTTTTTGATTGGCTGGACTCTCAGATCATCATGATTGAGGATTATCCCTATGCAGGGATGAACTTCACAGGCGATCCCGAGCTAGTCCTGTCCCCTGGCACCCAGTGGGGGCCCGATGGTAAGAAAAAATGATCAGTTTTTTTCAAAGAAGTTTTTGTTTTTAGCTTTTGAATGTTTATGTAATTTTTTTTTTTTTTTTTGAAGAGGGGTGAAAATTAAGTTTTGACATGAAACTTTTTCTTGCTTGACACAGATGTGGCACCTGTCCGTCCAGCTGGGGCCCCTCGCTATGCATGGCGAGGATTTCAGCTACCCGTGGCTGGCACACCTGTAGAGGAGGCGGAAGCCGGCGACGACGATGATACCCAGATTTTACATGAACTCTCCAGGAACTTGGAGGGTCTGAGTATGGGTATACCACCGCTTCCTATGCGGGAGGTTCCAGTTCGTCTGCAGCGGCATACTGTGGGTGTGCCGGAGAGATACCTGGTTCCTCTGAGGAGGATAGCTAGAGCAGTTGTATGCTATTATGAGCATCAGGCTTAGCTGTTTGGAGTAGATGTATTAGTGTCAGAGCATGGCTTAGTGAGCCAAATTTTGTAAAACACCCCAAGTTTTGGGAGATTTTTTTCTTTTTGATGTTTACTGTGTACTGGACATGACATATATATCTATATATATATATTTTTGGTGATTTTGTGTTTTTAAATTTTTATGCATTTTTTGATGTGATAAAAATATATGTACTCATGAGTAAATATTTTACAATAAATGTGACAAATGCCAATCTAACACATAATTTTCCAAAGAATCAGCTAATGCATTAAATTCCCTAGGAACGTGCTCAAATGTGATTGTTTGAAATTGACATTCTAAAAGTCGCACTCGTAAAAAATAACGTAACAACACAGGGTGGCGGACACGGTAATGATTGTTTAACTGCATAATGATGAGTTGGGAATCTAACCTGACCACTAAATCGGAGATGTCACGAGATGCCGCTTCCATGAGGAGTTGGATCACTGACATGTACTCGGCCACATTGTTGGTGGCATTACCCAGGAAGATCCCCCCAGAACCAAGAAGGTCTGACTCAGGAGTATAGAGAACCCAAGCAGCTGAAGCAATGTGTCTAGTGTGACGACTAGCACCGTCCGCATACCCCACGTATGATAACGAGTGTGATGACATCTGTGCGAAAGAAAAAGATTACATGAGAAAAACACTTTAAACCAAACAAATAATCCAGAAGCATCAAAAATAAAAATAGGCAAAACTTTTATACATAAAATTACAAAGCATATGCCTAGTGCAAAACTAGGCGAAATACTTCTTCAGATAGAGCTCGTTGCGGGGCTCCTCGAGTGGAATTCCATTACAGTCCTGTAGTTCGTAAGCTCCTTTTAAGAGGGCTTTAGTAACGATGTAAGGACCGAGCCACAATGGTTGGAGTGTTCCTGCCCCCAAGAGGTCGTGTTTTTTATCATAAAGTAGAACAAGATCGCCCTCTTGGAAAGAACGAGGCTTGACAGATTTGTCGTATTGAGCTTTAACTCGGCGCTGCTGAGCTTCAAGTGCTAGTGTAGCGTCTCGACGAGTTTCTTCCAAATGATCGAGCGAGAGCAAGCGCTCTTCTGTGGCGGTGGTGCCAGGTAGGAGTTCAACGGCCAGTTTAAGCGATGGGATTTCGCACTTAATCGGAAGTACTACCTCCAGGCCGAAAGCAAGTTGGAAAGGTGAAAAGCCTGTGGCAGTTTTAACTGACGTTCGGTATGCCCATAAGGCGGAATACAACTTCCGATGCCATGTGGTTTTATGGTTTTCGACCAATCTACGAATCATGGTTTTGAGGACGCCATTTACGGCTTCCACTTGACCATTAGCTTGAGGATAATAAGACGAAGATTGATCTTGTCGGAAACCTAGCATGGATGTTAATTCGGTCATCATATGATTTTGAAAGTGAGATCCATGATCTATGACAATCGATAGGGGTACGCCGAACCGACAGATAACCTGATTAAACAGGAAGAGAGTGGCGGTTTCGCCATCGGCCTTAAAAGTGGGAAGGGCTTCAGCCCATTTTGTAAAATAATCGACCGCAACCACGATGTAGTTGTGTCCGTTTTCCGAAGCGGGATTGCAGGTGACGAAGTCAATTCCCCATTTAGCGAAAGGACCAACGGAGATAACCGGGTGAAGGGGGGCAGGATGTGCTCGCATTTTCTTTGTGAAAATTTGACATGGATGGCATTTTTGGACTGCTGCAATGCAATCTTTAAACAAAGTGGGCCACCAGTAACCAGCGTGCAAGATTTTTTGGGTAGTAGCTATGCCCGAAAGATGACCACCACATGCCCCTGCATGGCAGTCATTCAAAATGCGTTCTGCCTCATCGATAGTGAGACAACGTCGGAGAATAGTATCAACACCACGACGATATAGTGTATCGTTTAGCACGAGGTAGTGCTTTGCTTGGTGGCGGATACGACGACGGTCATCAGACGTGAGAGCTGGGCAGAAGCGTTGAGTTTGTAGGTAGACTAAGATGTCTCCATACCAGGGGTCCGAAGAGTCGACCAAGTAGACAGATTCATCAGGGAATGGATCATGAGCTACCTCTGCCGGGTCGATTCTGGGAAGGTCCGATAGTAATTCGGCGAGGACCAGGGATTTCTTTGCTTTGGCAGCCATGAACACCAAATCAAATTGTTGGAGGATGACGATCCATTTGGAATATTTCCCTCCAATAATTTGTCTAGACAAGATATGTCACATGGGATTCTCCAAAGCAATCACCGTAGTCTGTCGCAGCAATATATAATGTCGGAGCCGGGTGACGGCGAAAACTACCACCAGAGAGAGTTTCTCCACATGTGAATAATGTAATTCAGGTCCAATGAGACCTTTAGATAAATAGTAAATCACATGTTCACTGTCGTCATCGTGTACTTGAACCAAAACCATTCCAAGTGAGGATGGTGATGCTGCCAGATAAAGGAGAAATTCGCGTGAATAATCGGGGGCACTAAGGAGTGGGGTTGAAACAAGTGCATGTTTTAAAGCATCAAATGACCGTTGAGCTTGGTCATCCCACAAGTATAGTGTTCCTTTCTTCAACAATCGCATGAATCCTTTCGTCATCTCAGCATAGTTAACGATGAAACGACGCAAAAAGTTTGCCTTCCCCTGCAAGCTTTGGAGTTGAAGGATGGATTGTGGTGCCGGCAATTCTACAATTGCTTTGACCTTATCGGGATCAACCCTAATCCCGTGCTTGGAAACAATGAAACCTAACAATCGTCCGGACTCGACCATAAATACGCATTTATGAGGATTCAAACGTATATTGTAGAACTTGCACCTAGCAAAAATTTCTCTTAAATGAGCCAGGTGGTCTCTTCGCTTCTTGGAATGAGCCGGGAGGTCATCCAAGTACGCCTGTACAATATGTCGAATGTCATGAAAAGCATAGTCCATAGCCCGCTGAAAAGTTGCTCCAGCATTCTTCAGGCTGAATGGGAGCTTTTTATATGCAAAGATGCCCCAAGGACAGATGAAAGCAGTTTTATGCTGGTCGTCTTTTTTTATGGCAATCTGGTTGTATCCCGAGAATCCATCCATGAAGGAAAAAGATTCGCATCCGGCACAATCGTCGAGAATTTGATCAATGAACGGCGTAGGATAGTTGTCTTTTGGACAAGCGGCGTTCAGATCGTGATAATCGACGCAAACTCGAATAGTGCCTTGTTTTTTATCAACGGGACCCGGATTGGAAACCCATTCAGTTAAGGGAACGGGGTAAATGAAGCCAGCGTTTAAAAGTTTTTCTACTTCGACCTTAATGGCGGCTGCTTTGCGCGGGTGGACAGGTCTGAGTCGTTGCCGGATAGGTTTAGCATTGTCATAAGTCTTGATTTCGTGCTCGACAATAGAAGGATCTATGCCGGGCATTTCATCATAAGACCAAGCAAAGACATCGCGGAATTCTTTAAAAAGAGATGTGAAGGCCGCAATTTCCTCAGGATTGCAGTCGGCTCCAATTTGAATATTTTCCACGATACCTGTCTTGACCGAGATATCAATGAGCAGTGTCTTGGAAATATTACCCATGTTCCCTTTTGAATCGATAGTGTGGACAGTCGTATAAGAGGAGGGAACTATCTCAGGTTGGTCAAAAGACGGGATTTCAGTTTTTATCGCCTCCGAATCAATCGTCGAAGCGTGATGGTGGAACTCTCCCCAAGGTCGTTCTTCTAATGACATGATCTCTCGAATAGCTTTGTCTGTAGGCCAGACTTCATTGAGGAGATCCTTAGAGAGAACCGTGATGGGAGAGAGGGTCGTACCTGTGGTCGAAACCATATCAGTGGAGGGTTCAGATGCGACTTGGATGGCTTGGTAAGCCAACTCAACCGGCGAAAGCGGCATCTGATCTCCATAGGAATCAATATCTGAAGGCGTCGGAATGATCCATGGGTCGATAGAGCCATCCGAAAAGGTGGATATCATTGCAACCGTATTTGGGATCTGAGGCGGCGGTAGAGGAAAACAACCCAGTAGGGAAGATGCCTTCAGAAGACCGGTACCGATACTGACGTAAGAGTCAGGGACACCTCCTATTAAGGGTACAGAGCTACTTGGTAAAGTGGAATAATCAGGGGTGCAGAAGGATAGCTGATCGATCGTGACTATTTTCCCATCCAATGGAAATAGGATGAGTCGGAAGACCGAAGACACGATGGCGGTCATAGCATAAGACCAACTGCGACCGAGCAATAGATTATAGTCAAGATGACGCTCTACGACTTCAACGTCCACGTTTACCGTTTTCCCACTCAGAGTGATGGGAAAGCTAGCAAGGTATCCTTTGGGTAGGAACGTGTGGCCATCGAAAGCTTTAATGGAATTCGATGGTGGGGTTAGAGTAGGGGAACCTAAATTCAGCCAGCAAGCTTGTGACATAACGCAGGTCGAAGCACCTTCTTCTATGACAGTGCGATGGATGGGTCTCCCTTTCGACACAACCTGCACCTGGAATGCGAGTTGATGTGAGAGGCGAGGTTTAGCCTTTTCCATATCAAAGACTGCGAGCATGGAATCCTGGGGATCTATTCCACCAATGGCCGAAAGCAAGGATTTCCTTTGTGCTGGACAGGTTTGTAATACTTCAAGTGCAGACATAGCTGACGGTGCCTGCGCCAAATCTTCTACAATGTTGTAGTTTTGGGCTGCACGTGCAGAGGTATTATGAGTCGTGCGTCGAAGTGTCCCTTTAGGGGGACGAATTACAGGTTCAACAGTAGGCCTTTCGATATGCAAATCGTTGGGCGGCGGTGGATTGGAACTAGTTCCAGGTTCCTGAGCATCTATGGTAGGAGTTCCATAAAGCTTGGCGCGAGTTTGAAGGTCAATACTCTCGATGCCATAAATGGCATATGGTCCTTCGCCGGAAGGATACGAACCACCATTGCCCCGTTGATGGGGTTGTGGCGGGTTGTCAACCATATGTTGATGTTGCTGCTGTTGATTGGGGAAAGGATTGTGAAGAACGGCAGGTGTTCTCCCAGAATCCTTGTTAGCAATAAAATCAGTGCATTCTTGCAACCGAGGACATTTGTATGTCAAGTGGTCCTCCGCACAGATTTTACAAGGAAATCTCATGGGTTTATCCTTTCCTTTTTCATTAGCAGCATTTTTCTGATTAGAGTTATTCCGATTATTCGACTGCTCTTCCGAAGAAGATGTTTTCTTCTTATTCTTCCTATTTTTCCCGTTGGGTTTTTGTGAGGTTTGCACCGAATTTACCTCAGCGGAAGGGAAAGGAGTCGTTTGATGGGGGGCGGTGGCAGCCGAGGATGGCTGGGAGGTTTGCCCCCGAGACTGATTGGTGGCTACACCAGAGATCGCGCCAACGAGACCATCGGCATGAGCTCCGGTTTTCTTAGTAGCCGGAGGGTTCGGGTTACCAGGGGCATGGGGGAGCAGATCGTAAAGCGTGCCGGATTGTGAATAGATTAAATCCAGGTGTTGGGCACGACGAATACATTGATCTTCTGTCACCGCACCAGAAAGGCCAATGTCTTTAGAGATATGGGGTAAAAGAGACTTGCAAAACCAATTGGCCAAGAGATGGTCCGGTATTGGCGCTTTGACAAGCCTCCTCCTACGTCTCCATTCATGAATATGGTTGGAGATGTGGGTGGCGGTGTCTTGGCGCAGTGATGTTAACAATTCTGTGCCGGTTTCCACTCTAATTGGTAGTTGAAAGTTCTTTAAGAACTCCGTCGCTAAAGCGCCAAACGTATTGATGGCGGCGCGTGGTAATTCAATGTACCACTTGGCGGCATTACCTGTAAGGGTGCAGGAGAATAGTCGAAGGCGGAAACTATCATCTACCATGGAATTGGATATGGACCACAAATGGAAGGTAGTGATGTGTGCGGCCGGGTCATCTCCATGCTTCCCGTCGAACTTCGGGATATCTGAAGGAATCTTATGCGGTATAGGAGGCCAAAGCAAGTTGTGATTGATGGGGTCGTTTGTCAGCTTATGGATGTTGGGTATGTCCAAAGCTGCCAAGAAAGGCAATTGTGGATTTTCCCCTGAGTCTAACCAAGGCAGTATGGGCTGACTACTTGGACCATAGGGTCCCCCCATCCATGTGTTACCAGAAGGGTAAGTGGGACTTTGATAAAAACCTCCCATAGGTGGAGGAGTAGGAACATACGGTTGCTGTCCATAGGGCATAGTGTATTGAGGGGAAAATGGTTGGTTGCCCCCAGCATAAAAGTGCCCTCCCACTCCAGATGGAGGCTGGGGTTGGTTGGTCCAAATGGATGCAATAGAGTTTCTCGGAGGTATACTAGTACTTGCATAATTTGGCAACGGTATAGATCCTACACCTATGTTTGAACCACTTAAGGGGATAGTATTTACAATGGGTTGTCCCATTTGTCCTAAGGATTGCATAGGAAGAGAAATATTCCCTGCTACCTGTGTACTGATAACACTGCCCCCTGGTATAGTGGCCAGGGGGTTTGAACTCAACAGAGGGTTCCAACCGAAAGGGTTGTTAAAGGGCACCGAATTAGTCATGCTCGTGGGAGGAGCTACCGTGGTCCCCAATGTGGTCACGGTAGGAGTAGATGCCGAAGAGTTCGGTAAACTACTGACAGTTGTGTTGACCATAGGGTTGGGGGTAGGCATATGTTGACTACTGGGGTTACCCAGTAATGGCATAGAACTGACCACCGGTGGGGAGGATGATGGCGAACCAGGAATGGTTGCCATTGGTATCGACCCTGTGGATACCGGTGGAGAAATAGATGTTGGTGTTGCCGCAGACATATCCTGGCGCAGTGGAATCTGGATTATCACAGGTCCTAACGGGTCAGTGAGCGGAGGATTGTAATTAGGTACAATGCCTTCAGTGAAAGGGTCTATGTGATAGTCTAGATTAGTCAGAGGAGATTGCTCTTCCGTAGAAGGACCGGGTTCATCAAGGTTCAATCTTTCCTCTAAAGTGAGAGGAGTTAGACCTTGCTGTCATCGAGACAGACGACGTGGGTCAGGGGATGCCACGGTGACCGGTTTAATTTTAACAAATTTTATTTAAAGTGTGATATATTATGAAGTCTCAAGTGACAGTAACCACACACTTACTAAAAAGAAAAGACTCTCTAAAATCAATCAGCAAGCAGCCAGCATAGGGTGCCCTGTCTGAGTACTACCGTTCACTGGTGATGAAATCCAGTCTCACAATACAATACAGAGAGGGTTGGTCGAAAGTACAGTTATGGTTACTCTAGAGCTTCGCCCGAACCCCAGATGATAGGTGTAAGCACTCTCGTGAAGACGAGTACCCTCCTAAAGACTGAAGACAGAGTAGGTCCGTCTGTTTCAGGTACCAGGACAACCCGTCCCAGTCACCTTGTGTAAGTCCCTAAAAGTATGGCCACTAAGGATACCTCAAATCACAGACATCATCAGGGGGGTCCACGGTCAAGGACAGTGTGCTATATGGGCAGAATACCTAGATCCCCAATCTAGTTTCGACATCTCGAAGGGAACCCCAATATATAACACACCCACAGGATGCAGTCGAAGGCGGGCTACCTTCTAGTGCACCCAAGTGTTGTCTCGCGCTAAGCTCCGGTAAAGGAACGGTCCCGATAATGTGAGTGCAACAGGATTTCACTCGTTAATGACTCTAGTTTTCAAGTTTTGAGATCTTGGGTAGTTTTCTCACTTTCCTAACCCAAGATCCTAGCCTGAACTACTGTTTGTGTGAGCTCAAAAAGAGTTATTAGATTGATTTTATTATCGCTTTGTTTTTAGTGTACTTTGTTATTAGTCTTGCGGAGGGGAAATGGACGTATGAAGTATAGTGAGACGCTGGCTCAAGAAACCATGCAAAACATGCTCTAAATATTAACTTCAATGAACATTGTTTCTACAAGGAGAGGTTTCTTTTTCAATCATCCATGCACCAACATGTAAATAACACAGCTCAACTTTCAAGATTCAGACTTCTATCTACCTCTTTTAACAGTCTGTGAACCAAACTTTCAGAATAAACTCAGCTAAATGCAGAAAAATAAAAATAAAAATTTCTCTTTAAAAAAGTAAATGCTTTGCACACTAACTAAATAAGAGAAACAAATATTCAATTCCAGCTTTAGCAGACAAGCACAGGGATTCAATCTGTGAAAGGTACTGGTGGCCAAAAAACTCTACAGCTAAAACACAGTCACAGTAGTGAACAGCAGGGTTTTTGGCTGAGTAACGCTCTGTCTGTGAGAAAATACAGCATTATAACGCACTGTATTTAAGCCTAGACCGTGTTATAACGCACTGGATGAACTGCATAGGTCGCGTTAACCAGGGAAAAGCTCTTCAGTTGGCCAAACAGGAACAGGATTGAACTCTGCAAGCGTTTGGTATGTCTACTGGGCATAAAAAAATGGTCGGAATGATACTGAACAGAGGAGAGAAGAAATGAAGGAAGAAATAGTCCGGAAACTATGGGGAAATTCCCCAGCGGAGTCGCCAATTCTGCTTTAGGGTAAACTGCTTGGGTGGTTGGTTTTTGTATATCCCTCTCAGGGCTTTCCGGTGCCCGAGGCAGACAGTAAGATTAGCTATGTTGTTCACAAAGATGGCATGAGCATGTTCATATTAGCTTGAAATAACTTGTAGGAATACAATAGAGAATTACCTCTTTGACAGCTTTAGAATCCTTTGGAGAGCGCTACGCAGCAAAGCAAGAGTCCTTCTTCACCGGCTCCAAATCTGAGTCCTGCAATCAGTCAAAGCACCCGCGTAATTTCTAATATAACAAGTATTCTAACAATTAAATCAATAATAAACATCTAGATTATACACATCTGAGCCATTCATATCATACTAAGCAAATATTGAAACAACAATATAACATTAAGCATCGAATGGACAAAACGGACATAGTTCTATTGATTTTGAAAGAAGGAGGATTACAACCATCGGTTGTACCAAGCCCTCCTCAGTCTCCCAATCTCTCTTCTCTATCAAGTGAAGAAGTCCAAGCCAACAAGATCTCTAGGAGCCTCTTTGACTCTTGGCCTTCACAATGTCACACTATTCTCTATTCCACAAGTATACAAGAACATTGAGCAATCCTTCGACCTCCAATTAAGAGCCTTCAGCTCCTTCTTATAGGAGAGGGAGAAAGCCATTGTTTCCCTTCTCTTTCCACTAGTTTGGAATGGAAAAGGCTTAGATGTTTCCTCGATCTCCATGCTTTTGCCTCTCTTGGAGTTCAGTCTTCTATGGCAATCACCAATAATGAACTGGTGCTTCTGCAGTTTCCTCTGTGCACTGACTCCTTCGTGAGGGAAAGTCGGAGATTCAAATCTTTCTCCACGCTCTTTTCCCAATTCAAACTTAAAACACGGGTAACGCGTCCTTCAAAGGTAAACAAGAGCGTTGTCCCAGCCACCGACCCCGCCAACGTGCTGTATCACCATACATAAAGCTCTTGTTCTGTTCTATATATGCGTTACCCTGGCAGAAATAGGTTTAATTTAGGTCTTTGTACTTCTTCCATATTTGTCTTCCTCTCTGAGCTGATGAGGAGGTATTTTGACCTGTAACAACTATTCTCAAGAGTCTTTTGATGCCCTAAAACATGCTCTCGCATCCGCTCCCTTGATTCGTCCCCTGACTTTGATCGGGATTTCATCTTGTACATCTCCGCTTACACCTATTCAGTCGCTGGAGTCCTTATTCAGGAAGATGACAATGAAATCGAGCATTTTATCTATTATGTCAGTAATAACCTTGTAGCCCCCCCTCTATCCTACTCACATGAAGAGAAATTAGCACTGGCTGTCGTGTTCTCAGTGAAAAAGCTTCGTCATTACATCCTCATGCGTTCCACCATGGTCATGACTAATTCCATCCCTATGGCATTCCTATTGAGCCGTCGAATCATCAATGGGAAGTACGCATGTTGGATCATTATCCTCAAGGAAGTAGATCTTTAATTTGTCACACCCAAAAGTAAGAAAGGTTTAGCCCTCGCTAAACTCATTTCTGAATTACCTACTGGTACGTGAGATCCTCCAGTTAATGATGATTTTCCCGATGAACATTTGTTTGCCATTACCACATATGATCCTTGGTATGGTGACATCCTCACTTATTTTCGAACCCAAAATTTCGCCATCCATCTTGATCGTGATGCTCGACGATGCATCCGACACCAGGCCTCCCGCTACCTTCTTATCAGTGAGGACCTTTATCATCGTGGTGTAGATACTTTCCTTCATCGTTGTCTCATGCACATTGAAGCTGATCAAGTCCTCAATGCCTGCCATAGCGGCGCTTGTGGTGCTCACCTCTCCAGTCTTGCCACTACCCAGAAAATCATGCGCGCTGGGTATTTTTTTCCTTCTCTCTTTAGTGATTGCATTGAAGCATTCAAAATTTTTTCCAATTGCCAACATTTCACCCCTAAGGCGCAATCCCCTCTGGCTCCCCTCCATCCTGTCATCTCATTTGGTCCCTTTTTTAAGTGGGCCATATACTTTATGGAGTGTCTACCTTCATCTGCTGGTAACCACAAGTATATCATCGTGGCGGTTGACTATTTCACAAAATGGGTTGAGGCCATGCCAATGTTTGACAACACGGCAGCTACCACAGCCCTCTTTTTCTTTAACCATGTTATCGCTTGATTCAGAGTTTCGAAACAATTGGTCTCTGACCATGGCCGACATTTTGAAGATGAGATATGGCATGAGCTATCCTCACTGTTGGGCTTTGAGCACCAATATTCATCTTCCTATTACCCCCAAGGTAATGGCCAAGTTGAAGCAGTCAATAAAATCCTTAAAACCATGCTTCAACGGATGGTGGATAAGAACAAAACCAACTGGCACCTTATGCTCTTCCCTACGTTGTGGGCCTATAGAACTTCTGTTAAAACTGCCACCGGGTTTACTCCTTTCCGCCTCGTTTTGAAGAGGAGGAAATTTTACCGGTCGAGTTTGAAATCCCTTCCCTTCATCTAGCCGTCGAACTTCTCCCTGACACCCAAACTTTAGAACAACGAATTATCATGCTTGAGTGTGCTTCCAAATACCGTCGTGTTACATTGCAAACCATCGAAGCGGCTAAGAAACGCACCAAAGCTCAGTATGACCGAAAAGTCCACCCTCGTACTTTTCACAAAGGTGATCTTGTTCTGGTGTATTTCTAGGTCCATGATGTCCTCGGTCATGGGAATTTTGACTCATTATGGCTAGGCCCTTACATCATCAGTAAGGATTTAGGTAAGGGGGCATACCTCTTAGAGGATTTCGAAGGACATCCCTTCCTAACCCTCGCAATGCACTCTATATTAAGAAATATTACCCTTAGCATTTCCTTCCTGAAATGCATGTTCTATTTCTTTTAGGTAGCTAGCTCTTTATTTTCGTGATTTGATACTTCACCAGGACACATTTTGTCCAAGAAGGGTCACTTCACCGCTCCTCAAAATTGATTTTCTTCACATGCAACACTTGTACTTGGGGCACCACTTTGCCTCCATACTTGTCCATGCTTGTGTCAATTTTCATCGTGAGTAACCATTTTGTACTCATGTCTTTATGGTCCCCACCGGACCTTTTCTATGTGGCAACATCATCAAGTCACCCTTGTTTACAGCATCCGATTTGAGTCATCATCGCATCCATGGAGTCTATCCCGAGCCCCTTTGTGTCCCGCTATATTCCTCCATCCTTCATTTATTTGTTTCTCTCTTGTGTCACACATCATGACCTTCAGTCCTACTGTCCCCTGTCCCCTTTGATATTGTGTCAGTTGCTACCAGGTCATCCATGCCCTTTATGCTCTAACAAGGTAATTCATTCGTCCGCTACTCAGCACCCCCCATTTCATCATCATCCCTGGTGTCAGTATGTCATTCGCTCTACTATTTTCTCTCATGCCTTAGTTGAGGATCCATTAATCCTCACCTATGGTAGACCTCCTTCTGTCGACATTAGATCATTCATTCCAGAAGGTAGGTCTAGAGGGTGGTGTACCTTGGTTCCATCTTCCACTCTTATTCGGTGCCTCGGATCAGGCAAAGGGACTCCTTATTTCCCTTTGACTTGATTGTTTCTCAGCTCCAGCTCCTTACAGCATGATCGAGATCTGTATACTTGATAGTGATGTAGAAGATTGTACTGGTGATTCCTAAGTGTGTGTGAGATGTTTCAAACCTCATGAGGGGGTGGCCCTTCAGGTAGCCACCCACATGCTCGGATGACCTCTTCATTATAGCCTTTTATGCAGCTCCATAGATTTGATGATGTCATCCTTAGCCGCTTGCAACACCTTTTAGTTTTCATGTATCAGTTAGATTTTCAGAGCCCTTTCATGTTTATAGGGGCACTTTGGCTGTACTTATATCTCATGTACTCAGATATTATTATATAAGTCCTGGCTATTATCCCAGGCATAGTATGTATGTGGTATTCATTATCATATTTTTATCTGGCCCATGTTTATGCCAGCATGTACTATATAGTTCAGTCCCTTGTTTACTAGACACATTATTCTTTGTACTTTGTCTCGACGGGCATAGGTATCACTCCCCCGCTACCTATAGCACAGGTACTCACTAATAAAAGAGACGTGTCGCACCTGTAAGTCTTGCATCCTTAGGGTCTAGTCCTCTAGTGCTTTGGTCTACCTTATATTTCTCTCTCTCTGACTTCCCCTTCAGTGTCTAGTGATTGAGTTCTTACAATGTACTTCGGTCATTTGATTAGCTGCTAACGCTCGCATGCTGGGGGGTAATCTGTTACACAAATTTTTGGTCATCTAACCTATTACTATTAGATGGAACAAAGTGCGCCATGTAACCCCAATTTTACTATAAGTAAAATTTCTTTCACTATGAAAAATTACTTAGTAATCCTTATTTATTAAGTTGTTTATGGTCTAAACAGGAAACCCTGTGAGGAAATATTAAATAAATCCACATTTTTTTTATTTTCCTCAAGGAATAAATAGTTAAAAAATAGTTTAATTAATACTCCTGGTCATATTTAACCCAAAACAAGAAAATTAATTAGATAAATCATTATTTATCTTATTATTTTCTAGGAATAGTTATTTAAACCTTATTTAAATAATATTCCTTGTTAAATTTGACTAAATCATTTATAAGTAATTGAATAAATCATTATTTATTTGATTATTACTCAAACACATCCTTAAAATAATAAATAAATCATTTATTTATTTATTATTTACAAATAAAGGGATTTGACCAAATTCAAATTCCTTTTCCCTCCAACAAATATAATAAAATATTCCATAAAAGTTGGATCTAGAATTGGTTAATAATATTTTAATTATGCACCAATATCTAGACTAACTCAATATTTTGTTATAAATAGAAGGGTTTTTCCATTCACTCACTACTTTTTGTTGCCTAAAGATCAATTTGGATCTATACTTTTGGTCTAACTTTGATCTTCCATCATTGTCATATTTTTCTAACATTTTTCTTGTGAGCTCCCTTTGAGTTCCATTTTTTGTCTAGGTTTTCTAAACCATCAAGAGAGAGGGATTTTAGATCTGAAGTGCCAAGGACTTACAAGAACCCATCCCATTGAGGGGGACTGGTAACATATTTCTATGTTCCCTTCCCAGGTGTCAAAAAATACAAAAATTCTTTAAAAATATTATTGTCTTGTCTATTGGATGCATGGAGAGACTCTTGCTTTTATTTACTGCTTAATGTCTTTTACTGCATAGATCTATATTTTGTAGCATTTATCTTGGTCAACTAACTGCAGATCTAAATAAATTAGCAGCCATCTTTTCTATTAGGGCTATTTGTTATTCACAGCTAAAGTGAGCCTTTTTCATACGCTTGCAATTAAGATTCATACTAACAGAGGGTATGCTTCTGGACTCTACTCCTTCCCTTTTCTCCTCTTTATGCACTTATTTTTTTGCTTATACAAATCATGGTCCCTCGAGGCCTCCTCAAATGGAATATTTGCAAATGCATGATGTCATAGAGTCCCTTGATAGCATTATAACATATGTCCCTCTCCCTCTTGTTGATCCCCCCTCCGCTCCCCCCTCCGAGGCTATTATTGGCTCACCCTATTCTTTGCCTTATATCCCTAAGAAAACTCCCTATAACCTTTGATCCTTGATGAAAAAACCTTGGAAAGGGGAGATCATTTGTGGTTTGGATTCTAACCCTATCTCGGTTGGCCCTAGGAATATGAGAGGTTGTAAATCTAACCTCTCAAAGGCTCAAGTCAAGGCCAAAATAGATATTTCTATAGGAAGCATATTTCCCTCTCTGGAGTGCTTAAAGCAGTGCAGAACCCTTCCCTGGGTTCTTGATGATCATTCTCTCCTAAAACTGTAGGGGTTTAGCTAGTCAACCAAAAAAACTAGCTTTACAGGAACTGATGAAATCCTATGTTCTGGATGTCCTAATGCTTCAAGAAACGCTAGGGCCATGGTATGAAGTGGTAGGGTCTCTTTCAAGGATGTCTTTGGGTTGGGGTTTCTAGGCGATGGATGCCCATGGAAGATCAGGGGGATTGGTGCTGGGCATCAAGTCTGGGCATTTGAAGGAAATTTCCTCATGGGGCTTTGAAAACGCCCTAGCAATGGAAGTCTACTCAAATGAGCTTTGTCACTCTATCCTCCTTCTCAATGTTTATGGGCCGTGTCTGGAAAGGATGCAGTACTCGAATAACCTATTTGCAAAGTCTTGTATCTGTAACCCCAACCTCATTCTGGGGGGAGACACAAATGTATCCCTAGGTTTATTGGATTCTTGGGGTCCTTCTACTCGTGTTGATCCTCTTACTAATTTATTCACCAACCAGTTGTTCTCCACACACTTGGTGGATGCAACCTTGATCAAGCCTCAACCCACGTGGTGAAACAGACGATCTGGGGAGGATAGAGTGGCCAAGAAGCTGAACTGCTTTCTCCTTAATGAAGATCTAGTGGTTCAAACCTCAGTTTTCAGGCATTGGGTAGGGGACGGTGGGCTATCTGATAACTTTCCCATCCTTCTCAAAATTAAAGGTTCTCACAAGAAACCTGGGGATCCCTTCAAGTTTAACCCTACATGGCTTAAAGATGAATCATTTACCTCCCTGTTCAATGCCATGTGGAGGAAGGATCGGCCAAGGGAACTAGGAAATTTGAGTAAACACTTTATGGAGAATCTCAAGGATATGAAAAAAGCTACTCTGGAGTGGGCAAAGGCCAAGAAACTTAAGGAGGAGGAAGACCTTCGGAAGATAAATGAAGAACTAGACTTTCTTGAAAGCCCAGAGGGGGCTGGATATGTCTCTACTGAAACAAGATACCACATAAAGAGTTGAGAAAGAGTTGAGGAAGAAAATTCTATTGGTTAGAGAGGAGAGCTGGCGCCTAAAGAGTAGGGCTATTTGGCTGCAAGCTGGCAATGAGAACACAAAAAAATTTCAGAACTATGCAAAAGGTACAAAAAGCATCAATACTATCTAGGGTATGCAGACAGAAGAAGGAGATATGGCTCGCTCCTTTGAGGCAATCTCAGGCCTTGGAATGAAACATTTCAAATCATTGTTCAAATCCCCTTTGGAGACTTCCATTGCTGAAGTTATCAGGGTGGCCCAATTTTTCCCAAGATACATAGACGATGAAGGAAATGATAGTATCATGGAACCTATTTCTAAGGAAGAAATGGAGGACATCCTTAAGGCAATGTAGAAGGACAACAGCCCTGGCCCGGATGGTTGGACGGTGGATTTCTTCCAACATTTTTTTAAATTTTTGTGAGACGACTTATTGGAGGTGGTGGAAGAATCGAGAAGATCAGGATCTATCTATCCACCCTTCAACTCCACTTTCCTGGCTCTCATTCCCAAAAAGGAACATCTGGCATCATTTGATGACTTTATGCCTATATCACTTTGTACCCGCATCTATAAAATCATTTCTAAAGTGATTGCAAATCGTCTTAAGCCTTTCCTATCCCAGAATATTTCTTTCGAGAAATTCGACTTTCTGAATGGAAGACAAATTCATGAGGCAATGGGGGTGGCCCAAGAAAATATCCATGGTTTAAAAAAAAGCAATAAAAAAGGAGCTATAACCAAAATAGATCTCTCTAAGGCTTACGACAAAATCAGTTGGATGTATATACGGCTCCTTCTAACCCATCTTGGATTCCGAAATGATTTCATCAACTGGGTAATGGGGTGTGTATCCTCTTCAAGCATAGCAATCCTGACCAATGGGTCTGCCTCAAATTTTTTCAATGTTCAAAGAGGACTCCATTAGGGATGCCCCCTCTCTCCCTTCCTCTTCCTTCTAGCAGCGAAAGGACTCAGCTTGATGATACATGATGCAAAATGAAGGGGGGTTCTAAAAGGCATTGAAGTAGTTGTTAACCTTATTGTCACCCACCTACTTTTTGTTGATGACATCCTTATTTTCATCAATGGTAGTTTGGATGATAGTCGCCGTCTAAAGGAGGTCTTGGATCTTTTTTTGAAGACTACAGCTTTAAGCATTAATCGACAGAAATCTACAATCACAATAGCAGAATTGTCATTAGTAGAAGTGGGAAGAATCTCTGAGGTTCTTCAATTTGAAGGAAATACTCTACAGGACCCCTTAAAATACCCGGGCTTCTTCCTAAAGTCGAACTCTTATTGCATTCAGGATTGTCACTGGCTAGTTGCCAAGATTGAGACAAGGATGAAACACTGGAGTTTCAAATGGCTCTCTAGAGATGGGAGGTTGGTGTTGATCAAATATGTAGCTCTGGATATTCTATTCTATTGGGTTGCACTCTCATGGGTTCCTAGAAGTACTCTCTCCACAATCAATAAAATCTGTAGTCGGTTCCTATGGGCCAGATCAAAGGAAGATCATGTTATTCCATGGGTGGCTTGAGAAAATATAGCACGCCCAAAAGCTTGGGGAGGGTGGGGTATTAAGGAGATTCCCTCCTTCATAGCCTCTCTAGATGCTAAATTGGGCTGGCGCCTTATCACTCTGGACAATATTTGGACGACCATCATCAGGAGGAAATATATTGATCCTATGCCAATTCTAGAATGGATGCGCATGCCGAACAAGAAAACAAAAAAATGCATCAATTGTCTAGAAAGCTACTATAATGTCGGTAAAGATCATTGAATAGTGTATAACATGGCATTTCAGGGATGGTTCTCATGTTAGATTAGGCTGTGATCTTTGGGTGGGATTCTCGGGAAGATATGCCATGTCTAGAGATCTCATTAACCATCTGGATCAAAGGGGATTCATAACATTAAGTCAAATTTCTATCCAAGACCAGTCGACAATCTAGAGGCAAGCATGGCTATCAGGGGAAGACCTTCAGCTCAAAGACAGGTGGCTTGCAAAGTGGTAGGGGTTTATCAATGATATTCAAAACTCCAATATTCGGATACAAGAGATACAAGATGAACTCAGATGGGTCCATGCTCCATCAGGCCGCTTTTCCCCAAATTTTGGTTATAAATGGTTAATGACTCAGAAAGGTTGGGGGGAGTTGGAGTGGTGGTTCAAATCCCTGTGGGCTCTAAAGGGTCCAACAAAAACAAATTTTTTTTTCTAGTGCATCCTCTAGAACAAGGTCCCTTCATGGGATTTTCTCCAGCACAGGGGAAAAATTGGTCCTGGATGGTGCTCTCTATGTAAGGACAATTGGGAATCTCCTCTTCACCTTTTCCTTACCTTCCCTTTTAACATCCATCTTTGGAACGAAACCCTTAGGCTTTCTAATATTACACAAAAATGGGAAGGAGTTGAAGTGAGGGAGGCTTGGTTGAGATGGTGGTAAGCCTCTCTAGATGATAGGGTCAGGAATCTCCCCTTGCTGATTGCATGGGGAACTTGGATAGAAAGAAATAGAATCAATTTCCATGATAAAAATTTTCGTGTGAATCTTCTTGCTACAGAAGGCTCTTCCATCTTTGAATTCATTCCTATCCTGGCCCAATCCCATCATCCTAGAGTCATTCTTCAAGATAATATCAGGGGGGATATTCCATGGGCCTACTTCGATGGGTCATCTGACCCACATAGCAGATGCAGGGCAGGCCTATGCATTCTTGCACCTACAGGAAAAATTCTTAAAGCATCAGTCGGGCTCAGTCAAGGGACAAATAATTTTTCAAAATTAAAAGCTCTACACCTTCTGCTTTGCTGGCTAACGTTTCTTGAGATGAAATATGTTCAAATATTTGGGGACTCTATGAATATCATAAAATGGTTTAGTGGAACACAAAGATGCCAAAATTTCATTTTATCTACTTTGCTTTATGAGTTGAATCTTGTGAAAGCCTATTTTAACCAGATATCTGCCTGTCATATTTACAAGGAACGAAATAGTGAAGTAGACCTCCTATCTAAGGAGGGCTTTCTTCAAGATATTGGACACTGGGTAGCAGTGGCGGTTGAAGGAGGTCAAATTCGAGTGATCGATTAGCCTCCCTTTGCTCGCTAAGTTCCAGCAGATCCCTCCTTATGCACATGATATTTCTGTTTATATTTTATTTTCAGTATGTCACTTTTAATTAAAACATATAAACATGTCTATACATTTTTGTATCTGTTTCGAATTGCTTTCCTCACTGAGGAGATCCGAGAGACTGGTTTTTTCTTTGATCAAACTTATGTCACAAAACATTGAAAATTGGAATGGTGTATACCACCCAATTATCGACTTTTGATGATTTTAAAACAGACACAGTATGATTTCATCCCTGTTTCGGGCTCTTCCTCTAGAAAAGTGGAAGCCTGGGGGCTGAACGAAGACATCATTTTACATGATTTTTGACAAAGTTGGGAGGATCGATTCACACATTTCCTCATCAGCTGGAACTCCATTGTTCCTTTGCTTGAGAAAGAAAAGGAAAATGTGGTTCATTGAATGCTATATGCATATACTATGTAACCTTCTACTTACTTAATAGACGGTTCGATTTTTTCTTTGGAAAAAAAATCACATTAAAATATATAATATATAAATAGTAGTTATAAATTAACATCAATTTTAGTATATAAATTAAAATAATGATTTCGTAACCATATTTAAATTTAATTAATAATCACATAAAAAATTAATATTTACAATACCATGGGTCAATACTAGTACTTATCAATATCGCTTTCCCAAAAACCATAACTCATTTCAAAATCAAAATATTTTATAAATATTTATTTTTATTTTTATTTTATAACATTTTAAAATTAAATCTAAAAAAAAAATCTGAGGAGATGTTATAGTGATGTAAATGTTTGTAAACATTTACATGTGGGCTCAATTATAAAATAACAAAAAGTTAAAAGTAATTGCCTAAAGAGGCATTGTCCAGCCAGTATGTAGAGATGTTGTAATGTCTTGTAAACATTTTGACTTAGTCAAACTAAAACTAAAATTAAATTTAATTTAAAAATTAATAATGATAATTATTAATAAAACATTTTGACTGGGTCAAATTACATAAATCTAAAACTAAAAATAAAATAAAAGATAAAATATAAAATTTTAATAATTATTATTATTATATAATTACAATTCTAAAACTAAAAATAAAATAAAACATAAAATAAATAATTAATAATAACTATCATTATATAATTACAATTAATAATAAAACCACCCTAGATCCATCTATAATTTCATTTTTTCTATTGGATGGAAGAATGATCTTCCCACTAGTGGGATGCTAATACCACTAAGGTTGTGGGGATGCTACTACCACTAAGGTTGTGTGAAGCTTGGTCAAGATTAGACACCCCTTAGAATAGTTTCATTTCCCCAAAAGTTTCTTCCATCCCCAATCCCTGCCCATGAGGTTGGAACCTAAGACTTGGTGGAAACTAAACCCAACTCAAAACAACTAGTCTACACCTTATGGGTATTATAATTCTAATATTATGATGATAATTACTAACATCCATTCAGACCAAAAATGCTCTATCAAACCTTAATAAGGTAAAAAAATTATAATTATAATTTTATGCTAAAAAAGAAATAAGAAAAGTGATCCAAGATCACCATAGTTTTTCTAAGTTAAAAGGTCAAAAAGGTTGGTAGTGTGGCAAATATTTTGAAATTTAGATATAATCTGACTATATGATGGAAAATCTAAGAGAGACATATTTTCATCTTCAACCCTCTTGGTGTGAAAAAAGTGACAAACTCTTTTATCCCAAAGGGTTTTGGGAATTGAACAATGCCCAGTTTCACTATGCAACTCATGAGAATATTTTATCTTAACAATGTTTATTTTCTTCTTTACATTACTCAAGACAAATAGATACTTTTCATTTTTCAGATTTTGTTTGATCACCTCCTTATAATATTTCAATTTCATTTTTCCCTCTAACCACTCATCACACTACAATTTCTCCTTAAAATTTGAGGTAATAATATTTTTTATTACATCAATATGTATGTCTATATTGAAAAGAGGGTGTCAAATTTTAGAGCTTTTTTTATTACAAATATTCCATGTATGTTCAAGATTTAATAAAAAAGAATATTATTTATTTTCACCATTTAATGAAAGGTTTTTATTAAATTAATAAGTTACTTTCATTTTATAAATGTGGTTTTGTGATTATTTGTGTTATTAATGTAGGTTTTAACCCTGTACAAAAATTATCTACAAAAGAATTCTTAAAAAATAAAAAATAAACAATAGCGAGAGCCTAAAACATAAACCAGATATACACAGAGATTTTTCCCCTGGATCCCAAATCGGGACTACCAACTTGATTTTTAATTATATTCCTTTTAATGTTACAACACATATATATAAATTTCGAAGCATTCATAAACCCCAATACATTAACCTTGGATTAGAACATAATTGTAGTTCCCTTGATCGGATCTACAAAATACCAAGGGTCAAAAACCATCATGCCCCAAAACCATGCTCAAACCCATGCACAAAACAATAGGTGGGTCTGCCCACCTAAAATAGGGTCCAAAAAAAAATTTCCCAGGGCTCTACCCTGAACCCTGCGCAGGGGGCTACTCACTCCTTATGAACCCCTGAACAAGGGGGACTAACTCCCCCCCCCTGCCCATGTGACTAGTTGTGGAAAGAATATAACACATACCCAACATTCTCCCACTACTTGTTTTCTTTCCGCAGGGGACCACGGGAGAGATTATTCATTAGTACAGCCCTGCAACACCCATTGTTTCTCTACACTAAGAGAGCTTCTGAGTGCTCACAGACTTCGTCAATTCATCTGCAACATTCTTCAAAGTGTCCAACTTTACCAGAAACACCTTTTTATCCTCAGCCATATCTCTCACAAAGTGATATTAAAAATCAATGTGCTTTGTCTTTGAATGATAAGAAGGGTTCTTAGCCAAGAAATTGCACTTTGGCTATCATATTCTATCCTTATATCTCATTGCACCAACCTCATACTTGAACACAATCTTTGCAACCAAACTTATTCTTTGCTTGAATGAGTCGTTGCCATGTATTATGTCTCTGTAGTTGAAAGAGCCACTAAAGACTGTATTTTACTCATCCAACTGACTGCACCACCAAATAGGCTAAACACATACCCACTTGTAGATCTTCCTTGGGCCAGATCTCCAGCCCAGTCTGCATCAACAAAACCACAGATGTCCAAAACTCTGTCCAATCCTGGTCTGCCCTGGTAGCACAAACCATAATCACTAGTGCCACACAAATATCTGAAAACCCGTTTCACTGTTGTCCAATGCTCCTTCCCTAGTTTTGACATAAACCTGCTCAATACTCCCACTCCATGTGAAATTTCTAGTCTAGTACATAACATTGCATACATCAAGCTACCCACTGCACTTGCATATGGAACATGGGACATATCCTCCTCTTCTTCTTGAGTCTTGGGAAAATTTTCAACAGATAGTTTTACACCTACAGGAATAGGAACCTTCACTGGTTTACTATCCTGCATATTGAACCTCTATAATATTATCTCGACATACTTCCTCTGGTTTAACTAGAGCTTCATCTTTGCTCAATCTCTTTCAATTTCCATGCCCAAAATATAGTTTGCAGCACCGAGATCCTTCATGTTGAATTTGAAGAACAATTGGGTCTTCAAATCCTATATAATTTCTTTGTCATTTCCAACCAGCAACATATCATACACATAAAATACCTAATAAATAACACAGTCACAAATTAATTTAAAATACACACAGTGATCTTCTTTGCTTCTAGTGAATCCAAGTCCCCATATATAGGTATCAGATTTCTGATACCACATCCTTGGTGACTATTTTAACCCATACAGAGACTTTTTTAACATGCATACCAGTTCTTTCTTACCCTTTGCTGCAAAGCCTTCAAGTTTCTTCCTGTAGATATCCTCTTCCAAATACCCATGAAGAAATGTTGTCTTCACATCCATCTGTTCTACCTCAAAATCAAATGTAGCAGCGACAGACAAAAGTAATCTAATAGAAGTAACCTTGGAAACAAGAGAAAAAATATCACCAAAATAAATTCTCAGCACCTGGGAATAACCTTTTTCTACCAACCGAGCTTTGTATGTCTCCACCTTGCCTTCTACATTCATCTTCTTCTTAAACACCATTTTCTCCTGGTGGGCTTCCTTCTAGTTGACAACTCCACCAAATCACATGCCTCATTTTTGTGCAAGGATGCCATTTCATCAACCATGGCCTCCTTCCAGAGTTCTCCATCCTCTGAATCCAATGCCTCCCTGACAGTTCTGGGATCATCATCAGTGATAGTTAAAGAAAAATTTGAACAGAAAGGATATGGAATCTACCTTTCTAGTTGCCTTCTTTCCCGAATTGATCTTCTCACAACTGGATTTTGTGGCTCTTCCTCTTCTGAATCTTGTTCTGTTGTAGAGTCTGATTCATCCTCTTTTATCTCAAACTCTATCTTCTTAGGTTCCTTTGGTAGGACTTCTTGTTTAACAACATCTTTCACCTCTCTAACACCACATCTCGATTGTACACAACCTTCCTTGTCTATGGGTTCCAAAGCTTCTAACCTTTTAAATCATCCTTATACCCAATAAAGATGCACCTTTCAGATTTATCATCCAACTTGGTCCTTTTCTAATTTGGAACATGTACATATGCATCACATCCAAATACCCTCAAATGTGAAAGAGAGGGTTTCTTACCAGTCCATACCTCATATGGAGTCTTATCCTCCAACGCTGATGAAGGCGATTTGTTAACCAGGTAACATGTAGTCTCCACTACCTCTGCCCAGAATTCATGTCCTAACCCAGTACCACTAGGTATGCTTCTTGCCTTTTCCATCAACGTTCTATTCATTATTTCTGCAACTCCATTTTTCTGAGGTGTGTATGGAGTAGTCATATTCCATGCTATAACACACTTCTTATATAACTCTTCAAATTATTTCTTACAAAACTCTCCACCATTATTTGTCCTCAACACCTTTATCTTCTTCTTTGTCTAGCTTTCCACCAGAGCCTTAAATTCTTTAAATTTGTCAAAGACTTCATATTTCTTCCTCAAGAAATATATCCATGTATTCCTTGAGAAGTCATATATGAATGAAACATAGTACACAGACTTACCCAATTATGGAACTAACACAGGTTCAAACACATCAATGTGCACAAGCTCTAATATCTTGTTCGCCCTCTTAGCACCAGAAGGAAAACTCACCTGATTCTACTTCCCATATACACAATATTCACATAAACCGAAATCCAGAGTGAAATTAGACATACCTTCTACCATATCATTACCATGCAATATCCAAAGGCCCTTCTCTCCAATATTTCCAAGCCTTTGATGCCATAGAGTGGTATTTTTTCCAGAGACCACTAGGCTTTTTGCTCCACTTTCAGGAACCACAGAACTGTTGCACCCATCAATAATAGTGCGACCATGAAGCTTGTACAGAGTTCCAATCCAAAATCCCTGCATTAATACCAGTGCTCCCTGAACCATCTTGCAATTATCTTTCTCGAACATTATTTTTACACCTACATCATCCATATTGCTTACAGAAATCATATTTCTGGCTAATGCTGGAATATTTAGAACACCATGAAGTGTTCTAATCCTTCCACCTTGCAACTTTAGCTTGACTTTTCCACGTATGATGATTATAGCCTTCCTATCATCCCCTAAGAAGACATCAGCACCATCATACTTCTCATACTCGCAGAATCACTCCCTATGGGGAGTGAAGTGAAAGGATGCACCTGAGTCAATCAACCATGCCTCATGATCTACATGTGTATTTGAAGAAGAAGCCAAATACACATCCCCACCTTCATCTGAGGTGGTTTTTGCCTCTGCAGAAGGAGCATCATCAGATCCCTTTCCTTTCTTAGGAGCTTTAGATATGTAGTACTTTTTGAAGTGCCCTTCCTTTCCGCATTTCCAACAGACCTTTACAGTATTTCCTAGAGATTTAGATCTCCCACTCGAAAAATATTTTTTGTTTCTTTTATGGGACCTTCCTCATACATATTAGGCATCTCCATTCTGACCCTCCATATTTCTCCATCTCATTTCCTCGATAGCAAGGCTAAGACAATTTCATCAAAATCCAAGGTAGTTGTATTTCTACCTATTGCAATAACCAGACTGTCCCATGAATCTGGTGGAGAACACAAAAAACTAATGCATTTATCTTCATCTTATATTTTAATATCAACAGATGACATATGACTTACCACAGTGTTGAAGGCATTCAGATGCTCTATCACTGAGTCTCCATCCTTCATCATCAGGTTATACAACTTTTTCCATAGGAAAAATTTATTCAACAGAGACTTAGATTCGTATAAAGTCCCTAACTTGACCCACAAAGTCTTTGTCGTAGCTTCCCCAGATACATTAAAAAATACTAAATCTAAGATACACAATCTTATTTTTCTCTTTGCCTTCTGATCCAACTTCATCCAGTCTGCATCTAACATTGGCATTGGTTTAGTACCCGAATCTACCACGATCCATTGATCTTTATCCACCAGCAGATCATCCATCTTGAGCTTCCACAACTCAAAACTCTGACCATTAAATTTCTCACTCTCTATCTTTCCATTGCTCATCATCTTTTGTCACCGCAAGAATCGATCCTACTCGTCTCCGTGAACCGGGGTCTGCGTGCGGCAAACCCTGGGGTAAAAGGCTGCGCAAAAGTAGGTTTTAACCCTGTACAGTAATTATCTACAAACGAATTCTTAAAAACAGAAAATAAACAATAACGAGAGTATAAAACATAAACTAGATATGAAAAGATATTTTTCTCTTGGATCCCAAATTGGGACTACCAACTTTATTTTTCATTATATTCCTTTTAGTGTTACAATGCATATATATATATATATATATATATATATGCATAATCATTCATAAACCCAAATACATTAACCCTAGATTAGAACATAATTGTAGTTCCCTTGACCGGATCTACAAAATACTAGGGGTTGAAAACCATCATGCCCCAAAACCATGTGCAAACCCATGCATAAAACCATAGGCATGTCTGCCCACCTAAAAAAGGGTCCAAAAAAAATTTCCTGGGGTGCTACCTTGGACCCCGCGCAGGGGGCTACTCGCCACCTACGAACCCCTAGACAAGGGGGTTGCTGCCACCCCTGTCACCCCCCCCCCAACACGTGTGACTAGTCATGGAAAGAATATAACACATACCCAAAAATTAAAAAGGTTTTTTATCCACATTGTTGACTCTTAACCCAAAAATTTGAATTCTTGCCAACCCTACTGCCACAATTATCTTTTTTGGTTACATCAATATGCTAAGTCTATTAACATTCATTGACCCTTTACCTTATATGGTTGGGCTAGTATTATCCTCATTTTACAAAATGATCTTTTCCTTTATCCCCAAGTTGTCTAAAGTAAATATTGACATATGTATGCCATCCTCTCTTAAGCCAAAGATGGTTTTGGCTAGCCTTTCAAGAAATTTTAGGAAGAACCTTGTCTTCTATGTTCTTTAACCTCTTCTTATACCTTATATACATAGTCATATAAATGATCTTAAGGTGGGAAAGCTCGCTTTGTTGAGAGCATATGATAGGGTGTATTTCCTTTGATTTTGAGATTGAGGTTATAGGTTATAAATTTATTTTGGATATGTTACATCTTTCTTCTTGACTTTCTAAATATGTTACAACGCCAAACCTCACATGCATATAATATAATAGCCATAAAATGAGTCTTAAAGAGGAAATATTTTTTAATAATCCAAAGATCTATTGATTTACAATTGCTTTCAAGTCCATAATAAGCTTTCCACCCTCTATTAATCTTTTTCTCAATGCTATAACTATAGTTTGTTGAAAATTGGTAGCTCAAGGATGAATTTCTAAAAATAAAAAGTCTAAAAAATAGAATTTCTAAAAACATAAAGTCTAAAAATAGAATTTCTAAAAATAGAAAGTCTAGTTAAGTATGACTTTCCAAAAATAATAAATCACATTTCATTAATTAACAATCAAGTATTGTTGATGGAAAAACCCTTCTGATCAAAAATCAATCGTAATAGTTCAATTTCGACTAAATCATCAATATTATTATTATTATTATTACTATTAAAAATAAATTCAACTCTCTCAATCATGAGACTCAATTATGTCATATGTAACTCCCCTTAATTAACGCATGTGTTACTCTCTCTCTCTTAATGGATTCATTCCTCTCTCTATTTAATTCTCTTACGCACCTCTTACACTCTCTTACACATTTCAATGACTCATCATAAAAACATTCCTCTTACACCTCATTAATGCATAAGTTACACTTCTCTCCTAAATGGATAAGTTGCACTCGTCTCCTTTATGGCATAAGTTATGATCCTATTTGGATATATGTAACTCCTCATCGAGGCATGTGTATTTCTCATCCTTTATGTCAATAATTCATTGCCCCTCCTATATATATGTGTGTCTCATATCATCTCGCCTCACTTACTTTTTCATTATGGATTCGAACTTGAGAGATAATTAGAGAGACTTGAAGGAGATTGTGTGAGAGAGAGAAAGACTTGGAGAGTAAGAGCAGATCTTGGAGAGCCAAAGTGATTCAGTGTTTGCATCAGTTATTGATATCAAAGATATTCTTCAGATTCGGGTGATCTTCTTCATTCTCTTATTGTACTTTCTATCTCTGTTGAAAAATTGATTTCTAATAGAAGAAGAATCTGGTTGGGTTTTTCCTTGGTCATTGACGTAACTTCTCTGTGTCTCATTGAGTTCTTGGTTTTCTTCCATTATGCATATGATTTATATGGTTTGTGTTCTATTTACAATTACTTAACTTATTTTACAGCATAAATAATTTATGGATTTTAGTGATTGTAACAACATAGAACATCATAATTTCAAAATGGTATCAGAGCTTTGGTAAAAACAAACTCAAGAAGAAAAGATCCATTTGCGGCTCTCTTTCTGTTGTAATATCTCTTATTGTTTGCTCCATTTCCAGCTCTCTTTATGTTGAAATATCTCTTGTTGTACGCTCCATTGGCAACTCTTTTTCTACTGAAATATCTCTTGTTGTCTGCTCCATTGTTGTCTGCTCCATTTGCAGCTCTCTTTTTTTGCTGAAATATTTCGTGTTTTTCCTTCTACTTGACACACATTTTCTACTGAAATATCTCCTCTTTTATTGCTTAAATTTACATATGAAATCTTACTGTTGAATTTTTATAGTTGAAATTCTACTATTGAAATTTATCGTTGAAATTTTACTACTGAAATTTTATTGCTAAAATTTACAACTGAAATTTTACTACTAAATTTTATAGCTGGAATTTTACTGTTGAATTTTACTGAAATTTTACTGTTGAAATGTATTGCTGAAATTTACAGCTGAAATTATACTCCTGAAATTATACTACAGAAATTTTATTGTTGAAATTTAATGTTGAAATCGTGTTGCTGAAATTTTACTGCTACCGTTGTTCCAAGATTTCAAGGAACCCAATAATTTTGCAAATCGTAATTAAGATGTTACATGAAAAAGTAAAGAGTAGTTTTCTTTATGTTTATGCATGTGCAAGAAAGTATTGTCTTGAAAATAAGTATAATGCATAGAAGGTTATGAAAGCATGAAAAGTAAATGTTGAAGATAGAGGGATGTTGACTCTCTCACATTATATGATAATGGTCATAACCTTATGAGTTTTGGTAATTTTGATATTAAATTTTACTAACAATAGTGGTTATAGGTAAGAATCATGAATTTTGAAAAAGATAGAATGATAGTTTTCTAAATTAACCTCTTTTATAGTGATTAAAGATGGATTATAACTAATATCATTGCAGACAATGAAGCCAATATGTATAATCATTATTACATGTCTTCACTTTGGGATCAAGATTGGAATATTTGTATAAAATCAATGAAAGATCTATCCATGCATATATTTATGATAAGTAATTATAAATATAAACTGTGACACCAAAAATTCACTCATCTTCATTATAAAGCATTAGCTAATATGAGAAATATGGTTTCTGAAATCCCTAGGATTAGAGTTGATCATGATGGATTTTTCCAAGTGGTGATAAAAAATATGCATTTCTTCTTCCAATGACATATGACTTATGGGAATTGGTAACCTATAGGGGCCAAATCAAGAGGCAGCTAAGAACTTCCTTCAATCCAAAAGTATTTTCAAGTCTTATTTTGTTTCTTTGTGTCATTGTTATTGTTTATATTTATCTTTATGGATAATTGGTTATTTTTCCTGCATGATTATTTGAATGATTGTTTCACTAAATTTTTGATGAGAATGCAATCAAGAAAATCAGATCCTGAAGATCATCCAAGTGAAAAATAGTGCAGGACGAGTAAACTCCAAGATGAAACTAGTGAAAGGATAATGAAAGATCCACTCTCACATCTAGAAAAGAAAGAAATATCTTCCTCATCACCAGATATGCTTTCATTATGTTTATTTACTCTGCTACTATTTCTCTTGCTCTTGTTTTTGGATCAACAAGTACATTTGATGAATGTCAGAACCAAGTCCTTTATTTCAAGATTGAGGAAGGTATCAAGCCATCCCATGACTTGAGGTAAAGCCATACCATGACTTGAGTAAACATGAAGTGGACAAGAGCTCAAGAATTCTACAAAGAAGTTGGAATCAGGAAAGAGACCATCATACTATATAACCCATAACAAAATAGGCACTTAAGGATCTTTGATTTCCCTATCTACTTTCATGTGCCAAAGGAAAAGATTACCAAGCTGAAAGCTTCAAGTAAGAAATATATCATTGTTTGTTATTGTCAAAGTTATAAAGCTTATATAATACATGTACCTGAACAAAGAAATATAGAGTTTAGCAAAGATATGACATTTGATGAAGATGAAGCTCTTTGAAAATCCATAAACACTCCACCTCCTACACAAGAAGATCCCAAGCTTGAACTTGATCTTTCTAATGAACCCATGGATCACATGGACTCCTTGGACCCTTCTCCATGTACTAGAATAAAATATATTATTATGGTTTCATGACACTTTACAGGATGATGATAGATATGCTGCTCTCCGAGGAACCTTCAGATAAATCAAGAAATCATGTCGTCTCCAGGAATACTTGGTAATCATGAGAAACATTATTCAATCTTGAACCATGCACATTGAAGAATTAGTGAAATATCAAGTGTGGAAAGATGAAATTACTAAAGAATATGAGTCCATCATTCATAATGATGTATGGGAAATGATTCCAAGAAAACAAGGTAAATTTGTTGTATCTTTTACATGGTTATAAAAAATTAAACATGGTGTTGATGGCAGTATTGAAAAATATAAAGCTATATTTGTGGCCAAAAGGTTTGCTTAGAAAGAGGGAATAGACTATCATCAAATATTTGCACTAGTTTCCCATTATACAACCATCTGATCTATTGTGGCTCTAACTACTAGCTAATGATGGTCCCTTCACCAAATGAATGAGAAGATTGTTTTTCTGCATGGCTTCCTCAAGGAAGAATTATTTTTGGAGAAACCATAAGGCTTTAAAGTACATGACCAAAAAACTCGTGTCTAGATTGAAGAAAACCCTCTATGGTTTAAAGAAAGCTCCAAGAACTTGGTATGCCCACATTGGTAGCTTCGTGATGAAGCTTGGTTTTAATAGAAGTAATGTTGATCCAAATCTTTACTTCAAGAAAGTCCAAGGTATGCCTTTTGATTTTGGTATTATATGTTTATGATTTACTTTTGATTGGTGGTGAACCACTTATCCTCCATTGTAAAAGGGAGTTAGCTTCTGAATTTGAAATGAAAGATATTCATTTGATGCACTAATTTATGGCTCTTGAATTATGCCATAGAGCTAGTGAGATTTTCCTTTCTTAAGGAAAACATGTTGTCAAGTTACTGGAATGATTTGGTATCACATAATACAAGTCCATGAATTCTCCAATGGAAATGAATTTGAAGAAGCTATGTGGTGAAGTTGTAGGTCTTGATTTGGAAAATCCTTCAAGTATCATCAACTGATTGGGGCACTGATGTTGTTAGTGAACACTAACTAGACATTTTTTTGTAGTCAATACTCTGAGCCATTATACGATTAAGTGATCACATGCACACTGGATTGTTGTAAAGCATGTGTTGATATACCTACATGGGACCATCAATTTGGATTGTGATATACTGCTAAAAAATTTAGACATCATGGATATAATGATTTTGATTGGGCTCATACCTATACTGATAGAAAGAGCACTTCTAGGTGTTTCTTTAGCTTGGGATGTGCCAAGATCTCTTGGATGAGCACAAAAAGTCTATTACACTGAGTATAACTGAATTTGAGTACAATTCTGCTAGAATGGCTAGATGTTAGGCAATATGGATGAGGAAGCTCTTTGGAGATCTATTTGAGAAAGTTCCAGACACAAAAGTTACATATTCTGACAATAAGAGTGGGATTCGTCTTATGTTCCATGACAAATCCAAGCACATTGAGATCAAATATGACTATATCCTAGATATGGTGTAGAGAGGGGAAGTGAGGCTCCATAATATTGTGACTGATGATCAGATAACTGAATTTTTTAGAGAAAGTTCTTGGTTTTTAGAGAACAACTTGGACTTATGGACATGACCCTTCTAGGAAGCGGTCATAGCTAATAAAGAACGTTGAGTTTCCTTTCCCCCAGTCAAAGCTCACAGGATTAGGGAATGATGTCGGAAAGCTCCTAAGGATGAGGGACCTCTTGTGTAGTGTTTTCCACAAGGGTAGACCTCAATATACATTTGACCCACAATCTGGGACGTGGGAAGAGCCACCTATCAGGCCAATAGGTGTAGTGAGACTTGTTTGTGTGACTTGTATAGGATGTTGATGTTATTACACTTGACATTTAATGAGACTTGGATGTGTGAGATCCTTGTCATGTGTTGACAATTGGATCCCCCCACGTAGTGATGAACCTTGGATGTGTGATATCATTGCCATTTGTCGATAAGGGGATCCCCCCAAGTAGTGATGAGCCTTGGATGTGCGAGATCCTTGTCATGTGTTGATAAGTGGATCCCCCTAAGCAGAGATGACCCTTGGATGTGTGATATCCTTGTCATGTGTTGACAAGTGGGTCCTCCCAAGCTGAGATGAGACTTGGTTGTGTGAGATCCTTGTCATATGTTGGCAAGTGGAATTTCCCCCAACTGAATATAGGGTGATGGATGAATCTCCCTTATGATGATTCTTCTTCATTAGAGTGAGACATCATTGTTTCAGATGATACAAAGCAGAGATGAATAGAGATGAGAAGAGAAAGTAAAAATATTTTTTGTAGAAATAAATTCCTCCCTAGCTGAGAGGGAGTGTTAAAAATTGGCAGCTCAGGGATGAATTTCTAAAAATAGAAAGTCGAAAAAATATAATTTCTAAAAATAGAAAGTCAAAAAAATAGAATTTCTAAAAATAGAAAGTATAAAAATATAATTTCTAAAAATATAGTCTAAAAGCAATATTTCTAAAAATAGAAAGTCTAGGCTCAAGTATGAATTTCCAAAAATATTAAATCACCTTACATCAATTGGTAATCAAGTATTATTAATGGAAAATCCATTTTGATCATCAGTCTATCCTAATAGTTCAATTTTGACTTAATCGTCATTATTATTATTATTATTAAAAATAAATTCAAGTCTCTCAATCATGAGACTCAATCATGTCATATGTAATTCCCCACAATCAACGCATATGTTAATCTCTCTCTCTTTAATGCTCTTACACACCTCTTACACTCCCTTACAAATTTTAATGACTCATCATAAAAATATTCCTCTTATAGCTCATTAATGAATAAGTTACACTTCTCTCCTAAATTCATATGTTACACTCCTCTCATTTATTGCATAAGTTATAATCCTATGTTGGCATATGTAACTCCTCCTCAAGGCATGTGTATTTATTCTCCTTTATGTCAATAATTCATTGCCCCTCCTGTGTGTGTGTGTGTGTGTGCGTGTCATCTCACCTCACTTACTTGTGCATTATGGATTGGAACTTGAGAAAGAATTAGATATACTTAAAGGATATTGTGAGAGAGAGAGAGACTTGGAGAGTAAGAGAAAATCTTGGAGAGCCAAAGTGATTCATTGTTTGCATTAGCTACTGCTATCAAATATATTCTTCATATTTGGTTGAAATTTTTCATTCTCTCATTGTAATTTGTATCTCTGCTAAACAATTGATTTCTAATAGAAGAAGAATCTGGTTGGGTTTTCCCCTTGTGGGGTTTTCCCTAGTCATTAACCTAACTTCTCTGTGTCTCATTGATTTCTTGGTAATCTTCCATTATGCATATGGTTTATATGATATATGTTATATCTACAATTACTTAACTTATTTTCTGGCATAAATAAGTTATGGATTCAAGTGATTATAACAACATAGAACATCATAATTTAAACACAGTTGAGCTTGTGATTGATTTTGATTCCAATATATTTGTAAAAAGGAACTTCCTCCAAGATGTTGTTTTCATATACAAAAGTATCATATGTGAACTTTTTGGATTTAATTATCATGATTTTTATTTTTTTGGTATTAACAATCATCCCTGTCTTGGAACATAAAACTTGGATGATTCTTAGTTTCTTTCCAAGATTAGAAGTAATCCCTGCCAAAAGAAAATATCATGAACATAAAGAATAAGGGTGACGACTATAGCAATGAGAGCTGGCCCAACACAACCTTCTTCCTCTAAACACTCTTCTAACTTATCAATCTATATCACATAAAAGGTGAGGGACAATAGGCACCCTTGTTTAACTCTGATATTGCAATTAATTTATTTTGATCAACTCTCAATGGTCCTAAAATTAGTAATAGCACTCTCATACAATATTTTCATAACAATCCTCAACATAAAATGAACCTTTCTCTCTTCCAAAGGTTTGTTATGGGGATGGTGTCAAATTTTTTTCTAAAGTTAACAAAACAACATAGGATATCAATTTTTTTATTACAACACTCCTTTACAATGATCTTAAGAGTAAGAAGGTGATCCATAATTAAATGATATCTCTTAAACCTAGCTTGGTCATTAACTCTCTTTTCATGTCTTTCTATACAAAAGCTAACCTTATTTTACAAAATAATTCCATACAACTTGGATAAAATGGGGCTAATAATAATGGTCCTATAATTAGAGGGAATTTTTTTTTCCCACTTTTAAAAATAGGTACAATGATGATTTCCATCCATGGTTTATAGAACCCTAGCTTCATTTCCAAATTTAAGAGCTTATGAATATGAGGGATGAGGATAAGCCCTTCAATTACAAATTTTAGCTTGATAGCCTTCAATATCCTTAGCTTTCCCAATTGTGGGATATTTTCTTCAAATAAAATATTTCACCCTCTATATTAACATTTGAATTGTATCCATGGTGTTAAAGGATTAATATAGTTTTAAGGTAGGACTTCCATTCCTTTGAGGGAAATAAATTAGTATTTATGAATGAGAATTTTCCTCCAAAACTTCTTGATATATAATTTAGCTCTTGATTTCTATTTGTATAGTACATTATCTTCCTTTTAATAAGGGATTTGTATAAATTTATCATTTCAGGTTTTAAAGAATCATTCGAAGCCTCCCTAATGGCTTCCCAAGTAGTTTGACATTCAATACCATATCAAGAGTTAGTAATTTTATTATTCTTTTAATATGACACATTGGTAGAGAAATTATTAGTGGACGTAGAAAGGGTTATACTCAAATTATGATATAGGTCTTTTCTTTTGTCCTTATAAGTAAAGAGGTTTAAATTTCAATTTAAATACTTTAAGAAGATATTAGCTTTACTTTTGTCAAAAAGCAAGTGCCTTTAATGATCAAAATTTTCTTTAATGGGTCTTTTGTGTATGGAAAAGTTTAGAGTTAGGGTTAAAGGTCTATGATCAAAGTGATGCTCATGATCATCCAAGAGGTCAAAATTAAATATTTTATTGGAAATAGGTACATAGGATATCACCTAATCCACATCACTAATGCCAAAGTCGATGAATACAAGTCATTCAGTTGGAATTTGACCTCTTCATTACAACATTGAAAATTATTAGGTCCTTAAAACTACAAAGCTTAACTAGCTTGGTACCAAACCAATTCTTGATTAGGTCTTCAGAATTTCTTTTATATCTACTAGCTAAAACAATGTCCCCATTTAGCCATAAAGGATCATGTTAGAATCATTGATGAGAAGAATATTTTGGCTAGTTGAAACTATAACATTAAGTCTCCTAGCAAGAAGATATTACTTTCATTCCTCTAATTGTAAATATCTAGTTATAGGGTATTATAGCGGAAATTTCTATATAAATCCTCTTAGCATTGATCGCAGAGATTTGTATCCAAAAGTATTGATTACAATGGTTTATCTAGCCAAATGTGAAATCCTTTTAATATATATGCATGTATCAAGAGTAAGGGTCTATGTAGTAGCCACTACAACGATTTTTTTCATCTTCATCTCTGTCGTAGGCAATTGAACCTGGGTGGGGGAGATAACAACTATTCTTCCCGACCACCCTAGATAACCCTAATTGATATATATATATATATATATATATATATATATATATATATATATATATATATATATATATATATATATATATATATATGTCATTGATTTGAGTGAATGTCGAAAAATAGACAAAATGTGTTAAGGTTTTTTTTAAGAATCTAATTAGAATGCATCATAAGTATGATTTGATATATCTTCTAAATGTGGGAAAAAAATTTCGATTAATGTTTATTATATATAATTTGGTCTATTATTTTGATGTTTTACATTATAGATAAGTGATTGGGCTAAGAGGCACTCAACAACTCAACATATGGAAGATGTTATAGTGGTTGTAAATGAGTATAAACATTTAAATTTTAGTTCAATACAAAATTTATAACATACCTAACACATTAAAATAAACTTAAATAATAATAAAATAAACTTAAATAATAATAATCCTATAAACATAATTAATAAACATATAAAAAATTAATAAATTTAATTAAAAAACATATAAAAACTATATATATATATATATATAATATTCATATTTTTTTATATGTAAGTTTAATTAATAAACATATAAACTTTAATAAATTGTTATAATAAATTTTTTCTTTACAGATGTTAAATTTATATAAATATAAATAATATTATAAAGAATCAACATATCTTTATTTTAACTTTTAATTTAGCAAGTACTAAGAGATCAATTCTCTAGATGGGCAAATCTTTCCTCTAATTTTACACTCAAAAAAGAGTTTGCACCTCAAAAAAATTGATTCTTATCAAAATTTAAACAAGTCCCTATTATTATATACTTTTGAACATAATATAAATAGATATATTTATTAACAAAAAAATATTCAACATATTTTAAATAAAAATGTTAAATAAAATTTAAACATTTTGTTTTTTAATTTTTTATTAAATTTTGATCCAATTACAAATTTTCATATATTTAAAATCTTAAAAGAATTTTAAAATATACAAATTCATCTAGAATTTACAATTTCACAATTTACCTACAAAATATATTAAAAGAACACTTAATTTAACTCGTTAAGATGACTGACAAACCTAATTTCTTTGGCGCAAGTTGAATTGATCTATTACAACCTACTTATATTTTGATAAATAAAAAAATAGAAAGGTACTACTAAATTTACAATATATCTATATATATATATATATATATATATATATATATATATATATATATATATATATATATATAATATGAAATCAAATTAATATTGTTAATATTTTTCTTATTATAATTAAATATAACTTCATTTATTTTTAAAAATAAAAACAATTATTTAAAATTATCTCTATAATAATATAATATCAAAATCCTAAAATTACATCATTATATATAAACAATGATATTTAAAATTATTTAAAATTTCTCTGTAATAATGTAATATCGAAACCCTAAAATTACAACATTATATATAAACAAAACTTAATTGTATCCATATGAAAGAGACTTCCCCTTAAAACATATGAGCAAGACGAACTTGGAGTAAACGCATTAATCAACATTTTAAAATATTTTTCTAACTATATTATAATAAAATAATATTTTACAAAATTAAAAATATGTATAAATATTTTTTGGTTGAAAATCACATCAAAAAAATATTGCTGTTGTTTGATAAAAAAAATAGATAAAGAAATTTTCAACTAGTTGTTTGCAAAATAACAGCTAACAACTAGTTTGACTCGAATAAAAAATATAACTAAAAATTATTATTTATTTAATTTTTAATGAATAAATTAAATGTTATATAATTTAATATTTATATTTTGAACATAATTTTATATATTTATTTTTCACTCAATCTTTATAATAATATGTTATATAATTAAAATTCATTAATAATTATATGTTATATAATTTGAATATCATCAAAAATATTCTTATTTATTGTATTTAATTGGTAATTTTACTTTACTTAATGGTAATTTTACTTAGTTAAATCATAATATAACACCTATGTAATTTATCAAAAAGATAAATAAATAAATAATAATAATTAAAATTAACAAAAAAAAATGGGAGAAAGAAACCGAGAGCTAGATTAGAGGAAAAGACAAGGGGTAGAACGGGGGAGAACAAGGGAAGAGAAACAACAACTAAGTGTAAAGGGCAAGAATCCAACATCTGCTAACACTCCACTCATCATCCCTGTTGAGGTTAACTGACATCTTTTCGATTTCCAAGGCTTCCCTCAACTTGCAGTGGTGGAAATGGTCAATCCTCGCAATAACCTTAACATCTTCAATGCAAATGTGATGTTTTTCTTTTCAGCATGCATCCCCAAGGGCAGAAAAGCGTGATCTACTATATTTAAGGTCAACGACATGTTCATGAATTCTTTGATTAATTGATTGAACAGTTTCACCGATATAAAACGTCTTACAAAAACTAGTTTAAGAAACCATGAACTTTCTTGTTTATTACCTTTTATAATTTAATCTTTTTCTTACTAAAAGGACTCAACCTTCTAAAAATCCCTCACTAAAAATACATATATAAATACCCAAAAAAAAAAAAGTTATTGCTCCATAAAATCCCATAATAAAAACCTTGAGAAACATGTCCACATCTCCTAAGGACATATTTTGTCATAATGCTTCTTCCCCTCTTTTACCATTGACTTAGAGGCGCCCCTTCATCGCTTTCTTCATCTGAATTGATTGAACTTCATTAACTATGGTTGGCCACCTAATCCCTAAAATATAAGATAACCCCCACGAGCCGTTTGACTTATGTGGACATGGCAGCCTACTTGCAAATCAAAAAATAAGTTCACGGCATGAAATTAAGCAGCAGTAACTGTAATATCTAGTAGGTCAAAATCAACGTATCATATTCAATAGCTAACTATAATATTATTATGTCAAATCAGCATTCTCACAAGTGTTAATGACAAGTTGTGATTGTCGTATTCTATTGGGTAACCCACCGCCCACGGCATGGAGAAAACCCTATGTTTTCCAATAATTGTGATGTGCACGTCGGATTGCCACATGCGTCTGTGTTTCTCCGACGTTGCTCCTCTTACCTTTACGAATCACGAGCATATTCATGCATAGGTCGGGCCCACCGCGGCGCAAGCTGACACGGCGGTTGGCACACCTCGTGTCTGGACGGGACCGCAACAACTTGACAGACAAAGATGGTCACGGTCCACCGATGCCTCTATGGTACATTCCCACTAAGCAATAAACACCACACTACATATTATTTATGATGGCAGTGTATATATGTAGGTATATACACTATATATATATATATATGAGTGTGTATATATGTATATATATATATTTAATATTTGAATATATTGAGAAAATCTAATGTATATGTAGATAAATTTTTTGTTTTTTTTACATTCAATTAAAATTTGGTTTAAAGTGAAACTTAATTTTGATTAAAAAAAATTGATTATAAAATTTATTTATAAAGTTATGAAATTTAAAACAATTTAATTTGGAGAAGATTAAATTTTTTTCGTGTTATTATAACACTAAGAATATATCTAATAATCAGCAATTCAGATATATTAATAATTTACGACTTAGTAAGAGTTGAGACATCTCAATCAAAGTTTACTCTTTGAAGTGTCAAATATATCCATTGAAATTGAACCCAAATAAATGGAAAAACAAACCATACTCCCAACCACTTTGAACTACTAACCAAAAAAAATTATTACAAAAAGTTTTTAAAAATTTAAAACAAGTCAACTTGGAGAAATTTCCCAAAAAAGAGGTTGTGGTTGGGCAGCTGTAAAAAAAAAAAAAAAATGTCTATATATTATTAGAATGTTGTTTATATATGTTATTATTAGAATACTATTTTTACTAATATTTTTATTTCAATTTAAATGAAAATTATATTTGGCAAGAATTTGAATATATAAAAATTATTAGATTAAAAATTTAAAATCAAATTTGATTTATTAAACCAAATGAATAACTTGTTTTGTTTAATAATTTTATTTTTATAAACACTAAATCACAATAGCTGTAATGAGTTAGAAGGTTAAGAAGATTACTATTGTAACAAATATTTTGAAATTGTGATTTAATGTGGGTGTACGTAAGACATACCAAGAAAGTGTGTTTTTTATTTCCAAAATTCTTAATGTCCAAAGATGATGATTCTTTCAACCCACAACATTTTAGGAATCATTTCACACCCTATTTCAATATGGAGTTCATGAGACTTTCTTCTTATTTTAGCAATATCGATTTTCTTCTTTACTCTAGTCAAAACATAGAAATATTTTTTGATCATCTAGATTATCGTTTATCACCTCTTTATAGTATCTTAATTTTGTTTTATCTTATAATCCTTTATGGCACCATAAATTTTCTTTAAATGTAGATGCAATAATACTTGTAATATTATCATCATTTTGTAGAGTAACATATTCCTTTATTCCTTAATGATTAGCCAAGACTCTATATCTTTATGCCACCTCTACTTGACCTAAGTGGTTTATATTGGAGTTTGAAATATTCTTAGGAAGCCTCTTGTCTCCCATGTTGTGTATCTTGTTCTTGTGCATTAAGTATCGAGATATATGTGTACTCTCAATGGGGTGAATTGCTTACTTTTATGACGAAGATAGGATAGACGGTGTATTGTCTTTAATTTTGAGATTTTAAGTTATAAAGTGCTTTTGGATTTACACTATATATATTTATGATTCTCTAGAGATGTTGCATCCACAAAATTCACAACCATATAGGATAAAAGGAGTGACAAGGGTTTTAAAGGGGAGTTTCTTCTCATCCCATAGTCAAATGTCCACTAATTAAAAATTATTTAAAAGTCCATAATAGGCTTTCCACCATCCATTTATTATTTTTTCATTGTTATAGTTCCAATTAAGTTCATGATGAATATCGATAGTAATATATTTGTATGAAATCAGTTTCTCCAAGTTATTATTATTGTACACAAAATTAGCATAGTTACTTTGTTGGTTTTCATAACCTTCATTTTCTTAGTGTTAATAGTCATACATGTACTAGAGGTGAAATCCTTGAGGATTTCAGTTGCTTTTTGAGATCGTAGGGACTCTTCTCCATAAGAACAATATCATTGGAATAAAGCATAAGGATGATGACCATATGAGAAAGAGTCTGGCCAACACTGCGTACTTCTTCCAAACAACCCTCTAACTTCTCAAGATATATGCCAAAAAGGATATGGGGCAAAAAACAACCATTAACTCTGATATTAATATTACTTTCTTCCGCCAATCCTTAATGTTCCTAAACTTAGGAATAACATTCTTGTACAAACTTATCGTGGCAAAGTTCAACTTGAGAGAAATCTTAAGTGATTCTAACCTATTCCAAATGTAAATCCTAAGTACCATGTTGAAATCTTTTCTAAAGTCAAAAAAATAACAAATGAGATTGATTTTTTATATTAGATGTGTACTTTTAATTCTCTACTCTTTTTGTGATTTTAACACCTACACTTGTTATTTTTATTGTGTTTTTGAACAACTAAAGATTGTGTTTATTTTTTATTTTTTATTTAATGAATAAAAATTTATATATATTAATTACAAAGAGAAAACATTGCATTGTTGATTATTTTGTACATAGAGAAAAATTTACACTTTAAATTATATTTTGCAAAGAAATCTCATTAAAGTACAATACAAAAAAAAATTAGGTGCAAATTGCACTAAAAGTACATGTATAAACTAAACTTACAATATTACAATCACATGATTAATGTACATGTTATCTCTAACTTTTTAAGAAATAATATTCAATTATTTTTTTTTGTTTTTTTTTTAACTTTTGGTCAACCTTATGAAGCAGGAGTCACAATTAATAACTTCAAGTTAGAAGGTGGGAGATCAAGATTCATAAAAGAACCAGACTCTTTTATAAATCAAAGGTATTGGTTTCGTGACATCTCGTTATTCCACTTAAAAGGGCTTCAAGTAGAACTATTGACCTCAAGAGGAAAGCCTTATATCATATGTTCTACTCTACCCCTCCAAGTAAGAATGGATGACCCAAATGACACTTGCAGTGGCCGATTTACTTTATTTTGATCAATTTCATCATCCAACATCATTCCTCTATAAAATACCATCTATTTTATTTTTATTCAGTCCCTTTTCTTGGGAGGAATAATTTAAGCATGGGAAAAACTAGTCTCGTAGATATCATGGAAGTTGGCATATCCTAGAACTCATAATTCAAGGAAGTTGGCATATCCTAGAACTTAGAATTCAAACTTGTGTGCATTTAAAATATTTCTATTTGAGAATCATATTTTTTGGAACATGATTACTAGGTAAATATTAAACATAGATATTGGTATATGTGTACAATCTCATTAAAATTCTCTTTAGATCATGTTTTATGTAAATACTCAAAGTATTTAAATTGTCTTCAAGATTGAGAAATACCTAAAATGTAATGGTAAATTGGAAAGAAAAACCCACACTAGCATTATAATCACCAATATAGAGTTATAATTAAATTCAAGGAACTAATGGGTTATAAAATTCCACACTTCCCCAAATCAAATAACTCTTTTTAAATGTTTTTTTGATCATCAACATGATTACAACACTAAACAGATAAAAAAAACAACATATATATGGAGATATATTTTCCTAGATTCTTGGCAACGAGATACTTGTTATTTACTTAAAAATGATTCAATAGTAGTTGTTGACAGAAATCCATGATCTAGACTTTCATCTGTACATATAATGGATGTCTCTCTTGTGAGCCTTACTATCATCTAATCAAGGATGCTAACGCTAGAGAAAAGATGAAAATATATATATATATCACCTCGTGTTCTCAATCACTTTCATTAATTTTACATTCGCTATTAAAATTTATAAATTTTTATGTTGTGATAAGTTTATTCATATGTTAAACCTTAAATATGGAATTATTACATTTTTATTGTTATATTATTGTCATCTTCACTAGTTGACTAGGCCTTTTAATGGCCAACTAAACCCTTTACTTGTAATTGTACTATTTCTCTCCTATATATGATGATTATGATTAATTTTCACTAAGACCAATATCATCTATCGAACCTTAAGAAGGTAAGAGATTAATTGATATTCTTTGAACTTTTATTTCTATGCTAAAAAATAAGTGAGAGAAGCATTCCCAGATCACCATAGCTATGTTGAATTAACAATTCAAGAAGGTTGGTAGCATGACAAATATTTCAAAATTTACAACGAATGTGAGTAAAAGTTGGACAATCCAAGAGAAAGTGTTTTTTCATCTTCAACCCTCTTAGCATCGCATATGTGGCAGAATTTTTCATCCCATAGTGTTTTGGGAACTTAACAAATCCCACTTTCACTTTTAAGCTCATGAGAATTAGTTCTTATCTTAGCAATGTTCATTTTATTCTTGACACTAGGTAAGATAAATAGATATTTCTCATTTTCGATATTAGGGTTGATCACCTCCTTATAATATCTTAGTTTCCTTTTTACCTCTTAACTCTTTATCACGCCACAATTTATCCTTAAATTTGGAAGCAATATTATTTTTAATATTATCCTTATTATTCAACATGATATCCTCATTTATCCCCCAATGGTCTAGCTAAGACTGAGAATCCTTATGCCATCCTCTCTTGAGCCTAAGGTGGGGGTTTTGGCTAGAGTTAGAATCACTTTTAGGAAACCTATTGCATCCATGTTGAATAACTTCTTCTTATACATGAGATACCTAGTCATAACCATGCTTTCAATGGGGGAAAGGCTAGCTTCAATCAAGATGATAGGGTAGGGATTATTTCCTTTAATATTGAGGTTGTAGGTTATAAATTATTTTTCAATTTTCTCATTCTTCCTCCATGACTCTCTAGATATACTACAACCCCAAACCTCACATCCATATAAAATAATAGTTTTGATGAGAGTCACATAAAGAAGTGTTTTTTTATTCCAAATCCAAATATCTGCTAACTTACAATTGTTTTAAATCCCATAGTAATATTTCCATCCTTAATTTATCCTTTTCTAAATGTTGTAATTCCAATTGAGTTGATGATGGGTGTTGATTCCCAAATATTTGTATGAAGGAATTTTATCCAAGTAGTTATTTATCATAAATGGAATTATCTGGGTGATATTTTTGGATTTAATTATCATGAATTTATTCCTTTTGACATTGGAAATCATACCCATCCTTGAGAAAAAATTTAAGAGGATTCTTAGCTACTTGTCGAGATCATCATGGATCCTTGCTAAAAGAACAATATTATTAGCATAAAGGAGAATAGTTATGACCATACCCTTAGTTATGGGCCATCATACCCTGCATCTTCCAAACACTCTTCTAAATTATCATTGTATACAATAGCAATCCGTAATATTATTTCATTTAGGCTGAGAAAGGATTACAAAGGTAACCATGAACCACTTTTAGGCTAGAATCTAGCCCTTATAGCCTTGGATATGGCTCTCTCACTTAGGTTTCTTAACTAATATGATATTAGGCTAGGTATAGTGCTCAATAAGGTCTTATTTTCAAAGGTTTGTTGGTAAGAGAAGAGGCAAATCCATTGGGCATGAAGTCATGTCAAATTTATTATTTTTCTAATGATAAGATGAATAGAGAAAGGGTTTTTCTACAGGGGAAAGTTAGGAAGTCTTGATGATGGAATTAATTTGTTGTAGGAGGGTGAGTGTGAGGAAATATCTAAAACAAAACAAAGAATATCACACTATATATAAATTTTGAATGTTGATTCAAGAAGAAAACATAGATCACTTCGTAAAACTAAGTCAGAGCACCATCAGATGAAATTTAAGCTAAACTTCTGGTTCATACAAGAAATAATACATACAATTAAGATATCAAATTACATGAAACAAACTTACAACAAGAAGGAAACACAACACCATCAAGATCTAACACAAGAATCCCTGCAAATCACCTTCAAACTTTCATTCACTGACTAGTATTCAGAAATTTACAACATACACCAAATTCTTCCTCTCCAATCTGACAAAATTTTTGTTCAATTACATTTAAAACATAAATAGATAACAAAAAATAATTTCTGGCCTCTAGGGGTATAATTCGTCATTTGGATTATTGTTTCTAATTTCTGCAAGGAAAATAGAACTAATTGCTAGAGTCTAGGAACTACACAACTAGATATTTTTAAGCACTTTATGTTGACTTCTTAGCCTCAAAATGAGTTCATGGGTTAGTGATGGCCTTAATACAATTAATAACACTTAACAAAAAATTACATTATTATTTTACCAAGATAATTCATTCAAAGAAACTTCTGTCTGGAAAAGCACCGCCAGCGCAGCGCAAACTTGAACTTCTTTAGAAAGGCGAAAACACAACGCCAAAACATAATGCTTAATGGTTGAGATGTTTGCGGTGGGTTTTTTAGTTTCTTTATTACTCCAAAACCTAAAAATAAACCTTCATATGATCACATTACCCTCCAAAAAAATTTCTTTACGATACAACAAATCCTCCTATAGGAAAAAATATAGTGCATGTTCCAGAAGTGCAGCGCCATCTTCTTTTTATGGTTTGAGTGATCAAGGTTGTTTGTATAAAAGATGCACACAATAATGATAATTATTACATTGTAATAACCATTATATAGACACATATCCATCATTATTTTCCCAAAAATTTCACCTACACACCAAAAACTCAAATTCTAGCTAGGTCACAAAAACTACAAATTTTCTTCTTCAAAATAGCTTCCAAGTTCTAACTAGATGTGGCTTCTAGAAAATATTTGTGAAAACAATATCACAATATTTAGGCAAGATTAAAAAAACAAAATTGTGTTATTTTACCCTTCCATCATTCAAATTTTGGTTGCCTCGGCCAATATGTCTAATTTGCATATGTCTTTCTCTTACAACTCCTTTAATTATTCTTTGTTTGATCTTTTCTCTTTCCTCATAGATAAGTTTTTTTTGCACACATTCTTCATTTTCCTATGAAGTGGAAGGGATCTACTCAACATGTGTTTGGCATCAGCCATGGCGAGTTGATAGATGTCCATAAGATCACTCCATTTCTTCATCATATTTTCATCTTATTGCCTGAGTTCAAACATATCTTTGTGAGCATGTTTTAGCTACCTTATCAACCTGTTGAAAGTGTGTTTCCCTCATCTACTTCCATATTCTCCTCATCTACCTCTATTATATCCTCTTGCATTATTTTCTCATCTTAGATTTGTAGCTCTTTTTTAGATTAGACAGATTCAAGGTAATTGTATATATTTGTTCGTATTCATAGAGTTTCCGGTCTCACAAAAATTCGTTAGAGACTTATTTTTTACATATCATTCTTAGGTGTCTCGCTTGTTCCACTTCGTTGCATTTTGCTAGGAGCATGCCATTGACTGACGAGGGGGTCTGGTTGTCATGTGTTTCCTCATGCTTGTACCTGCAGGGCTATTTAAAAATTCCTCAAAAATCACTGAAGTTCATCGTCATTTCATTCATGGTCATTAATGATTGTTTTCATTAAAAAGAGTCTTTAGTCCTAGAGTCTAGGGTTTTCAAGTCCTTTGCATACATGTCATAAAGCCCGCATGCCATGAGGTTGGTTTCACAAGTTTTCTATTTCACATTTTTATTATCAAAAGCATTTGAAGATATTTCTAGTCCAAAACTCTGTTTTGGAACTAGAAATTGTCTAATTTCATGTTTGTAATAATTGTATTTATTTCATCATAAGAAGCTTCAGTGCAAGCCTCTGATCTTTTCTAAATCCAAGTGCCGCATCCCTGCAAAAGACAAACAAGTATTTTCAGTCCAAAACTTAGAAAAGCCAAAAGAAAATCATTGTATTAAATGATCAAATGTCAAAATGCCAAACATTATGAAAGTGGGTTATCAAACAAATTTGAAATCAAATCTGATTTGATGAGATATTTTCTTCATATATAAAACATGGCAAACAAAATCATTTGCAAGAAATCTGCAAGGCAGAAGTCAAATTTGTGTTCTTGAAGGCCGAAGCCGTGTTTCCATAGCCGTGGACAGTGTTTGGAGGTGCGCGCTACCCATACAGAGTGCGCGCTACCCACATAAGGTGCGCTACCCACATAAGTTCCACAGCCAGTGTTAATTAACACGGGTGCTACCCACTTGCCGGGCGCTACCCATTGGGCAGGGGCGCTACCCATACAGCGACAGAGCCCAGAAAATTTTTGTCTTGCGCCCAGTTTCGTATCAAATCGGCTCCATCGAATTGCAAGTAGGTTTCTAAAGGTTTCTCAGTAGATTTTTAGCATGATTGTGGTGTTATTGATGTTGGGAAACAAGCCTTGGTTGAAGAGAAATGTATAAACCCTGCATTTATATGCAGATTTATTCCTTAAGGGTTTTGAATATATATGGACAGTCTTGTGAAGGGTTTGAAAACTTTTGTGAATGGTAGATATGCTCATGCCCTAGCACGTTGTGTACATCATCCTCATGCCCTTAGTTTACCATCTTATCACTGCTGTCATGTCCTTTCATGTTTTTACATAGTCTTATGTTGACTAGTCTATATCCTCCATCACCATAATATCACCGCTGTTGTCATCATCATTCTATTGCCACTGTCATGGCCATTTGTTTCACTATGGTCATTGTCATGTTGTTCCTATTCTCCATTTGATAAAACACAGTCCCATACTTGTTTGCTCCTTTGACAAATTTTGGCCATCATTATACAGTTGTACCATACATTTGCATTTGGTACTCATTTGTCAAACTTACTTGTGATCAAAACAGTGATAGTTTTTATGCCATTAAAACAGAGCCATCCTCATTATGATTTTGTTTTCCTGTGATACTTGGGTACATGTGTGACATTTATTGGGTTTTGAACATACATTAAAACTTTGCCTTCATTGCACCTATATCAGCATTCATATTGCAAATAGCTTGTTTCTAAAGCCATGTCAGAGACAGACTCAGTTTATGAGCAGGAGTCTGACAGTGATTCCACAGCAGACGGTAATGTGCCACAGAGGCGTCACAAAGGTGGCAAAGGTGGTAAACATCTCAGGGAGGAGCCTACTTCTTTGGCTCAATTGCAGGCATGTTCGCTTGCAATGGATTGCTTTCGGTTTCAGTCATGTTTTCGATTCTGTGAGATGATTTCACAAACCCAGCTTCATCGTGAACTAGCTCGTCTGTTTGTTCTACATTTACATGATGGACGTGTAAATCTCGCTGGAGTAGATTTCATTTTGTCACCAATGACTATTGCTCAGGCCACTAGCATACCAAATTTAGGAGAGGAATGGAACAAACGTCAGCAGTTAGAGAAATTTCACTATGAGCCATACATCAAACCTGGGTATATGAGGCACTTGGGCAGAGTTTTTCCTTTCAGATTCCTGAGGGATGAGTTTGCACCACTGATGAAACTCATCATTCGGTATTTCAGTTGCGAGGGCAGATTCTCGCGTCTCTTTGCGTACCATGTTCGTTTGTTGATGCACTTCACGAGGGTATGTATGATGAACATTCCGTACTTCATGTATCGCAACATAGAGAGGATGATGATTTTTGTACAGAAGAAGAGCCCAGCACAGCAGCATAGAAGTATATATCATTACGCTCTGATCAAGATCATAGTGTTACATCAGTTAACACAGCAGGGCATCACTTGGGAGGATTTCATCTCTCGTGACTTTTTCACAGCGCCACAGCCGCCTCCCGAGGTAGTTCATGATGCGGGAGAGCCTTCACACCAGCCTGACATTCCTGAGATTGAGCATATCAGTGCTCCATTGTATGTGACATACCAGCGAGGCCAAAAGGCCTTATTTGCAGCTACACGGTGAGTATTATCTCCACCCGGGGTGGAAGGGGTCTTGCCGACTCCATCAGCAGAGCGAGTATTATCTCCACATGATGTGGAAGGGGTCTCACCTTCTTCTTCAGCATAGGTACAGATCTAGGATAGGGGCAAGAAGCCCATGCATGATGAGGGCCCATTAGGAGGCCGGGACACGGATTTCACGATCATTGATGTTGATGCGAGCTCTCCTAGCTCGAAACTGAAAGAGATCATCCAGGAGAAAAGGGTCGAGAATGACACGCTGAAAGATAAATTGTAGAAGGCTTAGTGGGTGATAAACTACCTGGAGCAGTGCAACAAACAACTAGAGGATGAGCACACACTTTATGAGCTGCGGCGAATCCGTGAGGATCGACAATTGGCCCGGAAGAGACCCGGCGACATGACACCAATCGATCGAGATTCTGTACTCACGCATGTTAACATTCATCTGGAGAAGTTGTTGGAGAAGGCCAACAGAGACAAAGACATGCTTCGCCACATGAAAGGTCATTATTGGGCTCGCATGCATGTCTGCAAAGCGAGAATGAAGATTCTGAAGAGGAGGTTGAGCGAAGCACTAAAACGGCGGAAAAGGCCTGATCCACTCCGGATTTTGGCCGAGGCTTCGTTGGCTAGACATGATACATGATGGAGGGTCTTCGCTCCGAATTTGAGCAAATTCGGAGAAATTTTTGTCATTTTGAAATATTTTGGTCCAAAAACAGATTTTTCCGCTATACGGGTAGCGCGTCGATATGCTCACTTTTGTTAGGGACACTTGCTGAAGGAAATATTTGCATTTTTGGGTTTTTCATAGTAATTTATGCATGCTCAAGAATTTCTGGAGCATTTCATCAGATTTTGGATGGTCAAAAGGCCCAAAAACACCATGAAAACCACCTTGCTGCCACCTTTTGCACCAGCAGGAAGTACTTCTGGGAGAATGAAGTTTTGGAGGGTCAAATGAGCTCCAAATTGGGAAATTCCACTTGGGTTGGATATCCAACATCTAGGGCTTTCCAACGAGCTTTCATGAGCTCAATTTGGATTCCAGGAAGTGCCTCAAAATCAGGCTGAAAGGCGCGCTACCCATACAGCTCAGGCGCGCTACCCACATAGATTTTTGGCTGAATTTTCAACTTCCAGCTCAGAATTTCGGCCAGTTGGGACCAGTTTTTCTTGTGGATGAAATTTTTGGGTTTTCATGATGTAAATTGATGTTTGGCATGTAACTTTGGCTCATTTTTACCTATTCTAGAAGATTCACTCTCAAAAAAGTGAAAATCATGTAAATGAATCAGTTTCCACTCTTTTAGAGGCAAGTTGTTAGCTGCCTAGATTTTAGCTCCTTGATTAGAATTTGGTTGAAACTGATCCCTGAAAAGGAATTCGACCCCTAGAGGCATTGGAGGGGGCTATAGTGATCTATATATTGTAATTTTTGAGACATTCTACAGGTTGGACTCTTGGGAAGATTTTGGCACACTATTGTACATATTTTTCATATTTTGGCTAAGGAAAGATCAGAGGTTTTGCAGCACCTATTGGGATTATTGTGGCTTTCATTTCTTGATGGTGTTTTCTCTCAGTTTATTGTAAGTTATTTCATGTTTAATGTATGCCATCCCTTCTTATGCTTCTGAAACTAAATGAATGAGTAGATGAGGTTGAATCCATTGTTTACAGTGCTCTGCCTTTGAATTCGTTTAGTTTTACATGTTTTCGCCTGTTTGGAGAGGATCCATGTTCCCTCTTGCCCTCTTCAGCTCCTTGTCGTTCTGATCCATCCATATACTCAATCAAAAGCATCAAGACTATTGCCTACCTCGCCCCAACTCGAATTCTGCAAAGATCTGGCCTTATCCCCGGACCCAAAATTGTTTTTTCCCATTTCTCCAACAAAAATCCAAAAAATCAAAATCAAACTTACCTATCTCTTTACTATCCTAAAATCAGTATTCATTGTTCATTATAAGTCATCTCAGCCCCTCTGAAAACCTTTTGCCGAGATATAGACTTGGAGAGAGCCCTCTCCTGTCCTCGTAGGGCTAGTTACGAGGCTGAGCGTGGTTTGATGTAGCCTTGAGTTTTACCTTATTTCAGCCTAAGGTAGACTTGAGCGCTAACATAGTGGCGACCATACTGGGGAAAATCTCAATGGTTTGCTTGTTGATGTGTTTGTTTCATAAGTCTCAGACGGAGTCTGAAGTCACGCCAGGTAGCTTTCGAAACGCTTTTGCCATGCATAAGCGGAAGTAGATAAACGCTGCTTCAGTCGATCTCCGGTAAGCTTGTGAATGCAGCACTTGATTTGCAAATCACCCCAGTATACTTGTTCGTTCTAGACCTTTGGATGATTGAGTCTAGAAGTCGATAGGCTGAAGATAATTGATTGTGTTCCTTGAAATTTTTCCCAAATAGATCAATACACTGGCTTCAAGAAGGAATACTAGGTCAAATCCTGACCCTAATCCACCAACGATATTTGAAAATCCAAATCTGATTCCTAGGATTCTTAGAAGACAAGGAAGTCAAGAAAGTTCTGAAAGAGAAAGTCAAGAGAGTTTTGGAAGTTCCAGATCGCTTTCTAGATCTGCATCATGTCCTGTGAAAATTATATATGTTGACGAAATTCCTTTTGATGAACGATTTGAAACATCCTTATTTGTAAATTTTTCTGAAACTGAATTATCAAGATTAGTTCCGGATCCATTGTTTTTTGAAGATTTGCAATACAGATTTGTTTCATATCACTTGGACAGACAGTTGCAAAATTCCATTGTGGCTACCAACATTCCTGAATTTACTGAATCTGCTTCACAAACTCTTGGACCATCTGAAGTTGCATCTAGTTCACGGACTCCCACTGAACCTTCCTTTATCCCTACCATTCCAGTTCAACCTGAGATTTCTGATCAGCAATCAGCAGTAGTTTCTCCTCCATCTCCACCACATACACCTCGTTCACCTACTGCTCCCAGTCCTCCTGTTTCTCCGAGACAGCAGATTATAAATCCGCCAAGAGTCATGGCACCCAGATTTGCACCTCTTGCTTTGCCGGCCAATTTAGATCCTATGCCTGCTGATTACCAGAGCAAGATTCCCATATTTGATGGCACACCACAGAGTATATCAGCTCAGCAGCATATTGTCCGGATGACAGACTTTTTGGACCTGCATGAAATTGATGCAGAAAATGTTTCAATGAGATTGTTTGCCCAGAATTTTGGAGGAGAGGTTCGTAAATGGTTCAGAGCTTTACAGGCCAGAAGTATCAATACATTGCAAGACCTTCAGACACAGTTTTTAGATCGATGGGAGATGAAAAAAGATCCGCTGCAGATCACTTCAGAGTACACAAACATCAAGCGTAATCCTGGTGAGTCCGTTCAGGATTATATCATCAGATTCAATACAGTGTATAATGCAATTCCAGATGACTTAAGACCATCTAAAAATTCAGCTCTTCTTAAATTCCCGGATGGTTTTGATCCGGAGATGGCTTATTCGCTACGTGACAGAGATCCGCCTACCTTAGAAGATATGCAGAAGATTGCCGTTAGTGTTGAGGCGAATCTGAATGATAAGAGAGCACGGTTGAAAGCAGAGAAAAGAGTGACTATAAAGGAAGAGCCTTCCACATCTACATCCGAATAGCACTTGCTTCGTGAGATGGAAAAAATGTTCAAAAGGATGACACTTGACAAACCAGAAACGCAGATTCGGAATCCAAACTATCGTGGCCAGCAGCAGCCACAGTTCAGAATAAAGCAGCGTGAACAAAGATCACAAGAGCCGGCACCCCAGCAGCAGATTAAGACACCTCTTTTGCAGAATTTTGTGAGTCAAGATTCAGACGATGATGATGATGTAGCAGGTGAGCAAAATCATTTCTTCACTCCCAATGATCTGCCTATTTATATTACTGAGGATGAAGAATATGGAGAAAGTTCAGCTACACAGAAAGATGAAGATTTCATTTTAGCAAATGATGCAGATTTAGAGGAAGAGTCAGATGATTACCAAAGAGGATATTTGAATGCTTTGTCCGCTCAACAGAAGTAATACTCATTGAGAAACCGAGATGTGCCCATAAATTCAATTCAGAAATGAAAAGAAGCTTCAGCACCAAAGGAAGATTCACCGATACCACAAAAGAAAGGAAAAGAGACAATTGATCCCGCAGCTAGTAGAGTATCATCAGCAGAAAAGGTAAATCAGCCAAACATAGTGAAAGATAAGGCTGAAAAGAAGGAAGTTCCGGTCAAAGAGGTCGAAAAAGTTTCAGCATTTAGTTTGGAAAATGAAATTTCCAAATTAAAAATATCTATTCCTTTGACAGAAATCATGAAGAACAGCAGCTACCGCGGTCAAGTCTCCAAAATTCTGAACCTTGATCCAATGTTCGATACGGTAAATGTTGAGGATGATCAACCAGAATTGATTTTCGGGCCTGCATTAGATGGTGAGTCCCCTGAAAGTGATGTTCCTCCCTTTTATATCAGTTTGAGGTTGCATGAATATGTTTTTCACAATGCCATGTTCGATTCGGGTGCTTCGCACAATTTGATGCCAAAGGTGATCATGGAAAAGTTGGGACTAGACATTACAAGAAAATATCATGATTTGTATTCATTTGATTCCAGCCGTGTGAGGTGTATAGGACTCATCAAATATTTGGTTGTAAGCTTAAATCAAATTCCAGCGAAGAATGTCTTGATGGATGTGGTTGTGGCGGACATTCCCCCGCGATTTGGAATGCTCCTTTCAAGATCTTGGGGAGAAAAATTGAAAGGTACACTTCAGTTAGATTTTTCCTATGCTACAATTCCAGTCTTCGGTCAAATGAGAAAGTTATATCGAGAGCAGAAGATGAAATACATGATAACCAACAAGGAGAAGCCAATCAATCATCCTGTAAATTATGTACATACCGACTTAGAATCGTTTGTTTTATTTGCTGATAGTTTTAATGATATAGATAGTCAATTAGTTTAGGCGGAAGATATACCAGAAATCACTAAGAATTTTAGAGAAGTTCTGCAAAAAGAAAGAAGAGAAAAACAAGCTACTATGGAGCAATCAGCTGAAGACAATGGGCAGCAAACAGGAAAAACAGAGCTGGCGCAATTTCAGCATTTAGAGGACGATGAGGATGGTCTTTGGACCATGGATTTTGATGGCGCAGTGGTTAGTGACGGTGCTGGAATTGGTGTTTGGATTCGTAGTCCATTTTCCGCTCCGGATAAGGTTCCAAACAATGTCAGAGTGTGTTCCTACAAGCTAGCATTTGACTGTTCTAATAATGAAGCGGAATATGAGGCTCTAATTGCTGGCCTTAAGATTCTTAGAAAGCTGAAAGTGAAAAGGATTGCAGTGTATGGTGATTCAGAGTTGGTGATAAAGCAGGTTAAAGGTGAGTTTCAAGCCAAGCATCCTCACATGAGGGCTTACCGTAATGCAGTTTTAGACATTCTGAAATTATTTTTTGATCATACTTTGACATGTGTGCCTCGCATACAAAATGGTGTTGCTGATGGACTTGCTAAGGCAGCAAGCAATTTAAAAATTCCAATGAATTCCAGCAACAAGTTCCAGATTCATGTGAAACACCGCCCCACCGTTCCAGACAATCAGCGATGTTGGCAAGTCTTTCAGGATGATGAGGAGATTAGTGAATTTCTGCAGAATAAGGGTAATTTTAAAGACACCTCCATAGATACAGAACATGATGATGGTAATGATGACATACAAATAAACCAAATGGAAGTGTTGCAACTTAAAGATAACATCATTCCTAAGGGATTGATTCCTTTGGAAGAACTGTTTGATCAAGACGATGTAGCCCGCAAACCGACATTGAGGCCTACGGAGAAAGGGGTTGAAGAGGTAAATATTGGGACAACTGAGAATCCCAAGATGGTTAAGTTATCAAAGTCATTGTCACCAAAGGTAAAGGCAGAGTATGTGAAATTTTTGTCTTCATTTTCTGATGCTTTTGCGTGGGATTACTCAGATCTAAAAACATATGATACTAACATCATTCAGCATACTATCCCCATTAAACCAAATCAGAAGCCTTTCCGTCAAAAGTTGAGGAGAATCAATCCAAAGTTGCTACCATCGATTGAAAAAGAGGTAAACAGGTTGTATAAGTCAGGAATCATTGTGCCTATCCGATTTTCAGATTGGATATCAAATTTGGTGCCTGTGAGAAAGAAAACAGGTGAGATTCGTTTATGTATCGATTTCAGAAATTTGAATAAGGTATCATTAAAAGACAATTATCCGCTGCCAAAAATGGACCATATCTTGCAGCGAGTAGTTGGAGCATCAAGGATGTCACTACTCGACGGATATTCAGGTTATAATCATATTTTAGTGCATGAAGATGATCGTGACAAGACTGCGTTCACCACTCCATGGGGAACGTTTCATTATGCAAAAATTCCGTTTGGTTTGAAGAATGCAGGCACCACCTTTCAGCGTGCAATGGACATGGATTTTGCCAACGAGAAAGATGTATTTTTGGTTGTTTACCTTGATGATTTAACGGTGTTTTCAAATTCTGATGAGGAACATTTATATCATTTGAAAATTGTTTTCCAGAAGTGCAGAAAATATGGCATTTCGCTGAATCCGAAAAAGAGCCTTTTTTCCATGGATGAAGGCAAGCTCCTTGGCCACATCATATTGAAAGATGGAATTCGAGTTGACCCTGCACGCGTTGAAGCCATACAGCAGATTGAAAAACCCCGGAACAAGAAAGAAATACAGTCATTTAATGGTAAAATGAATTTTCTGCGTCGTTTCATTCCAAATCTTGCAGAGCATCTTAGAGAAATCACGAACATGCTGAAAAAGGACAGTCAGGTAAAGTGGACAGAAGAGGCGGTGAAATCATTCAATTTGGTAAAGTTATCTCTTTCTTCAGCCCCTATTTTAATCAGCCTGGACTACACACAGGACTTCATTTTGTTTTCTTTTGCTTCTAAGCACACATTGGCAGCTGTTTTAATGCAAAAAAGGGATGGAGTTGAGAAGCCCATTGCTTTTTTCAGTCGGATTATAAGGGACGGAGCATTGAAATACAACATTATTGAGAAACAAGCACTTGCGCTTGTAAAGGCCTTGAAAGATTTCCGTGTGTATATACTGCATTCCCACATTATAGCATACGTTCCTAACGCAGCAGTTAAAGATGTTTTGGTACAGGCAGATCCAGAGGGAAGAAGGGGTAAGTGGATCGCTGCGTTGTTAGAATACGATGTGGAGATTAAACCAACCAAGCTGATCAAAGGATGAGGACTCGCCAAGCTCATGGCTGAAACAAATCTGCATGCTCTAGATATAAATTTGATTGCTGCTATGTCCGATGAAGATGAGGAAAGTGCGTCAGTTCAGGTATCTGATATTTTTGTTTCTTCCCCTTGGTATGCTGACATTTTATACGTGCTTCAGAATTTGTCTCCACCTCCCGGGATGCCTAGAAATAAGAGTAGAACATTGAAGTTGAGAGCTGCAAAATTTTGTATATTGAATTCTGCATTGTATTGGAAAGACCCTGGTGGAATGTTGTTGAATTGTTTGGTAGAGGAGGAAGCCAAAAGAGTTTTGGAGGAATTTCACAGAGGTGACTACGGAGGCCATTTGTTTTGGAAGACCACAGCGAATAAGATTCTAAGGGCAGGGTATTATTGGCCTTCTTTGTTTTCTGATGTATATAAGGCTATTAAGAATTGTCACGAGTGTCAAATTTTCGAAGGGAAGCAAAAATTACAGCCTTTGCCTCTCAAACCAATTGAAGTTAGTGCACCATTCCAGCAGTGGGGATTGGATTTCATTGGGGAAATCCACCCAGCATCTTCCGGACAGCATAGATGGATATTGACAGCTACAAACTAATTCACAAAGTGGATCGAGGCGATTCCCACTCGACAGGCCACGGATGTGGTAATTATCTCTTTTCTTGAAAACAATATTCTGCCACGTTTTGGGTGTCCTAGTAAAATAATCACAGATAATGCAGCGCCCTTCAAGTCTAAGAGGATGGTTGAATTTTTCTATAAGTACAATATCACCTTGGGACATTCGACCGCCTACCATCCGCAAGGGAATGGCTTGGCGGAATCTTCAAATAAATCCTTAGTGAATATCATTAAAAAATTGCTGGAAATCAACAAAAAGGGCTGGCACAAGAAATTAGTGAATGCACTGTGGGCTGATAGAGTAAGTCAGAAAAAGTCTATTGGCATGTCTCCTTTCGAGTTGTTGTACGGAATAGATACGGTTTTTCCTACTTCGCTTGCTGTCCCGGTGGTCAAATTGCTTCAGGAAGCTGGTAGTGAGGAAGATCCCATGCAGCGGAGGATTAATCAGATGATTCATTTACAGCAGACACGGGAGGAGGTATTTCAAAATACTTTCAAGTTGCAGGAGCGCATAAAGAAGATTTATGACAGGAAGGCAAAAGAAGATAAGTTTCAGCTGGATGAGGTGGTTTTGAAATGGGATGCTCGGAATGAAGATAAGGGAAAGCACGGTAAATTTGAAAACCTATGGAAGGGTCCTTTTAAGATTGCAGCGTATCGTGGTCAAAACGCCTTTCTTCTCAAGGAAATGAATGGAGATGATTGTCCTGGAGGACCGATCAATGGTCGGTTGCTGAAGCGATACCACTTCTGAGTATTTTCTGTTGATTTCATCATCATTGTATATATCGTTTTACTTCTGTTTTATTGCAAGTGTGTACTGATCTCTCATCTTCAGTCTGGGGCCCGGAGCGAAGGCTATAATTCTGGAGATGGAGGTTGGTTGGTTTGAAGTTTGTCAAGTCAGTTTTATCAGTCTTTTCAGTTTTAGAATCGAGTCATTTTTTGTCAAGTTTCAGTCGCTTTTCAGTCAAGTTTGCAGTCAATAAATGTATCAAAAGTTTTGTGTTATCTGTTGAATTAATGACTCCATCGCCCAATGGATGAAGGCACTATCTGACTCCCCCAGAGATCTGCTGTTCTTGGCATCTCCATGGAGCCACCATCCCCATTGGAGCCAATGTTAGAGTCGGTCCTTACAGCCCTCCATCAGAGATCATTTCTCTTTTTGCATATCATTCTTAGGTGTCTCGCTTGTTCCACTTCGTTGCATTTCTCTAGGAGCATGCCATTGACTGACGAGGGGGTCTGGTTGTCATGTGTTTCCTCATGCTTGTACCTGCAGGGCTATTTAAAAATTCTTCAAAAATCACTGAAGTTCATCGTCATTTCATTCATGGTCATTAATGATTGTTTTCATTAAAAAGAGTCTTTAGTCCTAGAGTCTAGGGTTTTCAAGTCCTTTGCATACATGTCATAAAGCCCGCAGGCCATGAGGATTGGTTTCGCAAGTTTTCTATTTCACATTTTTATTATCAAAAGCATTTGAAGACATTTCTAGTCCAAAACTCTGTTTTGGAACTAGAAATTGTCTAAATTCATGTCTGTAATAATTGTATTTATTTCATCATAAGAAGCTTCAGTGCAAGCCTCTGATATTTTCCAAAGCCAAGTGTCGCATCCCTGCAAAAGACAAACAAGTATTTTCAGTCCAAAACTCAGAAAAGCCAAAAGAAAAGCATTGTATTAAATGACCAAATGTCAAAATGCCAAACGTTATGAAAGTGGGTTATCAAACAAATTTGAAATCAAATCTGATTTGATGATATATTTTCTTCATATATAAAACATGGCAAACAAAATCATTTGCAAGAAATCCGCAAGGCAGAAGTCAAATTTGTGTTCTTGAAGGCCGAAGCCATGTTTTCATAACCGTGGACAGTGTTTGGAGGTGCGCGCTACCCATACAGAGTGGGTGCTACCCACTTGCCGGGCGCTACCCACATAAGTTCCACAGCTAGTGTTAATTAACACGGGCGCTACCCAGTTGCTGGGCGCTACCCATACAGCGACAGAGCCCAGAAAATTTTTGTCTTGCGCCCAGTTTCGTATCAAATCGGCTCCATCGAATTGCAAGTAGATTTCTAAAGGTTGCTCAGTAGATTTTTAGCATGATTGTGGTGTTATTGATGTTGGGAAACAAGCCTTGGTTGAAGAGAAATGTATAAACCCTACATTTATATGCAGATTTATTCCTTAAGGGTTTTGAATATATATGGACAGTCTTGTGAAGGGTTTGAAAACTTTTGTGAATGGTAGATATGCTCATGCCCTAGCACGTTGTGTACATCATCTTCATGCCCTTAGTTTATCATCTTATCAATGCTGTCATGTCCTTTCATGTTTTTACATAGTCTTATGTTGACTAGTCTATATCCTCCATCACCATAATATCACCGCTGCTATCATCATCATTCTGTTGCCACTGTCATGGCCATTTGTTTCACTATGGTCATTGTCATGTTGTTCCTATTCTCCATTTGATAAAACACAGTCCCATACTTGTTTGCTCCTTTGACAAATTTTGGCCATCATTATAAAGTTGTACCATACATTTGCATTTGGTACTCATTTGTCAAACTTACTTGTGATCAAAACAGTGATAGTTTTTATGCCATTAAAATAGAGCCATCCTCATTATGATTTTGTTTTCCTGTGATACTTGGGTACATGTGTGAAATTTATTGGGTTTTGAACATACATTAAAATTTTGCCTTCACTGCACCTATATCAGCATCCATATTGCAAATATCTTGTTTTCAAAGCCATGTCAGAGACAGACTCAGTTTATGAGCAGGAGTCTGACAGTGATTCCACAGCAGAGGGTAATGTGCCACGGAGGCCTCACAAAGGTGGCAAAGGTGGTAAACATCTCAGGGAGGAGCCTAATTCTTTGGCTCAATTGCAGGCATGTCCGCTTGCAATGGATTTTTTTCAGTATCAGTCACGTTTTCGATTCTGTGAGATGATTTCACAAACCCAGCTTCATCGTGAACTAGCTCGTCTGTTTGTTCTACATTTACATGATGGCCATGTAAATCTCGCTGGAGTAGATTTCATTTTGTCACCAATGACTATTGCTCAGGCCACTGGCATACCAAATTTAGGAGAGGAATGGAACAAACGTCAGCAGTTAGAGAAATTCCACTATGAGCCATACATCAAACCTGGGTATATGAGGCACTTGGGCAGATTTTTTCCTTTCAGATTCCTGAGGGATGAGTTTGCACCACTGATGAAACTCATCATTCGGTATTTCAGTTGCGAGGGCAGATTCTCGCGTCTCTTTGCATACCATGTTCGTTTGTTGATGCACTTCGCGAGGGTACGTATGATGAACATTCCGTACTTCATGTATCGCAACATAGAGAGGATGATGATTTTTGTACAGAAGAAGAGCCCAGCACAGCAGCATAGAAGTATATATCATTACGCTCTGATCAAGATCATAGTGTTACATCAGTTGACACAGCAGGGCATCACTTGGGAGGATTTCATCTCTCCTGACTTAAATATTATACAGCAGCCTCGAGCACCAAAGTATAAAGGGAGAGCCTTCACGACGACATTCTGAGATTGAGCGTATAGTGCTCCATTGTATGTGACATGCGGCGAGCCCGCAGGGCCTTATTTGCAGCTACACGGCGAGTATTATCTCCACAGGGTGGAAGGGGTCTTTCTCGACTCCAGCTACACGGCGAGTATTATCTCCACCCGGGGTGGAAGGGGTCTTGCCGACTCCATCAGCAGAGCGAGTATTATCTCCACATGATGTGGAAGGGGTCTCGCTTTATTCTTCAGCACAGGTACAGATCCAGGACAGGGGCAAGAAGCCCATGCATGATGAGGGCCCATCAGGAGGCCGGGGCACGAATTTCACGATCATTGATGTTGATGCGAGCTCTCCTAGCTCGAAACTGAAAGAGATCATCCAGGAGCAAAGGGCTGAGAATGACACACTAAAAGATAAATTGCAGAAGGCTCAGTGGGTGATAAACTACCTGAAGCAGCGCAACAAATAGCTAGAGGATGAGCACACACTTTATGAGCTGCGGCGAATCCGTGAGGATCGACAATTGGCCCGGAAGAGACCCGAAGACATGACACCAATCGATCGAGATTCTGTACTCACGCATGTTAACATTCATCTGGAGAAGTTTTTGGCAAAGGCCAATAGAGAGAAAGACATGCTTCGCCACATGAAAGGTCATTATTGGGCCCGCATGCATGTCTGCAAAGCAAGAATGAAGATTCTGAAGAGGAGGTTGAGCGAAGCACTAAAACGGCGGAAAAGGCCTGATCCACTCCGGATTTTGGCCGAGGCTTCATTGGCTGGGCATGATACATGATGGAGGGTCTTCGCTTCGAATTTGAGTAAATTCGGAGAAATTTTTGTCATTTTGAAATATTTTGGTCCAAAAACAGATTTTTCCGCTATACGGGTAGCGCGTCGATATGCTCACTTTTGTTCGGGACACTTGCTGAAGGAAATATTTGCATTTTTGGGTTTGTCATGGTAATTTATGCATGCTCAGGCATTTCCGAAGCATTTCATCAGATTTTGGATGGTCAAAAGGCCCAAAAACACCATGAAAACCACCTTGCTGCCACCTTTTGCACCAGCAGGAAGTACTTCTGGGAGAATGAAGTTTTGGAGGGGAAAATGAGCTCCAAATTGGGAAATTCCACTTGGGTTGGATAGCCAACATCTAGGGCTTTCCAACGAGCTATCATGAGCTCAATTTGGATGTCGGGAAGTACTTCAAAATCAGGTTGAAAGGCGCGCTACCCATAGAGATCAGGGGCGCTACCCATAGAGATTTTTGGTCAAATTTTCAACTTCCAGCTCAGAATTTCGGCCAGTTGGGACCAGTTTTGCTTGTGGATGAAATTTTTGGGTTTTTATGATGTAAATTGATGGTTGGCATGTAACTTTGGCTCATTTTTACCTATTCTAGAAGATTCACTCTCAAAAAAGTGAAAATCATGTAAATGAATCAGTTTCCACTCTTTTAGAGGCAAGTTGTTAGCTGCCTAGATTTTAGCTCCTTGATTATAATTTGGTTGAAACTGATCCCTGAAGAAGGAATTCTACCCCTAGAGGCATGGGAGGGGGTTAGAGTGATCTATATATTGTAATTTTTGAGACATTCTACAGGTTGGACTCTTGGGAAGATTTTGGCACACTATTGTACATATTTTTCATATTTTGGCTAAGGAAAGATCAGAGGTTTTGCAGCACCTGTTGGGATTCTTGTGGCTTTCATTTATTGATGGTGTTTTCTCTTAGTTTATTGTAATTTATTTCATTTTTATTGTATGCCATCCCTTCTTATGCTTCTGAAACTAAATGAATGAGTAGATGAGGTTGAATCCATTGTTTACAGTGCTCTGCCTTTGAATTCGTTTAGTTTTACATGTTTTCGCCTGTTTGGAGAGGATCCATGTTCCCTCTTGCCCTCTTCAGATCCTTGTTGTTCTGATCCATCCATATACTCAATCAAAAGCATCAATACTATTGCCTACCTCGCCCCAACTCGAATTCTGCAAAGATCTGGCCTTATCCCCGGACCCAAAATTGTTTTTTCCCATTTCTCCAACAAAAATCCAAAAAATCAAAATCAAACTTACCTATCTCTTTACTAGCCTAAAATCAGTATTCATTGTTCATTATAAGTCATCTCAGCCCCTCTGAAAACCTTTTTCCGAGATATAGACCTGGAGAGAGCCCTCTCCTGTCCTCGTAGGGCTAGCTACGAGCCTGAGCGTGGTTTGATGTAGCCTTGAGTTTTACCTTATTTCAGCCTAAGGTAGATTTGAGCGCTAACAGTATCTATGCCTTCTTAGTATATTATTTTATTACTTTCTCCTTTCCCTTATACTTGATAGAAACTGGTGTAGCTTTAACTATAGGCACATCTTCATTAGGTTGGGTTGTTTTTTCTAAAATAGTCTTATTTATTTGTTTATTTTCTTGCTGCAATTATGCAATCATGAAATGGGCCTTCTTGAATTGTTCTTTCAATTCTGCAACATCCCTTAATTCATCATCAATCACTTCGACTTATGGTATGGTATCCATGGTCTCAAATATTTGTTCCAAGTGCAACCTTTTGGCAGCAGACCTAATGAGAGGTTTCTTAGGGGCACCCACCACCTCTAGACAAAATTCTAGTTTCTTTCATTTATTCTTTCTTGTAGACAACATTGTAGAAGAGGGCCTCTTTACTGAACTTCCAACTAGTGATTTAATTTCCTTTACCAATAGTGATGGTGTCTCTTTCTTGCTCAATGTACTAGTTGGAACATCATGCACTAATTTTAAATAATCAACAAATGATTGCCATGATTGTTTCCTTTTACTAATATCCTCCAAAACTAATAACTTATTTAAGGAAAAATGAAATAGGTTTGGTTTCAATTGACTTTGTTTCCCTTGCACCTTATCATTCATCTTGCAGAGACTCCTAAATAGGTAAAAATGAAAATTTAAGGAGATTTTCCAAGCAAAATGCATAAAAAGTATAAAGTGGTATTGATATACTCTTCCAAAAATTCCCTCACATGTGAAGTACCTTTTAATAACTTGCAAAACATTGATATGGTTTTCCAATAAATTTTCTTTAGGTACAATTAACCCATATTCCTTGTATTTCTATTTAGGTTTCAAAACATCTCTCTAATGGGTGATATCAAGGGGCATGCCCTTGAACCATTGTTCCCCCTAGAAGGGAATATTTGTAGCAACTTCTATTGTGACTTATGTGACTAGAAAGGTAAGTGTTCCATTCTTAGCCTTCAGTCCATCAAAACTCTTTTCAAACTCCTTATTCAATTATAGATTGGACCCTTGAATATTTTCACAAAACCTAATACACCCTACCTGCTCAAAATCCATTTTGATGGTGGGGTCTATGTTAATTAATGTGAGATCTTCTAGACAATACAACCTCCCTTGTTCTTTCTTTCCTCTGGAGTTAACATGATGTTTATTTTATATTAGTGAATAGTTTAGGGTTTAAGGTAAACTTGCTTTGTGTAACCAATGTAAGAGTGATGACAAGAAAGATTCCCCAAATTCAATCCTCTGATGATAATTAAAAATAAAAATTTACACAAGAGACTAGTTAACACAAAACTCCTTCAGAAAACCCTAAAAAAATATTGCAAATGTTTGATACTGATGGGAGAAAATTTGAAAGTACATGTGCATCACCAGAAATGTAGCGCAAGGTAATGAGCTTCAAACGTTTCTTAGGCACAAATAGTTAGGGTGGGAGGCTTAAATTCCTTTTAAACACATGGAAAACCTTTCATATGTAAGGAAAATGAGGCCTTGACCATGAAAAATGAAGAATATAAAGTATTGTGTGGAAGCGTAGAAATTAGGAGACAATGCAACGAACTGAGGAAAGTGCAGTGATTTGGGGAAAAACACAGCAAGACACAAAAACGTGTCAAGGATGAATTAACTAATTTTTGCAGGTTTTCTATGATTTTTTCTAGCTCATACATGCCATATGGAATTCATTCACAACCAAGGAAGAGAAAATATCTTTAGTTTTCACATGTTAGAGGAGTTTGATCTTCGAATTAGCAAGAAATGTAAAAATGTGTTGAAACGTAGCGCCCCTGCCTCCTTTGCGCAAAAACATAGCATGATCACACCACAAGCTTCTGATGTGAATTAAAAAGAACTGAGTGATGTTGGATGAAGGTATCAATGAAAATATCCTCCCAAAGAAGCCTGAAGTGGATTTTATGGTGGAAAACTCAGTTTCAAATTCTAATGATGAATGTGCAGCACCTTGTTTAGAAGCACAATGCATGGAAAAGCGTAGCATACCATTCTTTTCACCATTGTACGCTTTCTGAGGCCATGAAAACTCATGAAACTACATATAAACTTACTCAAAAAACTACAAATATGTGCCCAATCCTTTCTCATGATTGCTTTGATATAAATTGAACTCTAGACTTAGGTGACTAACCCATAATGATCAAAATTTTTGATGACATGACCCCTCACTACTATTCCATGGTGACCAATGACTACCTATGATTTTCCCTTTAATAATTATCATTCATGACATTAGACATTTGAACCTTTAGAAAATTATACAGGCTTTGCATGGCACTCAACCCCAATCTAGACCTTTTGAAACCATAATTGTTGAAAATGCAACAAGATGATGGAGCTTAGTGAAAAGAAGTCGCCTTCACTAAGTGGGCCCGCAGGCTATTTTTGGCACAAAGTCTATTTTTAGACTATGTCTATTTTTAGACATATGGATCATGGTCTATGAGTTGCAGGAAGCTATTTATGGATGATTGGTCGAGTTGGTAAAAATAGATGGACCTCTATTTTTAGACATTGGGCGGTTTCTATTTTTAGACTGTCGGGCTAAAAATAGAACAGTCAAATATTATTAACCCTTAATAATATTTAGACTATAAACATTATCTTATCCTCTTGGGGCACTTCAGTTTGATGCTTGGATGTGGCACATGCAGCTGACAGAAGGAATTACGCTATTCCTAGGGGTTAGTTGAGCTATTGCATGGTTGACTTCAGTTAGAACTCATGTGGCAGAGTTTGGTGGAGTTGATGAGACAGTTGGTGGAGTTGTGTTCGGTTTAACTTAGTTGAACTAGTTGTATTTAGTCTAATTGATAAATACACTAGTGATGAGTGGTGTGAATTAATTATTAATTAATTCACTAATTATTAACTCATAAATCAACTAAAGAATACATCAGTTAACTGCAATGCATGGACAGTTCAGTGGAGACCAGTGTTAGAGGTGGGTGAAAGGGTGAGTCTACTATCGGTTGTGACTATAGCTGTGCATGAGATTTGCACACACATTGATTGAGATTGCCAATGAGGATTGCGCAGTACAAGCCAAGGGGATTCGAACTTGGATCTCATTCATTCTCATCTTGGATTGCGCAGTAGAGGCAGGCAGACAAGTGGAAGAGATTTGAACTTGTGACTTGTTCATATCTGAGCTAGTTTGTGTGTAGCATGTGAGATAGTGCTGAGAGCTGTGAGGAGCTTTGTGCTATGTATTTTTACATGTTCTCTATCATTATAATATACAGATAGTTGGGGGTTTTCAGCTGTAAGCTTTCCCCATTACATACTGTGTTATATGTGTGCTTGATTATGTTTTAATGTGTGCATGCAACTGCTTCTATTTCCGCAAATTGATGATCAATTGTAGAAGAGGTTATGTATTATGCATGAAGCTCAAATAGTGTGTAATCAGGATAATCTCGGTGAATAATTCAGTTATTATTCAAATTTCTACATGGTATCAGAGCGAAAATTGATCATCGGATCTATTACAGTGATTACATTTTATTTCAGTAGACAGAGTCTGTAAGCGGGCCAGGTAGCCTCTCGATCCATCCTTTCTTTGAAAGGTGATATATCCAGTAAATTCCCCTACAGTCGATCTCTGTGCTAGAAATATTTTGTTCTCACAGATCAGGAGCGGTTGAGTTTTGAGCTGGTGGAATTCGAATTTGCAGCAGTGTGTTCTTGGTGTCGAAGTCAAAATGTCTTTCAACGGATTGCGATTGGAGTATGCCCTTGAGGGCAGCTCGAATTATGTTGCATGGAAGGACAGGATGGAGGCGGTGTTAGATGACAATGGGTTGAAGGAGTTCATAGATGCTGAAGTCCCAAAGCCTACTAATGCTGCTCAAGTTGAGGCTTGGCAAAAGAAGACAGCAAAATGTCGAAGGATTTTGTTGGAGGGCGTGAAGGATCACATTGTATCCAGCCTGCATGGAAAAGCTTCTCCATACTTGATGTGGAAAGCGTTGACAGATTTATTCCAAAGCAAGAGCGACCAGAGGAAGTTGGCGCTCAAGGATAAACTCAGAAACATAAATATGGAGAAAGGCGACAGTATGCCCAAGTACCTCATGAAGTTCACCCAATGCAGGGATGAACTGGGAAGTGTGGGGGTGACTGTAGATGAAGAGGACTTGGTGGACTTGGCTCTCCTTGGTCTTCCGAAGAGTTGGCATTCCTATCAGGACTCTGTCAATGGTCGGGAGAAATTGCCAGGATGGGAGCGACTTTGGTCGGATCTTGTGTAAGAGGAGATAAGGCGGAGTACCGGGGACGGATCTTCATCAAAGAACTCTAATGAAAAGAATTTCACTTTGGTTGCCAAAGCAAAGAAGGGGAAGAGCAAGAAAGCTTCTCATTCTGGTGCGAAAGGCAAGAAGCAGGACATGTCCAAGGTGAAGTGCTTTCACTGTCACCAACACGGACATTATGCCACAAATTGTCCATAAGAAGAAGAAAATAAGCAAAATTGCTAGATGCGAGCGGGAGGAGCTATAGCCTCGCGAGTTTGAGCTGGATTTTTTGGCGATCGCATGCTTGGTCTCAAAGTGTGATGGGATCAGGTGGTTCTTTGGACGGTGGTGCATCTTTTCACATGACGGGAGATCGAGATTTGTTTTTCTAATGCGGATGAGAAAGATCTTGGAGTGGACATCGAGATGGGCGATGATGGTAGATACGGTGCGGCCGGTATTGGTAGATACAGTGCGACCGGTATCAGTACCATTTCCTTTGAGAGGGAGTCTGGTAAACCCTTCGTATTGAAGGAAGTGATGCATGTTCCGGGATTGAAGAAGAATCTGATCTCTGTGGCGATGTTAGAAGACAAGGGGTATGATGTTGTCTTCAGCGAGGGAAAGGCTTTCCTGCGCAGTAAGACAACTGGAGAAACCCGGAAGATAGGGGTTCGAGTCAAGAACCTTTATCAATTGCAAGTAGATGGTTGCGCAGCAATGGCATGCAAGGCAGAAGGAGTGGTGAGCCGGGATGATGGCGAGCTGTGGCACCGGAGATTGGGCCACCTTCACCATGGAGCTTTGAAGATACTGCAGCAGATTTCTACTGGGCTTCCTAAAGGCACTCTTGTGCAGTCAGATCAGTGCAAGGGGTGTACCTTGGGAAATTTTTTGAAAGCCACCTTTCACGAGAAGGATAGTCGCGCCACGACGATCCTTGAGAGAATTCACACAGACGTGTGTGGACCTTTCTCAGTAGCTTCGACAGCAAAGCACAGGTACTATGTGATCTTTGTTGATTATTTTTCTCGGAAGTGCTGGATCTTCTCCATGCAAAAGAAGAGCGATACATACTCAAAGTTCTGTGAGTTCAAGGCGCTGGTTGAGAAGGAATCGGGGAAGCAGGTGAAGGCTCTTAGGAGCGACAATGGTGGTGAATTCATCTCTGGCGAATTCAAGGACTTTTGCAGCGCAGAAGGAATTCAAAGAGAGCTCATAGCACCTCATAACCCACAGCAGAACGAGGTTGCTGAGCAGAAGAACAGAACGATCGTGGGTGCTGCACGGGCGATGTTGCATGATCAGGGCCTACCCATTCACTTGTGGGCGGAGGCATGCAATACTGCAGTATATGTGCAGAACCGTTGTCCTCATAGGATACTTGGCATGAGTACACCCAAGGAGGCGTTTTCTGGTAAGAGGCTTGATATTTCCCATTTGAGGATTTTTGGTTCACCTGTTTACATTCATGTGACGAAGGATGCCAGGAAGAAGTTGGAGCCGATTGCGGAGGTTGGGATATTTGTGGGGTACACTGATACGCCCCACAACTATCGTGTGTATTTTCCAGACAGTCGCAATATTGTTGTGCGACGGGATATCAAATTTCAGGAGGAGAAAGCCATGAAGTGTTCGCTTGAGAGGGAGCCACACTTGCATGCAGATGAGGAGCTATTAGTTCCTAAGGATGAGCTTCAGGATGTGGATCAGCCACAAGAGGAAGTTCATGGAGTGGAAGAGACCACTCATGTAGCGCCAACCATCAGAGGGCGCAAGCACACTACAGAAGCTGAGCGACTGGCTCAAGATGCAGAGAAGGTTGTAGGACCACCTACAGCACAGTGCAGACAGAGACAGTCACTGGACCGGTACACTGGATACATGGCTCTTGTGAGAAAATGTGTCGTGACAGAGCCATCCTCTTTCGAGGAAGCTGTGGAGGACCCCGCATGGGTATATGCCATGGTGGAAGAGTATGATTCGATTGTCAGAAACAGTGCATGGGAGATTGTCCCAAGACCAGAAGGGAAATCAGTGGTGGGTTCGAGATGGATCTACAAAGTGAAGCAGGCGGCTGATGGGAGTGTGGAGAAGTACAAGGCAATATTTGTTGCCCGAGGCTTCTCACAGATAGAGGGGATCGATTATGAGGAGACCTTTGCACCTGTCGCAAGGTACTCTTCCATACGGACGATCCTAGCTCTCTCAGCACAGATGGGGTGGCACATCCATCAGATGGATGTGAAGACTGCGTTCCTCAACGGAGTCATTGAGGAGGAGGTGTACATAGAGCAACCCGAAGGTTTCGAGATCTTCAGCAGTGAGTCGCATGTGTGCAGACTCAAGAGAGCACTGTATGGGTTGAAACAAGCACCTCGTGCTTGGTACACACGGATAGACAGTTATTTCACCGGACTTGGATTCTCCAAGAGTGAGGCGGATCCTAACCTGTACCAGATTGTGGTGGAGGGGAAGTTGCTGATCATTGTACTTTATGTAGATGATCTGATTTTGACAGGTGATGAGCTGTTGATACTTTCATGCAAGGAGGATCTTGCAAGAGAGTTTGAGATGAAGGACTTGGGCCTCCTTCATTATTTCCCGGGATTGGAAATTTGGCAACGCAGTGATGGACTATTTGTTTCTCAGGGTAAGTATGCCCGAGAAATATTGGAGAAGTTCAACATGCATGGCTGCAAGCCTGTTGATACTCCTCTTCTTGGAGGTTGGAGGAAGGAGGATGCTACTTCAGCGGAGGTAGTGGATGCCACTGTTTATCGACAGTTGGTGGGGTCGCTTATGTATCTGGTCAATACACGACCCGATATATGCTATGCTGTTAACCAGCTTTCGCAAGCTATGGTTAAGCCTACCAAGCTCTTCTGGAAGGCAGGCAAGCATGTATTTCGTTATCTTAGTGGCACATCGGGATATGGTCTATGGTACAGACAGGAGGATGGAGCGAAGCTTTCCGGCTTCACTGATGCAGATTGGGCAGGGAGCCCAACGGACCGAAAGAGCACATCTGGAGGAGTTTTCAGCATTGGGTCGACAGCAGTTTCCTGGTATAGCAGGAAGCAGAGATCCGTGGCACTCAATTCAGCAGAGGCCGAGTACATGGCAGCAAGCTTGGCTGCATGCGAGGCTATTTGGATGAGGAAGATCCTCGTTGGATTGTTCGGGTTGCATTTGGAGCCTACAGTGATTTATTGTGATAACCAGAGTTGCATTAAACTCTCGGATAATCTAGTATTTCATGATAGATCCAAACACATCGACATCAGGTACCATCATATCAAAGATTGTGTTCAGCGGAGAATCATGTTACTTTCATATGTTCCCACGGAGGATCAGGATGCTGACATCTTGACGAAGGCGCTCACCAGGAGCAAGTTCGAATTCCACAGAGGCAGGATAGGGGTTGCAGATAATCCATATCTTGTTGAGAGGGAGTGTTGAAAATGCAACAAGATGATGGAGCTTAGTGAAATGAAGTCGCTTTCACTAAGTGGGCCCGCAGGCTATTTTTGGCGCAAAGTCTATTTTTAGACTATGTCTATTTTTAGACATATGGAGCATGGTCTAGGAGTTGCAGGATGCTATTCTTGGATGATTGGTCGAGTTGGTAAAAATAGATGGACCTCTATTTTTAAACATTGGGCGGTTTCTATTTTTAGACTGCCGGGCTAAAAATAGAACAGTCAAATATTATTAACCCTTAATAATATTTAGACTATAAACATTATCTTATCCTCTTGGAGCACTTCAGCTTGATGCTTGGATGTGGCACATGCAGCTGACAGAAGGAAATACGCTTTTCCTAAGGGTTAGTTGAGCTATTGCATGGTTGACTTCAGTTAGAACTCATGTGGCAGAGTTTGGTGGAGTTGATGAGACAGTTGGTGGAGTTGTGTTCGGTTTAACTTATTTGAACTAGTTGTATTTAGTCTAACTGAAAAATACACTAGTGATGAGTGGTGTGAATTAATTATTAATTAATTCACTAATTATTAACTCATAAATCAACTAAAGAATACATCAGTTAACTGCAATGCATGGAAAGTTCAGTGGAGACCAGTGTTAGAGGTGGGTGAAAGGGTGAGTCTACTATCAGTTGTGACTATAGCTGTGCATGAGATTTGCACACACATTGATTGAGATTTCCAATGAGTATTGCACAGTACAAGCCAATGGGATTCGAACTTGGATCTCATCATTATTCATCTTGGATTGCGCAGTAGAGGCAGGCAGACAGGTGGAAGAGATTTGAACTTGTGACTTGTTCATATCTGAGCTAGTTTGTGTGTAGCATGTGAGATAGTGCTGAGAGCTGTGAGGAGCTTTTGTGCTATGTATTGTTACATGTTCTCTATCATTATAATATACAGATAGTTGGGGGTTTTAAGCTGTAAGCTTTCCCCATTACATACTGTGTTATATGTGTGCTTGATTATGTTTTAATGTGCGCATGTGACTGCTTCTATTTCCCCAAATTGATGATCAATTGTAGAAGAGGTTATGTTTTATGCATGAAGCTCAAATAGTGTGTAATCATGATAATCTCGGTGAATAATTCAACTATTATTCAAATTTCTACAATAATAGTCAAGCCATCATGACTGATATTTACAATTTTACCTCAGATAAATAGAAAGACTAACATGAATAAGATCTCTATAATATAGGACTCTAACAGTATATACCAAAAAATTTATGGGATAAGGGATACCCTTTCTTTCTTTTTCTTTTTTTTTAAGAAATATTTATTTTAATTATTCCAACTGGAAAATGTGCCATAACCCTTGCATTCAAAGATTGTTCTTCTTCATCAACATTCCAATTTTTTTCAAAAAATAGTCTATTTCTACCTTTCCTTTTCCTAGCTATAATTCTAACTAAATTTATTTTGTAGAGCCTCTAGAAGACTCCATTATATTCAAAAAAATTGAAAAACATTTAAAACTAAAAAAAAAATTGTTGAGTGTTTCCTTCCTTTTCAACTTGGGGGCTTCTTTCTTGTCCAACTTGTTCTTCTTCCATCTGTTGAGTGACAATATTTTCCATGATCTGCTCCATGGGCTTGTAAAGTTGTGGAGCTTCCTACATCCCATATTGAGGATTTTCAGAGATCCCATGCACCTCTTTAAGTATACCTAGAGTCGTTGTTTCAATCATCAACTTAATATTTTTCACTTTTAAAGCTATGTTATCCACCTTTGTAACCAAATTATCCACTTTCATCTTGAGTCAATCCATGTCCTTGTGCAACTCTTGAAATTTCCTTGTTATCAGAACTAAATTGGAACATGCTTCAAATGCCACTTGATCACCTGACTTAGCAACAAGGGCTGAGAAATCCACCATAATTATTTCCAATTGCTCCTTAATGTCTTCTCCATGATTGTCCCTGCTTGAATTTTCCATGCTAAATGCATGGGGGATTCACTCAATGAACCTCTGACATAACACGTGCATTCGTGGCATAATAAAAAAACACCCTTAATTTGGATACATATTGGAAAATACCTATAAAAGTCACTTTATTTAACCCTCTACCAATACGAACCCAATACACCTTCCCAATTTAAAAAACCCCAGCTTTCACTAGATATTGTAGGTATCCATTTTTTATTAACATTTTTTATACCCCTTTATACTTTTTCATTAATTTTAAGCTCTATTTTTTATAAAAAAACATATAAAAACCCTTTACCCCCTATTATATGCTCAATATATTTTGTCATTTTTCATCAATATATATCCCCCAATATGAATGCACGTGGTATGGTATTACTCCTCTAGTGAAGCCCCTACGACTACAGGATGCTCATGCTCTAACACAAACCAATGATAATTCCATTACCAATAAACACCACTTATATTTCTTAACACGGACGCTTATATCTCTAGCATCAGTCTCTTTGCATTCAATTATATTGTCTCATCCCTGGGCTATCCTAACACATATTTGCATCACTACAACCTTCTCTTTTATACCAAATTCATGTAAGAGTGTTTGCTCTAGATATAATGGAGTACTGACCTACATTCCCTGGATGCAGAGCATAAATTCACTTGAGGTGATTCTCCACCTAGCCATTAGCATGGTAGTATTTACCTCTCACTCCCATTTGGTTATTCTTCCACCGCAATCCAACTTTCCATATTGTCGTCTGTTAGGACTCTTCACTATCATGATACTAGCATTTTCATTAAGTGGCATGACATACCTTGATTCCATTCTAATCAGACTCTCGAGGGATTTTAATTGAGATGTGATGTTCCCTTTCATGTTTAATTTGATGGTCATGGGATATGAAAAATATGTGGGTCTCCTTCATCTTGAATGATTATCCCTTTCTATAGATTTTCTCCATTATTAGCTTGTTCATCAGCACCTTTATTATTTTCCCTTTTAATGTGGAAGAAAGCAATGAATTTGAACTTTTGAATTTGAAACCATATTTTGGAATACATCAGAGGTAGGTCCTTTTCTATTTGACCTTAGATTTTGTGGATCTTTTGAATAACTATCATTGAATCACCAAATAATATTAAATGAAAAATACCCTTTGATATTTCAATCTCCAATCCTTGCCAAAGGGCTACAGCTTCCACTTGGTTGTTTGATGCTTTTCCTAGCCCTTAGGAGAATTTCAACTCTATTTCTTCATTAGGGCGATAGATAACCCCTCCCTCTCTTGCCTCCACCTGATGAGGGGCACCATTTCTTGAATTTGATATTGCATTTAATTTCTTCCAACCAACCCTTGGTGGTACTAAGCTTGGAAATAAAATTCTCGTACAACCTAGTCGCAACAACCCTCAACTCAAGGAACCATTATCTATTCTAGCCTCTTCCATATATTTTTCCTAGGAATGGTGTCAAAATATTTTCTAAAGTCAACAAAACAACAAAATATATAAATTTTTTTATTGTGACATTCCTATACAATGATACTAAGTGTAAAAATATGGTCCACAATTGAGCTTTGTCTCTTAAAACTAGCTTTCCCTTTAGCCCTTTTACCATGGATTTCAATCCAAAGGCTTATATTCTTTTCCAAAAAGAATCCATACAACTTGGCCAAAATCTAGCCAATCATAATGGTCCTATAATTATAGAGAATGTTAAGATAGGAACAATGAGCCTTTGCATCCAAGGGTTAGGGAAACTTTGATTCATTTCCAAATTGAAAAGCTTATGTATGTGAGGGATGAGTATAAACCCTCCCATTTTAAAAATTTCATCTTGGTATTCTTAAATATCCCTACGTCTCCTTAATAAGGGACACCCTTTCTTGACTCTGATATTGCATTTAATTTATTTTGACCAACACTCACTGGTCCTAAGCTTGTAAATAACATTCTAGTTTAGTCTATTCACAATAATCCTCAACTCGAGAGGAACCATTATCTCTTCTATCATCTTCCATATCAAGGATGCCTATTTTTAGAGAACATCTCATATTGTGCATTTATTATACTGTAAAATATGGTTTCCCCCTTGAAAATGGTTCTCAATCACTCTTCCCTTTCATTATGAAGGTATGAAGTTACTTATATTTCTACTTTTATGCTATTTTGGTGTTTGGTGCAAGCATTTTTCAAGCCATATGATCCTTGAGTTTAGCATCTTCAAAAAATTCATCTTTTCATTTCACACACGCGCGCGTGCGTGCATGCACACACACACATATAATTTTCATGCATACATGCATACATATATATAATTTTCAAACAATGAAACTTAGGAAATATCAGAAATTATTCAAACTTATGGAATTTTAAAAATATATATATTAGGATAACATAAATGGAAATTTTAGATTCAAAAGGTATATAAATTTCATGCTTATATCAAGTCTAATGCTAGACTATAAAATAATGTCTAAACCAAGGTTTTAAAAAGGTATGTTAAATTGAAACTTACATTTTTTTATTGGAAGATATATTTGAGTTGATTCAAAAGGAGTGGTAAATAGGTATAGAGGATAAATATAATTAGATATTATTTTTGTCTTGCATGGAAAGATTTGATGGAAAATTTCTACCCATTTTAAACCTCTAGAGAACTGGTGCCATGATTTATAAAGAATTTAAAGACTTATATAATTGTGTATCCCAATTTAGGAACCAAAGTTAATGACATGGATGATAATGTGTCAAAAAAAGTTGATTTTTCCTATTAAAAATAAACATTTAAAATATAAATTGAAAATAAATTAGATGAAGTAAAAGATGGAAGTTTAAAATAAAATGGAAAATTTTATGGATCAATGACATGGACCGATTAAAAAATTTCATGGAAGTTATGATCTTACATACCTTGGATGAGAGATACCATAAAAGTGATATTGTGACCAAAGTAAATCATGAAAATAAGGGGAAAGAAATTTTCGAACCTCAGTCACATATGGGGAACATATTAAGTTCATAATTGGAGAACATGAAGATTGAGGCTCAGAAGCGTGATCATTCATCACTTCACATCAACATCAATGGTAGTTCAACTAGGGACTGAGGAACTATTTAATTTGCAAAATTAATATGAGTAAGTTTGATGTTAAAAATGCTATAATATAGATATTCTAGATTGAGTACTTTTTTGATCTACACTAAATACGTATTTTACAAAAGGTAACTCTGGCATCCTTTTATTTATAAAGTGATCAATTAGTTTGATACCAATGCACTCATGTATGAAAAAAGGATTATCTTGTCTCAATCATTTTTTTACAAATTAAATTATATCACATTATGGGGATACTAAGAGCAACATATTATTTAGTCAACAGATAAATCTTTCACAAATAGGTATGATTACCAGGCACAATTAATGATTTCAAAAGTTGAGTATTAAAGTAAAGAAACTCCAAAGAAATATGTTAGATCTCGTTATGGGAACTTTAAGGGGTATATTCATGAGGTGAATCTCTTGGATTCTAAATACTTGGAGGATGCTTTCAATGTGGCAAGTAAAGTTAAAATTAAAAAAAAGTATGGTTATTGGAATGACGACCATCAACAACTATAGAGAGCACTATGCTCCCTCTCCTAACCTCACTCAACCTATAAGGTTGATACCTTATAAAAATGATGAAATAAAAGAAATATCATTATGATGGTTTTAATCATTTGTGGTTATTAATTAAAGAAGAAAGACTCAGATTATTCACAGTGTTACCAGAAAATTGTTGACGTTTCGAATCCCAACAGGGATCCATCCTCAGGACATAAATTATTGAATGAATGTTTTCAATTGTGACAAAAAAAAATTATAAGGAGCATAAATGTGGTAATAACAGATTAATCTATATTTATTTTGAATATGAAGAAGATGAAAAACTTGAAACAACCCAAGATTTAGAATTCTAAGAGCCTACTCCAACCATATCTTGTCATGCAATGGATAGCATCAACACTCCTCAAAGTCTCAAAATAGATGGATATATCAAAAAGAATAAGATAACAATGTTGATTGATTATGGTATGTAGATGGAGGTACCATGAATTGTTCAAGGAAGTGCCATAGTATTAAGCTCACTATGGGAGAGTATTTATTGGATAGTCTAGTGATTACAATCCAAATGAGTCCAATGATTGCAATCCAAATGGGTGGTGTTGATGTTGTATTATATGTCAAATGATTATAACAATTGGGAATGGTAGCTCTTAATTTTAAGTAACTTTTCATGAGTTTATCCTCAAAATACAAGGAACTAGAACTCAATGATATCTAAGGGGAATCCTCTAAAGTGATAATATACAATAACATGAAAATTTGCTTAAAAAAGGGACATCATGGTGTAATTGAACAATTGTGTTTACAAAATGTTCAAATGTCTAGCCTATCTATTCCCATGGATCTTCAAAAAAATTCCAACAATCATTCCAAGCTATTTAGAGATAAGCTTAAGGATATTCCACCCATGACCATGGTATTCATTTCTAACTAGGAATTCTACCACCTAACATCAAACCTTACAAGGACTTATATGCACAAAAGAGTGAGATTAAGCACATCGTTCAAGAAAAGTTAGATGGTAACAACATTCAACCTAACCAAGTTGATTTCTCTTCACCAATGATGAAAGTTTATAAAAATTAAGGTTCATGGTGTATGTGTCCATATTACAAAGAAACCAACAAAATAGCTATCAAAAATCAGTTTCTTATTCATATCATTAATGAATTATTAGTTGAAATACAAGGAGAAATTTTATTTATTAAGCTTGATCTCCATTTTGTATATCATCAAATTAAATTTAAGCAGCAATACATAGGCAGCAATACATCCCAAAAATAGTGTTTAAAACACATGAATACCGTTATTATTTTTTGGTGATGTTGTTTGGCCTTGTTAATGTATCTTCCACATTTCAAAGCTTTATGAATTCTATTTTCAATCCTATCCCCAAAAAAATTGTATTACTATTTTCGTATGATATACCAATATATATCAATTCGTGGGAAGAGCATATACAACATGTTGATAGGTTCTTAAAACTTAGGAGCAACAAGTATATTCCAATCCTTCCAAGCTTACCTTTCGATTTTATGAAGTGGAATATTCAGGTTATATTTTATATCATTAAGGTGTTAAAGTGGACCCTAATAAAATTAAATTTATGATGAAAAAATAAGCTCTCAAAACCTTGAAGAATGTTAGAGGATTGTTAGGATTGATAAGATATTACCACCGTTTTTTCAAGAATTATAGTTAAATAGTATCACCTCTCACAACAATATTGAAAAATGAGACATTTTCTTAACTCAAGAAGAAACCAAATATTTTGAAAATCTTAAGGAGGCTATGTGTACAGCTCTTTCCCTAGAAATACACAATTTCAAAAAAAATGTATTTTTATGGAGTGTGATGCTTCAAGGCATGGAACTGGTGTGGTTTTAATGAAAGAAAGAATACCCCTTGAATTTTAAAGAAACCAACTCAAACACATTTGACAAAACAATTTGTGTCAATACTCACTTCAAGTAAAAATATATCATGATAGTCTTAAGTGTGTCTTGGAACAATGATTATCTTTGTAAATGGAATAAATATGGGTTATAAAAACTCTTGATTGTGACTTTTAAATTATCTACAAAAAGGGGAAAAAATATTGGTAGATGCACTTTCAAGGAAAAAACAAGACACAAAGGGCTTATTTTGTGCTATTCCCATTCTACAAAATGATCGAATGTAAGAAGCAAGGATATAATGAAAGAAATATTATAGGGTATGCATGATTATTCAAGAATGGGGCTAAGTGAATTGGATAAGTTTGTATGGAATAAAAATTAATTGTGATATCAATATCAATTATATTTATGTAAGACTTCCCAAGTCAAACAAAAGTTGCTTTTGTAATTGCACACTTCTCTTATAAAAGGAAATTTAGGATTCCTAAAATCTTACCATGACATCATGAATGAATTATCTGTGAAGGTATTTAAACTAGTGTTTAATATTTTATGTTTGAATGTTTGGTTTTCCAATACAATGAAAGATATATGATCAAGACCTTGGGTATTATAAAGCATTATCCATACCAATTCAACGTGGGGAATAGGTATCAATGGATTTAATATAGGTCTGCCCAAGTTTTAAGGAAAGAGGGGAAAAGGTCTCAATGGATTTTATTATAGGTCTACCTAAGTTTGAAGGAAAGAGTGTAATCATGGTAGTGGTGGATCAACTCAAGTATGCCCATTTTTTCTCTCTTTCTCTTCCTTTTAAGAAAAATACAATAGTTGCAACATTCATGGAAACAACTCAAAATATACATGGAATATTGAAGATTATTGGAAGCAATAGAGATCCCATTTTCATTAATAAGTTTTGGACTAAATTATTTTCTTGTTTGAGGACTCAATTGGATCATATATCCTCTTATCATCCTCAATACAATGGGAATAATAAGCTTGTGAGTAAATACCTAGAATGATATCTTCATTTCTTTGCATCTAATAAATAGATAAAATAGATATAGTGGCTATCATTGGCGTAACAGTGGTATAAAACGACATTCCATACTTCATCAAAATGTCCCAATTTATGGCACTTTATGGTTATCATTCTTCAGCCATCACATCACCCTTGAAATTAAAAGTGAAGGTTAAAGTAGTGTAAATCACATAGAGCACCAAGAATAGATTCTCCAAATATGAATAAAAACTTACCTATAACAAAAAATAGGATGAAACAATAGGTAGATCAACTTTGCAGTGAAATGGAATTTCAAGTGGGGGATTGGGTATTTCTAAGAATATAACCATACAAAGAAATGTACCTAAAGCAACAAAAGAAGAATAATCAATTAGCACCCAAGTACTATGCTCTCTATGAGTTGCTGCATAAGATTGGAAGTGTGGCTTAGAAATTGGAGTTGCTTCCATATTCATGTGTACATTCAGTCTTTCATGTTTCTTTCTTAAAGAAGGTGTAGGTCCCTATAATACTAATGTAGGGCCCCTTATTTTTATCGTTCATGTAGCCCCCTTATTGTTATTTTTGTGACCATGTATCCCCCATATTATTATTTTTATGCCCCATAGAAACCCACTATTATTATTGTTTTTCCCTTACATTATTATTGTTATGTTGGCTTTGATTATATTGCGACCCCTTAGACTCCTACATATACCGAGGTATTTTCATTTGTATCATCCAATAATTGTTTATTTATATGATGTAAAAGAGGTTTCCCCTCGAAGAGGCTAATTTTCAAGTCTTTGATCTATCTTTTCTTCTGTTTGTGATATGGTTGCATAACATTTCGTATCAGAGCTTTGGATTCTAGGGTTTCCCTGCTTCAAACAGGTCATATTGGAATTTTTGCTATAATTTTTTTCTACGAAGATTCAGATGTTCAAATTTTGAACAGGTTGAGAAGAAACATTTTTGAGCATCGTGTAAATATTTTATATCTTGTTTCACTATATTTTGTGAGATAAGGTCCAAAGAAGTTAGGATTTTTCCATGCTCCATAATTCAGTCTCAAACAAATGACCTAGGGAAAATTGTCATAACTTTCTCATCAAGTGTCGGATTTTAATTTCATAAAAATTTACTAAAATTAAATTTACTTTAGTTTCTCATGTACCAATTTCAATTCCAAAGGATGAAACAATGACATGTGGAATCATATACAAGTTTTCTCTACTAAATTATCCCATAATTAGGCCATCGTGGGAGGTTTGGCATAAATTTACCTTGAAGAATCCAATATTGGTCTGACTTGTGGAATTTGAAATAAGACTCATAGGTATACCATAGGATGAAATTGCATACCTTGAGAGTCTAAAATTATATAGATACAACAATTTCAAGATAGAAATCCTAAAAGCAATAAAATTGTGCGTATTGTTTTTTAAATTTTGCATAACTTTTATTTGAAAAATCAACTTGAAGTGATTCAAAGGGAATAATGAAGAAAAAATATTTTTATTTGATTCCATAATGTCTCAAAACAAAAAAATTGATACACCTAGTAAGAAACTAGAAAGCTCTACTATGACGCATGAATAAGAGGAAAAAAATGCAATATGATATATCAAAATTAGAAGACCAAGTGCAACAAATTTTCTCTCACAAAGAGTAACCAAAAATGAACTGGAAGCTAAGATGGATGGTTTAGAAGAAAAAATAAAATGAAACATGGAATGTTTTAAAGATGGTTTAAAAAAATACATGGAAGCTAGGATATATGGTTTGAATAATGGTTAAAATAAAACATGGAAGGTTTTAAGGAAGGTTTGACAAAGTTGTTACAATAATTTATTCTTCCTAGTGGTGAAAAGGTACTCCATGAAAATTAGGATGAGGACAAAAGGAATATGAAATATTATTTTAGATACTCCATCATTGAGTTTAATACCCACCACATTCCAAAGATAGATATGAGGAAGTTTGATGGCAAGTATTCGGTAACATGGATACTACATATGGGGGAATTTTTTATCTACATGATGTGTCACACACATAAAAGGTACACATTGCATCTTTATATTTAGAACAAAATAATTTTGTGTGGTATAGATGGATTTTTTCTCCTAAATAAATTATCACTTGAACTATTTTTGTGGAAGAATTAAGAACACATTATGAGGATACAAAGAGTAATACCTTCTTTATCCAATTGATAAATCTCAAACAAAGGGGTTCAATGGCTGAGAACATTGAGGACTTCCAAAGATTTAATCAAGGTAAAAGATATTCCATAGGAGCATAGGATTGATTTATTCATAGGGAATTTAAAGGATAACATGAAACATGAGGTTTTCCTTTGGGAACCTGATTCATTGGAGAAGACATTCAAGGTGGAAATAAAAGTTGAAAGAAAAATTATGGCAATAAGGAAGTCTACCACTCACAACTATAAATATGGGAGTGTTGTTGTTCCTAGCCTCCCACAACCTACAAGGTTGAAACCACAAAAATTGGAGGAAAATTTATCAAAAGGGATTTGTTATAGTTGTGATTTAAAATACACTAAGGGTCCTAAGTGTGTTGAGAAGAAATTATTTTACATAGATTGTGAAGCAGAGGAAGAAAATGAACTAGAAACATCAAAAGAAGAGGATATACACTAGGAACCAACCCCAAAGAAAGAAGAAGTGAATCTGAGCATATATTGTAATTCATTGGCAAGAATTACCACTCCTCCAACTCTCAAGATAGAAGGATATATCAGGAAAAAAAAATTAATAGTGTTGATTGATTCTAGTAGTACCCACAATTTTATTCAATGTAAGATAGCCAAGGAATTGATTTTTTTTCTATATCTAGCACTGGAGTGTCAAGTGAGGGTTGCAAATGGAGGAAATATAAATTTCTTGGGGAAGTTTCATAATATCAATCTAACCATGGGGGATTATGTATTGAATATTATAGTGCTTTCCATTCCAATGGGTGGTGTTGATGTTGTATTATGAGTCCAATCTTTACAATATTTGGAGATGATAAATTTTAATTTTCAAGAACTTTTCTTGAAATTTTCTTGGGAAGAAAAGGAAATTGAATTAAGGGGCATCGTAGGGAAACCAGGGAAGTTAATAAGCTCTAATGGAATGACAAATATTTTGAAGAAATAATAGCAAATCGTAATTTCAAAATTATGCTCATTGAATTTTCAAACATCAAAATAATTTGTTTCTTAAGATATCCAAAAAATATTGTACAATCATTCAAAGTTATTTGACACCCTAATTTGAAAGTGATAGATTAAGTGTTGAGGTAATTTGATTAGTTTTTCATTAATATTGATTGTTAACTGAAGAGAACTTTAAAGTGAAAGGCGACGTAAACTAGCAACAAATAAATCATTAAAATACATCATAAAATAGAGATAAGAAGAAGCAAACAATTGATTACGAAGTTCATCCCTAGTGGACTACATCTCCGGGTCCACTTTCAAGTGGGCGTCTGCTTTATTAGGATTGATCCAAGGAAGTATTTACACAGAAAATACACTAGACTGCTCATGCTCACAGGAAATTCTGGTCACTGACGACAAAAATCTCTCTCTCTCAGCTTTCCAACGCCTATCTCTATGCTCAATTCTGCCTCTGGACGATGGAGCTATGATGAAAAAAAAAATGCCTCTATCCATATGAAACTGAACTCAAATTCTCTCAATATCTCAATGTCCTTCATGGAAAATATTTCATGGCTTAAATAGTGTTTAACTTGAACTTCTTGATGCCAAACTTAGCAATTGGTTGAGTCATTTAAGTGATGATGTCTCGAATCCTATCTGCTTAACTAAAACCTAGGATAAAGGATGTTTGACCTTAGCGCTATTTTAATTACAAAACCCATATTTAAAATTTATGATATAATTTTAGCCTGGCGGCTAGCTAACCGAGCGGAGGTAGATCCTTCGACATGTGATCAGCACCGATATCGGTGGTTACAGCCCGGGGGTCAAGGTTATCTCCGTAGGTTCCGACTACACAATTGTTACACCTGTTCGCATGACAAGAAGCGGTTCCGATGAGGTTTTAAGATGTGGTTTTAATAGATGTTAACATCGATCTCTGACGCGGTCTAACTAAGGCCTGTCACATGGTTTTAAAAACTTCGACATAGTTTAGTTAGCACGATTAGGAATGTGGTTTTAATATAAAGTTTGAAAAGGGTTTTTAAACATAAAATTTCATTTGCACTAAGTTTTGGACCATAGACTTAGGTTTTATGATTAGGACTTTAGTTCTAGGTTTTAATGCTAGGTATTAGATGTTTAGGGCTATAGAGTTAGGTCTAGGATTACATTTTGTAAGTTATTTCACCATAGGTAATCTAGAACCCTTTTACACCTTCTCATCACGAATTCAATACACATGACAACCATATCAACTGAAGGACATTTTCACTGGCGAAACTGACAATATGAAGACAGAACCATACTTTGGACTTCTGGAGCTGACTGGACCTCTTTGTCGAACTTCATTGAACAAGATCCTCCTTGACCAATCCTCTCCACTTGAAATCTTTTGGACCACAAAAGTTTGATTTTAAGCAGATAATAAGTGAGGATACAACTCCCTCATTTTTCTGATCTCTATCCATTTTTCCTTACTCGGATTCATGCCCTTGAGTCCCACTCAAAGATATTCCACATCTCCTAGCCTGGAAGTACGAAATCTTCTGTCCAAGATGGCATCTTCCTGCACCTTTGTCATGTACTCAGGTGATAAATCGTCAATATAAGGGATCTGTGTATCATCCTCGGGATCAACAATCATCGGAGGTTCATACAACTTTAGATTTTCAACATTCAAAACTAAGTAAATATGCATGTAAGGCGGTAAATATAATTGGAATGCATTATTTCCAATCTTCTCAACAATTTTAAAGGGAGCATACCTGATAGATTTTAGTTTCTTACCTTCCCCTTGTAACCTATCTTTATTGATATACAACCATACCTAATCGCCAACCTAAAAAAGTTGATTGACTCGATGCTTGTCATGGTGCAATTTGTATTTGGCCTGACTCTTCTCCAACTGATCATGTACTGCCTCATGTACCTGTTGTACCCGCTGAATGAACTTGATTGCTTTGCTTGAATCACTACGTCAATCCACTTTATCTTCTTCAATGAAAATAAAGTCCATTGGTGACTTTGGTAGATACCACAAACATGTTTCAAAAGGTGATCTTTGAGTGGAAGAATGTAGAGCTTGGTTGTAAGCATGTTGTACATAAGGTAAAGATTCATCCCACAACTTAGGATGTTTACTGTAATAACCCTGAAGAATATGTATCATAGTCCTATTCACCACTTCTATCTATCCGTCGGTCTGCAGATGAAAATTTGTGCTCTTCTTGAGCTTGGTGTCCATGAGTCCCCACAAAGTGGACCAAAGTTCTCCTACAAAGCAAGTATCTCGGTCAGAAATAATAGAAGTAGGTAATCCAAAATGAACCCATACCTATTGGAAGAACATTTGTGTTTTTTTTTCTGCAGTTACTTTCTTTTTGCACGAAACAAGAATGCACATTTTTTTGAATCTATAAACCACGACATACATATAATCATGTCCTTTTCTGGACATAGGCATTCCTCCAACAAAATCCATGGAAATGCTTTCCCATGGTCGTAAAGGAACTGGAAGTGGCATGTACAAACCAATATTTCGATTGCTTGGCTTGCTGGTCAAACACATTACACATCCTTTAATGTACTTTGAAACTTTCTCATACATACGAGGCCATAAAAATACCTTTGAATTTGTGCCATAGCTTTACTTACACCAAAATGTCCTGCTATCCGAGAAGAATGAGCTTCCTGAATGACTTGCGCTTTTTCTGTCTATGGTACACATAACTTACCCAGATGATATAAAAACCTATCATGAATATGATAATTTATTTATTCTATCTGAGCACCATGAGTTAATGATTCATAAATTTCTTTGAAATCATCATCAATACTATACTGTTCTAAATAGCTTTCATGTTTCAATGAACTATTTTGCAGTATTACTGAAGCATTCAAAGACGGTCTAGACAACATATCAACTACTTTATTTATCACACCTTTATTGTTCTCAATTTCTAAGTGAATTTGCTAAATAAATATCATCCAAATGTAGTGGAAAAATTGTTGCAACTTACTATGTGACTGAATGTATTGAAGCGGCTGATGATCTGTATGAATCACTGTTTTCTTACCCATTGCATAAATACTAGCATATGTTTTAACTTCAAATGGTTGTTGATGACCTAATAATGTTGTGAAATTTTTCTGCTTAAATGAATCAAAAAATTTTAAATCGACACACATTCCCCATGTCCTATTTTTCTTAGGAACCAAAATTATGGGTGAACCACATGGAGATAAACTAGGTCGCATGAATTATTTTCCAACCATTCCTTGGATTTGTTGTTTTCTTTCTTCGTTCTTTATAACTGACTTGCGATATATTCCAACATTACAAGGAGAGGCATCAAACATCAACTACATCTCATGTTGTGTTTCCTTTTTATGAAGTAGATGTTTTGGTTCTTTAACTAGATCTTGAAATGAATCTACCTTTTTAACAAAATTACCTTCATACTAAATTCACAACCTGAATAAGCACTATTAAGATCCTTATGTTGTTCTTTAACAACCATGAGAATGTATCTCTTACTTGAAATTATTAAGCGCTTCATATGATTAGTATTAATTAAGTCCAAGTGATTTTTAGTTTTATGTGCCCTTACGATAAATTCAATCCCATGTTTCTTGAGATGATACTTATGTTCCTTCCTATAAAATATTGCATCACGATCATAGAGATAAGGGCTTCCTAAGACAATTCCACATATGTCTAATGATATCACATCTAGATCCACTTCGTCGATATAATTAACTGTGATTGCAAATTTTAACCGACACTGTTTGGTAACATGAATTTGCGTTTGTTCCTTTAACCAACCTAAAGGATATGACTTTGGATGATTATGTGTTTTCAAACCCAATCTGTTAACCAATCATTCAGAAATCAAATTTTGTTGTGACCCCGTATCAAATAATGTATCTATATTTGTATGTTTTGAAGTTACCCTTATATGTAATAACTCGACTCTTTTATCTTCATCTAGTTGTTTGATGTTTGAAGAAGCAGAATTACTAGCTTCAGTAGTTTTACCTATTGTAACCATAGCAGTGATTTTTCCTTCATCATCTGAATCAGATCCCAAGTCATGTTGAACTGCTGTTGAAGCCTTCCTGTCACCCTTCTTCCTTTGGAACTTTTTTGGCTTAAGTTTCGGATGAATTTTCCAACACTTAGCTTCAATATGGCTGATCCTTTGGCAATATGTACATGTAGGTCTTTCATCTTCCTTCTGAGTTGTGGAAGTCTTCTTTCCCTTTGACTTTCCCTTCTTTTTGATGTCTTCAGTTTCCAAGTGTTTGGATGTCTTTGGTGTAAACTTGAATGGTCTGCCACCTGATTCGACATGAATAGATTGAACACAAACTTCATCAAAATAATTAGGATTGAACATTAATAATGTATGTTGCAAATATTAATGTAAATTGCCAATATACTTCAACAAAGTTTCTTTTGTGCCCACAGGAATACCAAGTGCTAACGCTTTCTTTCTGAATTCTTGAGTGAACTCTTGAACATTCTATCCCTTACCTTGTCGCAAGCATTTCCAATCAATAACAACTTTTTGTGTGTAACCCAACGGATAGAATTGTTTCTTTATAGCTTTTAAAAACTTGTTCCATGAGGTGATAACTTTTCCTTTACGCTTTAAATCTATTTGTGTCTTACTTTCCCACCAGATCAAAGCAGTACCCCCCATTCTAAGAGTAGCTAATTGGATCTTTGTCTTATCATCAGTAATATTTTGAATACAACAATAGACTTGTAACTGTTTTACCCAATTACATAGTTTCTCAGGGTTCGTTTCACCATCGTACATAGGTAATTCAAACTTAACATAAAGTTTCAAAAGTGGACTCCAAGGTTTCTTTTCTTTTTCTAGATTCATAACTAGAAGAAGAAGAAGGTGATGATGATGGAGATGACGGAGGAGAAGGAGATTTATCTGCCTTGCCCTTAACCTTATCCTTCTTTGATGCCTTCGACGATGAGGCTGCATCTCTCGTCTTCTTATCTTCATATAATTCTGTCAACATCTGCTGCATGTTTATAAACACATGATGGATTTGATTCTCATCCATGGGTTTCAATTTAGGAGCTTCAGGAGTCTCAACGTTCTCAGTCCATGTCATTGTCGATTGATGAACGACTTTCCACTTTCCAATCTCTGGATCTAATTCCTCAAGCTCTCCTTTCCACGTTGCAATCCAAACCTAGTTAACATCCACTGACAAACAAAATACAAAGCACAACCTACTCTGATACCAAAATGATTTGAAAGTGATCGATTAAGTGCTGAGGTAGTTTGATTATTTTGTCATTAAGATTGATTGTTAACTGAAGAGATATTTAAAGTGAAAGATGACATAAACCAGAAAAAAATAAATGATTAAAATAAAACATAAAATAGAGAGAAGAAGAATCAAACAGTTGATTACAGAGTTCGTCCCTGGTGGACTACATCTCCGAGTCCGCTTTCAAGTGGGCCTTCGCTTTATTAGGATTGATCCGAGGAAGTAATTACACAGAAAATACACCAGACTAATCATGCTCACAGGAACTTCTGATCACTAAAAAAAAAAAGCGTTCTCTCTCATATTTCCAACACCTATCTCTATGCTCAATTCCGCCTCTGGATGATGGAGCTATGCTGAAAACAAAACTGCCTCTATCCTTATGAAACTGAACTCAAATTCCCTCAATATCTCAATGTCCTTCATGGAAAAGATGTCATGGATTAAATAGTGTTTAACTCGAACTTCTTGATGCCAAAATTAGGAATTGGTTGATTCATTTAAGTGATGAGGTCTTGAATCCTATCTCCTTAACTAAAACCTAGGATAAAGGATGTTTGACCTTAGCATTATTTTAATTACAAAACCCATATTTAAACTTTATGACATAATTTTATCCTAGCAAATAGCTAACCAAGCGGAGGTAGATCCTTAGGCATGTGGTTAGTACCGATATCAGTGGTTACGGTCCGAAGGTCAGGGTTATCTCTGGCGGTTCCTGTTACACAACTGTTACACCTGTTCACATGACAAGAAGCGGTTCTGATGCGGTTTTAAGACGCGTTTTTAACAACTATTAACATTGATCTCTACTGCGGTCTAACTAAGGCCTGTCACGTGGTTTTAAAAACTCTGACATGGTTTAGTTAGCGTAGTTAGGAGCGTGGTTTTAATATAAAGTCCGAAAAAGGTTTTTAAACATAAAATTTCATTTGCGCTAAGTTTTGGACCATAGACTTAGGTCTTATGATTAGGACTTTAGGTCTAGGTTTTAATGCTAGGTATTATATTTTTAGGGCTATAGAGTTAGGTATAGGATTAAATTTTGTAAGGTATTTCACCATAGGTAATCTAGAACCCCTTTTACACCTTCTCATCATGAATTCAATATACATGACGACCATATCAACTGAAGGACCTTTTCACTGGCGAAACTGATGATATGAATACTGAACTGGACTTTGGAATTCTGGAGCTGACTGGATCTCTTTGCCGAACTGTATTTAAAAAGATCCTCTTGTATTACACCCCCATAGGAATCCCACCTATTCATGATCATGATCATGCCAATCACTTGATTCCAGGAATCGTTCCTCCAAACATCAGACTTTATAGATATACATATGCCCAAAAGAGTGAAATTGAACATATGGTTGCATAAATTCTAGAGGAAGGTATAATTCAAACTAGCCAAAGTTATTTCTCTGCTCTACTAGTATTGGTACCCAAGAAGGATGGATCATGGCATATGTGTCCTTATTATAAGGAGCTCAACAAGATCACTATTAAAGATAAAATTCACATTCTTGTCATACATGAATTGCTGGATGAATTACATGGAGAAATTTACATCACCAAGATGAATATTTATTCAGGATATCATCAAATTAGAATGAATACTAAATACATTGCAAAAACAAAATTTGGAACTCATGAAGGTCATTATGAATTTTTGGTCATGCCTTTTAGCCTTACTAATGAACCTTCCACATTTCAAATTTTTCTAAATTCCATTTTCAAAACCTTCCTCAGAAAAATTGTGTTATTATTTTTTGATGATATACTAATCTACAACAATTCTTGGAAGGATCATGTTCAACATGTTGACAGGGTGCTCAAACTATTGGAGGAGAAACAATTGCCTACAAATACCTCCAAATGTTTCTTTGGGGTACAGGAGGTGGAATAATTGGTTCATATTGCATCTCATGAGGGTGTTAAGGTATAAATCCTAACAAAATTAAATCCATAAGGAATGGAAAATACCCACAACCATAAATAATCTTCGGGGATTTCATAGGTTGACAGGGTATTATCACAAGTTTGTCCAGAATTATGGGAAAATAGAAACACTTATAAAAACATTACTAAAGAAAGATGCATTTTTTAGACTCCAAAAGAAACTAAGTCCTTTGAACATCTTAAAGAGGAAATGTGCCAAGCTTTGGTTTTATCTACTCTAGACTTCACAAAACCTTTATGGTGGAATGTGATTCCTCGGGAAATGGAATTGGTGTTATTTTAATGCAAGAATGAAGACCATTTCTTTTGAAGTTCTTCAAATTAAGGGAAAGTATTTACACAAACCTATTTATGAGAAGGCAATGTTGGAAATACTACATGCTCAAAAGAAATGATGCACTTACCTAATGGGAAGACACTTCAAGGTAAAAACATATCATGATAGTCTTAAATAATTTTTGGAACAAATATTATATTCAAAAGAGAAGAAAAAATGAGTCACTAAGATGTTGGGTTATGAATTTGAAATCATCTAAAAAAAAAGGGAAGCAAAATGTTGTTGTAGGTGGACTCTCAAGAAGGGATGGGGATGTGGAAGAATTTCTCTTTTCCATTTTGATTATCCAACCTGAATCGATAACTGAAACAAGGGAGGAATGGAAGAATGATGAAGAGGTGTGGACACTCATTCAAAAGTTGCGACAAGATCCTAGTACATCAGATACATTTATCTATAAATATGACTCATTATGGTACAAAGATCGCTTATATCTATGTAAGAATTCCTAGCTCAAACAAAATATTATTTTGAAATTTCACACCTCTCCTTTAGGAGGGAACTCGGGATTTTTGAAAACATACCACAGGGTCAAGAAGGATTTTTTTTGGGATGGCCTTCAATTTGATATTTAGAAGTTTGTGGTAGAATTTTTTGTTTTCCAACAAAATAAAGTTGAAACGATTAAGACCCTAGGTTCCATTCCAAGTTAGCCTTGGGAGGAGGTCTCAAGGGATTTTATCACAGGTTTACCCAAGTATGAAGTAAATAGTTTCATCATGGTCGTAGTCGATATAATTACCAATTATACATACTTTTGCGCATTATCTCGTAAGTTTAAATTCATTATAGTCACTACTGCATTTATGGAAAAAATTCAAAAGCTACATGGAAAACCAAAGATTACTGTAAGTGGCAGAGATCCCATTTTCACTAGAAATATTTGGACGAAATTATTTTCTGGTCTTGGTACTCAATTAGCTCATAGCTCATCTTATCATCCTCAATCTGAAGGGAAAAATAATATAGTGAAAAAATGTTTGGAAGGATATCTTTGTTTCTTTTTATTTGATAAAAAACACAATGGATCAAGTGGTTACCTCTAGTTGAATGGTGGCATAACACTTCCTTTTGTACTACAACAAAAATGACCCCATTTATGGCACTTTATGGATATCATCCACTATCCATCACATCATATTAAGAGAAAATTATAAGTTTCAAGCAGTGGAAGATCACATCAACCATCAACAATAAGTTCTCCAACTCTTAAAGGATTACCTCACTCTGGTACATAATCGAATGAAATAATAGGTAGATCAACATTGTAGTGAAAGAATTTTTTATGTAGGTGACTACGTATTTTTACAGCTATAGCCATACAAAAAAATTTCCATCAAGCAAGCTAAGAAGGATAATAAACTATCACCCGAGTACTATGTTACTTACAAGGTGTTTCAAAATATTGGTACTATGGCATACAAATTGGAGTTGCCTGCATCTTCCCGAGTACACCCAATGTTCCATGTTTCATGCTTAAAGAAGATTATTGGTGACGATCTCCCAATTCAAACTATATTTCCAGAACATGATGAGGAAGGAAAAATCAATGATTGGAGCCTGAAACAATCATGCAAAAAAGAACCTAAAATCTATGAAATTGATTAATTTTAGAGTATATCATTAAGTGGAAGAAATTTACTCGCTGAATATTCCACATGGAAAGTTGAGAATTTTATACATAAGCATAAATAACTACTCAAGAGTTGAGGAAAATATTTTTTTGAAGGATAGGGGCATGTTAGGTCCCTATAATACAAGTGTATCCCCCTTATTGTTATTTTGTGCCCATGTATCCCCCATATTATTATTGTTTTTCCCCATAGAAGCCCACTATTTTTATTTTTTTTCCCTTACATTATTTTTCTCATGTAGGATCTGATTATATTGTGACCCCCTAGAATATTATATATACCAAGGAGGTCTTGTCATTTGTATCATCCAATAATTGTTCATTTGTGTGTTCTAAAGGAGGCTTCCCCCTCAAAGAGGCTATTTTTCAAGTTGTTGATCTATCTTTTCTTCTATTTTTTATTGTTTCTTATTATTATGGAATTGCACACTTCTCTTATAAAAGGAAATTTAGGGTTCCTAAAATATTACCATGAAATCATGAATGAATTTTCTATGAAGGTATTTAAAATGATGTTTAATATTTTTTGTTTGAATGTTTGGTTTGCCAATAGAATGACAGAGAGATGATCAAGACCTTGGATCTTCTAAACCATTATCCATACCAAGTTGACATAGGGAAGAGGTTTTAATGGATTATATTATACGTCTACCTAATTTTGAATGAAAGAGGGGAAAAGGTCTCAATGGATTTTATTATAGGTCTACCCAAGTTTGAAGGAAAGAGTGCAATCATGGTAGTGGTGGATCAACTCAAGTATGCCCATTTTTTATCTCTTTCTCTTCGTTTTAAAGAAAATACAATAGATGCAACATTCACAGAAATAATTCAAAAGCTACATGGAATATAAAACATTATTGGAAGCAATAGAGATCCCATTTTCACTAATAATTTTTGGACTAAATTATTTCCCTTTTTGGGGAGTCAATTAGATCATATCTCCTCCTATCATCCTCGATATAATGGGAATACTAAGCTTGTAAGTAAATTCCTAGAAGGATATATTCATTTATTTTCATATGATAAATAGATAAAATAGATATAGTGGCTATCATTGGTAGTAGAGTGGTATAATGCGACATTCCATACTTTATCAAAATGTCCCAATTTATGGAACTTCATGGTTATCATCCTTCATCCATCACATCACCCTTGAAAGTAAAAGTGAAGGTTTAAGTAGTGTAAATCACATAGAGCACCAAGAAGAGATTGATCTAGGTGGATATTGGTGGTAAAATGCTTATTCCAGCTAGTTAGTTTCATCAGTTTTCTTATTTACTATTTTTAGTAGTTTTTTGGTTCCTAAACTTCTGGAACCATTTTGTGGCCCTAAACGAAATTTTTTGGGCATTATTTATCTAGATATTTGAAACAAATCACATCAGTAGTTGTATTCCTCGGATATATATTTCCAACGAGGTATCATACGTGCCAAACAGAGATAATATGACCAAGTTACGACCCCGGGAAGTTGACTGCCCAACGAGGCCCATAAACTCTTGGTGTTACATATCCTCATGTTACGATTTTGGTTGTTTAGGGTTTTCTCTTACTCTTCAATAATAAAATGCCCTTGAGCCTCATTATAACATAGTTTAGAGGCATTTAGCCACCACATATCTTCTTAAAGATAAGCTACCATCACCTGAGATAGTTTATTTTCCATTATGCCTATAAGAATTTTCAGTATTTGATATTAATGAAGTGAAGTGTTATTCCTGCTGCATCTATGTGTTTATGTTTATTTTTGTATTTTATTGCATTCCTACATAATTCCATATTAGTGGTATCAAAGCGGTCTACTCTTTCTCCATATTTCTTTGCATGTCCCCAACGAGGTTAGGGTTTAAGGAGTTAGGGCTCGATCTGGTTGAACCTTTGCAAGATCAACCTCACAAACCCTGACAGCCTACCATGGATGAAGAAAAGAAAGACGAGGGAGAAGGAGATCCTATCAAAGTATTTCTCGAGGAGGACCTCGAGAAACTAAGGAATGAGATTATGGATAAATTTTCCCAAATCTTCCAACGACTACACACCGACAATGCATCTTCATCTAATAGAAATTTTGGAGGTGCCACTCCCTTTAAGGTACAAGTAAACTTTGACATTCCCATATTTTAGGCCCAAATATATTCATACACCATAGATAGATGGCTAAATTTGTTGGAAGGGTATTTTTCGGTCCATGATTTCTCTGATCGAGAAAATATTACCTTTGCACTCCTCAAAGCCACCCCCCATGTCAAATATTGGTGGGAAACCTACTATGAACAGAGGGGTGAGGAAGAACTCTCACTTTTTTCAGTCGCACCCACTTGGAATTCGTTCTGAGGCAGCATCAAGGAAAAATATTACCCAGTGGGGAGCTATGAGGATAAGTACATCTAATGGACCACACTGCCGCAGAAAAGAGATCAATATGTGCATGAGCAGACAAATTTGTTCCATACCCTGCACACAAATTTTGGTAGTAAATATTTAGAGAAACACTTGGTGCTCAAGTACCACAACTTTTTGCATAGATACATTTAGGAGGAAACGGAGTTCCTAGACATTACCTCTCCTGGCATGGCATATTGATATGCCGCCAAGATAGAGCATAATTTTAAGCAGAAGAAGCGAAACTTTGGATCTGTGAATCTGAATCTAGGGAAAGACGACCCCAAACTACATCACAAGGGGAAAAGACAAAGCGTGATGACTCAGGACAACTCGTTGAAGTAGCAAATGAAGAAAAACACCACAAATCTAAAGAAGGACACGGGGAAGTGGTGTGAATTTCATAAAATATCCACTCACAACATAAGTGAGTGTCGGGCCAAACAGTCGTTGGTGGTCGAGCTAAAGGAATTTGAATGAAATGCATGTTCTGATTTTGAGTCAAAACTAGACAAGGGGAATGACAAAGGGAAAAATCATTGATGTCGAACCCAGTGCCACCGTTGCCACCACCAATATCTAGAAGGCAAAACCTAAATATCTGGAGGAGGAGGATCACCTATTTCATTCACATATGTGGGTGAAGGGTTCTCCATTGCAATTCATTGTCGATAGAAGAATCCCAAAGAACCTCATTTCAGTATAGGTCATGAAGCCGCTCAGCCTACCGACCATAGCACACTGACAATTGTATACCATTGAGTGGCTTCACAAAAGGAATAGATCCTTGCATCAGCCTGTAGTGTCACCTTCCCTACGACATCAAGCCCTTCACGGATGAGGTATTGTGTGATATTTCTCTTGTTGAAGTTTCTGATTTATTATTAGGCCAACCATACTTTTTGAAGCGGCATGTTTTGTATAAGTATAGGCCTCGTTCTGTTATTATTACTTTGGAAAATAAGTTGTACATGATACCGGAGGTAGTACGGCCTTCTTCCATCTCTTTGATTATTGTTAAGAAATGCAATAATATTATTTCCCAAACCATGAATCTTTTTTTAATTATGATTCTCCCACAGGGCAAGAAGAATATTGTGACCACAACCTTCAAACATGGCTCCCCTACATGGCAGCAGCAAATGGAAAAATTCATGGAGGAATACCAGGACATTTTCTCCTCACCCACAGGGTTTACTCTACATTGTCAGGTCAAGCACTCCATTGATATGACCCCAAGCACTTCGTTTCCTAATGGGCTGATCTATCAATGCTATGTTCTGTAGAATGATGAAATCAAGAGGCAGATCCAAGAGATACTGTAAAAAGAGCACATCAGGCCAAGCTCCTTACCCTGTGAGAGCCTAATCGTGTTGGCACAAAAGAAGGACGAAACCTGGAGACTTTGTATTGACTATCGGTTACTGAACAATATCAAAATCCAGAATAGGTATCCAATCCCATGGATCGATGAACTCGTGGACCAGCTCAGGGTGGTCAAATATTTCATCGAGGTCAAATTGAAGTCTATTGTGAAACCAGCTCCAAAAATAGAAGAAAAGAGATATCAATGCCTTAGAAATAAGCCACTTCGAGGGGGAAACCTCCAATACATTACATGAATGAAAAATTCCTGGATGATACAAATTACAAAACCTCCTTTCTATATATAGGAGTCCATGGGGCCACAATGTAATCCTACCCGACCTAACAATAATAATTTAAGGGCACAATAATAACAATATGGGGGTTACAAGGGTACAATAATAACAATAAGGGGCTTACACTAACAAAAATAAGGGACTATACTAGTAATATAGGGACCTAACATGCCCCTCTCCTTCAAAAAAGTGTTGTCCTCAACGCTTGAGTAGCTCTGGGTGCTTCTATATAAAATTCTCATCCTCCCATGTAAAATATTCAGTGGGTAAGTTCTTCCACTTGATGAGATACTCTGAAATTGATCGATTCCGTAGCTATCGAGTTCTTGTTTCCATGACCGCTTCAGGTTCCAATATGATTTTTCCTTCCTCATCAAGTTCTGGAAATATTGTTTGAACTGGAAGATTTTCACCTATAACCTTCTTTAAGCATGAAACATGCAAAATTGGATGCACTCGTGAAGAAGCAGGAAGCTCCAATTTGTATGCCATAGTACCAATCTTTTGCAACACCTTGTAAGGACCATAGTACTTTGGCGATAATTTATTATCCTTCTTAGCTTGCTTGAAGGACATTTGTTTGTATGGTTTTAGCTGTAAAAATACCCAGTCTCCTACATCAAAACTTATTTCGATGTGATGTTGATCTGCCTATTGTTTCATTCGATTTTGTGCCAAATTCAGGTTGTTATTTAAGAGTTGGAGAACTTCTTGTTGAAGCTCGATGTGATCTTCCACTGCTTGAACCTTCAAATTTTCTCATAAAGATGATGTGATGGATGGTGGATGATATCCATAAAGTGCCATAAATGGGGTTATTTTTGCTGCAGTATGGAAGGAAGTGTTATACCACCATTCAACGAGAGGTAACCACTTGACCCATTGTGTTTGTTTATCAGATACAAAACAACGAAGATATCCTTCCAAACATTTATTTACTATCTCAGTTTGAACATCGGATTGAGGATGATAAGATGAGCTATGAGCTAATTGAGTACCCAAACAAGAAAATAACTCCGTCCAAAAATTTCCAGTAAAAATGGGATCTCTGTCGCTCACAATAACCCTTGGGTTTCCGTGTAGCTTTTGAATTGTGTCCATAAATGTAGTAGCAACTGTACTTGCTTTAAATGGATGAGATAATGCACAAAAGTGTGCATACTTGGTAAGTCTATCAACTACCACCATGATGACACTCTTTCCTTCGGAATTAGGTAAACTTGTGATAAAATCCATTGAAATCTCCTCCCAACGTTGACTTGGAATGGATAAAGGTTGTAGAAGTCTTGGGGTCTTAATTGTTTCCACTTTATTCTGCTGGCAAACCAAACATTCCGCCACAAACTTTTGAATATCAGATTTAAGGCCATCCCAAAAAAATTCTTTCTTCACCCTGTGGTAAGTTTTTAAAAATCCTGAGTGTCCTCCTAAAGGAGAAGTGTGCAATTCCAGAAGAATCTTTTGTTTTAGTTGGGAATTCTTACAAAGATACAAGCGATCTTTGTACCATAAGGAATCATTTTTCCAACTAAATGTATCAGATGTACTAGGATCTTGCTGCAACTTTTGAATGAGTGTCCACACTTCTTCGTCCTTCTTCCATTCATCTCTTACTTCGGTTATCCAATCTGGTTGGATAATAGAAATGGCACAAAGCAATGCTTCCACCTCTTCATTCTTTCTTGAGAGTGCATCTGCAACAACATTTAGCTTCCCTTTTTTGTAGATTATTTCAAAGTCATAAACCAACATCTTTGTGACCCATTTTTGTTGCTCTTCTGAAGATAGTCTTTGTTCCAAAAAGTGTTTAAGACTATCATGATTAGTTTTTACCTTGAAGTGTCTTCCCATTAGGTAAGTTCTCCATTTCTTTAGTGCATGAAGTATTGCTAACATTTCCTTCTCAAAAATAGGTTTTTGTAAATACTTTCCTTTGATTGGATGACTTTCAAAAGCAATGGGTCTTCCTTCTTGTATTAAAACAACACCAATTCCATTTCTTGAGGCATCAAATTCCACAATAAAGGTTTTTGTGAAGTCTAGCGTAGCTAAGACCGGTGCTAGGCACATTTCCTCTTTAAGATGTTCAAAGGCCTTAGTTGCTTCAGGAGTCCATGGAAATGCATCTTTCTTCAATAATGTTGTTAGAGGTGTTGTTATTCTCCCATAATTCTTAACAAACTTGCGATAATGCCCTGTTAACCCGAGAAATCCTCGCAACTGCTTTATGGTTGTGGGGACTTTCCATTCCTTAATGGCTTTAATTTTGTTAGGGTCTACCTTAACACCCTCGTGAGATACAATATGACCCAGATATTCCACCTATTGTACTCCAAAGAAACATTTGGATGTTTTTGCATATAATTGTTTCTCCTGCAATAGTTTGAGCACCCTGTCAACATGTTGAACATGATCCTTCCAAGACCTGTTGTAGATTAGTATATCATGAAAAAATACTAGCACAAATTTTCTAAGGAAGGGTTTGAAAATGGAATTCATCAACCCTTGAAATGTAGAAGGTGCATTGGTAAGGCCAAAAGGCATGACCAAAAATTCATAATGACCCTCATGAGTTCGAAATGTTGTTTTTGGAATATCTTCAGTCCTCATTCTAATTTGATGATATCCTGAACGAAGATCCAACTTGGTAAAATAAATTGCTTCATGTAATTCATCAATCACAGGAATGGGAAATTTATCTTTAATGGTGAGCTTATTGAGCTCCCTATAATCTGAACACATGCGCTATGATCCATCCTTCTTTTTTACGAATACTACAGGAGCATAGAAAGAACTTTGACTAGGTTGAATTATACCCGCCTCTAACATTTCTGCAATCATACGTTCAATTTCGCTCTTTTGGACATAAGGATATCTATAAGGCCTGATGTTTGGAGGAACACCTCCTAGAATAAAATGAATAGCATGATCATGATCACGAATAGGTGGGAGTCCTTTGGGAGTTTCAAAAACCTTGGAATGATTGTCCAAGACTTTTTGGAGATCTGCAAAAATAGATGATTTTGATGTTGGAACTTCTAGTGAGCATAATTGTGCAATTTTTCCTCATTTTTATTTCTTTAGAAGCTTTTTCATGACATTAGAGCTTATTATATTTCCTGGCTTCCCTGCAATACCCCGTAATTTGACTTCCTTTCCTTTTGAAAAAATTTCAAGAAAAGTTCTTGAAAATTAAAAGCTATCGTCCCCAAAGATTGTAACCATTGTACTCCTAGTACAACATCAACACCTCCCATAGGAATGGAAAGCATTGGACTATTAAATACATATTCCCCCATGGTTAGCTTGATATTATTTCATTTTCCAAAGCAATTTATAGTTCCTCCATTTGCAACCATCACTTGACATTTTGGTTATGGGTATAGGAAACAATTCAATTCCTTGGCTACCTTACAATGAATAAAATTATGGGTACTAGCTGAGTCAATCAACACTATTACCTTTTTCTTCTTGATATGTCCTTCTATCTTGAGAGTTTTAGGAGTGGTAATTCCTACTAATGCATTACACGATATGGTTGGACTCATTTCTTCCTCTTCTAGGGTTGGTTCCTAGTGTATATCCTCTTCTTGTTCATTTTTTTCTTCCTCTTCACAATCTATGTAAAATAATTTATTCTCAGCACACTTATGACCTTTAGTGTATTTTCTATCACAATTGTAGCAAATCCATTTTTCTCTTTTTTCTTCCGATTATTGTGGTGTCAACCTTGTAGGTTGTGGAAATCTAGGAGTAGAAACACTTCCCTCTTTATAGAAGTGAGTGATAGGCTTCCTTGTCGCCATAATTTTACATTCAATTTTTCTTGCCAACCTAAATTCCTTCTCCAATGAATTAGGTTCCAAAACGTGAACTTCATGTTGGATGTTATCCTTTAAAGTACCTATGAAGAGATCAATATTGTGCTCCTCTGGAATACCAGTTACCCTTATATTCAATTTTTGGAAGTCCTCAATTTTCTCCCCTAATAAACCCTTTTGTTTGAGATTTATCAATTGGCTAAAGAAGGCATTTCTCTTTGTATCCTCATAATGTGCTATCATTTCCTCCATAAAAATTGACCAAGTGACAATTTTTTTACGTGAGAAAAGCCATTGATGCCATACAAATGTATTTTTTTCTAAATGTAAAGTTGCAATGCGTACCTTTTCTGTGTTTTGCACATTATTGAGATCAAAATACTGCTCCATCTGTAGTATCCATGTTACAGGATCCTTTTCCATCAAACTTCCTCATATCCATTTTTCGAATATGGTGGTTCTTCCCGCCAACATTAGAGTTTATGAAATCACGATTAACATTTATTTTTTTCTCATCATGAGTTTCCTCTACTATATTTTCACCATTAGGAAACATTTGTTGTATCAACTTTGTCAAACCTTCCATGTTTGCTTTTAGATCATTCTTCATGTTTTCCATTTTTTCATCGATCTTAGCTTCCATGTCATCCATCTTAGATACCTTGCCAGCTTCCATGCCATCTATCTTAGCTTCCATGCCATTCTTCAAACCATCCATCTTAGATTCTGTTGAGCCTTAGAATTGCCTTTTCTTTTACAAACCTTCACTTCATTTCATCGTTATTTTATCACTTCGTAAGCCTAAAATCAATGAAGAATGATTAGGATTGCTTAAAGGTTACATGAAATTGATTAACATATTGTATTTTCATGATTTTTGCTATTTTAACAATTTTCTTCAAAATAGCTACAGAATACAGGCGTTCCATAGCTGATCAAGCGTTCCGTAGCTGATCCCGCATTCCGCAGCCGTTTTAGAGTTTAAATGGGTTCCAGGTGTCGTCTGAAGGAAAAACGCATATGGGCAAATTCCTTACCTCATCCACATCATTCGTTGCTCTCCACAAAGTCTGAGCAAAAATATCTAAGTGGTTATGCACGTGGGACACCCAAACTAAGAGGCAGTCTCCTATTAAAACACAGATTCTACAGGTGTCCGCAATGAAGAACGAGGCTGTCAATAAGAGTTTCAATTTGATTAGAAGTAGAAAGACACTTATCCCTTTATTTTCTCCAGTTATGTTATGTAAATTTGCTATTAATATGCTTGGGGAACCGAGAGAAAGAGTTTTAGATCTTGGTTAGAATTTGGCTTTTGCTGCTAACCGTGAATACTCTGTTTTAAGCATTTTTCTCCTTTAATGAAAGAAGAAGTATTCCTTTGAACGCATTGAGTCGATCTTGAGTTAGATTTTCACGCTACTCCGGTGGTAGAGGGCCCCTACCTCCTGAGCGGCTTCATTTTCACTGTTTAGATAAGTATTTTAGCTCTGTTTTCACAGTTTAGATGAGTATTTACTTTCAGTCTTACGTTTATGTTTCAATTGCATTGAGTTATAAAACCAGAATTGTTCTAATAAACTTTTCCAACATATTATTCATGATGAACAAGATGGACTGTGTAATTTCATAGAGTAATGGCATGTCAATTTCAATAGAATACTCCGGAGGTAGAATGCATGTGGTTCAGCTTTGTCCTTTCTTTTCAAGTATGATAATGGCTCTTTAGTTTAATATTGTTCATTGTACATTAATAACATCTTAGTTTAGTTTTAACCCATTGCTTTAACACTTCAATTTTAGCTGTTGTCCATTGTAGTTTACTTTGTCTTAGTTGATAAATTCAATCTCACGGGCTTAATTATTTACAAAACTTCTTTTGTTCAAAATTCATACTCATACACAATTATCTGGACAGAAGATAGTATCATTATAAGGTCTGGAGTATTTTGCAACCTCTTTATCATTTCACAAACAAGCCTTTCTTCAAAAGACTATTCTAAAAGGAAATCTATAACTTTTGAGTGAGGTTTAGTGGTGTTAAAACTGAGTTGCAGAACAGAATTAGAAGCTAGTTTAGAGTAGAAACTTTACCTTGTTACAAATATTCTTTTCCACATATTTTCCAACAAATCTTTATTCATGGATGAGATGTTGTACATTGTAAGTTGTCTATTTGATTAGTGATTTAGGATAAAACTTCATTTACACTTAGCTTGTTCATTTCTCAGGTTCATTTCAATTTCATGTTGTGAGTTTACAATAGAGTCATTATCAAGCTTTGTATTTGTTGGTTGCTAGTCATAGTTAGACTCTGTTTTGTTTCAGCATTTGCATTTATTTACCATCATAATTTAGGCTTTACTCTGTTTTGACATAGTCAATAGCTTCTTTGCACCAATATTTAGCTCCTTCCCTTTTCAAACATAAAACCATAAAAAGACCAAAAACATCATAAAACACTAGACACAACGAAGTAGGAAGAGGTTACTTAGGCACATATGGTGCACTTCACTTCAGCAGTTTACTGACCCTGGTTGACAATTAATTAACTCAATTTAGGAGACTAGGTTGAGCACAAAAATTTTGGCGCCGTTGCCGGGGAAGTGTAACTAGGTATCCTGATTTCCTACATCCACAAAAACAAAAACAAAAACTTCAATCACCTACCACACCCACTATATCATGTGGTGCAGTAAGAGCCACACATCCACATCATGAATTCATATTTTTGCAGGTAGAAGAAGAGGTGACAAAGCAGGTGGAAGAAATGGATGGAGATGATGACAATGAGGAAGATCCTTTTGAATTTCCCATTCAAGAAACCGATATCAATATTCAAATGAAGAACACCCATCCATCTGTACTTCCTAACTTCAAAGGTATGATATCAGAAGACCCGGAAACCTTTCTTTTTGAATTTGAAATAATTTGTAGATCTTATGGCTACTCATTGCACATGAAAAAATTGAATTTGTTTCCGGCAACATTGAAGGATAGAGCTCTTAGATGGTTCATGACTTTAGGAACAAATTCTATAAGGACATGGGATGATATGAAAAGAGTATTCTTGGAAAAATTTAAAGGTTATTGCATGCACCATGACCTTAGAAATGAAGTCTTTAAGATGAACCAAAAAGAGGATGAAAGCCTAGAAGATTTAGTGGAGAGATTTACTTATAATATCAAAAGATCTAAATTGCATAATTTAGGATCAAATGCATTAAAAACTCTCCTACTAAATGCTATAAAGGATGAATGGATTGATCTTCTTAATCTTGTGGGAAAAGGAGATGTCTATCAATTTCCATTTCAAGAAATTTGTGAACTGTGTAAGAACATATCAAGAGGAAAAGCAAAGTGTGTAAGATCCCCTCAAGATCCATTTATGGCAAGAGTAAGTAAGTCACCTTCAAGATTGGTAAGTCAAACTGAACCTAACAATCTGCTAAACATTCTTGGTAATTTAAATGAACAAACTGACATGCTAAGAATGCAAGACAAGCAGAAAGCTTCTTCATTTATATTTTGCCCTAGATGTAGAAAGAAACATGCTTTGCATGAATGTCCACTTGATAACATTAAAATGTGTAAAATTTGTGCAGGATCACATACTACTGAAGATTGCCCATCATTACCAGGGTTGAAGGCAATTTACCAGAAGGATAATGGAGCAAATCAAGCATAAGAGCAACTTTGTTATGTAGCTCCAAGAGGACTATGGCAGCCTCATCAACCCAATATGATGCAATATCCTTATGCACAGTATCAAGGTTATGCACAACAATCTCAAGGTAATTGGAAAACACCCTTGCCTTGGCAATCTTGGCCATCTCAATCCCAACCTCAAAACCAACCTTGGAAACCTTTTCCATCTCAATCCCAACTTCAAAACCAACCTTGGAAACCTTGGCCATATCAATCCCAACCTCAAAACCAATCTTGGCAACAAAGTTGGCAAAGGCCCTATAAAGGAAATCCACCATATCCTCAATCTTTCCCTCTCTATCCTCAATACCATGATCAATGTTATCCATACCATTTACCTCCACTACAACATCAATATCACCCTTATTTTACCTCAATTCAACCTTTCCCATTATCATCCACACAAGCACCCCAAAGATTCCCCACTCCACTACCTCCACAACCATTTCATATCCTCAACAATAAAACACCTCAATCAACTTACAAATCTGAGGTATTACAAAATGATTCACCAGTTGTCATTGAAGAACAACAACCAGCAGAAGAAGACTCAGATGAGGTCCAAGTATCATGGATGTCTATTGATAGAGAGAAGATATTGGAACCAAAGATTGAAAAGTCTCATGCATGCCTATCACCAGATTCTACGAATGAAGATCACATCTCCGAAGACTTGCATTTCATGATAGAGGAAAGACAAGGAAGACAAGATTACATTGAATCTTGGTTCAATTCTGTCATCGGATTCCAATACTCAATTATTCAATATATTCTAACATCATCTAAATCAAGACAGTTGGCATCTCATATACTGGTACATATCAAAGAGTATCTTTCAAACCTGCATATGAGTTTATCTATCATCTTGTTACAAACATGGTTCCATTGGAAGTACTCATATACTTGAACAAGATTTTCTTTTTCAAGTAGAGTAGGACATAAATAAATAAATAAATAAAGGAAAAAAAGAAAAAAAGAAAAAAAAAGAGTAAAGAGAAAAATAAGTCCTATTGTGAAAACCAGCTTGCTGGCGCAGTTGAACATGAGCTTTGCTTGAAAACCAGGAAAATGGCAAGCAAAGTTCACAATAAATTCTGCAATTTCATGATGGTTTCAATCTTTCATGGTTCTTCAAATCATTCTTGGTTCTATGCTCTAGTTGGATGATGTGGAATTCCTTAAGGTCCACCTTCCAATGGATCTTGTCCCATTGACCTCAACACTTTATCTGGGATCAATATTAGAGATTATTTGAAGTGCCTTGAAGCTTGCATTCATCAATGGCAAGCCTCCTCGTTGATAACAATGGGAATACAACAATGTCTCTTGATTGTCAAATCTTGCAGGCGACTTGACTTCGACACATTCATTCGTCCCTGTCAAGATGCACTGAGGTACCTTGACACTCATTTACATTATCGGTGAGTTGTCTCGCATTGGTTAATGATTTTCATTATTGATCGGTAATCCAATGATTTCTTCCCATGCTCGACTTTGACACATCTATTCGCATGGTAAGAATTGTACCATGAATGTTGGCTTTGATGAAGACTAATGGTTTTATGGAATCAACAACAACTTGAAGTAGTACATTTTATTAGTTTCTTGTAGCAGCATGTTCATCTTTTTTTTCAATTCAATAACAGCTGCAGAAAGTGGCAGTTTCTGCAGCTATCGCTGTAGCAGCCTGTTTTCGTTTTTTGCAACTTTTTCCAGAAGGCAGTTTTGGCGCAAATATTGCAAGATATTGGAGCAGAAATAAAAAATTCTGAGCTTCTGGGTTTTCTCAGAATATGATAAATTGAGTAAGATGCGGACAGAATTTGGAAAAAAGCAATTTTTAAGGGAATTTCATAAGGGTTTTTCAGGCAGATTTTCAATTTTCAGCGTTATGGACAGAATAGGACAGATTTGAGTATTTTTGCACAGCATCACCTTTTCTTCATCAAAATGAAATTCTAGAAGCATGTGGCAGTAGAGAAGGTAAAAATACACAGTTTCCCTTTGGAATCACTCAATTTGGCCTTCAAATGAGTTCGTGGCGTATTTTTTTGTTGCAACATTGGGCAAAATGAAGGGTGAAACAGGGTAGAAATTGATTTTATCATAACTTTCAAAATGTGCATCCGTTGGTCCTGAAATTTTTATGGTAAATGCATTGAGGCAGGGTGAATAAACACAGAAAATTTCAGAAAATTTCAGTTTGTATTTTTCAAGAAATTGGCCACTTTCACCTACAGCCATTTCTCATTTTCCGGGAGATCCGTGTAACCAATGGCAGAGATTTTTCGTCGGAAGATGCATAATAATATTGGTGACAACCTCAGAAAATTTCAGGGAAGTCTGATGTACCATTTGAGAGAAATTGCAAAATTCATTTCATTCTACAATTCCACTCCATCTCACTCCATTTTCACTCCATCTCACGCCATTTTCATTTCATTTCACAAGTCCATTCCACTTTCACTCCATCTCACGCCATTTTCATTTCATTTCACAAGTCCTATTCCACTTTCACTCCATTACATTTCACATCCATCTTCCATATTCATACTTCATTTCTTCTTACAGATTTCATGTTGCAGCCACATCTTATTCAGCAGTTATGACATAATTGTACAACCTACAAAGAGATGATGATTACAGGAAATTGAAGGATTCTGTTTTGAAGATCAACATGCTCAAAGAGGACCAAAGGAACAACATCAAGCACAACAATTAACAAGGTCAAAATTCTGAGGTAAATTGTGAAAATTATTTTAATAGCAAAAAGTTAAAACATGAAATAGATACAATGTGTATAATCATATGTTTCCTAAAACAACCTATCATTCGAATTGATTAACATATCTTGGCTATATCCCTTATCCAACATTCCAACCTACTATTCCACACCTCCTTAAGATTGTATCATTCACTTATTTCACCCTCCATCAGATCCATAGCCACTTCATTTTCCCTTATAGCTTAATTACCTCCATCCATTCACTTCCATTACACTTTGCAGCCAATCCATCTCTAAGTGCAGAAAGGTAATTCTAAGGGTGAAGCATCACTCTTCAACTAATCCATCTTCAGACACAGAGATACAATTTCAAAATAAAGCATTAGACTCTGTAGTCAATCTAGCTTTAAGCATAGAAAAGTAATTCTGAAAGGAAGATAATCTGCACAAAGGAGGAATGTGGCTAATTGTCAGGACACAATCAGTTGAAGTCAAGTATTTGGAAGGATATCCACAAGTCAAGGAGCTACTACAATAAGAAGGGAGGCTAAAATTTATAGAGAAATTTGATGGCTTCCATAAGGAGATTACAAAATCTTTTGTCAAATCTTTTGATGGAGCAGAAGAAGAGAAACTGACATGGATATTGAAAATAAACTTGACACTCCACTACAAAAGGAAGATGAAGAACTAATCTCTGAAAAGTTAACATAGATTAGAAAATAGATTAGGGCCAAAAGAAGCAGAAAGATAAGGTTGGATGTTCTAACAGAGGTTTCAAAGCACATGGAATAAGTTTTGATGAAATTGCATGAGGACATGTAATAGTCTTGTAGTGGGGGTATGTTGAGCCTTAGAATTGCCTTTTCTTTTACAAACCTTCACTTCATTTCATCGTTATTTTATCACTTCATAAGCCTAAAATCAATGAAGAATGATTAGGATTGCTTAAAGGTTACATGCAATTGATTAACATATTGTATTTTCATGATTTTTGCTATTTTAATAATTTTCTGCAAAATAGCTACAGAATACAGGCGTTCCGTAGCTGATCACGCGTTTCGTAGCTGATCCCGCATTCCGCAGCCGTTTTAGAGTTTAAATGGGTTCCAGGTGTCGTCTGAAGGAAAAACGCATATGGGCAGATTCCTTACCTCATCCACATCATTCGTTGCTCTCCACAAAGTCTGAGCAAAAATATCTAAGTGGTTATGCATGTGGGACACCCAAACTAAGAGGCAGTCTCCTATTAAAACACGGATTCTACAGGTGTCCGCAATGAAGAACGAGGTTGTCAATAAGAGTTTCAATTTGATTAGAGGTAGAAAGACACTTATCCCTTTATTTTCTCCAGTTCTGTTATGTAAATTTGCTATTAATATGCTTGGGGAACCGAGAGAAAGAGGTTAGATCTTGGTTAGAATTTGGCTTTTGCTGCTAACCGTGAATACTATGTTTTAAGCATTTTTCTCCTTTAATGAAAGAAGCAGTATTCCTTTGAACGCATTGAGTCGATCTTGAGTTATATTTTCACGCTACTTCGGTGGTAGAGGGCCCCTACCTCCTGAGCGGCTTCATTTTCACTGTTTAGATAAGTATTTTAGCTCTGTTTTCTTAGTTTAGATGAGTATTTACTTTCAGTCTTACGTTTATGTTTCAATTGCATTGAGTTATACAACCAGAATTGTTCTAATAAACTTTTCCAACATATTATTCATGATGAACAAGATGGACTGTGTAATTTCATAAAGTAATGGCATGTCAATTTCAATAGAATACTCTGGAGGTAGAATGCATGTGGTTCAGCTTTGTCCTTTCTTTTCAAGTATGATAATGGCTCTTTAGTTTAATATTGTTCATTGTAGATTAATAGCATCTTAGTTTAGTTTTAACTCATTGCTTTAACACTTCAAGTTTAGCTGTTGTCCATTGTAGCTTACTTTGTCTTAGTTGATAAATTCAATCTCATAGGCTTAATTATTTACAAAACTTCTTTTGTTCAAAATTCATACTCATACACACTTATGTGGACAAAAGATAGTATTATTATAAGGTCTGGAGTATTTTGCAGTTTCTTTATCATTTCACAAACAAGCCTCTTTCTCAAAGACTATTTTTGATAGGAAATCTATAACTTTTGAGATAGGTTTAGTGGTGTTAAATTGAGTTGCAGAACAGAAGTAGAAACTAGTTTAGAGTAGAAACTTTACCTTGTTACAAATATTCTTTTCCACATATTTTCCAACAAATCTTTATTCATGGATGAGATGTTGTACATTGTAAGTTGTCTGTTTGATTAGTGATTTAGGAGAAAACTTCATTTACACTTAGCTTGTTAATTTCTCAGGTTCATTTCAATTTCATGTTGTGAGTTTACAATAGAGTCATTATCAAGCTTTGTATTTGTTGGTTGCTAGTCATAGTTAGACTCTGTTTTGTTTCGGCATTTGCATTTATTTACCATCATAATTTAGGCTTTACTCTGTTTTGACATAGTCAATAGCTTCTTTGCACCAGTATTTAGCTACTTCCCTTTTTAAACATAAAACCATAAAAATACCAAAAACATCATAAAACACTAGACACAACGAAGTAGGAAGAGGTTACTTAGGCACATATGGTGCACTTCACTTCAGCAGTTTACTGACCCTGGTTGACAATTAATTAACTCAATTTAGGAGACTAGGTTGAGCACAAACAGATTCCACACATTTCTTCAAACCATCCATCTTATTTTCCATGTCTTTCTTCAAAACTTCCATGTCATTTTTTGTTGCTCTTTGCGAGAACGAAAATTGTTGCACTTGCTCTTGTAAATTTGATATGTCATGTTGCCATTCTTCGTCTTCATGAGTCATAGTAGAGCCTTCTAAAGGCTTGATGGGTGTTGAATTATTTTTAGGGGCCATTTTAGAATCTACTATTGATATATATTCTACAATATGCCCTTAGAATCAATTCAACTTGATTATTCAAACAAGACTTATGCAATTCGGGAAAAAAAAATACACACCTTTTACTTGCTTTTGAGGAGCTCTATATTGAAATTGAATTATCTCTGTAATTGCAGATCCTAAATATTTGAAATTCAGCCTTGTAGTAGCCCTATGAAGCTTCTTTCAAATTTCACAGGTCTAACCTGATTTGGATTCTTCAAGGAAAATTTATGTCCAATCTCCCACAATGACCCAATTATGGACTAGTTCAGTAGAGCGCACTTATATGACTTACCACGTGTCAATGTTTCCTCCTTTGGCTTTGAAATTGATAGAAAAGAAACTACAGTCTGTTTACTTGTGGCCACTTTTTATAGAATTCCAATCCGATGCTCAGAGAGAGAGTTATGAATATTTTCCCATGATAACCTCTTTGAGATGAAATTCGGGAGCCTGAAAAATACCTAACTTCCACAGATCATATCTCTGAAAATATTACAAACCAAGCTCTAAAATTTTGCGATGATGTTCCTCAGGATTTTGGCTTCGCTCTATAAAAATTTCAGCTTCTGAAACTTCGTAGAAAGAGAGCTATAGCACAAATTCTGTGATGACTTGTTTAGGTTAAATTCAGGAGCCTGCAAAAATCCCTAACTTCCACAGATCATATCTATGAAAATATTGCGCACCAAGATCTAAAATTTTGCGATGATGTTCCTCAGGATTTTTTATTTTCACTCTAAAAATTTCAGCTTCTGAACCTTCGTAGAAAAAATTTATAGTGCAAATGCCACGATGACCGGTTTGGAGCAGCGAAAACCCTAGAATCCAAAGCTCTGATACCAAATGTTGTGAAACCAGCTCCAAAAATAGAAGAAAAGGGACATCAACATCTTATAAATAAGCCACTTCGAGGGGGAAACCTCCAATACATTACATGAATGAACAATTCTTGGATGATACAAATTACAAAACCTCCTTTCTATATATAGGAGTCCATGGGGCCACAATGTAATCCTACCCGACCTAAAAATAATAATTTAAGAGCACAATAATAACAATATGGGGGTTACAAGGGTACAATAATAAAAATAAGGGGGTTACACTAACAAAAATAAGGGACTATACTAGTAATATAGGGACCTAACAAAGTCTGGGTATCACCACGTATGAATCGAACCCTCTAATGTGTGGAAGATTGCCTTCAAAGCCAATAAAGGTCTCTTTGAATGGTTGGTCATTCCTTTCAGGTTGAAAAATGCTCCTGCAACCTTCATGAGATTAATGGAAGACATCTTGCGGTCATTCACCAACTCATTTGTGATGATGTACTTGGATGACATCTTGATCTTTAGGTCGACATGGGAAGAGAACCTCCACCACATTCGACAGGTCCTTCAAACACTGTGGCAACATAAGTTGTGTTCCAAATTGGAGAAGTACACTTTTGAGTGGGGGGTGCATGTGGATCCAGCTAAGATCCAAGTCATTCGGGATTGGCTAGCCCCAACCACTCTAATATAGCTCCATAGATTTCTGGATCTGGCCAATTTCTACTGCAAGTTCGTGTTGGGATTCTCTCATATAACTTGGCCCTTGAGTCAAGTCACCAAGGGAGGAGCGAAAGAAAATTTTGTTTGGTCTGAATATCAACAAAAGGCGTTCGTAGAGTTGGAACATTGCCTCTGCTCTACATGACTGCTCACATTACCATATTTGCAACAACCATTTGAGATCGAGACAAATGCCTTTGACTATGGTATTGGGGTAGTTCTTACTCAACAGGGGCATCCAATGGCATATCACAGTGAGAAACAGTCCGAAAGTATCCCAACTATGACAAAGGGATGTATTCCATTGTGCAGGCTTGTCGACAATGGAAGCATTACATTGTGGGGAAGGAAATGGTAATCCACACAGACCATTGACCCATGCAGTTCATACAAACACAAGGGAAGTTGCAAAACGATCGCCATCAGAAGTGGTCCACATACCGGCAACAATTTCATTTGAAAATCAAGTACAAGAAGGGCAGCACCAATAATGTTGTAGACTGCCTCAGCCGACTAGCGATTATGGCACTAACCACCGTGCTCAACTCTTATGTGCACGAGACTTCCAATTGGTTACTTCTCTACATAAGAAATTCTGAATTCGGCTAAACATATAAGACGCTCTTTGAGGGTAAGAAAGTTCCAATTTTTTTCCTCCATGATGCACTGCTATGTCACCTGGGACACCCTTGTGTTCCTTCAAGCGAGTGTGCCAAGATGGTTTGGGAAGCGCACTACAGTTGAGTCGATGGGAATTTTGTAATCAAGGTGGATATTGGTGGCCACCCTCCTATTCCACTTGGGGACCCACCATTGTTTCTTTCATTTTTTCATTTTCCTTAATTATAGAAAAGTTTACTATTTTTAGTAGTTTATCGGGTCCTAAGCTTCCAGAGCCATTTTGAGGCCATAAACGATGTTTTTTTGGGAAAATCGGGAGCAACATGGGTCAATGGACTGATTTTTATCACTCAAAATTTGTATTCCTTGAATAGATAATTCTAACGAGGTATTGAGCACATCAAACGAAGATCGTATGCCAAATTTACGTCCCTAGGAAGTTGATGTACCAATTTACCCAAACGGGGCCCATAGTTTTTCCGCTTCATCTCCTATGGTTAGGTTTTTGGATGTTTAGGGTTTTTCATTGTTTCTCAATAATAAATAGGCCCTATAGCCTCATTGTAACACATTTCAGAGGCCTATAGCCACCACATCTCTTCTCAGAGATAAGCTACCAATGCCCTAGCTAGTTTATTTCCATTATGTCTGTAAACAAATTTCAGTTATTTGGTATTAATGAGATGAAGTGTTATTTCTGCTGCATATTTGTATTAATGGTTATATTTTTATTCTATTGTGTTCTTGCATAAATCCGGATCAGTGGTATCACAGCGATCAGCCCTTTCTCAATCCTTCTTTGCATGTCTCCAATGAGGTCGGGGTATAAGGATTTAGGGCTCAATTTGGTTGAACCTTTGCAAGATCAGCCTCGCAAACCCCGATGGCCGCCCATGGGGGACAAAAAGAAATACGAGGGAGCAGGAGATCCTATCAAAATACTACTTGAGAATGCCCTCGAAAAACAAAGGAGCGCGATGATGGATAACTTTGCCCAGATCCTTCAAAGACTGCCCACCGACAGCGCATCTGCATCCAATAGCCACTCTAGAGGCACGAATCCCTTAAAGGTACAAGTAAAATTTGACATTCCCATCATTGAGGTCAAAATAGATGTATACATTTTAGATATATGGTTGAATCTATTAGAAGGATATTTCTCGGTTCATGACTTTTCCGACCGAGAGAAGATTATTTTTGCACTCCTCAAAGCTACCCCCCATGTCAAGGACTGGTGGGAAAACTATTATGACAAAAATGACGAGACGAAACCCTCTCTATTCTCAGTCGTACCCACTTGGAATTCTTTCAGAGATATCATCAAGGACAATTACTATCCCATGGGGAGCTATGAGGACAGGTACATACAATGGACTACGTTGTGGCAGCAAAGGGATCAAGATGTACATGAGTTAACGAATATGTTCTATACCCTGTGCACAAATTTGGGTATCAAATATTTGGAGAAACATTTGGTGCTGAAGTACAACATTTTTCTGCACATATACATTCAGGAGGAAATGGAGTTCCTCAACATCTCCTCACTTGATATAGCATACCGATATGCTACCAAGATTGAGCATAAATTCAAACAGAAGAAATGAGAATTTGGATCTATGAATCAAAAGCAAGGGAAAGGTACCCCTAAACCACAGAACAAAGAACAAAGCCAAGGCATGGCATCCCAAGACAACCTGCCAAAGCCGCAAGTAAAGAAAAACATCATGAAGCCAAAGAAGGACACGGGAAAGTGGTGTGAGTTCCATAAGAGCTCCACTCACAACACAAGTGAGTGTTGGGTCAAGCAGTCGTTGGTGGCCGAGATGATGGCTTCTAAATCAGATGCACACTCTGACTCTGAATCAGAACCCAACAAGGGGAATGAAAAATGGAAGCTGATTATTGATGTGGATCCCAATGCCACCATTTCCACTGCGAATATCCAAAAGGAGAAACTGGAAGATCAAGAGGAGGAGCATCTCTTCCACTCCCATATGTGGGTAAAGGGTTCCTCGCTACAATTCATTGTCGATAGTGGGAGCCAAAAGAACCTCATTTCAGAAAAGTTCGTGAAGTGGTTGGGCTTTCCGACAAAAACACACCCACATCCTTACACCATCGAGTGGCTTCACCAAGGACGATATCTCCACGTCGGCCAGCAGTGCCGCCTTCCCTACAACATCAAGCCCTTCACGGATGAGGTATTATGTGACACTACCCCTCTTGATGTTTTTTATGTATTATTAGGCCAACCATATTTGTGGAAGCGACATGTTGTGTATGAGTCTCAACCTCGTGCTGTTATTGCTACTTTTGGAAATAAGTTGTAAAGGATACTAGAGGTACCACCGCCTACCGCTATCTCTTTGGTTACTACAAAAAAATGCAGTAAGCTCATTTTCAAAACCGGAAAATTTGTTTTCCTCATTATCTGCCCCTAGGGAAATAAGAGGATTTTGGCCACAACCTCTAGACAGGGCTCCTCCACACAACAACAATAAATGGACAAGGTCGTGGAGGAGTACAGAGACATCTTCACCTCACCCACAGGGGTGCCTCTGCACTGCCAGGTCAATCACCCCATTGATCTGACCCCAGGTGTGTCGCTACCCAATGGAATGATCTATTGGTGATATTTTCTCGATAACGATGAAATTGGGAGGTAGATTCAGGAACTACTGCAGAAATGTCACATCTGGCCCATTTCATTGCCTTATGGGAGCCCGATCATGTTGGTACAGAAGAAGGATGGGACTTGGAGACTCTGTATTGAATATCGGGTGCTGAACAAGATCACTTTCTGGAATAGGTACCTGATCCCACAGATTTATGACCTTATAGACCAAATCAAAGGGGAAAAATATTTCAGCAAGATCGACTTGAAGTCCGAGTATCACCAGGTACCAATCGAACCCTTTGATTTGTGGAAGACTGCCTTCAAAGCCAAGGAGTTCCTTTTCGAATGGATGGTCATGCCTTTTGGGTTAACAAATGCTCCTACAACCTTCATGAGATTGATGGACGACATATTGTGGCCATTCACAAACTCATTTGTAGTAGTGTACTTGGATGACATTCGGATCTTCAGCCAAACTTGGGAAGAGCACCTCCACCACATCTGACATGTCCTCCAAACGCTGTGACAACACAAGTTGTGTGCCAATTTCGATAAGTGCACTTTTGGCATGACCCAGGTTCAGTATCTGGGATACGTTATTGATGAAAAAGGGGTGCATGTGGTTCCAACCAAGATCCAAGTCATTCGGGATTGGCCAGCCCCAACCACTCTAACAGAGCTTCGCATATTTTTGGGTCTTGCTGATTTCTACCACATGTTCATGTTGGGATTCTCTCATATCACTTGGCCCTTGAGTCAAGTCACCAAGGGAGGAGCGAAAGAAAAATTATTTTAGTCGAAATCTCAACAGAAGGTGTTCGTAAAATTGAAACATTGCCTCTACTTTTCCCCAGTTATCACATTACCGGACTTGCAAACACCATTTGAGATCGAGACAGATGCCTCTAAATATGCTATTGGGGTAGTTCTTACTCAACAGGGGCATCCGGTGGCACATCATAGTGAGACATTGTCTGACACAGTCCACAAGTATCTCACTTATGAAAAAGAAATGTATTCCATTGTGCAGGCTTGTCGACAATGGAAGGATTAAATTTTGGGGAAGGAAACGGTCATCCACACAGACCACTGACCCCTGCAGTTCATACAAACACAAGGGAAGTTGTAGAATTATTGCCATCAGAAGTGGTCCACATATATGCAACATTTTCATTTGAACATGAAGTACAAGAAGGGCGGCACCAATAATGTTGCAGACTGCCTCAGTCGATCATCGATCATGGCGCTAACCACCGTTCTCAACTCTTGTGGGCACGAGACTTCTGATTAGCCTCTTCTCTACAAGAGAAATCCAGAATTCGACCACACATACAAGACACTCTTGGAGGGTGCACAAGTTCCAAATTTTCACCTCCAAGATGCACTGCTATGTCTTCTTTGAACGAGTGTGGGTGCACTTTGGGATCCCACAGTCTATCATCTCATATCGGGACAACAGGTTACTCAGCACATTTTGTTCTAGGCTCTGGTCAATGTTAGACACCAATCTCACCAAGTCTATAGCTTTCCATCCCCAAATTGATGGCCAGACAAAGGTCGTGAACAAGATGATTGTACACATTATGTGCATGTACAATTCAAATCATCCACACACATGGCATGAGAGCAATCCCTATGTACAACACAGTTATAACTGGGCTCTCCACAACTCAACTGGCCACAACCCCTTTTAGGTAGGCTTGGGATTCCAGCCATTATGTCCCATTGACGTAGCCATTCCATTTGCAACTACTCAGGATGATTCGGCTCATGTCCAGTCTGAAGCTGACAAAGAAAAAAAATTCATCGAGCGAATTTAGCACATCCACCAATAGGTTCATGACATATTGGACCAAGCCAAAGCTAAGTACAAGAAATGACATGATCAACATCGGGTGCCACACAACTTCCAGGTGGGCAACAAAGTGTGGCTACATTTGTAGAAGGAGCGCCTCACTAGACATCACCGCAAGCTTCGCCCGCTCTGATATGGGCCATACACCATCACCAAGGTTTTAGGGACTAATGCCTTTGAGCTAAGTATTCCACCATTAATGGTTTTCACCCAGTATTCAATTTGGAATGCCTTCGGCCCTACTTCCCACCTTTACTGGACACCCCCAACATTGCAGAACAAATCACATGAATAGAGTTAAACCCAAACTGTATGGAATAGGCCACCATATATTTTATCATGGGCATGCAAATCAAGAACACTCACTAGCAGAAGATCCAACTGTATCGGGTTGTCAAAGCTAGCCAAATCCTACACCAAGGCAAGTGGTTCACCAAGGACCAAGTTCAGCATAAGTTTCCTCACCTCATGGAGGAACTCAATGCAATGGGGACCATTGCTTCCTAAGGGGGAGGAGTGATCCAGGTGGATATTGGTGGCCACCCGCCTATTCCACTTGGGGCCCCACCATTATTTCTTTCAGTTTTTCAATTTCCTTAATTATAGCATAGTTTACTATTTTTAGCAGTTTTTTGAGTCCTGAACTTCTGGAGCCGTTTTGAGGCCCTAAATGGTGTTTTTTGTGAAAATCAGGAGCAACATGGGTCCATGGACCGATATTTCTCACTCAAAATTTGTATTCCTCAGATAGATATTTCTAATGAAGCATTGAGTGCGTCAAACGGAGATCATATGCCAAAGTTACGTCCCCGAAAGTTGATGTACCAATTTACCCAAACGAGGCCTATAGTTTTGGCGCTTCATCTCCTAGGGTTAGGTTTTTGGATGATTAGGGTTTTCCATTTTTTCTCAATAATAAATAGGCCCTCGAGCCTCATTGTAACACAGTTTAGAGGCATGTAGCCGTCATATCTCTTCTCAGAGATAAGCCACTAGCGCCCTAGCTAGTTTATCTCCATTATGTCTGTAAAAAAATTATAGTTCTTTGGTAAAAATGAAATGAAGTGTTAGTTATGTTGAATCTTTGTATTAATGGTTATATGTGTATTATGTTGTGTTCCTGCAAAAATCTGGATCATTTCAAGGTTTAGAAAATAGTGGGAGTACTTCAGAATTATTTCTATTGGTCAAACCTTCGATGGGATGTTAAGAATTACATCAGATCCTGCACTGCATACGTCATTTCCAAACTGACCATCAAGAATCAAGGCCTCTATACTCCATTGCCTACCCCTAGTTGACCCTAGGAATCCATCTCCATGGATTACATGCCGGGCCTTCCTTCTACTAAGCATGGCGATGACTATGTTTTTGTGGTCATCAACAGAATTTTGAAGATGGCCATTATGGCAGCTTGTAAGAAGAATATCATAGCATAATCCATTGCTAAAATCTTCTTCAAACGAGTGTGGGTACACTTTCGGATCCCATATTTTATCATCTCAGATCAGGACAGTAATTTCCTCAGTACATTTTGGTCCAGCCTCTGGTTGATGCTAGACACCAAGCTCACCAAGTCCACAACTTTCCATCCCCAAAATGATCGACACACAGAGGTCGTAAACAGGCATAGCTATAACTTTCCATCCCCAAAGCATCCACGCACATGGGATGAGAGCCTGGGCTCTCCATAACTCAATCAGCCACAACCCCTTTTAGGTGGGCTTGGGATTCCAGCCACTATGTCCCATTAACGTAGCCATGCCATTTGCGACTACTCACAGAGATTCGACTCATGTCCCATGTGAAGCTAACAAGGTGAACAACTTCATTGTAATATCCCAAAATGGGAATACACAACAAAGCCTGCTGGAATAACGCTTTCTTCACAAATTGGTGTACTGAAATGAGTTTGCAGCTCCTGGATCCCTTATATCAGTGGATCTAATGTCTAAATCCAAAAGGAGAGCAAAAACCAATCAAACTAGGTGAGGTAAACAGACCTCTCACCACCTAGTATGGCTGAAAAACACCCAAAGTATGGGGCTGCAGTCATGCACATCAACTCTGCTTCAGAAATAATGCAGTCCCACTGAGTTAAAGCAGAATAAAAATATGGAGGATGAATAATTACATGTACATCAGTAAATCAGATCTATAATGTGGCCCATACAGTGTACAAGAGAAAAATAGAAGATTTACAAGAAGAAACCCTAAAGATTGAGGTGCTGCAACAACAAATTAAGACTAAAAAGCTTGACAGCATTATTTTATGGGATGAAGCAGCTTTATATTAAAATTCAGATCTAGAATAGATCTGTGTACAAAAATATAGATCTATATCAAATATATACACTAGATGAGTTCCTCTACAGTTTCCCCTTAGGGTTTTGAGCAAAACATTAGAGTACGGGAGTAGATCTGAGATCTGGAATTACAGATCTGTAGCAATATTCAGGAATTATGCAGTAAATAGAAACATAATTAAATCATATCTGAAACAAACAGGGATTGGATGGCTAATCCATGGATCACCACAGTGAAAGGGAGAATCCTATCACCGAAGATCTCTCCTCCAAAATGCAGTCAAAACACCCTGCAACTGACTACTTGCAAATAACGTATTTATGGAAGGAAAAATACACTGTAGACTCTAGCACTGGTTTGGCCTGGTGCCAAGATCTAAAATGGTAGCTCCAAGGATCCAGAATCCTCTTGCTAACGGGATAAACATCTTCCCCACTGAAAAGAGCCTCTAGATTTGCCTAGATCTGAGTAGATATAGCCTCCACTTGCTACAGCTTACAAAAAAAATCAAACCCTCAACATGATCTGAATTGTGGTTGGAAGATGAAGCTTGGCCAACTGTCAGATAGTGGACAAGATGAAACAAAACTCCTCCAAGAGCTTCTCTAGGAAGGAGGTGGGATTCCCGACCGGGAACACCCTAGTGCTAAATAGCACTATTCTCGGCTAAACAGCCAGAGAATGAGGGATGTCTAAACAGAAAATACCTTCAGAAATATCAAATCATCAAAACCCCCTCCTTGGTGTCGTCCTCTTTCTTTTATAATGTGGAAATCTTGTTAAACCCTAAACCATCTTGATGAATTAGCTCCATTCACATGAGTGGCCTCCAACTTGAACTACGGTGTGCCTCTAGGAGATACATTTCATCTGGACAACACTGTTGATTTGGTCCTATTGACCCAGTCAAATGATCCAGCCTCTTTCCCACTTAAGTGTGTTTATGAAAATAGCTCAGATTTAACTTTGTTCACATTGAGCATTAATTTATTTTTCTATTTAGGAGTTTTATTGATCCTCCTTCACAATTTATTCATAAGACAAAAAATTTAAAGAAATATTGCATATTCCCATTAGCTTGGCTAATTGGGAATATTACAGTCCTCCCCTCCAAAATGTTGCTAATTGTCCTCAAGCAACTGATAGGTTGAGTGTTGCAACACTTCTCCTTCCCCATTGGTGACATCATCAAGGATCCAACTCTCTGCATAAGCTGAGTGTTCACCAATCCATCCTTCCATGAGTTGTCCCTTCAAAGTCATTATGAGATGTACATGATCCATCCCACAAAGAGTCAAGAATTTTTCTGAAACAAACATGGATGAACCCCTACTCTCCCTAAAATATGTAGCAAAGTATACAAATAGAGTCTCCATCCCATGTGGTACACACATGCCTCCTATTCTTCCTCCATACAAATCCAAAAATAGGACAAGTACATCATCCATGTATGGAAGCAAAATTACAGTTACATAAACAGAAATTTGAACAAGAGGAGGTGGGTCATAGTCCCACATATGGTACCAGCGCAGGGCATCTCCTGCCTGCATCAGATCAAGATGTGGTAAGTAGTCTTCCCACCACTTAATTGTTTCCCATGTTACCTCACTATGGCTGAAAGTGTGAGATAAGTTTGGTTCCTTAGGGAAGCACCCATCATGATAGAGAATCTCCCTTTGTTCATCAAGGGAGTGGCCAAATTTAGAAATTTGAGTGGCCCACTGTTTTTCATGAAATTTACATGACATATCACTCCTCCTTGGAGCCATGGTCTGCATAAACATGGTGAAATAATATGTATAATCAGAAAATAAAACTTGACTTACATAATCAGATTCCTCACCATCAATACCTCTCATACACATGGAGTTGTGCATGGATCTTCCTCCTCTTCCCAAAGAAGGGAGAGATGGCTGAAATAACCCCTCTATGGAGTCATGTTGCTGCCCCAACTCCACATACCTCATGCATCTTTCAAAATTTTGATACAACTCTTCTTTCAAGCCTTCCCAATCAAAGCTTCTCATGATGATTTTGTAGATCCTCATGGAGTACATATGGCTGAAACAGAACTCTTTGTAGGCTCTTTGTAGTATCTTCTGCTTGAGCTTGTGAGGCTCTAGAAAAGAAGACTTTACCATGATGATAGATGACCTCTTCTTGGACTAAATAGCCCTCTTCATGCATCTGGTCATCAAGTATCATACAAGTGTGTAGATCCTTGGAATAATCCACTAGAAGTTGGGATTTCCAATACAGATCTAGACTGTTCAACAGTGACAGTGTAAATGATGCATCAACAGAAATATCTGTCATGTTTCTGATCTCCTCCTTAAAATCTCCTATGTCAAAGGTGTGTGTTGGAAGGTTGATCCTTCCAGTTTCTTTCTCCCGCATCGTAGATCCAGATAGGAGAGTGGATGGTGATGATAAGGGAACGAGATCTCCATTCTTCTTGAGCTTCCCCAAGCCTCCCAGCGTTGTTTCTTTTTCTTCTAAGGCCCCAATACTTCTTGGATTCATGAGTGGAGCACCAAGATGTGATACACCTTCCACCATCTTTGAATCAAGTGGTCTTCCAGGTGGTTTTCCACAAGACAGTGATGCCTCATGGTTCATCCTCACATGCTTGTCAAATGGGATCAACATCTCCTTACTTCCACTGTATAAGTTCACCCCTGATCTATGTGTGGAAGTCCCATGATAATGTGATGTCACTCTTAAATATGCAAGAGTGCTCTTAATTGGAACATTTTCTCCCTTCCCTTCTTCATGCACTAGTGGATCATCTCTTGCTATGACAGTGTTGTGACACTTCCTTTGTTCTGTTATATTGTCTACTAGCATAGACACTTGCTTCTCATCTTCTTCATTTATAGGATCCTTGGGGCCTTTTTGCAAGGATACAAGAGCCCTCTTGGTGGAATAAATGGCTTCATCTCCACCTCTCAACAGAGATAAATCTCCTCCTGCTGTCACAGCGCTGGAGGAACCTTTCAGTTCTTCTTCTTTCTCCTCCTCATCAATGGAGTATTCCTCATCAATAAGAGATCATTTTCCTTGATCCCTCCTTGAAAAAGGAATACTCATGTCTTCTTCTTGAGAAGAATGTTCCTGCTCAAGTAAGGCCTTTGCAAGGGAAAACCATGTTGCAGATCTTTAACCCCTTCAACAATGTTCTGAAATGGAGTTATCTTCATGGATCTTCCCATCTCATGCAAAGGTTCTGATTTCTTGGGCTTATTTTGTTCACCCATAGAAATTCCAGATGGCATAGAATCAAATCTTGTCACTAACCTCCTAGTGAACCTTTCATAATTAGAGATGTTTACATTTTTCAATGAAGAAGACTCAAATAACCACCAGGCATATGCTTTACCTGGGAGGTGTAGTACTGCTACCTTCATGGCTTCTTCTTCTAAGACTTGATGCAGCTGTAAATATTTTTCAAGCTACCCTACCCAATATTGGGCTGAGCTCTTAGGTGATCCATCAAAAACAGGTAGAGAAAATCTACCAAAAGTGGGCTGCATGCACCCTCTTTTTCTACTATAGCTGTAGGATCTCCTTTCTTCCTTAAGATGACAGAACTTTGGAAAACTGAGATGCTCTCTAAATCTCCTTGACTGAGATTCATACTCTTGGAGATATTCACCAAGATTTTCCTCCTGTGGTGTTCCTTCTCCTCCCTCTTCCTTTGACAAGAAGGTGGGCATGTTACAGCATTGTAGATTAGGTTGTGTGGTTGAATGCTCACACACATAATAAGAAGTATTGGGGCTTCCTTGATATGAGAATATCCTTGAGGGATATTCATGTCTTTCCCTTCTCATTCCCCGGATTTCTTCCTTCAGCTCATGCATGGCTTGAGAAAGAGTGTTAGAAAACTCTTCTCTTTTAATCCTTCCAGGTAAAGGGGTTTCACCCTTCTTCTCTCTGTCCTCTGTGTAATATTTCTTCTATATTATTCTTTGGTACCTCTCCTTCCTGACAGTGAGAGGTTCTTCTTCTTCTTGAGACATACTGGATCTGCAAGAAAAGCACAGTTTGTGCCAAGAAAGATGCTTTGATACCACTCTAATATCCCAAAATGAGAATACACAGCAAAGCCTGCTGGAATAACGCTCTCTTCACAAATTGGTGTACTAAAATGAGTTTGCAGCTCCTATATCCCTTATATCAATGGATCTAATGTCTAAATCCAAAAGGAGAGCAAAAAAAAATCAAACTAGGTGAGGTAAACAAACCTCCCACCACCTAGTATGGCTGAAAAACACCCAAAGTATGGGGCTGCAGTCATGCACATCAACTCTGCTTCAGAAATAACGTATTCCCACTAAGTTAAAGCAGAATAAAAATATGTAGGATGAATAATTACATGTACATCAGTAAATCAGACTTATAATGTGGCCCATACAGTGTACAATAGAAAAATAGAAGATTTACAAGAAGAAACCCTCAAGGTTGAGGTGTTGCAACAAAAAATTGAGACTGCAAAGCTTGACAACATTATTTTATGGTTTGAAGCAGTTTTATATTACATTTCAGATCTATAATAGATATGTGTACAAAAATATAGATCTATATCAGATATGTACACTAGATGAGTTCCTCTACAATTTCCCCTTGGGGTTTTGAGCAAAACATGAGAGTACAGGAGTAGATATGAGATCTAGAATTACAGATCTGTAGCAATATTCAGGAATCCTGCAATAAATAGAAACATAAGTAATTCATATCTAAAACAAACAGGGATTTGATGGCCAATCCATGTATCACCACAGTGAAAGAGAGAATCCTATCACTGGAGATCTCTCCTCCAAAATGCAGTCAAAACACCCTGCAACTGACTACTTGAAAATAACACAGTTATGGAAGGAAAACTGCGCTGTAGGCTCTAGCACTGGTTTTTCCTAATGCCAAGATTTTAAATGGTAGCTCCAAGGATCCAGAATCCTCTTTCCAATGGGATAGATAGCTTCCCCACTGAAAAGAGCCTCTATATTTGCCTAGATCCGAGTAGATCTAGCCTCCACTTGTTGTAGCTTACAAAAAAAATCAAACCCTCAACAGGATCTGAATTGTGGTTGGAAGATGAAGCTTGTTAAACTTCCGGATAGTGGACAAGATGCAGCAAGACTCCTCCAAGAGCTACTCTAGGAAGGAGGTGGGATTCCCGACCGAGAACACCCTAGTGCTAAACAACACTATTCTCAACTAAACGGCTAGAGAATGAGGGATGTCTAAATAGACATTACCTTCAGAAATATCAAATCATCAAAACCCCCTCCTTGGTGTCGTCCTCTTTCTTTTATAATGTGGAAATCTTGTTAAACCCTAAACCATCTTGATGAATTAGCTCCATTCACATGAGTGGCCTCCAACATGAACTGTGGTGTGCCTCTAGGAGATACATTGCATCTAGAAAATGCTGTTGATTTGGTCCTATTGACCTAGTCAAATGATTCAGCCTCTTTCCGACGTAAGTGTGTTTATGAAAATAGCTCAGATTTAACTTTGTTTACATTGAGCATTGATTTATTTTGTTGTTTAGGAGTTTTATTGATCCTCCTTCACAATTTATTCATGAGACAGAAAAGTTAAAGCAAGATTGCATATTCCCATTAGCTTCGCTAATTGGGAATATTACATTCATTGAGTGCATTCAACACATCCTCCAATAGGTTCATGACATTTTGGACAGAGTCAATGCTAAGTACAAGCAGTGACATGATCAACATCGGGTGCAACACAACTTCCAAGTGGGCGACAAAGTGTGGCTACATTTGTAGAAGGAGCACCTCGATGGACCCCACCGCAAGCTTTTACCGCTTTTATATGGGTCATACACCATCACCAAGGATGTAGGTGATAATGCCTTCGAGCTCAGTATTTCACCATTCCTTGGTCTGCATCCAATGTTCAATGTGGACTGCCTTCTGCCCTACTTTCCACCTCTACTGGACACATCCGGCATGGCAGAACAACTCACACCAACAGAGTCAAAACCCGACTACATGGAACAAGCCACAACTGATTGAATCATGTACACACAGATAAATAAGACCCTCTAATAGAGGATCCAACTATACCGAGTTGTTAAAGCAGACCAACTCCTTCCCCAGGGGAAGTGGTTCACCAAGGACCAGGTTCAATAGAAATTTCTCCATCTCATGGAGGCTCTGCACGCAATGGGTACCATTTCTTCCTAAGGGGGGAGGAATGATCCAGATGGATATTGGTGGTCAGTTGCCTAATCCACCTATTCAGTTTCATCACTTTTCTTATTTACTATTTTTAGTAGTTTTTAAGGTCTTGAACTTCCAGAGTCGTTTTGAGGCCCTAAACGGTGTTTTTTTTAGCATGATTGATCTAGCGATTTGAAATAAATTGTGTCAATAGTTGTATTCCTTATATAGATATTTCCAATGAGGTGTCATATGCGCCAAATGAAGATAATATGACCAAGTTACGACCCCAGGATTTTGGCTGCCCAACTAACCTTAATGGGGCCCATAAACCCTTGGTGTTACATCTCCTCAAGTTAGGGTTTTGGTTTTTTAGGGTTTTCTCTTATTGTTCAATAATAAAAAGTCCCTTGACCCTCATTGTAACACAATTCAGAGGGATGTAGCTGCCACATCTCTTCTCAGAGATAAACTACCATCACCAAAGCTAATTTATTTTCCATTCTGTCTGTAAGCATTTTCAGTATTTGAAATTAATGAAGTGAAGTGTTATTCCTGCTGAATCTCTGTGTTTATGTTTATTTATATATTTTATTGTGTTCATGCATAAGTTTGGATCAGAGATTCTCCAAATATGAAGAAAAACTTACCTATAACAAAAAATAGGATGAAACAATAAGTAGATCAACATTGCAGTGAAATGGAATTTCAGGTGGGGGATTAAGTATTTCTAAGGATATAACTATACAAATAGATGTCCCTCAAGAAATAAAAGAGGAATAATCAATTATAACCCAAGTACTATGGTCTCTATGAGGTGTTGTAGAGGATTGGAAGTGTAGCTTAGAAATTGGAGTTGCCTCCATATTCATGTGTACATTCAATGTTTCATGTTTCTTTCTTAAATAAGGTAATAAAAAACAATATCCTAGTTCAAACTAAAGTTTACTATAGATTAATGAAAGTAAAATCATACAAAAACTAGAAACAATCTTGAAAACACAGATAAAGTAATTGTGAAATCGAACAATTATTGGGTACTTCATCAACTGGAAGAATCTACTAGGAAAAGAGGTATAAGAAAATGATTTTTTCATGCATAAACATCCATAATTGATCAAGTGTTGAGATAAATAATTTTTTAAATGGAAATAGCATGTTAATCCTCAAATTTGAAATTATTACAATTATATTGTTTTATTGGTGTTGTCCTTATTGGCCAACTATACCCTTTAGTGGTAATTGTACCATTTTTATTTTATATATATATGAAGGAGACCTAATTTTATATAATGTCTCATATTGTGCATTTTTTATATAGTAAAAATATATTTCCCCCTCAAAGAAGTTTCTCTTTCATTTTTCTCTCACATTCTCAAGGTGTAAAGTTCTTTATCTTTTTATGTGTATGTTCTTTCGATGTTTGGTGCATATTATCATCACATCAACATATCCAAATGTTTAATTTGTGAATATGGTCGAGTAATCTATGTGTTAATCATGGGATTCCTTCTTGAAATACATTGTTAACTTCAATCGGAAACAATGACATGTGGTCTCTAACTCCAAATCTCAAAAATTAACAAACTATACGATTTTGGCAAATCTCAAAAATTAACAAATTGGTCACTTTGTCAAATTTCTACATATTTATTAATGACTAAAAAATAAATATCACTAAAAAATGTATTATATTGTGTAAATTATTTTTGAGCAAAGTAAAATCACAATTTTTTTCAAGTATATTTTAAATGGGATAATTTAATTATATATAAATTTATTTAATTATACCATCAATTTAATGAAAAAAATATATAATTTTAAATATGAAAGCAATTATATATCTATATAGAGTGTAATAATGATTAAAAGATATGCCAAATTTTATGTTGATTTAGATTATTAAACGTTTACATCGATTTAGATTATTAAAAATTTGATTAATATTGTTATATTTAAAATCATTTGACTTCTACCATGAGATTTAGACCATTAACGGTAGTTTAGCCAAATTTCATTTTTTCTTTGAAAACCATAGAAATTTAGGCAAGATTTTAATAAAATCAGATATAGATTTTTGAAAATCGAGTTTGTAAGTGTCAAACTTCAATATTTTGGGTGCTCCAGAGGTTTTTGATGGTGGTGAATCCATCTCCACCAAGGTAAGAATTTCAAATTTGAAGGTTTCGTAACATTATTGCAAGTTTTGATTATTTTCACAAATAATGTTCACGGGCTTGCAAATAATTTATTTTTATTAAATATTTACATTTTGTAATTTATTTTCGAGAATTATTATTTTTGTTTATATTTATTTATTTTAATTATTAAAGTGAAAAAAAAAAAAAAATTTATTTAATACAGTGAAATTATAGATACTTTTTTCAATGTAATTTAGGTTAATTCTTGAGGTTAATCTTTAGTTTATTAAAAAAAATTACTCATAAGTGTTTAAGAAGAAATAATTTATTAGTTTTTTAGTATGCTTTAAAATTGTTTTTATTTGGCTAAGGGATTTTCTTCCTTGGAAGTAAGGAAATATGTGAACATCCTAAGACCTAGAGGTATTTGGTAAGAGTGAAAGCATAATTCCTTTAGGATTAATAAGGAGTTTTTCCATATGATATGGTTTTCCTTGAATAATGGACATAAAAATTAGAAAATAGCAAATAGTAATGATTGTCCCTAATACTAATTTAACAACTAAATTATAATAGAATTTCTTTAAAAAAAACATAGGTTAGATGAAAAATTCATATACATTTCATTTATATGGTAAGACTTGGATATATATAAACCAAGACTTATAGCTGCTACGCAACATAGTCCCTGCCTCTACCGCTATAGCTATTTAATTCAGTAAAGGTTGTGCGAAGTGCTAAGAAAACTCCACAATAAAAGAAAAATATATCTTCATAAGAATATTTACATAGTAAAAGCTTTCCACATAACCACTTTCCTACATGCTTCCTGTGCACAACCACCTTTGCATATACGTTCTTTGGATAACTTCATCCATACAGTCACCTCCGCACAACCTTTTCCGCGTAGCCTCTTTCACACACACTTTCTCCACGCAAAACTCTCTGTGGAAAGCATCTAGTTAGAATGAGGCATTTGGTTTGGGTTGAAAACGGGGTCTCCACGCATTCTCACTTTTATGAATTTTTTTTCTGAAACTAAGCATATGTGCGAAAATGTGGAGAAATTCCATTGTGCGAAGGAAGCTTTCAAGCACCCACATGTTTATTGCTAGTATATTAGTATTGAATAATCCATAATTTTTGTTTGCAATATTTTAGTTATAAATATGTATTCCTGAATATCACTATTCAATTTAGTAAAGGTTGAATTGTTCTAGAATGTAATGAACCAGTAACCACATCAATGTTCGCATTATTGAGCAGAAGCTTTTTTATGGTTATATTGGTGAAATTAGGCACATGTGCGGAAGTGCAGAGGAATTCCATTGTGATAAGGTGATCCAGATTTATGCAGGAAAAAAATGAAATACATATTTAAATAGAAACATAGCTACAATTAAAAATTAAATTAAATTCATTGATAACAAAATATTTAAATTGTTTACATCCAGAATGGAAATAAAATAGCTCGGGCGATGATATCTTATCTCTTAGAAGAGATGTGGCAGCTACATTCCTTTTAGTTGTGTTATAATGAGGCTCAAATTCATTTTTATTATTTCCAAAACAAGGGAAACCCCAAACATCCAAAAACGTAACCCTAGGAGATGAAGCGACAAAATTTTGTGGGCCCTGTTGGGGATAGTTGGTACACCAACTTCTCAGGGTCATAACTTTTGCATAAAATATTTGTTTAATGCATATGGTACCTTGCTAGAAAAATATATCATAGGAATACAACTTTCGGATACAAACCTAGAACATGGGCTTTCCTATTTTCTAAAATAACGTCATTTAGGTCCTCAAAACGACTTCAGAAGTTCAGGACCTGACAAACTACCAAAAATAGTAAAATATGCTACAATTAAGGAGACTGAAAGAAAAAATGTTGGAGGTCCGGGTTGAATAGGTGGGTGGCCACCAATATCCACCTGTATTATTCCTCGCTCCTTAAGAAGAAATGATCCTCATTGCATTGATTTCCTCCATGAGATGGGACAAATTTTGCTGAACTTGGTCCCCGATGAGCCACTTTCCCTGGTGCAAGAGTTGGCCAACTTTGACAACTTGATATAGTTGGATAGTCTATTTGCAAGTGTTCTTGATCTGTGTGTCCATGATCCTATTAGTTTTGGCTTGTTCAATGCAGTCCAGATTGAGCTCTGTTGGTGTCAACTACTCAACAATATTTGATGTGTCCAAAAATGGTGGAAATTATCCCCAAAGGCGGTCCACATTGAATACGAGGTGTAATCCATGGAATGGGGGGATACTCAACTCAAAAGCATTGTCTCCCATAGCCTAGATGACGTTGTAAGGCTCGTATCGGAGTGGTCAAAGTGTATAAATTATGATGTATATTTGCAACTAGTCATGAAGTTTAATCAAAATCACAAAACACAAACCTACTCTAATACTCTATGGAATTCAACTCAATTATAACATCAATCACAAGGCACTATAAATAACACACATGCACACAATATTATTTTCGAGGAAATCAATCTTCTAAAAACCCCAATGCATGCTTTCATTTAAATCTAATGAATACAGATGTATTAAAATTGATTTTCTCAACTAAGCACAACCTGCAAGTGAATAACCTATCTCTCTACTCACTAAGAAGATATGAACTAGAATTAGTCAATTTACGCCTATGCTTGAGCCCCTATTTCCTTGCACAATTCATTGATAAATTAAGCCCCTATTGTTTATTAAATACCTCCAAAATTATTGTGCAATTCCCCGGAGGTTGATCATCTGACTGCATGAAACACTTGTACACTCAAGACTAGTCTACAACTGATGTTACACTACCTTGGAATCTCCACCGCAACTGGGGGAATCTAATTCTCCACATGCACTATCTATTTTGGGCAGATTGATTAGTTAATTGTTTGGCCACTGAGTTTGAATGAAGTCTCAGTACACAACTGACCTTCCACTATTTCCTCCAACAATTAGAACTAGTTTAACTAAAAAAAACTTGAAATAACTAACATTAATTGCTACAAATTAATAATCACACATGCTTAACTGAACTCTAAATCCTCTAACTCAAATTTACATAGCTAACCAAGTGAAAAGAGCCATGTCACTTCAATTAACTACATTCAAGTTGTCTGTTGATGTGGAAATTCGAATTTTCTCAATTTAATCATGGAAAAATAAAAATGAGAATTTCTTGTTTCATTTTTCAACACTCCCTCTCAGTAGGAAAGGTATTATCAATCACCCCTATCCTGCACTTGTGGAACTCAAAATTCCCTCTTTAAAAGCCTTTTTCAAAATTTCGACATCTTTTTCCTCTGAAATAATTGTATTGTAGCTACACATAGTCTCGTAAATGGTGATACCAGATATCTATATGCTTGGATAGATCGTGAAATACATGATTCTCAGAGAGCTTGATGCAACTATAATTATTAGAGTAGATCACATTTGGATAAATCATCTAACCAAATAGTCCCACAAGTATCTTTATCATCTAGATCACCTCACATGTTTCTTGAATTTCAACCATTTATTAAACTTCTCTCAAGATGACTGCTACAAATATTTACTTCCTATTGTACCAAAAAAAAACTGCGAACCCAACACTGAAAATTCCACATGATGTACTATTTTGGTCTGATGGACTCCCCCGCCCAATCTGCATCTGTAAAGCCACAAAAATTCACTCCCTATGTCCATTTTTACCATATTACAAACTAGGTAGTGCCTTTGAGGTATCATAAAATATGCTTAGCTTCCTTCCAAAATAATTTGGTCGACCTAACCATATCTTGGCTCAATTGGTTGACTACATAGCACATATTTAGTTGTGTGTTCACAATATATATCAGTGAACCCACTAGCTGCTAATAAATGGTAGCATCCACTTCTTTACCTAAACTTCCATGCTCCTTCCTCCATTTGGTCACTAGATATGTCTCCATGGGTTTAAAACTCTCCACGTGGAATATTTGCAGTATCTCATTTGCATACTTTCCTTGAGACACAAATAGTTCCCTATCGCCTTGTCATATGTCCAACCCGATAAAATATTGCATCAGACCCATGTCATTCATTTCAAATTCCCTTGCAAGGTCCTCCTTGCAATATTTGATCATATTCTCATCAGCAGTTAAAATAAAATATATCTAATTCATAATTTTATCTGGAAGATGGATCCCAGTTAGGATTTTAAACATCGAAAAATTTCTTATGACACTATGGATAATCTGAATCTTTATCTTTCAGTTAAAATCAAATCATCAACATATAAGATAATAATAATAAATTTACCTTCTACCAAGGTGTGATATAGGTTTGCATCCGCTTCACTTTTGATGAACCCCAAACTAGTGAGATAGCTTTAGATCTTGGTGTACCAAGCATGAGGTGCTTGTTTAATACCATACAATGTTCGCTTGAGTTTGAACACATGATACTCCCAATCAAATGTATCAAAACCTTCTGGTTGCTCAATGTACACATCCTCCTCAATAACCACATTGAGAACTATTATTTTTACATCCATCTGGTGGATCTTCGACCCCATCTGCCTGGCCAGAGCAAGAATTGATCTAATGGATGAGTACCTTGATACATGAGCAAAGGTATCCCCATAGTAAATTCCTTCAGCTTGAGAGTACCCCTTGGCCACAAATTTGGCCTTATACTTCTTTATTCTTTTGTCTATTGTCTACTTAACCTTGAAGATGCATCTCGAAACCACAAATGATTTATCTGTTGGTCTTGGGACCACTTCCAAAACACTATTATTTACAATGGATTCATATTCCTCCACCATTGCATCAAACCATACAGGTTTCTCTACTACTTCCTCGAAAGAGTATGGCTTATTATCTACAAGATCAATCATTAGATCCATGTAGCCATTTTACTGATCAAGTGACCTTATCTTCCTGCAAAAATTTGAAGGATCTCACGCATTCTCCATCATCCTAGACAAGTCTCTCATATTCCTCAGCCTTTTTCCTTTCTTCTCTAGATGGTTTTTCTTGAATGGTTATATCCACTCTCCGCTCCTAAATTTGTGTTTTCTCCACAAATTCATTAGGCTCATCCTTTGGAGCTAAAACCTCCTCTTCCAGTGGGATTTGAAGCTCCCTCTTAAGAGAGCACCACATTTCTTTCTCCTCATAAAATTTTACATATATTCACACAACTGTCATTCTGAGGGATGGAAAGTATACACAGTGGTTTTGGGGAGTTTCTGTGTAACCCACAAATACCCTCAATTATGTTTTCAGCTCAAGCATCTTCCTTGATTTTTTGGAGACATGGCAGTATACAGAGGCTCCAAAAATTCTGAAGTGTGATACATCTCTATTTCTCCCCAATAAAACCTACTTCAGTGTAATCATGCCCAGAATCTTATGGGGACTCATGTTTTGCAAATAGGCTGTTGTGTTGCATGCCTCTTCCCCTAAATTAAGTGGTAGGCCTTGGTCGCACAACATCACCCTCACAACTCCCACAATGCTACAATTATTTCTCTTAGCCACCTTATTTTTCTTTAGGTTGTGGGGTGTTGTCAACTCTCATCGAATGCCTTATTTCACACACAATTTTTTGAATTCATTCGACACGTACTCACTTCCATTATCCCTCCTGAGAGTATTCACCTTCTTTCCAATTTCATTCTCAACCAATGCCTTGAATTCTACGAACTTGGAGAATGTCTCATCTTTCTTCCACATGAAGAAGATCCAACAATTTTGTGAGAATTCATTGATAAAAATGAAAAAATATTTGTGTCCGGCAGTGGAGGCTATCAAGAAAGGTCTACATACATTAGAATGGATCCTTTCAAGGAATCCATGTGCTTTATTTTCTTGATCATGGAATGTGTATTTTTTGTACTTCCCAAAGGTACATCCTTTGCATACATCCTACCATTCAAGTGATCCTTTATGGAGGCATGTGGTTATTTATTACATAATATTCAAGGTGCCATGATGAAAATGGACAAGTCTTATATGCCAAAGTTCACTGACATCGTGGCTCTACACATTCTACACCTTATTGTTTAATGTGGCATAGTCTTCCACATCTTGCTTATACAGGTTCTTCATACAAACCCTGATCTGCTTCACCTATCCCATGGCTATGTGTCTCAAGAATTCCTTTCCTTTGCTGAATATCACATCATAATCATGGTCTTCCAAAATTGTAATATAGATGATATTTTTCTTTAAGCCCGGAATGAACATGACATCCTTGAAATTGATAGGGGAGCCTGACTCCCTTTGAAAAGTGTATGTACCAACCCTGGTAGGGTTATACCTTATTTCATCTCCCAACTCGTTGTGAATCTATAAATATTTCTCATCCAGGTCACTTAAAAACTCTCTACACCCTGTCATGTAGAACGATGCACCTAATTCCAAGTACTACACACTCACCATCAGTGTGTTGGTCATGCATGCGATAAGGTTAAATTCAAGCTCGAACTGTGAAGCCAACACTTCACTTGATAGTCCTCCTAAGTTCTTATTGCTTGCATTTTCATGTGGAAACTTTGTGGAATAGTCCCTGAATTCATGACAATGGAAGAATTTAATTTTGGACAAACATTTCTTCTTGCCCCCTTGGCTGGACTCTAGTTTGGATTGATATTTATTCCCTTTTCCCTTCTTTCCATTTCCAACCAATGAAAATTTTTCTTCATCCTCACCCTTGGATGATGTTCCATCTTTGGTATTCCACCTTAGTTCCTCTTGTACCAAATCAAACCATAAGCGTTCCCAATTCGGTATTTTTTCCCTCCCGTTCACCAAATCTTGATAGCTATGCCAGCTCTTGGGAAGGCCCAGAAGGGTTGGGCTTACCAAGCCAATTTTATAACATTAACACCAACCCTTCCAATTTCACCACAAAATTGTGTGAACCTACTTAGCTAATGTTGTATACTATCATTCTTTTTCATCTTCATATTTCAAAGTTTATCCTTGAGCACTAGCTTCCCGTGGCCACTACTATTCTCAAACAATTTTGTCAGTGCTTTCCAAATTGAAAATAGGGTTTCTTTTCCATGGATATTTGAGACAATTTTATCCCATATTCCCTCCACTATTATTCTGCTTTCCTTGGCTACATATTTCTTCCACTGAGAAATTTTTTGTGAATCAGATGCATGTGGTTTTTCAAAATTTGTCTTGATGTATTCTAGCAATCCATTGTCATCCAATACCACCCCATGTGATCCCTCCATGCAATTAAATTAGAACTTCCTTCCAATGCATAATCTAGCCTTAGCTCATTGAAGGTCATCTTATTAGCTCTAAAGAGTTCCTGTTGCACTGAACTGCAAATTTGATTCTCCTGAGTAACAACTTTGAGATTCCTGCTCTAATGTGAATCTTGTTGTGATACCATGTAGAAATTATGATGTATATTTGCAAATACTCATGAATTTTTAATCAAAATCACAAGACACAAACCTAATCTACTGATTTTTGGAATTCAATTCGCAATTTAGACATCAATCAAAAACATGCGATGAGAAATAACACACATGCACACCATATTTTTTCCATGGAAAGGAATATGCTAAAAACCCCAATTATTTCTTGCATAATATGATTAATAAATATGTATTACAATTTATTTTCTCAACTAATCATAACTTAAAAGTGAATAACTTATCTCTATGCTCACTGAGAAACTCTAACTCGGGCTTAGCCAATTTCTGCCTCTGCTTGAGCCCTTATTTCCTTGCACAATTTCTTGATAAATTAGGCCCCTATTATTTAATAAATTCCTCCAAAATTATTGTACGATTCCAAAGGTTGATCATCTGACTACATGCAACACATGTACACATAAGACTAGTCTACAATTGAAGTCACACTACCTTGGAATCTCCACCCCAGCTTGGGAACTCAAATTTTCTACATGCACTAGCTATTTTGTGTTGATTGATCAGTTAACTAGATGATCACTAAGTTTGACTGAAGTCCCATGGCACAACTAACCTTCCACTAGTTCCTCCGACAATTAGAACTAGTTTAACTGGAAAACCATTGAAATAACTGACCTTTATTGCTACAAATTAGCAATCACACATGCTTAACTGAACTTTAACTCCTCTAACTCAAATTCACTGAGCTAACTAAGTGAGAAAAACCATGTCACCTCATTTAACTACATCCAAGTTGTATGTTGATGTGGAAATTCGAATTTTCTCAATTTAATGAAGGAAAAATCAAATTGATAATTTCTTACTGCATTTAGAAATAAGGAAACCTTTACCCATATTTGTTTACCCCGAATGAATTTTTGAATATTAACCTTGGGGATTTATTGGAATTTGGATGTTCTCCTTAATTTTGAATGGGTCATTTTTTTCTATCCCCATCTAACTTTATTGGATTGATTAGAGTTAAAAACATCCTCAGTCGGCTTGAGGTGCCAAGCCTCCTATGACAGCCATTACCTATTTGGTTACATTTGCAGAAAGAGTGCTTCATTTTTTGGGTTATAAATGCACCAATATCATAGTCAGAGGCATTTGTCTCAATTTCAAATGGTTGTTGTAGGTCTGGCAATGTGATTACTGGTGCAGAGAAGAGGCGATGCTTCAGCTCAAAAAATGCCTTCTGTTAGGAATCAAACCAGAAAAACTTTAATTTCACTCCACCCTTGGTAACTTGATTCAAATTCCAAGTGATATGAGATAATCCTAACACGAACCTCCGATAAAAATTGACAAGGGCCTAAAAGCTGCGAAGCTCTGTTAGAGTGGTTAAGGCTGGCCAATATCAAATGACTTGGATCATAGCTAGATCCACATGCACGCCTTTCTCATCAATTATTTAACCTAGATATTGTACATTTCTCATGCCTAAGGTGCATTTCTCCAAGTTGACACATATTTTGTGTTGCCGCAAGGTTTGAAGGACTTGTCGAATGTGTTGTAGGAGATCTTCCCAACTCTTGTTGAAGATGAGGATGTCATCCAGATATACAACTACAAAATAGATGGTAAAGGGACACAAGATGTCATCCATAAGCCTCATAAAATTTTCATGGGAACTTTTCAACCCAAAATGCATGATAAATCACTCAAAAAGGCCCTCCTTGGATTTGAAGGAAATCTTCCATACATCTGTGGGTTCTAATGGAACTTGTTGATAACCAGACTTTAAATTGATTTTGTTTAAATACTTGGATCCTTTGATTTTGTCAAGAAGGTCATCAATATTTTGGATTGGATACATGTTCCTAATAGTGATTATTCAGTGCCTGATAATTAATGCAGAGTCTTCAAGTCCCATCATTCTTCTGTACAAGTACAATCAGTCTCCCACAAGGTGAGGAAATTGTTTGGATGTGCCATTTTTGTAGAGACTCCTATATGTTCTGCTTGATTTCTTCATTTTCCAAAATAGAGTGGTGTTATATCAGCCCATTATGTAGAGGTTTTTCGGGAGTCAGATCGACCAAATGCTTGAGCTAACAGTGTAAAGGTACCCCTATGGGGTAGGAGAAGATGTCCCTATATTCTTCCATAATTAAATCCACATTCTTCTTTTGCACAGTGGAAACCTTTGCAGGGGCCATGGATGTGGCCATGATCTTCCCCCTACTTTGAGAATTAATAAAAAAGAAAATAATTTTCTCGATATGGGAGATGATCTTACTGCATTTCTTGGAAAATATCAAAGAGATGGATGTAGGCAGCTCTACCTATGGTATTTTTTATAATTTACTACCCAAAGTAATAATATAAGTGTGAGGACTTGAATCATACAAAACATTATACTTCCACAAGTATGGTTGGCCTAATAATACATCACAAACTTCAAGAGGAGCAGCCTCACATAATACCTCATCCGTGAAGGGTTTGATGTTATAGGGAAGACAAAACTGCTAGCTAACACAAAGATTGTGTCCCTTTTGGAGCCACCCAATGGTGTATGGTTGAGGGTGTGGGGTGGTGGGTAAGCTTAGATTCTTAATTACCTCTACTAAGATGAGTTTTTTTTTTCTCGTTGTCGACAATGAGCTACGAAACATACCCCTTCACCCACATATACGAGTGGAAGAGACACTCCCCTTCCTCTAGATCTTTGGGTTCAATATTTTGGATCTTGGTGGTGGAAATAGTCACACTTAGCTCTACATCAATAATATTCTTCCCTCTATCATTCCCCTTTTTAGGTTCTGAATGAGAGTTGGAACATGAATTTGAATCTAAAGCCTTCAGCTTGACCACCATTGACTGCTTCACTCAAAACTCACTTATGTTTTGAGTGAGGCTCTTATGGAATTCACACCACTTTCCGGTGTCCTTCTTTATCTTCATGGTGTTGTTATTTTCTCGCGACTTTGATGGTTTTTCGTAGGTCACCCCGCCTTATTTTTTTCCTTTTTTGTGGTTTGGGGATTCTTTCTCTTGCTTCGAATTCGTAGACCCAAAGTCTCACTTTTTATGTTTAAATTTCTACTTGATCTTGACATTGCATTGATAGGTGGCACAAAATGAGGAGATGTACAAAAAATACATCTTGTCTTGGATGTATTTGTATACACATATGCGGTACTTGAGTACCAAATTCTAATTAGAATCCTTGATACCCAACTTCATGTGAAGGGTATGAAAAATATTTTTGAACTCCAAAATGTCTTGGTCCCTTCCCTGTCGCAGTGTGTTCCACTTTATGTACTTATCTTTGTAGCTCTCAATAGGGTAATACTATTCCTTAATAGCATCTCAGAAATAATTCCAAGTGGGTGCGGCTAAAAACAGTGAGGTTTCCTGCTTGGCCCTCTACTCGCAGTAGGTTTCCCATTAGTCATTGACATGGGGGGCGACTTTGAGGAGAGAAAAAATAATCTTTTCCCTATTGTAAAAATCATGAAACGAAAAATATCCTTCAAACATATTTAACCATTTATCTATGACATATGTATCTATCTAGCCCTCAAATATGGGAATGTAAAAGTTGGCTTGTACCTTAAAGGTAGTGCACCGCCATGGTGCTTTTCTGGATGAAGATGCATCGCTTGTGGGCATCCACTGAAGGATCTAGGAATAGTTTTCTATCATTACATTCCATTGTCACTCAAGGGCTTCTTTGAGTAACATTTTAAAGGGATCTCTTAATGTCATGTCTTTTGTTTCTTCCACCATGGAAGGTAATTGGGGTCAAAGAGGTTATTCTTGAAAAGTTTCAACCAGTTTGAGCCCTAACTCCTTATACCTAAACCTCATTGGGGACATGCACAGAAAAATAGAGAAAGGGAATATTTCTCTAATACCACTAATCCATATTTATGCAATAATGAAGTGAAATAAAAATTTAAACAAAAATATAGAGTTACAACGAAAACTAAACTTCAACTCATTGATAACAAAATATTAAAATTGTTTACATGTAGAATGCTCATCCAAGATATCTTAATGCTTAGCATTAAAATTTCTTAATGCTAAGTTGAATGTAGTTATAGATTTTAGAATTCAACTTGATCACAAATCTTACAAAGCTCCAAAAACTTAGTCGTATACTCTTCATCTGTCATAGAACCCATCTTTAGCTAGTATTACTCCTTAGCTTTTCCATCGTAATATCTCTCTAACAATAACTTCTTCTTGAAGAGTATTTTGAACTCATGCCAAGTCAATTCCTCTATCCTGATGCCTCTTATACACTTCACATATTCCCACAAATTTTTTTCCTTTCCCTTGAGACTGAAAATAGCTATCATGGCTTTCATGTTCTATGAATAATCATGCAACTCGAAGAACTTCTTCATCCCAAGCAGCCAAGATTTTTCACCTTTTGTTTTCTTCAACTCTTCACCAAATGTAGGAGGCTTGGATTTCTTGAAATAATATGACAAGTATCCCCTCTCACTAATCCTCTAAGGATGATATCGATGATGACCATGATGCCTATCTGAACTAGAACTGGAATAGAACCCATAACCACAACCTCTCTTGTCAGGTGTATCCATCCATATTCCACCTCTGAATATTTCATCCATATCAAACCTGTGCCCTAATCAAGACCTGATACCATATGCCCCATTAGTCCTTTCCTCATGTTCATAAACTATTTTTAAATGTCCATGTCTCTACAAATATGATAAACTCCAAAGAATCATTGCATTAACCTTAGCTTGATTTTCTTGAGCTCTGGCAAGCCTTTCCTGTAGCTCAATTCTCCTGTCATTATCTTCCTTGCAACTTTTGATCTCTACCTTCATATTTCTCAATTTATCTACTTGATTAGGAGATTATTCATCTCTTAGTTTCTCATATTATCTATAAGGAGATTCACATGAAATGGAATCCACCATTTTTATTGCCATCTCTGATCTTCTACTTCCAGCAAACATACCATGTCAGATAAACCAAAAATAAACATAAATAAAACATAACTTAGAGAAGTTCAGGGGAGGATATTTCATTTGTATAAATGTTATGAAAGGATTGTATTAGTTTTGTTGTGCTGAGTGTCTTTTCAGTTTATAAACATGTGCATAATTTTCTCTTTAATTTTCTTAAGGATTTAGGATTTTAACCATGAATTGTAGATTATTTTAGTGAATTACAAGCATGAAATAAGAACAAATAGCACTAAACAGTAGTGTAAAACAGAGAAATAAGCCACCACGTAACATTTACACAGAATTCATGATGAAGCAGTTCACCCCTCTTGGGCTATATCTGATGCTCCAGCTCCCAATGACATGTCCATCTTTCATTATGCTCAAAATTCTGCAAACACATGTAGTTATAGGCCTCTAATGGTTGTTTTATCTGCAAAAATGGCTCCAAAATGCTCCAATTAGTCAAAAATGACTCCAATTAGTCCAAACCCTGGCCTGACCGTAACAATTAACGGAACTACATGCATAAACCATGGTAGATAAGTTTTACATGGGGTTAAAACTGTCAGATTTATGGCTTGACTACGTGGAGAGTTAGCAGTAAACCATGGCATGTGATAAGCATTAACATAAAACTTGCAGAGTTTGTGGTTGGAGTTTATGTTGGCTACGATGGTTTATTTTATCGTATCATTTAAATGTGACCATATATTGTGGGATCGCTGGTAGGTTGGGGCCGTCGGCAATCCCCAACCCCCAAACTATATTGTAATGAATTTTAAATTAAAGCCGCAACCCATAGTTTTTAAGTACTACGTGCATCTCGGATGGTTATAATGGTGCATTCTCTACTGAAGATCACAGGGTCAAGCCCTGCGGACCTTCACCCAAACTTTTACTTAGTGGTTCAAGGGCCATGTGGCGGCCTAAGGGCTAGCCACGTGGCACCTTCTGATTGGCCCACAAACACAAACGTACAACCATGAAACCAATCAAATGCCTCCACTTGTCAACATGTATTTGGCTCTAAGGAAAGGAATATTCTTCATAATATTCCTTTTTCTAACTGTGCAATCCACCTTGCTGACTAGGCATCCCAGTCAAACCTGTCACAATTTTACCTGTTTGGAAATTCGATCAAAATGTGATATCTCCGTCATACGACATCGATTTTTCGAACCGTTCATGGAGCCGGAATTAGGAAGAAGATATCTATGCAACCATCCTAGTTTTAACCCAATCCTGTGATTTTAAATTTTGAGCAAAATTTCTGAACTCCCGATCACTCCTCCTCGTTGGGAAGCTTTTGGACCCCAAAAGACTTGATTACCTATTCAGTATAAAAGGGTACAGTTCCCTCACCTTTCCAACCTCCATCCATTTTTCCTTGCTTGGTTTAGTGCCTTTGATCCCAACTCAAAGGTAGTCAACACTTCCCCTCTTGGATGCTCTTGTCCTCCTCTCAAGAATTGTATCTTCTTTGAGCTCATCCAAAAATTCTGGCGAGAAATATTCAATAGAAGGTAGTTTAACATCACTTCCTTGATCATCGATCGAAGGTGGCTCATAAAAATATAAGTTTTCAACATTAACAACTGAATACATTTTCATATGTGAAGGCAAGTCAAGTTGAAATGCGTTATTACCAACTTGCTTTATGATCTTGAATCGACCATAGCAAATGGGTTTGAGCTTTTTACCTTCCCCTTGCATAATTTCTTTGCTAATGTGCAACCATACTTCATCTCCCTCTTGAAACTTGTGATCAACTCTATGTTTTTCATGCCTCTCTTTGTCTTTGCTTTGAATTTTCTCATGCTGTTCTTGAACTTGTTGATGTATAATCTAAATTTTCTCAATGAAATTTTCAGCCTTGTCAATATCACTATGGCCATCAATTGTAACATCCTTCTCAAATATGAATTCTAATGGCGATTTTGGAAAATACCAAAATCATACTTCAAAAGGTGGTGTTTGAGTTGAAGAGTGCTTTTCCTGGTTGTAAGCGTGTTGAATGTAATTCAGTTGCTCATCCCACAACTTAGGATGTTTTCTGCAATATCCTCTCAATAGATGCACAATGTTTTTATTCACCACCTCGGTTTTTCCATCTGTTTGCGGATGAAAAGCAGTACTCTCTTTCAACTTTGTGTCCATCATAATCCATAGATTGGACCAAAAATTCCCAATGAATATGGAACCCCTATCACTAACAATAGAAGTTGGAAATCCAAAATGAACCCAAACATGTTGAAAATAAAATTCAACAGTTTTTTCATCAGTGATGGTTTTCTTACATGGCATAAGTATACACATTCTACTGAATCTATCCACAACTACATAAAGATAATCATGTTATTTAATTGACATAGGTAGACCTCCAAAAAAGTCCATGGAGACACTCTCCCATGGCCTTGATGTTACTGGTAGTGGTGTGTACAATCGAAGCTTCCTATTACTAGGCTTACTTGTTGCACACATAAAACAACCTCTTGTAAAACGTGACACACTATCTATCATGCGAGGCCAATAGCAATACCTCTGTATATGCACCATTGTTTTGCTTACCCCAAAGTGTCCAACAATATGAGATGAATGAGCTTCTCTCATGACACTTAGCCTCTCTCCTTGTGGTATACACATCTTGCCCAAATGAAACAGAAAATTTTTATGCATGTGATAATCTTTTTCTTCAACTTGATTCGCTTCACTCAAACTAGCATACACATCTTGAAAATCAATGCCATGTGCATATTGTTCTATGTAACTCTCATGTTCAATAGAATAATTTTTTAGTAAAGTAGATGCACTAATTATTGGTCTTGAAAGCATATCAGCAACTTTATTGAAAATACCTTTCTTGTACCTTATAACCAAGTGAAATTGTTGAAGAAATCCCATCCACCTGAAATGTCTTGATTGCTACAATTTTGTTTGCGACTGCAAGTACTATAATGGTTGGTGATCGGTATGCACAATAGTATCTTTACCCATCAAGTAGTGTTTCCACTTCTTCATACTTTGTACCAACACATATAGTTCTTTGTCATATGTAGGATAATTTTTCACAACACCATTAAATTTTTCAGAATGAAAAGCGATAGGCTTACCATGCTACAAAAGTACTATGCCCATAACATAATCACTAGCATCAGTTTGTATCTCGAATGGTTGTCTCAAATTTGGTAATGAAATAACTGGAGCTGAATTGATCTTGTATTTTAAAGCTTTGAAAGCTTGTTTTTTTTCCCCCCCATTGGAAGCCTTTCTTCACACTTGTCGTTGCATGAATAGGAGCTGTGATGGAAGAAAAGTTAGCAATAACCTTTCTCCAATATTGCGCTGCACCTAAGAAACTTATTACCTCGGTTACTGTTTTGGGTGTGGGCCAATTCAAAATGGCTTCCACTTTAGAAGGATCAATTCTCAACTCTCCTCCTCCTACAATGTATCCCAAATAAACCAAAGAATTCTTTCCAAACTCACACTTTGACATCTTAAGAAACAATTTTTCTTTCTTCAAAATATCAAGCACTCTATTCACATGCAAAACATGTTCTTCTCTTGTTTTGCTGAAAATCAATGTGTCATCTAAGTACACAATCACAAATTCATCAAGGAATGGACGCAAAACACTATCCATAACACACATGAAATTTTTCGGTGCATTACACAAACCAAATGACATAACTAACCACTCAAAGAGTCCTTGTTTGGTTTTGAATGCAGTTTTCCATATATCACTTTCTGCAATTCTTACTTGATGATATCCACTTCGTAAATCTAACTTAGTGAAAAAAAATTCTTCTTTCAGCTGATCAAGAAAATCATCTATCCTTGGGAGTGGGTAACGATTATTTACCGTAATCTAGTTCAAAGCTCAAAAATCTACACACATGCGCCAAGTCCCATCTTTCTTTGGAATCAAGACTATGGGTGAACCTCTCCTTTTGATTCCTTTGTCCAACATCTCTTTGATTTTCCTCTTTATTTCATAATTCTCCATTATCAACATGCGATACATACCGATGTTTGGAAGAGTACAATCTTGTTGCAACTGAATCTCATGTTGAATCTCTCTTTTTGGATGCAATGTTGGATCCTGAAACATCTCATGATGTGCATTAACTACATCATATAAATCTGATTTCAACTTAGGATCAAATCCATCAAATGATTCATGATTAACATCATCTTTAGGCTTAACCATTATAAGAACAAAATTCTTACTTGAATTTACCAGCCTCTTTACTTGTCCAGCATTTACCATAGCAATGTTTGTCTTCTTGTGATGTTCTCTAACAATGAACTCCTTGCCATATTTGAATAAATGATATTTGTTCCCATGGTGATGGAAGATCTCTTTCCTGTCATACAATTAAGGACTCCCCAACACAATACCTGTTATGTCAAGTGGAACCACATCTAATTCAACCGTGTCAAAAAAATGTTCAGTGATTGCAAACCGCAATATGAATTTCTTTGAAACCTGTAAATTTGCATCCTTAAAAATCCAACCTAATGGATATGGTTTTGGATGTGGTATGGTATCAAGGTTAAGTTTCTTGACCAAGTCTTCAGAGATTAATTTTTCGTGTGACTCAGTGTCAAACAATGTGTCAATCTTGATATGCTTGGATATGACCCTCACATGAAACAGCTATATGCTTTCTTATTCATTTGGAGCATGTATGTGACAGTTTGACGTACTAGTACTGGGTTTAGTTTCAATTTATTTCCCCTTCATGTTCTTCAATCCCATGGCTGTAATCTTAGATTCATCACTTGAATCATCTCCTAAATCATGTTGAGTTGTAGCTGCAGTTTCTGTTTCCCTTTATTATTGTATTTCTTTGGCCTCATTTCAGGATGTAATTTCCAACGATGAGTTTCATCATGGCCTTCTTTGGAACAATGTTTACAAACCAATTTTTCTCCCTCATTCTTAACAGATGCATTCTTTTTTCACCTTTGAGAGTTTGGTTAACCTCAAATATTTTCATCTCTTCAATGTCTTCCTCAGCCAGATGTGGCCTGAACACATACTTCACCTAGACTTGTGGGGTTAAACATGAGCATAGTACATTTTAGGTAGCTATGTAAGCCTCCTATGTACTTAAGAAAAGTATCATGGCTCTGCAAATCTACCCCTAATAAGAGAACTCTTCTCCTAAATTCTTGGGTGTATTCTTGCACATTTTGTCCCTTTAATTGCCTAATGTTTTTCCAGTTCATTATTGCTTTCTGCATATGAGCTAATGGATAAAACTATTGTTTTATTGCAGTAATGAAATCTGACCATGATAGAATAATCTTAGCATGTTTTTTGATCTCCTCCTTTGTCTTGGATTCCCACCAAACTGTTGAGATTGCAACAAGATGATGAGCTTAGTGAAAATAGTCGCCTTCACTAAGTGGGCCTGCAGGCTATTTTTGGCGCAAAGTATATTTTTAGACTATGTCTATTTTTAGACATATGGATCATGTTCTATGAGTTGCAGGATGCTATTTGTGGATGGTTGGTCAAGTCGGGAAAAATATATGGACTTCTATTTTTAGACATACTGGGTGGAATCTATTTTTAGATTTCCAGTCTAAAAATAGATAAGTCGAATATTATTAGATCTTAATAATATTTGGACTCTAAACATTATCTTATCCTATTGGAGCACTTCAGTTTGATGCCTGGATGTGGCACATGCAGCTGACAGAAGGAATTACGCTATTCCTAGGGTTTATTGGAGCTATTGCATGGTTGACTTCAAGCTAGGAACTATGGGCCGTAGTTTGGTGGAGTTGATTGAGGAAGTTAGTGGAGTTGTATTCGTGCTTTAACTAATCTAAACATAGTTGAGCTATTTGTATTCAGCTTAACTAATTGATGAATTAGTGAGAGTGGTGTGAATTAATTATTAATTAATTCAATAATTATAAACTCATTAATCAACTAAATAATACATCAGTTAACTTCAATGCATGGACAGTTTCAGTGGAGACCAGTGCAGAAATAGGTGAAAGAGCAGGTTAACTATCAGTTATGACTATATAGTTACTATTTACAACACACATATAGGTGGAGAATCCCATGAGGATTGCGTAGTACAAGCCAGGTGGTTTATCTATTTAATAAAGCCATCCCATAGCATTGAAAAAGCAATAGAGGCTAGCTATCAAGTGGCAAAATATTGGAGCATGTGTTTTGCTAGATCTAGCTTGATAGTGTGTAGAAATTGAGGGTGTGCATGAGAGCTTGTGAGGAGATTTTGTACTATGATTTTTACATGACCTCCATGACATATAACCTATAGATAGTTGGGGTTTTCAGCTTTAATCTTTCCCATTAAATATTGTGTTCATATGTGTGATTGTTTGTGGTTTTAATGTATGAATGCAATTGATTTTATTTCCGCATGTGATGATCAATGGTAGAAGAGATTTTGTATTATGCATGAAGCTAAAATAGTTTGTGATCAGGAGAATCTCGGTGAATAATATATCAGTTATTCAAAATTTCTACACAAACAAGTGTTGCACCTTCCATTCTCAATGAAGCTAATTGGATTTTGGTATCATCATCTTGAAGGTTCTGGATTCTCAAATAGACCTCCAATTTCCTAATCCAATTATAAATATTTTATGCATTGACTTCACCATTAAACATTGGCAATTCAAGCTTAACATCAAGTTTTAAAAAGGAAATTTTACTAGTGTTCTTTGACTTGTGTGGCTGATGTACTGAAGTAGAAGTAGAAGATGATGATGATGAGGGTGAGGATTATGGCTCTCGATTTCCTCCATTTCCCTTCTTTTACTTATCTTCATCATTGTGACCTCCTGAAGATCTCTATCCTTCCTTGTGAATTTTGGATCCTTCTCCTTCTAGTCTCTCATTCCTTTCTTGATAAAGGATTCTAACCATCTCAGTCATGTCAAGGAATGCTTTCTTGAACACTCTTTCTTCCTCTTTGGGATCAAATTCTTCACGAATTTATCCTTCCTCATGAGGCATACTTAATGTAGCTTATGCTTCCTGAGGAGGTGAACTAGGTGGTGGAGATTGTGGAAATCTTGCTCTCCTTTTCTTTGGCTCTTCTTGAGACCATTCTGTTCCCACCAATTTTACTTCTCCTCTTTTGAGCTTGAGCCTAGTAAGCATCTAAAAACTTGCAAACAGTTAAACAATTATTTTCACTAAAAAACACCAGACAATAAACTCTATCTCTGGTACCATTTTGATTTGAAAGGAATTTATTAGTTTTATTATGCTAAGTGTCTTTTTAGTTTATAAACATGTGCATACTTGTCTCTTTAGTTTTATTAAGGATTGAGGATTTTAACCATGAATTGTAGATGATTTTAGTGAATTAGAAGCATGAAATAAGCACAAATAACATTGAATATTAGTGTAAACAGATAAATAAGTGACCACATAAAATTTACACAGCAGGCATGATGAAGCAGTTGACCCCTACTGGGCTACATATGCTGGTAAAACTCCCAATGGCATGTCCATCTTTCATTATGCTCAAAATTTTGCAAATGCATGTATTTGCAAGCCTCTAATGGTTGTTTTTTCTGTACCAATGGCTCTAGAATGCTCCAATTAGTCAAAAAGGACTCTTCATTCACTCATAAAGGGCGAAAATTGAGTCTCCTACTCTTTTGCCCAGTTACACCTAGAAAAACTCCACTAAAAGTGGATAACTTCACTTAACTGGAGTTCATTTAGCCAACTTCACCCAAAATTAAGCGCACTCCATAATCCCACCAGAACTAACTGTTACATTTAATGTTATGGTTGGGGTGGCCACATGCGCACCCCAAACCCTGGCCTGACCATAACGGTCGACGAAACTACAGGCATAAACCATGGTAGATAAGTTTTACACGGGTTTAAAACTGTCGGAATTATGGCTTGACCGCACGGAGTGTTAGTAGTAAATCGTGGCATGTGATAAGCATTAACATAAAAAAATTTGTAGTTTGCGGTTGGAGGTTACATTGGCTACGACGGTTTATTTTATCGTAATATTGCAATGTGACCATATAACATGGGACCGCTGGCGGGTCGAGACCACCGGCGATCCCCAACCCCCAAACTATATTGTAATGAACTTTAAATTAAAGCTACCATGCATATTTTTTAAGTACTACGTGTATCTCGGTTGGTTAGAACGGCGTGTGCTCTGCCGGAGGTCCCGGGTGTTGACAACCCTAGAGACAGCCTTGAGTTGTGAAAGACCAGTGCCTAGGACATCTTAAACAGCAAGGAGCATATGGTATAACACGGGAAGTTATCAGAAAAGGCTCTCATGCTAACTTTAGTAACAGGATGGTTTAATTTGAATGGGACCGAGATTTTCAAGATTTTAGCACATGGAAAGCATCACTGTAGGGGGAAATCGTGAAACTCTAACACGAATGTATCAGACAATTCAAAGGCAGCTTACTGCAAAGAGGGTTGGATTCTAACTGCTTCACAGATATGAATAATCAGAAATTATTTATTGCGTATGAAGAGTAGAGAGAATACTAACTGTTGCTGAGACAATATCCAGAAACAAATATCAGCATGCGATGGGCTTACGAAATTAAGAATCCACACATGACAATAGCATTTGAAAATAACATCTCATAGCAGCTAGTATAGCAGAAGTATGGGTGAAGTGAAAATGGAATAGTATATCATGCCTGAGCCATATTTAAAGTGCCAGACAGGTTCTGGCATAAGTATCAACTAGGATAAATTCATACCAAAACCAGTGGGCTACTCGCATTCCAGAACATGATACAAGATAAATGGATGTAAATGAAATGAACAACTAAACTATAACACAGAGGAATGATTTAGAAACTATAAAGCACCAAGACCAGAATCCTCATTAAAGATAGAAATCCTTCTCATTGAGACCCAACGGGCTCTTCACATTGGTATTAAAGCTTCAACAAAATGCATACGAAAATTCTTTTCACAACAATTTCTTTAGAAAAATCTGGAACCTGTTTTTCTCTTTAGTTGCTGCTTATATAGAAGCCTCAGAAACATGAGCGAGTAGATATTTTTGGGAAAAATATCTTCCTCGCGTGCTAGTAATTAGTTGGAGGTCTCCATCAAAAATAACCAAAATTCATGATGAGGAATAGGGGCATCTCATCATTTATAGTTAGGCTTACTACCTTTTTAAACAAAAATATTAAACAACAGTTTCTGACAGAAAGTAAAATGCAGGAGTGGAATGTGAATTCCACTCGAAGTTTAGAATTAACAAACTAAAGTGAAAGTAAAAGGCCACTAGGTCCGAATCATGAATTGATAATATTTACTGACGAGATGGAGTCGAGGCAGTCTCTGACACAGGTGGCGGGACATTGGCTGATGAGCTGGCGACCAAGCTGGCATACCGGGTGCATCTCTACTGTTGTTACACTGGCTGCGGCTGTAATGGCCTCTCTGTATTCTGAATCACAATGGTATGATTGTAGAGACAGAGTGAATTAACCACTCTGTAACAACCCTTCACAATGCAATAAACTCATTATAAAATCTGGGGAGTGGCGGAAGGAATGTTGTGGAGGCCTGTGGAAGCGGTGGCGGAGCAGTGGAAAACTGATGAAAAACATGCGGAATGGGAAGAAACTAATGAAAATGAATGAAAGCGGGACCTTTGGATGGTGGGACTCGGTGGGTGGAGGGAAATTAGATGCGGACCATCAAATCTCAGGGGGAGATCAACGGTTGAGATGTCGTGATGAAGTTAAATGGTCGCGCGATGAAAAAATATGCATGGAGGATGCGATGCAACGCAGACCGTCGATCTGGATCGAATGGATGGTCACGATTGGATCGGGGGATCACAATCGGGGGAGGTGGAGGGTGACACTTTAAGATATTGTGATTGGCAATGTGCGATTGAGCGCCAGCCGTCCGATCTGGAACAAGATCAACGACGGAGACTCAATCGGCGGGGAGACGGGCAGGGGTAAAAGAGCGGAGCGGCAGAAATAAGGGTCGTTGGATCAAAGGGAAATCGACGATAGAGATTGGATCGGGGATCGTCAATCAGAGATCGCCAATCGAGAGTGCGAAGGATGGCGCGTTTTAAAACTTGCGATTGGTGATGCTCCGATCACGCGATAGCCGTCAGATTAGGGTGTTAGATCGATGGTCAGCGGGCAATCGGAGGGGGACGGGGAGAGGAGACAGGCTTGTGGAATAAGTGCTGACCATTAGATCCATGTAGATCTATGGTCAAGATCACCGCGGGAGTTCATAGAACGAAGCCCAATCATATCGGGGATTTTAAGTTTAACAAATAAATGCGCTCGCCCAAAATCTCCGACTACGATAAGCGCCCGAGCTTAAGCGCATGGTCCTGGGCACAGGGAATATGGGGAAGTGGTTCGAGGGGGCTGGCCGAAAGGGGCTTAGCCTGCATAAAGAAAAAGTGGGTCTTTTTGCCTATTTTTAATGCTTTTTAAGGCCAGGAAAGGGATTCGGTAGGGAGAATAAGGGGTTTTCAAGCCAAACAAAGGGTATTTGTAAGGTTCAAATGGGAAATAGGATTATTTTTAAGGGTAAGAAGGGAATAGGGAGACAAGGGGATGAAAACATAGGTTTAAAAGGTGTGAAATAGGGGGAAAAGAGGCTTTTTGGGCATTCTTCTTCACAAATAGAGAGGCTTCAAAACTAGGAACAGTAGTGAATGTTAACCATATGATCAACATTGGCTCCACTTGGGGACGACACGTTCATCCTTGGGCGTGTCGAGAAATTCGTAGACCACCTATTAATCTTCTGTGTGGAAACCACTCTTCAGCACTTTTTATTTTTCTCTTCATGATTCATCACGACACACACATCATTCAAACAAAGATGAAAACAAAAAACTAATGTACAGTATAATACATCAGGCTCTCTCGGCCTGAATCAAAACTAGAAGTAAGGTTTGAGGAACTGGCCATTTGCAGGGGCATCGAGCAAGTCTCCCTGTAAATTTCCAACCTGAAAGTGTTATTTCCCCCTTGTTACACAATTTTAATCCTTGTTCCACAATTTTAAAAGGGCCAAACCAGAGTGGGTCGAATTTACCATGTTTCCCCTTTTCAGCTCTTCGAATATCCCATATAAGCACTAAATCCCCAACCTGCAACTTCCTGTCCTTGGCATTCTGATCAAAAAGGTCCTTCATCTTCTCTTGATATTCAGTTAGCCTCTGACTTACCTAGTTCCATGTTTCTTCTAATTCCACCAGCTGATTTATTCTCCTGGTCACATCATCAGGTTCTTCTTGACTTTCCTACATGAATCGGGCTACTGGTAAGGCTAACTGTACAGGGAATACTGCTTCCCTCCCATATACTAATTCATACGGGGACTTCCCGATTTCTCTCTTGCTGGTAATCCTAGTGGCCCACAGAGCGAATTTCAACTGGGAATCCCAATTTTTTCTGATTTTCATTGATAGCCTTCTTCAGTGCCCTCACCGGGGTTTTATTTGAAGACTCTGCCAGGTCATTTCCTTGTGGGTAATAAGCCATAGAGTGACCTATCACAATGTTATACTACTGGCAGAAACTGGCAAACTTTGCAGACTTAAAGGCTTGTGCATTATCGGTCACTATCTTGGCAGGGCAGCCAAATCTAGATATGATATTTTCTTCCATAAATTTCATTACCACAACATCTTTTGCATTCCTTGCAGGTATAGCTTCCACCCACTTCATGAAATAATCTGTGGCAATTAATATCCACTTATGCTGACCACTTGATGGAGGATGTATTTCACCGATAAAGTCAATTCCCCATTGCTGGAATGGTTCATCCACGTGAACAGGGATCATGGGCAGAGGTGCCAAATTCTGTCTTTTAGCAAATATTTGGCATTTCTCACAAGTTCTGACCCGGGAAAACACATCTCCAAAGAGTTTGGGCCAGAAGAACCAGATTTCAGGATTTTGTGAGCATTGGCTCTCCAACTATAATGACCCCCATAGATTCCTTCATGAAATTCAGCCATTATGTTTTCTACCTCATCCTTTATAAGACACAGTAGCAGAATGCCTAAGGGATCTCGCCAATACAGCTGGCCATTGGCAAAAATGTACTTCTGTGATCTCAACCTTAGTGTTCTGTATTTAGCTTTATCACAGCTAGGAGGGCAACTGAGTGTTAGAAGATATTCCACTATCTCTTTGTACCACAGGTTTATGAGGTACTTCATATGTGTCTTCTAAGTAGCTATCTCTACTCCCTGTTGCTCTTCTTTCTTCTCAGACTCCTCATTTGCTATCATGGAAAAATTTATACCCAGAGCCTAACAGTTTTATTCGGACAAGATTTTGGCTAACCCTTGTCCCTTGATCAATTTGGTAGGACGAATGTCTAGCTCAAACTTTTGTATTTTGGCAATCCATTTCCCTCTTTTCCCTTCACTATCTCCTTGGATAAGAATATCTTTTATAGCTGTTGTAGGCACAAACGCAGTGATATGGGACTGCAAGACATACATGCGAAATACTTTAAGAGACTTCACCAGAGCATATGCCTTCTTTTCTAATATGTTATATTTCAGCTCTACATCACGGAGCACCTGACTGAAGAAAGCGATGGGCTTCTCATACCCTTCTTCATTTTTCTGCAATAAAACTTCTGCCACTGTATGAGGTGATGCAAATGAAAAGATCATGAAAGGTTTGGCATAGTCTGGTCCAGCTAGCACAGAGGCTTCTACAAAGGCATTTTTTATCCTGGAAAATGCCTCTCGTGATCCCTGAGACCACTTTACCTCGTTATTTTTCTTCAGCATGTCAGTTATATGTCTAACTATCTCTGCATAGTTAGGGATAAACCTCCTCAAAAAGTTAATGTGCCCTAGGAACACCTGCACATCATTTTTATTTCTGGGAAGAGAAATGCCATTTATAACTTCTACTCTCTTAGGATCTATTTTTACCCCATCTTTGGTCACAATATGTCCCAAAATCTTACCCTCTTCCAATGCAAATAATGACTTTTGTGGATTGAGGGAGAGGCCATACTTTCTGCATTTCTCAAAATTTATACGCAAATTCTCAATGTGCTTTGTATCATCCTTTGAAAACACAGTGATATAATTGAGATAGACCACCACAAACTTATCTTGCTCCCCAACAAAGGCAATGTCCATGGCCCTTTGTAAAGTGGTCCCTGCATTAATCAACCCGAAAGGCATCCTGGCATACATAAATGTACCCCAGGGTGTGGTGAAAGCAATATTTTTCTGATCTTCTAGAAGTACAGCCACCTGATTGTAACTAGAGAAACCATCCATCATCGACATCCGAGAAGCTTCCACCACTTTCTGCAGTATATGATCCATTTTGACCAGTGGGTAATTATCCTTCAAGGATGCTCGATTCAGATTTCTGAAATCAACACATAGCCTTATTTCTCCATTCTTTTTCCAGACAGGGACTAAATTTTCCACCCACTCAGAGTACCTCAATGAAACAATTATTTTGGCCTTCAATAACTTCTTAATTTCTTTCTCTATGGAGGGGAGCAGCAGAGGGTTAATCTATCTAAGCTTATGCTTGTGCGGCTTCGCATCTCCTTTCAGAGGAATTTTTTGTTGCATGATGCTAATATCAAGAGTTTTCAAGTCCTGATAAGACCATGCAAACACATATTTGTAAGACTAAAACAGTTTCTGGTAGAGCTCTTTATATTCTCTTGGGACTTTCTTGGACAACCTCACAATTTTGGGGTCAGCATCAGTACCAAGATTTAGGTCTTCTACCTGATTTTCTTCTAACACTTTGTTTGGCTGCAGTGGGATGTCATTCTTGTCAAACAATCTTTCTAGAGGCACCATCCCTCTAGGTATAACGTTTCCCTTCAATTGCAACACTTTATGACCTGCTACCTTTTCCTCCCATTTGTTTTCTAAAAGGTCTTCAGCTTCTTCTTCTTCACAAACATCTATCTCCATGTTTGAGAATTCTCTGATTGTTTCCATAAATATTTTCACTTGCTCTTCATCCTCAAACACCTGCCAATGCTTAATGTTATCTGGGATTGATGGCCGATAACGTACCTAAATTTCATATCTTAGGAGAGGGTTTTGAGGTGGACGGAAGGTACTGGCCGCAACTGCAAGGGAGTCTGCCATCCTATTATGCTCCCGGGGCATGAACTGAATATTAAATGCCAAGAAAAAAATTTCCACTAGGTCCCAAAATTCGTTCCTATAAGCCCTCAGCCTAGGATGCTTGGTTTGGCACTGATTCTTCACTTGTCTAACCACCAGTTCCGAATCTCCCAGAACCTTTAAACTCTGTATGTTCATGCTCCTGGCTATCTGTAACCCTAACAGAAGTGATTCATACTCAGCCACATTGTTAGTGGCTTCATACTCTAGCTTGAAATACAATGGGACCCATTGGCCTGTGGGAGAAATCAATAATGCTCCAGCCCCATTACCTTCTCTGGATTTTGCTCCATCAAAATGAAGTGTCCAGATTCTTGCTTCATGGCTCTCTATGGACTGCTCGGTCTTGATCTGGCAGAATGATGGTTCATGAGCGTAATATTGATCTTCTTCCAGCATTAGACATGAGAAATCTCTCTCCTTACTATAAACTGGAGAATTAACTGAGTTGTCAGCCTTGGTAACCATCTTGACAAATCTAGTTTCCCGGTACAACCTCCTCTCCTAGCCACCAAAAACAGGGATAGTAGCATAGGTCAAGTCCAACTTGATTGACCCACCATTTTTAGTCCCCCAGGACCTTGACAGCAACATGCCGAAGCGAGCTGGGATGTCAGCCACCACAATTTCCATCACCACACTTTTGGCTGGGATCTGGGCTAGATTGACCACCAAATCCTTGATCATACCTACGCATTTAACTCTTTTGGAATCAAATGAATAGAGATCCTTGTATGTATGGTTGATTTGTAATCCTAGTTGTTCCATGACTGATAGAGGCAATAGATTATGGGAAGCTCCCGAATCTAACATACAGTTATGTAATATCAAGTCATGAATCACTAGAGACACATAGAAAGGAGGAGTAGAAGCATCTAATTCATCAACGTGGGGGCCAAACACAACCATGGGTCTTTCTTCTTGAAGGTTGAGACTATCTGGGATATGTGCTGCTTCTGGAGGGAGCATGAAAGAGGTGACCTGGGACTAATATGCAGGCTTCTTCAACAATTCGGTCAAGGGAACTGGGATTTTGACCTTTTCAAGCTCCTTTTGTAAACTGAAGATAGAGGAGGACTTATCTATTAACATCTATTTTGACTCTTTTCTTTGGACAAGGGGTTTGACTTCCTTTGTGACTGACTTGACAACAGGGGGAGTAGCCACTTGTGAAGAGGAAGGAATTTGATCAGTAGACTGCAAAGATTCGTTAAGAGGCCTCTTACCTTTGTCTGTGGTCCTTTGAGCTGTTGTCTCCTTCTGAGCAGATTCTTCCCCATCAGGTGTGTCTTCCTCCTGATCCTGAGTGCGAGTTCTCTTCCTAGAAGATCTGAGGTCATATCTTCTATTAAACTGTGCTTGCATGAAATCGACAAACTGCTTGCAGTAGTCGTCGATCTCAGGATCTTCAGTGCTTTCATTAGCTCTTTCTTCCTCTTGTGATGGAATCTCCACTTCATCACCTTCTTGTAGGAGACATTCTACTTCGTCACTTTTTGAAAAAGCAAGGTATGCCTCCTCTTGCTCATAAGTGGTGTCTTTGGTGGGACCATCTACCTGACCTTCCAAGTACAGAGGGTGTGGTACCTGATCTTGTTGCTCCTTCTGTTCCTTTTGTAGTATTTGCAAGGGGGGTTTTCTATACTGAGGGTTGTAACCCTTGTTTGGAGCATTCTAGAAATTCTTGGAGGATGAATTATTGGCCTCCAATTCAAGTTTGACCAGCTTACTAGAAAGGTTCTTAATCATTTTGTTCATTTCTTCAATTCTGTTATCAGCTGAGTCTCTGTCTTGGCTAGAATTAGACACCTCCTCTTTGTCTTTCCTTCTAGCATCTTGGTCTGGCTTTCCCTTTGATTTACCAGTGGAGGCGAAATTTTCCTCCAACTCTAGTGCATCTGTTTGAGCATCATCCAAGGTGGCAGGCTTTCTTTCTCTCAGAGAGAAACCGAACTCTGAGTCAAAAGCTGCTACGAAAACAACTTTAGCAACAGTTTGATGAGGTTTCATATCAGCAGGAAGGCTCAAATACAATTTTTTAAACCTGTTGATGAAATCTGACACCCCTTCGTTATGTCTTTTCTTGAGTGTGTTAAACTTAGTAAGACAATGTCCATGATCTTTTTTCTCCCCCCATTTTCTAAGAAAAGTATCTTCCATTCCTTCCCAAGTGGTGATAGAACGATCTCCCAATGTCTTAAACCATTTTCTGGCTTCGCCATCAAGAGATTGAACAAATAATATCAATACTACATCTAGATGCTCCACATTAAAGTTCTTTGAAAAAGAATAGAAGACCTCAAGATGTTTTTGAGCTTCAATCTCATTTTCCCCATTGAATCGGGGTAAGATCTTCAGATAGTTCTGTGGCATATCATTCAACACTTGAGATAATGCCAGGGGGGCATACTTATTCAACAATAAGCCAGGAACATTGGCCATTGGGGGAGGTGGATGTAGTGCAAGGGTTTGGTGTGAATAAGGAGGAGGAGGAGGTGGAAGTGAATTATGAATGACAATAGGAATGTATTGAATAGCAGCTTGAGATGATGATGGGAAAGACGGAGTATTAACAGCAGATACTTCAGTGACTTCTTTGAATTCTTCAGCCTCTGGAGTGGGATGGAATGTGTAATGAGTAGTATCTATCGATTCAGCTTCGTCTTTGATTTGGATGTTTCCCAGAGGTGGACTGCCTGAGTAATAACTGGTCTCTCCCATAATGGAGTCGGGACCTTACACTTGGGCTACTTGAGAAGAGGAAGATGGAGAGTCTTCTAAAGGAAATTCAAGGATCTCAGTGTGGATGGATTGCCTTTCCCTCCAACTTCTCCTATGTAGGATATTATCTGGGTCAAACACAGGGGGTGTCTTTGGCTGAGACGTATCTGACCTCAAGTGTGGCTTACAAGGAGACAAGACCGCCAATAAATTTATATGATAATGAATGTGGAGTCGCCAAGGTGAGGGATCTACAACTCTCAGCTCTCCATGCTCACCTATTTGAAGAGTGAATAAGGTTTTGTCGAGGCCCAGGGATTTAACTTTTCTCAACTTCGCTTCCCCGGCAATGGCGCCAAAAAGATGTTGACAACCCTAGAGACAGCCTTGAGTTGTGAAAGACAAGTGCCTAGGACATCTTATACAACAAGGAGCATATGGTATAACACGGGAAGTTATCAGAAAAGGCTCTCATGCTATATTTAGTAACAGGAAGGTTTAATTTGAATGGGACCGAGATTTTCAAGACTTTAGCACATGGAAAGAAACACTGCAGGGGAAAATCGTGAAACTCTAACACGAATGTATCAGAAAATTCAAAGGCAGCTTACTGCAAAGAGGGTTGGATTCTAACTACTTCACAGAGATGAATAATCAGAAAGTATTTACTGCGTATGAAGAGTAGAGAGAATACTAAATGTTGCTGAGATAATATCCAGAAAAAAATATCAGCATGCGATGGGCTTACGAAATGAAGAATCCACACATGACAATATCATTTGAAAATAACATCTCATAGCAGCTAGTATAGCAGAAGTACGGGTGAAATGAAAATGGAACGGTATATCATGCCTAAGCCATATTTAAAGTTCCAAACATGTTTTGGCATAAGTATCAACTAGGATAAATTCATACCAGAACCAGTGGGCTACTCGCATTCCAGAACATGATACAAGATAAATGGATGTAAATGAAATGAACAGCTAAACTATAACACAGAGGAATAATTTACAAAATGTACAACACCAAGACCAGAATCCTCATTAAAGATAGAAATCCTTCTCATTGAGACCCAACGGGCTCTTCACATTGGTATTAAAGCTTCAACAAAATGCATACAAAAATTATTTTCACAGCAATTTCTTTAGAAAAATCTGGAACCTGTTTTTCTCTTTAGTTGCTGCTTATATAGAAGCCTCAGAAACATGAGAGAGAAGATATTTTTGGGAAAAATATCTTCCTTGCGTGCTAGTAATAAGTTGGAGGTCTCTATCAAAAATAACCAAAATTCATGATGAGGAATAGGGGCATCTCATCATTTACAGTTAGGCTTACTACCGTTTTAAACAAAAATATTAAACAACAATTTCTGACAGAAAGTAAAATGCAGGAGTGGAATGTGAATTCCACTCGAAGTTTATAAGTAACAAACTAAATTGAAATTAAAAGGCCACTAGGGCTGAATCATGAATTGATAATATTTACTAACGAGATGGAGTCGAGGCAGTCGCTGACACAGGTGGCGGGACGTTGGCTGATGAGCTGGCGACCAGGCTAGCATACCGGGTGCATCTCCGCTGCTGTTACACTAGCCGCGGCTGTAATGGCCTCTCTTTATTCCGAATCACAATGGTTGTGATTGCAGAGACAGAGTGAATTAACCACTCTGTAACAACCCTGCACATTGCAATAAACTCATTATAAAATCCGGGGAGTGGCAGAAGGAATGTTGTGGAGGCCTGTGGAAGCGGTGGCGGGGCAGTGGAAAACTGATGAAAAACATGCAGAATGGGAAGAAACTAATGAAAATGAATGAAAGCGGGACCTTTGGGTGGTGGGACCCGACGGGTGGAGGGCGATTAGATGCAGACCGTCAGATCTCAGGAGGAGATCGATGGTTGAGATGTCGTGATGAAGTTAAATGGTCGCGCGATGAAAAAATATGCATGGAGGATGCAATGCAACGCAGACCGTCAATTTGGATCGACGGACGGTCAAGATTGGATCGGGGGATCGCAATCGGGGGAGGTGGAGGCTGACACTTTAAGAACTTGCAATTGGCGATGCACGAGTGAGCGCCAGCCATCCGATCTGGAACAAGATCGACGGCAGAGACTCAATCGGTGGGGAGATGGGCGGGGGTAAAGGAGTGGAGCAGGAGAAATAAGGGTCGTTGGATCAAAGGGAAATCGATAGCGGAGATTGGATCGGGGATCTTCAATCGAAGATCGCCATTCGAGAGTGTGAATGATGGCGCGTTTTAAAACTTGCGATTGGTGATGCTCCGATCACGCGATAGTCGTCGGATCAGGGTGTTAGATCGACAGATGACAGGCAATTAGAGGGGGAAGGGGAGAGGAGATGGGGTGCGCTTTTAGAACAAGCACTGACAGTTAGATCCGTGTATATCTACGGTCGAGATCACCGCGGGAGTTCCTAGAACGAAGCCCAATCGCATCAGGGATTTTAAGTTTAACAAAGAAATGCGCTCGCCCAAAATCTCCGACTGCGATAAGCACCCAGGCTTAAGCGCTTGGTCCTGGGCGCATGGCATATGGGGAAGTGGTTTGAGGGGGCTGGCCAAAAGGGGCTTAGCCTGCATAAAGAAAAAATGGGTCTTTTGGCCTATTTTTAATGCTTTTTAAAGCCAAGAAAGGGATTCGGTAGTGAGAATAAGGGGTTTTCAAGCCAAACAAAGGGTATTTGTAAGGTTCAAAGGGGAAATAGGATGATTTTGAAGGGTAAGAAGGGAATTAGAATCTGGATACAAGGGGATGAAAACAGAGGTTTAAAAGGTGTGAAATAGGGGGCAAAGAGGTTTTTTGGGCATTCTTCTTCACAAACAGAGAGGCTTCAAAACTGTGAACAGCAGTGAATGTTAACCATATGATCAACAGCGGGGTCAAACCCTGTGAACCTTCACCCAAAATTTTACACAGTGGTTCAAGGGCCACGTGGTGGCCTCAGGGCTAGCCATGTTGCACCTTCTTATTGGCCCACAAACACAAACATACAACCATTCAACCAATCAAATGGCGCCACTTTTCAACTAGCGGTTGGCTCTAAGGAAAGGAATATTCCTCAAAATATTCCTTTTTCTGACTATGCAATCCACCTTGCTGACTGGGAATCCCAATCAAACCTGTCACAATTTTACCTATTTGGAAATTTGATCAGAACATGATATCTCTCTCATACTACATCTATTTTTCGAACCGTTCGTGATGCTGGAATCAGGAAGACGAGATCTACACAACCATACTGTTTTCAACCCAATCCTGTAACGTTTAATTTTGAGAAAAATTTATGAACTCATGATCAATAAATAAGTCCATATTAACATGGTATACATGTATAAATATAATTAAAACGACATCTAAACATCATACATGATAACATAAACTGTAACACCGAATATATACATGAAAACCATAGTCACTACCATGCATGCATGCGAACAAAATGCATGCATAACAACCACATCCCACCCATCCACTCCAATTGTTCAAATCTGGAACCTCTGATACCAATATTTAAAATTCCTCTCTCCAGATTCATGCATGGTATACATGTATATATATAATGGCACCAACATCTAAACATCATACATGATAACATAAACTATAAAACCGAATATATACATGAAAACCGTAGCCACTACCATGCATGCATGAAAACAACATGCATGCATAACAACCACATACTGCTCATACATTCCAAGTGTTTGAATTTGGAATCTATGATACTAATATTTAAAATTCCCCTCCCCACATTTACTTGCTTTCACAAGCCCTTTGGGTAAATGTGGAACAAAGTTTCACTATGACATGACTCGAACTCCTAGTTTTAGTTAAGGAAATGGGGCCCACAATTGACACTTAATAACCTTCCTCATGAACCACATATCACTCAAAGGTTGAAAAGCCATCCCAGGTGACCAATCCCTGAGTCGGAACCATTTTTCTCTGACCGGGACCTATAACTGCACCCTTGACATTGCTTGCATACGGTTATTAGGCTCCAAATGTACTCATAAACCTAGTTACCAGTGGTTATGACCTAAATTCCTCAGTTTAGTGCTTTTAGTCCTGAGATTTGAGACACTTTTCTAGGTTATTCTTCATAACACTACCCATAATGTAACAACCCCGGGTTAATAGTTCATGTAAAAAATTTAATAAAGGAAAGTTAATACAATGGTTAAGGGACACTTATTCCAAGTTCAATGTTGGGAAAAACATTCTAGTGGGAATCACTTGTTGTATTTTATGGCTAAGGGGAAATTGGCAAAGGCAATGGCTAAGGATTTGGAAAGGAAAAAGATTATTTTTGGCATTTATCTATGAAAATAAAGGAAATTGGGATAGGAGGAAGGTGAAAGATTACAAGTTTCATGTGAGGAGGAAAATGAAGGAAAATAGTGGAAAATTGAAGAAATTATAGGCCTCAGCAATAAAAATACCTCAGATAATCTGTTGGTATCCTTTTTTCAGTTTAGCTTTTGAAATACTCTGAGATAGGAGAAGAGAACCAAGAGGAGAAATAAAGAAAGCAAGCAAAGGAAGGACAAGCCATGAAAGGAAAGGAAAGGAAAGAAAGGATCAAGTAGCTTCAACAGGAATACTTGTAAGTAACAGGATGCATGTATGATTTCCTAGCTGGTTTTGACATGCATGGTATGTGCATGTTGGTATTTGGTTCTTTTTTTGTCATGGACATGGGTTTTTCTGGGTTGGACAATGGATTTTATCCTAGCCTTTCCACTTCCGGATAGCCATGGTGTGATGGGGTTGATTCTCTGTTTGAGCTTTGGATTACTAGAATATTTTGGTTCTGAGTGAGGTGGTCTCAGGAAAATTCCCAAAGGCCTAGGAATCCCTTGACCGGTAATGGTGGGATACATAGTAAATCCTAAGGGTGGAGACGGGAAAATTCCTCAAGGTATTGGAGAAGAAATTCTAAGTCATCCCAGCGCAGTTTAGTTTTGTGATCTCGGCACCGGTTTAGGTGAGATCGTGGTATGGTGAGGGTGGAGGTGGTTTAACCTCTGGATGCCCTTGGTTGTGTTTGGATTGGTTTATCTCATGAGATCCCACATTCATGCTTGGAGTATGGCACGGGGGTGATTAGTTGAAAGAAATATTTGGTTTAACTAATCTATGGTCAGGTGGTATGTGGAAGTCCCGAACCTAGTTAGCCTTTTCCTATGTCTAATAAGAGCTCATTTTCTATTACTTTTGTTAAGGAAATGTACTTTTTATTATGTGGCTTTAATGTTTGTTCTTTCATTGTTATTTATTTGGTTATATGCTAGATATAAGCATGGTTATATGACAATTTTCATTCATGGCTATATTCATGTGTTTACTTGTAACTGATTGAATAATGAATGCAAGACCTAATTTATTCTATGGCAGCTAATGTGAGAAGGCAATGAACCTTCTGTTAGGTAAACTTGAATCGGGATAGAGTCAATGTTGACTAGGGTAAATAGTAGTGGTTTTGGGGCACATTGTATTGTGCACCCATGGTTTTAATCCCATGGTATTGCATGTAATGGAGCCTATAAAAGGCTTGGAATACTTCATTTTAATGTAGGCCTAGAGGTGAGCGGTGAAGGCTCACTTGGCCAGATTGGCCAGGGTTTTGGCCAATGGTTAATGAAATTTCATTAGCTAGGTTTTTCCCCAGAGTTTGGGGTTTTCCCAGATAAACATCTGTGTTTATGTTAATGATTTGTTGTTTGCCCTTTTATGTTTATTTCTCTCAGTAAATTCCTTATTATTTCTGCCGTAATTTCTAACAACTGGTATCACCCAAAATATTTACGTGAAACACCCAAAAGGTTTTACTTTGAAAGTTAAGAAATAGTTGCTTTGCAAGTTGAAAATTTTTAGAAATTACAGTAGAAATAATAAGGAATTTACTGAGAGAAATAAACATAAAAGGGCCAACAAAAAATCATTAACATAAACACAGATTTTTATCTGGGAAAACCCCAAACTCCGAGGAAAAACCCAGCCAATGAAATTTCATTAACCATTGGCCAAAGCCCTAGCCAATCTGGCCAAGTGAGCCTTTTTTCTCTGATACCAGTTGTTAGAAAATTATATATTACAGAGCAATACGACACACAAAATATGAGGAAAATACAAGAACACAAAACACATAAAACCAGAGAGACACAGATATACGTGGTTCACCTAGTTTGGGCTACATCCACCCCGAAAAGCTAGTCCTTCCTTTCTATTATCCAGCAAAATGAAGAGACACAACCTACAACAGATACGTTGTAATATCCTTTGTTCTCTCTCACAGTCTCCCTCTCTGTTTCTCGCTCCGATAATACACATACAATACACAACCGCAATACAATACCCTCATAAAAGCGAGGGGTTTCCTTCTAGGGAAAAAAACCCTAAACTAAACATAACTTCTACCGTCAGATCATTTGCCTAATGAATGACCCAGATTGACTAGAAATTACTAACTTTTACAAGGAAATTTTACATCGGTTTTTAGCTTCAGGGGAGCTGCCCCCGAAACCCCCCGCCGTGGGGACCATGTCACTGCCTTATCCCCCACGATGTTGATGACTTCGGCGGCGTTGCCGCCCCATTTAAGGTATAGGGGTCCAATGCTGTGATACAAAGTAAACAAGATAATCAGGCTCCACACCCAACACCTTCTTATTAAACTTCAGATAATTTTTCAAATAATTATGTTTAGACTTGCATTCATAATCTGTAGGTTGTATATTTACCAAGTTTTTGACAGAATGTCGGTCTTGGTTGGGGAAGGTCAGGCCAAGTCCTATTTTTAGTTTTGGTTACAATCATTTTCTCTATGTCATTTATAATTTCTGTAAGTTTCACTGAATTCTGGGCAAAGGCCTGAGTCTTGGCCTTAAAAAAGTGGCTCATAATTCAGAGTCGTTATCATATAACTGAGCATAAATTTCCATATTCCTTGGGAAACGGTCTTATGGGAGATACTAAAGACTCAAATTCACATGGAGGCCTTGGTAAGGGAGCGAATGGGGCTCTACGTCAAGGAAGAAGAGATTTATCTCAGGGGTTGGACACCTGGAGGGGTTGGGTTTCTCTTGGAGGTCTTGTGGCACCTGAGGGAAGTTAGTAAGGTCTTAGATTTTCAAATCCATTTCCTTAAGTTCATGTAGGAGGTTGAGTCTTATCATAATGACCCTCATCTCATGTTTACCTCGGGAAATTCAGTGAAAGTGGGTAAATGTGGGAGGATGCACGTTATAGGGGTGTATCAGAGCAGGTTTCACTCCCTTTGGGTAATTTTGATGTTTTCAAGGTTATGGTTGTCATGCATGGGGTCATGGTATACAGTTGGTATGGTCATGCATGATGTTTTTAAGTTGTTATTTTATTACATGGTATGCTTGTGATTATACATGTACATGCTAATGTGGATTGTTCTTACATATGAGATAAGCCTCCCTTGAAAATCACTAAGGTATGGATTTGATTTTGGTATATATTTGGTTTATCTAACATGGTACACATGCAGAACAAAGAGAATCCAATATGACAATTAAAATTGTATATTATAGTTCCCGTGACTCTCCCTACAGATCAGTTGGGAAGCAAGGAGAAGAGTACTCTCCTGGTATAACAGATACATTGAGGAGCTTGAGGGAAGAAATTAGAAATTGAAAATTAGACAATGGCAGGTTGGTTGAGGGTCGGTAAACACTTACAATGGCTCAAAAAAATCAGGTAGAGGTTAATGAAGTGATTCTTTAGAGCTTTTCAAAGTTGTAGAAATAGGGATAGATGAGGATCAATCAAGATCAAGAAGAGAAAACTAGTGAAGCCTATGGTATAATATCTTGGTTCAGGTATAGATGGGATATAGGGGATAAATTTAGAGGTGGCAGATCACTGGATACACTTGAAAATAGGACTGGTATGTATGGGCATCATTCTAGTTCCTCATCAAGGAGACATCATCATAGTCATCACCATCATCACCCTTCTAGGAGGAGAGAATATTTACCTGAGGAGTTCAAGAAAGTGAAGGCTCCTACATTTGATGGAGAGATGAAGAAGTCAAAGTATGTAGAGTAATTATTCCTTTGGATGAAGAAATTATTCAGATTGCATAATTATTCAGAAAACATGAAAGCCAAGATAGCCACTTTCAGTCTTAAATGGAAATAAGAAATTTGGTAGGAAGATGTGAATAATGTCAAGGGAATTTGGGAGGAATAATTGATTTGGTATGATTTTGAGAGGATCTTCATGAAGAAGTACCTATCAGAGAGGTACTACGATGATATAGATAAGGAATTTTATGAGCTACAGATGGGTTCTATGACAGATGATGAGTATACTGGCAGGTTCTTGGAGATTTTGAGATATGTGCCATATCTCAAGGAGGATAATGCTAAGATTTAGAGATTCATCAATGTATTTCTAGCATCATATGGATATTGGATTTATTTTGATGAGCCTTTATCATTGGATGAATCCATCCGGAAGTTGAAGCATTGCCATGAACAATCAACGTGAAAATTTGAGCCTAAACGTGACTTGAAAAGAAATGATAAAGTTAAATGGAAGTGGCCACCAACGTAGGGAATACCTCAAGATGTAGGTGAGAAATAAAATTTGGTTCCTTATAAGAAGTTCAATACAGTTGAGAAGGGACATGGGTCGCAGCCTAAAGAGTAGCAGACTAGAAGTGATAATAGAGTACCGTTGCAATCATTGATATGTGGCAAAGATCATCGTAAGAAGGATTTTCCATTGTACCAAGGAGGTAGGCCTTATATATATAGTGCTCAAGAGGCACAGATAGATGGGGATGTTGGTCATAGTATTCCTCAGATTTATGCAGCTATGGACAATAGGCAGGCGGATCATCGGGCATCTATTATTGAGATGGATGGTATGCTTTGTGATAAACTTATTTTTATTTTTATTGATCTTGGATCTAATTATAGTTATGTTAATCCTGAGATTGAGGATATGTGTGGCTTGAGAAAATAAGTGCCTATAGAGTCTTGGTTGGTGCAATTGGCTACAGGTACTAAAAAAAGAGTGCATCATTGGCTAATAGCATGTTCATTTGAGTTGAATGGTATTCCTAAAACAACACTTTTGAATGTACTTCCATTGGGATCATATAGTATGGTCTTGGGTAGGGACTGGTTTTATCTTCATACAACCAAGGTAGATTGCTATAACAAGGCTATTGAGTTCCTAGATGATAATGGGGAAAATAAAATATTGCATGGAAAGAAGAAGCCTACATTAGTGAGGATGATCACAGTTAGTAGACTAAGAGAAGTTGTAGGAAGGAGTGTGTGATGTTTGCAGTTCATATTTCCAGTAACAAGGGCAAGGATGTTGAGGATGCAGAAATATTCAAGAGGTATCCAGCCTTACAACAATTTTAGGATGTGTTTCGATCAGATATTCCAGAGTTTCCTGCTAACATGGAAGTATAATTTTCTACTGATTTGGTACCAGGGGCAGCACCAGCATCAAAGTCGCCTTACAGGATGAGCACACCAGAGTTGGTATAGTTGAAGTTGCAGCTGAAGGAAAATCTTGACAAAGGATACATTACGAAAAGTGTATCACCGTGGGGTGCACCAGTATTTTTTGTGAAGAAGAAGGATGGTACTCTCAAGTTGTGCATTGATTACAGGTAGCTCAACAAGGTGACGTTCAAGAACAGATACCCATTACCGATGTTTGATGACTTGTTCGATTAGTTGAAGGAAGCAACAATGTTCTTGAAGATTTATTTGAGATCAAGATACTATCAGGTACACTTCAAAGAAGAATACATCTACACGATTGATTTTAGGACCAGGTATGGGAATTATGATATTTTTGTGGTTCCTTTGGTTTAACTAATTCTCTAACTACTTTTATGTGTTTGATGAATAGTGTGTTGTGTCCTTATCTAGACAAGTTTTTTATTATATTCATTGATTACAACTTGATATATTCTATGAATGAGGAAGAACATGCCAAGCATTTAGCAGCAGTATTGAGATTGCTAAGAGAGCATCAGTTGTATGCCAAGATTAGAAAGTGCAGTTTCTTTTTGACAAAGGTACATTACTTAGGTCATTTTTTTTCCAAGGCGGGCATAATAGAAGAACCAGAAAAGGAAAAAAACTATTATGGAATGGGAAACTCCTATAAATGTGAATGAAGTCATATCATTCATGGGACTAGCAGGCCACCACAAGAGTTTCATCAAAAACTTCTCACGTATTTCCTATCCTATTACATCATTGTAGAGGAAAGGTAAGAAGTTTGAATGGAGAGAGGAGTGTGTAACCAATTTTAAATATTTTAAGCAGTTGTTGACCAATGCTCCAGTGTTAAAGATTGAAAATTTAGATGAAGATTTAGTAGTGTGTACATATGCTTGCAAGAGAGGGCTTTGTGGAGTCATTATGCAGGACATACAGATGATTTTCTACTTGTCTAGGAAACTGAATGAGCATGAGCAGAAATACATGACTCATGATCTTGAGTTGGTAGTTATTATTCATTCCTTGAATATGTGGAGATGTTATCTTCTTGGCAAGAGGTTTGTGTTGATGAGCAATCAAAGTGGATTGATATATTTATTTGACCAACCGAATTTTAATTCCATACAAGCTATATAGTTGGCTACCCTTAGTGAGTTTGACTTTGAGATCATATCCATCAAGGGAAAGGAGAACAGGGCTATATATGCTCTCAGCAGGAAAGTGTAGTTGAACCATGTTGCAACAGTGAGCTCATATGGGACAAATTTACATGATCATATCTTACAGGAAGGACAACAGAATGACGGGTACAGGGTGCTTATGCTCAAGTTACAATAGGATACATGTGATTAGGAAGTGGAATTTCATCTCACGGTAGATGGCTTGGTGAGATTTAGGGACATGATCTATGTTCCAGATTATAGTGAGCTCTAGAAGCTTATATTGAGTTATTTTCATGCCAAACCATATTCAGTTCACCCAGGATATCATAAGATGTTGATAGAAGTAAAGAAGTTCTACTATTGGATGAATCTAAAAAAGGAAGTGACAGAATTTGTGGCTAGATTTTTAGATTGTCAACAGGTCAAAGAAGAATCTAAGCATCTAGGTGGGTTACTTCAGTCTATTATGATTCTGGAATGGAAATAGGAGGTCATTTTGATGGATTTCATCATAGGGCTTCCTAAGACATCGAGGCAGCATGATTGTATCATGGTTATGGTTGACAGGTTGAGCAAGGTAGCATAGGTCCTTATCAGGGAGATCGTGAGATTGCATGGTGTTTCGAAGAATATTGTGTCAGACAGGGATGCCAAGTTCTCTTCCAAGTTTTGGAAGGAGTTGTTTGCAAGATTGTGGATAGAGTTGGCCTTCAACACAACTTATCATCTGCAGATAGATATACAGATAGAGAGGGTCAACAAAATATTGTAGGATATGTTGGGTACATATGTAATGCATCATTAGAGGAGATGATAGGAGTACCTTTCATTGGTCGAGTTTGCCTACAATAATGATTATCAAGATTCACTAAGGATGAGTCCATTTGAGGAACTCTATGGGAGGATTTGTAACACTCCCATCAGCTAGAGTGATCCATTGAAAAAGGTACTTATTGGGCTGGACATGTTGGTAGACATGGAATAGGAAATTCAGGTTATAAAGGAGAATCTAAAGGCATCACGAGACATGAAAAAAAATTATGCATACCAGCATGTGGAATTTAAGGAGTTTCAGGTTGTGGAGCATGTGTATTTGTGCATCAATACCAAGAAGAGCTCCTTGAGGATTGGATCATGTGATAAGTTTTCATCATGGTATTGTGGGCCTTTTAAGATCCTTGAGAGGATTGGACTGGTGGCCTACATACTTGCATTGTCTTCGAAAGTGAAATTCCATGATGTTTTTCATGTTTCATTGCATAAAATATATGTAAGTGATGTTGATCATGTTATTGATTGGTCTGTATTGCAGGTGGAGAAAGAAGGATAATTTCAGCTGGAACTTGAGTGCATATTGCAGCAAAAACATTTCATTCTCTGAAACAACGCAATCGAGAAGGTTAAAGTGAAGTGGAAGCACTTTGGGCCTATGAATATATGTGGGATATGGTTAATCAGATGCATGAAAGAAAATGAGTTTTGGTATTTGTACACATTTATGTATGGTTTCTATTGTAAGTATTGCAATGAGTTGTGTTATAAATCTCCGATAAGTGGTATGGTTGTCATGTTGTCATATTTTTCATGATGGTTTTGCTTTTGAGAAGGATTTCATTGTAAATATTGCAACGAGCTAAGTTATAAAGCTCCAGAGGTAGTATGTTTTTGGATTTCTGCGGTTTTTTTTGTTGTAGGTGTCACGAAACATCGAGGATAGTGTTCCCTCAAGGGGGAGGGGTTTGTAAAATCCCTGGGTTAAAAGCTCAATTAATAAAGTTAATAAAGGAAAAATAATACCACTTTTAAGGGACACTTATTCCAAGCTAAATGTTGGGAAAAATATTCTAGTGGGTATCATTTATTGTGTTTTATGGCTAAGGGGAAATTGGAAAAGGAAATTTCTAAGGCTTTGGAAAGGCAAAAGAGTATTTTTGGCATTTATTTATGAAAATAACAGATATTAGGACAAAAGGAAGGTGAAAGGTCATAGGTTTCATGTGAGGAGGAAAATAATGGAAAAATGAAGAAATTAGAGGCCTCGTCAATAAAAATACCTAAGAGCATCAGTTTTTGGTATTTTTCAGTTTAGTTTTAGAATTAGTCTCAGAGAGGAGAATGAAAGAAATCAAGAAAAGGAAGGACAAGTAAGGAAAGGAAAGAAAACAAAAGCAAGGATCAAGCAACGAAAAGTTGGATCAAGAAGCTCCAGTGGGAATACTTGCATGTAACTAGTTGCATGTATGATATAATGGTTTTTTTTTTACATGAATGGTATGTGCATCTTGGTATTTGGTTATTTTGTTATCGTTGGCATGGGTTTTGTCAAGTTGGACAGTGGATTTTATCCTAGCAGTTCCATTTCCAGATAGCCATGGATTGATGGGGTTGATTCTCGATTTGAGCTTTGGATTTCCATAATATTTTGGATCTGGGTGAGCTGGTATTAGTAAAATTCTTGAAGGCCTAGGAATCCCTTGACCGGTATTGGTGGGATACACGGTAAATAATGAGGGTGGAGACGGGAAAATTCCTCAAGGTATTGGAGAAGAAATTTTGAGGTATCCAAACTCAGTTTGGTTTTGTGATCTCAGCGTCGGTTTAGGTGAGATCATGGTATGGTGATGGTGGAGGTGGTTTAACCTCTAGATTCACTTGGTTTTGGTTGGATTGGTTTATCCCATGAGATCCCACATTCATACTTGGAATTTGGAATAGGGTGATTGGCTGAAAAAAATATGTTGTTCAACCTATCTATGGTTGGGCAGTACGTGGAAGTCCCAAACCTGGTTATATTTTTCCTATGTCTAATAATATTTAAGTTTCTCTTGATTTTTTTAAGGAAATGTACTTTTTATTATGTGGATACAATGATTGTTCTTTCATTGTTGTTTATCTGGTTATATGTTGGTTATAAGCATGGTTATTTGATAGTTATAAGTCATGGCTCTATTCATGTTTTTACTTGTAACTGAATGAATAATGAATGCAAGACCTAATTGATGCTATGACAACTAATGTGAGAAGGTAGTGAACCTTCTTATTAAACTTCAGAAAAGTTTTCAACTCCTTATGTTTAGACTTGCATTCATGACTTGTAGGTTTCATATTTAACGAGTGTTTGAAAAAATTTATGTCCCAGTTAGGTAAGGTCAGGTCAAGTCCTGGTTTCATTTTTGGTCACATGTATTGTCTTTATGTCATTTATCATTTCTGGAAGTTTCACTGAAATCTAAGTAGAGGCTTGAGTCTAGTCCCTAAAAAAGTGGCTCATAATTCATAGTTGCTAGCATAGGACTAAACAAAAAAGTCCATAGTCACTAGGAAGAAAGCTTGTGGGAGTTACTGAAGACTCATAGTCACTTGGAGGCCTCTACAAGGGAGTGACTGGGGATCTAATTCAGGTAAAAATATATTTTTCTCAAGAGTTGGAAACTGGGATGGATTGGGTTGGTCCTAAAGGTCTTGTGGCACATAAGGGAAGTCAATAAGGTCTTATATTGATGATTCCATTTCGTTGAGGTCATATAGGAGGTTGAGTCTTATTATAGTGACCCTCAGCGCATGTTTACCCCAGGAAAGATGGTGAAAGTGGGTAAATGTGGGAGGAGGCGTGTTACACATAACTTCTTGTAACTTTCCAAAATCATATTTAACATGATGGAAAAGTTAAACATTTAAACTTGGATTAGAAACTTGATATAGACTGACTAGAACACACCATACATTTCATCAAACATATGGTAAACATGTAATCTATTGGTCATGAATGCATATCTAAGTATAAATATTTGTACATTAGTTGAAAATCATTGAGAAGGTATAATTTCCTCACAAGTAGTTTCATCAACACTTGTTAGCCCATGCATTCATCAACCATTCATTAACTTATCAAAGAATAACCAGAGCCATAGCTAGAGCACATATTAAATCATATTTATAAACAAAAGATAACCATAATTAACCATGATAGAATAATCATCAAATCAACATAGCAATAAATACAAGTGCTCATAAATCTCAATAGGAAAATTCCTCTTATTAACATATGAAAAATCCAACCAAGTTAGGGACTTCCATGTACCACTCGACCATATATTGAGTTGAACCAAATATTTCTTTCAGCCAATCACCCTTGTTCCATATTCCAAGCATGAATGTGGGATCTCATGGGATAAAACAAGACATAAACAACCAAGGGAATCCATAATTTAAACCACCTCCACCCTCAAACTACCATTATCTCACCTAAACTGGTCTTGATATCATAAAACCAAACCATGCTTGGATGCCTCATAATTTCTTCATCATACCTCCAGGAATTTTCATGTCTCCACCCACCTGTCAAGGGCTTCTCAGAGAAAAATATCTCCACCCCGAACCCTTGGGAATTTCCCTGATATCACCTAACTTAGTTCCAAAACATTACGGAAATCCAAAGCTCAACCAAGAAATAATTCCCATCACACCATGGCTATCTAGGAAATAGAAAGGGAAATTTGAAACCATTATCAAACTTGGAAAAAACCATGCCAATGACAACAAATGAACCAAATAAACAAATTCATATCCCATGCATTCACACCTCAGCTAGGAAATCACACATGCAACTTGTTACCTGTAAAATATTCCAATTGAAGCTATAGATCCAACCTTCTCCTTGCTTCCCTTGATTTTCCTTTTCTTTTATTTTTCCTTCATTTGCTTACTTTCTTGGTTTATCCTCTTTGTGCTCTCTCTCTCTCTCTAAAACTAATTCCAAAACCAAACTAAAAAAATTTAAACCAACAAAATCTGTGAATTGACTCTGAAGCTTTTTTATTATTGATGTCTCCTTTTTATTCATTTTCCTTAATTTTTTGTCTATTTTCCCTCTCATGAAAATCTATGTCTCTTCACCTTCCTTTTATCCTATTTTCCTTTATTTCTCATAAACAAATACCAATTAATTACTATTTTCCTTTATCAATTCCTTTTTCAATTTCCTTACCCATTAATAAATTGAAAGTGATTATCATTATATTGATTTTCCCAACATTCAGCTTGGAATACATGTCCCATGACCTTGGTCTTAATTTTCCTTTATTAACCTTTATTACATGAACTTTTAACTTGGGGTTGTTACACTATTTCACTTGTACAAATTATGGGCACAAGGAATATAATTGCATGGTGAGTTTATCATGCAAAAAACTCAGGCCATGAAGAAGATATTATTAACCAAATAATCAATCTATCAGATAAAGGATGAGCAGACCCATGAACTAGATAAATAGTAGCCAAATTTGTAAGAACATACAATAATGTATATGTCCTAAAAGAGAAGACAAAAAGGTGTTGTTTGTCAAATATTGAAGAGAGCTGGTTGTGGCATAGAAGAGTTGGACATCTAAATTTTGATCAAATTATTAAGTTGTGAAAGAATAATGTTGTTAGAGATATTTCAAAGCTTTCAAAGCTAGGAAATTCTATTTTCAAGTCCTCTCATAATTGAAAACAAGTTCAAGTACCATTCTAGTCCAAGGAGAACTCATCAACTAGGCCATTGCAATTAGTAAATATGGACTTATGTTGTCCTTCAAGAACTCAAATACATTCAGGTAAACTTTTTTTCATGCTTTTCATTAATGATTTTAGTAGAATTATATGGTTTGAATTTCTTAGAGAAAAACTAGAGGACTTTGAGAAGTTTAAACACTTTTTAAGGCCATGGTTGAAATTGAGGTAGACAGTAAAATAAATTTCTTAAGATATGATAATGGAGATGACTTTACTTCAAAATAGTCTTATGACTTTTGCAAGAAACATGACATGAAAATAAAATTTACCGTAGCATGGACTCCACAACAAAAAGGTGTAGCAGAGAGAGTCGATAGATCAATTCAACAATTGGCTAGAGCCATGATGGGGTAAAGAATATTCAGCATAGATTTTTGGATGAAGTCATATACATAGCAATGGTGATACTAAAAAAATCACACTCCAAACCAAACAATGATAAAACTCCATACGATCTCTGGTATGGCATACCTATGACAGTCAAGAATTTCAAAGTGTTTGGAATTTATATCAAAAGGAACGATGGAAAGCTTGGTAAGTTTGATGCAAGAGTTGATGAAGGTATTTTTATTGGATATTCTTAGAATAGAAAGAGCTATATATGCTACAACAACATTACAAAGAGGCTAGTTGATTGTGTTGATGTTAAATTTGATGAACATTTTTATTTTGAAGACAATCAACCAGTAAATATCAACTACATTGATCCATTCAACAATGATTAGAAGGATGATGAGCCATTTTCAGTTGAAGGCATTGAATAATATCTCATCCCACACTCCAAATCTCCTATAAGGTATATGAAAAAACACCATCTATTTGACCAAATTGTTGGTTATTAGAATATAGGTGTACAAACAAGAAGAAAGTTGTTAAATATCCCTACTCAAGCACATGTAGATCTGTTATCTATGATAGAACCAAATGGTTTTTATTAGGACAACCAAGATAACAATTGGTTAAAATCCATGCATGAAGAGCTTGATAATATTGATAAAAATCAAACATGGGAGCTTGTTCCGAGACTAACAAACAAGAATGTTATTGGCAAGAAGTGGACCTTCAGGAACAAATTTAATGAACACGGTAAATTAGTAAGAAATAAATAAAGGTTAGTTTGCAAGAGCTATGAACAAATTCAAGGTTTGGACTTTGATGAAACCTTTGCTCATGTTTCTCAATTAGAGGAAATTAGAATTTTTTTGGAATTTTCTCGTTTCAAGAAATTTAAGATATAGCAGATAAATGTCAAATGTACTTTCTTGAATGGATAATTGTAGGAAGAAGTTTACATTGAGAAGCCTGATGGTTTTAAGTTATCAGATAAGCCCGATTAAGTCTTCAAGTTGAAAAAGGCCTTGCATGGTCTTAAGCAAGCCCCAAGGGCTTGGTATTCCAAGTTGCATATTTATTTTCTCAAGTGTGGTTTTAAAAGAGGCACAACTGATAGTAATTTATATGTGAAATCGAATGATGGAAAATTATTAGTGGCAGTTGTCTATGTCGATGATTTTTTTCAGTGATTCATATAAACTAATTTTCCAGTTTGTAGTTGATATGAAGGCCAAATTTGAGATGTCTATGCTTGGATAACCTTCTTATTTCCTTGGTTTATATATTTCATAGTCTTCCAAAGGAATTTTTATCTCACAAAGAAAGTACCTCAAGGAAGTTACGAAGAAATTTGGCATGGAGGAATGTTCTTTGGTAAGCACTCCTATGGTTAGTGGATGCAAGCTCAACAATATTGATGAATCACCAGAGGTGCATTAGAATTTATTCAGATCTATTATTGGTGGCCTCCTATATTTAACAGCCTCAAGACCAAACATAATGCAGGTAGTTGGTATTGTTGGAAGATTTCAAGCATCCCCCAAACAAAGTCGTCTCCTAACAACAAAGAGTATTCTTGGATATCTTAGAGCCACAATGGAATATGCAATTTGGTACCCCAGAGGTAAATATTTTTAACCAACTATTTTTACTAATGTTTATTTGGTAGGTAATGTAGATGATTGAAAGAGCACTAGTGGTTTTTATTTCTTTCTTGGTGAACGTCTAGTTTCAAGGTTGAGAAAAAAGTAAGCTTCAATTTCTCTCTCTACTGCTAAAGAAAAATACATAGAAAGTTCTTGTTGCACTCAGGTCTTATGGATGAAGGAGGATTTAAAATATTTATAAGTATCATATGATAAAATTATCCCTATCATATGTGATGATACAAGTGCCATCAATAGGTGCAAGAACCCTATCTTCCATTCAAATACAAATCATATTCTGATAAAGTATTATTTCCATTCAAAGAAAGTTGAAAATTAGATTGTCAAGTTGGATTATGTACTTACAAAAGAGCAGGTAACTGATATATTCACCAAAGCCCTCCCAAGAGATCAATTTGAGTATTTTTTAAGGCCTTGAAAATTGTTGCATCAACATTGGGGATAACCACCCAGTCAGGAACTTGAAAATCGTTCCTTTTCCGTTTGGGATAGTGGCTCCGACTAGGGATAATGGGACACGTTTCCCTTTGTATTATAATTGAGTGGGTGTGAGGTAAAAATAGATATGGGAAGGATAAATGGGAGTGAAAACATGCTAAAATATATATATTACCTATCTATATCCTGGGACTTAATTATATTCTTTTGTATGTGATTTGGAAAAGATTATCATTAGTCCATGATAATATAGATTTTCACACACTTAAAGAAGTAAAAACAATTAAAGATAATTAATTTGATTAAATAGTTAATCAAATTAATGGTTATACGCATATCGCATCAAAGAACTGATTGTATTGTACATATATTTGAAGATGGTAATCTCACATGTTCATAAGTAAATTAATGCTCAATTGTATTTAGAGAATACATATAACAAAAAAATTAAAAAGAAAAGTATGACTATCAATTACATGTAAACATAGCAATCATATAGAGATAGAAATACCCAATATATCATAACTCTTCTCATGAAAGAAATAGTCTTGGTCCATCCTTTTTATTAAGATGATATAAAAAATCACATTAGTGCAAATTTTCCAATCCTTCCTTACAAAAATTCAGAACCCTTTACTTCAAGACATGAAAGGGTTATATAGCTAAGACTAGGAATGTAAAAGTAGAAAATACATAAAGTGTTGAGGAGGTTTGAACAACCCTCCTTAAAATAAGAGATAACAAGATAGAAATAGAGTTTGTTTGATTAATAATATCAGGAGTGGGTTTGAGCTCGTAAATATCCGTCGTTGGCTGCAATATCTGAAAATGCAGGGAGCATGTGAGAGGATGTGTTAGCAATTCATTGCAACATTAGCCATTGGTTGTATGGCTTCACAAGATATTGGCAATATTTTTCCCAATTTAACTTTGACAATTTCTTAATGTTATCTTCCTTCCTCTTAGACCATTCCTTCCATGATTTCATTAATGTTTTGACATTGGGTAGGGAATCGACTGGGAATTCTTGAATAAGATTTGCACCAAACAAATTATTACTGACGGTTTCAGTAATACTATTTGCAACATCCCTTGCTCTGGAGATGGCCCTTTCTTCTTTATTTAGCTTTATATCCCAATCTATAAAGAGGATTTATTTGTGTGAATCCTATATTCTTGGAAGGTTTGTTGCTCTACCTTCTAGGTTGTCTTTCCATGTGATAAATCTGGAAATATTCTCATCAATGTCATCGAAATTCGTCCTTGGGTCAGACGATTGATTCATCATTGAATCACTTTTGTTGCATATATCATTGATGATTGCCAATTTCTCGCAGTATACCACCTACTTTTGGGCTAGAAGGGTGTTAAGCTCCACTGCTTCCATTTTAAATTCTTCAAAATTTTGATTGTCCTTGAATTATTCAATTGTGAGTTGGAGTTCTAGAATTTGAGCATATTTGATCTTGATATCAGTTGCATATTAAAGTTTCATCTCATCAAACCTGTGTTGTAGTTGTGATAACCTTTCTTGCCACTAATGATCAATGTTCTATTTTTCTTTCAATAACTCTTTCTCTAGTTGTTGAATTATGCCATATTTATCCTTGATCAATTGTTGCACTTCTGATGCTTTTTCAATAGTAGCAGTTGCATAAGATCTTGCAAACTATGATAGTCTAGTTAAGTCATTAGAAGGATTGGTTTGTGGATCTTTCCACACAACCTCCATTAGTATATCTACAAGAACTAGCACCTGGGACTACTCAACTCTTCTCCTCTTCCTATTCTAGCTCATTACATCCCTATGCTTGGGAATGTAAAATATGTCAAGAGGAGGAACCTCTTCAATATTAAGAACAATTTCTAATGAAGGGTATGTCGGGATGTATTAAATATCATCTATGTTTATAGCCTTTTCAGAAGCCCCAACAATAAACATGATTTTTTTATTAGCTTTAGGAGTGTTGATTGTTTATTTTGGCTCATATGTATTTACCTCTTTTGATCCTTTGATTTGTTGATCAAATTGGTCCCAGACCTTGTCTAAGTCACTTCTGAACAATGTTTCAATAGTTTGTTTCTCTATCGATGTGGTTCCTTTTATTTCCTATGTGACATCAATGTGTTTTGAAGACTGTTCCAAATCCTACTCTTTTTGCAAAATTAGATGAGAAACCCTCAAAGTGTCAAGAGCGAGATTCTCCAACCTCTTATTTTTGTATTGTTTAAAATAGTAAAGTTTTTCTGGGTTGAGACGAAGTTCTACCAGCTTTTCCACATGTAGGTATGTTTTCGCGGACTCAAACAGATCATCATAGTTATCAGGCTCATGGATGAATTTTCTCAGTTTGACTTGGGCTATAAATTTTTGAGCCACTTTTTGTTGTATCAAACTGTCTACTAGGAATGGTGGGAAATTTCAAACATTGAATTTGGTTAATTTCAAGCCCAACATTCTTGTAATTATCCAAAGCATAGATGCCAAAATGGATAGGGAATGACGGCCAAGAGGACTTCTTGGATTCTTTCAGGGCTTTGGTTAGTCCATTTTCTGCAATTTGATAGGAAATATATCTGGCCAAGAGTTTATCAAGGACATAAAGTGGGAGAACATGAGGGTTGGATAGACTACCAAAAACCCTGACATAAGTAAAAAATTCCTCACCAAACCATTTTCCTATAGTTGTGAAATCATCTCTGGCTTCATTAGAAAATCTTGGGGCCTTTTCTCCAAAGGTAGCTTGATGTAGGGGTAATATGACTCTATGATAGATTTGATAAAAACTAGACTGAAAATAAGATTCCCAAAGGATTTTGTGGTAGATATGGATAGGGGTAGGGTCTTGTATAGTCCATTTCCATCCCATGGTTGGGAAATCAGAAGTAAAGCATACCGCATCCATGATATATGTGCTCATGAATAAAGGGGGCACTTTCTTAGTGGTGGCTTTCCGGTTTTTTCTATAGGCTATGATTTGGGAAGAAATGTTATTAGAAAGGATAGTGGCCCAATACATTATGTAAGAATCTAACATAGCGTCAATGAGGGGGGCCCACTCAATTGAAAACTTATTTATATTAGGGTACCCAAACAGCCTACACATCATACCATCGGTATAGAAAGGTGGACCAGTAAGAGAAGATGTGGAGTGCATACCCTTATCATCGTGCTTATGCTTGTTCATGTCACGTCTCTATTGCCTTATTGGCTCTGAATCTAGCTTATTCTCCTCTGTGAACTTCTGGAGGAAGTTTTTATCATAAATCTTCTGAAGGTCTGGCTGATGATACATTTTCTATGTCTTCAAATTTTAAAGATCCAATTTTTGTTTCCCTTGAAGTTAGGAATATCCTTTCATCAATATTCAAATTATAAATTATCCACTTCACCATGTCTTTGTAGGACAGAATCTTAGGCCGAGCAGAAATTCGATACAGGAAGGAATTGGAAATGTAACTATAAGTGGTTTCAAAAGATTATGAAGCATCAGCCATAGCTATCCTTTTAATTACTCTAGGCTCCTCATCCTCGAACAATTTATACATGGCTTCCCATGAGGTAGTTCCACGGTCTAAGGTAAATTTTGTATTATACAATAGTGGAGGCATCTATGTGACTTCTAGAGCAGGAGGAGCCACTTGTGGAGTAACCATCAATCTTTTTTTCCTTTGGAGCTTTTAAATTTTTTCTAGGGTCTTGTTTTTAGGGATTAGCCTACAAAAAGGAGAAAGAGGAGAGAATGAAGAACAAAACTTAGAATGGGGGAGGATTAAAACAAACCTTGAAGTGACAGCGAATATATTTTAAATGCAGAAAATCCAAAAACATTAAATAAAAGGAAATCAAATGATTTGAGATCTCCAGAACATCAATATCGTTATGCCTCAGTCATAAATGAAAATTTGGGTTCACGTGGTTTACCCGACAGCTCAGTGCTTCAATGAAGATTTCACATTGCAATTTTTTTTGAAGGCGGAACTTAAAACACATGATACTATCTTATTCACCGATATGTGATTAAGTATTTTTCTTAATTACATGTAAGCACTTATTGGTGCATTAATATATCGGGGAGTTGGAGGGCCAAGTGTGTTTGAAGTTTTGCGATGCAATAGTAGTATCTCGATCACAAAACTTATGGAATAGGCGAATGTACTGAAGGATTGTGATACTGTGATTGCGATATATCACATCGGGGTTTTAGAGAGGGACTCACCAATAACACAAAAATAGATTTTCGATGGCAGGGAAGTGATAGGTGACGTGGCCGATAGAGGGGTCCTTCTAATGGAATTCTAAATAATCAGAAATATTTTGGTTTTGTTATCATTTTTTGTGAAAGTCCTTCGTGCAAATGCTTTATGAGTCGGACGACATCACATCGCAATTATCCTAAAGAGCAGTTTTTGGTCTTGTTGCGATGAGGCCTTTGTAAAGTTTTTTCTAATCCCTTTGGCCAATAAGATTGAATTTTAAAATTCGGATAACAATTTTTTGTCCTATAAAGAATAAAAAATATTTTATTACCCTAGATTTAAAAAATTTAAAAGGGTCCCCATTATTTCCTAAAGTAACTATATACAAATAAAGGGGGGGTTGTTGAATAGCATAAAAATTGGTGATTTACTGGAAGAACCCATTATCTCTTATTTATAATAATGAAATTTTCAAAATTTTAATAAGTAAAAATGATTTAGGAAAGGAAAACTATATTTGAAGTGTTGGATAAATAAAATTACTCTCAATAAAAAATAAAAATAAAACTCATTTTATTGTAGCTCTTTAAGAACCTCTTAAAGATGAAAACCTTAAACTATCTATATCAGTCATCAATTAGTTATAAAGATAAAGTAGGGGGATTTTGAAACTTAGCCTTTTGGTATACTCATTTTTTCATAGGTAGAGCCTCTGCTGCCAACGGACGTTTATTGCCTCAATCGGGTTACCTTTTAACCATAAATGGTCAGTATCCCATCCATTTATGACTGAAATATTTTGAGATAAAATTTTATATATATATATATAATTTTTATTTATTTTTTTTCTTTTTCCTTTTTTTTAAAGAAATTTAGAAACCATTGTCCTAGTTTGGGGGCCAGATAGTGATAATGACATTCACAGGTTGTAATTTAGCTGAAAAAGCTAGCTCGTGATGTGACTCCTTGTCTTATGGTTGAATAATCATAAGCCATTACCCTAGTTTGGTATTTAGTATTGGTAACTTCAGCCTATTATTTTCCTATGATCACGGTAAGCAGGCTCACGATGAGACCTCTTGTATTTTAAGTTTCATATATTTTTGAATTACACTCTAAAAAATGTATAATTAATGGATGGGGAGAATAATTGACTCCTTAAGAGTATTGGATGACAAGTTAGAGTTAAAGATGCTAAATCTACAAAATAGTCTTCACTTTTTTAAAGAAATGCATTTCTTGACTGATAATAAGATCAAAGATCTTATAAAGTTTGAGGTTAAAATAACTTACAACTTCCATGGAAAAATATTTCAGAGCTTTATGATAACTATCCAACTTCAAATTTTGTAATCATTTCCTTAAAAATTCCTACTTTCAAAGCGAAAAAATCATAGGATGATTAGAGATATTGACAAAAATCCAAAAGCATGTTACTTAACATTATTTTTTTCTAGCAAACATGAATATGTAAATGAGAATACCTACATATTTACAGTAGAACAATTTTTCTTCTAAGAAAAGAATTATTTTAGAATAAACCCATTAACATGAGGATATTTTTTCTTTCCTTGTAGATCTTGCAGTATGAAAGTTGATGGGCCTACTTGTTCAGCGATTTGGAACGGTCCAAGCCACATTTTCTAGAATTTAGTATGCTTTACTTTTTCGTCATGTGCCTTGTCTCATTTGAGAATAAGATCTCTGATTTGAGAAGATTTTTTATCGACTGAATTTGCATCAAAAGAACATTTAACTATCTATTGATGATGAGCATGAGTTTGCTTAGCTTTTTCCCTTTCTTCTTCTAGTTTAAGGATTTGAGACATTCTTAATTTCAAATAAGAAGAAGGCTTTTCTTCGATAAATTGGAATAGGGATAATGAGGGAAGGGCTAGGTTAGGAGGAATAATAGCCTCTTTCCCATATACCAAATTAAAGGGAGAAGTACCTATGGATGCCTTCTTGGTTATTTGATCGTCCCATAGAGAAAATTTCAAAGCTTTATGCTAATTCTTTTGGCTCTGGTCAACAGTTCTTTTGATAATTCTGATAATTTTTTTATTAGTTGACTATGCTAAACCATTCCCTTAGGGATAGTAATTTGTAGAGTATTTAAGTTTAAACCCTCTCTTTAAAGAAATTTGGTCATGTTGTTTCCTGGAAAGTAAGATTCATTGTCAAACATAAGTGCATTAGGTAAGCCAATCCTAGTGATAATGAATTTATCAATTAATTTAATAATAGTATCATAATTGGCTATCTTTAATGGAATTGCTTCCACCCACTTGGTAAAATAGTCTATAGAAGTAAGGATAAACTTATGTTGCTTGGAAGAGTGAGGAAAAATCTCACATATGATATCCAGTCCCCATTGTACAAAGGGTTGCTCAATGCTGACTAGTTGAAGAGGCAAGGCTACTTTTCTTTGTCTTCCAGCAGGATTCTTACAAATTTTGCACCTCCTTGCGTAGGCATGGGTATCTTTGAACAAAGTTGGATGATAATACCTGACATGTATATGGGCGGTGGTATCTCCTCCAAAGTTTCCTCCAGCTGGTCCGTCGTGCAACTCCTGCAAAACCTTTTGTGCTTCATACTTTTCTAAGAATCTCAACAAAACAGAATCTTAGTTTTTTCTAAATAATACATCATTATTTATTTCATATTGATTGGATTCTAATATTAAAGCCCTTTTCCTTTTGTAATTGATTTCAGTAGGAGCATATCCATTCTTTAAATAGAAAATAAGATCAGCATATTGGTACACGGTATCAGTAAGGCTTACCTCATATATGTGTACAACTTTACCCGAGTCCTCATCAACTAGTATATTGGAAGCTCCGGTAAGAAATATGCGAAAACCTTGTCCTCTCATATTTTTAGGTGGTTTTATATCTATGTCGTATTCTTGCATAGAAGTGACCCAACTTGTCCTCTTTTCTCCTAATTCTTTTTGCACAAGTAACTGTCTCACTGCTAGGAATGGGAATATTACTTTAGTGTGTGCCTTTAGAAGAAACGGTCTGAAATAATTTATGGATTTGAAAACAAAAAAGGCTTGTTTCTCCACCTCTAAATAATTCAGTTTTTCACCTTAAAAATTTGAATTGAAGAAAGAGATGGGTGCCTTAATTTGTTAACCATTAAGTTGTGTTAGTACAACAACATAAGATGTTTCAGAAGAAAAAGTATACAAAATGAAATGATCAGAAAAATTGGGAATAATTAAAGATGGCCCATATATAATTCCTTTCTTGATTAAATTTAAAGCTTCTCTCTCATTATTTCCCCATTTAAAAACTAATTTTTTATTGATCATAGCCTCTAATGGTAAAACAATTTGTGAAAAGTCGGGAACAATTCTCTTAACAAAATTAATTTGTCGTAGGAAAGATTGCATTGATTTTTTATTATGGGGTAAAAATATTTCGGAGATTTCCTTAATCCTTTCAGGTTCAATGCAAATTCCTTCCTTGGATACAATAAACCCTAAAATATTTCCTTCACTGAGAGTGAAGTAATTTTTTTTTGGATTTAATGAAATTCCATACTTTTTACAATGTTCAAAGATACGTTTTGAATCATGAAAATGGTTGCTTCTTTTCTTGGAATATATGATTATATCATCCAAGTAAAAAACAACATTTTTGTTTATCACACCTCTGAATATGATGTCCATGGCTCTTTGGAAGGTTTCTCCTGTGTTTATTAAACCAAAAGGCATTTTTTGATAGGCATAAGTTCCCCATTTGGTCCTGAACATAGTTTTTAACCTATCATTTGGATGAACCAGGATTTGGTTATATCCTGAGAAACCATCAACGAAAGACATATTTTAGAACTAGCTATCGATTGTAAGATTGGTTCCATAAGTGGCAAAGGAAAATTGTCTTTTTGAAAAGCTTTATTTAGGTTTCTAAAATCAAATAAAATTCATATGTCACCATTTTTATTCCTCACAAGCACTAAGTTTGAGACCCATTTGGAATTCCTAACAGGAAAAATGATTTTTTCCTTAAGGAGTTTATTCATCTCACTCTTTATTTGATTTTCTAGATTGGGTGAATTTTCCTTAATTTATGTTGAACAGGTTTGTTATTGGATACCATTAGAATAGTGTGTTGAATAAATGAGGTATCATACGTTTTGAGATCTTCATAACTCCAAGAAAAAACACTTTTATATATTTTTCATAAATGAATAAAGGCTAATCTCTCATCTGGTGAGAGACCAGGACCTATATTGATGTTCTGAGGTTTGAGATCAGTTCCCAGGTTTATCAGTTCAAACCTCAAGGTTGAACTTTGAAGTTTGGAGTTAGTAACCTTCTTAAATATTTCCTTTAGGTCATAGAGATATTCAAGCTTTACCACAGATTTAGGTAGAGAATTTTATTTAGTTTTCTATTTCAATTGTATCTCGTGTTCATCCTCATCAATTATTTGATCATCATGTGATCCTTCAGATGTTAAAAATATTAAAATTTCTTCATCGTCATTAAACACATCCCAATTGGTGACATTGTCTAGAATGTATGGGCGAAAAATTAATTCAATGGAAATCCTATCTGGACTATAATCCTCAAGTGGTATGAGTCTAGATGCTACATTAGCCAGAAGTTCGGAACTAGAATTTTGAAGTCTTGGGATAGGAGAAATATTAAATGCTAAAAAATGAGAAGTAAGGGCTTGAACGAGAGATTGATAATTATTCAAATGAATAGAGGTACAATTAAGGGTGTTTCCTACCAGTTTTTCAACAATTTCAGAGTCTCCAAACACTTGAAGTTATTTTACACCGAGAGTTATTTATTTATACAAACCTTGGACTAGTGCTTCATCCTCAATAGTCTTATTTGTGCATTCAAAATCTAATTTACATGCTAGCATTTTTTTTCTCCTTCTGGACTTATTAATATACAACTTGCTCCTGCAATGATCATTGGATCTAGAGCCATCAAAATAAAAAGTCCAAAATAAATATTTAACTAATGGTTTATCTACAATATTTATACATATGGAAGAATTTGTCTGTGAAAAATTTTCGATTTGGGAAGTTACAGAATTAATTGAAAAAGGATATTCTTGTGCATTAAAACTACCCAAAAAGGATTCATAAGAGTAGTTCCCAAGGATATTATTGGTAAAGACCATTGGTTCATTTTCTTCTTCAAACTCAGTCACTGAATATTTCATATGATTTTCTCGGTCAATTAATATTTGATTTATCTTTCCATTGTGAGGAAGCCACATATGAGACCAGTATGTGGCAAAATATCCATGGAGATTTTCAAACCAATCTCTACTAAGAATTAAACCATAAAATTCAGGAATATCAATGACTAGTATATCAATTATTTGACATACTTTTGAGTTAGAAGGGAGTCTTATGAGAACAGAATTCATTTCTCCTAATACCTTGGATTTTTTTCTATCAAGTTTAACAATGTGAATAGAAGAATTTTGGGGTGAGATGTTTAATTTCAAACAAACTGAATAAAACATTATATTTTAGGATGCCCCTGAATGTACCAAGCAATTGTGCACATTCTTATTGAAATTTTCAAAAGTCATAAGAAAAGGAGTATGTGAATTAGATCTATCCCTAATTAATATAGCATCCGAGGAATCAACCTTTTCTGATGCATCATTAGGAGGTTTACCTACTCATTTAGAGGCTTTGGATGTGACAGCAGCATATAGAGGAGAAGTGGGAACTGCATTCAATTCTTTGAGTAAAAAATTTTGTTGTTGTTTCAACTTACTTACCTCATACAAGGATATATTTCTTTGACTTTATTCATATCCTCCACTATATTTTATTCAATGGTGTCGGAGACTACCAAAGTATTTGATGTATATGGATAATTTGAAGAAGATGGGTTGATTAAGAAGATGTGGAAGGATTTTTTTTACTGATAACTTTATCTTTAGCAGAAGAGGTTGAGGGTTTTTGTTTCTGGATTGTTTGTGATGAATCAACATGACCCTTACTATTGGTGCTAACAGGTAAGGCTTCATGTTCATATTCATTATCATAAGTGGGAAGAATAAAATCTCATAACCCATGTGCTTCAAATAATTCTTCATCTTGAGAGTCATTGGCACATAATGTTGTTTCATCTACATCTTCATCCTGATCATTTTCAGCATTGGATATGATATATGGCGGTAAAGGATCTGATGTTTGAGCTTTATTAAGAGATATAAAAGGTTTTTTAGAAGACTCAGCTACCTGCTTTTTGATCTCCACCATTTCATTGACATGGATTTAAGGACCTTTTGCAATCCTTCAAGATCAAAAGGATCTTTAGGATTTTTCTTCTTTGGTTCATCATTAAATGTGACCTTATTTGTTTTTCTTTCTTCCTGAGTAGTCTTCTTTTCTACTTCAATTATCATTTTCTCAACAAACAAGACTTCCTTCATGTTTTATACTAAAGTGGCTTTATTAGCTCGATCTACAAAAATTTCAATATTGGAAGGAATAAAGGATATGTACCATTCGATTTTAACATTAACACCAGGCTTTGATGTAGTTGGGAATTTTTTTAGAAATTTGTTAAACCTAGAATTAAATTCTTTGATATTTTCTCCTGAATTTTCTTTTAGATTGGAAAGATGATTAATAAGAGTGGCAGTTGTGAGATCATTACCAAACTTAGTCAAGAATTCCTCTTCAAATATATCCCAGCTAGTAATATTACCTAATGGTAAGGAAAAGTACCATGATCCTGTTGATCCTTGGAAAGTATAAGGGAATAAACTTAAAACACAATATTCTTTAGACACTCCATTGAGATTCATGGCTAACATGAAATTATGGAGGTGTTCCTCAACAGGGAGTCCATCATTGGGGTTGTACTTGGGCAGCCATATTTCTGGGTGCTTAGGTAAATCATGAAGAGGTCCTGCCAATTGAATAGCTCCTCGATTTTTCCATGGTCTAGCTGCCATTATAGAAGTTGTGGGAATAGAAGATGTTGTAGGAGTTCCAAAGGTTGATGTAGTGGTAGAAGAAATAACCCCTAAAATATTACTTCTTGTGGAAGCACTAGTTGATTGAGTTTGAGGAATATGAATATATGCAGTGATTGGTTGGGAAGAAGGAAATGAGGGAGGAATGAATGAAGGAGTTTGTGGAGGAGATGATAAATTAATATCACTAGTGTATGTTTGGGCTTCTAATGTAGGTTTTTTCCTTCGGTGAGAATGGAGTGGAAACTCAAAAAGGACTAATTCCAATTTTCTCGCTTTGGGATCGATTCAGTACACCATAAACTTGTAAAGAAGAAGTTACACTTCCCTCTAAAGGTTTCGATTGAACATGATTTTCTTTTGAAATAAATATTTATTCTAATTTCTTAATTAAAGTCTAGACTTCAAGTGATTTAGGTGTATAATCTTGTGGGATTCCCTATGGAAATGTACTAGGAGATTTAGGAGGTGATTGAACAACTTCATATATTGAAGTGGGAGACTTTGAATGAGATCTTGAAGTTGTAGGAGATTTGGAGGGGGATTAACTCTTTTGATGGCCTTTAGATTTAGGATTAGACCTTGATTCCATTCATAGTATATAGGCATTCCTTCTAGCAACAAAAATTTTGAGGCCTCGAAAATCGTTGCGTCGACATTAGGGATAAGCACCCAGTAAGGAACTTGAAAATTGTTCCTTTTCTATTTGGGATAGTGGCTCCAAATGGGCATAATGGGACCAATTTCCCTTTGGAATATAATTGAGTGGGTGTGATCTAAAAATAGTGAAATGGGAATGATAAATGGGATTGAAAACACATTGAAATATATATATTACCTATCTATATAACGGGACTTAATTATATTATTTTGTATGCGATTTCAAAGATTATCCTTATTGCGTGTTAATATAGATTGTCAAACACTTAAAATAGTAAAAATAATTAAATATAATTAATTTTATTAAATAGTTATTCAAATTAATGGTTAAAGCCATATCTCATCAAAGAACTCATTGTCTTGTACATATATTTTGATGGCAATCTCGTATGTTCAGAATTGAATTAATGCTCAATTGTATTTAGAGAATACATATAACACAACAATTAAAAATAAAATTATGACTATAAATTACATGTAAACACAAAAATCATATAGAGATAGAAGTACCCGATATATCATAACTCTTCTCATGAAATAAATAGTCTTGGTCCAGCCTTTCTATCAAAATGATTAAAAAAAATCAAAGTAGTGCAAATTTTCCAAGCCTTCCTTACAAAAATTCAGAACCCTTTACTTCAATACATGAAAGGGTTTGTATAGCTAAGACTAGGAAAGTAAAAATAGAACATACATAAAGTGTTGAGGAGGTTTGAAAAACCCTCCTTAAAATAAGAGATACCAGGGTAGAAATATTTTTTTTTAAATAATAAGCTCAGGACTGGGACATTGTCTCCTTTCCCATTTGTTTTATGAGCTCGTAAATATCCATAATTGGTCAAAATTTAGGAGGTTGAGTTGCCCTTATTGTTACACCATTTTTTGGTCATCTAACCTACTATCATTAGATGAACCCAAGTACACCATGTAAGACCAATTTTACCCTAAGTAAAATTGCTTTCACTATGTGAAATAACTTAGTAAAAACACCTTTATTAAGTTGTTTATGGTCTAAACAGGAAACCCCAAAAGGAAATAATAAACAAATATATATTTGTTTATATTTCCTGGTCATATTTAACCCAAAACAAGGAAATCAATTAAATAAACCTTTATTTATTTGATTATTTCCTAGGAATAAGTTATTTAAATCCTATTTAAATAATATTCCTAGTTAAATTTGACTAAATCATTTATAAATAATTAAATAAATCTTTATTTATTTAATTATATTCCCACCATTTCCTTAAAATAGTAAATAGATCACTTATTTATTTATTATTTATAAATACAGGAATTGACCCAAGTCAAAAATCATTTTCCCTCCAACAAATATAATAAAATATTCCTAAAGGGTGGTTCTAGAATTTGATTAATAATATTTTATTCATGCACCAAGTTTCTAGATCGCCCTAATATTTTGTTATAAATAGAATCCCCATTCATTAGTCACCTTTTTTTGCCTATTAGATCACTCTGGATCTATACACTTGGTCACATTTTCTCCATTTTTGCCTTGTGAGCTCCCATTGAGTTCTATGTTTGTCTGGGTTTTCTACACCAACAAGAGAGAGAGATTCTAGATTTGAAGTGTTGAGGACTGTCAATAAACCATCCCATTGAGGAGAACCGGAAAACACCATTCTTGTTTTCCTCTCAGGTGCCCCCTTTGAATATAATATAAAAAATTCTTTCAAATACATTGTTCTTGTCTTGTCTATTGGATGCATGGAGCCATATTTCATTTTTACTGCTTAATTTCTTTTATTCTTAGATCTGGATTTGTGCAGCATTATTTGGATCAAATAATTGCAAACTTAAAGATATTGGCAGTCATATTTGATGTTAGGGCTATTTGTTATGCGTAGCTAAAGTATTCTTTTATGACGAAAGATTCATACTAACAATTGGCGACTCCACACAGGTTTTCTTTTGCGACCGCTGTCGTTTTATATATTCTTGCATATCCAGCTATTTCAGACCCTAGGGTTCCTCTTTAGTTTCATGTTTTTCCTATTTTTATGGTGCTTTTCACCTCTAAAACCATCAAACATTAAAAGTTTTAACTTCCATGTGTTTCTGGCCCTATTGCGCAGGTGATAAACATCAGCCGCAACTGAGACGACAATTTTTTCTGAAATCTGCCGCCGAGAGACACGGATCTATAGGTCGCACTTATCAGCCCAAAAACTACGATCTGGACCTGAGGACGCACTTTTCTGCCCCAAACCTATGACCTAGACTGAAAACAGGTCAAAACCTGCGACCTGCATTTCTTTCTGCAATTTTCCAGCAATTTTTCTGGGTTTGTCTGAAGCTTCTGTCAGGGTTTTCCAGCCTCCATCTCTACCTGTTTAGACCTGTTTCTGGTCTATTTCACTCAACTAAGTGGGAATATTTCCCCTTAGGGCTTTAGTACCCTCCACTTTTGGTGGGCAAGTTTTAGCAGTTTTAGACGTCTGAATTTTCAGATTTTCAGCCTTCTTATTGTCAGATCTGATACTTCCTTTTCATATCCCTTTAGATCAGCTCTTATCCCTTTCAAATCACCTCATATAGTTTTGTTTGGGCTTACCTCTAGGGCCACCTCCTCGTCCCTCCTCCTTTTAGTTGATTTCCCCTTTTGTTACAGCAACCTTGCCTCTGCCTCTTTGATGTTCTCTCCACCTCTTTCCAGCAGATTTATCCTTTAGATCCCTGTCCCTCCCAACCTTAGATCTATCGACCTATTTTTCATGTGTTTTGACAAAAAAATTCCCTCTTTTTAGACTAGTTTTGAGAGACCCGCCTTCTTGGGTTAGATCGATGCCTTGTTAGCTGTTAAATTTTCTGTTATTTCAGCATTATATATTGTTATTTACAGATTTATTTCCAGTTACGCAGCACACTTTTTCTTTTACTCTCAAAACGTCTGGGTTTAAAAAATTAAAATCAACACACACCACACACTGACCCTAAGTGAAGAAGAGCCTGATTAACACTGCCTGGAAAAGACTTTAAAATCAATTGTCACTGAACCTCTCTACCCTTGACCTCACTTGATTTTGTCCCTCCCTACCCTTGTTGATTTTTCTTCTTCTCATCATCATTGTGCCCCCAAGGCGCTTCTCCCGGAAACTTCTTGGCCTTCACCCTCAGTTTCTAGTTGGTCGACTTCCTCCTTCCCGTCGTCATTGAGTAATTCCTCCCCCGAGTCCGCACTCTGACTCTTCTTCTAATTGTTCGGGTTCTCCCCCTACTCTTGGTTCTCCCCCTGTTACCTTCACCATGTCTAGTTTAGGGCCTAGTGCCAGCGGCAACCCCAATTCTACTGTTGGGTCCGTTTCCAGCAGAACCACTACGGGACCTACCTCTACTGCCCCATTGCTCCCTTATATGGCCGGCCTTAGTCTCCCCGAATTCAATCAGCTAATCAATGATCCTATCTGCCACGATGTTAGTTGGCCTGCTATGCCAACCAAGCTCCCTTCCGACATTCCAAAGTTCAAAGGTCTTGCTAGTGAAGATCCCTCTAACCATATCTGATCTTTCCATATGTGGTGTTCATCCAATTCCATTACTGATGACTCCATCTGTCTTCAATTGTTCCAACGCACGCTTACCGGCGAAGCTTCTAAATGGTATGTTGAGCAGGCCACCTCCTCCCATACCACTTTTGCGACCATTGCCCAAGCCTTTTTATCTTATTTCCAGCTTCCTCTCCGATACGACACTGGTACCAAGCTTTTAACTTCCTTCCGTCAATCCTCTTCGACCCGCCTTTCTGCTCATGTCCAGGAATGGCGGCGAAGAAGAAGCTTATGTCGTGCTCCTCCCTTTGAAGATCGGGTTTATATGGACTGGTTCCTTCGCTCTCTCTTACCTCCCATTGGCAAATATATCGCCTCCAATTTCCCTCAAACTGAAGAAGCCGCCCTCCAAATAGCCTTGAAATATGACCTTATTATGCTCAATCTGGTTATTTTTATACCGTCCTTCCTGACCTCCCCAAGCCCAGCAGCACTAACTCCCCAAGGGCATCTCACTCTGTCGACGGTATCATTGGAGCTCTTTCACATACCTCTGCTCAACCTATTATGGGCTATGGTTTCCCTCCAGGAGGGGCCAGCACCTCCAGCACTTTCCCCCCTCCAGGTAGCATGTATCCAGGATACGGCATGCCTCCTCCTTTTGCCCCCACTCCTGCTTACCTCAATGTTGCCCATCCTAACCCTTATCCTTACCCCAAGCCTGGTGTCCCAGCTCCTCCAGCATTTGGACCTCTCACCCCCTTACCTTCTCAACCCCTGCCGCAGAGCTTACTACCCAATCCAGGGCAAGTATTTGTGCAGCAGGGCGTGACCAATTCTCTTCCTTCTCAAAGAAAGAGGAAAGGCAATCACTCTGCCCCTAGTAATCGTGGATCCAATCCTTCGAGTCTTGATCCTAACACTACCAACCAACCACAGGGCTCTCAGCCCAAGCCGGACAGGTCGTTTCGCACCAATAAGCCTTGTTCATGTTGCGGTGTTTATGGACATTACACTCACGATTGTCCCCTATTACCACAGATGCAGCAGATATGGGAGTCTCAGGCCACCGTGTGGGGACAACATTCCTCCCCTACTATCCCTCCCAATCTGGCTACTTCTCAACCCGATTTGTTTACCGATCCTTTCCCTCAACAAGGATTCATGGCCTCTCAACCACCTCATACCCCGGTAACCACTCAACCTTCCCCTTCTGGTTCCTCTGATTACCAGATTCTCATGATGGCCGCTGAACAACCTCTCACCATCAACCTCAACCTTCAAACTCGATCTCGTCAGTACTCCATGCCTCCTGTTCCGTCTGTCTCCGAGTCCCCATCCTCAGGTCCTACAGAGCCTCTGTTGACACCCAATGGTCCCTTGCAAATCCCTCTGCCCAAAGCTGAGGTTCATACCAAGATTCCTAAGGGCCCATTACGCTGAAATGATGCCTCTGGTTGGGCTACCCATTCATATAGCATAGTAGATGATCTGGCACAATCTCCTGCCGCCATTTCAACACTAGAACTCCTCCAGTCGTGTCCTTCCCAAAAGAAGGCTCTACTATCTGCCGTGGGCACTGTAGATCCTGCCGATGACCAATTGATTGTTTTCGATGCCCATCAGTCAGACCATCCCCCCCTACCTACTTCTATTGCTTTCCAAATCCCAGTCAAAATCCGAAATGCCAACATTGCTCAGTGTATCATTGATGAGGGGGCATCTACCTGTGTGATGTCCGCTTCGGTTTGGAAACAACTCAGATCTCCTAATTTGGCCCCTTCCACAATCACCCTTCGTGCGTGGGATGGCCATGCCTCCCATCCCATTGGCCTATTCCGTAACTATCCTATCACCCTTGCGGGTAAGATTGTTTGTGTCGACGTTGAAGTTATCGACGCCCCTCTTGACTACAACATTATTTTGGGGCGTAGTTACACCTATTCCATTTCTGTCGTCCCATCCGCAGTCCACCGCAAGATGTTTTTCCCTCATCATGGCAAGATTGTCACCATTGACCAGTTGACTTACCATGAACCAAAATCTCAGACCTCCCCTGAGTCCACCATCTCTACTGTCACCAATAAGCAAATTTTTGATTCTTTGACCAGTGTTTCCCCTGGCTTCTACAAAGACTCCTCCTTTCTTGGAACTTTTCCAGGTCCTCCCCCTCCTCCTGTCTCTGAACCCAGCTTAGCGAATTTTTGCATGATGTAATCGTCTCAGGCTGACCTTCCACAGCCTGCTTCAGCTAGTCATCAACCTCAATCTTTCCCACCGCAACCTGCTCCTAGCCCTTCGCTTTAGTCGACCGAACCTTTTCCGCCCGGACCTTCCCATCCACCTCACACTCAAGAACCTCCCTACCCTCCCGAGTCGGTTCCCCTAGGGCTCCACCATATGGTAGCCATCCCCCCTGGCCATTACCCCTCCGATTAGATACCTTTCCTTGCTCCCCCTCCCGGATTCTATTCGGTTCCCGTCATGGCCACCCTTTCCCTCCCTAATTTAACCTTGGTAATACCGGTATGTTATCTTACTCCTCCAGCCGAAACTCCACCCAGCCACCCCAAACCATACATTGATGTGACACCAGGTCAACTAATTTCCTTCGCTTCTTCCACCGCTACAGTGCCCCTAGCCCCTCCGCAAGACCATCCTCATGATTTGACAGCTACAGGCAAGAAAATAAAAACTCGCAAGGGGGCATCCAAAGACAAGGCCACCGCACCCGACCCTACCCCTCCTCCACTTGCCAAGCCTTGTGCCTTGTGTTATGGTATCAGTCATGCCACCCATACTTGTCCGGAGTTGCCCCGTAGCCAACCCATGGTTAAATTCACGTTCCCTGAATCTACGGTCCCTGAAACCTCTGTTTCTTCCTCATCCGCAGCCAATAACCCAAAGACTCTTCGCACCAACAAACCATGTGCTCTGTGTGGTGTCCATGGCCATTATTCTCACCATTTTCCTCAACTCACGCATTACCAAGCCTCTTTAGAGGTCATTCGCGAGTACGAAGTTGAACAAAATCAATCTGCCTCTCCCATCCTTTCTCAGTATGCATCAGGTTTACTCGAGGATCCCCCTACTACCATTGACATTCCTCCCCCTGATGTTGAGATGTCGGAACCTGCTGCCCCCCTCCTATACCTATCCTCATCCGCACGACCCTCGAAGTACATTCTCGCTGAATCCACTCCATCTGTTTTTCTTGATTCCCCTTCAACAACATTCTTCGACTCTTCATGCTTTGACCATATTTTTACTTGTTCTTCTGTCATTCCCCATGATGACCCGTATGTGCACCTTTCTTCCCATACTGATGATTTAGGTAGCTTTGCAGCATCATGTGGTTTCCTTGAACTTTTCCTTTCCTCCCATAATTAAGTTGATACCATCTTTATCTATGATATCCTTCGTAGCATGAGTTCCCGCGCTTCCTCCCATAGTTCTCATCCATCTCCCTCTAGTCGATCTATGAGTCCTAGACTTCCTACCCCGACTACTCCCTCCCATAGTTGTCATTGGATATCTACCCTATACTCATGCTGCCATCATTCTTCTCCTTCCTCCCATTTCTTGTCTTGTGACACAATTCCACCGGCCCTCTCGTCCACACATTATATTGGCTATGTCGATGGGGCAAGTCGTTATTCCTGGAATCTCGCCTTGGCCACATGGGCCATCTTTACCCCCTTGCATACCCTCGTTCTTGAAAATGGGGTCTGCATTGGTAATGCCACCAACAATCAGGTCGAATATGATGCAGTACGTGGTCTCTTAGCCGATGCCCTATCTCATCGCATCCTCCATCTGCACGTTCATTTAGATTCCCTGCTTCTTGTTTTACAATTCAATGGTGTCTATCGTGTGCATAACCCTATCCTATTTAGACAATATTTACGAGTGACACTTTTGATACGTGACTTTAGATTCATTACTTTCAACCATGTGCCTAGAAGTCAAAATCACTATGTAGATAGAATTGCAAATCATGTTCTAGACTGGAATTTATCACACACAAGACAAGAACATTTCACACCATCAACATAATAAATATACATAATCTATATCATATAACATGTTCTTTTTTTAAATTCCATCTACTTTGAAAAATATGACATGCCCATAGCATGTTACAAAAACCAAACTACAAAACTGGGGGGCACCACTTTCCCCTACATACACACTGGGGGGCACCACCTGCCCTACATCTAATCACTCTCTGGAGGATCCCGAGCCAATGGCTCTACTCCCGAAGCTCGTAGATCGTGCACAGTCTGACCAGCCATCTCCATGCGTCGCATGATACCCGCCATTCTGAGGGTATCCCAATACATAGCTCTATGTACTGGTTGTCTAAATCCTGCCAACCACGCTCCGACACACCGGTTAGCAGCCCCTCACATCTACGGCGAATGTCCTCCAAAAAAGTGGCCATATCCTCGTTATGTGCCGTTCTTGATCCACTTGCACCTGTAGCTCCAGTTGCTACAGGTCGTCCCATATATCCCGCCAGTTTTACCGGAGCTATATCTGCATTCCAAAAAGTATAAGGATTAGTACCATGAATAATATTCAAAAAATTTACAATGCACATAACCGATTAGTTACTTTTCACTTACCATCGGGCCCCCATACTCGACCAGGCGGATGCGGCAAGTCCAAATCTCCCCAATAACTCATCCCACTATAGGGATAGTCGTCTATGTACAATGGCATCTGATCCCAATGGGCAAAGAACTCTGGTCGGAACACCCGTCCGACCGCCCCTCCTCCTCCTCTACACAGTAGTCATCCCCACCGACGCATCCGAGGCTCTCTCGAACCCCCATCAGGTAGCTATACACGAGGTCGTAAGGTCAGGATCTTCTCAAAAAAGAAGGAGCACAATACAGCCCCATAAGCACAATCATGATTCACTTGCCGCTTACATAGTGACAACTGTCATTTCACCGACACCAACATCATCTGGACCCACCCACAGTAGGTCCCACTCAATACACTCTCTACAATCATCATCTGCCCTCCAGTGATGTTATGGAATGCCTAGCTTCCCAAGATCCGCAACACTGCTGCTGCCACTGCACGGGTCTCCAACCTCTCTAAATCTCCAATCGATATCCGAGTCCCTTTGAATCGGACACCTGGTCAACAATTTCGCTCAACGAACTCCATGATGTTACGCCCCCGCGGTAACACTGGCTGTGTATTTCCCACCATCCCTAATGGTGGGAGACTAGTCAGGAAATACAGATCCTGGACTGTTAGCTCAATCCTATGCCACTGCACTATAAACATCGCATGATCTGGATCCCAATAACTGATAATCCGAGCCAACAAGGGCTCCCCATCCCTCATCAAAGGGTTCTCCACAAATTTCAGAACCCCAAACCTAGCCAATGCACGACGGACACCCTGATCCGCTTGGATTTCCGTCTGTAATGTACCTAGGTCTCTCTCTCTCCACTTGATCCATATATCTACCATATCTGCACAAAACCATCATCTTTGTCAGTCTACAGATAAGAAAAACTACATTCACTCACACCAAAACTGAATCTCAGCCCATACCAGCACTGAAACCACCTCCATCTACCAGGTCGCACCTTTTGGCCAAATCCTGAGCCAGGTCGCACTTTTAAGGCCCAAACCTGTGTCCCAGGTCACAGTTTTTTCCCCAAAAAGTGCGACCCGGCCGTAATGATGAAGTAGGAGCAGTTACTGATATTTAAGACCCTAATCTGAACTTTGAATCCATCAAAAAAAAAGAGTAGGATTAGGCCTCTTACCTGCAACTGACGGATTGCGATTCCAACGGTCGGTTTGTCCGCTACAATCGTCATAAGATTTAGGGCCTTCTCTCCTCTCCACATTCACCACAGCTACACAAACAAATGAATGGTTTTGGAGGGAAAATGCCTTATTAGAAGAAAAACCCCTGTTTTTTCTTTCGTCCACTGCGACCAAATAGTAGCCCCGTTTGACACACCGTCTGCACCATTGGAAAGCTCTCACTGAGCACTAAAATGGGTATCTGTTAGTTTTTCCTTTTTTGATACTTCACTAGGACACATTTTTTCCACGAAGGGTCTATTCACCTCTCCTCCAAATCAAATTTCTTCACTTACAACACTTGTACTTGGGGCACCACTTTGCCTCCTTACTTGTCTTTGTTAGTGTTGATTTTCGTCATGAGATACCCTATTGTACTCATGTTTTTATTGTCCCCCATTGGACCTTGACTGTGTGGCAGCACAATCGAGTCACCCTTGTTTAGAGCATCCGAGTTGAGTCTTCATCAGTCATGGAGTCTATCTCGAGTCCCTTTGTATCCCGCTATAGCTTTCCATCCTTCATTGCTTGGTCCCTCTCTTGTGTTGCACATTATGGCCTTCAGTACCATTGTCCCCTATCCCTCATGATATTATGTCAATCGTTGCCAATCCATTCATGCCCTTTATGCTTTAACAAGGGGAGTCGTCCATCCGCTACTCAGTATTCCCCATTTCATCATCATCGGTAGTTTCCGTCTGTTAGTCGCTCTACTATTTTCTCTCATGCCTGAGTTGGGGATCCCTTATTGCCTCACCTATGGCGGACCTCCTTCTGTCGACATCAACTCATTTACTCCAGAAGCCAGGTCTAGAGGGCGGTGTACCTTGGTTCGAGCTCCTTTTAGCATGATCGCGATCTGTATACTTGGTGGTCCAGTGATGCAGCAGCAGCTATTGGTGATTCCCGGGTATGTGTGCAATGTCTCAACTCTCATGAGGGGGTGGCCTTGCAAGTAACCCCCCACATGCCGGGATGAATTCTTCATTTCAGCCTTTGATGCATCTCCCTCCATTTGATGATGTCGGCCTCAGCCCCTTGCAGTGCCTTTCGTTTTGCACGTATCAGTCAGATTTTGCAAGTCCTTCCCCGTGTATAGGGTGCATCTGGGTTGTATTTGTATCTCATGTACTAAAATATTATTGTATAAGTCTTGACGACTATTCCAGGCACATCATGTATGTGGGATTCATTATTCTATTTTTTTGGCTCGTATTTATGCCAGCATGTACTTTATAGTTCAATTCCTTGTTTACTGGACATACTATTTTTTTGTACTTTTTCTTGGCGGGCATAGGTATGCCTCCCCTGCCACCTTTAGCACAGGTACCACTTCATAAACTAGAGAATTGTTGCACCTATAAGCAGGGAAAATTTTAAGGATGGAAAACTATCTTGAAGTTTCAAAAATTGGCGAATCTCACTAGTCCCTAATATGCAAACTATAAAATGTTTATTGATGTATTTGAAAAATTAGTCAAATTTATAATGATATTATATATACTTTATATATAATTTGGCGATTTTTAACGTAAAATAATTTTATATTTTAAAATTTGGGCGAATCATTTTTATAAAAAAATGGAAATTGGTGAATATTTTTTTTGGAAAAACCATGGAAAATTAGTCCACCTGCGAATATTAGCCCCTAAAATTTTCCATGCCTGTAAGTCTCGTCTCCTCAGGGTCTAGTCTTTTAGCACATTTTACTACCTTACATTTCTCTCTCTGACTTCCCTCTTGATGTCTAGTGATTGAGTTCTTACAACGTACTTCGTTCATATGATTTGCTCCTAACACTCGTACGTTGGGGGGCAATCTGTTACACCATTTTTTGGTCATCTAACCTACTATCATTAGATGAACCCAAGTACACCATGTAAGACCAATTTTACCCTAAGTAAAATTGCTTTCACTATGTGAAATAACTTAGTAAAAACACCTTTATTAAGTTGTTTATAGTCTAAACAGGAAACCCCAAAAGGAAATAATAAACAAATATATATTTGTTTATATTTCCTAGTCATATTTAACCCAAAACAAGGAAATAAATTAAATAAATCTTTATTTATTTGATTATTTCCTAGGAATAAGTTATTTAAATCCTATTTAAATAATATTCCTAGTTAAATTTGACTAAATCATTTATAAATAATTAAATAAATCATTATTTATTTAACTATATTCCCACCATTTCCTTAAAATAGTAAATAATTCACTTATTTATTTATTATTTATAAATAAAGGAATTGACCCAAGTCAAAAATCCTTTTCCCTCCAACAAATATAATAAAATATTTCTAAAGGGTGGTTCTAGAATTTGATTAATAATATTTTATTCATGCACCAAGTTTCTAGATCGCCCTAATATTTTGTTATAAATAGAAGGGTTTTCCCCATTCATTAGTCACCTTTTGTTGCCTATTAGATCACTCTGGATCTATACACTTGGTCACATTTTCTCCATTTTTTCCTTGTGAGCTCCCATTGAGTTTTATGTTTGTCTAGGTTTTCTACACCAACAAGAGAGAGAGATTCTAGATCTAAAGTGCTGAGGACTATCAAGAACCCATCCCATTGAGGAGAACCAGAAAACACCTTTCTTGTTTTCCTCTCAGGTGCCCCCTTTGAATATAATATAAAAAATTCTTTCAAATACATTGTTCTTGTCTTGTCTATTGGATGCATGGAGCCATATTTCATTTTTACTGCTTAATGTCTTTTATGCTTAGATCTGGATTTGTGCAGCATTATTTGGATCAACTAATTGTAGACTTAAAGATATTGGCAGTCATATTTGATGTTAGGGCTATTTGTTATGCGTAGCTAAAGTGGTCTTTTACGACGAAATATTCATAATAACACTTATGTTCATATTTCCAGTGTACACTACATTTGAAAGAATAGGGAGCATGTGAGAGGATGTGTCAGCAAGGCATCACAACATTAACCATTGGTTGTGTGGCTTCACAAGATATTGCCAATATTTTTCCCAAACTAGCTTTGACAATTTCTTAATGTTCTCTTCCTTCCTCTTAGACCATTCCTCCCATGATTTCATTAATATTTTGACATCGAGTACGGAACCGGTTGGGAATTCTTGAATAAGGTTGGAACCAAACAAATTATTACTGATAGTTTTAGTAATACTATTTGCAACATCCCTTGCTTTAAATATTTCCCTTTCTGATTGCTTTATATTTATATACCCATATATAAAGAGCATTTCTTTGTGTGCATCCTCTATTCTTGGAAGGTTTGTTGCTCTGCCTTCTGCATTGTCTTGCCATGTGATAAATTCGGAAATATTCTCATCAATATCATAGAAATTTGTCCTCAGGTCAGATGATTAATTCATCAGTGAATCAATTTTGTTGCATAGATAATTGATGATTGCAAATTTCTGGAAAAATACCACCTGTTGTTGGGCTAGAAGGGTGTTAAGCTCCACTGCTTCCGTTTTAATGTCTTCAATATTTGGATTTTCCTTGAATTATTCAATTGTGAGTTTGAGTTCTTGAAGCTAAGCATATTTGATCTTGATAGCAGTTTCATATTGAATTTTCACCTCATCAAAGTTGTGTTTCAGTTGTGATAACTGTACTTGCCACTAATGATCAATGTTTTGTTTTTCTTCTGAAATATTTATCCTTGATAAATTGTTTCACTTCTGATGCTTTATCAATAGTAACAGTTGCATAAGCTCCTGCAAACTATGATAGTATGGTTAAGTCATTAGAAATATTGGTTTGTGGATATTTCCACACAACCTCCATTGTTGTATCTCCCGGAACTAGTGCATGGGACTTCTCAACTCTTCTCCTCTTCCTCTGCTTGGTCAATACAGCCCTATGCTTGGGACTATAAAATATGTTGAGAGGAGGAATCTCTACAATCTTAAGAACAATTTCTGATGAAGGGTATGACGGGATGTATTCAATATCATCTGTGTTTACAGCCTTGTTAGAAGCCCCAATAGTAAGAAGGCTTTATTTATTACCTTCAGGAGTGTTGATTTTTTCTTTTGGCTCAGATGTATTTACCTCTTGCGATCTTTTGATCTATTGATCAAATTGATCCCATACCTTATCTAAATCACTGTTGAACAATGTTTCAATAGGCTATTGCTATGTATATGTGGTTCCTTTTTTTTCCTATGTGACATCAGTGTCTTTTGAAGATTGTTCCAAGTCCTGATTTTTTTGCAAAATTGGTTGAGAAACCCTCAAAGTTTCAATAGGGAGATTCTCCAACCTCTTATTTCTTCATTCTTTAAACTGGTAAAGTTTTTCTTGGTTAAGACAGATTTCTTCCAGCTTTTCCACCTGTAGGGATGTTTTGGCAGACTCAAACATATCATCATAGCCATCAGGCTCATGGATGAATTATCTCAGTTTGACTTGGGTTGTAAAGTTTTGAGCCACTTTGTTTGGATCAAACTTTCTACTGGGAATGGTGGAACATTTCAAATATTGAATTTGTTTAATTTCAAGCCTAGCATTCTTGTAATTATCCAAAGCATAGATGTCGTAATGGATGGGGAATGCTATCCAAGAGGACTTCTTGGCTTCTTTCAGGGCTTTGGTTAGTCCATTTCCTACAGTTTGATAGGCAATCTCTCAGTCATGAGTTTATCAGGGACATAAAGTGGGAGAACATGAGGCCTGACTAGACTACAAAAAACCCTAATAGAAGTAAAAATTTCCTCTCTAAACCATTTTCCTATAGTTTTGAAATCATCTTTGTCTTCATTAGACAATATTGGAGCATTTTCTCCAAAGACAGCTTGATGTAGGGGTAATATGACTCCATGATAGATTTGATAAAAATGAGACTAAAAATCAATTTCCCAAAGGATTTTTTGGTAGATATGGATAGGGGTAGGGTCTTGTATATTCCATTTCCATCCCATGGTTGGGAAATCAGAATTAAAGCATATTGCATCCATGATATATGTGCTCATGAAAAATGGGGGAATTGTCTTAATGGTGACTTTCCGGTTTTTTCTATAGGCTAGGATTTTGGAAGAAGTGTTATTAGAAAGGATATTGGCCCAATCCATTATGTAATAATATGACACGACATTAATGAGGGGAACCCACTCAACTGAAAACTTATTTGTATTAGGGTACCCGAACAGCCTACACATCATACCAGTAGTATAGCAATGCAGACTAGGAAGAGAAGATGTGGAGTACATACCTTTATCATCATACTTATGCTTGTTCAAGTCGCATCTCCACTCCCTTATTGGCTCTGACTCTAGATTATTCTCCTCTGTGAACTTCTGGAGGAATTTTTTATCATAAATATTCTGAGGGTCTGGAAAATGATACATTTTCTGTAAGTCTTCAGCTTTGAAACATCCAATTATCGTTTCCCTTGAATTTTGGAATTTCCTTTCAGAAATATTCAAATTATCAATTATCCACTTCACCATGTCTGTGTAGGGTAGAATCTTAGGCCGAGTGGCAGTTCGATGCACAGAGGAATTGACAACATCACTATAAGTGGTTTCAGAAGATGATGAAGCATCAACCATAGCTACCCTTTTAATTACTCTAGGCTCCTCATCCCCGAACAATATATACATGCCTTCCCATGAGGTAGTTCCATAGTTTGAGGTACATTTTGTATCAAAGAATAGCAGAGGCATCTCTGTGACTTCTAGTGCAGGAGGAGCCACTTGTGGAGTAACCATCAGTTTCCTATTTTTCTTTGTATCTTTAGACATTTCACTTGAGTCTTTCTTTTCGGTATTAGCCTGCAACAAGGAGAAAGAGTATAGGATGAAGAAAAACACTTAAAATGTGGGAGGATTAAAACAAAACCTTGAAGTGATATCGAATATATTTTAAATTTGGAAAATCTCAAAACATTAAGTAAAAAAAAATCAAATCATTTGGGATCTTGAGAACATCAATATCATTATGCCTCATTCATAAACTAAAACATGGGTTCATGTGGTTTACCCGACAGCTCAATGCTTCAATAAATATTTCGCATCGTAGATTTCTTTGAAGGCACAACTTTAAACATGTGATACTAAATTATTCAGCAATATGTGATTAAGTATTTGTATTAATTACATGTAAGCACTTATTGGCACATTAATATATTGGAGAATTGGAGGCCAAGTGATTTTTAAGTTTTTCGATGTGATAGTAGTATCATGATCGCAAAACTTATGGAATAGGCGAATGTACTGAAGGATTGTGATATAGCGATTGTGAAATATCACATTGAGATTTTAGAGCAGGCATTACCAATGACACCAAAATGGATTTGTGATGGCAGGGTAGCGATAGGTGATTTGGCCAATAGATAGGTCCTACTAATGGACTTTTAAATAATTGGAAATATTTTGGTTTTGTTATCATTTTGTATAAAATTCCTTTACACAAATTATTTATGAGTCAGGTGACATTGCATCACACTTTTCCTATAGATAATTTTTTGGTATTGTTGCATCGAGTTGCGATATGAAATATGTGATGAGGCCTTTTTCAAGTTTTTTCTAAGTCCTTCGGCCAATAGGATTTAAGTTTAAACTTAGAATAGCAATTTTTTTTCCTATAAAGAATAAAAACTATTTTATTACCTTATATTTAAAAAATTTAAAAGGGTCCCATTATTTCCTAAAGTAACTATATACAAATAATGGGGGGGGGGTTGTCGAATAGCACAACAATATTTAAGGAAAATATTGGGAGTAGTTCCTCTTGTCTCCCTTCACCAAATTTTCCTCACGAGGAAGAAAGGAAACAAGCAATCACTTATCATATCAGATGAAAGCTACCAAGCCCACAGGATCAATAATACAGGGGGAGATTGTTTGAAGAGGGAGCACATTATTTTTTTTTTCCATTGATGTTAAAGGGGGAGAAGTACCTCAAAGAAAAAGGAAATGGAGAAGTGCACCAAAATATAAGTTCATCATAGTTGGATAAGAAAGAAAATAAAGAGAAGGAGAAGTAATAAGTACACGTTGCTTTCACATTGGTTTTAATTTTATGCTTGTTTTTTTGGTGATGTCATGTGTTTGATGCTTATGGTGTTTCCATCAATGCCAAAGGGAGAGAATCTTAGAAACATGTTGTCATTTATGGAAAAGGAATAGAAGATGATGGAAAAGGCATAGGTAGTTGCAACCATAATGGTCAAGGAACAAGATCAACTCAAGTATGGAAAAGGAAAAGATGGTCAAGGAACAAAGACTTTGGAGCCATTTCTAGTTCAAAAGATCATCCCAAGTTCTTTTAGAAAGTACTTAGATGGATATAGATCTGAAATATATTTCCAGTGGTATATAGAATTTTTCAAATAGCCTCCTAGATCAAAATTTATTGTCAGTCAAAGTTAGAGGCCAAAAGGGGTCAAAGTTGTAGAGATATAATTAGTGATGGTCTTAGTTGGAGTTAGTTTGGAATTTTTCCAAACTCGAAAAAGTAGATGGAGGTGGGGATTTAGGAATTCAGCATAGTTGGGAGTCAAAATATATTACATGTGTGCAACCAGGAATTCGCTCTAACCCCAAACCCTTCACCTGTTTCAAAAATTTAATTTTATAAATAAAATTCATTGAAAAACCAGTGTTCAGGACATTTTTTCAGCTACATAAGTTGTTAAAGTTGATAAAAAATGGCGTTATTTTATTGGCCTATAGAGGTGGCATGGATGCACAGTCGGTGTAGAAAAAGGTGTATGATGACATCAACATGGTGTTAGTGGTGGTGTGGCATCTATGAGAGTGTGACATGTGGCATGTGTTTTCTACATTTTCAGGTGTCCAAGTAGGCCAAATGCGAGTGACACTGTTGGCGAGAAAACAGTTCTCGCGGGCAAGACCTAGGTTCAGGGATTGGGGCCAACAAAGGAGTCCATTGTAGTCTAGAACCATGCCAGAATTTTCACCCTACTCCAGAGAGCAGAGAGTCTCACCCGAGGCATGCTGCGACCACATGCAGAAGGGGAACAGACAGGTAGTGGTGAATGGATCCGCAACTTGAAGTTAACATGGAATCATTTGCATACATAACATCATACATAGAAGAGTGTCTCAGAACATTGTGCAGATATTAAGAAAATAAAATTTTAAGGAACTACAGACATCATGCATACACGTAACTCATATAACAAGACAGAAACCTTCAAGTATATTAATAACCTTCAGTTGGATCCACAGTTACATCGCTTAACAGGAAGAGCTTACATTTCTGTTACAGATGTTCCACAGGATGGAGAGATAGATAACACAACCATGATAGATCAATAGAAGCCTAGGAGCTACAAGGACATTGAGCTCAGGTCAGATCTCTTCTACAGTGTCAGCTCGATCCTCCTCAATCCCTGTGTATCTGTGCATGATCTCCTTTTCGGCTGGGTGACGGCCTATTTATTCACCCGCCATCACAACTACTAGTTCCTCTTATGTTCTTCTTCAACTTCTTTTGGCGTCTTTCTGTTGCCTCTAAGTTCCGCTATCTGTTCTCTGCCACATATTCTCTTCGTCTGCACTTATCTTCATCAACCTCATCAGCTATCTCCTATTCTTCCGCAACCTTGGCGACTCCGCTACCTACCATTGTTGCACCTGCCATGTGTCGATCCGCAACCCAAAATCTGTTATTTATCAAAAATTTAAAACAAGGGCCCCAACAGGCCCCGACCACAGTTTCTTGACTCTTCCCGAGTCAATCACAAATCACTATCTCCACTTCCGTCGCTCCGCCAGACCTCGTGCCCTGTTCTTGCTGTGCACCTTCATTTTTCTACCGAAACAAGGGCCCCAACTCCAGGACCTTGCTCAATGCTGAAGACTTAAGCTCATTGAAGTTTGTCACAGCTTGCTACCACCCTTGTAATAATGTGTCTGTCTCCGTGGCGATCTTAGTGATAGCTTCCTCCCCGACGATCGTTGGTACATCGCCGAATACCGTGTTGATTTTGGTTCTGGCCTCGGCGGCTAACTGCTGCATTGTCGGGGCATTGATTTGGAGAGGCTAGTGAAGCTCTCAAATTTCTTGAGTGAGGCTGGATCTCGATCTCCAGAGCATCCACCTGGGCATATATCTCGTCCAACTACGAGGGGTCCGTGGCATCCTAAATCTCTTTTGAGAGGTGTTGCAGTTGTGCTGAAATGGGCTAAGTCTTTACTGTAAGGGTTGTCAAGCATTCCTATAGAAATTTTAGGAGGTCATAGGTGTCTCAAGCTTTTATACTAAGAGCTTCCTGCATCCTGGTGACCTAGCCCTGTTTCTCAGTAATCTATGCTGTGTAGACTGCCGCTGGATCGGGCAGCGCTGGCCATGCTGCTAATGCTTCTTGGAGCTCTGCATTTTCCTGATGGAGGTCGGTGAACACCACCCTGAGGTGGATTTCTCACTGTATCTGTCCCGCAGATTCCTGGGAATCCTCTACTGGCCTGTCACCACATCATTCATTAAAACATACCAACTCCGGAAGGCCTATGCATTGACCTCTTTGGTGTTGGGATCCCTCGACACCTTCCATGGGACGAATTTCATTTCCAGAGACTGACCCTCCAATATCTCTGCCGATAGCCTGACGAGGGGAGCATGCCACTTCCACATGGCCAGTGCGACTATCAAATATCCATAGATGAAGCTCATGGCCCTCTTGTAATTATCCTCGCATGCGTCGAACAGCTCCTTCAGCAGGAAGGAGCACCAGTTCAACTTGGCCCCCCGGACGCAGTGCTCCACAATGGAAATGGTATCTAGGGAACATTCCCCCTTCATGTAGTGCCTCATTGTCTTACTTGTAATGAGGTGGCACGTGAACCTGACTTCGGGCTTGTTGATGAGTTCCATTTTCGCTCCCTTTCCTCCCCGCCGGGTGCCATATTTTACATAATAATCCGCGTCTCCCGACTTCTTTTCTCTTTTGGAGGTGGTCTGGCATGCGAAGGATACATCCAGGCCATCCTGTGAGAGCCCTGTGAGCTGGTGAATATCCTCAGCATGGATAGGAATTTCTTTGCCCAACCACAGGGACCCATTCTGAATTCGACTGAGCAAGAACTTGGTACATTGCATGGCTGCTCCTGTCATCCTGAATACTGGCAGATTCCTCAAATGCAGAATGGAGGACTGCTGAATGCCTCGAAACTCAGAAAAAATCCTTGTTGTTGATCACTTTTCTTCTGTGGTATAGCTTTCCATGTACACCTGGTGTTTAAGCGCTGGGAACTCGAAAGAGTCCGTGAGGTCTGCATCGATGAGGGCAGCACTATCATACTTCCCAACGAGGGACTCTATTTTATGAATCTGACTGTCAAGCTCCCATTCTACTACTGTTGGATTGGCTCTTGTCATCTTGGCACGGCGTTGATACACTTTCAGAATAGTTCTCGACCTCTTCTCTTGGCTCTTTGCTTTGGGACACCTCTGCTGCTCTGGTTCTGCTCCAATTGCCTTTACGTCTTCAGAAATTTCTAACTCTAACTCGAACTTCTCCGGCGTTCTCACACTTTTCTTCATGCAGGCTATGTAATTAACTGGCACGAGTGAGGTTGATGAGACCCCATAACGAATTAATTCTCGCTGGCATCCTCCTTGGCGATAATCGTGTGAGCAGTCACCTGCTAAGGTGTATTCTGACATCTGCTAATGGTGGTATGGGGAAATGGGTAAACGCGATGGCTGAGGTTACTTTGAATTATGGAAAAATGATTACTGCAAGGTTACTTCTAATTATGGCAGTTTATGTTGCAAATATAGGCGATTCTACGGACTGACACAAGTACTAAATGAAATGATCAGGACTGACACTTGACATGTTTGCTTATCCTACGGGGATGACACGTTGGACACACCTTTCCCCGACCACAATCAATTGAGGTGTGGTCCCCGCAACCTAACGGTTATTAATGACCTATGCATGGACAAATAACACTACCTATGCTCATCCCGGTTGTGGGAGAGTTATTCCAATACTCTACTCTACGGACTTCTCTCGGGTGCGAGAGTTATTAACAGAAATTGAAAGAAACTTAGTCATGGTAGGGCTTTAGGCATGCACCATTCACCCACCCAGGTAAAATAGTACCGTCCAGTTGAGCCAACCGAATGGCTCCGGAATCCTTAATCTCGACGACGAAGTAGGGTCCCAACCAGTGCATCTGCAGTTTTCCCGGAAACTTCTGAAACCTGCTATCGTATAGGAGAACCTTACCTCCAACCTAGAAATTTTTTCTCTTGATGTGGCAATCATGCCACGCCTTCTGCCTGTCCTTCTGAACCTTTTGATGAAACTTAGCAAGGAACCTAGCCTCATCAAGTTCTTGTAATTCGTGTAGGCATTCCTGTAGTGATTCCTCCTCTGAGAACTTTAGGGAGGTGGCGATCATAAGACTCGGTATGTTGAACTCGACGGGAATCACAGCTTCACGGCCATACACCAGCTGGAACAGTGTTTGATTAGTCAAACGCTTCACTATTGTTCTGTAGGCCTAAAGTGTGGCTAGCAGTCGTTCGTCCCAATCATCCCTCTTGGAATTTCAGATCTTTGTCAAACCCTTTTCAAGGATTTTGTTGAACGCTTCAATAGTGCCATTGGCCTGCGGGTGGTATGGGCTACTTTTGTGATGTTGGATCATGAATGTGTCCAGCAACGATTTGATCGTTTAATTAATGAAGTGCATACCTTGATCACTAGTTAAGCTCCGTGGGCAGCCAAACATGCTGATAATGTATACAAAGATGAACCTGGCTGTCGTATCTGTCGTACAGTCCCGTACTGCCACTGCCTCGGCCCATCGAGTGAGGTAGTTTGTGGCAGTGATGATGTACTGAGCCTTGAAATGCCTAGCTACCAGGGTGATGGGGCCAACAAAATCAATAGCCCACTTCTCAAATGGCCAAAACACGTTCACCGGGTGTAGTGGTAGCTCGTCTCTGTGAGAGGGCCTCCCCATTCTCTAACAAACAGCGCATTTCTTGACAAATGATTTACTATCTGCATGGATCATCGGCCACCAGATTCCAGCTTGTAGCACTTTCCTGGCAGTGGGTTTCGGCCCCACGTGTCCTCCTGCAACGCCACTATGGCACTCCCACAACACAGCTTCGCATTCATGGTCGAGGAAACATCTTCGCATAATCTCGTCAAGGGCCAATTTATACAACTGCCCCGCAATCAGTTGATATTCAGTGGCGCAGACGACCAGGTGTCATTTCTGGATTGAAGTGTAGTGTTGAGGGCACTGCCCCGTGGTTAGGTAAGTTGCGATGTCGGCCAAATAATCTAGTATGGCTTCGACCCGTAAATGATCAGCATCAGGTATTTGATCATTGAGAGAGCCCTCGTTCTCCCCCGTCTCCAACCTGGATAAGTGATCGGGCCTGACATTCAACCTCCCGGGGTTGACAATCACTTCAAAGGTGAATTCTTGAAAGAGAAGAAGCCATCGACATATCCAGCCTTCCAAAACGGGCTTATTGACTAGGTACTTCAATGCGGAGTGATCAGTAAAGAACTTAAACTTACCTCCTAGGAGATAGTGGCAGAACTTCTGGAGCGATTACACCATTGCGAGGGCCTCCCTCTCCGTGGTGGTGTAATTTCGCTCCGCATTAGACAGTTTGCGGCTGGCAAAGTAGACTGGGTGGTCAACTGCCATCTCCCCTGGTTGCGCCAAGACAGCCCCAAGTGCAATACCGGAAGCATCGATATGCACATGGAACTACTTATCCCAATCTAGATGGACCAAAATGGACGTCGTTGCCATCTTCTCCTTTAAAGTGTCAAGGGCCAACTTGCAGTCATCCGTCCACTGGAACACCTCTGACTTCCGTAGTAATTTTTCCAAAGGAGCAGCGATCTTTGCATAGTTCCTAATGAACCATCTGTAATAACCCGTGTGCCTGAGCATGGACCTCAACTGCGTCACCGTTTCTGGGGCTTCCATGTGGACGATCACTGCTACCTTGATGGGGTCGATGCAGACCCCTTGCCTACACACCATATGTCCTAGGAGCATTCCGAAGGGAACCGCAAAGATTCATTTCTTTAGGTTCAAGGAAATTTGCAATTGTCGACACCGATCAAACATTATGCGTAGCAGGGTGGTGTGGTATTTCAACAAAATTTAGACAGTCCAATTGTCCATGTAGACTTCCAGGAACTTATGAATGTATTCTTGGAAAGCAACTATGGCAATCCTGGAAAACACAGCAGGGGCGTTCTTCAACCCAAACGGCATCACATGATATGCAAAAGACCCCCACTCGGTGGTGAACGTTGTTTTCGTCTTTTCCTCTTCTGAAATGCGCACCTAATGGTAGCCTGAGAACCCATCAGTGAATGAGTAGGCCTCATTTCCCACGACATTTTCCAATACTTCGTCGCTGAATGGGGTGGGAAATCGGTCATGGATGCAGGCGTTGTTCAAACTTCGGTAATCCACACAGACATGGATATCTAACTTGTCCTTCTTATTTTGAATGATGATGGGACTCACCCACTCTGATTCTTCCACAGGGAAGATCAAACCTGCCTTCAACATTTTATCGATCTCCAGCTTTATTTTCTCCTTGATCCGCGAGTTCAACCAGTAAGGTCGATGCTTCACTAGCCTGGCGTTCGATTTCAACACAATTTGCATTTCTCCGAGGTCCCCTATGATGCCTTTTAAATCGGAAACTGATGAAGGGAATAGGTATTTGTATTCCTGGAGGAGACTGAAAATTTCCTTTGTCATCTCCTCATCTCAGTAGTCCCCAACTGTAGCCAGTTTGGGTTTTTCCTCCATGCCGATGTTTAGCTTCTTTGTCTTCAGCGGAAGTAGATGGACTCCTTCAGTGGTAGGATCTTCTTTAATGTTATGCTCGCCTTATGTCTCTTCAAAGTATAGGTGCCTCAGGTCCTCCAAACTGTCATCGTCCAGCTCGCTATCGATCTATTGGCAAGCCACCTTACGTCTGCCATCAAGATTCAGTACTAATGGCCTCCCTTCAGTGCTTAGATCATGGAAAAATAGTACCCCTTGGCCTATAATTATTGGGACACCAGCTCTGTCTTCCCCTCGAATGAAAAGCACTGAAAAAATTTGTTCGCAACCTCCTGCCAAGAACTGGTCCCTCTCTTTCTTTCTTCTTATAAGTACCAGGCATGTGGGATGGTATCCAGGGAGTGGAAAAACCGATGTACCCACAGCTCCTCCGGGTACCCTACGCTTTGCCACTGCTCCTGACAGGTTTTCAGGTGGTCTCTCGGATCAGAAGTTCCTTGGTACCGTTTCTTGCTTCGAGGTCCTTCGTCTTCCTTGAACTATGCCCTCAAAGCCTCTGCCACAAAACTCCACTGCGATAGGGAGTTGCGGTGATTTTTCCACCACCTAGCTGATGTGGACTGGAGTGCTACGTCCAGAAGTGGTATCCTGTTTTCCTCCAGTAACTTGTCTTCCACCTTTTAAATGAAGGTATTTACTGCGTGCATGTTGGTAAAGGTGGGGTACTCCCTTATCTCTGCTCCAATCCAACGGACTCTAGAAATGTTGGCACATCTCCTTGTGCTGGTCTCATACCCTCCTTGCTGCCAATCCTCCCAAGCTAGTTCTGACCCTAGCTCTGAGCTCTGGACACTGTGCCAGCTTACTGAGCTGGTTGTTGTCGAGTTAATATAATCCTCCGGCTTCCCTGCTGTCATCTGATAGAGGTTGTCCAACATCTGAGCATCCTCCCTATTATCCACAGTTTTTGTATATCTCGGACCTTGATACGGATCGAGAGGCTGAGTGACTCGGACCTCTCCGTCTTCAAAAATCATCAGCTCCTTTTTGAGGTCAATGATTGCGTAGATTTTCAAAATCCCAGTTGATTCCTAGAAATACAGGGTATGGATCTTTGTCTCGCATAATATCAATGACCTCAAAGTCTGTGTAAGTCTTTACCCCTGCGATGTCGACCTCAACATCTTGGAGTCTGCCAATCGGCACAATGCAGTACTGGTGCACCATCCTAAGCTATATTAGGTAGTAATTCATTCGTGGCCACCCAAAAGCCTCCCACGTCGTCCGAGGTAGGATATTGATGTCGGATCCCAAGTCGAGCATGGTGTCTCTGATCTGAAATCCCGCAACCTGCGTGTTGAGCCGGAACTCTTTTCCCATTCTTAGTTTGTTCCGATTGACCCGCTGTACATACTGGGGTGATGTGTTCGAGGATTCCCTCAGCCCTGTGTTCCCCTGCAATACGTCCTCCAGGGTATGCTTGAGTTGTTCTCGCATTGAAGCATTGTTAACAATTTTGAGGAATAGGTGGAGCCATTCCTCAATCAGAGCCCCCATAGCACTCTATTCTTCGATATCAGTCTTCATGGGTACCTCAGTACCTTTGTCTCCCCCCAGCTGGGCGAAGGTCTCTATCGCCTCCTAGAAATATTTCTTCTGTGCTTCCGGCTTGATTAGTTGTTACGGGGATGCGGGCATGATCACCCGCATCGGCTCCTTTTCGCAAGCGTCTTCCCCCATTTTCTTTCCTCCTTGCATCACGATGGATATGTTCTGCATGGTCGGAGTCACTGTCCCTTAAGGTTCTGCATTTACCAGATTCATGCCCCTCTGCCTTGCTCATTCCTCCCACTTCTTGATAAGTTCATGGCAGTCCTCTGTCGCGTGGGTGTTCACGCGGCACTGGGAACACCACGGTCTCCTAGATAGGGGGCATTCACGGCCACATGACCCTCCTAATCATAGTTGTGGCATTTTAGCGGACCCCTTCCCCCTGTGCAGCCTCTGCGCATAATGCCTCATCTTCCTCTAGGAGCCTCATTCACCTTGTAGGAGGGCTGGTCCAATCGGTCTGCCAGTGTGTCGATAGCTCTGCACTGTTCAGTGCTATGAGTCGTGGAAGAAAAAAACTCATAGTATACATTGTTTAGAACATTGGAGTACTTCTAAAAAATCAGACACATCCGAGGTTGATGACCCACCGTTCAAAAAATTTCGAAATACTTCGTCGTGGCTGGGGTTGGTTGCGATGGGAACCCTACATAAGATTGTTATGACGGATAGACTCCTTCGGGTTCATCGGTGTGCCACCCCCGATAGGTGGATTCCCCTGTATTGTTGATACTGAGGGCCCCACTCCTAGGCTACGCAACCGAGGACACTCAGTTGCCGCGTGCCCCTTGACCAGGCAATGTGTGCAACAGACAATCGGCCTGGCTGGTCTTATAGGCTACATCTCCTTAAGTTTTTTAGTCAGATTGGAAATCTGATGTTGCAAGCCCAGTAGGGAGGGGTTCTGTGGGGCCGTCCCTCCCCTATATTCCTGAGGATAACCCACCATTGCCTCTATCTTCATATCCTGTTCCAAAGCATCCTGCAAGTTGTCGATCTTTTGCTAGGTGAGGGGGGTTCGTGTCAAGGGAAGCATAGCCTTGATGAACTAGTGCCTCTGATGGTGTGGGTCGATCGGGTAGCTGAGTTTCCTGATCACATCTTTGAACCTGCACATCAGCTCCCACACAATCTCTCCTTCTCTCTGCTAAATCTCCCATAGTTCAGACAAACCTTGTTGGTTTGTTTGGGGAAGCTTAAATTCTCGGAAAAAATCCCGCTTGACATCCGCAATTGCTGGATTCGAGTGGGCCTCTGACCACTTTATGAACCAGCGCAATGCCCTTTCTCTCAGCGTGGTTTGGAATTATATTAGCTTTCCCGCATCTAGCATCTTCGGAGCCCTCCATATGGCTTCACAAAGGTACCAGTGTTGTTCCACATCATCGTTACCCCGCCCAGAAAATTCTAGGTATCGGGTGAATGACCCCGCCATATTCACTTGCGGAGGTGTCACTAGAATGAACCCTCTGGGTCCTAGTTTCATAATTATACCACTAGTAATTTCTATACTACCAGTAATGTTGCTATTAGCATGTGTCGCTGGTGACAATGGACTGCTTGCAATCGACTCAACTCTTGTAGCTTAACGTAAATATGACTTAAAGGTTTATAGAGTACCAAGGGAAGGTAGGGATCCTTTCCATTCAAACTTTGGGAAGTAGGAGTACCTGGAGATATGAATGTTGTCCTTTCTTGGAATAACCACTACATCACGACGTACCACTAGCCATAGGAACCTTCTTCGGGCCACACATCTGCATCTCCTTCATCAGACATCATCTCCCTCTTCCTCCTAGCTGGGCTCCCATGCACCCGCCGCACTCCCACAATGGTCCCTTCCATCTCCTGGGGACCCACCTGGACTTCCATATTCGCTATCCTCTGAGGCGCCTCCTCTTGATCCTTCCTATTACTCCCTCGTTGTTTCAACTCCTGCATCACCCTTTCTCACCACCTGTCGACGATCTACGCCCTCCGATGTGCACGTCGTTCCCTCAACCTCCTTGCGGTCTCAGCATCCATTCCCCCACTCCTCCGCTTCACATTTCACGTAGCATTTTTCCCTCGGGCCCTTCCCCCAGTACTAGAGGTTTACGCTTCCATGCTCAATTTTTGGAATTCCATCAGCCCTTCATCCACCATCAGGGCCTTAATCCATAATGGAATTTCCTTAAGCAGCTTCCCTCTTAGCCTGGATTGGAAGATAGCCTTAGCTTTGGAGAAGGACTGGTAGCACTATACGACAAACTCCACAATATACCCGTCCAAGGTAGACTCTACCCAGAAATATACAGCGTGGGTCAACTCAGTATCCCGCCGATGCAGAGCCACCAGATCTCCGTGCACCCAATTGCGGTTGATATTCCGAAATTTTTCCTTAGTCACCTTGGTCTGCAACCACTTATAGAGGTCACTAGGGAATTTTCCCTAGAGGATCTCATAGGTATCACTGGCGGAATCTGAGAAAAGGACTAGATCCTTGAGCACCTTCTCCTTTTGATGCGTTAGCTCCGCTTACTGAGCTATAAACTGGTCCAGGTGGTTATCCCACCATCTCCGTATTTCTCCTTCGAAGATCCTTGATACCATGATCTAGTTCCCCTCATGAATTTTAGGGTCCCGGCAACGGAACCATTTGTTGGCGAGAAAACAGGTCTCGTGGGCAAGACCCAGGTTCAGGGATTGGGGCCAACAAAGGTGTCCGCTGTAGTCTAGAACCACGCAGGCATTTTCACTCTACTCCAGAGAGCAGAGAGTCTCACCCGAGGCATGCCGCGACCACATGCAGAAGGGGAATAGACAGGTAGTGGCGGATGGATCCGCAACTCGAAGTTAACATGGAATCATTTGCATACATAACATCATACATAGAAGAGTGTCTCAGAACATTGTGCAGATATTAAGAAAATAAAATTTTAAGGCACCACAGACATCATGCATGCACGTAACTCATATAACAAGACAGAAACCTTCAAATATATTAATAACCTTCAACTAGATCCATAGTTACATTGCTCAACAGGAGAGCTTAAATTTTTGTTACAGACGTCCCACGGGACGGAGAGATAGATAACACAGCCATGATAGATCAATAGAAGCCTAGGAGCTACAAGGATATCGAGCTCAGGTCAGAGCTCTTCTACAACGTCAGCTCGATCCTCCTCAATCCCTGTGTATCTGTGCATGATCTCCTTTTCGGCTGGGTGACGGCCTATTTATTCACCCACCATCGCAACTTCTAGTTCCTCTTGTGTTCTTCTTCAGCTGCTTTCGGCATCTTTCTATTGCCTCTGAGTTCCGCTATCTATTCTCTGTCGTATCTTCTCTTCGTATGCACTTATCTTTGTCAGCTTCATCATCTATCTCTTGTTCTTCCGCAACCTTGGCGGCTCTGCTACCTACCGTTGTTGCGCCTGCCATGTGTCGATCCGCAACCCAAAATCTGCTCTTTATTCAAAATTCAAAACAAGGGCCTCAACAGACACATGGAACCACTCAGAAGCCACCACATGGAAAAAATTATGCAAGGATTATGTCATCAACATGATGTGGGATTCCCTCATAGTTCTAGTTAGAGGTCGTGTTTGCAGGTAAGACTTTTATGTGTAATTGGTTTTCGCAAAATTTAAAGAAATTATACCAGTCTGGCCTCCAGAAAATTATAAGAAATTACATGCACACCATTGGGAGTACAAGACCATCTCTGACCTCCCAACCTGCATTGAAATTTGTGCCATGGTAAAAATTGGAAAGTTCCATTCAAGTGTCAGGAAATCGACAAGGAAAGAAAAAAAGGATAGAGCTCTGACCCCATTCAGCCTCTGACTTAACAATAGCTTGGTCACAGCTCCAGGTCATATGGTGAAAGCACTATTGGAAAAACGCTCTAGCAGTTGATGGAGGACATTATTAGTTGGAGAATTTTTAGTAGCAACATGGACACAGTTGGCAGTATATTTAGTAATTTTCCAAATATGGTGGTACACCAAAGTTAGAAAAATTCTACTAAAGCCTGTAAAAAATCTAGAATTGCAAATTTAAACAGTTTAAATAAGGTTTTATTATGAAGATAGGGGAGAAGAGATAGAAAAATTAAGTACCACACTCAAAAGACTTGACAGAAGTGGTAGATAACCAAAAATAAATATTCATGCAAACAAAAGAGTTGAAGTAACTAATGTTTGAAAATTAAAAATATAATTCTTAATTTCTACATAAGCATAATCGAATTTGCAAGAGAAGTTGCTAGTTGTATGGTGTGTTTGTGGTTTATTTATTATTTATAGGTGAATGTTGGTGGATTGATCAATGATCATAGATTGTTAAAGGTAATTTTATGGTGCTAGTGGTGAGTGATTAAGGTGAGAAATTATTATTTTTATGAAAGAAAAAGACCTTCATTATTTGATTTTTAAAATGCAATGAAAGATGAATCAAAGAGTTCAAACAAGTAACAAATTGCAGATCAATGGTTGTAGCTCCTTCCAATAGTGGCTCGCAAATAGTTAGGGGTTGAAGCTCCTTTCAATGGTAGCTCATAAACTAGGGGTTATAGCTCCTTTAAGTTGTAGTTAATAAATTAGGGAGTAGTAGCTTCCTTTTGGCTGTAGCCAGAGAACTTTGTAACAAAAAATAGAAGCTTGACTTTGTGAAGTACATTGAATATAATTTTGAAGAATTTATGTGTTCTATTTGTGCTGTTAATGTTGATTATTTTGATACTCATATGAATTATTGTTGAATTGTTTATTGGTGTCCTAGTATTCTTCATCAGTGAAATAAAGTTATAAATTTCCACAATACTAGTTCACCATCCCTCTCAATATCATTTGGGTTTCTAACACATGATTGTTATAAAACCAAACTATATTTATGGATGGACATAAATCCAAATTAGCATAGAGAAGCTAACAAAATTTTAAAAGTAACGTATTTGTAGTTGCATTGGCCATGTGTTCATCATGCATTTTTGGCATGGACGTTTCTAATGCATATTCGGTTAGTTATCGATGGGGATTGTTATGAATGGTTTTCTCCAAAGTTCTTTTTTATGTGCTCTGCTAGGTTTTCATTTTTCTAGTTGTCAGAATGAGCAATAATTAGTGTTGTGATAAGTGTTGTGCTCTTTGGTTGTTAGCATAAAAAATATACGAAGAATTTATTTTCAAATATAAGGATAGATTTTATCATATCTTTATTAGGTATGTTTTGTTTCCTTTGTTTTGAATGTGAGTCCTTAGAATGTTTCCAAAGTATACGTAGGAGTAAGTGGGGTTGACAAGATATGTGGCTTAGTTTGTTAAATTAACTTCCAAATATGGTTGTTGATTATGTGAAGAAAAAATGTTGAGTTGATTAATGTAGGCTTATGTGGAGGATGAGTAATTTTGGTAATTATTAATTCATTTACCTTGTGAGAAGTTTAAGTCATGCAAGTTTAACCGGATTAAAACAATATAGAAAAAGAGTTTTACCACTATTTTCCAAGTAAATTTGCATCATTGATGTGGATATATAAATATTCTATTATTGTGTATATTCTTTGTTATCTTATGTCTTTATCATGTATAGATATATTTTTTTGTTCATTTCCCTTAGTGTTCTTTATTTTGTGCTTATCATGGAGTGATAGCTTATAGTGAATTTAGAACATGTTTGAAGCATGATTTCTAGGTCATCAATGGAGAAGAATTTGTTTTATATAAAAAGAGAGCATACATATGAAATTATAAGCCAAGATAATCTATTTTGTTTAAACATGTTTTCATATGTTTTAGGATATTTCCTATTTGATGTTATATGAATTATGTTTCATTTTAGATACACGTCAATAGAATTACGAGAAGGAATGATAGGACACTTCAAAAATAGTTTAGATGTAGGGAATGTTGAAGTGGTATTATATTATCAACATGAATTGAAAATAGATGCATGGATAACCCAAATGTTTATTTGGAAAGGATGACAAAATAAGATTCAACTTTTATAATTGCATAATAACAAGGACATATTTTTTTTGCATTGCTTATCGAATTGGATAAAATTTATGATAAGACTTTGGTCAAAGACAAGAATGAAAATATATTTGCATTTCAATTCAAATTTATGAAAAGAAAGTTACGACATATTTTTCCATGATGAAAATCCAATTGTTGGACATTTTGAACCACTTTTGTGCAATAAAAAAGTTTAATAAGAACTGATAATGAACATATGATGAATATAACTAAATATGAATAAATGGAACATAAATGGATGAAAATAGAGGAAATCATGAAGAGACATAGGTTTGACAGATTGTTCGGGTTCAAGAGTATTAATGGTGAAAGTTGTTTTGAAACAATATGTCAATTGACATAGAATGAATATGATGTCTCCTATTTATGACATATAATTGTACAAAATATTTACAATGCAATCATGCATAATGATTTTTTTGCATTAAACTACATAGAAAAATACATGAACAAAAATTCAATTATGCAATTCCCTAGAATAGTAGATTGGCAAGGATACATTATACAGTTGGTAGTGCCATATGAGAAAGGGAATATAGATGGTGGCATGTTTTTTTATGATTGGATACACTATATCTCTATATAACTATATACATATGGTCTATTGATACATTGAATATTATAGCTAAATTTTTCTCATTTAAGGAAGACACAACGATATTGCATGATATCAAATTTCAAACAAATACAAATAATTTTCATTATGAAACTGTAAAAGAAATAATACAAGAGAAAAACATTTTACATGGTATTGCAGTAGTTAACAAAGATCCATGTATAGAAGAATCCTATAAAAAAAATAATGGCAATAATTTGAATGGATTTAAAAGCAATAACATATATGAAGATCTCATAGAACTTAATGTAGAGCTTATCAATGCAAACAAGAGTGGTTATCATTGCATCAACTCAAAAAACATATAAGAAACAAGGACCTTGTCGAAACAGTCTAGTTAGAAAACCATCGAAGTGATCAAATTTTCATATGAATATTAATCATTTTCATTATGAAGTTTTGAAATAAACACAAAGAGAAAAAACAATTTATGTGATATTAAAGCAATTAAGGAAAAGCAATATGTAGAAGAACCCTATATAAAAAATAATGGGCATAATGTGAATAGCTTTAAGAACATCAACATAGATGAAGATACCATGGAACTTAATACATATCTTATTAATGAAACAAGAGATCACGTTTTTCATTTCATTAACTCAAAAATCATATAAGTTGGCTCAACAAGTCTAATTAAAAAACCATCGAAGCAACCAAAATCAAGGCAAAATGTGATATTTTCAAATAAGCATAAGGAATCATTATATATTTCCAATTATACATTCAAAACAATGGCTAAACAAAAATATTTTTAAAAAATACAATATTTTCTTGTTTATGATTATGTAATATGCAATCAAACTTGGTTTAAAAAATATGTCATAGAAAAACAATAAACCAATGTGTCCAAAAATAAGTGTGTATGCAAAAAATGCAAAAAAGCATTAGACAATGAAAAAACTATCAAATTTGCAATTCTAGAGCGAATTAGGCAGAAAAAAAAAAATACATAATGAAAGGACTATATTGAATTGGAAGAAAGACTAATATCATTAAGAATACCTTTTTTGAAAATATGGAAACTTGGGTAGCATTTTAGAAAACTACAATTGGGTTTGACTTGTGGACTCATCAATGTACCTTTCGACACATCTCAAATCCAAATTACAATTCCTCGTGACATAAATTAATCTAGTATAGTGGTTTTGGAAATTAAAAGACATTTAGTGTTTCAAGCATATTTGTTTTGGGAAAATATGTGTTCGTAAAGTCATGAAGGCATTGATATGATTGTGTGAAACTCTCCTTTATAAACTAAAGAATGTCAGAATAAACAAAGACTTGAAAAAAGTCTTTGATCAAAATAAGGATGCATATGCATGTGAGACATATATAGAAATAAATGAAAATAATGAACACTATGATGAAGAGTCAGTCACAAAAAAACTCTCTCATGGATTTAGCTATTTGTATAGTATTTAAGATCTTCATAATAATCAAATACACATTGCTCTTGGTGAAGGGTATAGGACTTTGGGCATATTTAAAGATAGATATTTAGAAGAGATGATATTTTTGAAATTTTTCTACATGAAAAATTAATCAGACAATGTTACAAAAAACTTTACATACCATGATATTCCTCGATGGGAAGTTTTTCATCGATATCATGATTTTGTTTATCATATAATGAATTTTTTTTACAAAACAATGTGAGTTATCCTTAGTCAAGTATTAAATTGTATTTGGATTTGAATAAGAAAAGGATCATTAAAAGGAAAAAAATCAAACAGCTAAAGATATTAGAATAAAAGAAAATTTGAAACACATTTTGATGTTGAACATTGGGTATGTGGATCTTTATGAATACAGACATTTCTGAACTATTTTTTTCACTTACGCAAGAAATTATATGCAATTATCTAAAAATTGGGTCCACCTGACTTTCTTTTTTTTGTTTAACAATGTTGAACATCTCTAGGATCCTTTAGTAAAGGCTTTGCAACAAATAATTCGAGAGAAAAAATCGTCAACTGAAAATGAAGTAGAGGAAGATGATATTGATACCTTAATTAGAAATGACCTCGTTACTTGTGTGTGATATTATAGAAGTAGAATGAATTATCTATGGTAGTTAATTTTAGATGAATCTAGGTACTTTGGTGATTTCGTTGATTATTTATTTGTAACAAAAGTCCAAAATCAAGGAATCCAACATGAACGTGGATTACTAGGGATACAAAATTCTCCTATATGTGGAATAAGTATAAACATTGAAATAGTTGGCATTGATGTCAACAGGGTCTTAGTACTGTTTTTAATATGTTTGATGTAAACCTGATGATGGTAGTCCTCATGATTGTGATGATCAGTGCTCATTGGTTTGTTTTTGTGATCATTTTTTGATGCAGAGGTGTTGAATCATGTTGAGTAGGTTTACCAATGAGGTATCCATATTATTAACTAGGTATTCATGCTAATGACATGATGTAGAGGTGTCTTATGTGTTCTTGATGATGCATAGGAGTTGGAAAAGTATCTACATATGTTGGATATACTTAAACAAGTGTTGGAGATGTTGGACAGGTTCTGGAAGAGCTAAGCTACAAGTTGTTTCCACTTGATGAAGATCCTACACTAATGAGTTTGATTCTTTATACTGATTCATTTACATGTTGGCATGGTGTCAATTTGAGTGTGGAAGGTTGTCATGATGTCCCTCATATCCTCATATCCTCCTAAATTTGAGCTGAAAATTATGGAGTGAGAGGAGAAGGTATAGCCCAAATTAAGCCACAATTGTAGGGATTCATACCTACACAATGTGGATATAGGTTCTTAGCTTATAGGATTCCCATGGTAAGGGTGCAGTTATAGCCTCTTGGAACTATTTATCGTCCCTGCAGTTGTGGCCTAAACGTGAAAATATACACATTCCTTGCTCATATCAGGTGTTTTATTGGTTTTTCCAATTGTTTTGTTCAGTATTTTTCATTAAAATGTTCGAAAAGGTTAACCATCATATAGAAGGTGTTAAAGTGGAAATATCTCTCTCATTTAATGAAGATAGTGGTGAATCAAGTCAAGGATGAATATATGTTGAAAATTTCAGATCATTTCCAAAGTGTATGAACAGATATTTGTTGATCTCGATACTCTTTGGTGATTATTAAGTTAATCACTTCATATCATATATGTATTGGAGAGAGCTCAATGATAGAGAGATTGGTTATGTTATGTGTTGAGTTAGTATGAGAGAGGAGAAGTGTGTGCAAGTTGTGAGATATATGATGCAGAAATTTTGAAATAGTTTGCAGGTATTTGAGAAGGTAGCAGAGGTGTATATCAACCACAATTTTATGTATATTCTTACACCATTTTTTGGTCATCTAACCTATTATCATTAGATGGACCCAAGAACATCATGTAAGACCAATTTTACTCCAAGTAAAATTGTTTTCACTATGAAAATAACTTAGTAAACCACCTTTATTAAGTTGTTTATGGTCTAAACAGGAAACCCCATAAGGAAATATTAAATAAATATACATTTGTTTGATTTCCTCAAGAAATATTTAGTTAAACAATAGTTTAATAAATATTTCTGGTTATATTTAACCCAAAACAAGGAAATTAATTAGATAAATCATTATTTATATTATTATTTTCTAAGAATAATTGTTTAAATCTTATTTAAATAATATTCTTTGTTAAATATGACTAATTCACCCTTAAATAATTAAATAAATCATTATTTATTTGATTATTACTCAACCATATCCTTAAAATAATTAAATAAATCATTATTTATTTGATTATTACTCAACCATATCCTTAAAATAATAAATAAATCATTTATTTATTTATTATTACTTAATCACATCCTTAAAATGATAAATAAATCATTTATTTATTTATTATTTACAAATAAGGGGAATTGACTCAAGTCAAATTCCTTTTCCTTCCAACAAATATAATAAAATATTCCATAAAAGTTGGATCTAGATTTGGTTAATAATATTTTAATTATGCACCAATCTCTAGACTAACTCAATATTTTGTTATAAATAGAAGGGTTTTCCCATTCATTTGTCACCTTTTTTTGCCTAAAGATCACTCTAGTTCTCAACACTTGGTCTGGCTATTGATCCATAATCATAGCCATACTTTTCCATTTTTGTCTGGTTTTTCTACACCATCAAGAGAGAGAAGTTCTAAATCTGAAGTGCTGAGGACTCACAAGAACCCATCCCATTGAGGAGAATAGGGAAGACCCTCTTGTGTTTTCCTCCCAGGTTCCATTTATAAAATTATTCATTGGATATATTCTTGTCTTGTCTATTGGATCTATGGATTAAATCTTATTTTTCTACTGTTTAATGTCTCCTAATGCATAGATCTAGATTTTGCAGCATTTGTCTTGATCATCTAATTGCAGATCTGAAGATATTAGTAGTCATTTTTTTTGTTAGGGATATAAGTTATGTGTAGCTAAAGTGGTCTTTTTTTCGTACACCTCGAAAAAATATTCATACTAACAACTCGCGACTCCACACGGGTTTACCATTACGACCACTGTCGTTTTTCTGATCCTTGCATATCCAGCTGATTCAAACCCTAAGATTTCTCTTTAGCCCCTTGTTTTGCTTATTATTGATGTTTTTTTTAACCCATAAAACCCTAAAACGATAAAAATTCTAACTTCTGTGTGTTTTCGGACCCATTGCGCAGGTGAACGACATCAGCTGCAGCTGAGACAACAAATTTTTCTGAAACCTGCCGCCGAGAGTGCCGGAAGTGCAAGTCGCACTTTTCTGCCCAAAACCTGCAACCTAGACCTCCAAGGTGCACTTTACTACCCAAAAAGTGCAACCTCTGCTAAAAACAGGCGAAAAACTGCGACCTGTACTTTCTGCAGGGATTTTTTTGAAAGTTTTATGGGTTTTGTTGAGCCTCTGTTCAGGGTTATCTGACCTCCATCTCCACCCGTTTTGGACATGTACTTGCTCTGTTTCGCTCAACTAAGTGGGAACCTAGGCCCCTAGGGCTTCAGTACCCTCCACTTTTTGTGGAAGAGTGTTTGTTGTTGCAGGTTGTCTAAAATTTCAGAGTCTTCGGCCATTTTTTCAGATCTGATACCTCATTTTCAGATCCACTTTAGATCGGCTTGTTATCCATCCAAATCTTCCCATTTAGCTTTGTTTGGGTTTTCCATTATGGAGTGTTAGCAACCTATAATATAGGGGTCATAATTTTGACTTGACTATTGATAATCTTGTAAATCTGTACATACGTTGCCTTCTGCAAGTTGTATTCACATATTTTGTAAAAAAAAAATAAAAAATCAAAAAGAGGGTAAAAAGTCCTAAAAGAATAATCAAAGGACTTAGAAAAAATAAAATACCCCAAAAGAAAAATTAATAAAACATGAGAGTGTGCAAGCATAAATGCCACTAATTTTTACTTTTTGACTGTGGCAGAGTGTCAATAAATTCCATAGTCCATTATGAGTTAAACAATTTAATCTTAACTTGTCATTATTTCAATTTCACTTGTTGTAGATAGAGAATAATGAGTTTTCATACTGCTTAATCATGACAATTCAATAGTTAGGTAGAGAAAGAAATTGAATCCAACAGTTTAATCTGGATTCGTGGATGAAATAAGTGTAGAATTAGATAGTTTTACTTGCTTTCAGAAAGAATAAATGTTGTAAAGGTTGCTAGCTCAAATGCACCTTACTAAAAAGGAAGAAAAAATGTTAGCATGGTAAGCTGGGTAGGTAGAAGAAGTTGAAAAATATCAATGCAAATATCATTCATCATGGGTTGCAAAATAACTAACTTCCCCTTCCCATAGTCATGAAACATTCTAAACTATCAGTCAGAAAGGCTCAAGTCATTTTCTTGACTTTTGTTGGGACTGGACCCAAGGCTCTATGACTAATCAGTTGAAAGTGTGAATGTCTATATTAATCCCTAAAATCACTACATTACCATTCATGCATTCATTCCCCTAAATAATCCTAAGTAAAACTCCATTTTTACTTAAAGGCATTATAATTTCCATTTGATTAACTTCCTACATCATTTGAAAACATTAGGCCCTCAAAATAACATTATATCATAAGTTAAATGATAATATCAATGCAAATTATCTTTTTTAATTCACTTTACTTGTTATATTTATGTGTTTTGAGTATACCATCTCCTATTTTCATATTAACTCTAATTTATATATTAACTCCCTATAGAAATTACATATTCCTATTATATATAATTCCTTTTATATAAATAACCCAAAAACCCACTTATTATAGTTTTAGCCAAAGTTTATAATTCCCACATGTTTAATAAAAACCCACATTATAACCCCCTTTTTCTAAAATATACCTTTATGTATAATCCCTCCCTTATGGTAATTAAATCAACCTGGTTTAATTAACCATATAATATAAATATTCGAAAAATATTTTAAAACATGTTTTATATGTGTTTTAAACAAAAATATCGAAGTTTAATTTAAACTAAACTTCTAAGCCCATTCCCTTGTATATTTTTCCCCTGACTCCCTTAACTTGAGGTTAAATCTATAACCTAACTATTTCCCCGCAGTATATATTTCATTACCACAGTCCCTAACCTTGGTTAAATTCCTGAATATCCCTCCCAATCACCTTTTCCATTGAAAAATCAGTTTTTTGTATATAAAACCCATCAAAAACCTTTTTCCCATAGAATTAAATCTAGACCCTCCGATCTTCGGCACTTATTTAATCCCATGGCTCGAAATGAACACAATTCTTGTATCACATGTTCCCTTATTCCCTATTGCGCTAAATTTCAACCGTTCGATCTGCACTCACCTTCAAGATCCGATGATCCTTATTACACCTAATGACTTGCCTTTCCCCACACCTTACCTCTTGATCGTGACCGTTCGCTTCCCAAAACAAGATCTGACGGCCGATATCTCATATCGCGCCCAAAAATTAATCAACTAATGTTTTGAAAAAGCTGCGTGATATGAGTTGTTTTTCGAAACCGCCTTGTGTTGACATTTCCTCAAATAATTGGATCGCGTTCAAAAAGAAATTTACTGCTTACCGCCTTAGAGCTGCGTGATTACCACTCAGTGGTATTCCAAAACCACTTCCGCACAAACTATGGTTTAATTATAGTTTAACTATAGTTTGAACTATGGTTTATTCATATAAACTCATAATTTTCAATGTATTTTCATTTATTCGCGCGTTAAAACTCTGAAGCCTCTGCTAAGCCTATTATCATCGAAATTTTCACCATTCATGCACCATTATACCTTGAGAGCCTGTGCAGAGCCCTTTCCACCATTTCCAAACCTACCAGTGCCATTTTCAAGCCAATATTCCTAGAATTCAACTACGAAGAGCTACATTACCCTTTGTAGATCAGCTCAGCGGAATTGAAGATTGCACGCAACATGCAACTCAGTATACCATGATTATACCTTTTTAAAAGGTATTTTTCATTAAACTCAACTAGAAAACTTCAATTCCAAATGAAAAAAGCTCCAATTCTTCAATTATTGCTTGTAATTGTCTGAAATACCCTACAGAAATTGCAAAAATTATCAAAAGTACAGGCGAAACTCTATCAAAATTCCCCCAGAATCCCTCGTTTCAATTTTTGCAAGTTTTTTCCATACCCTGATCATTTTTACTGTTGGAATTGATCATAATCTACCTTTTGAGCATTAAAAAACCCTCTTTCTATCCAAAACCCTACTCATGATCCTATTTTACCAGAGAAATACTCCAAACATCCCTTGTTTCAAATAGAAGAACTTAGCAAATAGTCTAAGCTTGCTCTGTTCAATTAAAAAATGACAAAGAAACAAGTAACCCCCAAATTAGGAGGTCCAAAGCCTCAAAAGAAAGCCTCTGCTAAAATTCCTCAGCCTGAATCTTCTAAAATTAACAAACCAACCCCTGTACTCACTGTTGATTCAACAGAAGTTGTCAGGCCTGTTCAACCTCCAGTTATTTCACAAGAAAATAGCCCTTTGGTTGACCTTGACTACAGAATATTGGACCCTTCAGTAGAGTTAAATTTGCTTGATGTATATAACTGGTGTTTTGGTAAATCAGTAGAGAAATATGACAAAGATATACCAGTCTGGGAATCCAATTTGCCAAAATACATTGTTCCTCTTACTCATTCAGCCCCATATTTTGTAAGATTGTGTCAGTCCTATTATCTTCTAGATCAAAGATGCATTTTGAATAAAGACGGAGAGGTCTTATTTTACATCAATGCAGAATCCATAAATTATATGCTACAACTGAACCCTGACCCCAATGCTGCCTCATTTTCAATAGAACATTTAACTCAGAATTACCTAGAACTTGATTTTTCTTCTAAGTTCAAAGTCTTCCAGACTTTTTGTCCCAAGCAAGCTGATATCCCTAAGCTTAATCCTCCATTTGATACTTTTGATTTTCCAAATGAAACCAGACATATTGTCTCCATGCTATCATTCATACTAGGATACACCATTGATGAATTCACTGATGTGGTTATCTTAGGTTTCTTGTCAACTCTGAATCCTGGCCAGTCTCCGTCCATTGTGTACAATTTTGCTAAGTTCATTGCTGAAAACATGCATTATCAATTGTCCAGATTATCAGAAGAAGGAGTCTTTAGATATACATCATATCTACTTCACCTCTTTTTGTATTATCAAGCAGACAAATTTCCTACTAAATTTCAGAAGGTAGATCCAAAAGGAAATGTTCTTTCAGTTGTGTTTTGGTCATCAATTCTGAGAAAATGGAACAGGGAGTACCGCTTTGCAGATTTCAATGACTTGTTTTTAGTGCCTACTATGAATTTATTGAATAAAGAACAGAGCCCTAGAATCAATGAAGAGACAAAAAGAATCCTACAGCTATCTAAGAGCTGTAAAATAGGGGATTGGTATTTATACAAAAATTACACAGAGATCAGAGTATATGGTGCACTCCTAGCCCCATATAAATTGCCAAGATTTGGTACAACAAGGATATTTTCTTTAGAATATTTGAGATAATTGTTGAATGCAGATGAAGTTAATTTCATAGCTTCTAGAAAAAAGACTCAGTTTAAACTAAAAAATCAAGTTGGACCATTTATTGTGAATAACAAAGAAGCAGCCAATGAAATTAATGTCAAGTTGAAAGAGTATAAATTCCCATATAGTTTTATGTGGAATTATGATCCACGAGGTATTTTAAGCACGATGAGAGTGAAATGCAAGTTGTCTATCTTCTTGCATGATCCCAAGCCCCAAATTGAAAAGTATGCCAATAAACTTGAATGGGAGCAAAACACTCTATTTGATGATGATTCACAGGAAATGCATGGAAGTAGTGGAAAAGATAAATAGGTTGATCAAACACAGGTGGTGACAGTGAAAAAAGAATCTGAAATTCTTCATAAAAGAAGCAGAAAGGAAGATAGTTTCACTGCTGAAACTATTCTAGATAAAAGATTCAGAATTCCCTACCATAAGAAAAGTAAATTGACTGATGAAGAAAGGGATAAATCCATCAATGTTGAAGATAAAAATGGTCATGAAACTGATGATGAAGCAACAAGTATAGTAACTGAAACTCTCAAAGAGCTTCAAAATGTTCAAATTGGAGCCCAGCAGAAAGACATAGTCATGGTGGATAAACAATCTAAAGTTGATATGCCCTCTTCTTCTAAAGAACCTAACAATGCAGAGTCAAATATTCAAATCAGGTTCAGACATATCAAAGAAAATAATGAAGAAATAAGAAGTGAAGCATATTCCAAATTTCTTAAAGAAAAGCCTGGGAATAAGGATAGACTCCTTTCATCTTTTGATTATTCTTCTAATAAATTGGTGATGTCATTTCTCAAGCCTACAGTGGCTGATCCTAAATCTATTACAGATTATTCAAAAACAGATCTTGAATTTGATGTAGATGTTGTCCATGAATTGGACCAAATAGAATTTTATAGGAGCAACATAGAGATGCTATATTCTAAGATAGTCAATAAGACTTTTAATTCTATCAGGCTTGAGAAGACATTGATAAACCTCCAAACTCAAATGAAATTGGATAAAGCCTCACTATATGCCAATAACTTGAATATTAAAGCATTAGAAGACTTAGTGATTTAATCAGGAGCTGATCCAGCTAACATGGAAGTTGCAAAGGCTTTAATCAAATAGAAAAATGAAGATATAGCTGCCCTCAGAAAACAGCTAAAATTGCCTCAAAGTGAAAATTATCAGGCAAAATAAATCCTTCAGCAGAAAACAGAGAATGATGAATTGAAACAACTTGTTCATAAAATGACAGATCAGATAAAAGAGATGGAAAGCCAAATAGAAGCTTTCATGCAAGAAAATGAAAAACTGAAGAAAGCTCAATAGGTTGTCATTCCTACAGTGATCCCAACTCTAAGCATAGTTGTTCCATCTACATTGGCAGAGCACTTGGCACCACAAGGAGTACTTGCAACTACAGTGCCAGTAACTTCTCATGAAATCTCTGCCTCTTCTTCATCAACCTCACAGGTAAACACAGTACAAGACAAAGCTGCCATAATCAGAGCTATGGAAGACATGTCAATTAAATATAAAGAGATACTTAGTTTGAAAGGCACTATTAAAAATCTGGAAACTTCCAAAAGAGATTCCTTGATTACTTCCAAAGGGCATGAACAGAGAGCTGATAGACTTCAAGAACAAGTAAAATTCTTCAAAAATAGGTGAATCTTACAGATCAGGTTGCATATATAAAAAATCATTTATGGACAAATATAATCGAAGGCATTCATTCACAATGGCCTTCCATTTAGATAATTTATGAGCAGAAAGAGTTGCTATAGGCCGCAAATGCAAAAATTGATAAAACCAAGAAAGAAATTGAAAATAAGCCACCACAAGTAGTTCAACTCATAGCATTTTTTAACAATAAGAACATGGAAGAATTAGAAGAGTTGAAAATTGCTGACAGGACAGAGGCCATCCTTCAAATTAAGAAAGTCCTGAATAAGAAAAACATGATGAATAACTTGGAAGACAAGTGTAAAGATATGAACTTGGCCATCTCAAGATTTTGGGCCAAATACAAAATATTATCAGAAGCAGGTTTACCAAACATTCATGATTTAAATGACAAATTGATGCCACAGAAAGATTATGATCATAAAATCAGAGCTCATGCTAAGGAGCAAGATAAACAACCATTGCCACAAGGATCACCAAGTGGAAAAGTACTTCTTCAATATTTTGAAAATCTATTCTTTTTGGAAAATTAAATCAAGCATATGTTCACAGTAAAGCCAAACTTTTCCAAATATAGAGAGGCTGATGAAAGTTATAGGAAATTGAAGAATATGAAGATCCCCACTGCTGAAGAGTGGAAAGAATTTACAGATCTGTTGTGAATTTGATAGGTAAGGAACAGGAAAATCATATGAAAAATCATATTTTACTTTTACTTTATGCTGAAAAAATCAGTGTCAAAGTATATCAGAGTCAAAGTGTATTGGTAAAATCAAATTGTTACTGCTGGTCATTTTTAAATCACAGCAGTGAAACAATAAAAAGCAGAGATAAAGAGTATCAGAGCAGAAGATGAAAAGGAAGAGTATTCTACAAGCTACCATCCATGAAAAGATGTATCTATTGCCAGCAATGCTCACAGCACATCAAAAATCAGTTTAGATAAGATAAAAAAGTTTTATTTTTCCTTGTAAAAGAGGACAGCTTGCAAACTGTTTTGTTGTTGTCCCTCTTCTTTAGTTACATTTCCTATGTTTCCTTAAAACATTATCTCAATTTCTAAGATATTTTGTAAACAATTTTTGTGTATAAATACTTCATAATTCGAAGTATTCAGTGTGGAATAAAATTTCTCAAGACTACTATAGTCATTTTGTTGGACATATTGAAGTTGTTGTGAGTCAATTAGCAAAGCAGCAGACTAGAAACAAGATTAGAGACATCATAACTAAGGATTCTCGTGGTGACAAGATAAGTCTCGTATTTTTTTCGGTTTTCAGTGTTATTCTTTCAAAGTTTACATACATTCATTTGATGTGTTTCTATTCTGTAATGATCAACTAAGGAGAAATTAAACAGGATTAGTGATAATAAGCTCCATGTTTTAAACTACTTGGCATTTTTATGTTTTCTGCTTGATGACCGGACCATAGAATTCTTAATTTCTCTAGGTCCCAGTTTGATCCCCTCCTTCAATCCTCTTTTCTCTAACTTAAGGATTCTTAAGTGCCCTTTTGTTTATATTTCACCCATTCCATCAACAAAGCCTATTCAAAGCCTTAGAAGGTCATCTATCCCGCCCTTAGTACATTTGCATCTTTAAGTCTTTTTTCCTAGCTCTTCTTGCCTAGAGAGTTGACTCCATTGCCCAATGTTCAGGTAGATCCCTCTGGTTTACCTTGAAACACTTTTTATTCCCACCACACTTTTAAAACAAATCCCACTGTCCACTCATAGCTAGCCTAAAACCCTTTACCAAAACAAAGCTAAATCTTTAGGAGAAATCCCTCTCCGGAGCTCAGGAAGGCTAGATCCTGAATTCCCAAAGCGTTTCTTGGTTACCCCTGGTTTTCTTAACTACAAAAATCTCCATCCCACAACCTGAGAATTACTAGGGTGATAACATACTGGCGACCATACTGGGGAACTAAACACTCTCCAGTTTTAAGTTTAATCTTGAAGGAATATCCTTAATTATATATTTTCTACTTTAAGATTGAGTTTAAATGTTGTGGGTATTTTACCTAATAAATATTCTGGCTCCCAAGAAATTCTACTACACTAGATCCAATCCTGATCCTAATCCTCCAGAGATAGTAGACAATCCAGACCAAATAGGAAAAAAGAAGAAAAAACAAATTGATAGTTCTGAAACTGAGATACCTCTGAGAAGAGCTGATTCTTTACCCAAAGAATTGGTAATCTTATCAGACATTGATTTTGACTTAAAGTTTGAGAAATATTTATTTAGAACAAAATCTGAATCAGATTTAAAAGAAATTGTTTTAGATCCAGTTTTTACTTCTTATGTAAGTGAAAAACACAAGATTGTTTCTGTTCCTACTAAATTAGATCAAACTGAAAGTAAAATTCTAGTAAAAAGGGTAAGTGTCTCGAAAATTAAGAACATAGAAGAAGCTGTTAAGTTAGAAAATTTTTTGTCTAAATTTAAACCCCCAGTTTCTGAGCTATATACAACAGTCTTTCCTTCATCAGATTCTACTCTGTATGCTGCCACATCATTTACTGATTCTACAATCAGTTCACCTCAAGAGCCCATAAGCCCTGAGTTGCCTCTGCCCCATAGAATCATATACTCATCATATCCACAATCCACTTCTATTTCATCAATTGATCCATTCATCCTTGAGCTGCCCTTGCAGCCCAAAGTAGTTTATCCATCATTTACCCAACCCATTTCAACTACCATTAGCCATACTACTTCTTTTTCATCCCCTTTGCCAAGCTCTTCAAGTACATCCATTGTTGTAACCAGCACTATCCCTATCACTACTACTGTACCTCCAAGGTCAGCTAAAATCCAAGCCATGGCAGCCCGATATGCTCCCTTGGTCTTACCTCAGAATCTTCATGACATGCCCCAGAACTATCAAAAAGATATTCCACTGTTTGATAATCTTTCACAGATTACTGCACAACAACATATTACTAGAATGAACGATTTCTGGGAATTCTATGAGATAGATGAAAATGATGTCCAAATGAGGTTGTTTGCACAAAGCCTAATTGGAGAAGTAAAAACCTAGTTTACAATTTTAGGAGCTGGTAGCATAGCAGACCTAGCTGCATTCCATAGAGCCTTTCTAAATAAATGGGAGAAAAATAAGAACCTTGTGCAAATAATTTCTGAGTTTGATGCGGTTAAGAGAGCCCCAAATGAGTCTGTCCAAGACTTCTGCATGAGATATAACAGTGTTTACAATGCCATTCCTACAGACCTTAAACCCACCCTGTATTCCGTGCTACTCAAATTTCCTGATTGCTTTGACGTAGACATGGCTTACCAACTTAGGGAAAGGGATGAAAATACTTTAGAACAAATGCAACAAAACGCTATCGGTGTAGAAATCAACATACTTGCAAAGAAGGCCAGAATGAGAAACGAAAGAAGGGTTACTATTAAATAAGAAACATCTCACTTAGATGGTAAGTTTGATTTCATTACTAAAGCACTAGAAAAAGTAGTTGATATACTGGATCAAATTGAAAAGAAACCACAATGGGACAATCAATCCTAGATCCAGAATCTCAATTACAGAAAAGAAAAGAAAAAAAAAACCCCGGAAAGGTAAGGAACCTTCCCTTGATCAAAATATAAGAACCCCACTCCAAGAAAAATTCGCAGAAATTTCACAAAACAGTGTTGACGAGGAGGAAGATATCAACATTGTTATGGGAATTGATGAAAACAATACCATTTTCCTCACCCAGGAGAACCAGGAACTCTTTGAACTTCAATAGTTCAAAGTAGAATCTGGAGAATCCTATGATTATAAACAAGGTTATGATTTTGCAATAAACAAAATTCACAGTCAATACAACCTTAGGAGAAAGAAAAACAATGAACCTACCATAAAGAGTAATGCTCCAAATCAACAAGAACAAAAAAAAAAAAATACTGATACTTCTAAATAAAATTCTTGCAGATTCTTCCTAGAGAGAACAAACAAAGTTCAAATTCGACCAGTCCTAAAAAGCAGCAAGGCCCAAAGATTGTAGATATTACTGACGAGGTGGCACAATATTCCAAAGATGTTCCAACAGCGAATACTCCCAAAGCCACCAAATCAACAACAGTCAATGAGCCAAGAAATAATCCTACTGACTTTAAAATATCAGATCCTAAACCTTCTGTTGATAATCCTAAATCTGATAAAACTCCTATTAATCCTCAAACCATTCTTGAAAAAAGGAATAAATATAGTAGGAACCAAGAAACTCAGACAGAAGACTAGAGAAAAGCGCAAAACAAAGGTAAAACAGTAGAAACTCAAGAAAAGTCATCACAAACCACAGTTCCCAAAGAACAAGTGATTCAAACCATTATATCTCAGCCAACATTTAATATGCAGTCTAAAATATCTAAGTTAAAAATAGTTGTTCCCTTGGTAGAACTAGCTAAAAATGATTTGTATAGATCTATGATTTCAAATGCATTGAATGTGAATGAGAATGAAGATACAATTAACATGAATGAAGACAGGCCTGAATTGATTTTTGATCCCAATGTAGATGGAAAGCATTCAGATGGGTTGGTACCCCCATTTTATTTAAGTCTTATTGTGCATGACCAAATATTACATAATACTAGGCTAGATACTGGGGCTTCCCACAACTTAATGCCTAGAGCTATAATGGAAACCCTCAATCTAGACATAACCAGACCCTATAAGGAACGGATTTCATTTGATTCATCCAAAGTCTAATGTATAGGTTTGATTAAAGATCTGTATGTTAACCTAGTCCAATATCCTGGTAAGAGTATGATCATGGACGTTGTAGTAGCTGATATCTCGCCAAAGTATGGCATGCTTCTTTCTCACTCATGGGGAGAAAAGTTGCAGGGATCTCTACAACTGGACATGAGTTATGCAACTATCTCAGTATTTGGAAAGCGTAAAAAGCTTTACAAAGAAACCTTGATGAAGTACATGATCAGTACTGCAGACATACCTATGAATTTTCCAATTTATGCTACTCCCACTGATCTTGATTCTTTTATTCTCAGTAACTCTAATCAAAATGAAAATCCAACTGAACTTACTGATAATAAACTTAAAATCATAGATGATTATATTGGTCATGAAGCTTTGTGGCATTTAGATTTTGATGGATCTGTTAATAAATTTGGAGCTGGAGCTGGTGTTTGGATTACAAATATTGAAACAAGCCATTCTGAAGGACATGCTTTTAGATTAAACTTCAAATGCACCAATAACATGGCTGAATACGAAGCTTTAATCTTAGGCCTGCAAATTATCAAAAAAAAGGGAGGAAAAATAATTATGGTTATGAGTGATTCTGAACTAGTTATAAAACAAATCAACGCAAAGTATTCAGTTTATAACCCCAGACTTGCAAGATACAGAGAAACAGTATTGGAACTGCTTAAAGAATTGTTAGAAGGTAATTTTTCTATCATCCCTCGAGATCAGAACATACAGGCCCATTGCTTAGCAACTTTTGCCAGCAGTTGTAAAATTCCTTTTTCATCATTGCAAAAATACACTGCTGAGATTAAACATAGGCGTATTTTTCCTGATAATGTGAAATATTGGCAAATTTTTTTCAGAGGATCAGCAAATTTAACACTTTTTGAATAATGAGCATGAATTTCAAAATTTTCAAATCGATAACCACTGTAACATAGATTCACCTTGTGATATATATTTAAATTTCTATCAAATAGATGATTTAGATAATTTAGATGTACATAAGTTTGAAAAGCCTACTATTTTTACTCAAAGTGACATTGATGAAATGGAAAAAATATAAATAGAGGAATTGATTGAAGATGAAATAGTTTTGATTGATTTAAAGAATAACATTTTACCCAGAGGTTTAACTCCTCTAGAAGATTTATTTGACTCCAATGATTTTCCCATAAGGCCAAAAATGGAGCCAATTAAATCTGACATAGAAGAGTATAACTTAGGGACAGATGAAAAACCAAGAATAATCAAACTATCCAAATCCTTATCATTAGATGAAAGGGCTAAATACATTGAACTTTTAAAAGAATTTCAAAATGCCTTTGCATGGAGCTATGAAGACTTAAAAACTTACAACACGGACATTATCCAACATAAAATTCCTTTAAAAGAAAATCAAAAACCTTTTCAACAGAAACTCAGAAGGATTAATCTGGTTTTGTTACCCTTAATCGAAAAAGAAGTCAAAAGAATGTTTGATGCGCAGATAATTGCACCAGTTAGATTTTCTGACTGGGTATCTAATTTAGTGCCAACCAGAAAAAAGACAGGAGAAATTAGACTTTTCATAGACTTTAGGAATCTTAATAAAGCATCCTTGAAAGATAACTACCCCTTGCCAAAAATGGACAATATTCTACAGAGGGTAGCAGGTTCTTCCAGAATCTCTTTATTAGATGGTTTCTCTGGTTACAATCAGATTCTAGTTCACAAAGATGACCAATCCAAAACTGCATTTACTACTCCATGGGGCACTTTCATGTATGTGAAAATGCCTTTTGGGTTAAAAAATGCAGGAGCTACATTTCAAAGGGCCATGGATATTGCCTTTGCCAAGGAGATCCATGAGTTTTTAGTCATTTATTTGGATGATATTACTATTTTTTCTCAAACAAATGATGATCACTTGGATCATCTGAGACAGGTTTTTATTAAATTCAGAAAATATGGTATATCTCTTAATCCGAAAAAGTCTATTTTTGGGCTAGAAGAAGGAAAATTTCTAGGTCACATCATTTCAAAAGAAGGCATTTGAATAGACCCTGAACATTCAACCTCCAAGGAACATCAAATAACTCCAAGCATTCTTGGGAAAGATCAATTTTCTAAGAAGATTCATATCAAATCTGTCTGAGATTATAAAAGATCTTAATAACATTCTTAAAAAGGACTCATCAATTAAATGGACAATAAAGGCCAAACAATATTTTTAATCTATTAAACAGGCCTTAACTAAGGCACCAGTCCTTATCAGTCCAGATTACATAAAATATTTCATAATATTTTCCTTTGCATCCGAATTCACCATAGCTGTAGTTCTTCTGCAGAAAAACGATCAAGGCTTTGAACGGCCCATTGCATTTTTTAGTAAAGCTCTCAGAGATGCACCACTGAAATACAACATAATAGAAAAAGAGGCTTTGGCTCTAGTTAAACCTATAAATGATTTCAGAGTGTATATACTTCATTCACACATCATTGCATATGTCCCTAATGCAGTAGTTAAAGACATTTTGACTCAAGATGGACCAGAGAGTAGGATAGGAAAGTGGATAGAAACAATCCTTGAATATGATCTGGAAATTAAACCAACTAAACTCATTAAAGGATAGGGTTTAGACAGACTGATGGCTTAATCAAATTGCAATGCCTTAGATATTAATTTCATTGCACAAGTAGATGAACAGGAGGAGATGGCGACTCCATCGATCAGTGAGGCCTATCAAGACTCACCCTGGTACTCTGATATAATCTTTGTACTAACAAACTTAGAAGCTCCTCTTGGACTGACAAAAACCAAGGCAAGATTTATCAAGCAAAATGCAATTAGATTCTGTATCTTAAATAATGCACTGTATTGGAGAGAAAGTACTGGAATTTTACTTAATTTTTTATTGAAATTTGAGGCTGACAAGATCCTTGAGAAATTTCATGCAAGTGAATGTGGAGGCCATCTATACTAGAAGAGCACAGCTGATAAAATACTCAGAGCTCATTTTTACTAGCCATATTTATTTTTAGATGTTAAAAAGTTTGTTACCTCTTGCCATCAATGCCAAATTTTTGAAGGTAAGAAGAAACTGTTAGCATTACCTCTTAAACCAATATCCACTGAAAAACCATTTCAACTATGGGGGTTAGACTTCATAGGTGAAATTCATCCTCCATCTTCAGGTCAACACAAATGGATTCTAACTACTACTGATTAATTTACTAAGTGGATTTAAGAAATTCCCACCAGGCAAGCTACAAACTCAGTTATTATCTCATTCATAGAAAGTAATATTTTGTCTAGATTTGGATGCGCACACAAAATTATCACAGACAATGCTGCTGCCTTCAAATCTAAGAAGATGATTGCTTTCTGCCATAAATACCATATTACCTTAGGTCATTCCATAGCATACTATCCTCAAGGTAATGGTCTGGAAGAATCCTCAAATTAAACTTTAGTCAACATCATCAAAAAACTACTCCAAGGTAATAAAAAGACATGGAATAAGAAGTTGGTCTATGCCCTTTGGGCTGATAGACTTACTACAAAAAATTCTATAGGAACTTCACCATATCAGATTGTTTATGGTACTGATGAAGTTTTTCCTTCTTCCTTGGGTGTCCCAGTCATGAGGATTATCCAGGAATTACAGGTAGAAACTAATGACATTCAAAAAAGAATCAATGAAACCATACACCTTCAACAAACCAGAGATGAAGTTTATGAAAAGTCACAAGTTTTACAGGAGAAGATCAAAAATATTTTTGATAAAAGAGTTAAGGAAGATGAATTTTTCATAGGAGATCAAGTTTTAAGATGGGATGCAAGAAGAGAGGATAAAGGTAAACATGGGAAGTTTGACTTTCTATGGCAGGGACCCTACGTAATATATGGTTACAGAGGCAATAATTCCTTTTTTATTAGGAATTTGGATGGTAAAGAGCTTCAAGAAGGACCAGTAAATGGAAGGATGTTGAAACATTACTATCCCTCACAAGTCACTTAACTGTTAGATCTATTTACTTCATCATTTTAAATATTCATAGTCAGAGTGTAGATTGGATTGGATATATTATCTACAAAGTTGAAGCCCGAAGAGAAGGCCCTGAGCTTTTCAGTATAAGATATCATAAATACCATTGTTTCAGAAAACAGACGACATTTACAGGATCACCAAGGTCAATGGATAAGGCTACTGATCTCAGAGTTCTTGGCATTTCACAAGGAAAAGCCATCCCCAAGTGAAGCCGATGTTAGCAACCTATAATATAGGGGTCATAATTTTGACTTGACTATTGATAATCTTGTAAATATGTACATACTTTGCCTTATGCAAGTTGTATTCACATATTTTGTAAAAAAAAAATCAAAAAAATAAAAAAATCAAAAAGAGGGTAAAAATTCCTAAAAGAATAATCAAAGGACTTAGAAAAAATAAAAGACCCCAAAAGAAAAATGAATAAAACATGAGAGTGTACAAGAATAAATGCCACTAATTTTTACTTTTTGACTGTGGCAGTGTCAATAAATGCCATAGTCCATGATGAGTTAAAGAATTTAATCTTAACTTGTCATTATTTCAATTTCACTTGTTGTAGATAGAGAATAATGAGTTGTCATACTGCTTAATCATGAAAATTCAGTAGTTAGGTAGAGAAAAAAATTTAATCCAACAGTTTAATCTGGATTCATGGATGAAATGAGTGTAGAATTAGATAGTTTTACTTGCTTTCAGAAAGAATAAATGATGTAAAGGTTGCTAGCTCAAATGCACCTTACTACAAAGGAAGAAAAAATGTTAGCATGGTAAGCTGGGTTGGTAGAAGAAGGTGAAAAATATCAATGCAAATATCATTCATCATGGGTTGCAAAATAACTAACTTCCCCTTCCCATAGTCATGAAACATTCTAAACTATTAGTCAGAAAGGCTCAAGGCATTTCCTTGAATTTTGTTGGGACCGGACCCAAGGCTCTATGACTGATCAGTTGAAAGTGTGAATGTCTATATTAATCCCTAAAATCACTACATTACCATTCATGCATTCATTCCCCTAAATAATCCTAAGTAAAACTCCATCTTTACTTAAAGGCATTATAATTTCCATTTGATTAACTTCCTACATCATTTGAAAACATCAAGCCCTCAAAATAACATTATATCATAAGTTAAGTGATAAGATCAATGCAAATTATCTTTTGTAATTCACTTTACTTGTTATATTTATGTGTTTTGAGTATACCATCTCCTATTTTCATATTAACTCTAATTTATCTATTAACTCCCTATAGAAATGACCTATTCCTATTATATATAACTCCTTTTATATAAATAACCCAAACACCCACTTATTATAGTTTTAGCCGAAGTTTATAATTCCCACATGTTTAATAAAAACCCACATTATAACCCCCTTTGGCTAAAATATACCTTTATGTATAATCCCGCCCCTATGGTAATTAAATCAACCTAGTTTAATTAACCATATAATAGAAATATTCGAAAAATCTTTTAAAACATGTTTTATATGTGTTTTAAACAAAAATATCGAAGTTTAATTTAAACTAAACTTCTAAGACCATTCCCTTGTATATTTTTCCCCCCGACTCCCTTAACCTGAGGTTAAATCTATAACCTAACTATTTCCCCGCAGTATATATTTCATTACCACAGTCCCTAACCTTGGTTAAACTCCTGAATATCCCTCCCAATCACTTTTTCCATTGAAAAATCAGTTTTTTGTATATAAAACCCATCAAAAACCTTTTTCCCATCGAGTTCAATATATACCCTCCGATCTTCAGCACTTATTTAATCCCATGGCTCAAAATGAACGCGATACTTGTATCACCTATTCCCTTATTCCCTATCGCGTTAATTTTCAACCGTTCGATCTGCACTCACCTTCAAGATCCGACGATACTTATTACACCCAATGACTTGCCTTTCCCCGCACCATACCTCTTGATCATGACCGTTCGCTTCCCAAAACAATATCTGATAGTCTATATCTCATATCGCGCCCAAAAAATAATCGACTGATGTTTTGAAAAAGCCGTGCAATATGAGTTGTTTTTCGAAACCGCCTTGTGTCTACATGTCCTCAAATAATTGGATCGCGTTTGAAAATCGATTTACTGCTTACTGCCTTAGAGCTGCGCGATTACCACTCAGTGGTATTCCAAAACCACTTCCACCCAAAATATGGTTTAATTATAGTTTAACTATAGTTTGAACTATGGTTTATTCATATAAACTCATAATTTTCAATGTATTTTCATTTATTCGTGCGTTAAACCTCTGAAGCCTCTGCTAAGCTTATTATCATCGAAATTTTCACCATTTGTGCGCCATTATACCTTGAGAGCCTGTGCAAAGCCCTTTCCACCATTTCCAAACCTACCAGCGCCATTTACAAGCCAATCATCCAGCAATTCAACTACGAAGAGCTACAATACCCTCTGTAGACCGGCTCAGCGGAGTTGAAGACTGCACACAACCTGCAACTCAGTCTACCATGATTATACCTTTTCAAAAGGTATTTTTAATTAAACTCAACCAGAAAACTTCAATTTCGAATGAAAAAAGATCCAATTCTTCAATTATTTCTTGTAATTGTCTGAATTACCCTACAAAAATTGCAAAATTATCCAAAGTACAGGGGGAACTCTGTCAAAATTCCCCCAGAATCCCTCATTTCCATTTTTGTAATTTTTTTCCATACCCTGATCATTTTCACTGTTGGAATTGATCATAATCTACCTTTTGAGCATTAAAAAACCCTCTTTCTATCCAAAACCCTGCTCAGAATCCTATTTTACCAGAGAAATACTCCAAACGTCACTTGTTTCAAACAGAAGAAATCAGCAAACAGTCTAAGCTTGCTCTGTTCAATTAAAAAATTACAAAGAAACAAGTAACCCCCAAATCAGGAGGTCCAAAGCCTCAAAAGAAAGCCTCTGCTAAAATTCCTCAGCCTTAATCTTCTAAAATTGACAAACCAACCCCTGTACTCGCTGTTGATTCAACAGAAGTTGTCAGGACTGTTCAACCTCCAGTTATTTCACAAGAAAATAGCCCTTTGGTTGACCTTGACTACAGAATATTGGACCCTTCAGTAGAGTTCAATTTGTTTGATGTATATAACTGGTGTTTTGGTAAATCAGTAGAGAAATATGACAAAGATATACCAGTCTGGGAGCCCAATTTGCCAAAATGCATTGTTCCTCTTACTCATTCAGCCCCAGATTTTGTAAGATTGTGTCAGTCCTATTATCTTCCAGATCAAAGATGCATTGTGAATAAAGACAGAGAGGTCTTATTTTACATCAATCCAAAATCCATAAATTCTATGCAGCAATTGAACCCTGACCCTAATGCTGCCTCATTGTTAATAGAAGATTTAACTCAGAGTTACCTAGAACTTGATTTTGCTTCTAAGTTCAAAGTCTTCCAGAATTTTTTTCCCAAGCAAGCTAATATCCCTAAGCTTAATCCTCCATTTGATACTTTTGATTTTCCAAATGAAACTAGACAGATTGTCTCCGTGCTATCATTCATACTAGGATACACCAGTGATGAATTCACTTATGTGGCTATCTTACGTGTTTTGTCAACTCTGAATCTTGGCCAGTCTCCATCCATTGTGTACAATTTTTCTAAGTTCATTGTTGAAAACATGCATTATCAGTTGTCCAGATTATCAAAAGAAGGATTCTTTAGATATACCTCATATCTACTTCACCTCTTTTTGTATTATCAAGCAGACAAATTTCCTATTGAATTTCAGAAGGTAGATCCAGAAGGAAATGTTCTTTTAGTTGTGTTTTGGTCATCAATTCTGAGAAAATGGAACAAGGAGTACAGCTTTGCAGATTTCAATGACTTTTTTTTAGTGCCTGCTATGAATTTATTGAATAAATAACAGACCCCTAGAATCATTGAAGAGACAAAAAGAATACTATAGCTATCTGAGAGCTGTAAAACAGGGGATTGGTATTTATACAAAAATTACACAGAGATCAGAGTATATGGTGCACTCCTAGCCCCATATAAATTGCCAAGATTTGTTACAACAAGGATATTTTCTTTAGAATATTTGAGACAATTGTTGAATGCAGATGAAGTTAATTTCATAGCTTCTAGAAACAAGACTCAGTTTAAACTGAAAAATCAATTTGGACCATTTATTGTGAATAACAGAGAAGCAACCAATGAAATTAATGTCAAGTTGAAAGAGTATAAATTCCCATATATTTTTATGTGGAATTATGATCCACAAGGTATTTCAAGCACAATGAGAGTGAAATGCAAGTTGTTTTTCTTCTTGCATGATCCCAAGCCCCAAATTAAAAAATATGCCAATAAACTTGAATGGGAGCCAAACACTCTATTTGATGATGATTCACAGGAAATGCAGGGAAGCAGTGGAAAAGATAAACAGGTTGATCAAACACAGGTGGTGACAGTGAAAAAAGAATCTGAAAGTCTTCATAAAAGAAGCAGAAAGAAAGATAGTTTCACTGCTGAAACTATTCTAGATAAAATATTCAGAATTCCCTACCATAAGAAAAGTAAATTGATTGATGAAGAAAGGGATAAAGCCATCAATGTTGACGATAACAATGGTCATGAAACGGATGATGAAGCAACAAGGATAGTAACTGAAACTCTCAAAGAGCTTCAAAATGTTCAAATTGGAGCCCAGCAGAAAGACACAGTCATGGTGGATAAAAAATCTAAAGTTGATATGCCCTCTTCTTCTAAAGACCCTGACAATGCAGAGTCAGATATTCAAATTAGGTTCAGACGGATCAAAGAAAAGAATGAAGAAATCAGAAGTGAAGCATATTCCAAATTTCTTAAAGAAAATCCTGGGAATAAGGATAGACTCCTTTCATCTTTTGATTATTCTTCTAATAAATTGGTGATGTCATTTCTCAAGCCTACAGTGGCTGATCCTAAATCTATTGCAGATTATTCAAAAAAAAATCTTGAAGTTGATGTAGATGTTGTCCATGAATTGGACCAAATAAAATTTCATAGGAGCAACACAGAGATGCTATATTCTAAGATAGTAAATAAGACTATGAATTCTATCAGGCTTGAGAAGACATTGATAAACCTCCAAACTCAAATAAAATTGGATAAAGCCTCACTATATGCCAATAAATTGAAGATTAAAGCATTAGAAGACTTAGTGATTGAAGTAGGAGTTGATCCAGCTAACATGGAAGTTTCAAAGGCTTTAAGCAAATAGAAAAATGAAGATATAGTTGCCCCCAGAAAACAGCTAAAATTTCCTCAAAGTGAAAATTCTCAGGCAAAAGAAATCCTTCAGCAGAAAACAGAGAATGATGAATTGAAACAACTTGTTCATAAAATGACAGATCAGATAAAAGAGATGGAAAGCCAAATAGAAGCTTTAATGCAAGAAAATGAAAAACTGAAGAAATCTCAACAGGTTGTCACTCCTACAGTGATCCCAACTCTAAGCACAGTTGTTCCATCTACATTGGCAAAGCACTTGGCACCACAAGGAGTACTTGCAACTGCAGTGCCAGTAACTTCTCATGAAATCTCTGCCTCTTCTTCATCAACCTCACAGGTAAACACAGTACAAGATAAAGTTTCCATAATCAGAGCTATGGAAGACATGTCAATTAAAGATAAAGAGATACTTAGTTTGAAAGGCACTATTAAAAATCTAGAAACTTCCAAAAGAGATGCCTTGATTATTTCCAAAGGGCATGAACAGAGAGCTGATAAACTTCAAGAACAAGTAAAAATTCTTCAACAACAAGTGAATCTTACAGATCAGGTTGCATATATAAAAAATCATTTATGGACAAATATCATTGAAGGCATTCATTCACAATGGCCTTCCATTCAGATAATTTATGAGCAGAAAGAGTTGCTACTGGCCGAAAATGTAGAAATTGATAAAACCAAGAAATAAATTGAAAATAAGCCACCACAATCAGTTCAACTCATAGCATTTTTGAACAGCAAGAATAGGGAAGAATTAGAAGAGTTGAAAATTGCTGACAGGACAGAGGCCATCCTTTAAATTAATAAAGTCCTCAATAAGAAAAACATGATGAATAACTTGGAAGACAGGTGTAAAGATATGAAATTGGCGATCTCAAGATTTTGGGCCAAATACAAAATATTATCAGAAGCAGGTTTACCAGACATTCATGCATTAAATGAAAAATTGATTCCACAGAAAGATTATGATCAGAAAATTAGAGCTCATGCTAAGGAGCAAGCTAAACAACCATTGCCACAAGGATCACCAATTGGCAAAGTACTTCTTCAATATTTTGAAAATCTATTCTTTTTGGAAAATGAAATCAAGCATATGTTCACAGTAAAGCCAAACTTGGCAAAATATACAGAGGCTGATGAAAGTTATAGGAAATTGAAGAATATGAAGATACCCACTACTGAACAGTGGCAAGAATTCACAGATCTTATGTGAATTTGACAAGTAAAGAACAGGAAAATCATATGAAAAATCATATTTTACTTTTACTTTATGGTGAAAAAATTAGTGTCAAAGTATATCAAGGTCAAAATGTATCAATAAAATCAAATTGTTACTGCTGGTCATTTTTCAATCATAGCAGTGAAACAATAAAAAGTAGAGATAAAGAGTATCAAAGCAGAAGATGAAAAGGAAGAGTATTCTACAAGATACCATCCACGAAAAGATGTATCTATTGCCAGCGATGCTCACAGCACATCAAAAATCAGTTTAGATAAGATAAAACAGTTCTATTTTTCCTTGTAAAAGAGGACAGCTTGCAAACTGTTTTGCTGTTGTCCCTCTTCTTTAGTTACATTTCCTATTTTTCCTTAGAACATTATCTCAATTTCTGAGATATTTTGTAAACAATTTTTGTGTATAAATACTTCATAATTTGAAATATTCAGTGTGGAATAAAATTTCTCAAGACTACTATAGTCATTTTTCTGGACATATTGAAGTTGGTGTGAGTCAATTAGCGAAGCAGCAGACTAGAAACAAGATTAGAGACATCATAACTAAGGATTCTCGTGGTGACAAGATAAGTCTCGTATTTTTTCCTGTTTTCAGTGTTATTCTTTCAAAGTTTACATACATTCATTTTATGTGTTTCTATTCTTTAATGATCAACTAAGGAGAAATTAAACAGGATTAGTGATAATAAGCTCCCTGTTTTAAACTAGTTGTCATTTTTATGTTTTCTGCTTGATGACTGAACCATAGAATTCTTAATTTCTCTAGGTCCCAGTTTGATCCCCTCCTTCAATCCTCTTTTCTCTAACTTAAGGATTCTTAAGTGCCCTTTTATTCAGATTTCACCCATTCCATCAACAAAGCCTATTCAAAGCCTTAGAAGGTCATCTATCCCGCCCTTAGTACATTTACATCTTTAAGTCTTTTTTCATAGCTCTGCTTGCCTAGAGAGTTGACTCCATCGCCCAATGTTCTGGTAGATCCCTTTGTTTTACCTTGAAACACTTTTTATTCCCACCACACTTTTAAAACAAATCCCATTGTCCACTCATAGCTAGCCTAAAACCCTTTACCAAAACAAAGCTAAATCTTTAGGAGAGATCCCTCTCCAGAGCTCAGGAAGGCTAGATCCTGAATTCCCAAAGCGGTTCTTGGTTACCCCTCGTTTTCTTAACTACAAAAATCCCCATCACACAACCTAAGAATTACTAGGGTGATAACAGGGGGCACTACGCTTCCCTCCTAGAGATAACCTTTCGCCACCAATTTTTACAGCAATTTTCCTCTGATTTGTTGTTGTTTTCTGCACCACTTTCTAGTAGATTTTGTCTTTTAGATCGATGTCCCTCTTGACCCAAGATCTATTAGCCCTTTTTAGTGTGTTTATATTATTTTTTTACTCACCTATAGACTAGTTGTTGAGAGGCCCACCTTCTTGGGTTTAGATTATTGCATTATTAGCTGTTTATTTTCTGTTTTGTAGGCCTATATACTATCATTTGTAGGTTTATTTACATCTATACAACAGCACTTTTTGTTTTTCTCTACAAATGTCTAGGTTTAAAAATCAAAATTAACACACTTTTACACACTCACCCTAAGCGAAAAAGGGCTTGGTTAACACTGCCAAGCAAAGACTCTAAAACATTGAAAACAATTGATCTTGCACCTCTCTACCCTTGTTTCGACATTGTAATCAGTTGATCTTGCACCTCCCTGCCCTTGTCGGTCTCTTTTTCCTTGGTGCCGTGTGTGTGTCATCATTGCTCAACCTCCCATGGGCTCTGATTTTCCTCGGGTGGGCCAACACCTCCTACACATCTTCCCCTCTTGGTAGCACGTATCCAGGGTGTAGCATGCCTCCTCTCTTTTCCCAACCTCCTGCATACCACACTGTTACCCAACCTTTTCTATCTGGTACCCCTGATGACCAGATTCTCATGATGAAATCCGACCAACCTTCAACCGCAGACATCAATCTTCAGGCTCGGTCCCATCAATTCAACAAGCCTCCCGCTACGTTTGTCCTCTAGCCGCCTCCTTTGGTCTCTATAGAGCCTCTTTTGACACCTAATGGCCCCTTGAAGATCCCTCAGCCTAGGGTAGAGGTTCATACCAATATCCTTAAGGGTCCACTATACCAAAATAATGCTTCTGGCAAAGCCACCCATTCGTATAGTATAGTCGATGATTTGGCACAATCCCCTGCTGCCATTTCAATGCTGGAACTCCTCCAGTCGTGCCCTTCACAACGAAAAGATCTTCTGTCTGTCATGGGTGTTGTAGACCCTTCTGACGATCGATTTATTATCTTTGATGTTGACCGGTCAAAACATCTTCCTCTCCCTACTTCCGTCGCTTTCCAAATCCCAGTCAAGATCTGAAACGCCAACATTTCTCGGTGCATTATTGATGAGGGGGCATCCACCTGTGTGATGTCCGCTTCGGTTTGGAAACAACTCAGATCTCCTAAGTTGGCCCCTTCCACGATCACTCTCGAAGCGTGGGATGGCCACGCCTCTAAGCCCATTGGCTTATTCCGCAATTGTCCTATCACTCATGTGGGCAAGACGGTTTGCATTGACGTAGAAGTCATAGATGCTCCCTTGGGTTACAACATTCTTTTGGGTCGTAGCTACACTTATGCGATGTCAGCTGTCCCTTCCGCGGTTCACCTCAAGATTTCCTTCCCCCATAACGAAAAGATAGTCACCATTGACCAGTTGACATATTACGAGCCAAATGCTCAGACCTCCCCTGAGTCCATTATCTCTTTGGTGGCCAACAAGCAAACCATCGACCCTTTGACCAGTGCCTCACCTGGCATCTACAAGGACTCCTCCTTGCTTGGTACTTTCCCTGGTCTTCCTCCTCCTATCTCTGATCCCATCTCATCAAATTTTTTCATGATGCAATCGTCTCACACTTCTCTCAAGAGGCCTGCCTCGACTAGTCAACAGCACCCTCGCCCTCAGCAGTCGTCTCCTATCCCTTCGATGTAGCCTCTTGGACCTCCTCCTCCTAACCCTTCAGCTAGTACTCATGAGCCTTTTTATCCTCCTGGGTCGGTTCCTTCAAGCCTTAACCATTTAGTAGCTATCCCACCTGGCCATTACCCCTCCGGTCAGGTACCATTCCTAGTCCCTCCATCAGGCATCTATACGGCACCTGTCATGGCCACCCTCTCTCTGCCTAACTTGACCATTGGGCTCCTGGTTTGGTACCTTGATCCTCCAACAGCCACCCCGCCAGGTCAACCTAAACCTTATCTTGCTTTGACCCCAGTTCAACCGGTCCCCCTGACTTCTCTCGTTGTCACAGTGCCTCAACCACCTCAATAGGAACCGCCTCCTGTTGCAACCGCTTCGGGTAAGAATGGAAAATCTTGAAAAAGGGCCTCAAAGGAAAAATCGGCCCCGACTAACCCTGCGCATTGTGTGATTTCATCGCTCATGCCACCCATACTTGTCCTGAGTTTCCCCGCATCAAGCCCATGGTTAATGTCGCGTTCCCTGAGTCGACGATCCCCGAAACCTCTGCTTCGTCATCGATTGTTACCAAGAACAACAAGACTATTCACACCAAACACCCTTGTGCTTTGTGTGGTCTCCATGGCCATTACTCTCATCATTTTCCCAACCATACGCATTACCGTGCCTCTTTAGAGGTATTTCAGGAATACGAGATTGAATAGAACCAATCTGCTTCTCCCGTACTTGCACAGTATGCTGCAGACCAGACTGAGGATTTACCCGCTCTTATTGACATTCCCCCCCGTGATGTCGACATGACGGAGCATGCAGCCACCATCCTCTACCTTTCATCATCCTTGAGACCCTCAACAGAAGTTCCCTCTGAATCTTCTCCTGTTATTTCGCTTCACCCCCTTTCAGCAAACACCCCGGGCTCAACATCAGTAGATCCTTTATCTACTTGTTCTTACATCATCTCCCGCGACGATGCGCATGTGAATCTTTCTTCTCATGATGATGAGTCAGGTAGCCCCACCGTGTCATGTGGTCTCCCTTCCTCCTGTCTTTCCACCTCTTGTTGTGACAACGACATCATGGAAGCTACTTCCACCCCTGAATTCATCTTTCCTGCCCATAAACAGGATGCCATAATCCATACCGTTGGTGACTTATGCAGCCTAAGCTCAAGCTACGTCTCCCGTAGCTCCCACATTTCCCCACATCAGCAGCATGTGGGAAGTATACATCCTACCCAGATCACTCCCTTCCGCAGATTGCATTCAATTTCTACTATGTGCTCAGGTTTCCAACATTTTTCTTCACCCTCCCATTTATTGTCTTGTGGCACCTTTCAGAGGGACCCCCCGTCAACACCTTATATCGGTTTTGCCGATGGTGCAAGTCGCTACTCCCAGAAATTAGACTCGGCAGGTTGGGCCATTTTTACCCCTTTGCGGGTACTTGTTCTTTCAAATGGTGTATGCATTGGTACTGCTACCAATAATCAGGCTGAATATGATGTTGTGCGAGGTTTATTAGTCGATACCCTTTCACATCGCATCCTCCACCTTCATGTTCATTTAGATTCCCTATTTCTTGTCATGCAATTGAATGGTGAATATCATGTGCATAATCCTATCCTTTTCAGAAGATATTTACGAGTGAAGCTTTTGATGCGTGAATTTTAAATCATTACTTTCAGTCATGTACCTAGAGCACAAAACCACTACGTAGATAGGATTACAAACCATATTCTGGATTGGCATTTAACACACACATTTAACACAAGAAAATAACATAAAAATATCAAAATGATGCATATCCATAGTATGTGTCATATAAAATGTTTTAGAGTTCATCAACTCTTATACATATGACATGCCCATAGCATGTTACCAAAAACTCAAAAATGGGGGCACCACATGCCCCTACACACTAATCACTATCTAGAGGATCCCAAGCCAATGGCCCTGCCCCTGTAGCTCGTAGATCACAAACACTTTGTCCGCCCATCGACATGTGTCACATGACCCCTCGTCATTCCAGAGATAAACCAATGCATGGCTCTATGTACTGGTCATCTAAGTCTTGCGATCCGTGCTCCAAAACACCAGTCAGAAGCCTCTCACATCTATGACAGATGTCCTCCAGAAGGGCTGTTGCATCCTCATTTTTTTGTGCCCTTGGTCCACTAGATCCTGCGGCCCCCAATACTGCAGGACGTCCCATGTACCCAGCCAGTTTTACCGGTGCTGTATCTGCATACCAAAAGTAAAAGAATTAGTACTATAGGGATAGTCGTCTATATACAGCGGCATCTAATCCCAATGAACAAAGAAATCAGGACGAAACACTCGTCCAACTGCTCCACCTCCTCCTCTTCATAGTATTCACCCCCACCGGCGCATCCTAAGCTCTCTCGGGCCCCCATCTGGGAGCTGTATGCGAGGTCGAAGTGTCAGGATATTCTCAAAGAAGAAAGAGCACAAAAATGTACCATACGCATAGTCATGGTTCACTTTCCGCTTACATAGCGACAATTGTCGTTTCAATCATGACAACATCATCTGGGACCACCCATAGTAGGTCCCACTCAAAATACTCTCCACCAACATCATCTGTCCCCCCATAATGTGATGGACTGCCTGGTTTCCCAGGATCCGTAGCACCGCTGCGGCCACAGCACGGGTCTCTAACCTCTCCAAATCCCCGATGGGTATCCGAGTCCCCTTGACTTGGAGACCTGGATGACAATGCCGCTCTACAAACTCTATGATATTCCGCCCACATGGTAATATTGGCTGAGTATTCCCTACCATCCCAAGTGGTGGGAGACCAGTCAGGAAATATATATCCTGGACCGTCAACTCGATCTGGTGCCCTTGCACTATAAATACCTCATGTTCTGGGTCCCAGTAGCTGACAATTTGGGCCAATAAGGGCTCCCTAGCTCTCATCGAAGGGTTCTCCACAAACTTCAGAACCCCAAACCTGGCCAAAGCACTGTGGACACCCTGATCCTCCTGGATCTCCAAACACAATGCGCCTAGGTCTCTCTCTCTCCAGTTGATCCTTAATTCTACCATACCTGCACAAAACCATCATATCAATTAGTATGCAAATAGGAAACATTGTTTCTCATCAAAAAACCCTAGTGCTCATCCAAAAAACAGCACCGAAACACCCCTCTTGAATAGGTCGCACTTTTCAGGCCCTAACCTAGGACAAGTCGATCTTATCTGGCCAAAACCTACTACCCAGGTTGCATTTTTTTCCCCAAAAAGTGTGACTCGGCCATGAGGAGGAGTAAAGGGCTTTTACTGAGCATTAGGAACCTAATCTGAACTTTTAATCCACTGAAAAGAAAGATTAGGGTTAGGCCTCTTACCTGCAACTGATAGCTCTTGATTCCAACGGTCGGTTTGTTCGCTACGATCGCCGCAAGATTTAGGGCCTTCTCTCCTCTCCACATTCACCACAGCTCCACATGCAAATGAATGAATTTGGAGGGAAAATTCCTTATTAAATGAGAAACCCCTGTTTCTTCTTTCGCTTGTCGCGATCCAACCGTAGCTCCGTTTACCAAAACATTCACACCATTGGAAAGCTTTCACTAAGCCCTCAAATGGGTATTTTTTAGTTTTTAGTGATTTGATACTTCACTAGGACACATTTTCTCAAGAAGCGTCACTTCACCCTTCCTCAAAAATCGATTTTCTTCACTTGCAACACTCATACTGGGGACACCATGTTGCCTCCATACTTTTCCATGCTCATGTCGAATTTTGTCATGAGTTACCATCTGCTACTCCTACTTTTAAGGTCCCCATTGGACCCTTTACATATGTGGCAGCACCATCAAGTCACCCTTGTTTAGAGCATCCGAGCTGAGTCATCATTGCATTCATGGAGTCTATCCCCCTTTGCATCTCGCTATAGTCCTCCATCATTCACTGCTTGGCCCCTCTCTCGTGTCGCATCTTACGGCCTTCAGTCCCACTAGCCCCTATCCCTCATGATGTTGTGTCAATCGCTGCCAGGTCATCCATGCCCTTTATGCTCTAACAAGGGAATTCGTCCGTTTGCTACTCAATTCCCCCCATTTCATCATCATCATTGGTATTAGATTGTCAGTCACTCTACTATTTTCTCTCGTGCCCTAGTTGAGGATCCCTTATTACCTCACCTATGGCGGACCTCCTTTTGTCTACATTAGCTCATTCATTCCATAAGAGAGGTCTAGAGGGCGGTGTACCTTGGTTCTAGCTTACACTTTGGTTTGGTGCCTCGGATCAGGCAAAGGGACTCCTTATTGCCCATCCCCACAATAACTCATCCCACTATAGGGATAGTTGTCTATATACAGCAGAATCTAATCCCAATGAACAAAGAAATCAAGACGAAACACTTGTCCAACTGCTCCACCTCTTCCTCTTCATAGTAGTCACCCCCACCGGCACATCCTAGGCTCTCTTGGGCCCCCATATAGGAGTTGTATGCGAGGTCGAAGTGTCAGGATCTTCTCAAAGAAGAAAGAGCACAAAACTATACCATACGCACAGTCATGGTTCACTTGCCGCTTACATAGCGACAACTGTCATTTCAATCATGACAACATCATCTGGGCCCACCCATAGTAGGTCCCACTCAAAATACTCTCCACCAACATCATTTGTCCCCCCATAATGTGATGGAGTGCCTGGTTTCCCAGGATCCACAGCACCGCTGCGGCCACAGCACGGGTCTCTAACCTCTCCAAATCCCCGATGGGTATCCGTGTCCCCTTGACTTGGAGACCTGGATGACAATGCTGCTCTACAAACTCTATGATATTCTGCCCACATGGTAATACTGGCTGAGTATTCCCTACCATCCCAAGTGGTGGGAGACCAGTCAGGAAATATATATCCTGGACCGTCAACTCGATCTGGTGCCCCTGCACTATAAAGACCTCATGTTTCGGGTCCCAGTAGCTAACAATTTGGGCCAATAAGGGCTCCCTAGCTCTCATCGAAGGGTTCTCCACAAACTTCAGAACCCCAAACCTGGCCAAAGCACTGTGGACACCCTGATCCTCCTGGATCTCCGAACACAATGCACCCAGGTCTCTCTCTCTCCAGTTGATCCTTAATTCTTCCATACCTGCACAAAACCATCATATCAATTAGTATGAAAATAGGAAACACTGTTTCTCATAAAAAAACCCTAGTGCTCATCCAAAAAATAGCACCGAAACACCCCTCCCGAATAGGTCACACTTTTCAGGCCCTAACCTAGGACAAATCAATCTTATCTGTCCAAAACCTACTACCCAGGTCGCATTTTTTTCCCCGAAAAGTGTGACCCGGCCATGAGGAGGAGTAAAGGGCTTTTACTGAGCATTAGGAACCTAATCTGAACTTTTAATCCACTGAAAAGAAATATTAGGGTTAGGCCTCTTACCTGCAACTGACAGCTCTTGATTCCAACGGTCGGTTTGTCCACTACGATCGCCGCAAGATTTAGGGCCTTCTCTCCTCTCCACATTCACCACGGCTCCACATGCAAATGAATGAATTTGGAGGGAAAATTCCTTATTAAAAGAGAAACCCCTATTTCTTCTTTCGCTTGCCGCGATCCAACCGTAGCTCCGTTTACCAAAACATCCACACCATTGGAAAGCTCTCACTAAGCCCTCAAATGGGTATTTGTTAGTTTTTAGTGATTTGATACTTCACTAGGACACTTTTTCTCAAGAAGCGTCACTTCACCCTTCCTCAAAAATCAAATTTCTTCACTTGTAACACTCGTACCGGGGGCACCATGTTGCCTCCATACTTGTCCATGCTCGTGTCGACTTTCGTCATGAGTTACCATCTGCTACTCCTACTTTTAAGGTCCCCATTGGACCCTTTACATCTGTGGCAGCACCATCGAATCACCCTTGTTTAGAGAATCCGAGCTGATTCATCATTTCATTCATCGAGTCTATCCCCCTTTGCATCTCGCTATAGTCCTCCATCATTCACTGCTTGGTCCCTCTCTCGTGTCACATCTTACGGCCTTCAGTCCCACTGTCCCCTATCCCTCATGATGTTGTGTCAATCACTGCCAGGTCATCCATGCCCTTTATGCTCTAACAAGGGAAGTCGTCCATTTGCTAATCAATTCCCCCCATTTCATCATCATCATTGGTGTTAGATTGTCAGTCACTCTACTATTTTCTCTCGTGCCCTAGTTGAGGATCCCTTATTACCTCACCTATGGCGGACCTCCTTTTGTCGACATTAGCTCATTCATTCCATAAGAGAGGTCTAGAGGGCGGTGTACCTTGGTTCTAGCTTACACTTTGGTTTGGTGCCTCGGATCAGGCAAAGGGACTCCTTATTTCCCTTTGACTTGATTGTTTCTCAACTCTAGCTCCTTTCAGCATGATTAAGATCCATATACTCGATGGTTCAGTGATGCAATAGCTAACATTGATGATTCCCAAGTGTGTGAGAGATTTCTCAACCCTCATGAGGGGGTGGCCCTACAAGTAGCCCCCCACACACTCGAATGACCTCTTCATCACAACCTTCGATGCAGCTCCATACATTTGATGATGTTGGCATCAGTCGCTTGTAGCACCGTTTTGTCTGCATGTACCAGTCATATTTTTAAAGACCTTTCCTATTTTCAGGGGCATCTGGGTTGTATTTATATCTCATGTACTCAGATATTATTGTACAAAGTCCCGGTTGTTATCCCAGGCACAATATGTATGTGGGATCCATTATCGTGTTATTTATCTGGCTCATGTGTAGGCCAACATATGCTTTATTATTGTGTTCCGTGGTTTTTTCAGCGCCTTATTGTTTGTACTATTGCCTTGGCGGGCATAGGTATGCCTCCCCCGCCGCCTATAGCAGGTACTCACTCATCAAAAATACTTGTCGCACCTGCAAGTCGCCTCCTCAGGGTCTAGTTCTTTCAGCACTTTGGTTTACCTTATACTTCTCTCTCTTTGACTTCGACTTCGATGTCTAGTGATTGAGTTCTTACAACGTACTTAGGTCATACGATTAGCTCTTAACGCTCTCATTCTAGGGGGGAATCTGTTACACCATTTTTTGGTCATCTAACCTATTATCAGTAGATGGACCCAAGTACATCATGTAAGACCAATTTTACTCCAAGTAAAATTTCTTTTACTATGAAAATAACTTAGTAAACCACCTTTATTAAGTTTTTTATGGTCTAAACAGGAAACCCCATAAGGAAATATTAAATAAATATACATTTGTTTGATTTTCCTCAAGAAATAATTAGTTAAACAGTAGTTTAATTAATATTTCTGGCTATATTTAACCCAAAACAAGGAAATTAATTAGATAAATCATTATTTATCTTATTATTTTCTAAGAATAATTGTTTAAGTCTTATTTAAATAATATTCTTTGTTAAATATGACTAATTCACCCTTAAATAATTAAATAAATAATTATTTATTTGATTATTACTCAACCATATCCTTAAAATAATTAAATAAATCATTATTTATTTGATTGTCACTCAACCATATCCTTAAAATAATAAATAAATCATTTATTTATTTATTATTACTTAATCAAATCCTTAAAATGATAAATAAATCATTTACTTATTTATTATTTACAAATAAGGGGATTTGACTCAAGTCAAATTCCTTTTCCCTCCAACAAATATAATAAAATATTCCATAAAAGTTGAATTTGGATTTGGTTAATAATATTTTAATTATGCACCAATCTCTAGAATAACTCAATATTTCGTTATAAATAGAAGGGTTTTCCTATTCAGTTGTCACCTTTTGTTGCCTAAAGATCACTCTGGATCTCAACACTTGGTCTAGCTATTGATCCATAATCATAGCCATACTTTTCCATTTTTGTCTAGGTTTTCTACACCCTCAAGAGAGAGAAGTTCTAAATCTGAAGTGTTGAGGACTCACAAGAACCCATCCCATTGAGGAGAACGTGGAACAGTCTCTTGTGTTTTCCTCCCAGGTGCCATTAATAAAATTATTCATTGGATATATTCTTGTCTTGTCTATTGGATTTATGGAGTAAATCTTATTTTTCTCCTATTTAATGTCTTCTAATGCATAGATCTATATTTTGCAGCATTTTTCTTGATCATCTAATTGCAGATCTGAAGATATTAGCAGTCATTTCTGTTTTTAGGGCTATAAGTTATGCATAGCTAAAGTGGTATTTTTTCGTACACCTCGAATAAAGATTCATACTAACATATATAGCAAGGATATGAAGTAAGGATTGTTTACAAATATTTTTGGTGATTGGAAGCTACTTTTTTATTATTTAGTTTATTGTTTATGTGCAACATTTGTTTGTGAGCATATTTATCTACTGCAAAGATGGTTGTTTCCGATGTGTTTATCATATTATTGAATGCAGTCTTTGTATTGACTGGTTCTATATTTTTTGGATACTAATATGTTGTTGTTAAGCTTTGAAGTTCTCCTTGGAATACAATTTAAAAAGGAATGAAACCGTGGCTCTAAGAGTTTGAGGAGGTGGTGGCCTCCATTCAATGGTTTCATAACAAGATAAGGGCAATGTCTCCTTACAAGTGGTGGCCAACAAAATAGTATATTGGGAGTAGCATCTCCATCCATTGGTGGCTAGATAGTCCAGTGGTAACTAGAGAGCCTTGATGGGAGTGGTTTCTTCCAACAACTGGTGGCATGAAGATTCATGTGAGTAGATATCTCCTAGTTGGTGGTTACCAGTGATGGTGTTGTCATTGATTCCAATGTGTGTTAATGAACACTCTTAATATTTTTATGGATTAAATCAATTAGAAGATCCAATCGAATGATGGTTGGAAACCCTAGTAGCCATGCATTTATCATGGTTTTTAAATATGGATATTATCAGTGACATTAATATCAGGACCATCACCATTATATTCTCCTTATAAATATTATTTTGGCGGTATGTTGAAGGCCACGAGAGGCCTCATAGTTTGAGAAATATACATGTTTGAAGTTGAAGCCCCAAGCCAATGATCCAAAACCCCAAAGGTTTATGGCATGGAATTCTATTATTTGAAAAAATAATGAAGTCAAAAGTGATACTCTTATTAATAATAAATTAATTATGTTGACGGTATTAACAATTTGTTTAAGAAGTTATATTGAAGATAACAATGTCTTGGCAACAAAGGATTTTGAATTTCAAAATTAAAAAAAAATCCCTCAACCTTTGGTCGGCCTCATCCCAAAACAAAATTTAATTTTTAAACATGGATTCCCCTCCTAAAAATTTATGTCAACTCACTATTTGGAGGAAACCTTTCGATCAAATATGAAACTATTTAAAGGTATTTGTTAGCCCTTCCTTGGCATGAAAATCAAACGATTGAATTTTGCATTTTTTTCTCGGCCTTGTGGAGAAAAGAATCATCAAACAATAGGCCTAAAGTATTGTGATATTTCGACAACAAGGGTTTGGGATATCAATGTTATATTTTCTTTATGGATTCATTGTCTTTATATTGCAAGTGTCCAATGGCTAGCAAAGCATCCTGTGTGACTTAAGATTTTTTTTGTACCATCGAATGATTCTTCCATTTATCTATGGATTGATTGGTACAATATTATTATTAAGGTCATATTTTCTCTCCATATAGAGGACCAAAATCTATTCTATGACTAACGAAGTAGATAATAGACAAATTTTGTTTGATTGATACAATTATAACTCTTAAATATCTACATCTGTAGTTTCGACCCTCACTTAGGGATGGACTTTGTGCACAACAAATAAATAATTATTTCCGCGACATATTAAGAAGGTTGCCGGAATTTACCTATAGACATATGCTTTTGATCCTTAATTGACTATCAGTTTCTCAAAATATTGTGGTCTTGTGTAATTATTAAGGACAAATTCTTTCCCTTCTAAGGACCTAAAATTCTAATCATAACACAGTGTTTAAGGTAGAATTGGAGGTATGTGAATGATTAAGACATTTCTACTCATTGGGCATCAACCTAAATGTTATTTAGCCTTGAAATCATTCTCATACTATATTCATATATCACTTCTATTGGCTTTTCCAATGAAGTGTACTATTGTTGCAAAGAATCCAAGTATCATTGTTTATATTGCAAAATTAATCATTTGTATATACATAGATACTTTCAACCCTAATAGAGTTAAGTCGACCTATATCATTCTCCAAAGGATGGATTCTCATCACTATAATGTAAATTTCTGAAGGATTTTAGATACAGTTACTTAATATACATGTGTATTACTTCTATTTGATACGTGAAAGTTCTTAATACGAATCCTGTAGTTGGCATATTATTTATGATCTTTCTTGTTAGTTGTAGCAGTGTTAGTTTGGTTCCTTATTAAGATTTCAAGATTTTACAAGGAGCCAACAGGGATGTTGGGCTAAGGTTCCATGGTGCTTGATAATAACATATGAAATTGGAAATAATACAAATGCTTGACTTGAAAATGACATTGTGAGAGTGTAATAGTGGTTTTGTGATAGTCTGTGACATCCCTTATATGAAAATAATGATTTTGACAATGTTTTCATGAAAAATATCCTTATGACTGTTATGACAGTTTATTATTCTTGAATACAAGAATTTGAATATTGTAATTGTTAGAAACACTGAAAACCAAGACACCATTGATGGGGGGGGTGAATCAATAGTGTGGCTAAATTATACAATTCCTCACAAATTACACTTTTCAGTCACTTCAAAAATTATGCATGGATCAACAAAAAAACTCAATCATGTATAAAATGATGTAATAAACATAAAAAACATGAGAAACATATGCACAAGACGCCAATATTATTTTTATCACAAGCTTCAACTTGATTACATCATTCCCCCAAAAGTTACTAATTGTAGGTTTATCAACTACTACTAAAAGGAATTTCTATCCCTACTCGGTTATCATCTACCACTGAAAGGGGATGCTTCCCCTGATCGTTTACTAGAACCCACTAAAATGGAATCTTTCCCCTACTCATTTATCATTCTTTGTTGAAAGTCACTCTTTCCATTGCTCATTTAGTAGCACCCAATACAAGGAACTACTACGCCTTATTTGCAAGCTACCACTTACTAGCCCTGCTGATCCATATTTCATCCATTTTCAAACTTATATCAATAGGCCTTCTCTGATTTCAAAATAATTTAATTCCTCAATCATCAACACCCCAGCAAACAAAGGTCAATTATAGTCGATGTGACTGTTGTGCGTGCTCTGTGGCGATTGGAATTTTCCTGTTGGGCGCGCGCCTTGAGGGCATGCACCCCTCTACCTCCACTGCTACTGCTCGACTGGAGCATCTTCCTACTGCCCTCATGGAACCACAGGACCCTCCTCTGGATGGGGAACCTCCACTTTCCTCTTTGATCCTTGCAAATGATGAAAATACATATGTGTTTGCCTCTCTAATTTCCTCCATTGGTCCCCCTAGAACCGGACCCTTTGTATCAAAGTTCGTAAAGAAGCTAGTTGACATTCCAGAGATCATTCTCCGTCCTTACCTCCCTTGCAGATAAGTGCTTTCCCTCTCTGAATGTAATATTCCCAATTAGTCCTAAGCTAATTGGAATATTCATTTTTGTATTATTTCTTTGTTTGAAGAATAAAATAGCAAAGGAGGTTCATAATACTCCTTAATAAATAATAAATCAATGCCAAATGTGAAAAAGGCTAAATCTTGGCTGTTTAAACAAGCACCCTTAGGTCTAAAAGGGGATGGATATTTTGACTGGGTCAACCTTGACCAAATCTACAGCATTGTCATGGAGGAGTGGCCATCAATGAGGCACAACACAGTTTTAGATGGAGATGGCTTGTGTGAAAGAAGTGATCTCATTGGAAGTGGATTAGGGTTTGAAAGCTCTTAACTTATAAAAGGAAGAGGATGGAAGTATGAGAATTTTGTTGAATGATATTCAATTTTGATATATTGTCTGTTTAGACATATAGCTTTCTTTGGTTGTTTAGCCTAGATTGCAAATGATGTTTAGCAGTGGGTGTTCCTCATCGGGAATCCCACCTCTTCCCAATGAGTAGCTCTTAGGAGAGTCTTGTATTGCATAGTACACTACCTGGCTGAAGGCCAAGCTTCTTCTTCCAACTACAACACAGATCCTGTCGAGGGTTTGGTTGTCTTTGAAAGTTGCAACAAGTGGAGGCTAGATCTACTCATATCTAGACCATTTCAGTGCTCCTTTTCAGTGGGGAAGGCTTCTAAACCATTGGGAGGAGAGTATTGAACATCTTGAGCTTCATTTTCTGATCTTGGCATGTGGCCAACCATGTTCTAAACCTTACAGCGCAGTTTTTCTTCCATGTATGTGTTATTCTTGTAGGTGTTGTTGCAGGGTGTTTTGGCACACCATTTGGAGAGTTGGTTTTCAAGTGTTGGGGATCTGCCCTTCACTTTGGAGATCCATTGGAGGAGATATATTTCTTGTCATATCAGATCTGATATGAACACTTCTGAATATTTCTGAATATCTTATTATTTCTTTAGATCTGCAGACTTAGATCTTAGATCTACTTCATGTACATGGTGTTTTGCTAAAAACCCCTAAGGGGATTGATAGAAGAGCTTCTATAGTGTATGGATATGTTATATATATGAATTTTCATGCACTTATATGCTCTAGATATAAATTGTAATCTTCAGTTGTTGCAGCCCAATAAAATAACGTTGTAAATGCATTTCTAGTCTATATACATGGTTGCAGCACCTCTTTTTGAGGATTTCCTTCTATTGGTGACTTGTATTTCCAGTTATGCATATTATGGGCCTCATTGTACATCTATTTTCCTGTTGTAAATACATTCGAAAGGTCTCCTTATTGGCCTCCTTATGTATCTTAGATGAACTGCGTTATTTTCCTTCAAATCTGATTTCTATTGTTGCATTCCCCATTTGGGAATATTACAGTGGTATCATAGCATCATCTTGGCATAGCCTGTGCTTTCTAAGAAGAAAATATGTATTTTGAAGAGAAAGGGCCTCTTACTAACCGAGAGAAGAGGTATCTAATGAAAAGAAAAAAGAATTTTGATTACACATATGACAAAGAAAACAAGGGTAAAACCCCTTTATCTAGAGGAATGAAAGGGGAGGAGTTCTCAATAAATATTTTCCAAACTATGCATGAGCTTAAAAGATAAATCAAGGGAATGAGGAGGGAAATAAATGAAGATATCTCAAGAATATTTTCACATGAAGAAATCCCCATTTCTTCATATTATGTGTGTAAGCATTCAGCCACACAATCATATCTACAACGTTGTAGCATGCCTACATTCTTGGCAAGAGAATAAGCATAAGGAGAAACACTAAAGGAGGAGAATCTTGGTGACTATATCCAAGAATATGAATCTCAGTCTAGAAGATTCAAGGAGCATTTAAGATTCCAAGGGTTTTTTCAACTTAAAGAAGAGAGAAGACCCAACAACTACAATAGAAGAAGACGGTGCATGCAGCACACTTTGGGTAGATTCTTTCTACCTACTTTTGATGGGTCACCCAAGAGCACAGCCAAGTCTTGGGTAAGGAAGCTAGACACATATTTCCAGTTGCATCAAGTTTCAAAAGAAGAATCCATTAGAGTGGCAGTGTTGCATCTTCAAGGTAAGGCTTATGCATGTTGTTTATTTGAATCTTCTTCATTGAAAAATGAAAATATATCTATTTATGCAAAGTTCACTAGGATTTTAGTGAAAATATTTGATTTTAAACAATCTGAACCTTCCTTGGGAGAGAAAACCAAGCCCAAGAAATCAGAACCTTTGCATGAGTTGGAAGGATCCATGAAGCCAACTCCATTTCAGAACATTGTTGAGGGGGTTAAAGATCTGCTACATGCTTTGCCAAGGGCAAAGGCCCCACTTCAGTAAGAAATTTCTTCTCACGAAGAAGACATGAGGATTCCTTTTTCAAGAGGAGATCAAGAAAAAGGGTCTCTTAATTATGAGGTATTCTCCATTGATGAGGAGAAGGAAGAGGAAGAGCTGGAAAGATCCTCCAGCGCTGTGACAGGAGGAGGAGATATACTTCTATTTGGAGATGGAGATGAAGCAATTGCTTCCACTAGAAGGGCTCTTGTATCTTTGCAAGAAGCTCCAAGTGATCTTACACATGAATATCATGAGCAGCATGTGTCTATGTTGATATGAAATGAGACAAAACAATGGAGGAAGTGTGTTCCAACATTGGATACAGTCTTGGGAACACACACTACGATAAATCATTCCTTTGTGATCAAGACTCTTGACACCAAGGAGATGTTGGGTGTACATGGGTTAATTATATTTGAAGAAAGCACCTTAGACTATGAGATCTTTCAGAAGGTAGGAGAAGAAGAACAAAGGATGGATCACAACGCTGACATAGCAGGAGATGATCCACCATCACATGGAGGTGAGGATGGAGCAATTGCTCCAATAAAAAGCACTCTTTCATCCTTAAGAGTGATACCCATTATCACGAAACTTCCACACAAAAAACAGAGATGAATTTGCGCAGTGGAAGTAGGGGTATGATTATCCCATCTATTATGCACATGAGGATGATCCATGAGACCTCATTATCTTGTGGTAAACCACCTAGGAGGCCACCTAATTCAGACTTGATGAAAGATGTCTCACATCTTGATGCTCCATTCATAGATCCAGGAAGGAAGGGAGAATTAGAAGACCACAACACAGCATTAAGATTTTTGGGTGAGCTCAAGGAGGAGGGAGACACTCTTCCAATAACACCATTATCCACTCTCTCATCTCATACTGCACTGAGAGGAAATGTTGCAAGCTTGGAGAGAAATATTACATACATGGAAGAAGATGGAGGTCACACATGCATACTTTTGCAAGACCAAGGAGGTTTTGGGTAGATGATACTCTTCCATGGGAGACTAACTTCCAAGAACTTCCATCCTCATTTGAGCATGTGCATGGGAAAGAAGGGCAGCAAGGAGGGAATAGAAACCTTCCATCATATACTTTTGGCATGGGGTATGTCAAGGAGGAGAAGAAGGGAAGGAATGACCTTCCAACATATACCTTTTTCATGGGAGATGTCAAGGAGGAGAGCAGCCACATGACAGACATTTCAGTTGATACATCATCAGCATTGTCATTGTTGGGGAGTTTAGATCCATTTTGGAAATCCCAAATGTTGGTGGATTATTCCAAGGATCTTCACACTTGCATGATACTTGATGACCAGCTACATGAAGAAGGCTATTTAGTCCAAGAGGGAGTCATCTATCATCATGGTAGGATATTCTTGTCTAGATCCTCCAAGCTCAAGGAGAAGTTACTACAAAGAGCCTATGAAGAGTTCTGTTTCAGCCATATATACTCCATGAAGATCTACAATATCATCATGAGGAGCTTATATTGGGAAGGCTTTGAAGGAGAACTACATCATCATTTTCAAGAATGCATGAACCATGTGGAGTTGGGGCAGAAATATGACTATAAAAGAGTTATTTTATCCATCTCTCCCTTCTTTTGAGAGAGGAGCAAGATCTATGCACCACTCCATTTGTACAAGGAGGATTGTTGGTAAAGGACATACTCATGTAAATCATGTTTTATTTTCTGATTGTATTTATTCTTTCACCATGTTTATGTAGGCCATGACTCCAAGGAGGAGTATTGTATCTTATAAACCTCATGGCCAACTTTGGGCCACAAAAATTTCTGAACTTGGCCACTCCCTTGGTGGACAAAGGGAGATCTTGTTTCATGATGGGTGCATTCCTAAGGCACCAAATATATCTCACACTTTCAGCCATATTTAGATGACATGGGCAGAAAGTAAGTGGTGGGAAAACCACTTACCACATCTTGATCTAATGCAGTCAAGAGATGCACTGCGCTAGTTCCACATGTGGGACTATGACCCACCTCCATATGTACAAATGTATGCTTGTATATATGTTGTTTTGATCCCCTACATTGATTATATACTTGTAATTTTTATGGGGATGTATGGAGGAAGGAGGGAAGGTATGCATGTTGTTAGTATGAATCGTTTGTCGAAGTGTACGAAAAAGGACCACTTTAGCTACGCATAACTAATAGCCCTAACATCAAAAGTGGCTGCCAATATCTTCAGATCTGCAGTTAGTTGATCAAGAAAAGAGCTGCAAAAAAACCAGATCTATGCATAGAAAGACATTAAGCAGTAAAAATAAGGGTTTGCTCCATATATCCAATAGACAAGACAAGAACAATTTTTGAAAGAATTTTTTGTATTAAGGGCACCTGGGAGGAAAACAAGAAGGCGTTTCCAATTCTCCTCAATGGGATGGGTTCTTGGAAGTCCTCAGCACTTCAGATCTAAAATCTCTCTCTCTTGTTGGTGTAGAAAACCCAGACAAAGATAGAACTCAAAGGGAGCTCACACAGCAAATAATGTAGAAAAAGGTGACCAAGTGTATAGATCCAAAGTGATCTAATAGGCAACAAAAGGTGAATAATGGTAGGAAAAACCCTCCTATTTATAACAAAATATTGGGTCATTCTAGATCTTGGTGCATGATTAAAATAATGTTAACCAAATCTAGATCCACCTTTTATGGAATATTTTGTTATATTTGTTGGAGGGAAAAAGTATTTGACTTGGGTCAAATCCCTTTATTTGTTAATAATAAATAAATAAATGATTTATTTATCTTTTTAAGGAAGTGGTTGAAGGATAATTAAATAAATAATGATTTATTTAATTATTTGTGGGTGATTTGGTCATATTTAACAGGAATATTATCTAAATAAGATTTAAATAATTATTCCTAGAAAATAATAAGATAAATAAAGGTTTATCTAATTAATTTATTTGTTTTGGGTTAAACATGACTAGGAATAATAATTAAATTATGGTTTAATTAATTATTCCATGAGAAAAATCAAACAAAATAGGTTTGTTTAATATTTCCTTTTGGGGTTTCCTGTTTAGACCATAAACAACCTAATAAATGTGGTTTATTAAGTTATTTTACATAGTGAAAGCAATTTTACTTAGGGTAAAATTGGTCTTACATGGTGTACTTGGGTCCATCTAATGATAAGAGGTTAGATGACCAAAAAATGGTGTAACACATGTGCCCTATGGGATGGAAACTCTCCATGTACCTTATGCTACATGTTTCAAGGAGAACATTGGGCAAACCATGTTTGTTTCATTTGAACTTTTGTCTCCTTATGGGATGGACTATTTGCATCTCATGAGAACTTTGGAGGAACAATTCATGGAGGGATGGATTGGTGAACACTTAGCTTATGGAGGAAGCTTATCACATGTTGGTGTCACCAATGGAGGAGGAAAAGAGTTGCAGCACTCACCTTATCAGTTGCTTGAGGACAAGCAAAATTTGGGAGGGGAGGACTGTAATATTCCCAATTAGTCCTAAGCTAATTGGAATATTCATTTTTGTTTTATTTCTTTGTTTGAAGAATAAAATAGAAAAGGAGGTTCATAATACTCCTTAATAAAGAATAAATCAATGCCAAATGTAAAAAAGGCTAAATCTTGGTTGTTTAAACAAGCACCCTTAGGTGTGAAAGGGGTTGGATATTTTGACTAGGTCAACCTTAACCAAATATACAGCGTTGTCATGGAGTAGTGGCCATCAATGAGGCACATCGTGGTTTTAGATGGAGATGGCTTGTGTGAAAGAAGTGATCTCATTGGAAGTGGTTTAGGGTTTGCAAGCTCTTAACTTATAAAAGGAAGAGGATGGCAGCATGAGAAGGTTGTTGAATTATATTGAATTTTGATATATTGTTTGTTTAGACATATAGCTTTCTTTGGTTGTTTAGCCTAGATTGGAAATGTTGTTTAGCATTGGGTGTTCTTGATTGGGAATCCCACCTATTCCCATTGAGTAGCTCTTGGGAGAGTCTTGTATTGCATAGTCCACTATCTGGCCGAAGGCCAAGCTTCTTCTTCCAACTACAATGCAGATCATGTTGAGGGTTTGGTTGTCTTTGAAAGTTGTAGCAAGTGGAGGCTAGATCTACTCATATCTAGACCATTTCAGTTCTCCTTTTCAGTGGGGAAAGCTTCTAAACCATTGGGAGGAGAGTATTGAACATCTTGAGCTTCATTTTCTGATCTTGGCATATGGCCAACCATGTTCTAAACCCTACAGCGTAGTTTTTCTTCCAGATCTATGTTATTCCTGTAGGTGTTGTTGTAGGGTGTTTTGGCACACCATTTAGAGAGATGGTTTTCAAGTGTTGGGGATCTGCCCTTCACTTTGGAGATCCATTAGAGGAGATATATTTCTTGTCATATCAGATATGATCTGAACACTTCTGAATATTTTTTAATATCTGATTATTTCTTCAGATCTGCAGACTTAGATCTTAGATCTACCTCGTGTACATGGTGTTTTGCTAATAACCCCAATGGGGATTGATATAAGAGCCTCTATAGTGTATGGATCTATTATAGATCTGAATTTTCATGCACTTATATGCTCTTGATCTAAAGTGTAATCTTCAGTTGTTTTAGCCCAATAAAATAACATTGTAAAGGCATTTTTAGTCTATATACATGGTTGCAGCACCTCTTTTTGAGGATTTCATTCTATTGGTGACTTGTATTTCCAGTTATGCATATTATGGGCCTCATTGTACATCTATTTTGTTGTTTTAAATACATTTGAAAGGCCTCCTTATTGGCCTCCTGCTATATCTTAGATGAACTGCATTATTTTCCTGCAAATATGCTTTCTATTGTTGCATTCCCCATTTGGGAATATTACTCTAAATGTGGCTTGGTTGGCCAGTTCACTTGCCTCTGGCCATCTCCTAACTTGGTTCAGAAGTGGATTGAAAGGAACTGGTCCTCTTCAACAAATGGGAAAATCTCTATCAGATTATGTGGAAGAAGGTATTATACCTTCCACTTTGAAACAAGGGAAGGCAGAGACCTAATATTGATAATTGGCCCATATTTCATGCACGTGTGAGGTCTTTATCTTAACAGATGGATGCTAGACTTCGACCCTAAACTGGATGTGCCAAGCGTAGTCCCTATTTGGGTCTGACTTCCTCACCTCCCTCTCCACTTTTGGGGTGATGAATCGTTCAAGGAAATACGGAACACAATGGGAAAGTATATTGACCCAAGCAAGCCAAAGGAGAACATGCACGCTTGTGCAAGGATATGCCTAGAATTCGACCTAGGAACAGGCTTACCGGAAGCAGGGAAGATCAAATTAGACAAATGAATGCACATACAATAGTTGTACTACGAAAAAATATCGTTTAAATGCAAGGTATGGCATGAATATGGTCAATTTGCAAATAGGTGCCCGAAAAACAATAAAATGAAGTAGAAGCTCAGGAAACTAAATGGGAACAAGTAAAAAAGAAAAAAATAGCAAACAAACAACCTCCCCCCTCCAATCCCAAACATTTGGATTCCTCCCATTCTGTCCATTCTTCCTCCTCGCCTCCTCCTCTTACTACCTCCACCCTCACTAATCCCAACCCTTTTTTCCCTCTTGAAGACCCTCCCATCTCAACCTGTTCACCCCCTCCCTCCCGTTACCACTCATCCCCTCCTCTCCTCACCCCATCTTCCCCCATTATCCCTCTCAGCCCACCTCCCCCCTCTGTCGATCGAATATTGACAAGGAACCAGTCAAAAGAATCTCTACTTTCCCTTGAACATAAAAATAAAAATAAAAAAATAAAAAACTAGGCAGAAATACAAACAAAGAGTTGAGATATGAAGCGGAAGAAAAAGAGATGGCTATGGGAACCCAACAGCCCATGGATTCCTTCTTTGGAAAAAGCTCAGGAAACAAGTAGAAAAACCATCATCACCAAAAAGGGAAAGTTCTCTGAGCCTCCAATCAGAATAAACAATGATTGTGGTCTCCAATAATTGTTGAGGTATGGGGACATCAATTAAAATAAATGCAATAAAATATATATTAGCAATGGAAACCCCAAATATATTAATGCTACAGGAGACCAAAACATGTGCACAAGAATCTGAGAATATTATCAAAAAATTAAAAAATTATGAAGGAACAACCCAACAAGCAATAGGGGCCTCATGAGGTATTTTCACTCTATGGATAAAAGAAAAATGAGAGCTACTTCAAAAAAAAAAAAAAGAGCAGCACTGGATTAGAAAATATTTAAATAATATAGCCACCAATTCTCAATATTTCTTGGTCAACTTATATGCCCCAAATCATTATAGGGTGAAACATATATGTAGGAACACTATTAAAGAGACAATAAATAATGCCCAAAATAGAAATGTTATATTGGGAGGTGATTTCAATCTAGTTTTAAATGTGGAAGACAAATGTGGAGTATACCATGCATATCCATCTAGGGATGTCATAGAAAATATAATGGAAATGTACAAGCTTATTGAAATTCCTCCCAACAACAGTAAGTACACATGGAGCAATAAGATAATTGGCAGCAGCAACATAAAAGAAAGACTAGACCACATTCTAGTTCAGGACAACATTTTATCCAAATACAACTCAGCAATGTCGAGGATTATTCATACTACAGCATCTGATCATAATCCGTGGCTATTTCTCTAGGGACCTTGGGAAATCAAGGTCCCATTCCTTTTAGATATTGCCCAACATGGAACAACAATGAGGAATTGAAAAGAATAATTGGAGAAGTTTGGTCCCAAAAAGTATATGATTCTCCTTACTTTGTGTGGAAGACAAAATTAAAAACTTTGAGAAAGGAAATGAAAATTTGGGCCAAGGAAAATCATAAAAAAACATAAAAAACGAAGGTTGAGCTAATTAAAAAAAATGGAAACACTTCGAGAAACAAAGGAAACCAAGGAAGAAACAAAATAAATCCAACTCCAGGGAAAGGCACTTTATTGGAAAATTTATAGAGAATATAGAGCAGAAGAAGAGGTGTGGAGATTCAAATCTCACAGCCTTTGGTTAAAATCAAGAGACAAGAATACATCATTTTTTCAAACTCAATGAAAATTCGAAGGACAAGAAACCCTATTTACAGTATTCAAATTGAGGAAAGGGAGATAAGAGGAACAAACGAATTTAAACAAGAAGCATATAGACATTTTAAAAACCTCCTTATAGCAAGTGGAGAAAACATAGATTATGGGAATTTTTTACAGCATGTCCCAAACAAGGTAAACGATGAACAAATATGAAGCTCATACAATAAGTTGAAGAAGAATTAATCGAAAAGGTTGTTTGGGTACTTCACCCGGACAAGGCTCTGGGCCCTAATGGTTTTTCTATTGCCTTCTACAGGAAAAAGTGGTATATAATCGAGAAGGATCTAACAAGAATGATAAGTAATGTATTTAAGAAAACAAAGTTGGGTGGTTTCACTAATTCCTCCTACCTGGCTCTAATTCCAAAAGATGCAAGGCCCTCCACCTTTAGTTGATTCCTTCCAATTAAATTATGTAATTCCTCTTATAAAATAATCACAAATATCATAGCTAATTGAATAAAGAATCTCCTACCTAATATTATATCAGAAAACCAAGGTGGTTTTGTGCCAAATAGACATATTCTTGACAATGTGTTGATTGTCCAAGAATATTTTCACTCAAGTATGTCAAAGAAAGAGAAAGGAATCATCATAAAATTGGACATGGTGAACGCATTTGACTAAGTAAGCTTAACCTTCTTAACAAAAGTCCTCAAGAAATTTAGATTCTCAAATGAGATCATTGAAGTCATCAGAGCATGCATTGTGGGACCTTGAATTGCCCCATTAATAAATGGAAGGCCTAGTGAATTTTTTCAGAGTTCCTGAGGGTTGAGGCAAGGATGACCCCTATCCCCATTCCTATATATAATAATGGTAGATTCATTAAGTTAGTCTTTGCATAAGAGTAGAAGAGATAGATCACTAACTGGTCTCCACATCTCCCAAGGAGTTAAAAGCATAAATCACTCCTTATTCGTTGATGACACGCTATTGATGGGAGGGGAATCATATATTATCGCGAGAATGTTTAAAAAGGTGATAGAAAATTTCATGGAGGCCTCAGGTGGGATTCTAAAGAATGAAAAATGCAAAATCTATGGCAAGAATGCACCCCCACACACTTTACAAAGAATATCCTATATTTTAGTGATTCCTACACAAGAAAAATGGAGCCATTTCCATTATCTAGGACTCCCTATATCAAAATAAAATCTAAAGGTAGAATTATGAAGTACCCTAATTGAGAAAATGATAAAAAAATCCAAAGTTGGGGAACGTAATGGCTAAATTTAGCGGGCAGAGTGATACTTATCAAATCCATGCTTACAGTGCTACCAATTTACCAATATGCAGCAATATCGGCACATGTTATCATCCACAAACAAATATAGATTATAATAAGAGGATTTCCATGGCAAGGCAGAAAGACTAAAACCAAAAATTTCAGTTTGGTAAAATGGGATCAGGTAACAATTCCTTATGAAAAGGGAGGCCTATCTATTAGGTTACCTGGAATTATGAATGTGGACCTTGGGGCAAAAATTGCTTGGAGACTTATCATCGGGAAATATTTCTAGTGGAAACAAGTATTGGCATCAAATTGCATGAATCAACATCAAACTCTCTTACTAGAAGGAAATGCACCAATCATACCATGTTCGCAAGTCTGGAAGCTAGTTAAAAAAGTCCTCCTCACAATCATACAGTATACTTCTAAGTTTCCTGGAAATGGAAGAAGTGTTCTTATATGGGATGAAAAAATAATGGGGAATCCTCCATTATCCTCCTATACAGACCTCCATGAATTAAAAAGGTGGATGTGCACTAAGGGGTTGACCACATTGTCCTCTATCTCTTGTTGGCAAAATGGAAATTGGGTTGACTGATACACTCCCAACATGCCACACAATTTTAAAAAAACCCTGGGACTCCTTAGTCATCCACCTTAAGGGAGCAGCACCAACTAATCAAGAGGTTAAAGACATCTTCATTTGGGATACCAGCAAAGGAGAATACTTGGTCAAATAAAGGTATTTAACCCTACAAGCTCAGTAAAATAACTAGGATTGGGCACCGTGGAAAACAATATGGAAATCAGAAATTTTGCCCAAGGTCAAAATATTCAGCTGGACTCCTTTAAAAGGAAAATTCCTTACAGCAGACAACCTCAAAAGGAAATGTTTTCAAGGCCTTCTTCAAGGTTTCATGTGTTCCTGAATGATGAAGAAAGCATCAAACATTTTTTCCTAGATTGTCCCTTTGCGAGATAATGTTGGAACCTGCTATTGAGCCCATTTGAAATTGATCTAAATTTCTCAAGCACCTTTAATGACTTCTTCATAGACTGGAAAAAAAAATATCCTTATTCATTAAAGTTAAAGCACATTATAAAAATATTTTGGGAACGCTTCCATCTTTCCTCTATTGGCAAGTTTGGTTAGCTAGAAACCAACAAATATTCAAAAATCAATCACCAAATACAGGTAGAGTTATGTCAAAGACATGGGGACTCACAACAGAATTTTTAATCATGAAAGATTTGAAAGTAATGGACAGTAACCAGATCGAGCAGGAAGAGAGGATATGGATAAGATTTTCAACAGGTATAAGCAATTGGTCAAGTAGTCCCAAAATAAATACAGTCACCCAAAATTGGAAAATAAGGTTAAAAAAGGATGAATTCATCCTTTGGATGAAAAATATCAACAAGCACTCTCTCTTCTTTGATGGTGCATCAAAAAATAATCTAGGAAGGGCTGGTGTAGGGGTCATACTCCTGGATCTGGGTGGAACCAATCCCGTCACCTTTGAATGGGGATTAGGAAAAACCTCAAATAAATGGGTCAAGGCATATGGTCTACTGTTGGGCACCATGATTCTCAAAAAAAGGAACAATAAGAATCCAATAATCATGGGAGACTCAGTTATAATTATTCAAGTCATGATCAGCATGATAAATCCTCCAAATGTAGTAATGGGACAAATAATCAATCGAATCAAGCAAAATCTAGAAAATCTGGGCAATGTCTCCTTCAAACACATTTTGCGAGAAAATAATAGCCTTGTAGACCACTAGGCCAATCTGTCGGTAGCTTGATCTAAAGGGGAATCAAGAATTTAAAATGAAGTATCCTTCATTCCAATACCATATCCATCCCTGCTCCCCTCCCCTTCCACATTCACATCAAATCCTGATGGGGATTTTGACTAAAAAAATTAGAAAATAATAATCTAAGGAAACTGATCCATCTCAGATTTGGTATAATCATGGAATTCTCTGCAACCTAATTTTCAAGACTGACAGGAAATTCTAATCCCATGACTCAAACTTTCCCAAATCAGTCATCACCTCTCCATATATTAGCATCGACCTTGGCATGTTCCTTGTCTACGTCAATCAAATTCCCCTCGCCTCTTCCTACACCGATATAGTTATTGTGTTCTTTTTCAAGCTCGGCCAAACCCCTAACTCCTTGTTGTATGTTCCTCCCAACCTCCTATGCATTCAGCCTTATTCTTCTCTAATTCCTTTAGCTCTCCCTCCTCCCATCGCACTTCCTGTGCTTTCAGCTCCACTCACGGGAGACACAGTTATAATTATTCAAGTCATGATCAGCATGATAAATCCTCCAAATGCAGTAATGGGAAAAATAATCAATCGAATCAGGCAAAATATAGAAAATCTGGGCAATGTCTCCTTCAAACACATTTTGCGAGAAAATAACAGCCTTGCAGACCACCAGTCCAACTGATCCGGATTTATGCAGGAACGCAACAAAATAAACATATAAACATAAATACAGAGATGCAGCGGAAATAACACTTCATTTCATTAATATCAACGAACTGAATTTTGCTTACAGACATAATGGAAATAAAACTAGCTAGGGCGCTGGTAGCTATCTCTGAGAAGAGATGTGGCGGCTACAGGCCTCTGAACTGTGTTACAATGAGGCTCGAGGGCCTATTTATCATTTTGAAACAATGGGAAATCCTAAACAGCCAAAACCCTAACCCTAGGAGATGAAGCGCCAAAACTATGGGCCCCGTTTGGGTAAATTGGTGTTTCAACTTCCCAGGGGCGTAACTTTGGCATACGATCTCCGTTTGACGCGTACCATACCTCGTTAGAAAGATCTATCTGAGGACTACAAATTTGGAACGGGCAACATCAATCTATGGACCCATGTTGCCCTCCGTTTTCCCAAAAAACGTCGTTTAGGGCCTCAAAACAGCTCCGGAAGTTTAGGACCCGAAAAACTGCTAAAAATAGTAAACTGTGCCGAAACTGAAAAACTGAAATAGACAATGGTGGAGCCCCAAGTGGAATAGGCGGGTGACCACCAATATCCACCTGGATCATTCCTCCCCCTTAGGAAGCAATGGTCCCCATTGCGTTAAGTTCCTCCATGAGATGAGGAAATTTCTGCTGAACTTGGTCCCTGGTGAACCACTTTCCTTGGTGCAGGAGTTGGCCGGCTTTGACAACCCGATATAGTTGGATCTTCTGCTGGCGAGTGTTCTTGATTTGCATGTCCATGATGCAATCTGTGGTGGCCTGTTCCATGCAGTCTGGATTTAACTCGGTTGGTGTGAGTTGTTCTGCAATGTCCGAGGTGTCCAGTAGAGGTGGGAAGTAAGGACGAAGGCGATCCACATTGAAGACTGGGTGCAGACCAAGGAATGGTGGAATACTGAGCTCGAATGCATTGTTCCCTACAACCTTGGTGATGGTGTGCGGCCCGTATCGGAGCAGGCGAAGCTTGCGGTGGGGTCCAGTGAGGCGCTCCTTCTGCAAATGTAGCCATACTTTGTCACCCACCTGGAAGTTGTGTGGCACCCGGTGTTGATCATGGCGTTGCTTGTACTTGGCATTGGCTCTGTCCAATATATCATGAACATGTTGGCGGATGTGTTGAATGCGCTCGATGAAGCTACTGGCTTTGTCAACTTCAGACTGGACATGAGCTGAATTGGCCTGAGCAGCTGCAAATGGCATGGCTACGTCAATGGGGCATAGTGGCTGGAATCCCAAGCCCACCTAAAAGGGGCTATGGCCGATTGAACTGTGGAGAGCCCGATTATAACTATGTTGTACATAAGGGAGGCTCTCGTCCCATGTGCGTGGTTGCTTTGAATTGTACATGCGCAGAATGTGTACAATCATTCTATTGACGACCTCTGTCTGGCCATCTGTTTGGGGATGGAAAGCTGTGGACTTGGTGAGCTTGGTATCCAACATCGACCAGAGGCTGGACCAAAATGTGCTGAGGAACCTGCTATCCCGATCTGATATGATAGACTGTGGGATCCCAAAGTGCACCCACACTCGTTCAAGGAAGAGTTTAGCAGTGGCTTCTGCTGTGATATTCTTCTTGCAGGCCGCCATAATGGCCATCTTCGAGAATCTGTCGACGACCACAAAAACACAGTCATTTCCCTACTTAGTAGAAGGCAGGCCCGACATGTAATCCATGGAGATGGATTCCCAAGGTCGACTAGGGGTAGGTAGAGGCGTATATAGGCCTTGCTTCTTGATGGTCGGTTTGGCAATGGCACAAGCAGTGCAGGATCTGATGTGCTTCTCGACATCCTTTCGAAGGTTCGGCCAGTAGAAGTAACCTGCCCGAGTTGCTCTTTTGTTTCTCGACCCGAAATACTTGACGACTCGGCCTTAGTGTGCTTCCCATGTCATCTTCGCACGCTCGCTTGAAGGAACACAAGGTGTCCCCATGTGACATAAAAGTGCATCTTGGAGGTGAAAATTTGGAACTTGCGTACCCAGGGAGTGCCTTGTAGGGTTGGCCGGAGTGGATCACTCTTGTAGAAAGCGGTCAATCAGAAGTCTCGTGCCCACAAGCGTTGAGTACGGTGGTGAGCGCCACGATCGGTGGTGGACGGCCGATGCAACATGATTGGTGCTACCCTTCTTATACTTGATGTTCAGAAATGAAGCTGAGATACATGAGCCACTTCGTGCATGATCGTTGCGCTTCCCTTGTGTCTGTATGAGCTGAGAACTGTGAGTACAGCATGGATGATTGTTTCCTTCCCCAAAATGTAATGCTTCCATTGTCAACAAGCTTGCACAATGGAGTACATTTCTTTGTCATATGTGGGGTACTTGCGAGCTGTGTCAGACAATGTCTCACTGTGAAATGCCACTGGATGTCCCTGTTGAGTAAGAACTGCCCCAATAGCATAGTCAGAGGCATCTGTCTCGATCTCAAATGGCTGTTGCAAGTCTGGTAAAGTGAGCACTGGGGCAGAACAGAGGCGGTTTTTCAGTTCTGTGAAAGCCTTCTGTTGAGGTTCCGACCAAAAAATTTTTGCTCTCGCTCCTCCCTTGGTGACTTGACTCAAGGGCCAAGTGATATGAGAGAATCCCAACACGAACCTCCGATAGAAATTAGCAAGACCCGGAAAGCTGCGAAGCTCTGTTATAGTGGTTGGGGCTGGCCAATCCCGAATGACTTGGATCTTGGCTGGATCCACATGCACCCCCCTTTCATCAATAATGTATCCCAGATATTGAACCTGGGTCATGCCAAAAGTGCACTTCTCCAAATTGGCACACAACTTGTGTTGCCGCGGTGTTTGGAGGACTTGTCGGATGTGGTGAAGGTGCTCTTCCCAAGTCTGGCTGAAGATCAGAATATCATCCAAGTACACCACTACAAATGAGTTGGTGAATGGCCGCAAGATGTCATCCATCATCCTCATGAAGGTGGCGGGAGCATTCATCAACCCAAAAGGCATGACCAGCCATTCGAAAAGGCCTTCCTTGGCTTTGAAGGCCGTCTTCCACACATCGGAGGGTTCAATTGGTACCTGGTGATACCCAGACTTTAGGTCAATCTTGCTGAAATATTTTGCACCTTTGAGTTGATCCAGAAGGTCATCAATCCATGGGATTGGGTACCTATTCCGGACAGTGATCTTGTTCAGTGCCCGATAGTCAATACAGAGTCTCCACGTCCCATCCTTCTTTTGTACCAACATGATCGGGCTCCCACAGGGCGATGAACTTGGTCTGATGTGACCTTTCTGCAACAGCTCCTGAATCTGCCTCTTGATTTCATCATTCTCCAAAACAGAGCGCCGATAGATCGGTCCATTAGGTAGCGGCGCACCGGGGGTCAGATCAATCGGGTGCTTGACCTGACAGTGCAGAGGAACCCCTGTGGGTGAGGTGAATATGTCCCCGTGCTCCTCCACAACCTTATCCATTTGTTGTTGTTGTGCAGAGGAGCCCTGTCTGGAGGTCGTGGCCACAGTCTTCTTCTTGCCCTGGGGGCGGATCATCAAGAAAACGAATTTCCTGGTTTGGGAAATGAGCTTACTGCATTGTTTTGCAGTAACCAAAGAGATAGCAGCAGGAGGTGGTACCTCTGGTATCCTGTACAACTTATTTCCCAAAGTAACAATAACAGCACGAGGCCAAGACTAATACACAACATGATGATTCCACAAGTATGGTTGTCCTAATAATACATCAGAAACATCAATAGGAGCAACGTCACATAATACCTCATCCGTGAAGGGCTTGATGCTATAGGGAAGGCGGCACTGCTGGCTGACGCGGAGATCTCGTCCTTGGTGAAGCCACCCGATGGTGTATGGATGTGGGTGAGCTGTGGTCGGTAAGCCCAACCGCTTCACGGCGTCTGCTGAAATGAGGTTCTTTTGGCTCCCATTGTCGACAATGAACTGTACAGGGGAGCCCTTTACCCACATCTGGGAGTGGAAGAGACGTTCCTCCTCCTCTCGATCTTCCGGTTCCTCCTTCTGGACCTTTGTAGTGGCAACAGTGGCGTTGGGCTCCGCATCAATAATCTGTTTCCCTTTTTCATTCCCCTTTTCAGGTTCTGATTCGGAGTCGGAGCATGCATCTGACTCAGAAGCCCTCATCTCGGCCACTAGCGACTGCTAGGCCCGACACTCACTTGTGTTGTGAGTGGAGCTCTTATGGAACTCACACCACTTTCCCGTGTCCTTCTTTGGCTTTGCGGTGCTGTTCTTTTCTTGTGGCTTTGATGAGTTGTCTTTAGCCGCCATGCCTTGGCTTGGTCCTTTGTTCTGCGGTTTGGAAGCACCTTTCCCTTGCTTTTGATTCGCAGATCCAAAGTCTCGCTTCTTCTGCTTGAATTTCTGCTCAATCTTGGCATCATACCGGTATGCCGTACCAAGCGAGGAGATGTCGAGGAACTCCATTTCCTCCTGAATGTATCTGTGCAGACAACTGCGATACTTTAGCACCAAATGTTTCTCTGAATCTTTGATACCCAACTTTGTGCGCAGTGTATGGAACAGATTCGTCAGCTCGTGCACATCTTGATCCCTTTGTTGTCGCAGCGTGGTCCATTGTATGTACTTGTCCTCATAGCTCCCCACGGGATAGTACTGTTCCTTGACGGCGTCTCGAAAAGAATTCCAAGTTGGTACAGCCGAGAACAGAGAGGGTTCTGTCTGGTCCTTGTTCTCACAGTAGGTTTCCCACCAGTCCTTAACATGGGGGGTAGCTTTGAGGAGTGCAAAATAATCTTCTCCCGGTCTGAAAAGTCATGAACAGAGAAATATCCTTCTAATAGATTCAACCATCTATCTACGGCATCTGCGTCTATTTGACCCTCAAATATGGGAATGTCAAAATTTACTTGTACCTTAAAAGGATTCGTGCCTCCAGAGTGGCTGCTGGATGCAGATGCGCCGCCGGTGGGTAGCCGTTGAAGGATCTGAGCAAATTTATCCATCATCGCGTTCCTTTGTTTTTCGAGGGCCTCCTCGAGCAATATTTTGATAGGATCTCCTGCTCCCTCATCTTTCTTTTCGTCCCCCATGGGCGTCCGTCGAGGTTTGCGAGGCTGATCTTGCAAAGGTTCCACCAGATCGAGCCCTAGCTTCTTATACCCCGACCTCGTTGGGGACATGCAAAGAAGGATCGAGAAAAAGCAGACCGCTCTGATACCACTGATCCGGATTTATGCAGGAACGCAACAGAATAAACATATAACCATAAATACAGAGATGCAGCGGAAATAACACTTTATTTCATTAATATCAAAGAACTGAAATTTGCTTACAGACAGAATGGAAATAAAACTAGCTAGGGCGCTGGTAGCTATCTCTGAGAAGAGATGTGGCGGCTACAGGCCTCTGAACTGTGTTACAATGAGGCTAGAGGGCCTATTTATCATTTAGAAACAATGGGAAATCCTAAACAGCCAAAACCCTAACCCTAGGAGATGAAGCGCCAAAACTATGGGCCCCGTTTGGGTAAATTGGTGTTTCAACTTCCCAGGGGCGTAACTTTGGCATACGATCTCCGTTTGACATGTACCATACCTCGTTAGAAAGATCTATCCGAGGACTACAAATTTGGAACCCGAAAAACTGCTAAAAATAGTAAACTGTGCCGAAACTGAAAAACTGAAATAGACAATGGTGGAGCCCCAAGTGGAATAGGTGGGTGACCACCAATATCCACCTGGATCACCAACCTGGTGGTAGCTTGATCTGAAGGGGAATCAAGAATTTAAAATGAAGTGTCCTTCATTCCAATACCATAGCCATCCATGTTCCCCTCCCCTTCCACAGTCACATCAAATCCTGATGGGGATTTTGACTAAAACAATTAGAAAATAATAGTTTAAGGAAACTAATCCATCTTAGATTTGGTATAATCGTAGAATTATTTGCAACCTGATTTTCAATATTGACAAGAAATTCTAGTCCCATGACTCAAACTTGCCTGAATCATTCATCACCTCTCCATATACTGGCATCGATCTTGGCATGTTCTTTGTCTGCTTCGATCAAATTCCCCTCACCTCTGCCTACACTGATATAGTTATTGTGTTCTTTGTCAAGCTCGTCTGAACCCCTAACACCTTGTTGTATGTTCCTCCCAACCTCCTACGCATTCAGCCTTATTCTTCTGTAATTCCTTTAGCTCTCCCTCCTCCCATCGCACTTCCTGTGCTTTCAACTCCATCGATTCCCCTTTGCCTAACGTTCCTAGACTCACCACCCTCCATCAACTTCATTTCATTATGTTGGCATCGAGCTATACTTTCCTTATCTTCCTCTCTGTTAAGCAGTTCGAGCTCCTCTTATTCTTTGCGCAGCTCAGCAGATCACTTATCACAGTCTCCCACTCTTTCATCATAGTGCACTTGGAAGATCAAGCAGTTATCATTAGGCAGTGCGCGCTCCTCCAAATATTTTCACATCTCAGAATATCTCTTATCAAAGTCTCTCATTCATTCAAAAAAGTGCACTTGGAAGATCAAGCAGCTCTCACTACTTCCAAATCACAAGGGAAGCATCTCTCTATCTCTCTCCATAAGAAGATTGAACAGAAGTCTCCCCAACAAGCAGCAATGGACCTGAATCCACTAGAAAGAGCCTCACAAAATGAGAAATTCACCACATGCAGAGCTAATAAGTTGATGATAGACAAACTAAGGGAGACAGTTTAATATTTGAAGTTCCAAGTAAATTCTGAGAATTTGTCATTGAAGAGGAAGCTTGAGGGCCATAAGGAAGAAATAGCTGCCCTTAAAAACAAATTCACTCATTTGGAAGAGACAATCTGTTATCTTAGGAGCATCACCCTGAACCAGGAGGGGGAAAACTCAAACTACCAAGGAAGAAAAAAAATATCACAGCAAGAACCATTAGTCAACAACAACTAGAAGATCTCAGAATAAAGTTAAGGACTTCCCCTCACCATATAATATATTTTTCCATTATGTTATGTAAATGTGCTTCTCTATTTTCTTATTTTGTAAGGCAATATGAAAAAAATGTAGTAGGAAATCTGAGCAATTTTGGAAACAAGGCATTAGGTAACTAGGACTGCACTCCCACTCTTACCTCCAATAGCCTACTTTTCTTTAAGCCCTTCATGTAATGTGAGCTTTCTCCTTTTCCTTTTTTGTAATAAATATCTCAATAACAGACTTCGTAGAAAAAAAAACATCTTCAAGAATATCTTTTTACTGATACAAAACACCATTAATATCACCTTCAAAAATTTCTTATTACTGAACAAATCATGCACCTACAACACCAACACCAACCATTAATGAAATTCTTTGCATATTTAAACACACCTTTCAGATACCCATATTGTTCTTTGATTCACCTCTATTGCATAAACATATTCTATGTGTCATGTTGCACCAACAACTTCTAATCCACACACTCTACTCTGCCACCACACCAAAATATGCTACTAGAATTATGTTTATAAAGAATTCTAGACTCATATTTTTGGAATTGAATTTTAGTTATATTTCTTTTAAAACTTTGCATGTACCTTTAATTTTTTCCTTTTTCCTCTTAATTCTAGTCTTCTGGACCTATTCACCTATTTCTCAAACTTTAACCATCCTTTTATACAAGTTAAACTGAATTTATTTGCTTATTTTAGCTAATGTGGTTTTTTAACAGGTTTTAGTAGTGCTTATTTTAATTTTGTCTACAGTTAACTTTGGCTTAACTAATAAATCTATTTCAAAGCTAATAGTTCTGCCAATTTTATCCTTTAGCACCTTTTATTAGCTCCTTTTACTACTTTATTCCCATAGGACTGGGCCTCTGCGACCACTGCCTTAGAATTTTAAGTGCTAATTCTGTGTGGGCCAAATCTCTTTGTTAACATCTCTGCACCATTGGTCCCATTTCTATGCAAAACAACTAAGAGTTAGCACTTAGCCACTCTAAGATATTTTTAGGCTCTTTATAAGCTTCGTGCCCAAGGTTCTCTTATTGCTACATGGAACCCTATGTGGTTTCTTAGCCTGCAGCTCTCTCTATCCCAGATATTTCATTTATGTGCCCCTTTATTCATCCACCGAGGTCATGTTGTCGGGTCAATGTGTCTTGTGGGGACCACCTCGATACCTTTTTAATTGGTTTACATTGTCGTGTTGTTTTTCCTCCATGTGTTGGTACTCATTGCCCAACGATTTCACTATGTGCACCACTAAAAAACCACTATGATCTTCCTTACAGGATTATTTGTCATGTGGGGTCAACCATAAAAACCAAGAGCCAATGGAAAATCTCTCTGGGCTAAGTTAGTTCCTCGTCATCCCGATGCCCATTCATCCTGCTAATTATTTATTGTGTTATTCCAAAACCTTACAGGCTCTTGCTAGAATGATGACATCATGCTAACATCACACCTACCACATGTCATCCTATGAGTGGTGACACGTATCACTCAAATATGGGCCATTCGGGTGCCCAAAAACACTAAAAATTACTTCCATGTGTCCTACTCTGATTTTCCTATGTTGACGTCATCATCCTCTGTCATCTAATCCAATCACGTGTTTTTTCCTATCCTGCTGGAGGAGAGATAAAATTTCTCCAAAATTTTGGTTTTGCGAAAATTTTCCTTTAAAAAATGTTTAAAGACAAAAACCATCGGATTCAAGAATTGTCCTCAACTCCACTTTTGTGTGGTTTCGGTTTTTAGAGGGGTTACCCTGGGGTCATTCTCTATTGTTAATCTACATGATCAACAGTGTGGGAAACCACCTACCATCAACACCAAGACCTCCATATATGGTGCTATCAGAATGCTGCCATGTGGCCCGACACCAAGCCCTTGTATTCTTTTGTTGGGTCGGTAATTTTCTACTATGAATCTTTTTTAAACCAAAAGAATATCATTTTCCAGTCAGCTCCACCTGCTCTTTTCACTCTTGGTGTTTTAGTTCTTGCTCCATATTTGAATCCTCAGTGTGCACCCGTCGGTGTACCCCTGTCAGCATAGCGTCATCCTGCTCCACCTCTGGCCAATGAAAATTCTTCTCACTGCTAGTGTGTCCACCACATCTACCTGGTGCTCTTGCTTAGAGGCTCTGCCAACCTTGCCATCAGGTTTGGCCCTTAGGCCAACTTTGGCTATGTGCTAAAGGCTCACCCAAAAAACTCTTAACTCTGCTAACTTTGACTGATGTTATATTTCACACCAGAAGGCCATTTTCATACATCCACATACCACTAGAAATCTCTTTTAGAGCTATATCCATCTAAGTAGGTGTCATCTACATCTAATATATTCTGCTACTCTAGAACTAGCTCCAAATTCTTTGCACCATTCTACTGCCATGTTTACTCTTAAGTCTTCTTCTTGAGACCTTATTTGATATGTGTGCCACCTATTGAAATCAATGACCACTTTGTTTTCATCACCCTATTGCTACCATCACCCTATTTCCATCCATGACAACATATTTCAACAATCTCCCCCTTTGGCATTGATGGCAACACCAAGATCAAACAAAACATCCTTAGAAAATATGATTGATCCCCTTGATATGTACTTCTCTCTTTTGCTTTTGTTTCTTTTGTTGTGATGTTATTGATTCTACTTGCTATTGTTTTGGTTGAGTTATTAACACCTTTTATTTTACATTTTTCTTTATCATTATTATCTCTCCCCCTTTATTTTGTTTGATCACCATGTATCTCTCCTCCTTTCACATCAATGGAAAAGATACTAACATGTTCCCCAGTCAACAATCGCCCTCTATCTATTGATCCTCTGGACCTTTCAATTTCTTCTTCTTGTGTTGAAAACCTTAGGTACCTCTAATATGATCCAAGAATCTTCCTCTTTGTCCTATGAAGAAGATTTACTTGAAGGGAAAAGAATATTTACTCCCAATCTCTCCCTCATGTAGGAAAGAGGGATCTCTTCCTGAAAAAACACATACTTGTGCAACTGATTCATGAGAAAATGATTCATGTTGGTCTGAGTCTCAGCTAGGATTACATTCATAATAGTGCCTACCTAGACACATACACTTGAACTTTACCAACAATAACAACATTTCCTATTCATGACACCACTAATTTTCAACTGCTGAAAAACAAGTACAACACTTATAAGTGCTTACTTGACAAACATAGATGGAATCTCATCAATGCATGCCTAAACAACTCATTTTTATTTCACTTGGAAGGCTTATACTGAAAAAAAAATCACCATGATACATTTGACTCATCAAGAACGAGTTATCTAAATCAAGGTTCATTTACCAAAACTTTGACTTACAATCTCATATTGACAACATGAACACCATTATATAATAAAGAGTCTAATGATTGTAAATACCAATTGAAAGTACCTTTGATACTGACTGTTGAACTAATGAAAATTTCTTAATTGATTCCACTGATAGAAATGCTTGAGAATTTGATATAGTGATCTCATTCTATGATCATGTTTCTTTCACCATAAATCTGATGCTTGATATTAATTAGAACATCATCACAACATTCAATCCATTTATCATATCAGCAACTCAAGATAACATGCAGAAAAACCATTAGGCTTTGTCATGTAACACACAATTGATACCATTTAATTATACCAATTGCCAATGCATAATTTGATACTCAAATCTTGGCTTGATTATTACTCCCTTTGTGGCCATGCTTCCTCTTTGTATTAGGAATGATCCAGATTTATGCAGGAACACAACAGAATAAACATATAACCATAAATACAGAGATGTAGCAGAAATAACACTTCATTTCATTAATATCAAAGAACTGAAATTTGCTTACAGACAGAATGGAAATAAAACTAGCTAGGGCTACTAGTAGCCATTCCCGAGAAGAGATGTGGCAGGTACAGGCCTCTGAACTGAGTTAAAATGAGGCTCGAGTGCCTATTTATTATTTAGAAACAATGGGAAATCCTAAACAGCCAAAACCCTAACCCTAGGAGATGAAGCGCCAAAACTATGGGCCCTGTTTGGGTAAATTGGTGTTTCAACTTCCTAGGGACGTAACTTTGGCATACGATCTTTGTTTGACGCGTACCATACCTCGTTATAAATATCTATCAGAGGACTACAAATTTTGAGTGAGCAACATCGGTCCATGGACCCATGTTTCTCCCCATTTTCCCAAAAAACGTCGTTTAGGGCGTCAAAACGGCTTCGGAAGTTCAGGACCTGAAAAACTGCTAAAAATAGTAAGTTGTGCCGAAACTGAAAAAATAAAAGAGACAATGGTGGGGCCCCAAGTGGAATAGACAGGTGACCACCAATGCCCACTTGGATAATTCCTCCCCCCTTAGGAAGAAATGGTCCCCATTGCGTTAAGTTCCTCCATGAGATGAGGAAATTTCTGCTGAACTTGGTCCCTGGTGAACCACTTTCCTTGGTGCAAGAGTTGGCCAACTTTGACAACCCGATATAGTTGGATCTTCTGTTGGTGAGTTTTCTTGATTTGCATGTCCATGATACAATCTATGGTGGCCTGTTCCATGCAGTCTGGGTTTAACTCTGTTGGTGTGAGTTTTTCTCCAATGTCAAAGGTGTCCAGTAGAGGTGGGGAGTAAGGACGAAAGCAATCCACATTGAAGATTGGGTGCAGACCAAGGAATGGTGGAATACTGAGCTTGAAGGAATTATTCCCTATAGCCTTGGTGATGGTGTACAGCCCGTATCGGAGCAGACAAAGCTTGCGGTGGGGTCCAGTGAGGCGCTCCTTCTGCAAATGTAGCCATACTTTGTAGCCATACTTTGATCATGGCGTTGCTTGTACTTGGCATTGGCTCTGTCCAATATATCATGAACCTGTTGGAGAATGTGTTGAATGCGCTCGATGAAGCTATTTGCTTTGTCAACTTCAGACTGGACATGAGCCGAAACGGCCTGAGTAGCCGCAAATGGCATGGCTACGTCAATGGGACATAGTGGCTGGAATCCCAAGACCAATTGAAAGGGGCTATGGCCAATTGAACTGTAGAGAGCCCGGTTATAACTATGTTGTACATAAGGGAGGCTCTCGTCCCATGTTCGTGGATGCTTTGAATTGTACATGCGCAGAATGTGTACAATCATTCTGTTGACGACCTTTGTCTGGCCATCTGTTTGGGGATGGAAAGTTGTGGACTTGGTGAGCTTGGTGTCCAACATTGACCAGAGGCTGGACCAAAATGTGCTGTGGAACCTGCTATCCCAATCTAATATGATAGACTGTGGGATCCCAAAGTGCACCCACACTCGTTCAAAGAAGAGAATAGTAGTGGCTTCTGCTGTGATATTCTTCTTGCAGGCCGCCATAATGGCCATCTTCGAGAATCTTTCCACAACCATGAAAACACAGTCATTTCCATGCTTAGTAGAAGGCAGGCCTGACATGTAATCCATGGAAATGGATTCCCAAGGTCGACTAGGGGTAGGTAGTAGAGTATATAGGCCTTTCTTCTTGATGGTAGGTTTGGCAATGGCACAAGCAGTGCAGGATCTGATGTGCTTCCCGACATCCTTTTGAAGGTTCGGCCAATAGAAATACTTCTGCAGTACTGCTAATGTTTTCTCGACCCCGAAATTCCCAACGACTCGACTATAGTGTGCTTCCCATATCATCTTGGCACACTCGCTTGAAGGAACACAAAGGTGTCCTAGGTGACATAAAAGTGCATCTTGGAGGTGAAAATTTGGAACTTGCGTACCCCCCAAGAGTGCCTTGTAAGTGTGGCCAAATTCTAGGTCACTCTCATAGAGAAGCGGCCAATCAGAAGTCTCGTGCCCACAAGAGTTGAGCACAGTGGTGAGCGCCACGATCGGTGGTCGGCTGAGGCAGTCTGCAACATGATTGGTGCTACCCTTCTTGTACTTGATGTTCAAATGAAACTGTTGCAGATATGTGGACCACTTCTGATGGCGATCATTTTGTAACTTCCCTTGTGTCTGTATGAACTGCAGGGGACCGGTGGTGCATTGTGGATGATTGTTTCCTTCCCCAAAATGTAATGCTTCCATTGTGAGCAATCCTGCACAATGGAATACATTTCTTTGTCATAAGTGGGATACTTTGCGATACTTGCGAATTGTATCAAACAATGTCTCACTATGATATGCTGTGGATGTCTTTTGTTGAGTAAGAGCGCCCCAATAGCATAATCGAGAGGCATACGTGCGATCTCAAATGGTTGTTGCAAGTACGGTAATGTGAGCAGCTGGGAGTAGAACGAGGCGATTTTCAATTCTTTGAGCATTGAAACATGCAGTTGAGGTTCCGACCAAAATAACTTTACTCTCGCTCCTCCCTTGGTGACTTGACTCAAGGGCCAAGTGATATGAGAGAATCCCAACACGAACCTATGGTATAAATTAGCAAGACCCAGAAAGCTATGAAGCTCTGTTATAGTGGTTGGGGCTGGCAAATTTCGAATGACTTGGATCCTGGTTGGATCCACATGCACCCCCTTTCATCAATAATGTATCCCAGATATTGAACCTGGGTCATGCCAAAAGTGCACTTCTCCAAACTGGCACACAACTTGTGTTGCCACAGTGTTTGGAGGACTTGTTGGATGTGGTGGAGGTGCTCTTCCCAAGTCTGGCTGAAGATCAGAATGTCATCCAAGTACACCACTACAAATGAGTTGGTGAATGGCCGCAAGATGTTGTCCATCAACCTCATGAAGGTTTTGGGAGCATTCGTCAACCCGAAAGGCATGACCAACCATTTGAAAAGGCCTTCCTTGGCTTTGAAGGAAGTCTTCCACACATCGGAGGGTTCAATTGGTACCTGGTGATACCCAGACTTCAAGTCGATCTTGCTGAAATATTTCGCCCCTTTGAGTTGGTCCAGAAGGTCATCAATCCGTGGGATCGAGTACCTATTCTGGACAATGATCTTGTTCAGCGCTCGATAGTCAATACAAAGTCTCCACGTCCCATCCTTCTTCTGTACCAACACGATCATGCTCCCACAAGGCGATGAACTTGGTCTGATGTGACCTTTCTGCAACAGCTCCTAAATCTGACTCTTGATTTCATCATTTTCCAGAACAGAGCGCTGATAGATCGGTCCATTAGGTAGTGGCGCACCTGGGGTCAGATCAATCGGGTGCTTGACCTGACAGTGCAGAGGAACCCCTGTGGGTGAGGTGAATATGTCCCCGTACTCCTCCACAACCTTATCCATTTGTTTTTGTTGTGCAGAGGAGCCCTGTCTGGAGGTCGTGGCCACAGTCTTCTTCTTGCCCTGGGGGCGGATCATCAGGAAAACGAATTTCCTGGTTTGGGAAATGAGCTTACTACATTGTTTTGCGGTAACCAAAGAGATAGTCGTAGGAGGTGGTACCTCTGGTATCCTGTACAACTTATTTCCCAAAGTAATAATAACAGCACGAGGTCGAGACTCATACACAGCATGACGCTTCCACAAGTATGGTTGTCCTAATAATACATCAGAAACATCAATAGGAGCAACATCACATAATACCTCATCCGTGAAGGGCTTGGTGCTATAGGGAAGGCGGCACTGCTAACTGACGCGGAGATCTCGTCCTTGGTGAAGCCACCCGATGGTGTATGGATGTGGGTGAGCTGTGGTCGGCAAGCCCAACCGCTTCACGGCGTCTGCTGAAATGAGGTTCTTTTGGCTCCCATTGTCGACAATGAACTGTACCGGGGAGCCCTTTACCCACATCTAGGAGTGGAAGAGACGTTCCTCCTCCTCTGGATCTTCCGGTTCCTCCTTTTGGATCTTTGCAGTGGCAACAGTGGCGTTGGGCTCCGCATCAATAATGTGTTTCCCTTTTTCATTCGCCTTTTCAGGTTCTGATTCGGAGTCAGAGCATGCATCTGACTCAGAAGCCCTCATCTCGGCCACTAGCGACTGCTTGGCCCGACACTCACTTGTGTTGTGAGTGGAGCTCTTATGGAACTCACACCACTTTCCTATGTCCTTCTTTGGCTTTACGGTGTTGTTCTTTTCTTGTGGCTTTGACGGGTTGTCTTTAGCCGCCATGCCTTGGCTCTGTCCTTTGTTCTGCGGTTTGGAAGCACCTTTCCCTTGCTTTTGATTCGCAAATCCAAAGTCTCGCTTCTTCTGTTTGAATTTCTGCTCAATCTTGGCAGCATACCGGTATGCCGTACCAAGCGAGGAGATGTCGAGAAACTCCATTTCCTCCTGAATGTATCTGTGCAGACAGCTGCGATACTTTAGCACCAAATGTTTCTCTGAATCTTTGATACCCAACTTTGTGCGCAGGGTATGGAACAGATTCGTCAGCTCATGCACGTCTTGATCCCTTTGTTGTCGCAGTGTGGTCCATTGTATGTACTTGTCCTCATAGCTCACGGGATAGTATTGTTCCTTGATGGCATCTGGAAATAATTCCAGTGGATCTCCTTTAAGGCTTGAAGGATGTTTGTCTGCGTCTTTTCTCTGGTGGTTTCCCATAGTCATCCAGCCATGGAAGACATCTTTGAGAGCAAACAATCTTTCTTTGTGGAGTTTCATGTGAGCAGAAATATCCTTCTAATAGATTCAACCATCTATCTACGGCATCTGCATCTATTTGACCCTCAAATATGGGAATGTCAAAATTTACTTGTACCTTAAAAGGAGTTGCACCTCCAGAGTGGCTGTTGGATGCAAATGCGCTGTCGGTGGGCAGCCGTTGAAGGATCTGGGCAAAGTTATCCATCATCGCGTTCCTTTGTTTTTCGAGGCCTCCTTGAGCAATATTTTGATAGGATCTCCTGCACCCTCATCTTTCTTTTCATCCCCCATTGGCATCCATCGGGGTTTACGAGGCTGATCTTGCAAAGGTTCCACCAGATCGAGCCCTTGTTGAAGATTGCAACAAGAAACAGTGAAGGAGGCATCCTGAAACATCTTTCCTAATCCTAGTTGGAAAGTGATCACCTAAACTAGGTGGGGGAGCCACACAGGTGATTTTGTCGCAAAGTCTATTTTTAGACTATGTCTATTTTTAGACATGTCGATCATATTCTATGAGTTGCGGGATGCTATTTGTGGATGGTTGGTCAAGTTGGAAAAATAGATGGATTTCTATTTTTAGACATACTGGGCGGAGTCTATTTTTAGACTGCTAGTCTAAAAATAGATCAGTCGAATATTATTAGCTCTTAATAATATTTGGACTATAAACATTATCTTATCCTCTTGGAGCACTTCAGTTCGAGCTACGGATGTGGCACATGCAGCTGACAGAAGGAATTACACTATTCCTAGGGGTTAGTTGAGTTATTGCATGGTTGACTTCAGTTAGAACTCATGTGGCAGAGTTTGGTGGAGTTGATGAGACAGTTGATGGAGTTGTGTTCGGTTTAACTTAGTTGAACTAGTTGTATTTAGTCTAACTGATAAATACACTAGTGATGAGTGGTGTGAATTAATTATTAATTAATTCATTAATTATTAACTCATAAATCAACTAAAGAATACATCAGTTAACTGCAGTGCATGGACAGTTCAGTGGAGACCAGTGTTAGAGGTGGGTGAAAGGGTGAGTCTACTATCAGTTGTGACTATAGCTGTGCATGAGATTTGCACACACATTGATTAAGATTTCCAATGAGGATTGCGCAGTACAAGCCAAGGGGATTCGAACTTGGATCTCACAATTAACCATCTTGGATTGCGCAGTAGAGGCAGGCTAACAGGTGGAGGAGATTTGAACTTGTGACTTGTTCATATCTGAGCTTGTTTAGTGTGTAACAATGTTAAATAGTGTCAGAGTTTAGAGAGTTTGTACTATGTATTGTTACATGTTATCTATCATTATAATATACAGATAGTTGGGGGTTTTCAGCTGTAAGTTTTCCCCATTACATATTGTGTTATATGTGTGCTTGATTATGTTTTAATGTGCGCATGCAACTTCTTCTATTTCCGCAAATTGATGATCAATTGTAGAAGAGGTTATGTATTATGCATGAAGCTCAATTAGTGTGTAATCAGGATAATCTCGGTGAATAATTCAGCTATTATTCAAATTTCTACATCCCTAACTCCTTATACCCCAACCTCGTTGGGGACATGCAAAGAAGGATCGAGAAAAAGCAGACCGCTATGATACCACTGATCTGGATTTATGCAGGAACACAAAAAAATAAATATATAGCCATAAATACAGCAATGCAGTGGAAATAAAACTTCATTTCATTAATATCAAAGAACTGAAATTTTCTTACAGACAAAATGGAAATAAAACTAGCTAGGGCACTGGTAGCTATCTCTGAGAAGAGATGTGGCGGCTACAGGCCTCTGAACTGAGTTGCAATAAGGCTCGAGGGCCTATTTATTATTTAGAAACAATGGGAAATCCTAAACAGCCAAAACCCTAACCCTAGGAGATGAAGCGCCAAAACCATGGGCCCCGTTTGGGTAAATTGGTGTTTCAACTTCGCGGGGATGTAACTTTGGCATACAATCTTCGTTTGATGCGTACCATACCTCGTTAGAAATATCTATCCGAGGACTACAAATTTTGAGTGAGAAAAATTGGTCCATGGACCCATGTTGCTCCCCGTTTTCCCAAAAAAAGTCGTTTAGGGCCTCAAAACAGCTCTGGAAGTTCAGGACCCGAAAAACTGCTAAAAATAGTAAGTTGTGCCGAAACTGAAAAACTGAAAGAGACAATGGTGGGGCCCTAAGTGGAATAGGCGGGTGACCACCAATACCCACTTGGATCAAGGAATCTGCAAAAAATATTTGCATTAGCAGTAAATAGATCATCACTATCTATCTATATGATTTTAAAACAACATTCAATACTTATCCTTCAAATGCACTCATTAGCATGCTCCTTTTTTCTCCCTGCATCTAACCTTTCTAGCTTCCCTTGAAGCCAATATATTATTTTCAATGGATAGGAACAAGATATCTACTCCCCCTGAGTATATTATCTTCCTTTTCTTTTGTACATGGATATGACTTGATTTCTTACGTTGGTTTGCCTGACTAGGTGACTATCTACCATTTTCTTAGCATACAAACCATTTATCATTCTTCTTGTTAGCACCAATTAAATCCAATTTGTAATTTACCTCTTTCTCTTCTTTATCACTGCATGTGTCTCCTTCATTCCTATCACTAAAATGAAGATCCAACATATTTATTGCTCCTCTTTTTTTATTTGAGTCTACGTCTATTATAGGTTATATAAGAGAGCTTAACTGTAGGAATTTCATAGTCTTATATATTAAACCTATGATGATTATCTTCAAAATAAAACATTTTTATGTGTTTCCTCCATGCACCATTTTATATTCCTTTCTTCTAAGTATTTAAATCGCTCATGCGCAATTATCTTTGCTTACTTTTCTCATGATTAATGCCTCTATTTGTAGCATTCTGAAATGAGGATTTATTTCCCAATCTGCATGTGGCTGCTTTATACCCAAACTTCCTGCATCTGCAGCATTCAACATTATTCAAGAAGGGGGAAAATGAATTATACTTCTTACCAAAGCTTCTACCTATCCAATTTATTGGACTTAAATTCACTTTCTTGCTACTCTTGGGCCACTGAAAATATTTTCTTTGAGGGAGAACGGCTCTCTGTGCTTGTATGTTAAAATTTCTCTTAACAAGTCATGGTTGTGGCTATAATGGATCATTCCACCTATGTTTTTTCTCCTTTTTTTTCCTCTATGGAAACTTTAAGGAAAATTTCCCCGCGTTATTACAACAAAAACATATAAGGGGTTGCATACCTTTTATTTTATTTATGGAAGAATTTTGGTCTTCTTGTGGTTGTGTTGGCTTCTCTGCTACAATAGTATAATTAGGTATATCTTTAACAAGGTTGGTGGGTCCCTTCAATGATGTTGCTGAGTAAGTTTCACCTTTTTATATTGTCTTGTCCTGAGGGGAAAAATGGTTGGTCTCGATATCCTTCAATGCTTAATAATTCTTTGAATGCTTCTGAAGGTTCAACAACTACTTTTTTAATTTTGTATTCTCCATTTCTAGCTTCAGATTGATGGCTCTAATATTATTTATTTCTACAAAGGATAATATGAGCTACCTCTTCAAATAAATATTTTCTTCAAGATCTTCCAAATCAGGCCAGAGGAGAATGAGATCAACATAGTATCATTTTCACTCGCATCTTGTTCAATAGATTTTTCCCTTGATGATTGTAGGGATTCTTCTTCTTCACAAAAGGTGGACCCATTGTCTTCTTGACCAATGTCCAGATATAATATCGCTATTAAGGTATATCTATCTTCACTACAACTTGATGAGAAACTCTAACTTTAACCAGTACTTGCAAGTGAGTAGTTTGAAGATAAATGACCTATTGTGTGATAGTAACAAAAAAATAATAACTTACTTGAAAATTGCATCTTCTATGGGTGTTTATAATCGAATTTGCCTATTGATATAGAAGAGTCATCTCTGATTCATGACCTTCAATTCTCTTTGAATCTTTGACTACTTCATCCTCTATGGAAAGCCTCTTGACATCACATGCAACTTACATGTCCACTTTATAGATGGAATGAAAATTTTCCCATATCTCCTTGGAAGTTTTAAAATGGATTACCTTTTCAATATCTAACTTAGACAAACCTCTCGTGATTTCCTTCTTTGCTTACTTATCAAACTTATCATTTATTACTCCACACTCCACAGATAGCCATACATCCAAATGAAGAGCTTGCAAGTAGATTCTCATCCTTACCTTACAAGTTGTATAATTTTAGCCATTAAAAAATGGAACTCCATCTAAGGTAATCTAGTCATCGTTATCCATGATCCCTAATTTTCCTTCTAGCTGTTAAAATGATCCTCAAGGATGCTAGCTCTGATACCAATTGTTAGAAACAATGGAAACCAAGACATTATTGAGAAGGGGGGTGAATCACTAGTGTGTCCAAATTATAAAATTCTTTAGAAATTACACTTTTCAATCATTTTAATAATTATTCATTGCTCAACAACACAACTCAATCATGTATAACAAAACATCACAAAGATCAAGCACATGAGAAACATATACACAAGCCACCAATATTGTTTTTATTATAAGCTTCAACCTGATTACATCAATTCCTCGCAAGCTACTACAAAGTAGGTTTATTAGCTACTAATGAAAGGAACTTCTATCCCTTCTCATTTATCAGCTACCACTGAAAGGGAATGCTTCCCCTATTTGTTTGATATCACCCACAAAAAGGGACTCTTTCCCCTAATCATTTATCAGTATCTGCTAAAAGGGAAGCTTTCCCCTGCTCATTTACTAGCACCCACTAGAAGGAGCTACTACCCCTGATCTACAAGCTACCACTTGCTAGCCCTATTGATCCATATTTCATCCATTTTCAAACTTGGATCAATAGGTATTCTCTGCTTTCAAAATAATTGATTCCTCAATCACCAACACCTTTATACATCTCTGATTACTGATACAAAACACCAATAATACACTTTCAACAATTTTTTATTACTGAAAAAATCATGCACCAGCAACACTAATACCAATCACCAATGCACTTATTTTCATCTTTAAAAACACCTTTCACATAGCAAGGTAGATCTCTAATTCACCTTTGATGCATACCTAGATTATTATACATGACGTTTCACCAACAACGTCTAATCCACACACTCTTCTCTCTCGCCACACATAATTCTGCTACTCGAATTCTTCTTATAAATAATTATGGACTCATATTTTTTGAATTGAACTTTAGCTATATTGCTTTCAAAACTTTGCATGTACCTTTAATTTTTTCCTTTGTTCTGTTCATTCCAATATTCTGGACCTATTCACCAAGTTTTCAGACTTCAACCATCCTTTTCTGCAAGTTAAACTAATTTTATTTGCTTATTTTAACTAATCTGGATTTTTAACAGGTTTTAGCAGTGCTTCTTCTAATTTAGTTTGCAATTAACTTTGGCTTAGCTAATAAATCCACTGCCAAATTGATAGTTTCGCCCCTTTTGGAAATTAGCACCTTTTCTTAGCTCCTTTTCATGTTTTTTCCCATAGGACCAGGTCTTTGCGACCATTGGCTTAGGATATTAGGTGGTATGTCATTGCAGACCAAATCTCTTCATTAACAACCCTATTGGGGTTCCTATGTTTTGGTAGATTTGGCAATACCAAAAGATAAGACAACATCAAACCACTTTGGGACCCTAGGATCTAGCCCTCCTCGATCCGGAGAGGGATCTCTCCATAAAACAAAGAATAATATATATCTCTGAAGCTCAAAATGAGATATTAGGCTAGGTATGAAGCACGAGTGGGGGTTTAAATGATGTGGTTGGTTGTTGCGTTGGTCATAAGATCATCAACTGAGAACGTAATGGGAGGAAAGGAGTAGAGCAGTAGGATGTTTCAGCAAAAGAGAATGAGTCAAGACTGTGCCATCCGTTGGGCTATGGAGTCATAAAAGGAGATTACTTGCAAGCAACTAGCCAAGAATTTCCATAGGGAAAGTCATCTATACCAAAGGATCTTCAAGATAGATGATGGAATGGAACATTAATATTGAAGGTGAAAGAAGGAAAGAAACCCAATTTCTGTCTATAGATCAGGTCAGAGGTCATTTAACTCCAGACCTGCTTGGACATACTCAAAGGTAGCTTTCAATGAAGTCACAAAGGGGGCAGCTTATAGATCGGACCAAAGGTTATTTAACTCCAGGTCTGCTTTAGCATGCTCCAAGGGAAAAAACAGAGATAATATTGGACACAAAGCTAGAGTCTATAGATCGGAGAAGGACTTTTAACCTTCCCTGTTTTGACACCAGCTGGGACATCCAAGCAACAAACCTGAATTCACACATCAGCTAGCAGTGAATAACAGCTGCTACACTGGTTAAATTACATGCATTTTCTCTTAGATACACATTAAGCAGAAAACTTCAAAGTCAAGAAGAGCAGTGGGCATTAGGGTACCATGCAATGGTATATGCTAAGCCCGATTTACTTATTCTTATCGAAGAAATGTGAACAGTATGATAAAAATGAAATAAGACAGGGAAACATCACTCGTAGTAATAGACTAGGATCCTATGAAATCTGCTTGATTAATTGATGCAAAACCAGTCACATACACTGAGCTCAATGGCTAACACAGTCCAAAATTTCTCCTCCCAGCCTACTACATTACAAACTACTCAACTACCCTCCCCCAAAACTGTTCTAATAGCTAAGAAAATCCCCATAACAGCAACAACAACAACGCAACCCTTTACAATATGTTCTTTGGGATTATTATAGGAGAATGAATAATAGTAGGAGTAGATGTTCATTTAATTTGATTCATTAAGATAGAGTGGAGGAAGTGTTCGAGCCCACTCTGCTTAATGTTTCTGCAGTGTTGTACTCTATAGTCTGGTTCAGAGGTCTCTGTCAGGTCGATATTGACCTCGGATGTGTTCTTGAAGTCCTTCTGGCTGTTTGGAACTCTGCGTTGCCTTCTAGAATTGGTGAACTGGATAAAAATTATGTGGGCCTCCATGCTTCATAATTTTGGTCTTGACAGTCTTTAAGAAGCTTCTGTCAGTGTAATTAACCATTTCTGGGCTCAAGGAGGCATGGAGACTTCAGTGGAAATGTGTATTGTCTGGAGAAAAATGTTCTGCTGGCGCTGGAAGCACTAATAGGAATTGATAGTGTGCTTAGTCTTCTAACTCCGTATTATCCTTTGAATAAGGGTTAGATGCTAAATATGCAATTAACAGGCCCGGTTCTTTCTAATCCTTCTCTGTTGTTTCACTGGCCGCTGCTGTGATGGCCTCTCTGTATTTTGAATCACAATGGCTATGATTATGGAAAAAGGAGTGAATTCGCCACTCTGTAAAAACCCTGCACAATAAAATAAACCTATCATAAAAACCAGGGGTGGTGGAAGACATGCTGTGAAGGACTGCGGAATGGTGGTAGAACAGTGGAAACGGAGGCTGTGGAGGAAAAAGGTGGACATGTAATGAAATGGAGGCTTGGTGGAAGAATGAATGTGGGTTGTCTGATCAGATGGGATGGATGGTTGCGATCAAATCGCATTGGAAGGTGGCAGGGGTGACACTTTTGGGAACTTCCGATTGGCGATGGTGCGATTGAGCGCCAGCCGTCCAATCTAGAACAAGATCAACCGAGAGGGGGGTGAATCAGTTCAATACATACATGAGCTTTTTAAATTTTCATCAGCGTATTTACAGCTTACTTTTGTATTCAACCTTAGTATATGGACAGTCTTAATATGTTGCAGCAAGTATTAAATTAGTGTGACATTAAACTTATTATGAGAGCAATAAACATTAAGCAGATTTAATTAATCATCTCAGCGCACAGGCAACACAGATAGAGACAGCAGATATAAGTGGAAACCCATAAAGGGAGAAAACCACATCTTATTATTGTTGTGATGCAAAGGCAAGCTCCAACTCCCTCTCACCACTGTTTTTCTGCAGGCACCAACCTACAGGAGGCTCCAACCTCAATTCTTCAAGCTACAACTTGCAAGGAAGCTCCAACTCCCTTCAATTTTTCTGCAGGAACCAACCTACAGGAGGCTCCAACCTCAGTCAACTACAACTGACAGCTATCAAGCTTCAACTTGATAGGGAAGCTCCAACTTCCTCAATTTATCACAAGAAGTGTTTGTTGATTTACCTCAGATATCAGCTCTGTTCAGTAGCATCTCTTTCTGCACCTCTCTTCCTTATCTTCTCTGTCTCAATCTTCTATGCTTTTCCTTCTCTATCCTTACTCTCTCTAACTTTTTTCACTTATGCATATCAAATTATATATAGAGTTCCTCACATGACTATTTGTATTCCACAAGGAATTTTGAGTGACCAGCCATGACTCTTTGACTTCTGCCTTCTCAATTATTTATCCAACTCATTAAAAATATAACAATATGTACAAATTTCAATATTATAGTGGGAGTTTTTCCTTTTCCTTAGGATACTTCCCTTTGCATCACAAAAAATATAAACAAAAATATTTACATTTTCAGTTACACATTTCAATTCCACTCAGCTCCTTTTCTGGACTTTGGCTTTACAGGATTTGTCTTTTCTGATGCTGTTGAGTGACTGTTCTATATATTTTGGTTCACCTCTGTGTCTATTCATCTGTTCACTGTACTTGAGTGCACCAGCTACATATATGACTACTTTTCAGGTTTTATTCTCAAATACATATGAATCTGGGCGATGTCTGTTCATTACCATCTCTTTTCATATATGAGTTTAAACATAATGGTTTGAAACTCACATTACAATTTCAATTCATCTTTTTTCCTGTACCATTTTTCTGCCGCTGTCTCTCGCTCTTTCGTTCTTTCAGGCTCTTGTAATAAACCCAATCTCATTTCATATAGGTTTCGACTTTAGCACATTATATAAATATATATCGTCATGTATGCATATTCCCCGATTCAAACATTAAAACTATTAATAAACCGTGGCTTTTAGCACCCAATCATAAGCATTTCGCACTGTATAATTGAATCCTCTACCGATTATTTAATAATCAACAATTAAACGCTGACCCATACCTTGTTAGACACCTTTCAACTTTATTCATGATCCAACGGTGGATAATTCATATCTTTTTCAACCTCTGATCCAACAGAAATCGCGCGGTTAACTTGCACGAGGGTTAATATTCAATAGTTGCGCGATGGACTGGGCCCCAGCGTTAACGGTCGTCTCCATCCGACGGTTGTTATCGCGTCGCGCCGCCTCATTTGATCGGATGGATATCGCTCGGCGAAGATGCGTGAACAATAACGCGTGATGGCGCGCAGTGAGAGCGGTTTTGCAAATTCGCTCGGGAACACGTGTCGCCCGTCCTGTGGAATCGCTCCCAATCTCTTGAATACCACCCACCGTGTAAAGGTGGTGCGATGAAAACCAGAAACCACCTTTACTGTTCACTCTTCGTGGTTCCGCCCTTTTGGCTCAGGGTTCCTCTCCTTCGCTCAAGGTTCCGCTTCTTTTATACGTTAACCCTTGGTTCATTGGCATTTTGCCATTGTTCTTTCATCTATTACGACACATAGCTCCATTCACACTGCACATTTAACTATGGTTCCGCCTTCTGAGTTCCACCTTCAGAGTTCCGCTGCATTTATGGGTTACACTAACCGTGATTTCACCAAATTTCTCATAACGTGCGTCTAACGCACCTGCACACAGTTAACTAAACAGTTCCTTGGTTTTTCCACTGTGGAATGGAAATTTCTGGGTTTGAATTGAGTTCTCTGCTTTGAGAGCATCGATGCTTCGAAACTCACACTTCCAATCAAATATTCAACCCTACTATGCACTCAAATATTTCTTATATACATGTATAGAATCTCTATTAACCCTTGGGATTTCTACCCCAAAAAAAGATTCAAATTTTTCGTTACTGCACCCCCAACCAGTTCTCAACCTCGATCTCATTTCGTAGGTTATGGACAACAAAGTTTATAACTAAACCCTTCTTCTAAGTACTGTGTATGGGACAACATTATACATACCCCAAATTCATAAACTCAGAAAAATACAAGGATACACTTATGCAATTAAGTCATTAATGCATAGATAGTTACATATCACAGCTCTTTCACATAGAATTCTTGTATCAACAATATCCATATAATACTGAAACCAATCCTTCTACATACACAACTTAATTTACTTACACAACTGCCTCTACTTCATGTTTGTTATTTTGCCTCATTTCTGGTTCAGGTACTCCTTTGCCATCAATGACAACATTTCCAACAGTCTCCCCCTTTGGCATTGATGGCAATACTCTTCCTCTGTTTGCCTTATAGAAGCCCCTTTTTTATTTTCCTCCCCCTTTGACATCAATGGCAAATGGTTTCCCATTTCCTAGTTTGCTTTCTTCATTTCCTCTCTCTGAGATCTTCTGACTTTGTACCCTGCTGCTCCAAACTTTGGATTAAATCTAAAATTCTGACCCTTTAGCCTTTTCTTTAACTCTTTTATGCTGGGTGTATTCTTTCCATAATCCTTTGACCCTGAGGACCTATTTCATGCTTTCCTTGCTGGCTGATCTCCCCCTGGAATGATATTTTCAATTTTGTTCTCCCCCTGAAATTGTGCTTTCTCTTTATATCAAAGAGTAGCATCTATAGATACTACCCCTAGTTTATCTCTCAAATATTGAAATGGTTCTCTAGCAAGAGGTTTGGTAAATATATCAGCTGTCTGTTCTTTTGTTGGTACATATTCCAGCTTTAATACCTTCTGAGCCACTTGTTCTCGAATAAAATTATACTTGATTGGGATATGTTTAGTTTTTGAGTGAAGCACAGGATTTTTTGATATACTTATAGCACTTGTATTATCACATTTGATTGAGATAGGTTCATCAATGCTTACCTTCATTTCTTGGAGGGTTTTCTTCATCCACATGACTTGTGTACAGCATGTTGCTGCTGCTATATATTATGCTTCTGCTGTAGATAGAGAGATAGATGTTTGTTTCTTGCTTAACCATGCCACCATACTTTCTCCTAGATAGAATGCACCTCCACTTGTACTTTTCCTGTCATCCACACAGCTAGCCCAATCTGCATCTATGTATGATGTCAAAGTGACGTTTTTTCCTTTATGATACTAAAGCCCATACAGTGTTGTTCCTTGTAGATATCTAAATATTCTTTTTACTGCAAGAAGGTGATTTTTTTTAGGTGCTGCTTGATATCTAGCCACTAGTCCTATTGCTAGCATGATTTCTGGTCTTGATGTTGTCAGGTACAGCAGACTTCCTATCATAGATCTGTAGAGTTTTTTATCTATATTAGTAGATCCATCATCAGCACACAGCTTACATCCCGTGATCATGGGAGTTGACACAGGTTTGCAGTCCTCCATTTTGAATTTTTTCAACATTTATTTTAAGTATTTTTCCTGTGAGATGAATGTACCTATGTTCTTTTGCTGAATTTGAAGTCCTAAGTAGAAACTGAGTTCTCCAATCATAGACATCTCAAACTCTGTTTTCATCTCATCAGCAAACCCTTTTGCTAGTTCTTCTCCATTGCTTCCAAACATAATGTCATCAACATATACTACAACAATCAAGAGTTCATTTTCATGGGCTTTTATGTACAGATTGTTGTCTACTCCACCTCTCTTAAAGCCTTGTTTTTGCAAATATTTATCCAGTCTTGAGTACCAAGCACGAGGAGCCTGTTTTAGTCCATATAGAGCCTTCTTCAGTCTGCACACATGGTCTCATTTTTTGATAACTCATCTTTGGCCTTAAAGGATGTGCAGGTCTGTTTACCCAATTGACAAGATTTGCATATGGTAATAGAAGGCCTTTTTATTTCTGGCATGTCTCTTACCGCTTTCTTCTTGCTCAGTCTGATGATATGATCGAAGATGAGATGTCCCAATCTCCTATGCCATAACCATGACTCCTCAAGTTTTCTAAGATGGCATGCTTCATCTTCCTCTTTCACAATGTAAACATTGCTCTCTGTTCGAACACCTTTGAGCAGAGTCTTACCTGTGGTGCTTGATCTGACTTCACAATCTTGTGCTCTGAAAAGAACTTCGCAGCCTTTATCACACATTTGACTGACACTCAGAAAATTAGCTTTCAGCCCATCTTATACAAATAGTACATCTTGGGCCTTACCTCTGCCTTTATCTAAGCTGACTGAGCCCTTTCCCTTGATTTTTCCTGATTTATCATTGCCAAAGGTAATATTGCCAAATTTCTTTTCATCAAGAGTTATAAACTTGCTTCTGTCTCCAGTCATGTGTTTTGAGCAGCCACTATCCAAATACCACTGGCTTTTCAGGTCTTGAGCAGTTAGATCCAAGTCACATTTATTCACCTTCTTTATCCACTGGAGGCACCCTTTTGTTTGGTATCTTTTGTGAGGCGATGAACTACATCTTCTTAGAGGACATTTGGAAGGTATATGTCCAACTTGATTGCATACACAACATTTGATCATAATTTTTGCAAAATTATGAGTATGAAAAAAATTTCTTTGATTCATAAACCTCCTTGAGGTGTTAAACATCAATCTTTTTCCATACTTTCTACACTCAATGATTTTATGTCCAAATTCTTTACAATAAAAACAGTAACCATAGAAACTGTTTGCATACCTGATGTAAGGTTGTCTTCTCCCTTTGTTTTCTTGAGGCAGTCTCTTCACTGTTTGCATATTTTTCTGGTTTGAATTACTCCTCCTTGTATGACAATATGTAGCAATGTGTCCCAGCTTGTGGAAAACATAACAGGTGGCATTCTTCATAGGAGGGAAGAATCTCCTTTGATGGTTTCCAAATTTGACATACTCAGTGGTCTTAGTTTTTATCACATTCTTTGCTACTAGACATTTCTTTTGATCTTTGTCTTTCTCATTACAGGTTTCTTCTTTTGTAGGAATTGTTTGAGCTGCTTCATCATCCTTCTTTGCTTTTACAAAAATAATCTCTCTGTTTTCCTTTTCTTTATTTTTACTTGATTCTCATTCATAACCTATTCCAGTTTTTATCATAGGAGATCTTTGAGCAACCAAAATTTCATTCAACTTACTAGAGCTTGTTGTTTGAGAAGAGTTTATAACCATTTTCCTTTGAGAATTTTCTAATTTCTTCCTGAGACATACTACTTCTTCTTCCAACTTTTCTTGTTCCTGAGTTTTTTCTTTGATTTTCTTAAGTAACATGTCCTCTATCTTCTTAGCTTCTTCAAGCTCTATCTTTAGTTGCATAAGGACTTCTGAATTCTGTTCTTCTCGTACATACTTGAGGAGAATGTCCTTTTGTTTTCTACATTTCAGCTTGAGTCTATCAATCTCTTCCAGAGCACTTCTTAGCTCCCCCTCAAGGTCGACTTCACCTTCTTCTTCTTCATCTTCTAGTAGAAGACCTTCAAGTTCTTCTATGGCCATCAATAAAAATTCAGAGGTTCCATCTTCACTTGAGAGTTCATCTGGATCTTTAGATGTACTGCTATCTTGTTGAGCATAGAAGGATTTTCTACTAAACTTCTTTCCTTTCTGCCAGTTCTTTGATGTATTTTTCTCTGAATCTTGAGCCTGATTCCTTAATTTCTTGTGAGGACACTTAGCAGCATAGTGTCCAACTTTTCCACAGTTAAAGCATTTGAAAGGGATTTTACCTTTGTATTTACCTGAGCCTCTATCCAATTTCTTGACAAATTTTTCCTCTTCTTCATCCGAGCAAGAGCATATGTCTTCCTCTTCTTCTTTCTTCTTTTCTGTTTTAAAGGCTGCCTCCCTCATACTTGGCTTCTTTTGTGGGAGCCTCATCCCGTATGCTGTTAAATTTCCAAGTAGCTGGTTCATGGTCAAGGTCTCCCAATCAGCTGTTTCTTCTATTGCAGACACCTTGGGATTAAACCTGGATGGAAGAGACCTTAGAATCTTTTGCACAATTATACTTTCTGGCATGGTTTCTCCAAGATCTTTCATATTGTTAACAATTTCTGCAACTTTTAGGAAGAAATTGTCAATGTCTTCATCATCATTCATTTTTAAGTTCTCAAACTGGGCTCTATAGACTTGAAGTTTGGTAGTCTTTACTTTCTTGTCTCCCTCATGAATGTTCTCCAGAGTATCCCACATTTCTTTGGCAGTGTCTTTGTGCATTACTTTGATGAACTCTGCTTCACACAATCCATTCAAGATGGCATTCATGGCTTTGCGTTAGCTACAAAATCTTGTTTGGATTCTTTCTCTGAGTCTGTTGCCTTTGGCGCATATCCTAATTCCATAGCACCCCCAAACTTCTATTCCTAGAGACAATATGTATGTCCTCATCCTGATTTTCCAGAAGGCATAATTTGCACCTGTAAAGAAAGGGGCTTTATTGGTTGAGCATCCTTCTTTACTAGCCATCCTAAGGACCTAGAATATCCTTTCAGTTGTTAAACTGGTACAAAGGAGCCTGCTCTGATACCAATTGTTGAATTCTTAGTTGAACTGAGAGGGGGGGGGGGGTGAATCAGTTCAATACATACATGAGATTTTTAAATTTTCATCAGCTTATTTACTACTTACTTTTCTATTCAACCTTATTATATTAACAATCTTAATATGTTGCAGCAAGTATTAAATTAGTGTGACATTAAACTTATTATGAGAGCAGTAAACATTAAGAAGATTTGATAAATCATCTCAGCACACAGGCAACACAGATAGAGACATCAGATATAAGTGGAAACCCATAAAGGGAGAAAACCACATCTTATTATTGTTGTGATGCAAAGGCAAGCTCAAACTCCCTCTCACCACTGTTTTTCTGCAGGCACCAACCTACAGGAGGCTCCAACCTCAATTCTGCAAGCTACAACTTGTAAGGAAGCTCCAACTCCCTTCATTTTTTCTGCAGGCACCAACCTACAGAAGGCTCCAACCTCAGTCAGCTACAACTGACAGCTATCAAGCTTCAACTTGATAGGGAAGCTCCAACTTCCTCAATTTATCACAAGAAGTGTTTGTTGATTTACCTCAGATATCAGCTCTATTCAGTAGCATCTCTTTCTGCTCCTCTCTTCCTCCTTCTCTATCCTTACTCTCTCTAAATTTTTACACTTATACATATCAAATTATATATAGAGTTCCTCACATGACTGTTTGTATTCCACAGGGAATTTTGAGTGACCAGCCATGACTCTTTGACTTCTGCCTTCTCAATTATTTATCTAACTCATTAAAAATGTAACAATATGTACAAATTTCAATATTACAGTGGGAGTTTTTCCTTTTCCTTAGGATACTTGCCTTTGCATCACAAACAATATAAACAAAAATATTTACATTTTCAGTTACACATTTCAATTCCACTCAGCTCCTTTTCTGGACTTTGGCTTTACAGGATTTGTCTTTTTGGATGCTGTTGAGTGATTGTTCTGTATATTTTGGTTCACCTATGTGTCTATTCATCTTTTCATTGTACTTGAGTGCACCAGCTACATATATGACTGCTTTTCAGGTTTTATTCTCAAATACATATGAATCTGGGTGATGTCTGTTCATTACCATCTCTGTTCATATATGAGTTTAAACATAATGGTTTGAAACTCACATTACAATTTCAATTCATATTTTTCCCTGCACCATTTTTCTGCCGCTATCTCTCGCTCTTTCGTTCTTGCAGGCTCTTGTAATAAACCTAATCTCATTTCATATAGGTTTCTACTTTAGCACAGTATATAAATATATATCGTCATGTATGCATATTACCTGGTTCAAACATTAAAACTATTAATAAACCGTGGCTTTTAGCGCCCAATCATAATCATTTCGCACTGTATAATTGAATCCTCTAGCGATTATTTAATAATCAAAAATTAAACGTTGACCCATACCTTGTTAGACACCTTGCAACTTTATTCATGATCCAACGGTGGATAATTCATCTCTTTTTCAACCTCTGATCCAACGGAAATCGCGCGGTTAACTTGCACGAGGGTTAATATTCAATAGTTGCGCGATGGATTGGACCCCAGCGTTAACGGTCATCTCCATCCAATGGTTTTTATCGCGTCGCGCTGCCTCATTTTATCGGATGGATATCGCTTGGCGAAGATGCACGAACAATAACGTGTGATGGCGCGCAGTGAGAGCGGTTTTGCAAATTCGCTCGGGGACAGGTGTTGTTGGTCCTGTGGAATCGCTCCCAATCTCTTGAATACCACCCACTGTGTAAAGGTGGTGCGATGAAAACTAGAAACCACCTTTACTGTTCACTCTTCGTGGTTCCGCCCTTTTGGCTTGGGGTTCCTCTCCTTCGCTCAAGGTTCCGCTTCTTTTATATGTTGACCCTTGGTTCATTGGCATTTTTCCACGGTGCTTTCATCTGTTACGACGCATAGCTCCATTCACACTGCGCATTTAACTATGGTTCTACCTTCCAAGTTCCACCTTCAGAGTTTCGCTGCGTTTATGGGTTACACTAACCGTGATTTCACCAAATTGCTCATAACGTACATCTAACGCACCTGCACACAATTAACTAAACAGTTCCTCGTTTTTTCCACTGTGGAATGGAAATTTCTGGGTTTGAATTGAGTTCTCTGCTTTGAGAGCATCGATGCTTCGAAACTCACACTTCCAATCAAATATTAAACCCTACTATGCACTCAAATATTTCTTATATACATGTATAGAATCTCTACTAACCCTTGGGATTTCTACCTCAAAAAAAGATTCAAATTTTTCGTTACTGCACCCCCAACCAGTTCTCAACCTCAATCTCATTCCGTAGGCTTTGCACAACAGAGTTTATAACTAAACCCTTCTTCTAAGTACTGTGTATGGGACAACATTATACATACCCCAAATTCATAAACTCAGAAAAATACAAGGATACACATATGAAATTAAGTCATTAATGCATAGATAGTTACATATCACAGCTCTTTCACATAGAATTCTTGTATCAACAATATCCATATAATACTGAAACCAATCCTTCTACATACACAACTTAATTTACTTACACAATTGCCTCTTCTTCATGTTTGTTACTTTTCCTCATTGCTGGTTCAAGTACTCCTCCTTTGCCATCAATGACAACATTTCCAAAACTCTATCCATCTATGTGGGTTTCATCTACATCTGAGAGATATGCTACTCCAAAAATAGCTCTAAATTATCTACATCATTTTTTTGGTATGCTGCTCCTTAAGTCTTCTTCTTGAGACCTTCTTTGATACATGTGCCATCTATTGACATCATTGACCACTTTTTTTCATCACCCTATTGCTACCATCACCATGTTGCCATCAATGAAAGCATATTTCAATAGTAATGTGATTGGTTTGACTGCTTTTAGATTTTATATATATGAATGAAAGTATTATTGAAAAAAATCAATGTATTATCAATTTATGTTGTAAATGCATGGAATATATATATAATTTTCTTGACTAAACCAACATTATTTCAACTTCTACGGTTGAACAATATATGTGTTTGAAAGATAGATTATCGTGACTAGAATTTGACACAGATGATTTATAACTGAAACTTGTTGAGTAGTCGGGATTAGTATTGGAGATTGAGTAAAGTACAGAAGAGGGCATTTGATAAGCTAGGTTATGGTTACCTTAGAAGTTTTTGTAAAATGATATGACATAACTTGGAAGTGAGTTTGATGTATAGTAACTTTGGCAGAAATACAGTAAGACAATGATATGATATTACGACAGTAATAGTAATCTTGATGTATGATGATGGAATTGTTCTTGATATATGATAGTGATAGCATTCTTGATATGTGACAATGTACGTGATCTCCATAGCAGCAACAATAATATTGAGAGGATAAAAGTGTTGTGCAGCACTTATATTTGGGTGCTGAGATTGAGCAGAATTATGTATGATAGTTTATATTAACAGTTGGGGTTTGATGAGTAGTTTGAGTAGACGCATAATTGATTACAATTTCCCATGTATTGATTTAAAGCATAGGTGGATCCAATCTGAAAATTGTGAAACATGGTCTGCTAGCTAATCAGGGTGGTAGGGTGGTGCAAGGTAGGAGAGTAGAGTATCCTTTAGGTTGGAGTCTGGAAACACTTTAGGGTGGAAAGGTGGTGCTAGGGAAGCTTTTAGCTTACACGAGGTGTTGGAGCGTATTTCTAGTAGCATCTGGTAAACAGGGAGTTGGAGCATTCGTCAAGTTGGAGCATGTAACCTAGGATATTGGATCATCCTTCCAGTTGCAGGTGGTAAATAGGGCATAGTAGAGTCCTACATGTTGGATCATGTAAATCAAGGGTTTTAGCCTCCTTCATTTGGAGCTAAAAACTTGATGTAAATATTTTAAAGACAAATATTAAGAAGTGTTTGTTGGTTTTTTGTCCCAAAGGGGTTTCCACCTAAAAATAGATATGTCTAATGTATTTATTGTTATGCATTGTTGAAAGGATTTGATGAATGTTTATGTTTACCTAAAGCTAATAACAATTAATTCTATGTGAAATTAAAAATATACTAATTGATAAGTCATATTAATTCATCCCCCTCTCGGCATTTCCAACAACTGAGATCAAAGTAGGCTCCTTCATTAGCATCTTAACAGTTGGAAGGAAGGAATCAGAGGGAAAATATGGGAAAATCAAAGAAGCAAGCTACCAAGAATTCAAAGGAATCAAAGGAATTTCTAAGTATTGAAATAATTTCAGATCATATTACCATTGATGAAGAGAAACAGTTTGGTCCAATTCTTATGTTCAGTGAATTAAGTTTTGTATTATGGATAGATAGAATGTAAGCTTATCTGCTAGCTCATGGATATGATGTATGGAAATCTATTGTTTTTGGAGACACATCTACTGCCGAATCTAGAAGGTACAATACAAATTCCATGAATGTAATTTTTAGTACTCTTCCATACATCGTAAAGGTGAAATTTGGTCAATGCTCATTAGCCAAACATCTTTGGGAGAAAATTTAAGATCTATATGAAGGTAAAAAAAATCATGTTGATAACCACGCAGATCCTTGTATCAAAGAATCTAATAATAATGATTATGATGAATCAGAAGTAGGCGTGGAAAATGAATTAATTAGTTCCTTAAAATAATGGAAGAACAGAAAGAAGGAAAATCACACACTCAAAGAAAAATTTTCTCTCTTGAAACTCTAAGTGCAGGAAGTATAAAGGAAAGAGAAAGACCTAGCAATACAACTAAAGGAATCTGGTCAAAGGTATGTATCTGAAGTTGATAGAAAACAAAAGGAACTAGATGCATCTTCAACGGAAATTAGGAAGCTCAGAAACGAAAATGAAATACAAAAGGAACAAATACGAATTATTAACAAAGAAGTAGAAAAGGTCACTATTCTAAAGCTACAAGTAGAGGAATAAGAAAAAAGAAGGAAAATATTGGAAAGTTGGTTTCAAGAAGATATTGATAAAAAGAAAGGAAAAATTGATGATGCCCTATCTGAAATAGATAATCTCTGGAAGGAGAAATTGTTGGATGACAAAGGAATAATAACGACAAGTCTAAATTAAACATGAAGGAAAAATAAGTAAGTAAATACCCATGCGATGCAGGTACAAGCTCCAAGACCTCGAAAAGTAAGAACATTGAGAATGCTAGCAGTAGGATCCCTCAAAACAAAATCAAGATGAAGGACAAAAGAAGGTTAAAAATGTTGTTGCTCCATTATCAAACCAATAAAAGTGTAATAGTTATACAAATAATATGTATACCAATGGATTCAATCTGATCATGCGATATTTTAAAGCAAGATACTGAATCCTTCAACAAATTAATTGCGGAAAATAAACACGATCGTACAATCACACCAAGTAAAAGAAAGAAGCAAATAAATACACAACACAGATATTTTTCCTAGGGAAAGCTTGCAGCTCAAATCCCCTCTATCTTTTATTGTATATTCAACCAAGTAATCATGAAAAAATAAAATGCACTCTTCTCACAAGAGTCTGATGCACTCTACAACCTGTCTTACACTTATCCAGACAAAATCAACCAACACTTAGCCAATTTCTTGCCTCTGCTCAACCTGCCTTGCTTGCGCAATTCCTGTAGAATTAAATCCCTATTCTTTAGGAATTTCAGCCTTCCAAAACTGCGCAATGCTCATGGGAAATCCTATGGGTGTATTATTTCATGTGGGAAGTTTTCTAATGTAATACAACTGATAGTTAAGATCCCTTTAACCTTTGTCTCAACTGGGTCTTCATCAGAACTGACATGCATGCAACTATTAATATTAAATCATCAGTTACTTGACAGATCACTACAGGTGAATTAAATCTAATTTAATTCACTTGACCTCTCATTAGTGCAACAATCAGTTACAACTAGTTAAATTGAATTTAACTCAATTAATTGAGTTAATTTATTTCTCATGCATTAAACTAATACACTAACTACAACTTGGACTCTAAAAAAAATAGAATCACTCTACATGCCACACCAACCACCCTCAACTCGAATCTCATGAGCTAAATGAATTTATCACACTCATTTAACTATTACAAGTGATTATGAGATCAGATTAAAATTTATTGTCCAATTTAAGTAAGGGAAAATTAAATTAGACACACATTTCTTGTTGACTTTTCATCACCCCCTCTCAACAATAAAGATATTATCATATACCCTGATCCTACCTCTATGGTATTCGAATTTTCTCTTGGCAGGCGCCTTCATCATAATATCTGCATCTTGATACTCCATGGGAATGCAATAAAGTAATATAATGCATCTCTGAACACAATCTCTGAGATGGTGGTACCAGATGTCTATTTTCTTGGACCTGTCATGGAATACTCGATTAACCAAGAGTTTTATGCAACTCTAGTTATCACAATGTATCACCGTTGGATCCATCTGATGAGCAAAAAAACCAACAACTATCTTCCTCATCTAGATGGCCTCACATGCAGCTTGATTGGCTGCCATGTACTCTACCTCGGTTGAACTGAGTGCAACTGATCTCTGCTTCCTGATGTACCAATAAATTGTTGTTGATCCTTGCTGAAGATCCCTCCTGATGTTCTCTTTCTGTATGATGGACTACCTGCCCAATATATATCAATGAAGCCTTGAAGCTTCACTCCCTCTTTCCATTTGTACCATAATCCATACTCTGTATTTCCCCTGAGATATCTCAAGACATGCTTCCCCACCTTCCAAAAGAGCTTGGTCGACTTAACCATAGCTTTATTAAGGTGGTTAACTCTGTAGCATATTTTTTATCATGTGTTCACCAAGTACATGAGTGAACCCATGGGCTGCGTGTAAATAGTAGCGTCCACTACCTCACCTGAAGTAGCATCCTCCTTCCTATAGTTTCCTGCAAGAGGAGTCTCTATGGGTTTACATCTCTCCATGTGGAACTTCCTCAGAATCTCTTTGGCATACTTGCCTTAAGAAACAAATATCTCCCCATCACGTTGCCATATCTCCAAGCCAAGGAAATAGTGAAGGAATCCCATTTCCTTCATCTCAAACTCTCTTACAATATCCTCTTTGCAAGAAGTTATGAGTTTCTCATCACCTTTCATAATACGATCATCTACATAAACTAGAATAATTAGAAGCTTACCATCAACCACAATCTAGTACATGTTCAAATCCGCTTCACTCTTTGTGAAGCCCAACCCGGTGAAATAGTTGTCAATCCTGGTGTACCAAGCACGAGGTGCTTACTTCAGCCCCTACAGTGCTCTCTTGAGTCTGCACACATGAGAATCACTTTCAAAGGTTTCAAAACATTATGGCTACTCAATGTACACTTCTTCCTCAATAAATCAATTGAGAAATGCAGTCTTCACATCCATGTGATGTATCTTCCACCCCATTTGTGCTAAGAGTGCAAGGATAGAACTAATCGATGAGTACCTTGCAACCAGTTCAAAAATATCCTCATAGTCAATCCCCTCAACTTGTGAGAATCCATAGGCTACAAATCTAGCCTTGTACTTCTCCACACTCCTATATGTTGCATGTTTCACCTTATAGATCCATCTAGATCGAACCACTTATTTCTCGACTGGTCTTGGGACAACTTCCCATGCACTATTCCTAACGATGGAGTCATACTCCTCAACCATGGCTTCAACCCAATTTGGTTTCTACACTTCTTCCTCAAAAGAGGATGGTTATGTCACAATAAAATTTCTCATAAGAGCCATGTATCCAGTAAACATGTCTAGTGATTATCTCTATCTGCGCAGTGATGTAGGTGCTCCTACATGTTCTGCCGCATCAAGTCTCAATCTGTCAGCTTCTGTGGTGTGCCTCCTAACATGTCTAGGGGATGGTTCTGCATGAGTGGTTTCTGCCACTCTGTGATCCTCCACATGTGGCTGCTCTACATCTTGAGGTTCATCCTTTGGAACCAAGAGTTCCTTTTCTGCATGCAAATCAAGCTCCTTCTCAAGGGACAATCGCATGGCTTTCTCCTCATAAAATTTTACTTCACGTATCACAATTGTCATCCTTTTGTTTGGAAAATAAACTCGATAGTTTTTGGGAGTATCATTGTACCCCAAAAATATCCCAATCTCAGCTACTAGTTCTAGCTTATTTCAGGAATCTTTGGTCCAATGGCAATAGCAGATGAACCAAAAAATTTAAAATATTAAACATTAGGTGTCTTACCAGAAAAAAGCCTCCTCTAGTGTACTCATGCCAAGTATCTGATGAGGACTACGGTTCTGCACAAATACCACTGTGTTGCATGCCTTTTCCCACAAATGCAACAATAGGCCTTGATCATGTAACATCACTCGTGTCGCACCCATAATTGTTATGTTCTTTCTTTCTGCAACCCCATTCTGTTGTGGGTTATGAGGTTCAATCAATTCTCTCTAAATTCCTTCTTTTCCACAGAAGTTCTTGAATTCATTGGAGATGTAATCACCATCACATGCTTCCCTGTATCTTTCTCAACCAGTGCTTTGAACTCACAAAATTTTGAGAATGTCTGATCTTTCTTCTGTATAAAGTAGATCCAACACTTTCTAGAAAATTCATCAACAAAAATCACATAATACATGTGCTTTGTTGTACAGGCTATAGAGAATGGTCCACACACATCTGAGTGAACTCTCTCAAGGATTTTTGTTGCTCAGTTCTCCTTCTCGTGAAAATTTTCTTGTGTATACTTCCCCATGGTACATCCCTTGCATGTGTCTATATGAGCAAGAGTACCCTTTTGAAGCCCTGTAGAAATATGTTGCATGACCTTAAAAGCACCGTGGTGTATATGGCCCAATATCCTGTGCCATAACTCACCCTCATCTCAGCTCACCAATCTGTCTTCTTTACCCATCAATGTTGTGCAGCCATCTACATCAAGTTTGTAGAGGTTATTCACATGAACCCCAATATTATTAACTTGTCCTGTGGCTTTGTGACTAAGGAATACTTTCCCTTCTCTGAAAACCACATCATATCCTCTATCCTCCAACATAGCAACTAAAACTAAATTCTTTTTCAAGCCTGGTACATGCATGACATATTTTAATAATAAATTTTTACCTAACTATCTCTGGAAAGTAACTATACCAATCCTGGTAGTGCAATACCTCCCGTCATCACCCATCTCAATGTGCATCTAAAGATCCTTCTCCTCCGAGATACTAAATATTTCTTTGTCTCCTGTCATGTGGAAATATGCACCACTATCCAAGTACCACACTGATCCCATCACACTAAACACCATGCATGCGACGAGTGAGAAGTCCAACTCGAACTATGAAGCCAAAGAATCACCTGTTGCATATCCTAAAGCCTTCTTGTTCTTATTCTTCTTCTGTGGAAAATTAGTGGCATAATGTCCTTGCTCGTGGCAGTGAAAACATTTTACTCTAGACATGTCATGCTTCTTTCCTTCTTTGTCGGTCTCATATTTGGAATAGGATTTCTTTCCCTTACCCTTATTTTCCTTACTAGTCAGGGCACAATTTTTCTCATCATCTGCCTTGGATGAGGATCCCTCCTTGGTATTCCGCCTGAATTCTTCTTGTACCAAATCCAACCAAAGTCGTTCCCAATCTGGTGGCTTCTCCCTCCCATTGACAGAGTCCTAATAACTATGCCAACTCTTGGGAAGGCCTAGAAGTGTTAGGCTCACCAAGTCATCATCTGCTATAGTAATCCCAACACTTCCAAGCTCATCTCGACATTGGATGAACTTGGTCAAATATTTTGTAATAGTGTCCCATTTCTCCATTTTTATTTTCCTGAGCTTGTCCTTCAGTGCCAATTTTCTGTGGTCACTACTATTCTGAAACAGATCTCTCAAAGCCTTCTGCATTACATATGGAGGCGCTTTCCATGGAGACTCAAGATAATGTGATCTCGAACTCCCTCTAATAATATCCTCCTCACTTTTGCAACCTTATTTTTTCAAGCATGAAGAAGAGTGGTGTCTGCTGTTGTGGGCTTGGGAATATCATTATCAATGAATTCTTTCAACTCGTTGTCCTCAAAAACTGCCTCCATTCTATCTTTCCATGCAATATAATTAGAACTACCCTCAAGTGCATATTCCAATATTAAGCCATTGAAAGCCATCTTGATCTGCTTGTCGCACCAAAGAATATTTTTTCAAATTTGAATGCTATTCATCACAAACTCAATTTCTTCTCCACTATAGTGATTTTTGGCGCTCTGATACCATGTAGAAAGTATACAAACAATATGTATAACAATGGATTCAATCCGATCATGTGATATGATAAAGCAAGATAATGAATCCTTCTACAAATTAATTGTGAAAATAAACATGATCACACAATCACGCCAAGTAAAAGAAAGAAGCAAATCAATCTACAACACAGATATTTTTCCTTAGGAAATATTGCTACTCAAAACCCCTCTATATTCTATTGTATATTCAACCAAGGAATCATGAAACAATACAATGCAATCTTCTCACAAGAGTTTTTTGCACTCTACGACCAACCCTTAGCCAATTTCCTGCCTCTACTCAGCCTGCCTTGTTTGTGCAATTCCTGTATAATTAAATCCCTATTCTTTAGGGATTTCGGCCTTCCAAAATGGTGCATTTCCCATGGGCAATCCTATGGGTGTATTACTACGCGGGAAGTTTTATAATAATACAACTGATATTTAACATCCATTTAACCTCTGTCTCAACTGGGTATTCATCAGAACTGACATGCATGTAGCTATTAATAGTAAATCATCAGTTACTTGAAATATCACATGTGAATTAAATCTGATTTAATTCACTTGACCTCTCACTAGTGCATAATCAGTTACAACTATTTTAACTCAATTAATTGAGTTAACTGATTTCTCATGCATTAAACTAATACACTAACTGAAACTTGGACTCTAAAACAAATAGAATCACTCTACATGCCTCACCAACCACCCTCAACCCAAATTTCATGAGCCAACTGAGTTTATCATGCTCAACTAACTATTACAAGTGATTATGAGATAAGATTACAATTTATTGTCCAATTTAATTAAGGGAAAATTAAATTAGACACACATTTCTTGTTGACTTTTCAACAAAAAGGCTGATGATTACAAAATATCATCAAAATGGGACATCTCATCTAGGTACACTAAGATGTTTAATGGATATTTCTTTTGATTTTCTAACTTTGGGCATATGGATAGGGATTGTAGAATGTATGAAATGGTTAACTATCAAAGGCAATATTAAAACCCTAGAAGCAGGCTTACTGAATTGCAAGATAGATTTCAAGAAAACCTTGTCAACAGAAAGTACGTAACTAGCTCAATCATTTAGGACCAACATTGAATGTTACAAATTCCATAACTATGGGCACATAGCTCGTGATTTTAGGTACAAGATGAAATATTCCATGAATGACAATCCTAACATCAAGTACAGGACTATCTAGAGAAGAAAACAGACGCAAGAAGACCAAGAAAATGAGAAAGTCTCAACAATCACACTTTTAGGTTTTGTAAAATAAAAAGGGCATGATAAATCCATAGTAGAATATTTCAAGGTTCGAGATGACCTAGCTACGGAGCTGGTTTCTACCTTGTTCTGAACTTTGTTGTTGAAGACTCCATGCCTGATGCATTAGAGAATTTTTGAGGTAAAAATGGCCCTCAAAACAAAAATTTACAACAAAAATCAACTTTATAAGAACCAATAGGATTCAATATGATGATGTCAACCATGGGGGGTGATTCAAAATTTTTGGAGCAAAACAAAAAAATGGAAAAACTACTTTTTCAACTCGTGTTTTCAACTTGTCTCCCTACTGTTTTACTCCAATTTCAAGCGGGAGCACTCGTTTAATGCATAATTTAATTTTTCATCCAAGGAGTACCCATGTTGCATACTTTCTATGGACCCTACTTCATGAAAAATGTGAAATACATGAAAAAAAATGTGATTCTTTCGATGGATCCTAGTGCACGAAAAAAGTGAAATACACGAAAAAATGTGTTTGTAATCACATTTTTTCATGTATTTCACATTTTTTGTGTAGTAGGACCCATCAAAATTTTGCAACACAGGTACTCCTTGGATGAAAAATTAAATTATGCATCCAACAAGTGCTCCCACTCAAAATTTGAGTAAAATCATATGGAGATAAGTTGAAAAAGTAGTTTTTTTTTTCCCTCCAACACTTGATGAGGTAATCTATTCTTATTTTATTATTTCCACCATTATTCTATAATATTCCTTAGGAATCCCATTTTAGACCTTAAAATTTTTCTAATGAATTTTGAACAAGGGTATCTTATATAACAGGACGATGGATAATAGATGATAGATTGCATAAACAATCAGAGAAACTTTCAACATCATGGGAAGATTCAGTAAAATAATAGCTTTAGATTGACAATTCATAGAAAGGATTGTTGAAAGATTCAGGTAATATCAGATGTGGCATGTCATGGGATCATAGCAAGCTAAGAGAAATAATCAGAGAAAGTAAGCTAGCTTATTGTAAGAAGCATCAAAGGAATAGATTTGGTCGGGGGAAGAAGAACAATTTAAGGAATACAGGTCCATAGTGATCGTCATCTCTTTGACAAGCAAGAAGAAAGGAATATCATCAGAAAAAATTCAAACTAGTCATCATCATTATGGGAAGATTAGACAACTTGAGGAATAGCAAGTTTGTAGAGAAAAATTGCAGAAGGTCTCAGTTATGGAAACTCTTATGAAGCATGGCATGTAAAGGGGAGAAAAGTTAGGTTAAATTACCATTGGTAGTAAATATATTTCCAAGGGGAGTCACCCTTTTCCATTCATGTCAAATGGGGAGAAAAATTAGTAGAAGAAGATTAAGCCATGAATTCAAGGTGAGTTGTACTCATAGAAGGAGTACGTGTATTTCCATCAATGACAAAGAGGGATATTAATTGTTGAATGGTGTTGTCATTGATGCCAACATATGTTAATGAACACTCTTAATATTTTTCTAGATTACATCAATTGGAAGATCCAATATAAGGATGGTTGGAAACCCTAGTAGACCCACATTTATCGTGGTTTTTGAAGATGAATATCTCGAAGGATGGGTGGAATCCTTGGTAGTCACATAGTTATTATGGTTTTTGAATATTGAGATCAATGATGTTAATCCCAAGACCATCACCATTAGATGTTCCTCATCCATCCAATTCCAGTGGTATGTTGAGTGCCACGAGAGGCCTCAGAGTTTGATAAATACCCTTGTTCGAAGTTGAAGCCCCAAGCTAGTGACCCAAAATCCAAAAGGTTAATGGTGTGGAATTCTATTTTTTGACAAAAATATCCTCTTATTAATAATAAATTAATTATTTTGAGGGAATTAAAAATTTGTTTAAAAATTTAGATTGAAGATAACAAGTTCTTGGAACCAAAGGCTTTTGAATTTTAAAATCAAAATGCCCTCAACTTCTGGTCGATTTCATCCCAAAAAAAATGAATTTTTAAATGTGGATTTACCTCTTAAAACTTTAGGTTGGCTCATTATTTGGAGGCACCTTGTCGATCAAAGATGAAATTGTTTAAATGCATTTGTTAGCCTTCCTTGTGTAATTATGAAGGACAAAGTCTCGACCTTCTAAGGACCTAAAATTATGGGAATAACGCATTGTTTAAGGTAGACTTTAAGTTATATGAATGATTTAAATATGTCTACTCATTGTGCATCAACCTGAATGTTATTCGACCTTGAAATCATTTTCATACTATATTCACATATCACTTCTAGTGGCCTTGCCAATGAAGTGGACTATCGCTGCAAAGAATCTAGGTATCATTTTTTGTACTACAGACCTAAGATTGTATATGCATACATATCTCTAGCCCTAATAGATTTAATTCGACCTATATCATTCTCCAAAGGTTAGATTCTCATCACTATAATATAGAGTCTTGAAGGATTTTAGATACAGTCACTGAATAGACCTATGTATGAATTTTATTTGATATGTGAAAGTTCTTAACAAAATCTTGTATTTGACATATTATTTATGATCTTTATTGTTATTTGCAGTAGTGTTAGTTCGGTGCCTTATTCAGATTTGACTTTTTGACAAGGAACCAATATGGATTTTGGGATAGGGTTCCATGGTGCTTGATAATAACATATAAACTTGGAAATAACACAAATTCTTGACTTGATCATGGCATTGTGAGAGTTTTTCAATGGTGTTTTGATAGTATGTGACATGCCTTCTATGACAATCATGATTGTGACAATGTTTTCATGAAAAATATCCTTGTGACAATTGCAACAGTAAACTATTCTTGACTAAAATCATTTGAATATGGTAATGTGATTGGGTTGACTACTTATAGAGTTTATTTATATGAATTACAATATTATTACAGCAAATTAATGTATTGTTGATTTATGTTGTTAATGCATGGAATATATATATAATTTTCTCGATAAAACCAACATCAATTTATATGCTAGGGTTGAACAATACATGTGTTTGAAAGGTATATGACTGTGACTAGAATTTGGAATTGATGATCTATTACACAAACTTGTTGAACAGTAAGGATTAGTCTTGTAGATTGAGAAAATTATAAAAGAGGGAATTTGATAAGATAGGTTTTTTCTTCCTTAGATGTTGTTGTAAAATGATATGACATAACTTGGCAGTTAGTTTGATGTAACAGTAAATTTTTTAGAAAGATAGTAAGACAATTATATGATATTGTGATAGTGATAGTGTTCTCGAAATATGACAGTGACAACATTATTGATATATGATAGTGTATGTGACCTTGATATCAGCAACAGTAAAATTGAGAGGATAGCAGTGTTGTGTAGCAGTCAAATTTGTTTACTGAGATTGAGAAAATTGTGTATGAAAATTGATATTGACAGCAAGGGTTTGGTGAGAAGTTGGAGAAGAGGAAGAATTGATTATAGTTTCTTGTGTATTGATTTAGAGAACAACCAGATATATTCTAGAAATTATGAAACATGGTTTGTCAGCTGATTAGGGTGGCAGGGTGGTGCAAGGCAGGATAGTGTAGTCTCCTTCAAGTTGGATCCTGAGAACACTATAGGGTTGAAGGGTGTTGCTAGGGAAAATTGTAACTCACATGGGGAATTTGAGTGTATGTCCAGTAGAAGTTGTTCAAAAAGGTATTGGAGCATCTATTAGGTTGGAGCATGAAACCTAGGGCATTGGAGCGTCCTTCCAGTTGCATATGGTAAAAAAGGAATAGGAGTGTCCTATATGCTAGAGCCTATAAATCATGGGTTGGAGCCTCCTTTAGTTGGAGCTAAAAACTTGATGTAAATCTTTTGAAGACAAATATTAAGCATTCAATGGGTTTTGTCCCGAAGGGGTTTTCACCTAAAAATATTCGTGTCTAATATACTTATTGTTATGCATTTCTGAATGGTGTTGATGAATGTTTATGTTTATCTGATGCTAATAAAAATTAATGCTCTGTGAAATTAAAAATATGTTAATTGATAAGAAATATTGATTCAACCCCCTCTCATTATTTCCCAAAACCAGCAATATTGGTCAATGGGGTAGTGTCTCCTTGTTGGTGATGGCCAGAAAAATAGATGTGAATGATTTGATTATATAATAATAAGAGAACAAGAAGCAGCACAACAATAGTAAGGGTGTTTTTCTACCTGAAGGGGGTTTTCTAACAAAAATATTTGTGTCTCATGTGTTGAATGTTCTATGTTTTTATGCAATGTTTTGATGATCTAGTCTCCCTTTATATGTTTCATATTGTGCATGGTTTAAATAAAATTAATTGGAGAAAATTTATATAAATGCTTTCACTACTAACTTACCCACCCCCTCAGTATAGTGCTCTACATTTCTAACAAAAATGGAAAATTTTGTTTAGAAGTAATTGTTCTATGATTCAAGTAAACTACCTACAAATATGAAAAATATTCAACATCATCATCATACAAAAACTTGTAGGAAAGGAAAAAAATTTCATTGTAGGTTCAATTTTCCAATTCCACCAATGCGAAAGACGTAAATAATGGAGCCTACATAATTCGACAATGCAAGAAAAAGTGAATGCAAGGACGATATTTGAAGCACTAGAATATATGGAACATGATGAGACATATGCATTTGATAATTTTCTTTAGAAATTACGTTTAATTGAATGTGACTACTTCCATGCAATCTAATGTGCTCTTAAATGAAGAACAATTCTATTGAAAAGAGAGCCAATAGACATATGGACTAATAGATTTTCTCGACATATTCCATTAATCTGGGATGAAAATATTGATGCTCAATTTGAACTTGACTCGTATGATACAACTACTTATTTTAGTTAATACATGAATAAGCTAGATAAAATAATGACAATGATGTTTAAATGTATACAAAATGAATGTCAAAAAATTGATGGTGATATCATAGAAACAATTTCAAGACTTATAAAAGCTTTATTGATCTTGTAGCAAATGTCTGCACAACAAGATGTATATATGTTGTTGTCATTGCCACTAAAAACTAGTTCAATAAAATGTATATTTATTAATACTTTAAAAATATATGAATGAATTTGTTTACTAAGAAAACCAAAAGAGTTGGAGCGTGAACTTTATGATTAAGAAAAAACATCATGTTTATAAACTATCAACTGTTATGTACAATGACCAAAAAACATTGAACATGTATGCATAGTGGAATTTGCATTGTGATATACACTACAAGGAAGGAGGAGAGGAGGCATTGAGAGACCATATGTTATAAGATACATAAATTATAATAAACATATTGATCATGATAACTAGTACATAGATCGATTGATGTTATATGCCCCATATTGCAATGACGAGAAAAAAATTAAAGAAAAATATTTGATTTGGAAAAATGCATGTCTATTATTTAAATAAATCATAAAATTCAATGAACTAAAGTTCACAAACGAAACTATTAGCAATGTGGATAGATATTGACAACATAGAAACTGATTTTGAAAACAAAGAGAGTGGATTTTTTGAAAGAGTTATACCTACATATCAAGAATATAATATCGAATCAGATTTTGAATGTTTGTAAAATGTCATAAATGAAAAATAAATAGTTAAGAGACCTTACCAAATCATTAAAAAACCACTTATATTAGAAGAAACATAATTTTATAAAATCATGAGAATGATCAACAAAGATTACACAAAAATAGTGAAAGAAATATTGATAGAAAAATGATCCAGATCAGTCATTATAAGTATGTGTAACACGTGGTTTAGGAGCTATAAAAACATTTATTGAAATAACATCATTCCAATATCTACCTCAAATGTACAACAACATATTGGAATATGACCCAACTCAGCTAAATGGAATCGTGATAGTATATATAGGTCAGGAAACGTTCAATGCAGGTGGTATAACGTAGGTTATTTTTTAAGGATTCAAATATTATGCTTATTGATAGCATTATAGATGACTATTTTGGTTTTTAAAATCATACAAATAGAATGTAGGCGAATATTAAATAAAAAACATGTAATTTACTATTAAAATTGGTAATTTTTTGGTGAATATTATCCATAAAAAATAGATGATTTTTTAACCAAATAGGCAAATAATTTTTTTAGAAAATGTCCAAAAAATAGCTAATTAGAAAAATTTCTCCCCTGAAACTTTCCTTGGATCATAACATTGCATATGAATTTCATTTTCCATTTAACAATTCAGAATATCTTTCGCTTAAAGGTAAAAACTTAGACAAATTAACAGGACATTGCGAACAACTTCGTGTGATGATTATTTATGAAGCATCTTTGATAGGAATAACCTTATTATACCAAGTTGACAAAAATTTACGGGAATAAAACATATTTTGTTGGCTTATTTTGGAAATATTGATATAATATTTTTAGGTGACTTATTCCAAGCACATTCGATCAAAGATTCTCTAGCGAAGGAAACAACAACATACAATTTGTGGAAGGAAAAAGTAAAATTCTATGAATTACATATGAAAATGCGGTAAAAAGACAAAAAATATGTTGAAATCCTTAACAAAATGTGAGTGAATCAATAATTTTATGAAGACATATAATATATAAACAATAATTTCTATAGAAATACTCCACTAGATCCATTATTTCCATATCTATTTTATAGGAACAAGGATGTACAAAAGCATAATGAAAAAATATTGTTGCATGTAAAGGAAGAAGTAATAGTTCTTGATGTGATTAACAAATATGACAGTAAGGAAATAGGTTATGTACCATACAAGTAATCAATGAGATTAACACCAAAAATTCTTATCAAATTCAATGTTCTTATTGATCTATACATAGGAAACTACAATACAAAGGACGGCCTTGTTAATGGCACAAATGGAATATGCAAAAAATAAGAAAAATGTTGACGTAATATAGATAGATTTTGTAAATTTATAGATTATTAAACTGCAAAGAAAAAAGTACCATGAACTATATGAAAAAAAAAATTCATTGAATTGGACTCTAATATTATGTGTTTCAAAACCATTGGCATGTCATAGAAATAGATCAAAAACTATAGTAGGGAAAAAATTTCTAATACAGTTAGCTTGTGCTATAACAATATGTTGATCACAAGGTTTAACGTTGGACGGGCTTGCATTTGATCTAAGTGGTATATTGGCACATGGAATAGTGTACACAACATTGTCATGTGTTAGTACCATGGAATCATTGTATCTTCTTCAATCAAAACACAAAATAAATTTTGTGTGAATAAGAAAATATTAGAAGAAACAAAATGCTTAAGAACTCAAGCACTGTGGAAACCAGAATACATACACAAGCCAATAGAAAATGAAAATTCTTTAACGACTACAAATTTGGATACATGAAGTCTACATTCTCATGTCAATGAAATTGTACGTGATGAATATCTAATGAGTGTTATGATTCTTTGTATCAAGAAATTCAATTAAGCTTTCTGTCTTCAAATAATGAATTTTTCAAATTCAATTTCAACATATCAAATTTCCTTCATGGAGTACTTACTTGCATAGAAGAAAACATAGAGAACATATCAACCAAGAACGTTTGCAATAACTGAATCAAACTTGTTCGGCCAGAGGTCTATTTCTAGTACCAAATATGCATAATAAAAGTATATGGTGTGCCACTTGTGTCTGTTTCAACAGTTATTGAAGCAATTGTAATAGAAAAGGAAAAATCCATGCATATTGATTACATTTTTATAATTATTAGAGATTTCAATATTGACATCAATTCAAATAGAAAATGAATTAAACAATTATTAGAGTACATGCACTCAAAACGATTACAGGAAGTAACAAGAAATTTTGTTTTCGGGAAAAAGACAACTATTGATCACATTTCGACAAATTTAGTCTTCACCTTGTTGAAGGATGTTGGTAACTAGTATTTGTAAACCTTAGTTGGAATTTAAAAACCCTAGTCATGAGGAAACCTTAACCCTTACCTAATTGTTCCCTCATAAAAACCCTAACTCTTGATTTTTGTGGTTTGTAAATGGTCTAGAGTGTATGGAAAATCCTAGAGAGAATGAAATTGAATGGAGTCTAGGGTATGAACTCATGTCTCTAGAGATGGTTAGGGTTTGTATTTGAAAACCCTCATAATTCACCCTCTAAGATACCATGGAATCCCTAGACTAAAAAAATTTACATCATACTCTTGTACTTGTATATTTTGCTCGGTGGTACTTATGTAGGTACAAAAATGAAGGAATAAAAATGAGAAGCAAAGAAACCCTTGTGCTTTGGTGAGCATGGTTGAAGGAGGGAATTTTAAGGACCCTGGAAGTATTGATGATATCAAGTTCATTAAAGGATTAATCATGAATTATTGTATTTTTTATTTAGTAAGGCATCATGCGATAGCAGCATATTTAGATTCTATTTGTTTGGCTTGCTTTATAAAAATCATCTAGTATTTTGAAAGTTTTAGATAAACCTACATAAGGTTAATCCTGTCATTATCTAAAATTATGTTAGAGGAAATAATTCTGAAAAGGTGGATCCTTAAGATCCTATAAGTACCATCACTTTTGAGGTTCCAAGAAGAAGAACCATGACAATTCTCTTGAAGGATGATGGTTTGTAGTTGTTTAGGTTGTGGTCTCATAAGGAAAGAGTCCATTTCTCTTTATAATTGATATTCTAATTCATTTAATGTATAATATGTAGATGAATGTATGAAAATAGGAATGTATATTTGATATAACTTTTGGGTATGACTCATATAAATCCTATAAGAAAAGTTAGTCATTATGATTCCTAGGAAGATGTAATTAACTTACTCTAAAAGGAATGGAATATTGAAGACGTTCTCATTATAATTTACATGTTCAACATCTAACATGTTCTCTAAAATAAAATGGTAACTTGGTAATCAAGGTGGATCCTTGGTAACTCTGATGCATTGATTTGGATCTTGGGGGAAGGCCTCCAAGATCTAAAAAATTGAAATGGATCTTCGGGTGGAGGCCCCCAAGATATGAAAGATAGAAATTCCAGAAGAAAAGAGGAGAACACACAGTAAACAAAGCCATAAATAAATGTGTTTTTATTAAAACATAAAATAACTATAAAAGCTATGTTGTGGTTGACAATATGTCCTTTTACAAGATGCGACTTGTTACTTATAGCATTTTTTAGTTACAATACCACAGGTAAATTCCATGGGTGGGTAAATACCATGGGTGAATGAATACCATGGGCAGATGTCACTTACAATACCATGGGTGGATAAATACCATGGGTACTGAATACCATGGGTGGATGTCATTTACAATACCATGCGTAAATTCCATGTGTGGATGAATACTATGGGTGGATACATACCATGGGTGAATGAATACCATGGATAGATGTCACTTACAATACCATGGGTGGATAAATACCATGGGTGGATGAATACCATGGGTGTAGACAACTTTCCATTTCGATCATTCCTCCCTCATTAAGAAGCAATGGTCCCCATTGCATTAAATTCCTTCCTGATAAGCCTTTGTTGAATATGAAGAGCCAATAAAGAGAAGGGTTTTTTGCGGTTAACCCATAACCATGATGAATGAAGATCTAATGATAGATATCACTTACAATACCATGGGTAGATAAATACCATGGGTGGATGAATACCATGGCTGTAGGCCATTTTCCATTTGGATCATGCATAAATATAAACGTGTTTGGAGATATTCTATGAAGATGTTGACGCCTTGTTGAGAAGGCCGTCACGATGAGGTAATTTTTTTGTTAATATCTATTATTTTTTTCTACCTGGAGGAATGTTGTAGGTATTCATGGTGATATTTTAGGCAAGTTCAACTATGTGAATGGAATACTTGAAGAATATGGAGAGGAAATCAATCTCTGATACCTGGAAAGATCAATATGTGCTTAACCTAGGATTGGAAGGTAGAAATGAAAAAAGATAACCTAAAGGTAAAATTTCATACTACGAGAAGGAAGATCACTTTCAAGGAAAATATGATCAACTTGAATTCTCAGAGGGCTCAACAGAATTCCTTCATGAATGAATACAAGATGAAAGTGGTGTACAAAATGGATGACCTTGAACCTGTCATGAGAAGATGCCTTTGTAACCTGTGATACCAAGATGTAGGAAATCCACGTAGATTAAACTAATAATTGTAATATTCTAAAACATTATACTTGAATCTACTCTACCAATTGTAGAAACCAATTTAAATATTGAAATCACAAAACATGAAAGAGAAAGAGTTTCAATCGCACAAAAACCTCTGCACTATCTTTATCTATCTCAATGGTTCCTAGACAATCTTGGTTCAATACTTAACCAATTTCTCAATTTCCCAAATCCATATTTCCTTGCACAATTTCCTTGGGTACTTAGGCGCTATTAATTAGGAAAATTCCCAATCCATATTGTGCAATCCATTAGGGGCCTTCCTCTGACTGCATGCACCACATGGAAAATTCATATAATTATACAACTGATATTACATTTCCCTTGAGCTCCAATCTCAACTGGGTCTTTCTCATAACTGACATGCATGAGTTATTTATGAGTGAATTATTAGTTAACTGGTTGAACACATGAAGTGACACCCCACTGTCTAACCTCCTACTAGTTCCTCCATCAATTAGAACTAGTTTAACTGAACTTAATATTGAGATTGCAACAAGATGATGAGCTTAGTGGAAAGAAGTCGCCTTCACTAAGTGGGCCCGCAGGCTATTTTTGGCGCAAAGTCTATTTTTAGACTATGTCTATTTTTAGACATATGGATCATGTTCTATGAGTTGCAGGATGCTATTTGTGGATGGTTGGTCAAGTCGGAAAAAATAGATGGACTTCTATTTTTAGACATACTGGGCGGAATCTATTTTAGATTGCCAGTCTAAAAATAGATATGTCGAATATTATTAGCTCTTAATAATATTTGGACTATAAACATTATCTTATTCTCTTGGAGCACTTCAGTTAAGTGCACAGATGTGGCACAGGAGCTGACAGAAAGAATTACGCTATTCCTGAGGGTTAAGCGAGGCTATTGCATGAAGACTTCAATTAGAATTCATGTGAGAGAGTTTGGTGGAGTTGATTGAAGAAGTTAGTGGAGTTGTATTCAATTTAACTGAGTTAAACATAGTTGAGCTAGTTGTATCTAGTCTAACTGATTTATACACTAGTGAGAGTGGTGTGAATTAATTATTAATTAATTCACTAATTATTAACTCATAAATCAACTAAAGAATACATCAGTTAACTTCAGTGCATGGACAGTTTCAGTGGAGACCAATGAAGAGGTAGGTGAAAGAGCAGTGTGACTATCAGTTGTGACTATACTGTTGCATGATTTGCAACAACCAGTGATTGGAGATGCCAATGAGGATTGCGCAGTACAAGCCAGGTGGTTCGAATTTATTTATGAGCCATTCTTCAGCATTGATTACGCAGTGGAGGAAGGCTATCAGGTGGCAGAGATTGGAGCATGTGTTTTGCTAGATCTAGCTTGATTAGTGTGTAGAAATTTGAGATTGTACTGAGAGCTTGTGAGGAGCTTTGTATGATGATTTGTTACATGATCTCTATGACATATAATATACAGATAGTTGGGGTTTTTCAGCTTTAAGCTTTCCCATGAAATATTGTGTTCATATGTGTGATTGTTTATGGTTTTAATGTGCGCATGCGATTGTTTTTATTTCCGCAATTAATGATCAATGGTAGAAGAGATTATGTATTGTGCATGAAGATAAAATAGTGTGTGATTAGGAGAATCTCAGTGAATAATATATCAGTTATTCAAATGTCTACACTTAACTTGAGTTAATTAATTACAACTCAAAATAAACTCAACCAGGGCTCTGAAAAAAGCATGAGACACTCAGACATGCTTCTAGTTTGACCCTCAACTCGAATTAACTAAACCAACTAAGTCATCATAAATTATTTAACTCATACAATATGTCATGTGATGTGGAGTTAAAATTTTATTCTAATTTAATTCAAGGGAAAATTAAATTAGAATCCTTTCTTGGTGCCATTTTCAACACTCCCTCTTAACAAGAAAGGGATTGTTTCATACCCCGATGTTGCCTTTATGGAACTCAAATTTTCCTCTTGATAGTGCCTTCGTCAATATGTGTTAATCCTGCTCCTCTGTAGGAATGTACTCTAATACCATAATTCGCCTCTACACACAATCTCTGAGATGGTGATACCATATGTTGATATGCTTGGACCGATCATGCAAAACTGGATTAACCAAGAGTCTTATGCAACTTTGGCTATCAAAATAAATCAACGTTAGATCCATCTACTGACCATACAACCTAACAAGGATATTCCTCGTCCAGATAGCCTCAGAAGTTGCTTGACTAGCAGCCATGTACTCTGTTTTTTTCTAAATTGAGTGCAATCGATCTTTACTTCTTGTTGTACCAGGAAAATGTTGCTGACCCAATACTAAAGATGCCCCCTGAAGTGCTCTTCTTGTCAGATGGAATCCCTGACCAATATTCATCTATGAATCCTTGTAGCTTCACTCCGTTGTCTATTTATACCAAAGAACAAACTGAGTAGTGCCCCTGAGGTACCTCAACACATGTTTGTTTTCCTTCCAATAAAGCTTGGTTGGCTTAACCTTAGCTTGACTAAGTTGGTTAACTACACAACACATGCCCGGTCTGTTAAGCCTCTATATTAATAGTGTAGTCCCTTATTATGTTGTTGTAGCCCCCCTTATTGTTATCGTTGTACCCCTGTAACCCCCATATTGTTATTATTGTGCCCTTACATTATTATTGTTAGGTCGGCTAGGATTACATTGTGGCACCATGGACTCCTATATATAGAAAGGAGGTTTTGTCATTTGTATCATCCAAGAATTGTTCAGTCATGTAATGTATTGGAGGTTTCTGTCTCAAATTCACTTATTTCTAAGGTGTTGATATCTCTTTTCTTATATTTTTGGAGCTGGTTTCACAACATTTGGTATCAGAGCTTTGGATTCTATGGTTTCGCTGCTACAAACAGGTCATTGTGGAATTTTCTCTATAAATTTTTTTCTACGAAGGGTCACAAGCTAAAAATTTTAGAGTGCGAAGCCAAAATCCTAAGGAACATCTTCGCAAAATTCCAGATCTTGGTTCACAATATTTTCGGAGATATGATCTGTGATAGTTAGGGATTTTTGCAGGCTCCTGAATTTCACTTAAAAATTTCATCGTGAAATTTTCGCTATCACTTTTTTTCTACGAAGGTTCAGAAGCTGAAATTTTTAGAGAGTGAAGCTGAAATCCTGAAGAACATCGTCAAAAACTTTCAAATCTTGGTTCGCAATATTTTCGTAGATATGATCTGTGGAATTTAGGTCTTTTTCAGGCTCCCTAATTTCATCTCAAAGAGGTGATCATGGGAAAATATTCATAACTCTCTCTCTGATCATCGGATTGGAATTCCGTAAAAAGTGGCTAGAATTACGCAGACTTTGATTTCATGTATATCAATTTTAGATCCAAAGGAGAAAAAATTGACATGTGGAAAGTCGTACAAGTTTGTTCTAATGAACCAGACCATAATTAGGTTATTGTGGGAGATTAGACATAACTTTTCCTTGAAGAATGCAAATCAGGTCAGGCCTATGGCATTCCAAAGAGGATTTTGAGGGCTACTGCAGGGCCAAATTTTAGATATTAAAGATCCAAAATCACAAAGATAATCCAGTTTCAATATCAAGCTCCTCAAAAGCAAGAAAAAGGTGTGTATTTTTTAAAAATTTCATAACGTTGGTTTGAAAAATCATTTTGAAGTGATTCCAAGGGAATATTTTAGAAATTTTATCAATATTGGGTTCTATAATGCCTCCAAAAAATAATTCCATACCCATTAAGCCCTCAAAAATCTATACTATGACGCATGAAGAGGAAGAATTGTAGTATGAGATATCGAAGTTACGGTACCAAGTGCAACAAATTTCGATCTTACGAAGAGCAACCGAAGATGACATAGATGGTTTAAAAGAAGAAATGGAGGCTATGTTGGATGGTTTGAAGGATAAAATAATATCTAATATGGATAATAAATTAGTGGAAGATCACATCGAGCATCAACAACAATTAGTCCAACTCTCAAAGGATAACCTAACTTTGGTGCAGAATCTACAAGAAGATCAACATCACATCGAAAGAAGTTTTGAAGCAGTCACAGAAACAAGAACTCGACAAGTACGATCAATTTAAGAGTATCTCAGCAAGTGGAAGAACTTTCTTGTAGAAGATTCCACATGGGAGGATGATAATTTTATACAGAAGCGTCAAGAAAGAATCAAGCGTTGAGGACAACACTTGTTTAAAGGAGAGGGGCATGTTAAGTCCCTATATTAATAGTGTAGTCCCTTATTATGTTAGTGTAGCCCCCCTTATTGTTATTGTTTTACCCCTGTAACCCCCATATTTTTATTATTGTGCCCTTACATTATTATTGTTAGGTCGGCTAGGATTACATTGTGGCCCCATGGACTCCTATATATAGAAAGGAGGTTTTGTCATTTTTATCATCCAAGAATTGTTCATTCATGTAATGTATTGGAGGTTGCCCTCTCTAAGTGGCTTATTTCTAAGGCATTGATATCTCTTTTCTTCTATTTTTGGAGCTGGTTTCACAACACGGTCGTATGTTCACCAAGTACATGAGTTAACCCACAAGCCACGTGTAAATGGTAGCTTCAACCACTTCACCTGAAGTAGCATCTTCCTTCCTCCAATTTTCTGCTATAGGAATCTCCAAGGGTTTGTTTCTCTCCATGTGAAACTTATTTGTATCTTGTTGGCATACTTCCCTTGGAGACAAACAGATCCCCATATTTTTTCCAAATTTCCAAACAAAGGAAATAATGCAAGAGCCCCATGTTCTTCATCTCAAATTCTCTTGCAAGATCCTCTTTGCAAGAATTTATCAACTTCTCATCACATGTCAAAATAAAATCATCAACATATAATACTATAATAAATAATTTACCTTCCACCATAATATGGTAAAGGTTTGCATCTGCTTCACTTTTGGTGAAGCCAAACTCGATGAAACAATTGTCGATCCTGGTGTACCAAGCACGGGGTGCTTGTTTCAATCCATGCAGTGCTTGCGTACGGTCTCAAATTCCTCTATGTACACCTCTTACTCAATCACTCCATTGAGGAAATTTGCATCCATCTAATATATTTTCCATCCCATCTGCGTTGAAAGGGAAAGGATATATTTTATTGAAGAGTACCTTACTAGTGGAGAAAAGTTCTCCTCATAATATACTCCCTCTACCTGAGAGAACCCCTTGGCCAATAATCTAGCCTTGTGTTTCTCTACACTCTCATATACTTCTTGTTTCATCTTGTACATCCACCTGGGTCCTACAACTCACTTCTCCACTAGTCTTCGGAAAAATTCCCATGCACTTTTTCTTATGATAGAGTCATACTCCTCAACCATGGCACCAAACCATACTAGTTGTTGCACTGCTTCCTCGAATGAGGATGCCTCAGTCTCTACACTCTCGCTCATGAGAGCCATGTAGCTAGTGCATCTATCTAGGGACCCTCTCTGTCTATGTTGTGATGTGGGTGCTTCCACATTCTCTCTAGCATCATGCATCAACCTATCAACCTCTTTGGTGTGCTTCCTTCCATCTCTGGATGTCCCTACTTTAGTGGGTGATTCCACTCTTTATTCCTCTCCTTTTGGTTACTCCACATCTTGAGGTTCTTCTTTTGGAGCTAAGAGCTCCTTAACTACATGCATTTGAAGCTCCCTCTCAAGGATAATTCTCATGGCCTTTCCTTCATATAATTTCACATCTCTATGAACCATTTTCATCCTATGAGATGGTAGATACACCCAATAGTTCTGAGGTGTATCAATGTACCCAAAAAATGTTCCCAACTTAGCTGTTGGTTCTAGATTTTTCCATGCATATTTTCTAACATGACAGTAAGTTAATGATCCAAAAATTCTAAAGTGCACCACATCTGGCTTCTTGCCATAAAATTCTTCTTCTAGTGTACTCATCCCAAGGATCAGATGAGGAATCATGTTCTGTACATGCACAGTTGTGTTACATGCTTCTTCCCACAAGTGAAACGGTAGGCCCTGATCATGTAACATCACCCATGCAACTCCCACAATTATTATGTTATTCCATTTTGCAACCCCATTCTGTTGTGGGTTATGAGGTGCTATCAACTCTCTTAATGCCTTCTTATGCACAAAAGTTCTTGAATTCATTCAACCCATATTCTCCACCATTTTCTCTCCTTTACCTTCTTTCTTGTGTCTTTCACGACAAGTGATTTGAACTCACAAAGTTTTGAGAACACCTAATATTTCTTTTGCATGAAGAAAATCCAACACTTGCATAAAAATCATCTACAAAAATCACATAATACTTGCTCTTGGTCGTGGAGGCTATTGAGAATGGTCCACACACATCTGAGTGAACTCTTTCAAGGATCGCTTTCGCTCGATTGTCCTTATCATCAAAGTTGGATTTGGTGTACTTCCCCAATGTAAACCCTTTTCATGTATCACATTGTTCAAGAGCACCCTTGGCAAGTCTTGTAGAAATCTGATGCATGATCTTCAAAGCTTCATGGTGAAGATGGCCCAATCTTCTATGTCATAACTCACTGATGTCTTAGTTCTCCACCATCTCTTATTTCGTGCTTAAGGTAGAAAAATATTCTACATCCAATTTTTATAGGTTCTTTACTTGAACCTCGATCTTCTCCACTCATCATGTGGCTATGTGACGAAGGAATGTCTTTCCTTTGATAAATATCACATCGTAGCCATGTTCTTCCAACATAGAAACTAAAACTAATTTATTCTTCAAACCAAAAACATATAAAACATATTTTGATGTGAGAGGAGAACCAGAATCCCTCTGAAAGGTAACAATACCGATTTCAGTCACATTGTATCTCCCATTGTCTCCCATCTCGATGTGCATCTAGAGATCCTTCTCCCCCAAGCTTCTAAATAACTTTTTTTTGTCGGTCATATGGACTAAGGCTCCACTATCCAGGTACCACGCAGAACCCATCATCGATGACACCATGCATGCGATGAGAGTGAAATCCAACTCGAATTTTGAAACAATTTCTTCACTTGCCTCTCCTCCTCAAGGCTTCTTTTCGACCTTCTTGTGCAGACACTTCATGGCATAGTGTCCCAGCTCATGACAGTGAAAGCATTTAATCTTCAACAAGTATTTCTTCTTTCCTTCTTAACCATAATATTATTTGGAATGGGATGAATTATCTTTCCCTTTATTTTCCTTTCCAACCAAGGAAAATTTCTCCTCATCTTCATGCTTTGATGAGGATCCATCTTTGGAGTTCTGTCAAATCTCTTCTTTTACCAAGTCAGACCACAATCACTCCCACTCTGGTAGCTTCTCCCTCCCATTCAGTGAATCATGTTCATTGTACCAACTCTTTGGAATAGCTATAAGTGTTAGGCTCACTAGATCATCCTCAAAAATTGTAACACCAACACTTCCAACCTAATCCTGACATTGAGTGAACTTGGTCAAGTATTTTGGTATTGTGTCTCCCTTCTCCATCTTGATTTTTCTGAGCTTGTCCTTTAGCACTGCTTTCCTGTGGTTGTTGTTGTTCTGAAACAAACGTGTTAAGGCCTTCCACATAAAATGTGTAGTTTCTTTTCCAGGTAGGTTCAATAAAATATGACCTTGAACACCTTCCAACAGAATACTTCTTGCATTTTCTACGTTCTTATTCCATGCCGCCATATCTTGAGCATTTGTTGTTGCGGGATTAGGAATATCACTATCTATGAATTCCTTTAGTCCATTGTCTTCCACCATTTCTTCCATCTTGTACCTCCAAGCTATGTAATTTGAGCTACCCTCAAGGGCATATTCAAGTCTCAATCCAGAGAAATACATCATGTTCCTTTTGTTGGTCCTAAAGAGTAGATATGCAAATTCGATTCACCTGCACATAACAAACTTGTATTCTTCTCTTTAGAGTGTGATCTGGTGGATCAAATTTATGCTCAAAATTCAAAGTTGTCGGAATGGATTGGAACCTGAATGACCACATATATCACGTCATTCTAAATCTAGCACAACTTGTTTCGCTAAAAATTGATGTCATATGCTCTTGTAATCAATTTTTTTTTGTTTGGGGAAACAACAATTTTTTTTTGGTTTTTGGGTGTAGGGCTGCACAGTCAGAAGTCTGTACTACTTACTAGACCATGACCGTACATTGTGACTATGCTTCTCCGGCCTATGGAAGCTTTCCACTTGTCACATTTATGTTGGCTGTGATATGGTGTAATTCTACTGGTTTTGAGGTTGGTTATGTGGACCAACTAGGAGGCACCACGTGGGCCAACCAGAGGCTACCACGTGGCCACTAAAATTTTGTATGTTTCGAGAAGAAACCCATGAGAATCAAACATGGGACCTCCTTCAAGTTAGCCATGCCTCCAACCGCTATGCCACATTTGGTTCTTAACCCTGTGTGGAGTCTTCTCCTATTTAAGCTTTATCATATTTTATAGTCGGGGTAGGATCGAGGTTAACACCCAACCCCGGTCCGTAGACCAGGGTTAGGGGATAACCACGGCCTCATAAAATTTTTAATGCAAAACCCACCATATAACCATTTAACCATAGTTTCAACATTGGAATATTACATGCCCATGCGGAGTTTCATAAACCAAAACCCACATTACCAAAGTTTTCACACAGGCAGATGTGTTAACCGACGGTCAAACGGAAACACATTCACATGGCAGTTAACGCCACAATTTGCTGCCAAGTATGGATTAGGGTTTTTTGATGGTTACCACAACAGCCAAGTAGTGAGCACATGTCGCAGTGAGGTTTGATATGTTACACCGGAAGTTAAACCAGCGGTTTAAACTGTGGCTTGTTCACATTTTAAATCGTAACAATGTTTGTTACCGTCTGGCGCTAACCCAACCTACATTCAACCACAGTCACCACCTAAGAACTCAAGTCAATTGCAACCGATGGGAAAACCCAGAATCAACGGCAGTCTTTTTGTAACGTGGCACATTTTTGGCCAGGTACAGGGCTTACCAGCCTGATTAACTAGGCAACAATTTTCACCTGCCGTGGCAGGAATCCTTCCTGCGTAGGGGAAAATTTGTCATCCAACGTGGTCGACAAAGTGCAGATTTGTCAGATAGTTTGTAGAAGGTGCATTTTGTAGGACGAATAGCAGAAAACTTGAGGGTATCATAACTTTGTATATTTTTGGACTTTTGGGGAGTAGAAAGAGACTAGACAGAGGTTTTTTATAGTTCTAAAGCCATTGAAGCATTGTAATTGTATGTAAACACCGTGTTTTGAGCATAATGAAAGAGGCCCAACCATTGGAAGCTGGACCAGGAGATGTAGCCTAGGAGGGGTGAACTCCTTCATAATTTTTTGTTCTGTGTTTACAATTATGGTGATGTTGTCTTATTTTTTCTACAAAAAATATACTTTTTTTTCATATTTATATGTTTAATAATTTGACACAAGAGACTTAAAAGCCATAATTAATCACTTGAAAATTTTACATAATCCTCAAAAAATTTCATACATAGATCAGAGTGATTACTTCTCTGATACCAAGTGGAAAATCCGCGTATATTAAACTGATAATTGTAATATTCTAAAACATTATACTTGAATCTACTCTACCGATTTCAGAAACCAACTTAGATCTTGAAATCACAAAACATGAAAGAGAAATGATTTCAATCGCACAACACAAATATTTTTCTATGGAAATCCTCATATAAAATCCTTTCTATTTGTATATTTCATCAGCCAAAGAATATGAGAATATTACAATGCTTTTCTCCAAGATGAGAAACCTCTACACTATCTCTATATGTCTCAATGATTCCTAGACAAGCATGGTTCAATACTTAAACAATTCCTTGTTGGCCCAAGTCCCTATTTCCTTGCAAAGTTTCCTTGGGTCATTAGGCCCTATTAATTAGGTAAATTCCCAATACATATTGTGCAATCCATTAGGGGACTTCCTCTAACAGCATGCACCAAATGTACAATTTGGATAATTATACAACTGATAGTACACGTCCCTTGAACTCCGATCTCAACTAGGTCTTCCTCAAAACTGAAATGAATGAGTTATTTATGAGTGAATTATCAGTTAACTGGCTGAACACATGAAACAACACCCCATTGTCTAAACTCCTACTAGTTCCTCCATCAGTTAGAACTAGTTTAACTTAATTTAACTCTAATAATTTGAGTTAATTAATTACAACTCAAAATAAACTCAACCAGGGCTTCTAAAAATTAGGAGACACTCTGCATGCCTCTAGTTTGATCCTAAACTTGAATTAACTGAACCAACTAATTCATACTAACTTAGTTAACTCATAAAATTTGTTATGTGATGTGGAATTAAAATTTTATTCTAATTAATTCAAGGGAAAAATAAATTAGAAGCCTTTATTGTTGTCATTTTCAACACAAGAAAGGAAGCATGCTCAGTATAATGAGATGTGGAGTAAAGAGAGAGCCATGCAAGCTTTGAGGAACTAAAATATAAATAAAATGCAAGAGAACTTGTGGAATTTTGGAATCTCCTTTATATTTGATATGGAGTAAAAGGATTCTCCTTCAGTAGGAGCAGTATACACTCCTTGTTTGAGATGGAGTGATGGTGGATAGTTATATTCCTTGTGTGTCATGCACTAGACTAGGAATAATAGTCATAAGTCTTAGTGGAGACCATAAGGAAATAATGGTGTCTAGAGGATTGGATAAGCATCTAAGACTGGTAATCCTTGAGGATTGGGAACCCAAGATAAGAAGTAGTCTCATGGACAGACACTCTTTGAGGATATGACATTTTTCCAAGAAAAGATTGGGCGAAGAGGGCCAATATTCTTTGAGGATTCAAGGCTAGCAATCCAAGATAAGAATAGTCATATAAGGACATAACTTGTATACATCTGAATGGGGTATGTGCCTTGTAGAGGTAGTTTGGTATCACACATAAGGCCTCCCAGCATAATTCTCTTGAATGAAGTAGAGATTGTCTAGTTAGGCATCAGAGACAATGTTGGTTGATCATAATATTGATTCTTACAATATGGCTTACCAATACAACTCTTATTATGAGAAATTTTCAAAGGTAGTATTGTCCTTGTACCATTTGATCAATTTTGAATACCTCCCTAGTTAAGAGGGAGTGTTGGAGAATGTAACTAGTTTTAATCTTCTTAATTATGATTTGACTCATCTAATGATGTAATATCTATGTATTGATCAAAAGAAGAAATAAAACTATTTATAAAGCATGGGTTTCATGCTTAAGTCAAAGGCCAATAATTAAAATCAGCCATTGTATGCATATAGGGTTTTTCATGAGTCAAAGGTCATTGTTACATTGTAAAATACCCTTATGGGCACATGTATCAAAGAATAAAAAAGTAGTATTGTGTATCTAGATACTCCAAAAGATCAAGTTTGATGCCAGTTAATAGTTCTACCTTAGGTAGACTTGAAAAGCCAAGTGAAAAGGTTATATAAAGGCATGAATTCAACCTCATTTGTAAGACAAGAAGCTCGTATATCTTATTTTATTGTCTACGATTTGGAGGAGGACCGAAGGTCGGTAAGAAGAGAGTCAAGGGTATGCAAAGGTGGAAATATATCTCATGTAAGGGACCTAGGGTTACCTCAGTTCCAAGATGACTAAAAGACCATTATCATAGAGAATTCCTATATCATTATTCTTGAAGATCTCTTGGATTATTTGGCAGGTTATCTTGTGTCTTGGAGGAAGCTAAGGGTCTTGTTTTTGGGTTGTGGAAGTCTCTTTTGAATTTATTCTATAAGAAGAGAAATTTCTTTAGGGTTTTCCCCTTAGATGGTTTTTACCTGGTTTGGAGCCTATATCGTGTGTTCATGTGATATTTTATTGTTTTCATTTCTTTTATCATGAGAACATAAGAATAATAATCTATGAAGACGTAAATATCACAAGTAAATGTCATGTATGGAAAAATGTTAAGTTAAAGATGTTTTCGTTATTGATTTTCCAACAACATCAAGGGAGATAGACATTTCGTAGACAAATTCTTACATGCTTTTAGTCAGAAGCTTGGTTTACTCTCTGATCTAAAGGAAAAAGAGAAAGAACTATCGAATGCTAATCGGCGAATGAAGCAAATCAAATTTGTGTAGTCTGAGAGAATCATAACACTAGAGAAAATTATTTATGAATGTGAAAACATAGAGAGTATAAGAGTCGATGCCTATGTCAAGTTGATACAAATTGTACGAGATCTAAATGATCCATGCATCACATGTGACTCTATATTAATTTCATGAGACACGCTAATGGATGAATTGGATAAGCTAAAACAATCAAAGGAAACAAAATTCAATAGTATAATTGACTTTACCATAGAGGAAATTAACAAATGGCTAATTAATTTTGTTACTATTAACGAACAAAACTCTGCCTTCGTTGAGAAATTGGAAGAAGTATCTAGGGAAATTGAGGAGGAGATATTTAATCATGTCAAATAGGATATTATAGTAACTCCCATGAAAGATTAAATTAAATCCAAACTAAAGAAATTCCTTCAAGAATCGTGAATCCGAAAAACATTTGACAATCAAACAATTACGATATATGCTTTCACATATTGTGAGTTTTCTTAAATATTGGAACATTCGTTTTGCTATTTACTATTGATTAATTATTCGAGTTGGATATGTTATCATGAACTAAGCCAATTTCTAGATGTAGTTTCTTGATTTTCCTTGTAGGTACCTTTTTCATATTATGGTTCACGGGATCCCAATCCGAGTCCCCATTGGCACAAGTGCATTTACTTTTTCAATTAAGTATAGGGATTTTGATAAGTGATTTAGGAATCAAACATTATTATCTACACCAAAAAAATTTGAAGTGGTTTAATATCTAAACGTAAGCTCAATTACATAACACATTCCATTTTCGCATGCCTTCCTTTCTCCAAATACCTTTGTTTCAAAGTTAAATTATCATTTTTTACATGTATTAAATTTATTATAGAATAATTTTTGTTATTTTTATAAATGCAGGGGTGGAAATTAAAGAGAGAAAATTCCAAATCACCATAGTGAATGAGCTACTGAGTTGAGGTATCATAAAATTATCATTATCGATATAAGCAACCTCCGAGATTAAAAAAAATATATTGATAACGGTAAATCAGGAGTTGTGAATATTGTATTCAACTATAGTTATAATTTTTACTACTTTGTTCCAACTCTAAGTCTATTTACCAATTTTGTAAAATTCACAAGGAAAATTTTTGCATAAGATCTTGTATAGGTCATAGTTATGTGGCATTGTCCAAAGAAACTAATTGAACACAACTTTTGGAGGATTTTCTTTGATATTTTATACTATATCTATTGTTTTGTAATTGAATGGAATGGAGATGAATTGTGAGGTAATATTCTGAAAAACATCTTGTATAGGCATGAATTCTGTAACGTTTTCCAAAAAATTGATTGAACATAAGTTTTGGAGCATATGCTTTGATATTTTATATTATATCTAATGTTTTGTAATTGATCCCAATGAAAATGAACGTTCAACAATAGTTTTGGATCTCAGATATTTGTTATATTTGTAGTATTTATTTTAATTATAGATATGATGATTGGCATTTGAATCTGAATAAAATTCTTGTTACTATAACTGTGTTCATTATTGTTCAAGACTTATCAACCATAAAGGCTAATTACTTTGTCCCAATTTTGAGTTTGTTCACTAATTTTGTGGAGAATTTAGAGATAATGTTTTGCATAAGTTTTTGAGGATATGCTTTGAGATTTTAACTTATATCTAACGTTCTTTTATTGATCAAAATGAAAATGAATGTTATTCACATATTGACAGCCCCGCCCTCCCCTGCAGCTGCTCGATGGAGATCCCTGAGGGCTCTGCCCCCCCTGCTGATCCGCCCCCCGAAGTCTCCGCCTTCAGATCATTGATTGCCTCCGGGACTAAACGTCCTCCTACGGCATTCCAGCAGAAATTTGTCAAAAGATTGGATACGATTCCTACAGTTGCCCTGCCAGAGGAAGACACCTGCAAAGCGGCATTGAACCTGGAAGAAAGAGGTCTCATAGGCCAGTTCACAGGCTTATGGCCTTCTCCCAAATCTGTGGAGGACTGGACGCAAAGAAACTGGAAACCACTGATAAAAGACGGAGTAAAGAGTTATTTTGTGGGCAAAGGGTTTTTCGTATTTGTGTTTGAAAACACGGAAGACAGAAGCTTAATATTCAGAAATGGCCCCTACTTCATGGGGCCGCAGGGCTTGTATTTAAACAAATGGACTCCAGATTTCGACCCTTCCCAAGACGTTCCATCTGCCGTGCCGGTGTGGGTGAGACTCCCTCATTTGCCTCTACACTGCTGGAATCAAAAATCGCTCCAGATCATCGGGAACGCACTAGGCAAATACATAGATCAGGCTGTAAGAAAAGACCAATATTCATGCGCCCGAATCTGTGTAGAAGTGGATCTTGAGGAAGGTCTTCCTGAAGCTATCAAGCTCTCGGTGGCAGGCTGGACGCACGTCCAAGAGCTCGACTATGAACAGCTCCCCTTCAAATGCTGACACTGTCATGGTCATGGACACTTCGCAAAGCACTGTAAGAAGAGAACAGAGGAGCAATCTGAAAAACAAAGCGGGGACCAATGGACCCTAGTCCAGAGAATAGCCCATGCAAAAAAAGACGCAGGAAAAAGCGCAGAAACAGGAGCTAGGAACATCCCCATTCCTACTCAGGAAAAGGAAGAAATCCCAAAAGGAACGGAGGGTGTACAAACTGATCCACCGAATAAAACTCAGGAAAATGAGGTTCATGTAGAAGCCCCTCCTCCAAGCAAAGAGGGAGGGGTCAACATCCAGATCGAGGCATCCCAAGGCAGCCCCTCCAACCCCACCTATGCAGAAGTCACAAAGAAAAAGGCAGTCGAAAGTTCAGAGTCCTCAGAGGAAGAATTCTTTGAACGCCCATTAAAAAGAGCCGGAAGAAAATCCCGCAAGGAAAAAAGAGAGGAAGAAGCAGAAAGGCTCAAAAAAAAAGGAAGCCAGTCCACAATAGAAATGACGATCGGAAGAAATAGCAGACCCAGGTCAACCAAGGGTGGCTCCACCCCGCTCACAGGTAAATAATGAAGCTAGTCTCTTGGAATTGCAGAGGGCTGGGGAACCAGGCAAAAATAGAAGCAGTAAAGGACCTTTTAAAGTCGGAACCTGCAGAAATCCTCTTGCTCCAAGAGACTAAGATAGCAGGACAAGCTCTGCTGGAAATCAGTACATCAAAATGAAAGAAATGCTCAGGCATAGCGGTCAGCGCTCGGGGCTCTTCGAGAGGACTGGTAACTCTCTGGACCGAAGATAAATTTCAGCTGATCAAAACTCACGAAACCCAACACTGGATATTCATATAAATAATCCATCTTGCAAGTAAGTTGGCTATCTCTCTTGTCAATCTTTATGTGCCTGTCAATTATTCTGAAAAAAGAGACTGCTGAAACTCCCTGGCAACGTTTCTAGAGCAGGAAACCCCTAACAACATCATTCTTGCTAGAGATCTCAACATCGTATTGAAAGCCAAAGAGAAAAGAGGAGGCACCAACTCTAAAGATCCCATGGTTGCCGTTGTAGAAGAGCTCGCCCAGCAATGGGATCTGCAAGATTTCAATCCAACCCAAGGACTCTTCACCTGGTCTAACAATCGAACTGGGACAGATCACATTTCTGCCCGTTTGGACCGCTTTCTTGTGCAAACCTCTCTCCTTATGAATAATAAGATCATAACAACAAAAATTCTGCCCAAGCTGTCCTCAGATCACAAGCCAATACAACTCTGTCTAGAAGATGAAGAGGACTTGGGTCCCATTCCTTTTCGTTTTTCTCCTCAATGGATCGAAAGGGAGGGTTTCTTTGAGACGGTGAAAACAGCATGGGCCTCCTCCATCTCAGGTTCTCCAAGCTTCGTTTGGGAGCAAAAGTTGAAACTTACCAAAAAAGCTTTGAAGGACTGGATTAAGAAACCTCCCTCCAATCCTACCTCCCAAAGAGTTGATGCAGTCCTGGAACTGCACACCCTACAAAACGAAATGGAGAGAAAAAACATCAGTGCAGATCTACTGGACATGGAAATAAAAGCTCAGAGAGCAGCCTATCAATCCTTCAGAAAAGAGGAAGAGTACTGGAGATTAAAGTCTAGAAGCTTGTGGCTGAAAGCCGGGGATCGCAATACCTCTTTCTTTCACTGGCAGTATCGAGCCAGATTATCAAGGAATTATATAGCAGAAATAAAGACAGCGGATGGCCATACCTGCAAGGGATTCCAGCAAGTCAAAGAAGCAACAGCAACACATTTCCAAAATCTTTTCAGCTTGGACACCCAAGGCGAAGAAGCGGATGAGGCAGATTTTCTCAATCACATCCCATCCCTCATCTCTCCGGAAGACAACTCTGATCTATGCAAACCGGTTTCGGAAGAAGAGATTATCAAAGTCATTTGGTCCATGGAATCTGACAAGGCCCCCGGACCGGACGGATTCACCATGCATTTCTACAAAGTTTGCTGGGACATCATAAAATATGACCTTCAAAAGATGATCCGGGGATTCTTGAATAAAGCTAAAGTAGGTGGCAGCACCAACTCAACCTACTTAGCTTTGATTCCCAAAGACTCCAACCCGGAAAATTTTGCTAGATTCAGGCCAATATCGTTATGTAATGCCTCCTACAAGATTTTGGCAAAGCTGTTGGCAAGCAGATTAAAGCCCTTGCTCCCTCGGATTATCTCTAGTTCCCAAGGAGGTTTCGTGGAAGGCAGGCACATTCTGGACAACGTCATACAAGTGCAGGAGACCATACACTCAAGTAAGCAGAGAAAAGAGAAAGGTATGATTATAAAGCTAGACATGGCGAATGCGTTTGATAGAGTCAACAGAACGTTTCTCAGCAAAGTTTTGCTCTCCTTTGGCTTTTCTCCTCAGTTTGTAAATCTCATAAAAGCCTGCACGGATAACCCATGGATAGCCCCCCTCATTAATGGCAGGCCAGTCAACTTTTTCCAAGCTAAGAGAGGCATCAGGTAGGGATGCCCGCTCTCCCCCTTCCTATACATCTTAATGGCGGAATCTCTAAGTCGAAAACTTGAAGCAGAAAGAAGGTCAGGCTCTCTTCCGGGCCTCAAGCCCACCAGCAGCGTTAACCCTTTGAATCATGCACTCTTTGCAGACGACTCGATTCTTTTGGGAGGTGCTTCAATCAGAATAGCGAAGGCCTTTGACAAAGTCATCAGAAATTACTGCAAAGTATCAGGAGCTTTGGTAAATGAAAAAAAAAGTGAAGTCTTCAACTGGAACAGTGATCAACAGGAGCTCAACACTATAGCTAACATTCTTGGTTTCAAAGGGCACTCCCAATGGGACAAGATCAGATATCTTGGGCTCCCCATAATCTCAGGAGTGAACAAGAGGTCGCTTTGGAGCGACATAATAAGCAAATTCAAATCCAAAATATCGAAATGGGGAGGATTCTGGTTAACGAAAGGAGGTAAGGTCATTTTGATAAAATCTCAGCTGTCTGCTTTAATAATTTACCAAGCAGCCTTCTTGCTCGCCCCCAGAAATGTGATGGATCAAATCTCCTCTCTCCTCAGAGATTTCCTCTGGCAAGGAGGCAGGGGCAATGAGAAGAAGCAGCACCTGGCAAATTGGGACATTGTCAAAAAACCCATCGATGAAGGAGGATTTCAAATACGTGACCCCTCCCTGGTCAACCTTACCCTCGGCAGCAAAATCCTGTGGAAGATGATTACAGATCCTAAGCACCCTGTCAGCGCTACTCTGAGATCAAAATACACTGTCAAAGCCGATTTCAGAAACCTCCAGCTTTTTTATAATGCCAACAGCACGCTGTTGTGGAAGCTCTGCTATAAGAGCAGCAATTTCTTCAAACGTAATGCATATAGGATACCTGGGAATGGTAAGCACGTCCGCCTTTGGCATGACCGTATAATGGGGCGAAATCCATTAATCGAAAACGATGAGATCTCTGATGTAAGAGATTGGCTCATATCAATGGGCAAGGTAAGCGTATATGAAATTTCGGCCTGGGATCACAGAGAAGAATGGGCCGGTTGGGCAATCCACGACCCCCCTGCCCATCTGCAACCTCAACTAAACTGTCTGCTCGAATTGCTGGAAGGCGCAGCTCCGATTCACCTCTCAATGCAGGATCGATGGGGCTGGGGTCGTTCTGGGGAATACACAACAACAGAAGGTTACAAAGCGCTCCAGACAACAGGAAATAGCAAGCACAGTGCAGTGTTCTGGAAAAATGTATGGGAGCCTCTAGCCCTCCCAAAAGTTAATTTTTTCTTCTGGACACTGATTCACAACAAGATTCTTACCGGCGATAATCTGGCTAAAAGAAAGTTTGCTGGCCCCCACAGATGCACCCTTTGCAGGAGCAACGTTGAGACAGCTCATCATCTATTCATTGACTGTCTATTTTCCAAGGAAGTTTGGGAACTCATGCTCCAAGAATTCCAAATGAGCGCTCCCACTCAGCCCTCTGTCTCAGAACTTTTTGCAGAATGGAGTCATCTTTACCCACATCGAATTCCTCATAAATCTTTCTGGCGCAAGGTTTGGAACGCTCTGCCCAAATTTGTCTGCTGGCAGATTTGGTTGGCCCGCAACCAGAAGATCTTCAATGACCTGAACCACTCTCCCTTGCAAGTTGCAGCAAAAGCCAGAATGTTCCTCCTTGAAGCAGCCCAGCAGCAGTACCACAAAGAGGATGCTTCGCTTCTGCCGGTTGAGAAGAGGTGGCTCGGATCTTTTGAACCTCAAAGCAGAAAGATCCTCCTATCTCCCCAAAGTGAGCTTCCAATCTGGAAAAAAAGAGACTCGGATGTAACTTTTCAACTCTGGTGGAGGGCTCAAAAAACACACACAATCTTCTTCGATGGGGCGTCCAAAGGAAACCCCGGTCCCTCAGGTGCTGGTGGGATCATCTACTCCCCAGATGGTGCTTCCCGGGACTCTTTCTACTGGGGACTTGGCCTGAAGACCAATAATCAAGCGGAGCTTCTCAACCTCCTCAAAGCATGTCAAATTGCTAGAGAGAAAGGGATCAAAGATATTCAGGTATTTGGAGACTCGGAGATTCTCATAAATAAGCTGAATACGGAAGAACAATTTCGGAAATGCAGGCCTCAACAGAACACTGGAAAGACTGAAAAGAGTCATCCGTGCTTTCTCTTCCATCAAATTTTATCATATCCTTAGAAGCTCAAATTGTGAAGCGGATTCGATGGCCAATAAAGGGAGTGCAACGGGCAAAGGGCTGCTCTTCATAAATGAGGACAGATTTGTAGAAATCCCATGCTAATGTCAAGCTTGAAAAGAAGATTCTGCTGTCGAAATATGATGTATTTAGGGCTGCTCAGGCAAAGCCCCACTCTTTCTTTTCCACATAAATAAAAAAAAAAAAAACATATCCGTTACAGTTAAAAAAAAAAAAATGAAAATGAATGTTCAACAACAGTTTTGGTTCTCAGAAATTTGTTACATCTTTATTATTTACTTTAATCATAGCTATGATAATTTCCATTTGAATATAGGTACAATTCTTATTACCGTAATTATTTCGGTTATTGTTAAAGACTTTTTAAGCACAAACACTGATTACATTGTTCTAATTCTGAATTTTTTTACCAATTTTTTGAAGTGCTCTGATATGATGTTTTTGCATATGTTTTTGAGGATATGCTTTATGGTTTTACCTATGTACATTGCTTATTTTCGCATATAATTTAACCTGTGACATGACTTGCTTCAGCGTAATAATTGGCTCAGAGAATTCTTGTGCACCACCTCTTTTTCCCTTCATTCCACATACTTAGTTTTTCATGTACGCATACATTTCCTTCCTCGTGGACTTCTTTGGTACACCTATATTCTGTAAAGTGGTTGTTCTGCATACACACAAATTTTTCACTTCCGTACACATTATGCCCTTTGCATATTTTTTTCTCACATTCTGATCATGTACAATACTTTTACCAAACTCGATAATAAATTGATCATCTCCATATTGGTTCCATCTTCTCCAAAGTTGTTAAACTTACATTTTTCACTTTTCAGATGCAATATGCATTGTTCACATATTTGGTTTAGCTCTACACACATATTGGTTTGATATTATTTAATTCATATATGCCTTAGCTTTGCACATGTTTTATTTCACATATCCCTTAGTTGGAAAATGACTGTAATAATATTTTCATTTTGTAACCAGCAAGAGAATCTATGAAGTTGGGTCAATAATCAAAGACATTTGTGTAAAATATTTACTTGAATTGAAAAAAAAAACATCGATGCAAATTTTCCCCTCTACACAGACTCTAACACATAGATTTATTAGCTTTGCATATGTATTTTTGCGCAGATCCTTTATTTTCACCAATGTTAGTGTTAATAAGATTTTTTCGAGTAGAGATACTTGGAACATAGGTCCATAGATATTATAAAATGAGAAAGACTATCATTGTTAATTTTTTTTATATGTAATGGCATTGGAAATCTAAATATAGTTATTTGTAGACATTTTTGTGTCACATGCACTTGTTTCATATGTCTATATGACATGTTTATTTTTCCATGCTTTATCAGGATCAAGTGTAATAAGTGCTTTACGAAAGGCACAAATATACCTTCCACATGTTCCTCATTCTGTATATGAGTAGTTAGAATGGCATAGAGAGAATCTAACCTCTAATCACCTTCTGCACAAGTGGACTTGAAGGTGATTCTAATCTATGCAAGTGTGTGGGGAAATCCATAATTAATTTTTTAATACTCGGTGCAGAGCCCTCTACACCACACTCAATATCTGTCTCTACAGCTTCCTGCACTATTCAATAAAAAATCCAATGAAAACATATAATGTACAACAAATTTTATTATTTTGATTATCGAAACCTTGTAGTTATATTTTAATTTTTTAAAGTTTGAGAATGTTATATATTTAAATATTTTGTTTTTAATTGAATTAATTTCATTGTGCAAAGTGAGGACATGCGGAGGAATATTTCATTGTGCTTTTTATGTACTCCACATAAAGAAATATTTTTCCGCACCTGTGCACTCCACACATTTAAAGTTTAACACTAATTATTTTTATATACATCGAAATCCATCCAAAGAGTGTGTTATACAATTACACTGCAAAATAGTATATCAATGGAAATTTGTTCACACCAAATGAATTACAATTTTAATTTTTTATATTGTAATATATTTACAAAAATGAAAATGATTTTTATTATTTTCATTTTAATGGTACAAAATATGTGTTTTCTTATCAAATGTGAAAGTTCGGAGGTTTTTAGTGTGTGGAAAAAATAATGCGTGGAAGAGGGTTATGTATGGGAGAACCTTTACACCTCGATTTCACATATCCACATACATTTCCCCTCTGCACACTTCTTCCACGCAAATCAATACAATATAATATTTTTTCTACACAAGTCCATTGCATATGTCTCTATCTATGGTTATTAATCTGTATTTCATTTTTTTCTTTTCATAAATCAGATCAGTGGTATGAGAGTGATATGATTTTCTCTATTTTTTTGTGCGTGTCTCCATGGCATCAAATTTCATGTTTCTTTCACACACATGAAATGTCACATAAATTTAATCCATTTCCCATAATGTGCAATAATGTCTATTAAGAATTTAATTAATTCTTAATTATATGATTAGCAAAAGCTACATTATCCATAAATGTAAATATACTTCTTAAATGTATATAGAGATAATACAAGGGATGTGATAGTGCAAGTAGTACTTAATCATCACGTAATCGGGCCATTTTTCAAGTGCTTAACAACATTTATTCTGATGCATTGTGTAATTATTATTGGTTGTAAACAAAGCAACAGGGTGCAGCGAATTTTGCACCATTATTAAAAAATTAAATAAGTCTTAGTCTTTCTATTAACAAAGACTCCAATATTAGAAAATGTAAAATATTTCGGCATTTTTTCGACGAATCAACACATAATTATTCCATTGTGCACTTGGTGCCACATATCTGTCAAAGCATATTGTAAGAACGGGAGGTGTTACCACATACAAAAGGCCATTTTTATCAAACAGAACAAACCGACATTGACATAGTGGTGGATGCCAGCTCAACCATCAAGGCATTCCGTAGTAGAGCTAGTTGATCGCGTCTCCACACAATATTTATTTGCGGTTGTCCTTTCACTCCTTTAGACTTAAATTTATTATTGAAAACTTATGCACTCACTTTGATGATCACAAAAAAATCATATTTACTTTAGTTTATAAAATTATATCACTTAATACATGTACATCGATGATATTAAATTATTAGCAAAGTGTGAAGTAAATGGACGAGATGGTTTTGGAATTTCGAGATTTATTTCCACTACTTCTTATAAACATGGAATTTGGAATTTTTAATTGTTATTTATTGAGAGCGTCATGTGTAACAAATTCCACATGCCAAATAGTAATTGTCGGTGATTATATAGCATACAGAGAAATCTACAATTAAGCATCATTGTGAACGTTATTAATTGAGAGAGTATTTTCAATTACAAAAAGGAAATGGATAGTAGAGGAACAAAAGAATTTATTTGCACTTATATGATTAAATCACTTTCCCTTATCCATGGGGAACTTCCAGTGGTAGAATACGTATAAGATGTACGTGAACCTGCCTACAAAAGAGAATAATAACAATAATATTTGGAGTAGCGAATTGGTGAATGCAACGTGTTCCATAAGTCTTTGATTTTAGACAAATCGTTTATTTTTACACAAACCATTTTAATTCAAGCACATGAAAAATTATGTTAGTAGTGAAGAAGTGCTTAAAATTGTCTAAAGAAGATAGTTTCCTGAATTCAAAAGTAGGAGGGGTTAATATTATTTGAGAATTCACTTCCACAACTTCTCAGTTTCCTTCTGATCTTTCTCTCCTACATATTTCTTTGTTTACAAATTCATTTAGGGATTTAGGTTGGCTCTTTTCCCACCTAATGGGTCACAGACTCTACAATGAATGTCCCAAAATCCATTCTCTATCTGCTTTATCACTCATACAAAAAAAAATTGTATAGTTGATTGGTCTGATAATATTTCCAATTAATTAGTTGTTGGGTATGGAGCCTAATTATATTCCTTATTATTCAGAGGTTTTTTGTTTCAGTTGTGGTTGGATCCCAATCCCTAACAGGGGGGTATGGGGGGGCTTACCCCCTACTATTGTTGTTAGGGGGGTAAAATTTCTATGTAAAATATTGTCATTTCGTATTCAGTATGGGTTGCCCTAAAAGGAAACACTCGGTTTATATGAGGGAATTGTATTATGATTGTATATTATTATTTTGTTCGAGAATGAGAGAAGAGACTTTGTTAGAGATAAGAGGAAATTACAACGGATTTTTTGTAGGTTGTATATCTTCATTTTGTTGTATAATATAGAATGAAGACATGGTTGTTTCTTCGTGGATGTAGACCAAATTGGGTGAACCACGCATATATGTGTCTCTCTTGATTTATTCTTTTTTTTTTTTTTCCACAATATTTTATGTGTTGCATTGATTTGTTATTTAATGTCTAACATGATCTTTTAAGTTATTCAATGTGTACAACAACAAGAGATTATTTATGATGGTGTACTTTATAATAGTTTGTGTCTCAAGCCATGTCTTTGACGAATTACCCTATAAACCTAAATTGAATCTCAATGAAGAACCAATGAAATTATCATATTGTACAATGTGGAAGCAAAAAAATTCTTTAAATATGTGTCTAATCCAAGTTTTCTTTGTAAATAAAATCATTTACATGATAATTAGACAAGTGCCACATCGAATATATGCACAAGCCTAATTTTTCCTATGGGGAAAAGGAATGCAAGAAGAAAGAGAAAATAATATAATTATTTGAATTTATGTATTTAAAGGTAAACCACTAGTGCAACCAAAAATTGTTATAGATAGGTATTTTGTTGTTTAATTCTGTAGGCAATACCGTAACTAGCTAGTTATATTTGAACACAAAAAAAGAAAAAACAATTTATTTCTTTTCCAGTGGTTGTTCAACAAGTCACTGTGAAGAATGCATATTCTGTTATAGAGGTTGAAAATTCTTTGGATACTATTAACTTAAGAGAAGTTGAAGTTTGTTGAGGCTTTGATCTAGAGGGCCTATTTACCATACACTAAGGTATTGTTAAATATGGAAACTTGTTTACAAGGGTTATAGAGGAAAGTGACAAGACTCAGAGTGCTCCAACCAAAAATCAAGAATTGATAATGGATACTGAAGAAAACAAATGAAGGAACCAAAGTTAACACATAAGAAAAATACAAGTAAAGAGGTGTAAATCCTACATAGAAATTGAATCTAGCTTCCACACCTGGTACTAGTGCAACTTCATCCTCTAGTAAAAGAAATAGAAATACTACTATGACTAGAAAACTATTTCACGGTGAGTTATCAATTGGCGGACATGATGACGAGGCTCTTTGGAGATTCGCTCCAAACATAGCACATATGGTTCAATCATCCAAATCCAAAAGCCCCGCCAGAAGAGAAAGCATTGAACAAGCTATAAAAGTCGAAGTTGACATTCTTGTACCACTTGATTGGGTTAGTTATTGTTTAGCAAAAAATTAGAAAATAATGGTGTAAATTGCAGAAGAATTCATTATTTTTTATGAGTTCCTTGTCACATTGGAAAATAAAAATTATGACAATGGCAGTAAAAATTTGAGAATTGACAAAGTAAAAGTTCATAATGAAAAGTTTATTGATCAAGAACAAACACATATTGATGTTCTTGGCATTGGGGCCATGAGGCTCAAGATATTTCTTCAATATACAAGTGAGACACTTGCACGGTCTATTGGAAAACAAGAAGTAGAGAACCTAAGACTGAAAATAATAATAATAATATAAGAGCTAGAAGACACTTTAAATTCAGGTCCTTTATTAATGACTCCATTGGAAATATGGACACCACCATTGCCAATTTCTACCCCTGCTACACCTTATAGATCTAATAAAGTTGTCAATATCCATAATGCAGTGAAACCATATATCATGAGTAACATATGCCAAATATTAGAAACTATTAATCATGCATGGATAACAACTTTTGATTTACCACTTTAGCATAGGAAATTAAGTCATTTATCATTTTGGTTAAAATTAATATTAAGCTAGATAGGAAATTCATTGACAATGAGTTACTTTTAGTTAGAGGCTTGAATTATTCTATTATCGAGATAAAGAAAAAAAAGGACTTCTAAATGTTAATCGAATGAAACAAGTGGAATTTGGATGGCCTGAGAGAATCAAGACACCAAAGAACATCATTTCTGAATGTGAAAGCATAAACATTAAGGAATTAAATACTTTTAAATACCTAAACGGTCCATGAATCATATACAATTCTGAATTAATTTCAAGAGACATGTTAACTTCTGAATTAGACATGCTAAAATAGTCAAGGGAAACAGAGTTTGATGAGATAAATGATTTTACTACAGAAGAAATTAGAAAATGGCTAATTACTTTTGTTAGTGTCAATGAACAGAAGTTTTTCTTAGCTACACAATTGCAAGAAGAGGTTGGGAAAATTGAGAAGGATATTTTCAATGCAAATGTAAAAATGGAGACTATAGTCTCTGCAATCAAATATTTGATAAAAATATGGTGGAAAATTTTCTTCAAGAAATCATTAATCTAATATACAGTTGGTAGACAAACAATCATGATCTATTCTTTCACATACTATGAGTGTTCTTAAATCCTCCAACATTTTTTTTTTCTTACTAGTATTTAATTATTCATCTTTATTGGTTGTGTTATCATGAAATAAGCTAATTCACTGTATACAATTTATTATTTTTCCTTGCAGATGCCTTTTCCATATTACAGTGCAAAGAGACTAATCCAAGTCCCCATTGAGGCAAATGCATTTAACTTTGTGATTAAGTATCAGGATTTTCAATTATGGCTCCAATTCTGATTAATTTTTTCCAGTTCGAACTCTGTTCACTAATTTTGTGAAGAATCCAGACATAATGTTTTGAATATGATCTTGTATATATATGAATTATAGCTATTATGATTGGCATTTGAATTTTCATATAATTTTTGTTACTATAATAGTGTTTCTTATTGTTCAAAACTTCTCAAGCACAAAGACTGATTATTGTGTTCCAATTCTATGATAATGTTTTGTATAAGTTTTTAAATATATGCTTTGAGATTTTATATTACATCTAATGGTGTGTTATTTATTAAAATAAAAATGAACATTTCACAACAATTTTTGATCTCATACATATAAATATCAAGAATACAATGCAAACACAATAAAAATGTTATGTGTTTTAATCTTTTAAAGTTTAAATTTGAGTTATTTTAATTGTGTGGAGTACGAAAATGAGGAGGAAGATTTCATTGTGCTTCCTTTGCACTCTCGCGCTTCGTATAATGAAATTTTCCTCCACCGTACATGATACTAAATTGAAATTTAGTCCATCAACATTCTTATTGTCGAGTTAATTTGTACTTTGGTCAACCATGAAATCCATATATTCAAAATTGGGTTTTTTATTTTAAAAATGTAGACAAATTTTCTCAGATATATTATTAAATTAATACATTCAATCTTAGGCCTATCTGACTCCCTCCAAATACTACCCATGAGTCAATATCATAATTTCTTTTCAGTGATCTAAATTGTCCATTTTCATTGTGATTCCTATGCATTCCACCCAATGAAATCTTCAACTGCACTTCCTTAACGATGTCAACTGAAACACTCTAGCTTAATGATATTTCGATTATAGCTTTTAGAAACATTATATTCTGTGTATTTCCATCAATCTCACATAGGAATGTATTCTCCAAGAATATAATTTCCTAAACTTTGCAAAAAAAAAACCATTTCCTTTCTATAAAATACTTATGCCATGGACGAACACGATCCATGATCTCATTTTTAAATTTTTGGATTTCAACAAGAAATATACATCTACTAAAATAAACATATTGACTTCTCAACTTTGAGAATTATTGGTAGTTGATGCATGATAATTAGCTCTCAAGTTAAATTTTAATTTGTTTGATCAGACCTAAAGTTTTGACATTTTCCCAAGGAGGGGTCAAGTTGTAAATATTGTAAAAATTCTCTTCAAAAATGTTTAATTCTTAGCAAAGCATAGGTAGGAAATATTCTAGTTGAATTTTGTAAACATATCCATAGAAAATGGGATATTTAGAGAAGACATTTTATATTTATGCTCAAATATTAGATAAGTCATAAATTATAGATAGGAAGGATTTTCTTTTAATAGAGGTTGTTGCAAATCTATAGGAGTTGATTGTGAGAGCAGATAAGCTCTAGATTGTAATATCTATTCATTGTAAGTTTCGAGAGAAATATAGCGCATGAATTATAAAGTAGAGTAGAAAGGAGAAGCCCGAAAATAGAGAGATTTTTGTGTAGAAGAGAAAAAAGGCCATGTAATGGCACATCAGGCCAAGAGACAGACTGTAAATAGTTTTTTGTTTTGTATATGTATGATTTATTTATTAATGAGAGAATCGAATTCATTGTGACTGTGTTATCTCTTTTATGTGTTGAGTAATTCGTAATTGAGAATGAATTCTAAATGAATGAATAAGTCTTACTATGTGAAAAAGACTTAATGGCTGGGTAGAATCATGAGTGATTCCAATAAAAAAAGTAATGGTTGAGAGTGAAGCTAATGGGCGCAATGAGTGCAAATAAACCTGTATGCAGGTCGAAAATGAAATAAAACACGGATTCTGGATTGAAATAGCATGATAAGGCGTGAAACAGCATGATAATTATAGATCAAAGTGAATAAACAGGTATTTTGTTCAAGTTTGAGCGTAGATGACGGATCTTGAATGTGGGAAGAGAAAATCTATTGAGCATTTAGTTAATTCCCAACTCACATTTGGATGATGATGAGAAAGCCGCCATATGGAAAGGAAGAAATCGCCTCTAGATTTAGTTGAGAAGTATGGGGGGGAGTTCATATGCTATGTATACACATATAGTATTCATGTATATCCTTGTGTTTCTATTGTAGATCGAAATCTTATTGCAGCTAGGAGAAATTGAAGGTGTTGAAAAAGGAATCATGTCCTTAGTTAGATTGCAACATATAAATGCTGATAAAAATGGTGTTCAAGGAACTCTGCAAAACGCAGCTTGGAAGGTGGACTCGAGCTGGAGGAGATATTTTTCCAAATCGTATTTGTGTGCAAGCTTGAGCACCTACATAAACTTTACTTTGGGAAACAATCTCCATTTTTAAACCCACCTGTTATATGAATAAGAAATGGCTCTCTGGGACAGAGCCTTTGTTTCTGGTCAATTATTTGATTCTCTTATGAATTTTTTGTAAGCTCTCGATGGATATTTTCCATTAGTTATTTAAATCATTAATATTAACTATCTCAAGTTTTTGAAATCGAATACAATACGCCTAAGGGCAGGGAAAACATGAATCATATAATGGATATGCAGAGATGAATATTGATATATATGAAGGAAGTTTTTATCATTGATAATAATGTCTACAATAGGTGATTGAGCCATATTTTGAACATTTACAAAGATTAAGGAACCAATGATTGGTTATTTTATCACCAAAATAGGTCTTGATAGGCTACTGGTCAGGCTACCTTAGTGTAACTATTTCAAACTAGACTTTTAGTTGAGGCTTAGCCTCCTCAACTTGAGAGGGCTCTCTCAATAGGTTTATGATTTTCAAATAAATATTAGATGGCTAAATCTATGAGTAAAATGGATAAAAATGGATAATTGGTTGCACTGCTAATCAACAAACATATATTGAGCTTATGGAGTCAAGTGTTTTCAAAAAACATGAATATCAGCTTCATTTGGAAGTCAGGGCATTTCAGGGTTTAGATGCATCAAAGAACAGTAGGACAGAAAATAAACACAGTTCATGAACATATGAAGGAAGTTAAAGCACCTTCAGTGAATTCTAATTAACATACATTCATGCCACTGCAAGTAATTGAAAGAGGAAAAAAATGAGAATATCACACAACCATAACCCTTTCTGAATCCTGAGTGATGAAACCAATATCTCTGTATTAACATAAAAACACAGTTATGCTACAACAACAGTATTCTTGCTTATGAAAATTGCCAACCCTATGCAATTCGACTTCTTCTCTCTTATAGATTCATCATTACATTTCTTGGATTCTCTCCACACACTTGAGAGAATTCGAATTTTCTAGCTTGACACCTATCAACTGCTAAAACAAACTTTAATTACATCTGGAAATTAAACTGTATGTTCTATAGTCCTAACACAACTAGGATTAAAACTCCTTATTATAACTTAACAACCTTATCTAAGCATTAAATCTTCTATCTGAAATCTGCTCTTCCTAAACTTCGACCTTGATGATGTCCATCTCCTTGCTGTTTGACTGTATTGATTTGCCTCTTACCTGCCCTGAAAGATAGGAACATGCTCCCTGCAAAATAGCTATGGTGTTTCATTTATGTTTCTTCAAACCATCTGCTGACCAACTTGTGCTCAAAACATGTGGCAAAGTCTTATTAAGCTCTTGTGAATTTTTCCTTCCAGTTGTACCCAAACCAAACCTTTGAAGAAATGCCAAAAACTATTAACATTGTTGCTCTACGAAACAATCTGTTGTTTTCGTAGCGTAGAACTTCACCTTTGAAAACCTTACTTGGAATCTTCATTTTCCTTTGTTTTTCTATTGGATCTTCACTTATGGTCATTATACATCCTTCAGCGGCATCAAGGTTTAATAAACATGCCTTTTTACCCTTTGAAAACTTTCAAAATCGATCAAATTGCATCATACAGCAGTTTCGTAGCGCGCTACGAAACTGCTATGCATGACACCTACAGTAGTTTCGTAGCGTGCTACGAAACTGTTGTGTCTATATTTTCACAGCTTGTTTCCAAAATTTAAAGCTTCAAACCTCTACTACCATCCTTCCAGTTATATATAGGCTTTCATAATCAACAAAAACCAAATCTGAACTACATCAAAAATGAAATCTTTCCACATAACCTCAAAAATGTGTTAGGAGATGTCACTTACTGTTTACACTCATTTTGGCTGTGGTTGATCTTCAGGCTTTGCTAGCTGTATATCAAGGTCTTCAACCTGCCTTTTAAGCCTTCTATTATTTTCTCTTAGTTTGGTATTAACCATCCTTATGAACTTTGCTTCCTTGATTGCAGGGACGATCCATATGAAGAATTGATCCTGACTGTTGATTGACTCACTGTTTGAAACCTTTTCTAGCTCCCACAGACCTTTCAACCTCTCAAAGTTTGACCTTTCTACAGCATGCATTCTCACTTTCTTCCTCAATGTATCAATCTCAATGTTTTCAAGCATGATTTTGTCTTTAACCTCTTCATAACTACTCTTTTCTCTCTGAGTATTAAAAACTATGTTTTTGTCTTCTTCAAGTATTTGAGATGATGTATTAATGGGTTCTTCAAAAACACTTGCATCCTCACCTCCTATTTGGTCTATCTCCATGTCTAGCTACTGCATCTTCTTAGACTGGCTAGTCAATGGTTTTCTAGGCTTAAAAACAAACTCTGACACCTCATCCTCAAAGTCTAATTTTTTGGATGTTTTCAATTTCTTTGATTTGCCACCTGTATCCAGCTTTATGAACTCTGCTTGAACCAGGGGAGACTCTTCAATGTCAATAGCTTGTAATGTATCATTCAAGTCACCTATTAATTGCAGATTTTCATTTGTGACCATAGCCTTACCCTTCTCCTTTGACCTTTGACTCCTAGTCAAATTCTTCTGAGCTGTTTTACTAGTTGATTGTTCCTGAATTGTCTTTTTTACCTGAGTTCTCTTCTTCTGTGCAGATTGAGGAGTCCTTTGGATATTCAGTGATGTATTTATCATAGGTTCCTTAACCTGTTTCTTGGGCTTAATCTTGACAAACCTCCTTGATTTTGATTCTGCAGGTTCAGTATTCTTTGATGAAGATGTTTCTTTGACTTGAGGGCTAGCACCTATTCCTTCAACCCCTATTCCACTCAAAAATATAAATGCAGACCATTCTCAATTTAATTTCTGAAGCTCATGCAAAACTGTTAACTTGACTAGACCATGATGAAATAATGAGGTTTCACATGCCTGAGTTTTCATCTGTACTTTGTCTGCCATCTTGGCCAGACTTCGAAATAGAAAGAAAGGTAAGTCTAGAGAGATTATTCTTGTGAAATGCAATAAGAGCTTAAAGTGGTAAGTGTACACCTTGTGGTATCTCCCTTTGTAGGTGAAGTACCTTTGGATATTGTAGAGCAGATTGGAAAATGCATCCTTGACATAACTTCTTGGCACAACTTTGTTCAAATCAGTATCCATAAACTCTGGTTTCGAAAAGATTTTGTAGGGTTGCATTTCAAACCTAAAATTCTTAAACCATCTCTCCTCCCCTCTTGGAATTTATGTGACTGCTGATATAACTTCAGGAGAAATTGGAAAATTGAGAAAACCAACCTTTGTGTTTGACCATGTGAAGTTGGTAGCAAATTCTTTGGTAACCTGCTTATGCTCTCCTTGAAGCTTTTCACAGAAACTCCAGCAACCTACCTTCTTGAAGGCTTCTTCAACATATTTATCTCTTGTGAGAGTTTTTAAACATTCATGTTTTGTCCTCAAGCAGTGACCAGACTGGTGATTTCTTTTTTCTTCTGTCATCTTCTTCCTGAAAACCCTGTGTCTTTAGCAAATCTGTAATCAACCTCGTTGTTGGATGAACTGGCTCACTTGAAAATTTGTTTCAGCCTCGCTTGATTAGAAACCATGTTTCAGCCAGCAATTGTTTTCAAACTCACTAGATTAGCAAGTATCGAAACTGCTGACATAACATCAATTGGGTTCATCCTTGCTTGATTTAAAATTCTGCCTTGCTTGATTGGAAATTCAGCCTTGCTTGATTGGAAATTCAGCCTCGCTTGAAAACTTTAAAGAGAGCTCTGGTTTCTAATCATGAGCTTCTCTTTCAACAATAGATATGCATGCAGTGCTTTCTTTGCATGAGATAAAAACAATGATAACAAACCCTTTTCAAATTTGCAAAGGACCAATGAAAAATGACCATTAATGAATCTCATAATGATTTCATAACTGCTTTGGATGGTTGCATGCGTGAAGGAGGATTCGTGGACTGACACCATAATCATGGACTGACATCATAATCATGGAAATTTAACCCCAAGTTGATGGATGTGACAGCTAAACCGAAAATTCTAAAACCCCGATTTCGTAGCACTAGTAGTGTGATTTCGGGATTTTGCGCTACGAAAAGACCAGCGTTTTCGTAGTGCAGAAGCAGTTTTTTACACTGCGCTATGAAAACGTGGTTTCGCGGCTTATTCGAAAATTTTTTGAAAAAGACTTAGAATATGGTTTTCAAAACATGGCATGAGACTTCTAAGGAGTAAAGCAAGGTTTATGAACTTCATTTGGTGATGAAATGAGACTTGTAACATATGACTTAGACCCTATAAAACATAAAAATGACTCAAACCCTATCTAATACCATGACTTAGGAACAAGTATGAACTGACTAAATTTAGAGAATTTTAATAGTGATAACAATGGCTCCACTTGGGATAGTGTGCCCCTGTGGTACAGTAAGAACTCGCAGCTCCAGTGCTATCCATTTTTTGATAAAAACAAAAATTTTGTTGACAAGCATCTTCTTCAAACTGTTGGGCCTTCACCTTGGGCTTAATATTTCTATTTCAGCTTGTCATTTATTAGCAAAAACTGACAAAGATGAATATATACAATGTCATGAGTGATTTATAATACTTCAACAAACATAATGCTTTAGGAACCTGCCATTAACAGGCCCTCCAGCATATGATCCTCCATCAATTTCCTGCAATATGTAAGTGATGTTTCCATGAAAACCAGCAATCTGAAAAGGACCCTTCCATAAATTCTCAAACTTACCATGCTTGCCCTTTTCCTCAATTTTGGCCTCCCATTTCAGCACTTTGTCATGAATCTGAAAACTGTGCTCTTTGATCTTCCTATCAAATGTATTCTTAATTATGTTTTGAACATGTTGATGATTGTCATAAACTTCATTTCTCTTTTCTTGCAAGGCTATCAGCTGGTTTATCCTCCTTTGGATGGCATTTGGTTCTTCTTCAAGTCCTTGAATTAACTTCATAACCGGTACCCCAAGTGATGTTGGGAAAACAGCTTCAGCTCGATAGACTAATTCATATGGCAAAGTTCCAATTGATCTCTTTGTAAAATCCTATCAGCCCATAAGGTGTACTTCAGCTTTAAATGCCAAGATTTCTTGTTCTCCTGCAGCACCTTTTTGATGATTCTTACAATGCTCTTGTTTGATGATTCAGCAAGACCATTACCTTGCGGATAGTATGTTGTGGAGTGTCCAAGAGTGATGTGATATTGATGGCAGAAATTTATCATTTTCTTGGACTTAAATTCTTGAGAATTATCTGTTATAATCTTCATGGGATAGTCAAATATTGACAATATATTATTCTCCAAGAAATAAATAATTACAGAGTCATTAGCTTGTCTGGTTGGTATCGCTTCTATCCATTTGGTGAAGTAGTCTGTTGCTGTAAGAATCCAGCGATGCTGCCCTGATGAAGATGGATGTATCTCTCCAATAACGTCTAACCCCATCGCTGAAAAGGAGCTTCAACATAGATAGGAACCAAAGGTAGAGGTACAATCTTTCTTCATCCTTCAAAAATTTGGCACTCATGACATGCAGCGATATTTTTATAAATGTCTTTAAACATTGTTGGCCAAAAATACCCAGATCTTAGGATCTCATTTGTTGTAGCTTTCTAATAATGATGTCCTCCACAATCACCTTTATGGAATTCTTCAATGATCTTTTCAGCCTCTTCTTCAAGTAGACAAATCAGCAAAATTCCTCCTGCATCTTTCCAAAACAGATTTCTGTCATAAACAAAATATCGCAATGATTTCAGATTAAGAAACCTAGCTTTGGACTTTGATAGATCAGCGGGAGCTTTATTATGCTATAGGACAAAAACCACATCCTTATACCACTCTGAAGTAAGAAATTTCTCATCAATTTGGACCAATTCTTCTTCATTTTTAGAAATTTCTTATATTTATGCATTCAGATTTATGTCAAGACAGTCCAGATTTGACTGAGTCATTATTTCGCTAGGCCTTGTCCCTTCACCAACTTCGTTGGTTTGATGTCTATATCATATTCCAGCAATTTTGCGATCCATTTTCCCCTCTTGCCATCTGAATCTGCCTGAGTTAGAATGTCTTTTATCACAGCACTTGGAACATATGCTATGATGTGCGAATGCAAAACATAAATTCTGAAATATTTTATAGCTTTCACCAAAGCATAGGCCTGCTTCTCTAGAATATTATACTTCAACTCAGCATTTGCTAATGTCCTACTAAATAAATAAATAGTTTGTTCAATACCTTGCTTTCCTTTTTGTAGAAAAACTCCAACAATTGTGTTTTTGGAAGAAAATGTAAAAACCAGAAATTCTTTGGAAAAATCTGGACTGATGAGTACCGGTGCTTGTGTGAGTGCCTTCTTGATTTCTTCAAAATATTTCTTTGCTTCAGCTGTCCACTTAATGTCAACTCCTTTCTTTAACATCCTTGTTATATCTTTGACAATCTCATCAAAGTTAGGAATGAAATGCCTAACAAAATTCACTTTCCCAAGAAAAAATTGAATCGCTTTCCTACTTCTTGGCAAATCTACCCTTTGAATTGAATTAAATCTATTAGGATCAAACCTAATTCCATCTTCAGAAATGATATGACCAAGTAATTTTCCTGAAGTTAAAGCAAATATGCTTTTAGTAGGATTAAGAGAAATAACATACCTTCTACATTTCAACAGAATTTTTTCTAGGTGTTTCAAATGATCTTCTTCTTTCTTTGAATAGACTGTTATATCATCAAGATAAACAACTACCGACTTATCCTTTTCTTCAGAAAAAGAAATGTCCATTGCTCTTTGGAAAGTGGCTCCCGCATTCATGAGACCAAAAGGCATTTTAGCGTACATGAATGTACCCCATGGTGTTGTGAAGGTTGTTTTTTCTTGATCATATGGATGGAAAAGAACCTAATTGTAACCTGAAAAACCATCAAGCATAGACATCCTTTGTGAACCAACAATATTTTTCATAATTGAATCCATCTTAGGAAGAGGATAGTTATCCTTTAGTGAGGCCTTATTCAAATTTCTGAATTCAATACAAATTCTGATTTCTCCACTCTTCTTTCTTACCGGAACTAAGTTTGCAAGCCAATTTGAAAATCTGATTGGAACAATGATCTTTGCATCAAAGATTTTCTTAACCTCCTTTTCAATCAATGGCATGAGAAGAGGATTAATTCTCCTTAATTTCTGCTTGAAAGGCTTCTCATTTTCCTTGATAGGAATAGTATGCCGAATAATGGAAGTATCATATTGCTTTAAATCAGAATAACTCCAAGAAAAAACATCCATAAACCTTCTCATCATCTCAATATATTTTAATTTCACATCAACTAAAAGAAGCTTTGAAATTTTTATCATTTTAGGCAAAGCTAATGTACCAAGATTACAGCTCTCTACTTCCTCTTCATCAACTTGCAATTTTGGTGCTTTAAACACATCATTTTGATCAAAAAGTTTCTCAAGAGGAATAAGACCTTTTTGTATTGAATTATTCTTTAATTGCAAAACTTCAGAATTTTCTTTAGGCTCAACAAGCATATTTTGCTGATCTACATGTGTATTTTCAAATTCCTCTTTCAGCTCAGTAAAATTCTTTACATGTTGATCATCTTCAAAAACTTTCCAATTTATGATATTGTCTGGTATAGATGGCCTATGACGAACTTCAATCTCATATTTTTCATTTGAATGCATAGGAATAATGAAAAGACTTGCAGAAAAAGCAAGGGAATCAGCAATAGAATTTTGATCTCTAGTTTTGACTATGAAAGAATAAGACTGAAATTTTTCCAACAAGTCTAAAACTAAATTTATGTAAGCCCTCATTCTTACATCCTTCGTTTGATAGACACCTTCAACTTGTCTAATAACAAATTTAGAATCTCTAAAAACAAAAATATTTCGAGCCTTCATCTTTTTCAAAATATATAGACCCAAAATCAAAGATTCATATATAGCCATGTTGTTTGTGCAATCAAAATTCAGTTTGTAATAGTAAAACTTACTCTCATCATTTGGATTTGTAATCCAAATCCCTGCTCCTGCCCCTTCTTTTCCTGCTGATCCATCAAAGTACAATGACCACCATTCCTCCATCTCTTCGTCATTTACTTGTTGATTTTCTACATGCTGATTTTCTGAGTGCTGATTTTCTGAATGCTGATTTTCTGCTCTTATTTCTTGCTTGACATTATCAGTTGATTCATTGAAAAGAATGGCAGATCCAAGTTCAGCAAAAATCAAAGGCACAATGCAGATGGATCTTTCCTATGCCACTATTCTTGTTTATGAAAAGACCAGCATTTTCGTAGCACAGAAGCAGTTTTTTACATTGAGCGCGCTACGAAAACATGGTTTCATGGCTTATTCGAAATTTTTTTGAAAAAGACTTAGAATATGATTTTCAAAACATGCCATGAGACTTCTAAGGAGTAAAGAAAGGTTTATGAACTTCATTTGGTGATGAAATGAGACTTGTAACCTATGACTTAGACCCTATAAAACATAAAAATGACTCAAACCCTATCTAATACCATGACTTAGGAACAAGTATGAACTGACTGAATTTAGAGAATTTTAATAGTGATAACAGGTTGCAGGAACTTCTTACAACCATAGAAGTGAAGAAACAATTGAGAATGGTATTTGGGCAAGTTTCTGAATGCAGGTAATATTAATGGCCTACTCACAATTTTCTTAGCATAATTTGGTATCAGAGCCAAGTTAAAACTCTTTTGAAGGTTAAATATCTTTGAGGTTAAAATTCTTTTGGAGGTTAATTCCCTTTTGGTTAAAGTAGAATGAAATTGTGATTGCAAATAAGGAAGAGGAGATCATGTTATTAAAATCTGACTAGCAGTAGGCATATAGAAGTAAAGTATGGCAGAATATGGGAGTAAGTGATACTCTTAAGGAGAACTTGCAAAAGCACAACGAAAGCATGACGATGGCTGTTTTTTTATGAATAATGGGGATCCATTCAAATGTGAAGAGTGGAAGCAAACTGCTTATGAAATCATGTAGGTAGTATATAAACTCTGATTTGAGTTTTTCAGGTTAAAGAAAGATTGAATATTGACAGTTGCAGCTAATGAAGTATCTTAGCAAAAGAATAGCAAGCCTTAAGAAGCAGTGATGAAGGAAGTGGTAAGAGTTTCTGAAAGAAAGAAGAGTGTGGCCAGAACCTAGTATTTCATTTTTTATTGAAATACGAGAGAATTGTTGTGTTCTCAAAAATTCAAATGAGTTGAATTCTAGAAGGAGCAGAGGAGTGCTCAAAAGAAGGTTCCAGAGAGGGGACTAGTGTTACCAAAAAAACCATGTATAGAGGATATCTTGGTGAGGTAAATTTAGCAGGGAGGACTTGCTATTGCAGAGGCTTAGTATGGCTCATATTGAGTGAGGAACTCATAAATCTAGAAGAAGATGACCACTGATAGCCATAGCAGATGTTCAGAGAGAGACCACAGCAGAAGAAAAGTGAAGAAAGAAAATGTAAGAAGTTGATATATGGAAAATGAGTGATGAAGAATATGACAAAGAAAAGGCTGAGATAATAATGCAACTTAATTTTTTGATGAAGTATTCCAAGAGAATTAAAGAAGACCAGAGGTATTGTTACATAATGAGAAAGAAGGTGAAATGACACAAGCTATAAGAGAAGAGAGAGCATCAGGTGAATATGCAGTTAATAGATGAGCTTAAAAATCTTGAGCAGATAATGGATGTTCAATTAAGGATGGATAAGCTCAAAGGAGTGGAGCTACAGCAAAATGAAATTTTTGGAGAAGAACAAGTTTCATTTGAACTTGAAGATGGAGCAGTGATGTTTGAATTATCAGTTGAGGAAACTAAGCCGTATGATTTTGAAATGGATAATTTGTGTATGTTTGTAGGTGATGTCAAAGAAGATGAAGAAGATAGACATAATTTGAGTTTTGAGATAGCTAGATCTCATGAGGAAGCTCATACACAATTGGAGGAAAATATTACTTTTCAGCATAATGCTAAAGTTGAAAACGAAGGAAGTTTGGCTCATGATGATGACCAAAAGCAAGAAGAAGAAGCAAAGGTTACCAAGTACTCAAATTATATTCTTGAGGAAGTTGAGATGAATACCATTGAATATTTTCTGAGTCATGTAGAAGATTTGGAACAGAAAAAGGACTTGACGACAGAATCATTAAATAAGACTATTGGGTCTTTTGGTTTTAAAACTGAAAATTTGTGTGTGATTATAGGTTTTGCAAGTGATAAAAAGTCACTAGAAGTTGTCATAAAGATGAAGGAAGAAAAATAAATGTAAAAAGGAATTTCAAAGAGGCAAGGTCAGGATTGTATTTTGATGGAGGATGAGGCTATGTTATATTAGGAAGATAGCCAATGGAAATCACATGCAAAATTGGTTAGTAAATGGGAGAAAGAATTGGAGTTACTGGAGAATTGGTTGAAAGCACCAATAGAGAAGAAAGAACCTAATGAATACTGCAAAGGATCTGCAGCACAGGAAGAAAATGTTGACAAAGGAAAAGAAGATTCCATGCAATGTAATATTGTTGGGGTATGTGATAGTGCTAATTATAGGATATGTGACAGTGCTAATTCTAAGGTATGTGACAGTGCTAATTTTGTCATGGAAAAGCAGAGAATAAGACATTCCAATGTTTTATATGTCTTTGAAGGATGTGGAGAAGAAAAACAAGGCAGCAAGAGTTTTGAAACTCATACACAAGGGAAAGGACAACAACATCAAAGTAATATGGACAGAGAGATAGAAAGTTTTATGAAGCTTATGAGGAAGAAACATAAGGAAAGAAGTTTCATAAAGAGAAGACAAACAGTTAGTTGTATGAGAGGTTGGAATATGACAAACATAGGAGGAAAATTCAAAGGAGTGTTACAAACGAAGGTATGGAAACCAGATCAGTAAGAAAAGACAGCATAATACATGGATAACAGTCGAAAGAAGCAAAGATATCACTGAAGAATAAAGTATGGGATCCAGGAGGACAATGATTGGAAACACATGATTTGGAGATCATGATTTCTTTTTACTTTGGGATTTTGATGCAGGAGCATTAGCTCTCACGTTAAATTTTAATTTTTCTAATTAGACCTAAGGTTTTTACATTTTCCCAAGGAGGGGTCAAGTTGTAAATGTTGTAAAAAATCTCTTCAAAAATGTTTAATTCTTAGCAAAGCATAGGTAGGGAATATTTTAGTTGACTTTTGTAAACATATCCATAGAAAATGGGATATTTAGAGAAGATATTTGCTATTTATGCTCAAATATTAGATAAGTCATAAATTAGAGATAGGAATGATTTTCTTTTAATAGAGGTTGTTACAAGTCTATAGGAGTCTATTGTGAGAGTGGATAAGCTCTGGATTGTAATATATATTCATTGTAAGTTTTGAGAGAAAGATAGAGTAGGAAGTAAAAAGTAGAGTAGAGAGGAGAAGCCTGAGAACAAAGAGAGTTTTGTATAGAAGAGAAAAAGGCCATGTAATGACGCATCAAGCCAAGAGACAAACTGTAAAACAGGTTTTTGTTTTGAACCTATATGATTTATTTATTAATGATAGAATCGAATTCATTGTGACTGTGTGTTATCTATTTTATGTGCTGAATAATCCGTAATTGAGAAAATATCATTTATGTGTAATAAACCATTGTTGAATGAATTCTCAATGAATGAATAACTCTTACTGTGTGAAAAATAATTAATGTCTAGGTAGCATCATGAGTGATTCTAGTAAAAAAAGTAATGGCTGAGAGTGAAGCTAATGGGCACAATGAGTGCAGATAAACCTGTGTGCAGGTCGAAAATGAAAGAAAACATGGATTTTGTATTGAAACAACATGATAAGGTGTGAAACAATGTGATAATCAGAGATCGGAGTGGGTAACCAGAGGTATTTTTTTCAGGTTTGAGCATAGATGACGGATCTTGAATGTGGGAAGATAAAATCTATTGAGCATTAAGTTAACGCTAACTCGCAGTTGGATGATGATGATAAAGCCGCCCTATGGAAGGGAATAAATCGCCTCGAGATTTAGTTGAGAAGTATGGGAGAGAGTTCATATGCTATGTATACACATATAGTATTCCTGTATATCCCTGTGTTTCTATTGTAGATCGAAATCTTAATGCAACTGGGAGAAATCAAAGGCGTTGAAAAAGGAATCATGTCCTTAGTCAGATTGCAACATATAAATGCCAATTAAAAATGGTGTTCAAGGAACTCTACAAAACATAGCTTGGAAGGTGGACTCGAGATTAAGGATATATTGTGCCAAAACGTATTTGTGTGCAATATTGAGCTCCTAGATAAACTTTATTTTAGGAAACAATCTCCATTTTTAAACCCACCTGTTATATGAATAAGAAATGGCTCTCTGGGATAGAGCCTTTGTTTCTGGATAATTATTTGATTCTGTTATGAAGTTTGTGTAAGCTCTCGATGGACATTTTCCATTAGTTATTTAAATCATTAATAGTAACTATATCAATTTTTGGAAAGGGAATACAATACCCATAAGGGCAGCGAAAACATGAATCATATAATGGATATGTAGACATGAATATTAATGTGTATGAAGGAGGTTTTGATCATTGGTAATAATGCCTGCAATAGGTGATTGAGCCAAATTTTGAACATATACAAAGATTAAGGAACCAATGATTGGTTAGTTGCAAGAACTTCTTACAACCATAGAAGTGAAGAAACAACTGAGAAAGGTATTTGGGCAAGTGTCTAATGCGAGTAATATTAATAGCCTACTGAAAATTTTCTTAGCATCAGTAGTGCTCTATTTTAGTGACTGAAAAATATAGTAAATGATGTTATGGAATAAAAGACAGACCAAACACTTGATATAGTAACAGTGGGAGTGGGAAAACTAGATTATAGTTCAATATAGTAGACTGATATGTTCTTGTGATATCTTCATGGTTAAAATACCACATGTAAAGAAATCAGATAAATGAAGCCCTGGACATCTATTGAAAAAGTTCCATAGTTTATATTCCATGTCGATATCTACACATATTTGTTTTATAAAATTGGTGAGGATTCTATAAAATATATTTCATAAGAAATATAAAATATATTTCCTCGAAGTACGGAAGTTTCGAAGAAGATTTCAATGTGCTTATTGCACACTTCTACATTCTTTCACCTCCACACTTCGTACAATGAAATCCTCTTATGTATCTTAGAGTGAAATTGATGTATTAATTTTGTCATTTTGGATATGCAGTTGCTTGGTATATAATATTGTTGAGTGTTTTCATCACATCCGTTCTATGTTTACTCGATAAAGTTCGAAATAAGTTATATGTTTTAAACTTTTATTTTTCAAGAAATCGTTAATTCAAAAAACAACCAATAGTCAAACAATCACAGTATTTGCTTTCCATTTTATAATTTTTCTTAGTCTTGGAACATTATTTTTCGTGTTTAATAGTGTCTAACTATTCAATCTTATTAGGTATGTTATCATAAAAGTTATTTAAATAAAATTTTAATTAAAACAATGCTCATAGAGATGTGGACTATGGGGATATGGATGAATCTCTGATGATACAAACTATGAAGGTGTGAAAGAAGCTTTCATTGTGTGGAGTCTGAACATGCAGAAGAATATTTCGTTTATCAGAGTGCAGAGATGCATGGATGAGGAGAAGGCTTTCATTATGCATAGTGTGGATATGCGGATGAAGCTTTCATTGTGTGAACAAAGTTGTCAATGTGAGGACAAAGATTTCATTGTCCAAATTGCAGAAATGCATGAATGCAAAGGTGTGGAAGAAACTGATATATAATATTTTTGAATGTTTCACTTTCCTCCATTTAATACAGCTTCTTAATATGAATTTTGAGTATGCACTTTCTTTAAAAAAATTATTTATATCATCAAAACTTCAAGGAAACTACATACCTCAAATTTTGTATTTCATTATGTGGAGTGTGGAGGTGTTGAGGTGTGGAGGAATATTTCACTATGCCTCTACGTGTACAAGTGAAAAGGAATATTTCATTTTCTGGAGTGTCGAGATGCATAAATACAGAGATGCGGAGAAATATTCCATTGTGTGTATTGTGTATATATGGAGGAAGCTTTCATTGTGTGGAGGAATATTTTTTTTTGTGGACTAAGCTTTCATTGTCCATAGTGTGGAGATGCATGAATGTGGATATGCAAAGGAATCCAATATACAATATTTCTAAACATTTCACTTGCCTCCATTTAATCCAACTGCTTAACATGAATTTTCGGGTATGCACTTTCTTTCGACAATTTCTCTATATATTTATCACTTTGGGGAAACCTCATATCTCATTGTTTATCTTTCATTGTGTCGAAAACGGAGATGTGGACACATATTTCATTGTAGAATATGCGCAGATGCTGAGAAATATTTCATTGTGCGGAGAAACATCATTGCGGGCACAAAATTTCATTGTGCGGAGTGCAAACATGCACAAGCGCTGAGGTGTGGAAGAAACTGATATATATATTTTCTCTGTATTTTCTTGATATGAATTTATAGTCTCTGCATAATTTATTAATCTTCACCTCCACGCTTCACATAATAATATGCAAATCTTAATATTTCTCATTGTTCAAATTGTCTCCCTATGCTTTGAATTACATGATGCTGGAACTAGAATTTTATTTATGCTCTTGAAAAATTTATATGGCTACGGTCCGATCATTTGTTGCAATATTTTTCTATATAATATCTGGTAACTTTAAATGCCAAAAATACATCTGAGATTGAGTATGAAGAGTGTGTTGGAAATGCTCTTAAAAAGTGTGATGGTCCGCATCTCATATCACTACTTGCTTGTATTTTTTATTTCTTTTAGAATGGTTTCGAAAATGACAATTTTCTTTATAGCTTTAAAGATTTAGAATTTTTTACACCTATTGCACTCTTTTTCCTGGTGGATTATTTAAATGCTAAATAAACACGAAATATTTCATTGTGCAGTGTGAGTATATGCGGAGGAGTTTTCATTATGAAAAATAATATTTCATTGTGTGGAGATGTGTGAATGTGTCTGTGCAGAAGAAACTGATATATAATATTGTTGAATGTTTCACTCACCTCCATTTAAACTAACTACTTAATTTGAATCTCTGGGTATGCGCTTGCTTTGGAAAAGTTATCTATATCTTCATCACTTTGGGGCAACCACATATCTCGAAATTTAGTTTTCATTGTGTCGATTGTGGAGTTACAGAGAAAGATTTCATTGTGTGAAGTGTGGATATTCGAAAGAAACTTTGATTGTGTGGAGGAATATTATTTCACTATGGGCATGAATTTTCAGTATGTAGAGTGTGAACATGCATGAGTAAGGAGGTATAGAAGAAACCGATATATAATATTTCTATGCATTTGCTTAATATGAATTTCAGGGCTCCACATAATGTATGAATCCACACTTTCGTGATTCGCACAATGTATCAACGCTACGAGTGAGAAGAGTTAATATGAAAATATTAATATTCCTGTGAAGTGTGAGGAGGCATGAAAAATGACAGATTGCAGAAATGGAATGTCCTGCATTGCCTTAATCATGTTAGCATATCAGTAACTACCAAAAGAGGCTACAAATTGTGAAAACAAAGTGTTCTTGAATAATGACAAAGAGGCATGGACTATGTTGCTTTGCAGCTATAACCCTTAATTTTATTCAAAATTACATGTCCCTTTCTCTAGTTCATTTATTGACATTTACGAAGGTTCTTCATAATTGCATGGTTTTATTATTTCTTTATGTATTTTTGTTATAATTTTTATATATAGAGGGAGTGTGTTTCTAATGGTTAAGATTATTTTTTAATAACACATTTGGTTTTGATAGCAATGTTTTGTTTTTTATTTTTTGTTTTATTTTTAATTTTCAAGTCTTGACTTTAGATATTGATGACCTCAACCTTATTTGGCTCATCGCTCTTTATTATTTTTGAGCTTGAGTAATTTAATTTTCTATTCCATTCTTTAGATTTTAGTGTCTACTATGATTTCACTCACACACACACACCCACACTTATGTTTTTGTTTAAAAACATTTGATGATCTTATATATAGTATGAGGTTTATATTGTGTTTTCTTTCAAAATATCATATGTTCAAATTTAAAATTTCTTAGGCTCAAATCTATAGGGGGTAATAATGTACACCTTTGTGGCTTTAACAATCGATTTTTTGTGTGGTGATGGATCCCTTTTCTCATAAACAGAAGAGTGTCATATACCAATTTGAGATTTAACTTAAATAAAACTTTAAAATTAAAGTATTATTATTATTGTATATATTTTATTGTTCCATAAACAAAACATAGAATATCATATACCAATTTGACATCTAACTTAATTATAACTTACTATTATATGTAGAAATTTAATACAAAATATGTATTGCCTAGATTCACCGAATCTAACAATAATATGCTACTATTAAATATAGAATATCTTCTACTTATCTTTGCGGAAATTTAAAACACAATCACCAATAGCAATATCATGAAGAAAGACCAATCACACATAACATAGATAATTTACCTGGGGAAAGCATATAGCTAAAACCCCACTATATTCTATTACGTATTATATCATGGATCATGAAACAATTACATACAACTATCACAACTAATTTTAACTCACTTAACTGAGTTATACTACTTTACAACTTTCATAACTACACTTCCAACTCTGTTACAACTTCGAATCACTCAGTTACAACTAAGTCCACTTGCATGTCCCACCAACCAACCACTCAACTCAAAATTCCTATGGCTAACTCATTTTCCACTTCAATTAAATATTTCCAAGTGCTCATTGAGAATAGATTATTGTTTATTTTCCAACTAATATTAGGGGATAATAATAGTCGACATGCATATATAAATAGACATGCAATCTATAAGTAGAAATTACAAATACATCTATAAATAGACCTCATCTATAAATAGAATTTTCTCATGCATCTATAAATAGAAATCCACCTAAAAATATCTTGAGGCTCCATCCTAGTGTAGGTGCATAATTTTCACTAGGATCTCTTGTTGAATCTCAACACTCCCTCTCAACAAGAAAGGGATTATCCTTCACCCCGATCCTGTCTCTATGGTATTTGAATTTTCTCCTAGTGAGCACCTTCGTCAGAATATCTGCATCCTGATATTCCGTAGGAATGTACTGAAGCAACATAATCTTCCTCTTCACACAATCTATGATATGATGATATCGGATATCTATATGCTTATATCGATCATGAAACACAAGATTAATCGAGAGTTTAATGCAACTCAGATTATCACAATGAATCATTGTCAGATCTAAATGAGAACCAAACAAACCAACCAAGATCTTTCTCATCCAGATAGCCTCACATGCAGCTTGACTCGCTCCCATGTATTCCGCTTCCGCTGAACTAAGTGCCACGGATCTCTACTTCTTGTTGTACCAATAAACAGCTGTAGATCCAATGCTAAAGATCCCCCCTGATGTGATTTTTCTGTCCGATGGGTTGCCTACCCAATTTTCATTTGTGAAGCCATACAACTTCACCCATCCATCTGTCTATACCATAAACCATACTCAGATGTTCCCCTAAGGTATCTCAAGACATGCTTGTCCGCCTTCAAAAAGAGCTTGGTAGGCTTAACCATAGCTTGACTCAGCTAGTTAACCACATAGAAAATGTCTAGTCTTATGTTCACTAGATACATTAGTGAACCCACTAATTGTCGATAGACACTAGCATCCACTACCTCTCCAGAAGTAGCATCCTCTTTCCTCTAGTTTCCTGGAAGAGGAATATCCATGGGTTTGCAGCCCTCCATATGAAACTTACCCAGTATCTCCCTTGTATACTTTCCTTGAGACACAAAAATCTCACCATCTCGCTGTTATATTTCCAATCCAAGGAAATAATAAAGGAGGCCAATATCCTTCATTTCGGACTCCTTTGCAAGGTCCTCCTTGCATGGGTGTATTAGCTGCTCATCACCAATCAATATTAAATCATCAACATAAATAAGAATGATTGAAATCTTACCCTCCACCACAATTTGTTATAGGTTTGCATCCGCTTCACTTTTAGTGAAGCCGAGTCCGGTGAAATAGTTGTCTATCCGAGTGTACCAAGCACGGGGTGCTTACTTCAGCCCATACAACGCTCCTTTGAGTCAGCACACATGCGACTCGCTGCTGAAGATCTCAAATCCTTCAGGATGCTCTATGTACACCTCTTCTTCAATGATCCCATTGAGAAACTTCGTCTTCACGTCCATCTGATGAATGCACTAGACATCTACGCTGAGAGAGCAAGGATGGTCCTTATGGAAGAATACTTTGCGATAGGTGCAAATGTTTCTTCATAATCTTTCCCCTCAACCTGTGAGAAGCCTCGGCCATAAAGTTGGCCTTGTATTTCTCAACACTCCCATTAGCAGCTTGCTTTACCTTGTATATCCATCTCAAACCCACCACTGATTTATCAACCAGCCTTGGAACAATTTCCCAAGCACTTTTTTTGACAATGGAGTCATACTCCTCCACCATTGCATCTACCCATGTGGGATCCTGCACTGCTTCATGAAAGGAAGATGGCTCAGTCACAATATATTTTCTCATGAGGGCCATGTATCCAGTAAATCGATCATGAGACTATATTTGTCTGTGTTGTGAAGTAGGGGCTCCTACATTCTATGTAGCATCAAGTCTCAGCCTATCAGCTTCTATGGTACGCCTTCTACTAGTTCTGATGGTTGGCTCTGCGTGAGTGGACTCCTCCACTCCATGAACCTCCTCCTATGGCTGATCCACATCTAGAGACTCATCTTTGGGAACCAATAGTTCCTCCTACGCATGCAAGTCCAGCTCCCTCTCAAGTGACAACCGCATGGCTTTACCCTCATCGAATTCTATATCCCATCGCACCACATTCATTCAACTATTTGGAAAATACACACGATAATTATGGGGTATTTATGTGTACCCCACAAATATCCCAACTTTAGCAGTCAGCTCCAGCTTCTTCCTGGCGTCCTTGGTCACATGCACATAAACAGATGAGCCAAAAATATTAAAGTGTGAAACATCAGGTTTCTTACCATTGAAAGCTTCTTCAGGTGTACTCATGCCAAGTACTCTATGAGGACAACGGTTTTGCACATAAACCGTAGTGTTGCATGCTTCCGCCCACAAATGCATTGGTAGGCCTTGATCATACAACATCACTCGTGTTGCACCCACGATCGTTCTGTTCTTCCTCTCAGTGACCCTATTTTTTTGTGGGTTATGAGGCGCTATGAGTTCTCTTCGAATTCCTTCTTTGCTGCAGAAGTTCTTGAATTCATTAGAGATGTATTCTCCACCATTATCGCTCCTTAGAGCCTTCACTTGCTTCCCCAACTCTTTCTCCACCAATGCCTTAAACTCATAGAACTTTGAGAATGTTTGATCCTTCTTCTGCATGAAGAAGATCCATCATTTACGAGAAAATTCATCAACAAAAATAACATAGTACTTATGTTTTTTTGTTGAAGCAACTGAGACTGATCCACACACGTCTATGTGAACTCTCTCAAGGATCCCCGAAGCATGTTTCTCCTTTTCATGAAAGGTGGAATTTACATACTTCCCCATGGTGAAACCCTTGCACTGATCTAACTAAGCAAGTGTTCCCATTGGAAGTCTAGTAGATATTTGATGCATGACTTTCAAGGCTCCATGATGAAGATGGCCCAATCGTCTGTGCCATAATTCGCCCTCATCCCAGCTCACCACTTTTTCCTCCTTGCCCATCATGGAAGCACAGCCATCTACCTCTAGCTTGTAGATATTCTTAACTCGAATCCCTATCCTCTTGGCTTGACCCGTTGTTTTATGTTGCAGGAAATCTTTTCCATCGTTGAAAACAATTTCATAGCCTCTGTCCTCCAAACATTGTGACTGAGACCAATTTTTTCTTCAGACCCGGAACATGCATAACATCTTTCAATTGAAATGGTTTACATGACTCCCTATGAAAGGTAACGGTACCAATGCTAGTTACATTGTATTGTCCATCGTCGCCCATCTCTATATGCATCTGGAGATCTTTCTCCTCCAAGTCACTGAAAAGTTCCTTGTCTCCCGTCATGTGAAAGGAAGCACCACTATCCAAATACCACATTGATCCCAATGCACTTGACACCATGCATACGATCAAAGAGAAGTCAAGCTAAAATTGTGAGGCAAGGGCCTCACCAGCTACAACTCCAGCAGCCTTCTTGTTCTTCTTATTTTGCGGACAGTTAGTAGCAAGATCCCCATGTTCCTGACAGTGAAAACACTTCACCTTGGATATATCCAGCTTCTTGCCTTTAGACTCAAATTTAGAATGGAATTTCTTCCCCTTCCCCTTATTCGCCTTAGCAGCCAAATAAAAACCCTCTTCATCATCATGATTTGATGAAGATCCATCTATGGTGTTCCGCCTAAACTCCTCCTACACCAGATCCGACCATAGTCGTTCCCAATCCAGTAATTTTTCTCGTCCGTTGACAGAGTCTTCATAATTGTGCCAACTCTTAGGAAGTCCCAAGAGAGCCAAGATCACCAAATCATCATCAACTATAGTTATTCCCACACTCCCCAGTTCATCCCGACATTGGACAATCTTCGTGAGATACTTTGGAATGTTTTTTCCCTTTTCCATCTTGATCTTCCTGAGTTTATCTTTGAGCGCCAATTTCCTATGGTCCTTGTTGCTTTGGAAAATATCCGTCAAAGCCTTCCACATAGATTATGGTGTGCCTTTCCCATGAAGTCTTGAGACAATGTGGTATTTTAGTCCCTCCAACATAATCCTCCTCTCCTTTGCCACTTTATTTTTCCATGCATCAAGATTGGCAGCATCTGACGAACCAGGCTTAGGAACATCAGTGTTAATGAATTCCTTCAAGGCATTATCTTCGAGCACCGCCTCCATCCTGTCCTTCCAAGAAATTTAATTTGAGCTACCCTCGAGTGCATACTATAACCTCAAGCCATTGAAAGCCATTTTGATCTTGAATCAACTGTAGCACCAAGAAATTCTTTCTGCAAATTTGAATTCTTTCCACCAACAAACCCAGCTCCTGCTTCAAAACTATAATCTCTTGTGCTCTGATACCATGTAGAAATTTAATACAAAATATGTATTTCCTGGATTCACCCGATATAAAAATAATATGCTACTATTAAATACATAATCGCTTCTACTTATATTTGAAAAAATTTAAAACACAGTCGCCAATAGAAATATTATGAAGAAAGATCAATCACACATAACACAGATAATTTACTCAGGGAAAGAATATAGCTAAAAAACCCACTATCTTGTATTATGTATTATATCATGGATCATGAAACAATTACATAAAAAGCTCCAATCCAAGAGCTCTCAGTACAATAGCTAACTGTCTCACACTGTCATGAAAAAATTGGCAAGTTCCTTAACCAATTTACTACTTCAGACAACTTGCCTCCACTACGCAATACCAGCTGATAGAAATCCCTGAATGAATGGAATCATGCTTGCCTTGACTGCGCAATCCTTATGGGCACATCCAATGTGTGTGTGGTTGCATGTGTGAAACCGATGAAGTCACAACTGATAGTCAATCTGTCCCTTTCACCTACATCTCAACTGGGTATCCACTGGATTTGACATGCATGTAGTTAATAGTAGTAAATATTCAGTTGCATGTGAGACCACTGATTGTGAATTAATTAATAATTAATTCACTTGATCTCTCACTAGTGTATCTTCAGTTACAACTAGCACAACTGAGTTTAACTCACTTAACTGAGTTAAACTACTTTACAACTTTCATAACTACACTTCCAACTCTGTTACAACTTCGAATCACTCAATTACAACTAAGTCCACTTGCATGTCCCACCAACCAACCTCTCAACTCGAAATTCCTATAGCTAACTGATTTTCCACTTTAGTTAACTATTTCCAAGTGCTCATTGAGAATAGATTATTGTTTATTTTCCAACTAATATCAAGGGATAATAATAGTCGGCATGCATCTATAAATAGAAATTGCACATACATCTATAAATAGACCTCATCTATAAATAGAATTTTCTCCTGCATCTATAAATATACATCCACCTAAAAATAGCCTGAGGCTCCATCTTAATGTACGTGCAAAATTTTCACTAGGATATTCTTGTTGAATCTCAACATTATATATATATATATATATATATATATATATATATAAGTAAATAATTTTTATTTCCTTCAAATAAGATATTATATGTTAAGTTTGAGAAGTTTGGAATGGTGAGTAACTTGGAAAACCCGACCATATCTAGAATGTTAATTTTTTCAAAAAAAGTAGAAGAAAAAATATTTCCAAAAGAGGAAAGACCTAAAATACATATGTTAAATGTCGAGTCTTTGAGGCCTTGAAGAGACTGAGAAGATAACTGAGACAAAAAAAAATGAATACATAACATCAAGAGACCAGATGAGTTGAATTATTTGAATTTGTAGCTTCCACAATTATAGGCTCCTTATTGTTTCCCGAAGGGAAATAAAATTCAATGGGAATTCCCATATGTTTCTCAATGCACCCTAGTGATGATTCGGTGCTCTCATTTGAAGTTGCATGTGATCCAAGGAGAGGAAACTTTCCTCTCAACTTTTTTTTCTATCCAATAAAACTTTTTTAAATAAAAAATTCATGTGCCACTAGATGTTCATTATACATAAATTAATTTTACTGAGCCCGCCTATGCATGACATCAAGAACACAATTTGTGACATCTACAATAACTTTCGTATCAAAGAGAGAGCCTCTCTAATTATTGATGTCTCTTTATACCTACGTAATGTTTTCTTGGATTGGTTGGGGAGTGAGCTCCAAAAACCATATATCCAAACTTTATACTTTGATTTGTGGCCTAATACACCCATATTCCCCATGATCCTGGTAATAAACACCCCTTGATAAACACAAGTTTTTTTTTAGGCATGTCTATAGAAAGTTATAAACAAAATAATGTATTTCTAGATTCTCCTGATCTAACAAATTAATCTTATGTTAAATACAGAATCCTTCCACTTAATTCTTTGTGGAAATTAAATTGCGAATTTCAAAACACATATGAAGCCAAATCAATCGCACATAACAAGATGTTTTACCGGGAAATCTTAAAGCTAAAAACCCCAACTATCATATACTATCTATATCAATGGAACATGTAACAATATCATACAAATATCAGCTCATAGAGCTCTCAGTACAATATGCAATCGTCACACACTGTCATGCAGAAATTTGCATATCTATGCACCAATTTCTTGCATCCTGACAGCCTGCCTCCACTACGCAATCCCTGCTGAAGAAAATCCCTAAATGAATTCGAACTTACCTTGCCTTGACTGTGCAATCCTCATAAGCATCTCCAATGCATGTGTAGATGCATTGAATGCATCACTATAGTCACAACAGATAGTCCATCTCACCCTTTCACCTATCTCTCCACTGGGTCTCCACTGGATCTGACATGCAAGTAGTTAACTGTTGTATTTCCTCTGTTGCAAGTAAGAAACTACTTGTGAATTAATCAAATAATTAATTCACTCATCTTTCACTAGTGTATCTTTAGTTACAACTAGCACAACTGATTTTAACTCACTTAACTGAGTTAAACTAAATAACAACTCACATAAATACTCTTCCAACTCTATTAAAAATTGCAACTGTCAGTTATACGAAGTCCTCCATGCATGAGTCACCAACCACCCTAGGAATTGCGTAATTCCTTCAGCCCGCTAATGTGCCACATCTGTTCACTGAAATAAAGTGCTCCAAGATAATAAGTTACTATTTATTGTCTGATTATTATTAAGGGCTAATAATAATCGACATGCATTCTATTTTTAGATTAGTGATCTATAAATAGACTTCACCCATCTTCTAAAAATAGAAACTCATCTAAAGATAGAATTTTCTCAACCATCTAGAATCAGCATCCTTCTAATTTTAGAATATGCTCACCATTCTAAAAATAGACATACACCTAAAAATAGCCTGTGTGGGCCCCACCTAGTTTAGGTGATTATTTTTCACTAGGATCAAGGAATGATGTTTCCGGATGCCACTTTCATTGTTTCTTGTTGTAATCTTCAACACTCCCTCTCAACAAGAAAGGATTGTCTTTTCATGCGCCCTGCAACTCCATGCATTTTCCCTACAAATATTGTATGCAACACTTCTGAAACTGAATAGCCTCCAAACAACTGAATCAGTATAATGCATCTCTCATAAAATTCTTCTGACTTCTGCTTAGCTACTGCACATGTCTTCAGGAACCACTGCGTTGTTGAACTCTGCACCCATGCACTCTACACTTGCTGTCAACTCTGATTCGTGCTCTAGTATCTGACACTGTCACTTTGATCTGACTACATCAATCCAAGTGATCATGCTACTACTGCTCTGTGGGCGCCTCGTAGCCAGGTTCAATTCATGAGATCCACACCATCTAAATGAATCCTGCCCAGAAATCTCTTCTTGGGATTACTCATGCATGTCATGCCACCTCTTACCTGGTGGTATAGCTTCATGCACTCCCTCTGCCCATCTGGCACAAAATTTCTCTTCATGAGTGGTTGCTCCCACTCCATGATCCTCATCTTGTGGTTGCTTCACATCCCAAGGTTCACTCTTACCTCTATGAAAATCCTGCTCCCTATCAAGCTTAAATTGCATGTCTTCCTCTCACTTCCCAACACTAGGAAGCTCCATATAAATCCCATCTACTTCAAGTCTGTAGAGATTCTTAACTCGAATCCCAACCTTCTTGGCTTTCCCTATTTCTTTGTGTTGTAGGAAAACCTTTCCTTCACTAAAGACAACATCATAGCCTCTATCCTCTAACATTATGACAAAGATTAAATTCTTCTTTAAACCTGGAACATGCACAAAATATTTTAAATGAAAGAGTTTACCTGACGCCCTCTGAAAGGTAATGGTACCAATGTCGATCGCACTGTATCTTCCATCGTCACCCAACTCAACATGCATCTGGATATCTTTCCCCTCCAAGTCACTGAAAAGTTTCTCATCTCCCGTCATGTGAAAGGAAGCACCACTATCAAAGTACCACCCTGGTCCCAATGCACTAAACACCATGCATGCGATCAATGAGAATTCAAGCTCAAATTGCAAGGCAAGGACCTCACCAGCTGCAGCTCCAGTAGCCATCTTGTTCTTCTTCTTATGTGGACAATTTGTTGCAATATGTCCAAACTCGTGACAGTGAAAACACTTCACTTTGGACATGTTGTGCTACTTTCCATCTTCTCTGGCCTCAGATCTAGAATGGAATTTCTTCCCCTTCTTCTTCTTTTCCTTGGCAGCCAAAGCACAATCCTCTTCATCATCATGCTTTGATGAAGAGCCATCCCTGGTGGTCTACCTTATCTCCTCCTACACTAGATCCAACCACATTCGCTCCCAATCCGACAGTTTCTCCTGTCCATTGACAAAGTCTTGATAACTGTGTCAACTCTTCGGAAGCCCAAGGAGAGCCAAGCTCACCAAGTCATCATTCGCAACACTGACTCCTACACTCCCAAGCTCATCCCTGCATTGGACAAACTTTGTCAAGTATATTGGAATAGTATCGTTCTTCTCCATCTTGATTTTTCTGAGTTTATCCTTCAGCGCCAATTTCCTACAATCGTTACTACTTTGGAAAGATCTGCAAAGCCTTCCACATTACAAATGGAGTGGCTTTCCCATGAAGGATTAACACAATATGGTCTTTCACACCTTCCAATATAATCATCCTCACCCTTGCTACTTTATTTTTCCATGCATCAAGTACTACAGCATCCGTCGAAGTGGGCTTAGGAACATCGCTATCGATGAACTCCTTCAAGCCATTATCTTCAAGCACCGCATCCATCCTGTCCTTCCAGGTTATGTAGTTCAAGCTTCCCTTGAGTGCATACTCCAACCGCAACCCATTGAAATCCATTTCAATTTTTACTCAACTGTCGCACCAAAAAATTCTTGCAACAATTTCGAATTGTTCCACCAACACAAAATTAAGCACCGCTTCAATATTGCAATCTCCAATGATTAACACTGCTCTGATACCATGTATAAATTTATAAACACAATAATGTATTTCTGGATTCTCCTGATCTAATAAATTAATCTTATGTTAAATACATAATCCTTCCACTTAATTCTTTACGGAAATTAAATCACCAATTTCAAAACACATATGAAGCAAAATCAATCGCACATAAAAATATGTTTTACCGGGAAAACTTAAAGCTAAAAACCCCAAATATCATATATTATGTATATCAATGGAACATGTAAAAATCTCATACAAATATCAACTCATAGAGCTCTCAATACAATATATAATCGTCACACACTGTCATGCAGAAATTTGCATATCTATGCACCAATTTCTTGCCTCCTGACAACCTGCCTCCACTGCGTAATCCCTGCTGAAGAAGATCCCTGAATGAATTCGACCTTACCATGCCTTTACTGCGCAATCCTCATAAGCATCTCCAATGTGTGTGTAGATGCATTGAATGCATCACTATAGTCACAACAGATAGTCCATATCACCCTTTCACCTATCTCTCCGCTGGGTCTCCACTTGATCTGACATGCAAGTAGTTAACTTTTGTATTTCTTCAATTGCAAGTAAGACACCACTTGTGAATTAATTAAATAATTAATTCACTCATCTTTCACTAGTGTATCTTTAGTTACAACTAGCACAACTGATTTTAACTTACTTAACTGAGTTAAACTAAATAACAACTCACATAACTACTCTTCCAACTCTGTTACAAAGTGGTTACAAATTGCCACTGTCAGTTATAACAAATTCCTCCATGCATGAGTCACCAACCACCCTAGGAATTGCGTAATTCCTTTAGCCCACTGATGTGCCACATCTTTTCACTGAAATAAAGTGCTCCAAGAGAATAAGTTACTATTTATTGTCTGATTATTATAAAGGGCTAATAATAATCGACATGCATTCTATTTTTAGATTAGCGATCTATAAATAGACATCGCCCATATTCTAAAAATAGAAACTCATCTAAAGATATAATTTTCTCAACCATCTAGAATCAGCATCCTACTAATTTTAGAATATGCTCACCATTCTAAAAATAGACATACACCTAAAATAGCCTGTGTGGGCCCCACCTAGTTTAGGTTATTATTTTTCACTAGGATCAAGGAATGATGTTTCTAGATGCCACTTTCACTGTTTCTTGTTGCAATCTTCAACAATGTCATATGTTTTAATAGAGTGACCTTTCTAGAGCGATATATGTTCCCTGAGGGTCGAGATAGAAATGAGAGGAGAAGTAAAACTCTTGGGAATCAATGGCCTCATGAGGGGTCATAACCAGTAGAAGAAGCATGTGGGATTTCACTAAGTAATATAACCTATATTACACTAGAGACAAAGGAGAAAATAGATAATTTGGAGTTGCACTAAAACCTGAGGATCCAAATGACACTAGACAAGAGTTTATAATAAGAAAAAGACCAATTAAAGAGAAAATAGATTAAACGTTTACCTAATGGGTGCCAAAGCGAGTTTTAGGAGGTTATTAAGCTCCATTTTTGTGATACAAACTACAATGAGACTCGTTTAGTAGCACTTCTACAAGGCATGTCCTAAATTTAGAAACAGACCCATGCGAATAGCTAGAGATGGATGTGGTCTAGGTTTTAACCCTGTATAGATAATACCTACAAATGAATGCTTAATATATATATATATATAATTGCGAGAATAAAAAAAATACAGAAATTTTCTCCTATAACCAAAAAATGAGAAAAACAATTTGATTTTCCATTATATTTCTTCAATGTTATAATGCATTATATACATGTCGAAGCATTCACAACCCCCAATCCATTAACTCTAGGTTAGAACATATTTGTAGTTCCTTTGACCATATCTACAAAACCATGGGAAAATCTTCCAAGTGTAAAACCATGCACAAAACCATGGGAAAAAACTCCTAAGAAAATAAATTAGGGGCGTCAGCCTGAACCCCATGCAAGGGTGGCTATCTCCCCCCTTGTGACCTCCCCCCCCCCTTCATTCTTGGTGAACTATATTGCACATGGAGCTAGGCATGGAAATAATTTAACATATACCCAATGTGTGGCTAGGGAGATAGAGGAAAATCCCACTCCTGCTAGCTTTTCCAACACAAAGCCTCGAGACTATATCTTAAATAAATAGTAACCTGGAATAACACGCCTTTTACTTTCTTCTATGTGAATATTGATGCTTTTTAGGAGGGAATAACTAGAATGTTGTTTCCATGAACAAAAGGTCAAAATTTCAGCCACATTCCTCAAGTCAGCAACACAACAGTGAACTGAAAATTGACAGACCGAAGATAATCATTGGAAGTTTTGAACTATGATTTGATATGAGTGGTTTCCACTTGATAGATATTTAAAACCTCCATAATTATTTACAAAAATGAACTAGACATGCAGGGAAGCTAAGTCTACACACTGGGTGCGAGAATCCTTTTACATGCATTAGAGACCATCAAAAATTTGAGAGTGCAGGTGAAATGAAGCATGTGTTGTGCATCGAGCTATGGAATGGGGATATCCCCCATGTCGTTTTTATTTAACATGGACTTATTAATTATGGGGGTGTGTTTCCACATCCCCTAGCCATGTGGCTTGGTGGGATGGCTTCAACTCACCCTTCACCTTTTCTCAAATATAACACTTCATCTGATATATATATATATATATATATATATTACTTGACTCTTGCATTTAAAAATATATATTATTTCAATTGTAAGTGACATAAACACATTCATAAATATATTTATGGCTTTAAAATAATCAATTTGGAAGAGTATTATTATCTAAATTATAGAAAAAGTTTATGAAATGATTTTTTGAGAAAATATGGGCATTTTCGTGTTTCAATCCAACTCAAATGTTTGTCTGAAAAGACAAAATAGTCATAAGATTAAAATCAAAGTTCAATATATGTCAAAATTAAATATTATTTTTTTCTTTACTAATATTATTTTATGAAGGGAACAAAATCAAATACAAATTACTAACCAAAAAACATATAAATACAATGAAACTTGACTTCAATTAAATAATGGAAAATGTTGAAAATTGTATACAAGTATAATGAAAGTAAAATAGCTCGAATGGTGGTAGCTTATCATTGAGAAGAGATGTCATGGATACATGCCTTCCTTAATTGTATTAAAATGAGGCTCAAAGGAATTTTTATTATGAAGAAAAAATTTGAAACCCTAAATATCCAAAACCCTAAATCTAGGAGATGAAGGTTCAGAGGATTATGGGCCCTGATGGGGTAAGTTGGAACATTAACTTCTCAGGGTTGTTAATTTGGCATATGATCTTTGTTTTGCATGTGTGATATCCCATTGGAGATGTATATATGAGGAGAAAAACTTTAAACTATCGCCAAAGGGTATGATTTTAATCGGCCCATTTCCCAAAAAAAAATCATTTAGGGCCTCAAAATAGCTCCAAAATTTCAAGACCTGGAAATTTCCAAAATAGGAAAATTGCACTGTAGTCAGTTGAATAGATGGGTTTCCACTAATATACGTGCATATCAATCCCCTCCCCTTAGGAATAAATGGTATCCATTGCATTAATTTCCTCCATGAGATGGGGAAACTTCTATTGAACTTGGTCCTTGGTGAACCACTTGTCTTGGTGTAGGAGATGAGTCTGCTTTGATAACCCGATATAGTTGGATCCTTTGTTGGTAAGTTTTTGTTAATATGTGTGTCCATGATATGATTATTTATGGCATGTTTAATGCAATCTGGTTTGATCTCTTTCACCATCAGTTACTCTAAAATTTCTAACTTGTCCAACAATGGTGGAAAATATGGTCAGAAGCGGTCCACATTAAACATTGGGTGCAGGCCAAGAAATGGGGGGATACTTAGCTAAAAATCATTATAAACCACAACCTTCGTGACGGTTTAAGGTCCATAGTGGATTTTTCAAATATTCTCATGGGCCCCTGCAAGGAGTTCCTTCTGCAAATGCAAGCAAACCTTGTCTCCCACTTGAAACTTGTGTAGCACCGATGTTGATCATGATGTTGTTTGTACATAGTATTGGATTTATGAAATATGTCATGGAACTGTTGGTGGATGTGATGAATTCATTTAATAATTTTTATATTTTTTTTGGCATCATATTAAACATGTGCATATTTTGTCTGTGTAGTTGCAAGGGGCAATGAAACATCAATTGGAAATAATGGTTGAAATTTCAAGACCACCTGAAAGGGGATATGGATACTTGAGCTATGAAGAGCTCTATTGTATATATGTTGAACATAGGGGAGACTCTCATCCCATGTTCATGTATGCTTGTATTTTTTCATGCGTAAAATGTGCACGATCATCCTATTGATGACCTATGTTTGGCCATCAGTCTAGGGGTGGAAGGCAGTTGACTTGTTGATCTTGGTGTCCAACAATGACCAGAGACTCAAACAGAATGCACTTAGGTACCTTATTTCCCAATCTAATATTATTGTTTATGGGATCCCAAAATTTACCACACTTTTTCGAAGAATATCTTGGTAGTGGCTTCTACCATGATACTCTTCTTGCAGGCAGCCAAAATGGTTATCTTAGACAATTTATCAACGACCAAGAACACATAGTTATTACCATGCATAGTATAATTAAGGCCAAACATATATTCTATCAAGTTGGATTCCCAAGGTTGGCTAGCAATAGGTAGATCGGTTTACAAGCCTTGCTTCCTAATGGTTCGTTTGGCGATAGCACAAGAAGTGCAGGATATGATATACTTTCAAACATCTCATCGAAGTTTTTTCTAAAAAAATTACTTCTATAGTACTACCACTATTTTCTCCACACCAAAGTGCCCTACTACCCAACTATAATGTGCCTCTTAGATCATCTTGGCACGCTCACTTGAAGAAACACAAAAGTGTCCTAGGTAGCATAATATTCCATCCTAGAGGTGGAATTCTAGAACTGGCTTGTCGGTCATCAATATCTAGTAGGTGGAAATGAATTTTGAATCAGTGTTGAATAGTTCTAGCCATCTATAGGCCTCATGCCCACAATATTTTAGAATTGTATTCAATGCCACAATTGGGGGCTGACTGAGGTATTCTGCAACATTATTATTGTTACCAATATTTTGTTTGATATTCAAAGGGAAGTGTTGCAGGTATATTCACCATTTCAAATGGAATTCACTTTGTAACTTCCCATTTGTTTGCATAAATTGAATAGGCATGTGATCAATGTGGATGATCGTCTCCTTTCCCATAATATAATGTCTCCATTTTCAGTAGGCTTTCACAATGGAATACATATCCTTATCATAGGTGGGGTATCTCTGGAAAGTATCATAAAATTTCACTATGATAAGCCACTAGATGCCCTTGTTGAATGAGTACTGCACCAATAGCATAGTCAGAGGAATTTGACTCTTTCTAAAATGGTTGATGCAAGTCTATAAGGGTGAGGATTGTTGTGGAGAAAAGGTGTTGTTTCATCTCATCGAACACCTTTTGTTGTGATTCATACCAAAAAGCCCTTGCTTTTTCTCTGCCCTTGGTTACTTAACTTAAGGGCCAAGTGATATAAGAGAACCCTATCATAAACCTTTTGTAGAAATTAGCAAGGCCCAAGAAGTTGTGAAGCTCTATTATAGTTGTTGAGGCTGGCCAATCCTGAATGACTTAGATATTGGATAGATCCTCATGCATTCCTTGATTATTAATAATTTATCCCAATATTGGACCATTTCCATGCCAAAAGAACATTTCTCCAATCTATCACATTATGTTGCCACAGAGTCTGGAGGACCTACTAAATATGTTTCAAGTGTTCTTCCCAACTCTTGTTGAAGATGATGATATCATCCAGATATAAAACCATGAACGAGTTGGTAAAAGGACGCAAGTTATCATCCATCATCCTCATGAAATTTGTTAGGAAAGTTGTCAAATCAAAAGGCATGGAAAACCATTCAAAAATACCCTCCTTGGACTTGAAAGCAATCTTCCACACATCACTTGGTTCTATTAGGATTTTATGGTAGCCGGACTTAAATCAATCTTATTGAAACAACTCTCCCCCTTGATCTAGTCAAAAAGGTCATCATTTTTGGAATCGAGTATCAATTCCCGAATGTTAATTTATTTAGGGACCATTAATCAATGCAGAGTTGCCAGATCCCATCTTTCCTCTCCACAAGTACAATTAGGCTTCCACAAGGTGAGGAATTTGGTCAAATGTGCCCTTTTTGGAGTAGATCTTGAATCTAACACTTGATTTCCTCATTCTCTAGAAGAGAGAAATGATAGATTGGCACATTGGGTAGAGGTGCACCAGGGGTCAATCTGATTCAATGCTTGACCTGACAGTGAAGAGGTATCCCCGTGGGGGAGGAGAAGATGTCTCTATATTCTTCTATGATCTTATTCATTTTCTGCTACTACTTGGAGGAGCCTTGTGTGGAGGCCATGGATATAGCCATAATCTTCCCATTACTTTGAGAGTGAATCGAGAGGAAGAAAAATTTCCCAGTATCGAATATTATCTTACTACATTTCTTAATAGAGATCAAAGTAATGGTAGTAGGCAAGCTACCTCCGGTATTCGATATAGTTGTATACCAAAAGTAATAATAACATTATGAGGTCTAGACTCATACACAACATTTCACTTCCACAAATATGGTTGGCCTAATAGAACATCACAAACTTCAAGGGGAGAAACACCGCACAATACCTTGGATGTGAAAGGCTTGACGTTGTAACGCGAGCGACATTTTTGGCTAACGTGTAGATTTCGCCCTTAGTGGAGCCACCCGATGGTTTATGGTTGTGGATGTGGAATTGTCAATAGGCCCAACCACTTGAAAACCTATGCTGAGATGAGGTTCTTTTGACTCCATCTATCAATATTTAAATGCAGTGGAGCACTCTTCACCCACATTTGTGAGTGGAAGAGGCATTCAACTTCCTTCGGATATTCAATATCACTTTGCTAGACCTTGGTGGTAGCAATGGTGGAAGTGGTTTATGCATTAATGATTTGTTTTCCCTTTTCCGGATATGGTTTGGAGTTGAAACTTACATATTATTTTGAAACTTTTAGCTCATCTTTCAGTGACCACTTTGTGTGGAATTCGTTGATGTTATGAGTGGGGATCTCGTGGAACTTGCACCACTTTCCTGTATCTTTCCTTTCCTTCCCAGAGTCATTCTTTATTTTTGGATTCCATGGGTTGTCTTGGGGTGGTCCACCCTATATTTTTCCTTTGTTTTTAGTTTTGGGTTTCCCTTTCCCTACTTCTATTGTGAAGGGTTCGCAGATCCAAAGTCTCGCTTCTTATGTTTAATTTTTTTCTCAATTTGATAGCATATTGGTATGTTGCGCCAAGAGAGGAGATGTCCAAGAACTCTATTTCCATATGGATGAACCTATATAAAAAACCACAGTACTTGAGTACCAGATATCACTCAAGGGTATTTGATACCAAGCTTGGTGTGAAAGGTATGAAATATATTTGTGAACTCTAGCACGACTTGGTCCCTTTCTTCCCGTAGTATGATACATCTCATGTACTAGTCTTCATAGCTTCCAACAGGGTAATAATTTTCCTTAACAACCTTTATAAAATATTCCCAAGTAGGTTTTCTTGCAAATAGTGGGGATTCCTCTGTGGGCCTTTGCTCACAATAAGTTTTCAACCAACCCTTCACATGGGGAGTGGCCTTAAGGAGTGCAAAGGTAATATTTTCTCTATCATAAATATTTTGGACTAACACATACCGTTCCAGTATGTTTAAGAATTTTTCTATAACATAACTTCTATATTTCCTTCAAATATAGGAATATAAAAATTAACTTGTACCTTAAAAGGGTTGGTGCCTCCAAAGTGGCCAATTGATGAAAATGTGTTTCCTATTGGCATCTATCATAGGATCTAGTAAAAATTATCCATTATCTCATTCCTTTGTCACTCAAGAGCTTCTTCAAGTAATAATTTAATAGGATGTCTTGATCCCTCGTCTTTATTTTATTCCACCATGGGAGATTATTGGGGTTGTTAAGGATGGTCTTGCAAGGGCTCAAGCAGTTTGAGTCCCAACTCCTTATACCCTGACCCCGTTGGGGATATGTAAAAAAAAAGAGAAAAAGAAGAATGAATTGATACCAATAATCCAATTTTATGAAGGGAATGAATTGAAATAAATATTAATAACCCAAAAAAAAAGATATAATGAAACTTGAATTCAATTAAATAATGGAAAATGTTGAAAACTATATAGAAGTAGAATGAAAGAAAATTAGCTCGAACAATGGTATATTATCTCTAAGAAGAGATGCCATGGCTACACGCCTTCTTGAACTGTATTACAGTGAGGCTTGGAGGCCTTTTTATCATGAAGAAACAATGAGAAACCTTAAACATCCTGTTGGGGTTCCCATGTTTTGCCCAGGTTGACAAGACCAAAAGATGAGACAACATAGAACCACTTTCAGACCTTAGGATCTAGCCCTCATAGGTCTAGAGAGGGATCTCTCTATGATAGTCAAAGGTTTTATGTCTTTGAAGCTCGAATGTTAAGGTTTTAGGCTAGTTATATCTACAGGGTTTGTTTGTTTGATTGTTTATATTTGGTTGTTGGGAATCAAGAAAGAAGGGTCCAAAACAAGACAAGGATGAGCAAAGAGGAAACTAGACAAAGATAGTTAACTCAGGGAACATCAATGCCATTGGGAAATGGAGTCAAGAAAGGGTTTAATTGTGTTCAATGTGCAAACTTTCAGTTGGGCTAGTCATCTAGAGCATTTGGATCTTAAAATATGGTTGATGGAATGGAACATTAAGGACTGAAAATGAGTGAAGGGGGGGTCAACCAATTCTGTCTATAGATCAGGTTAGAGGTCATTTAACTCCAAACCTGCTTGGACAAAACCAGAGGTAAGACAAGGGATCTTAGGAAGGCTTAATGAGATGGAAAGATCCTAGTGAGGCAGAGACAATGTTCTAGACCTCCCAGTGTTCTCAACTCATCTAACTAAATCCTAACAAGAACATCTGAACATAAATTTCATTAATTAATACATCAGAGAGCAGGAAATAACATCCACTACACTGGTTAAATCGATTGAAATCAATATTCAGATACACATATAAGCAGAAAACATAAAAGGATGGGAGAGCAGCAACATAAGGTACCTATCAAGGGTAAATCTTATGCCAAACTTCTGATGCGAGCCTGAAGAAACATAATGAAATGAAAGCAAGTCAATCACAAATACAGAGAAAGGAAAACATCACCAGCTGCTTTAGATCAGGATCCAAAGAAATGTGCTTGTCATATTAAAAACAACACCAATCAGGTACATCATTTCCCACAGCTTGAACATTCAGTCTGAATACATCAAATCTCAGCCTATCTTACAATATTACACAGAGAACTTGTCTCAAGAGGAAAAAACTTGCATTTCTCTGATATCTCATCAACAACCTTTACAATAATTTCCTTCTGTGCTTTATAGCAGATGATGAACAAAAGGTCGACTGAGGTAGTAGGTGAACACTAAATGTAGCATTAAACACAAAATAAATGCAGGGTCGAAACCGATTCTGTTTGATTGATGTGTATTTCATCTCTGTCACTTCCCTTGTGGAAGGTGATCTTCTCCAGATATGATCTTGATAGATTTCGACTGTCGTACCCTTAGTGTTTTGAACAAAAATAGAATAATCTGCTGAGGGGTCTGCCATATAAATGCTCTGGTTGTTTTGAACTGTTGTCTAGTGGGAATTACTTCAAGGGCCTTGTGCATAATAAAAGTTGTATGGGCGCCCTGTACTTGATGAAGAAAAACACTTTGCTGATGAATGAACCTTGATATTACCTTTTACTGTGCATAGGACCTTTTGATTAATCCTCGGGGTTTTGAATCTGGTACTTCGCCCCTGAAAAACTGGATTGAGTCTTTGAAATCTCCAATTTTACATTTTAACTCTTTGATTTCCTTCATGATTTCTCTTTGCCACTCCCACAAACCATTCTGACCGAGCACTCTGCTCCTTTAATGGTTCTGGAGAAGATTGACAGGTTTTCAACCCTGTCCTTTGATCATAGTCACGTCGAAACGCAACCTTGAGCCCTTCTTCATTAATTGGGTCTCTGTATATGGTCCTTTCTGCGTTTTCTGCTTGCGTGCCAGAGCTGATGAGCTATGGCGGTTTTCCGCGCTTGATACCCTGCAAAAACGAGAAACCTGTGAAGAGGAAACATGGATGGGGACATGGATGAGGTGTGGATGTAGAAGACGACCATGCAGACGCTGAACTGGTGGATAAGTCGTGAAATAAGGTGACAAAGCGTTCTGGTGGAGATGGCGGTCTGCGGAGCGAATTATGCTGAAAAACCTTAAAAAACACGAATTTGGGCGAATATATGCAATGGAACGGTTGAAAGGTACAGGAAATGCACGTGGGGTGACATGGCGTACGGGAAGCCAAGTGGACGGATGACATGGAGGCCTGGGCGACGGCGGAATGGTCAACGACGGATGCGATGGACCGGGTTAAGCGGTGCGCAGCTTGGATGACCGACGACCGTTGGATGCGGCACTCGAGATCGGACGGCCTGCGTGGATTTCGCTGCAAGGTTTGGACAGAACGATAATGCGCGGGGGATGGGCGGTTTCGGGATCGTACAAGAGACAGGTGTCGAAGGGTGAATGGAATCACTGGGCGATGGAGAGAAACCGCCCATGTCCCAAAGGCGGTGCGGAATAAACCGGCGGTTTTTGGGTGAGTGCGTTGGCGGGGACCACAGAGAAAAGCATGCTCCGCACCGTTGATCTATCGGGGAACGAACGGCTCAGATGAGGTCGCTAGAAATGAATGGTTTCAGTGGTATTTTCCGTGGGGGCGGCGATCGCCGTTTGTTTTGTTTGGATCAACGGTTGAGACTGCGCCCAACCGAAACTTTGCGATAGGCACCTTTGGGGGTTAGCGATCAGTTACGGCGCGGGGTTATATGGAGGGGGAAAGGTGCGGAGCTAGCAGGAAGGGGCTGAGGCCTATTATAAGGTTTGAAATGGGTTTTTTAACCCATTTTTAATATATTTTGAGGCTTTAGGGGGTAACGTTAGGGAGATGGAGGGGGAATTCGGTGAAACAAGGGTAAGGGTAAGAATTAAGGGGATTTTGCAGGGGTTTAAAGGGTTGATAGGGGAGATAGAGGGGAACGAAGGCAATTTGACAGAGGGAGGAAAAAGGGGAAAGGGACATTTTGCAGGGGTACAAGGGGCAACTGCAGGTCTTAGGGAAAAGAACCAGCAGAGGGGACTTATATAAGGCACAGCACAAAGAGACTTAAAGGAGGATGGCTTTTCAAGGGGAGAGGCATTCCTTGAAGGCTCCACAATACTTTAGCCCCCAGCTTGCATGTCAAGAATTTCATAGGGGGGCTAACAGTGGCTCCACATGGGGATGGCTTCTTCTTGAAGGAGGCAAGAAACCAGAAATGATCTTTGGAGTAGGCCAGTTGCCTGTTGTTTGGCACACCCCTTTCTTTGGTCAGCTGCCACAATATGTTAGAGACATAAATCAGCAGAAATATTTCCCAACAAATCTACCTACCCAGACTACAATCCTGGCATTTTTCTTCTTTAGGGTGCATTTGAGCTAGCAGACCCTTTACATGATTTATTTTTGAAACAGAAAACAAACCTATTCTACTTCTACCCTTATTGCTCCATGAGACCAGATTAAACTGTTGGCCTCATATGCTTCTCTACCTAAACTACTACCTATCGGGATTGAACTGTCCAACAAGTTTCTTCTCCTACATTCTAAAATAGAAATTGAAAAACATTCAAGCCAGGATTAGACTGTCTGACTTGCTGGAGTGGAGACTTGTAGAAAACTGCAAACAAAACTGTGAAGGCATGAAATCTGCAGTTTTAAATATCCTTCTTTCTTTGTGACTCAGGTTTTGAGCATATTAGAGTCACCTCTTTTCTTTGATTTCAGCTCTGGTTTTAGGCATGTTAGAGCTGATTCTTCCTTTTCCTTTGCTGGTCCAGATTTTGAGCATGTTAGGACCAGCTGTCTTTCTTTATTTGGCTCAGGCTTTGATCATATTAGAGCTAATATTCGCACTTTCGGAGGTCCATGTTTTGAGCATGTTTGAACCTCCACCTTCTCTATTTTTGGAAACATTTTCTCTATTTCCTTGAAAGTAAAACTGCAATGGTATGTACAATGGAAGTGGGACTGGAAATGACAAATTATCAGAAATAGTGTTTGAGCATCCTACCATTGACAGGACCCCCAAACAGCTCCGTACCATCAAGTTCTTGTAAGAAAAATGCATTAGGACCCACAGAAGCTCAGATAATGAATGGACCCTGCCATAAGCTGTCAAACTTGCCATGTTTACCTTTGTCCTCTCTTTTTGAATCCCATTTCAGAACCTTGTCACCAATTTTGAAGTCTGAAGCTTTGGTTCTTTTGTCGAACTGCCTCTTTATGTTTTCCTGCACTCTGACAGCCCTGCTATACACCTACTCCCTTATTTGCTGAAGATGGATGGTTTCATTAACTCTTCTCACCATATTGTTTTCCTCTGTCTGAATCTCCTAGACAAGCTTGATCACTGGAACTCCAAGGCTTGTAGGGAATACTTCCTCTGTCCCATAAACCAACTGGAATGGTGACATGCCTATAGATTTCTTTGTGGTGAGCCTGTCAGCCCACAAAGCATGTATCAACTTTTTATGCCATGAATTTTTGTTCTCTTCCAGCAGCTTCTTAATGATTGTGACCAGGATTTTGTTAGATGATTCAGCCAATCCATTACCCTGGGGGTAATAGGCAGTTGAATGACCAAGCGTGATATGGTACCTGTGATAGAACTCAACCATTTTCTTGGATCCGAAGGCAGCAGCATTGTCAGTGATTATTTTCCTTGGACAGCCAAACCGAGATAGGATGAAGTCTTCTAGGAACCTAATGATGACAGCATCAGTGGCGTTCCTAGTGGGTATGGCTTATATCCATTTAGTGAAGTAATCAGTGGTAGTCAGGATCCACTTGTGTTGTCCTGAAGAAGAGGGGTGAATCTCCCCGATAAAGTCTAGGGCCCATTGCATGAAGGGACCTTCCACTATGATGGGTTGTAGGGGAAGGGGGAGGAGTTTTCTTTTACCTTCAAAGATATGACATTTGTGGCATGTGGTTATCATTTTATGGACATCATTAAACATTGTAGGCCAATAATAACCAGCCCTGAGTATCTTATTTGTTGTGGCTTTCCAACTCAGGTGGCCTCCACATTCTCCAGCATGAAACTCTTGTTTAGCATTTTCAGCTTCAGTTTCAGACAAGCATTTCAGCAATAGGCCATTTGGATTTTTCCAGTATAGATTCTCATTCAGAATGCAGTATTTTCTAGCTTTGAGTTTTATGAATCTGGCCTTAGTTTTGGACAGTTTTGGAGGGGCATTGAGGTTGGTGAGTACGTAAAGGATATCAGTATACCAAGGAGAGTTTTGAAACTGCTCCTCAACAGTTGGATGGGGCAATCCTTCCTGCACATCTAAGGCATTTATCAGGTTAATGTCAAGGGCCTGCAGATTAGATTCAGCCATTAATTGGGCCAGGCCTTGACCTTTGATCAGTTTGGTGGGCTTTATTTCAAGGTCGTATTCTAAGATTGTAGCAATCCATTTTCCCCTTTTCCCGTCAGGGTCCTGAGACAAGATATCTTTGACCACTATATTCGGTACATAAGAAATGGTGTGAGAATGCAGAATGTACACCCTAAATTCTTTTAAGGCCTTAATCAAGGCATAGGCCTGCTTTTCCATAATGTTGTATTTCAGGGGTGCATCCCTTAAGGCTTTACTGAAGAAAGCTATACGTTGTTCATTACCTTCTGAATTTTTCTGCAGTAAGACTGCAGCCACGGTATGCTAGGAGGCAAATGAAAAGATCAGAAAATCTCTCGAGAAATCAGGCTGTTCATTACCTTCTGAATTTTTCTGCAGTAAGACTGCAGCCACGGTATGCTAGGAGGCAAATGAAAAGATCAGAAAATCTCTCGAGAAATCAGGGCTAATCAGCACAAGAGCCTAAGTGAGTGCAATTTTTACAGATTCGAAAGATTGTTTGGCTTCTACAGTCCACTTAATTCCTGCACCCTTCTTCAGCATGTTAGTCATAGTCCTAAGGTGCTCAGCAAGGTTGGGAATGAATCTCCTAAGGAAATTGATCTTCCCAATGAAGGAATGTAACTCCTTGATGTTCCTTGGGTGTGTGATTTGGATTATTCCCTCAAATCTCTGTGGGTCTATCCTGATCCCTTTCTCAGAAATGATATGGCCTAGAATTTTGCCTTCTTGCAGCCCAAAGACAGTTTTCTTAGGATTTAAGGACATACCATACCTTCTACATTTTTCAAAAACTTTCCTCAGATGTTTTAGGTGTTCTTCTTCAGTATTGGAAAAGACAGTCAAGTCATCTAAATAGATAACTATGAAGTGCCCTATCTCCTCTGAGAAAGCTATGTCCATCGCTCTCTGGAAGGTGGCACCAGCATTCATCAATCCAAAGGGCATTTTCACATAAATGAAGGTGCCCCATGGAGTGGTAAATGTTGTTTTGAGTTGATCTTCTGGGAGTACCAATATTTGGTTATATCCTGAAAAACCATCAAGTAGGGAGATTCTTTTAGATCACACTACCTTCTGTAAGATGTGTTCCATTCTAGGCAAGGGGTAGTTTTCTTTCAGGGAGGCTCTGTTGAGGTTTCTAAAGTCTATGCACAGTCTGATCTCCCCTGTTTTCTTCCTCACAGCCACTAGATTTGACACCCAATCAGAAAACCTCACAGGAACTATTATGCCTGCATCATACATCTTTTTAATATCCTTTTCAACTGCGGGCAATTGTTTTGGATTGATCCTACGGAGTTTCTGTCTGAAAGGCTTCTGATTTTCCTTCAAGGGTATCTTGTGTTGTATGATGTTGGTGTCATAGGCCTTTAAGTCTCCATAGCTCCATGCAAACACATCTATGAATTCCTTAAACAGGTCAATGTATTTCTTCTTCATGTTTGCAGGTATAGACTTAGCCAGTTTGATCATTTTGGGTTTGTCTTCAGTGCCTATGTTGCATTCTTCAACATCAGAGTCTGCATGTTCTATAGTGGGATTTTTTGCTACATCGTCAAAATCAAATAGGTCCTCTAATGGTGCTAGGCCTTTGGGTATGTTCTTGTCTTTGGCCTGCAGCACCTCTATTTCAGCACTATCTGTGTTTTCACATTTTATGGTTGAAATTTCAGTTTCCTCATAAAAAGAATTTATTTCTATGCTACAAGACGGGGATACTTCATCAGAGGATTCCTCACTAAGGCAGTTGTCTTCAGATTTAGAATCTGAACCAGAAAATTCAAACTCATTCTTGCCTGTTAAGAAATCCTCAATCTGTTTGTCACCTTCAAAGACTTGCCAATATTTTTCATTGTCTGGCACTGCAGGTCTGAACTTGGTCTGAATGATGATTTTTTGGTCAGCTGGAGCCTTAGGATATGAACTAGCTAGGCAAGCTAATCTGTTTGCAATGACATTTTGACTCCTAGGAACAAACATTAACTCATATTCCATGAAATTTTTCAATATATCCATGGCATCATTCCTATATGCCCTTAATCGAAGATGTTTTGCTGCATACTCACCATTCACTTGTTTGATCACTAACTCAGAATCTCCACGCACAGTTATCCTACGGGCCCCTAATTTTTTCAACAGACTTAAGCCCAGGATAAGAGCCTCATACTCTGCAATGTTATTTGTGCATTTGAAGTGCAGATTGACAGTGTGGCTCTCTGCATGGTCATTTTTTGTGTTACGTAGCCACACCCCTGCTCCAGCAGTTTTCCTAGTACAGGACCCATCGAAATTCATTTCCCACAGGGATTCGCCATTATGTTGCATTGTGGGGTCTATACTAGGTTGTGGGTTGTCTTGTTCTTCACGTGGTGTATCGGTCTGAGGGGTGTGACTAATGGGCTAACTGTAATGTGTTTCTGGTTCATTCTGAGTTATGTTCCCACCGCATATTCTACAGGTTTCACTGCTGTTTTCTTCTTCGATTTCCTCCAAAGTGGCCATTATGTTCAGGTCTGTGCTTTCAGCCTCTACGTTTGTACCCATGTTTCCAAATTCTGACTCCTCCAAGGATTCATCATTACAAAGGATGAAGGAGTCGAGATCCATATGTACAGAGTATAAAGGAGAGTTTTCAGGCTTCTCAAGGCTGCTGACTAAGAATTTCATCTGCGCTTCCCTATACAGTCTTCTAAGTTGGCCAAAGATAGGGACAGTGGCATACGAGCCATCCATCTGCATTGTTCCTTGCAGTTTGGCTCCCCATGATCTTGATAGTAACATGCCATACTTGGGTGGCACATCTGCCACCACCACATCCATGACCATACATTTAGCTGGGATCTGGGTCAAACTCACACATAAGTCTTTAATTAGGCCAAGGCACTTAACCCTGCTAGAGTCAAATGAATATAGGTCTTTGTAGGGTCTGGTGATTTCTAGGCCTAACCTTTCCATTACTACCTTAGGCATTAGATTGTGTGATGCTCCAGAGTCATGCATGGCATTATGAAGGATCTTGTCATGAATGTTGAGACTGACATAGAAAGGTGGAACCACCCCTTCCTGAAACTTTCCCTCAATCTTTGGACCAAACAAGAGGGCAGGTTGATCATCACTCAAATTCACAGTGTCGGTGTTTTCCCCTAGATTCAATGCTTTCAAAATTTGGCCTTTATATACGTCCTGAGTGGCCAACTCAGATAATGGTACAGGGATTTTGATTTTTGCAATATCACTCTCTAAATTGAAATTGGACTGTGTCTTTGGAGTGCTTAACTCTGTTTTATTTGCTACTACCTTAGTAGTTGTATCAGTTTGTGATTTCTCACTATGTACAGGGTCAGGAATATTTTTATCAGGAGCACTAACTGCAGTGCTAGTGCTGCTGGTTGGTTGGATTTGTTTTTCAGTGTCTTGGTTGTCTTTTTCCTTGTGTTTACCAGAAGTTTCAGCTGCTGATTTTCTATTTGCAGCAGATGCTTTAGAATTTTTATCAGGTCTTTTCTTGATGACAACCTCAGGAGTCTCAGTTCTGGATTTTTATTGGTTCTTTTTTCTCCTAAGTTCATATTTTTCTCTGACCTGCATCATGGCATTCTCAAATCCTAATCTGTAATCCTCAGTTTCTAACCATTCCTCCTCCCAGTATGAAGGTGAGGATTGGTCTTCCCCTGAATCACAGTTAAGGATTGAGTCTTTTGTTTCAAACATGTTTATTGTATTCCCTTCAGAATCTTCTATGATTCCCTCATCTTCATCTAAAAAGTTTTCTTGGAATGGGGGAATTACTTGTTGATCTGACTCTCTCTGTCTGTTGGGAGCACTGTTGTTCCTTCTAAAGTTCTGGTTCTGATTTTGATTTATGTTTTGGCTATTGACAGTGACAACCATTTTATTCATCATTTTTTTTAGCTCTTCCATGTTTTTAGACAACTTGTCATAATTTGGGTCGGATGTGGAGGCTACATTGTCATCCCTATAGGTTACCCTCCTCTCAAACCTCAATCTTGCTCTTTTCTCAATCAAATTGGCTTCTATGTTTACAGCTCCTTTCTGAATGTCTTCCAATGTGGTGTATTCTTTATCCCTAAGCTCATAGGCCATGCCAGCATCAAACCCATCAGGGTATTTTGCTAGGGCCATACCTTGTGGAGGTTTCATATGTGGAGGGAGAGCATTGTAAATGCTGTTAAATCTTGTTGTGTAATCATGGACACTCTCTCCTACATTTCTTTTAAGGCTCATGTATTCTGCTAGGAGCTAGCGAGGGTTTGCCCTTGTTTCCCATTTGTTTATGAAAGTCTGGTATAAAGCAGGGAGATCTTGGATACTGCCAGGAGGTAAGTTGCAAGGGGCAATGAAACATCAATTGGAAATAATGGTTGAAATTTCAAGACCACCTGAAAGGGGATATGGATTCTTGAGCTATGAAGAGCTCTATTGTATATATGTTGAACATAGGGGAGACTCTCATCCCATGTTCATGTATGCTTGTATTTTTTCATGCGTAAAATGTGCACGATCATCCTATTGATGACCTATGTTTGGCCATCAGTCTAGGGGTGGAAGGCAGTTGACTTGTTGATCTTGGTGTCCAACAATGACCAGAGACTCAAACAGAATGCACTTAGGTACCTTATTTCCCAATCTAATATTATTGTTTATGGGATCCCAAAATTTATCCACACTTTTTGGAAGAATATCTTGGTAGTGGCTTCTACCATGATACTCTTCTTGCAGGCAGCCAAAATGGTTATCTTAGACAATTTATCAACGACCAAGAACACATAGTTATTACCATGCATAGTATAATTAAGGCCAAACATATAGTCTATTAAGTTGGATTCCCAAGGTCGGCTAGCAATAGGTAGATCGGTTTACAAGCCTTGCTTCCTAATGGTTCGTTTGGCGATAGCACAAGAAGTGCAGGATATGATATACTTTCAAACATCTCATCGAAGTTTTTGCTAAAAAAATTACTTCTACAGTACTACCACTATTTTCTCCACACCAAAGTGCCCTACTACCCAACAATAATGTGCCTCTTAGATCATCTTGGCACGCTCGCTTGAAGGAACACAAAGGTGTCCTAGGTAGCATAATATTCCATCCTAGAGGTTGAATTCTAGAACTGGCTTGTCGGTCGTCAATATCTGGTAGGTGGAAATGAATTTTGAATCAGTGTTGTATAGTTATAGCCATCTATAGGCCTCATGCCCACAATATTTTAGAATTGTATTCAATGCCACAATTGGGGGATGACTGAGGTATTCTGCAACATTATTATTGTTACCAATATTTTGTTTGATATTCAAAGGGAAGTGTTGCAGGTATATTCACCATTTCTAATGGAAGTCACTTTGTAACTTCCCATTTGTTTGCATAAATTGAATAGGCATGTGATCAATGTGGATGATCGTCTCCTTTCCCATAATATAATGTCTCCATTTTCAGTAGGCTTTTACAATGGAATACATATACTTATCATAGGTGGGGTATCTCTGGAAAGTATCATAAAATTTCACTATGATAAGCCACTAGATGCCCTTGTTGAATGAGTATTGCACCAATAGCATAGTCAGAGGAATTTGACTCTTTCTAAAATGGTTGATGCAATTCTATAAGGGTGAGGATTGTTGTGGAGAAAAGGTGTTGTTTCATCTCATCAAACACCTTTTGTTGTGATTCATACCAAAAATCCCTTGCTTTTTCTCTGCCCTTGGTTACTTAACTTAAGGGCCAAGTGATATAAGAGAACCCTATCATAAACCTTTTGTAGAAATTAGCAAGGCCCAAGAAGTTGTGAAGCTCTATTATATTTGTTGAGGCTGGCCAATCCTGAATGACTTAGATATTGGATAGATCCTCATGCATTCCTTGATTATTAATAATTTATCCCAATATTGGACCATTTCCATGCCAAAAGAACATTTCTCCAATCTATCACATTATGTTGCCACAGATTCTGGAGGACCTACTAAATATGTTTCAAGTGTTCTTCCCAACTCTTGTTGAAGATGATGATATCATCCAGATATACAACCATGAACGAGTTGGTAAAAGGACACAAGTTATCATCCATCATCCTCATGAAATTTTTTAGGAAAGTTGTCAAATCAAAAGGCATGGAAAACCATTCAAAAATACCATCCTTGGACTTGAAAGAAATATTCCACACATCACTTGGTTCTATTAGGTTTTGGTGGTAGCCGGACTTAAATCAATCTTATTGAAACAACTCTCCCCCTTGATCTGGTCAAAAAGGTCATCATTTTTGGAATCGAGTATCAATTCCCGAATGTTAATTTATTTAGGGACCATTAATCAATGCAGAGTTTCAAGATCCCATCTTTCCTCTCCACAAGTACAAGTAGCCTTCCACAAGGTGATTAATTTGGTCAAATGTGCCCTTTTTGGAGTAGCTCTTGAATCTAACACTTGATTTCCTCATTCTCTAGAAGAGAGAAATGATATATTGGCACATTGGGTATAGGTGCACCAGGGGTCAATCTGATTCAATGCTTGACCTGACAGTGAAGAGGTATCCCCATGGGGGAGGAGAAGATGTCTCTATATTCTTCTATGATCTTATTCATTTTCTGCTACTACTTGGAGGAGCCTTGTGTGGAGGCCATGGATATGGCCACAATCTTCCCATTAATTTGAGAGTGAATCGAGAGGAAGAAAAATTTACCAGTATCGAAGATTATCTTACTGCATTTGTTAATAGAGATCAAAGTAATGGTAGTAGGCAAGATACCTCCGGTATTCGATATAGTTGTATACCAAAAGTAATAATAAAATTATGAGGTCTAGACTCATACACAACATTTCACTTCCACAAATATGGTTGGCCTAATAGAACATCACAAACTTCAAGGGGAGAAACACCACACAATACCTTGGATGTGAAAGGCTTGACGTTGTAACGCGAGCGACATTTTTGGCTAACGTGTAGATTTCGCCCTTAGTGGAGCCACCCGATGGTGTATGGTTGTGGATGTGGAATTGTCAATAGGCCCAACCACTTGAAAACCTATGATGAGATGAGGTTCTTTTGACTCCATCTATGAATATTTAAATGCAGTGGAGCACTCTTCACCCACATTTGTGAGTGGAAGAGGCATTCAACTTCCTTCGGATATTCAATACCACTTTGCTAGACCTTGGTGGTGGCAATGGTGGAAGTGGTTTATGCATTAATGATTTGTTTTCCCTTTTCCGGATATGGTTTGGAGTTGAAACTTACATATTATTTTGAAATTTTTAGCTCATCTTCCAGCAACCACTTTGTGTGGAATTCGTTGATGTTATGAGTGGGGATCTCGTGGAACTTGCACCACTTTCGTGTATCTTTCTTTTCCTTCCCAGAGTCATTCTTTATTTTTGGATTCCATGGGTTGTCTTGGGGTGGTCCACCCTATATTTTTCCTTTGTTTTTAGTTTTTGGTTTCCCTTTCCCTACTTCTATTGCGAAGGGTTCGCAGATCCAAAGTCTCGCTTCTTATGTTTAATTTTTTTCTCAATTTGATAGCATATTGGTATGTTGCGCCAAGAGAGGAGATGTCCAAGAACTCTATTTCCATATGGATGAACCTATATAAAAAACCACAGTACTTGAGTACCAGATGTCACTCAAGGGTATTTGATACCAAGCTTGGTGTGCAAGGTATGAAAGATATTTGTGAACTCTAGCACGACTTGGTCCCTTTCTTCCCGTAGTATGATACATCTCATGTACTAGTCTTCATAGCTTCCAACAGGGTAATAATGTTCCTTAACAACCTTTATAAAATATTCCCAAGTAGGTTTTCTTGCAAATAGTGGGGATTCCTCTGTGGGCCTTTGCTCACAATAAGTTTTCAACCAATCCTTCACATGGGGAGTGGCCTTAAGGAGTGAAAAGGTAATATTTTCTCTATCATAAATATTTTGGACTAAAACATACCATTCCATTATGTTTAACAATTTTTCTATATCATAACTTCTATATTTCCTTCAAATATAGGAATATAAAAATTAACTTGCACCTTAAAAGGGTTGGTGCCTCCAAAGTGGCCAATTGATGAAAATGTGTTTCCTATTGGCATCTATCATAGGATCTAGTAAAAATTATCCATTATCTCATTCCTTTGTCACTCAAGAGCTTCTTCAAGTAATAATTTAATAGGATGTCTTGATCCCTCGTCTTTATTTTATTCCACCATGGGAGATTATTGGGGTTGTTAAGGATGGTATTGCAAGGGCTCAAGCAGTTTGAGTCCCAACTCCTTATACCCCGACCCCGTTGGGGACATGCAAAAAAAAAAGAGAAAAAGAAGAATGAATTGATACCAATAATCCAAGTTTATGAAGGGAATGAATTGAAATAAATATTAATAACCCAAAAAAAAAGATACAGTGAAACTTGAATTCAATTAAATAATGGAAAATGTTGAAAACTATATAGAAGTAGAATGAAAGAAAACTAGCTCGAACAATGGTATATTATCTCTAAGAAGAGATGCCATGGCTACACGCCTTCTTGAACTGTATTACAGTGAGGCTTAGAGGCCTTTTTATCATGAAGAAACTATGAGAAACCTTAAACATCCTGTTGGGTTTCCCATGTTTTGGCCAGGTTGACAAGACCAAAAGATGAGACAACATAGAACCACTTTCAGACCTTAGGATCTAGCCCTCCTAGGTCTAGAGAGGGATCTCTCTATGATAGTCAAAGGTTTTATGTCTTTGAAGCTCGAATGTTAAGGTTTTAGGCTAGTTATATGCACAGGGTTTGTTTGTTTGATTGTTTATATTTGGTTGTTGGGAATCGGGAAAGAAGGGTCCAAAACAAGACAAGGATGAGCAAAGAGGAAACTATACAAAGATAGTTAACTCAGGGAACATCAAGGCCATTGGGCAATGGAGTCAAGAAAGGGTTTACTTGTGTTCAATGTGCAAGCTTTTAGTTGGGCTAGTCATCTAGAGCATTTGGATCTTAAAATATGGTTGATGGAATGGAACATTAAGGACTGAAAATGAGTGAAGGGGGGGCCAACCAATTCTGTCTATAGATCGGGTCAGAGGTCATTTAACTCCATACCTGCTTGGACAAAACTAGAGGTAAGACAAGGGATCTTAGGAAGGCTTAATGAGATGGAAAGATCCTAGTGAGGCAGAGACAATGTTCTAGACCTCCTAGTGTTCTCAACTCATCTAACTAAATCCTAACAAGAACATCTGAACATAAATTTCATTAATTCATACATCTGAGAGTAGGCAATAACATCCACTACACTGGTTAAATCGATTGAAATCAATATTCAGATACACATATAAGCAGAAAACATTAAAGGCTGGGAGAGCAGCAACATAAGGTACCTATCAAGGGTAAATCTTATGCCAAAATTATGATGTGAGCATGAAGAAACATAATGAAATGAAAGCAAGTCAATCACAAATACAGAGAAAGGAAAACATCACCAGCTGCTTTAGATCAGGATCCAAAGAAATGTGCTTGTCATATTAAAAACAACACCAATCAGGTACATCATTTCCCACAGCTTGAACATTCAGTCTGAATACATCAAATCTCGGCCTATCTTACAATATTACACAGAGAACTTGTCTCAAGGGGAAAAGACTTGCATTTCTCTGATATCTCATCAACAACCTTTACAATAATTTCCTTCTGTGCTTTATAGCAGATGATGAACAGAAGGTCGACTGAGGTAGTAGGTGAACACTAAATGTAGCATTAAACACAAAATGAATGCAGGGTCGAAACCCATTCTGTTTGATTGCTGTGTATTTCATCTCTGTCACTTCCCTTGTGGAAGGTGATCTTCTCCGGATATGATCTTGATAGATTTCGGCTGTCGTACCCTTGGTGTTTTGAACAAAAATAGAATAATCTGCTGAGGGGTCTGCCATATAAATGCTCTGGTTGTTTTGAACTGTTGTCTAGTGGGAATTCCTTCAGGGGCGTTGTGCATAATAAAAGCTGTATGGGCGCCCTGTACTTGATGAAGAAAAACACTTTGCTGATGAATGAACCCTGATATTACATTTTACTGTGCATAGGACCTTTTGATTGATCCTCGGGGTTTTGAATCTGGTACTTCACCCCTAAAAAACTGGATTGAGTCTTTGAAATCTCCAATTTGACGCTTTAACTCTTTGATTTCCTTCATGATTTCTCTTTGTCGCTCCCACAAACCATTCTGATCGGGCACTCTGCTCCTTTAATGGCTCTGGAGAAGATTGACAGGCTTTCAACCCTGTCCTTTGATCACAGTCACGTCGAAATTCAACCTCGATCCCTTCTTCATTAATTGGGTCTCTGTATAGAGTCATTTCTGCGTTTTCTGCTTGCATTCCAGAGCTGATGAGCTATGGCAGTTTTCCGCGCTTGATACCCTGCAAAAACGAGAAACCTGTGAAGAGGAAACATGGATGGGGACATGGATGCAGTGTGGATGCAGAAGACGACCATGCAGACGCTGAACTGGTGGAGAAGTCGTGAAATAAGGTAACAAAGCGTTCTGGTGGAGACGACAGTCTGCGGAGCGAATTATGCTGAAAAACCTTAAAAAACACAAATTTGGGCGAATATATGCAATGGAACAGTCGAAAGGTACGAGAAATGCACGTGGGGTGACATGGCGTATGGGAATCCAAGTGGACGGATGACATGGAGGCCTGGGTGGCGGCGGAATGGTCAACGGTGGATGCGATGGACCAGGTTAAGCGGTGCGCAGCTTGGATGACCGACGACTGTTGGATGCGGCGCTCGAGATCGGATGGCCTACGTGGATTTCGCTGCGAGGTTTGGACTGAACGATAACGCGCGGGGGATGGGCGGTTTCGGGATCGTACAAGAGACAGGTGTCGAAGGGTGAATGGAATCGCTGGGCGATGGAGAGAAACTGCCCATGGCCCAAAGGCGGTGCGGAATAAACCAACGGTTTTTGGGTGAGCGCGCTGGCAGGGACCACAGAGAAAAGCATGCTCCGCACCGTTGATCTGTCGAGGAATGAACGGCTCAGATGAGGTCGCTGGCAATGAATGGTTTCGGTGGTATTTTTCATGGGGGCGCCGATCGCCGTTCATTTTGTTTGGATCAGTGGTTGAGACTGCGCCCAACCGAAAATTTGTGATAGGCGCCTTTGGGGGTTAGCGATCGGTTACGGCATGGGGTTATATGGAGGGGGAAAGGCGCGGGGCTAGTGGGAAGGGGTTGAGGCCTATTATAAGGTCTGAAATGGGTTTTTTAACCCATTTTTAATATATTTTGACACTTTAGGGGGTAACGGTAGGGAGATGGAGGGGGAATTCGGTGAAACAAGGGTAAGGGTAAGAATCAAGGGGATTTTGGAGAGGTTTAAAGGGTTGATAGGGGAGATAGAGGGGAACGAAGGCACTTTGACAGAGGGAGGAAAGGGACATTTTGCAGGGGTACAAGTGGCAACTGTAGGTCTTAGGGAAAAGAACTAGCAGAGGGGACTTATATAAGGCACAGCACAAAGAGACTTCAAGGAGGATGGCTTTTCAGGGGGAGAGGCATTCCTTGAAGGCTCCACAATACTTTAGCCCCCAGCTTGCTTGTCAAGAATTTCATAGGGGGGCTAACACATCCAAAACCCTAACCTTAGGAGATGAAGCACCAAAGGATTATGGGCCTCAATGGGGTAAGTTGGAATGTCAACTTCCTAATGTTGTAACTTTGGCAGAAGATCTTCGTTTGGCACACACAATAGCTCATTGGAAAGGTTTATCCAAGGATAACATATTCTGATTGTTGGAATGGTCTATGAATGTATTTGGAATATTTCCCCAGAAAATGTTCTTTAGTGCTTATAAACGGCTTCGGAAGTTCACGACCTAAAAACTGCCAAAAATAGAACACTGCCAAATAGGAAAACTTCATTGTGAGCCAGTGGAATAGGTGGGTGACCTCCAATATTCACCTGGATCATTTACACAGGGAAAGGAATAGATTACAGATATAAAAATAAATGTTAAATAAATTTTTGTTTTGTCTAACTTGGTTTCATGATAAATGTGACGTTTATAATGTGCATGTAGAACATCTTAAGTTTCTTTTAAATTTGTATGGTTAACTTGTTAATGAATTTTGTTATCAATTTTTTTCTTTTTCTATTCTAAATTGAATGGTATGGTGGTTAATACCTTAGATATAGCTATTCGATGTTTAAGTATTTTTTGTTATAGGTATAAATATTGTTGTTCTAACACTATATTAATTCTCAAGTTAGAATTGATCCTTATAACAATTTCAAATTTTGTCATGCCTGGTTTTTCTATTCTTCCATCATAATAAAGTTTTCTTTACATAATTTTATGAAGATATTGTTTCCTTCGCTTATGTATTATTTTATTTAATGAGAAGAACTACTTACTTTTTCTTTTTCTTTTCCTGAAGAAAAATTCATAATTTTATTCAACCTGAAAAACAAAGAACAAAATTATACTCTACAAATGCTCAAAAGCATTCGATCATGTTAGTTTTTCGATTGATGCACACAAAAAAAAACTACAAAAGGATTACATATTTTTGTCAAGGAAGTGTGTTAAAAAACACTTAGCTTTCCTTTTTTTCCTTTATTTTTCTCCACCTTTTGCCAAATTCCTTGATTGGGAGTGGTTATTAATATTTCTAGTTGGTTTCCATCTACCTTTGGGTGGAATTATTTTTCTGGTTCTAAGCTCTTAGACAGATGATATCTCTTTATGCCCCCCTGAGTCCTTTTCAATGGTTGTTTCTACTTCTGCTACTTTGGTACCATGATATTTGTTGAATCTGTTCCCTTATAGCTGAGATCCATTGTTCCTGAGTAATCCCCTACTCCACCATTTGATTGGTTGTGTGTGTATTTCTTTATTTGGAAATTTTTTCGCACACACTTCTTTTTTGTCATCTAAAGAATCAGGAAACTTGCAACCCCTTACCTTTGGGGCTTGCCTCTTTTTATTTTTTGGGGCCCTTTTTGCTTGAGGGGTGGTATTATATAAATGTTATGTTTGAAAACAAATTCAGAATCATAATGTTTTATTCTCATAATATAACACATGTGTCCAGTGAAATTTTTCATGTTTTAAAAGAAGACAACCAGGGTGACCTTTGTTAAGGTCAATCTCTACATAGATATTGGAAAATGTGAAGATACCTTTTGATGTTTTTTCCATATTCATTTTTTTCATTTTCCCAGAGTATTTTAGATATCCTCCAAGACTTGATGGTGCCATAAAGGAAGAGGGAGGTTTGGAAACCTTACCTAGACCAACATCGTTGTTACCACCATGCTTGTAGCATCCTTTCAAAATTTTCAGAATTTTCATTCCGAGTATATAATTCCATGAAGAGAACTCTATCGGAATCATTTTCATTATCTTCATCTTCATCGTATGAGATACTATATTCTCTTGAATAGAGACTTTTCTTCTTGAAGGATTTTCCCTTGATATTTCCTTTGTTTCTTTTCTGGTGTTTCTTTCATTTCCTATACCTTTATTCTTCACTATCTGACCCCTTTGCAAAAGGACATTTAGAAACAAAATGACTAATTCTACCACATTCACAAAATTTTAAAGGAAACTTACCTTTATATTTGTCAGTTCCTTTTTTTCAATTTCCTCACAAATTTGGCTTCTTCTTCATTGTTTGAATCATCATTATAGGTAGAGTTTATTTTTTTATTTTTATTTTTCTTCCTTGTCTCCTTGGAAGCCTTGAAATTTGCTTCCCTTTTGGATGCATTTAGCTATACCTTCCTCATTTCATATGTTGTAAGAATTCCATGTAACTCATCCACGTTCAATGTAGCTAGATCTTGTCTTTCTTCTAAAGCTGAGATTTTAGAATCAAATCTCATTAGGAGGGATCTTAGTATATTTTGAACGATGACTCTATCTGCAATATTATCTCTTGGTCCTCTCATAGTATTCATGTTCTCATCAACCCAGAGAAACTAAGTTGCAATATCTTCATCTTCCTTCCTCTTCAGGTGTTCAAATTTTCCTCTATAAGTTTAAAGCTTTGCCCCTTTGACTTTTTCATCTCCTTCATACACATTCTTGAGCTTGTCCAAAAATTCCTTTATGGATTCACAATGCATAAGCTTGACAAATTCTTATCCTATTAGCGCTCCTAAAATGACATACATAGCCTTCGAATTACTTTCGTAGAGTTTTCTTCCAATCTGATCTATTGGAGTAGAATTTGGTACTATGTATTCATTTACAACAACTTTCCAAACATCAACTCCTTGTGCTTGTAATAAAAATATCATCCTTATGCTCTAAAAGGCATAATTGTGCCCATCAAACAATCGCAGAACATGTTTTGGTGTATTATGCTTTCTTTTCCATGACTCTCACTGAGACCTGCCTTCTAGTTTTCAAATTGTTTCTGGAGAAACCTGCTCTAATACCAAATATTGGAATGTTCAATAATACTAGGGGGGTTAATCATTATTAATAATTTTTAACTTCAAAAATTTGTAAATGCATCCACGGGTATAAAGAAAAGCACATAAATATACAAAACACAAATATTTTTACGTGAAAAAACACAAAAAAAAAAAAAAAAATCTTAATATATGTTAGGGTACAATCAAATTTATCAGCAACAACTCGAAGGAAGCACCAAATCCCTAGTTTATCAACACCAACTAAAAGGAAGCACCAACTCTTTGATTTATTAGCACCAAATCTTTTACAATAGTCAATATTAGTCAAAGAAATTCTTCCCTCCTAGCAGTTGCTCCTATGTCCTTCATGCCAGCACTCATTTCCCAAACATGGCCTTCTTAGCAACGAAAATTCCCTCACCAAATGATCCTTGAACTTGCCCTCCTTATCAATAGAAGTTAGCCTCAATAGGCCCCAAACCAAGACTGAAAACTTCAAATTAAGTTCAAAATCCTTCCAAAATAGCTGAAACCCTTCAAAAATGTGAGAAAAATCCTTCCCCACAAAGTCTCTCCAAATCAACTCCTCTTCACTTCTGGATCATGAGGTATGAACCTTACAATTCCTTCTTTTCTTTTCTTTGTTGAAAATATTTTAAATTGCTTGAGAAAATGACTTTAAATGTTCCTTCTCGTACCTATTTATAGTGCATTCAAGGTCTAGACTAGGTTAACTTGTCTACTGGCTGGATTGGCTTGTGCAATTGGTAGAATGTATATTAAATATTCGAAAAAACATTTATCCTAAATCATGAGGATTTAGAGGGAGTGACATATACCATTGGAAAGGTCTCAGAATAATCTTTCCAAACATTTATATTATGATTCTTTTTTAGCTAGGTAAATGGATTAAAAACGCATTCAAATATAGGGTATCCAAATGGGGCAAATAAAATCCAAAAAAATTATTTCGAAATGTGTTATTTGAATATGTAACTTTCTATTTCATTTGGACAACCTTTGACATCAATGACTTCTTTCAATATTTATTAGTGCCTTAGATGTTGTAGGTATGTCTAAATTTGCATCAAGAGTCAAGATTGCTGCTAGAAACTTAGTTATAGTGGCATCAAGTTGGTCGCCTTCCTCCTCTAGCAAGTTACTATTGGAATTAGGATTGTATCTTTTGAAAATTGTTATATAGGTCTTTGTTCTTACCTGGTGGTAGAAGTTATTTTGGTTAAATTTTTTGATTGGTAATTTGATTGAGATGATGATTGTGATCTTGATAAGGGAATTTCTATAGAGATTATGAATAACTTACAACGTTGTACTTTGATAGTTGTTGTGCATCTGTTTAGTGAGCCTTATATGGTCTAGCACGATGTCGGTAATTGTATTTGTAGCTATGATGAAGCTACCTTAGACAACAAGTAGAATAACATAGGGGTCTCGTGAATGTCTTGACCTCAAGTTAAATGATATTGTAAGTACTAATGGACCTGTGGACAACAAATTCCCAAGTAGGAATGATCTCATCAATCTAGGCAAGCATACAGTGATGAAATACTACATAATAAACTAGGATTGTATGTATTGTATAGTTTTCTTTATTTTAGGGCTCTATTTGAAGGTATTCACCTCCAACTCCACCCCCGCCGCCCATTGTCTACATAAATTATGTGTGCCTCCAGGGGATAATTTTGATTTTGGATAAGAAAAATTAGTTTAAATACTTATACTTATGATGATGTATTTGTTGTGAACCAAGTGTGGATTTTGATCTAATATAAAAATTCTCATTATCGTTAAAAAAAATATATAATCTTAAAGTTATTGTAAAGTTAGAGATCAAATTAATGTATAAGATTTTTTTTATTTGTATGACAATGCACCTACCCGTAGATAGTGATTTGAATACTAAAGTTTACAAAGCTATACATACTCTACATCCTCTTGATTTGAACCTATAACCTTTAAACAAACACACATATTCTTAATTATTAAACCCACAACCTCACTTAATATAATATTTTTAATTAAATATTTTAAAACTATATACATCCACAACATCATTTAAAAAAAAAAAAACATTTTCAAATAATATTTAAACATTCACTATATAAAAATAAACATTCACTCAATGCAAGGCTTTTTAATAGATGTATTAGGATTATATAAAAATAAACATTCAGTGAATGCAATGGTTTTTAAGAGATATATTAGGATTATGGATATCCATCTCATCATTGAAAATGTTTTATTTTTTATTTTATTTTTAATAATTAAATTAGAATTAATTTTTTTTAAATATGTATGAAAGTTTTTTATAATCAATAATATAAATTATATATTTAAATTTTAAAATTATTTTTTTCAATCATATGTAAAGATTTTAAATTAAAATATTTTATTTCTTAATAATAATGATGATTAATGTTCATTAAAATTATAATTAGTTTATTGGACTTTCAAAAAAAATAAGATATTACTTAAATTAATTCCAAATTTCATTGATGTACTCAAAAATCATTAAAAAAACATTTCAAGATTATTATAATTTTGATGACTTAGAAGATTATGAAGGTGAGTATTGTCACAAATATTTTAAAATTGAAGTCTATCTCCAATATATCTTCCATATAACCATAACTTATCCTATCAAATGTGTTGCGAAGTTTCTCACCCCTATAGGAAATAGTAGTAGCCTAAAATGTTGTAGTTAGGCCATTGCATGACGTTTTCCTCTTATCATCCAAATATTTCATGCATTATTTATGACCATTGCAACACATAATTGTGATGCTTCACCTAAATGATAAATGTTAATAGGATATTAACAATGTTTTATTATAAATAGGATAACACTTGAGGGCCAAATATACAACAAATATATGGAGAAAAATATTTAAAATTTTTAAAATAATCTTTCTATCTTTTGCACCAAATGATAATTTTTTTCTTCCCCTATGAAATTCCGAATATTATATATCCATGCTTTTTGGATCAAGGGAACCACTTCATTCCATGTTAAACTATGGTTTTCTCTTTAACATTTATCTATACATGCAATTATGCAATAACAATTATTTTCAATGTTTAGATCCACTGCATCTTACTGTCTATTACCTAACAGATACATTTTATTTATGATTCAATAACCATAATTGTTTTGAGAAATATAATATATGGATTATATTTCATTTTTGTTTCCTCAATCTCCATTTTCCCATCAAAACAGCCCTCAAATTTTTCAATGTATTTCTCATCCCATAAGCAAGAAACTTTCACTTCCTCTTAGGGTAAGCACATGATTATATAAACCATGAAATAATATACCAGATACCCATCCATTGAATCCTATGGATGTCTTATATGTCTAAAAATTCCTTAAATATATTTAAGCTCCCTTCCACCAACCAAATCAACCTTGTGTGCACATGTCCACATATGTTAATCTCCTCATCTTGGTGAATGAGTTAGTGTTATTGTGCATTGAAAAAACTAGGAGGGAAATGTTTTTGCATTTCGGATGTTAGAGGAGGAACTTATGATCTTTTCCAATACCTGATGACTTGTTATTGTATTTCCTTGGTGACAACCACCTAACCATGTCACTAAAGCATATATCAATACAACATGATGCAATGAATGTCATAGGTTAATATTTGCTAAATATGAATTACATCATTATCATCATAATTTATGATTTACCTCTATGAATTTCATTGGTTTCTTTTTTTTGGTAAATAGATCCACATATTTCTATTAATATGTAGAAAAAAGTTTACATATCAACCATATGATTGGTGCTTTCCAAAACATTCTTCTGAGTAGACATGTTTTGGACTATGTTCAACAAAATGATATAATAGATCGAAATATTGGTATATATACCTAACCAGTCTTGCTACTAGAAAATGAAACGAGTCTAATACTATAAACTAGAACAGGAAAATAAAATGATGTACCATATACAGATATATATGTGAAAAGAATGAAAAACAGACTACATCCCGAGAATACCCAATTTATTTAGTAGACCCACCCCGAAATGTTAGTGGACATTTTAGTCCAAGGTTATGACTGGTGATGTGGTTGTAGAGTTAGTTAGAGGTGAGGCTTAAGTTGGAGCGTTGATGACAGCAAGTCCTTCCTGGTGCTCATTTGACTCTGTGTCAGAGTTAGTAACTATATAGCATTCAATGCAAGATGACTGGATAACTATGTCATCCAAATTGTATCTAATGTATCTTAGAATATGTTTGATGTCCTCTTGTCCTGAAAAGAGCTTATAGTTGTCAACTTGCTTGTATTTGATGACCATGTCGAGAAGAGTTTCCAATTGATGATGTAAGGTGATGGAATGAAGGAATAAATTCATTCGCATGTGATACTTCCCTGGGTCTGGTGTCCACTTGATGCTACTTTCTCCTATATCTGAGTCTAAAAAATAAAATCTGTATCCAAATTCCTTAGCCTCGAGCTGAAGGATTTATTTTCGAACCTCCAAGGGCAGGGCTTTGAAGAATTTGGCAACGGATTCCCAACCAAACAATCTTATATGACTCTTCGAAGAGGACCTCGAAGTGCCTCTTGAGCGGTTGGGAGTATGTAACCTCAAAGCCATGCAAACAATAAACTTGCAATATAAAGAGACATGATTGATGGTGGAACGACTGGCTATAGTGAACTTACAACCTATATGGTATCGCAAGGAAAACTAAGGGTAGCGTAGTGGAGGTGACATGATAATAACTTTAAATATTAAACTAAAAAAACTCACAATGGCATAACTAAAACCATATGGAGAAGGTACCCATATACCAAAATTCACACACCAAAATCGGACATGGAAAAGAAATCCCTACAGGGTCCAAGTTATCTGGAGCTGCCGAGGGAAGGACTGCAACAAGTTCAAAGATAGGTCCAGACCTAGAATTATGGAGAAAAAGAACAAAAAAGATTGACCCTTTAAAGTAGTAAATAGCATAGTGTGAGACAAGCGAAAAGAGAGGTGGTTACTAGCGAACAATATGTAAGTCGCCTTCAACTGAATTGGAAGATAATTCGAATTATACCCTATCTATAAAGACCCAAGACTAAGTTTCAGGACATGGGTCGACTTTAGCAAGACAATAGCCAAGAATTGCGATAAAAATATGAGGAACGGAAGTTGAAAAATTACCCTGATACCCATTGAACTCCGAACAATGATGGTGCGCTCGCAAAACCAATCTCTGAAACTGCATGCAACATGAGAATGTTTCCAATATACAAGGAGCTTTGTCTGCCATCCTATGTCCTTTTCCATGCATATATAAGGTCTCCAAATTGTGAATATATGGGCATGCAAAATCATGAGAGGCGTTCGTATGTGTTCCATTGCTATCCATGTTTGTAGTGTGGAACCATATACTTGTTTGTTAGGATTGAAGATCATAATTCGCTCATAAATGAGTTGCTTGTAATTGTGAGGAGGAAGTGCAAAGGTATCCAATCCGCCATGAGAGGGGAAGCCCTCCTCCAAGCCAACAGAAGGTAATGTGAACCCGGGCATTTTACCACACACATGGAATGACAATCCCAACTGCACACATTTAATTCATTTATGCCTACACATTTTCCAATATTTATGTAATACAAAAACTCGCCACCCTGGTGTCCTGCTCCACCAAATGTAAGGCACTTTGTTATCCTCGAGGGCTGCCATGTTGATGACCACCCAGATTTTATGCATGTTCATCATGGCAAGGTTGCCGGGAAAATTTCATGAGTGGGTCTTGGTACTGCAGCTTGTCATCGTTATTACGTTGTGGTCAGAAAATCACCCCATCGGGGATGAATTCCATTGGTTTCATTACTTTAGATATAATTCGCCTTATGTTGTGATAAAGTTGTTTTTTTTATCTAAAGATAGAAAAAAGTATAAAACGGAAGGATACATTATTATTAAATAATTAAAGACAAATAAATTGTTTCGCTAGGAAATAATACATACACAAATTCATATCAGGATGATTATAAAATAGTAAATCTTAATAAAGGTATTCTAATCATGTGTTTTCTTCCCACCAAAATCACTTTTTTTTGTCGATATATGTATTTAATGTTACATATTGTCTTTCATCCAGTCACACTTTTGTTCTAGTAATAATAATGGAATGCTAGTTGGATAACCATCCATATTACATTGACCCAATTATTGGATAACACTTCAGCATGCCACTCTTTAGCTCTGATAATAATGGAACATTAGTTGGATGTTCATCCATATTAGATTGACTCAAATGTTGTGTAAAGTTAATGGAACATTAGTTGGATGTTCATCCATACTAGAATGGCTCAAATGTTTCATAAAATTAGCTACCTCGATATTAAACATAATTTAAAAAAACAATTTTTTTGTAATTTTTTTCATATATAATTATCCAAAGGCATTATATCACATTCCTCCCATATTCGTTGTGCAAACCAACTATCTATTGATTAAAATTGATAATATACCAACTCACTAAATTAGTTGGAATATTGTTCCATGCCTTATGGAGTGCTATTTTGCTTCCTTGTTTACATTATAAATGGAATTACATAACTTAATGTATAATAATTACAAATATCAATTGTAATTGCAATGATATTTAAGTGAATGTAATTGAAAGAAAACACCCACCTTGACTCTTCTCAAAAGGATTTTTCCATCATGAAAATGTTTTTTTTTTCTTTTTTCTTTTCTTTTTTCTTTTGATTCTCATCCTTCCCATTGAGTAAATGTTTATACATTGTTTGGTAAGAATGATTTTATTTACATCATAATAGAACCATGATATAAGGCATGAATCACATCTTCCTTTTTTAAAGAATATATCAATTGTGTTTGTGTATATAACACCTATACAACATCATGTGACTCCTTATTTTCAACATAGGTTGTTATTATAATCTTTGTAGAGTGGTAATCTACACTCTAATTTTATGTACGATATTTCTTGAGATGACCATCATGTCTCTATATGGCCAAGAGGATGGTGTGCATGTCTAACATTCTTTGCATGATTTTCTCCATGCATGATTCATATGTTTTGGGTGTAGCCAGGGGGTCACAATCATAATAGAGCCATGTTATAAGGCATGAGTCACATTTTCCTTTTTTAAAGAATATATCAATTATGTTTGTGTATATAACACCTATACAACATCATGTGACTCTTTATTTTCAACATAGGTTGTTATTATAATCTTTGTAGAGTGGTAATCTACACTCTAATTTTATGTACAATATTTCTTGAGATGACCATCATGTCTCTATATGGCCAAGAGGATGTTGTGCATGTCTAACATTCTTTGCATGATTTTCTCTATGCAGGGTTCATATGTTTTGGGTGTAGCCAGGGGGTCACAACCAAAGTAGCAGCCTCTCAGTCCAACAAAGCCCCCGAAAAAACAAAAAAACAAGTATTGGCAATTTTTTGCGTCCATTTCAACACATGATTTTCACTTTTAACAGATTTGTGACACATAATGGTTCAACCCATGGTTTTGTAATTTTGTTTAAAGAATTAGAGTTGTATTCTAATCTAGGTTTAAAATATTGGGGGATTATATATGCCGCAAGATAAACATATTGTATCATAACATTGTAAATATATAATACACTGAAAAAAAAAATAATAATAATAATAAAAATAAAATAAAATAAATAAATAAATAAATAAATAATAAAATAAAATAAATAATAATAATAATAAAATAAATCAATCAATAATATATATATATATATATATATATATTTCCCAGCCTTTGGTTTCCATGGTAAAATCTCTATGTTAATATGTGTATGTGTATCGTTGCATCTTTTTGTTTTTAATTAAAAATTTGTTTATAGCAATTAACTATATAGGGTTAAAACCAACATATGGTATCAAGGTCATTTGGCTTCAAGGGGATGTCATTGTGGCTAAGAGTTTTGATTTAGGCCTATTAAAAACCTTGTTATAGTGGGGAGTTTACAATATCAATTCTTGTTGTGAAGGGAAATGTCAAGCATTTCAAAGATAGAGATCGATAAATTCAATAGGTAGAGTTTTGAGTTGTGGAAACAAAAAATGAAAAATCTTTTGGTGGACAAAGATCAATGGATTGTTGTGGATCTGTGTACCGCACCAATGGAGATGTCGACATAAGACAATACCAAGATGGATTAGAAGTCAAAAGGACACTATTATTGTGTCTCTAAGCATTAGTATTACTTAATGTTTCCGGAAAAGCTATAGCAAAGACATTTTGGAACAACTTAAGGGATTTATATTAGTTCAAGTCCCTAGTGAACAAATTGTTCCTACAAAAGAATTTGTATAGCCTGGGGATGAAGGATGGAGACTCAGTGATAGAGAATTTGAATGTCTTCAATACAACGGTAAATCAATTATTATATTTTGATATTAAGAATTCATATGAAGATAAGTGTGTCGTTTTTTATGTTCTCTACTAGATTTGTGGGATAATCTAGTTGTTGCATAGGAAGTAATGCAAATAAATTAAGTTTTGATAAAATAGTCTCATCCTTGTTATTGGAGAAGATGAAGTGACAAAACATGGAAAGTTAAAACATAGATACCTTGATTATAAGAGGATTCTCCCAAGATATAAATAAAAATAAGTCTTCAAGTGGGAGATCTAAATATAGAGGAAGATATAAATCTCAAGGAAAATCCATAACGGTATGTTGGACAGGTGGAAAAGAAGGGAATTACAAGAAACATTATAGATCTAGAAGTGTTGAGAAAGGTAAGGAATATGATGATACTCCTGTAGAAACAAAAAACTCCTCAAATGAAGGAGGGGATGTGTAGTACTTGGATTCTTCAAGCACACATGCAATTCATGAGGCATGGTTGATTGACTTAGGTGCATATTTTCATATGACTCCTCACAATGAGTGGTTTTCCTAGTGTGAAAGATATGATGGCGATGATGTTCTCTTAGGAGATGACTTCACAACCATGATCATAGGATGAGGAAAAGTCTAGTTGAATCTCATGGATGGAAGGATTAAAGCAATCTAGATGTTCTACACATCCCAAGATTGCCCACAAATTTGATTTTTGTAAGCAATTTGACCCATGCAAGTGTAAAAATGGTGATTGAAAAGGAAACCTATATGATGGTTCTAAGAGAAATGGCATTGTTGAGGGAAGTTTTAATTAGAACTCTTTATAAAGCTACTAAGAAGCACTATTAGTGGTGAGTGCAATAGTTCCATTGTTCCTGAGAGTGGAGATAAGGAAAAACTCCTATAATCTCTAGAGAAATGACTTTGTTGTAGCATCAAAGACTAGAACATATAGGAGAGAAGGCCTTTTAAGTTCTACTTAGTGAAGGTATCGTTGAAGGTATGTCTAATTGTTCTCTATTTTTTAATTCATGTGAACATTGTTTATATGGACGCATAATTAGGTAAGAAACTCCTTTGGTGCTAGGAGGGCAAAGGAAATATTACAATTCATGCATAGTGATGTGTTTGGACTTTGTTGATTCTGTCATCAGGTAAATATGTGTATTATGTTTCATTTATACATGACTTCTTGAGGAGTACATGGATTTATCTATTCTGGAATAAATATGAGGTCTTTGAAAAATTTAAATAGTTTAAGGCTCTTGTGGAAAATAAATAGAGAAAAAAATTAAGGTGTTAGTGTATTATGTCTCATTTATACATGACTTCTTGAGGAGTACATGATTTATCTATTCAGGAATAAATATGAGGTCTTTGACAAATTTAAATAGTTTAAGGTTCTTGTGGAAAATAAATAGAGAAAAAAATTAAGGTGTTAAGGACAGATAATGGTAAACAAATCTACAAGAATGAATTTGAGGAATTATGTAAGAAGTGTGGTATAAAAAGGCAGAAAACTACTCCATACATACCTTAGCATAATGGGGTTGCAAAAAGGATGAACAAGGCACGATGAAAAAAGTAAGGAGCATGCTTAATGGCATCAACTTATGATAAGAATTATGGGCAGAGGAAGTGGGCATTATGTGTTACCTAGTAAACAAGTCACTATCATCAGCATTAGATGACAAAACGCCACATGAGGTATGGACTTTTAAGAAACCTCACTTAAACATATCAAGGTATTTAGTTGTGATGTTTAAGTGCACATTTCAAATAAAAATAGGAGTAAGTTGGATAGTAAAGTTGAGAAGTGTATCTTTATTGGATATAAAGATGGTCTAAAAGGCTATAAGCTTTGAAACCTAGAAACTAAGAAGGTTGCATATAGTCAAGATATGGTATTTAGAGAAAACAAATATTGTAAAATGGGAAGTCATACCAAGGGAGAAAGAACTAGAAAAATAGAGTTACAACTAAAGGATGACAAATCAAACTCTACAGAAGGACAAGAATTAGAAGAAGAAGATTGCATAGTTTGGTATTGAGAAGATTGGTTTGAGAAAGAAAACAATCAAATAGGTTTACACCCCCTAATTTTGTTCCAATTTTGTGTTATTTATCACGGATGATGATCCTAGAACTATTAGTGAGGTGGTGGATTTAGAAGATGGGAAACTCTAAAAACAGATCATGGTTGAAGTAATAGCATCCTTGGAAAAGAATGAAATCTTAGAATCTAGTCGAGTTGTTGGTTAGAAATAATCTCATTGGCAACAAATGTGTGTTTAAAAAAAGTTGAATCCAAAAGGAAAAGTATAGAAATAGAAATCTTGATTAATAACAAAAGGTTATTCCTAGGTAGATGGAATTGAATTTGGTGATATGTTTTCTCCTATCACAAGTTAACTTCAACTAGATTTATTTTATCTATTGTTATTGCTTTTTATTTTGAAGTAGAACAAATGGACATGAAAATAGTATTCTAAATGGCTAGAAGAAGAAATCTACATGAAGCAACCAGACAAAGTTGTAGTGAAGGGAAAGAATGAACTAATATGCAAGATAAAAAAGTCCTTGTGGAGGTTAAACAATCATTAAGGATGTGGTATCAAAAAAGTAATACTTGCACATCGGGACTTTGCTTCACAAGAAGTAAAGTAGATCAATGTGTGTATTAAATTAGTTGGTGATTGTCTTATTAAGTTTGGTCTTGTATGGGGATGATATGTTGTTGATTGCAAATGAAAAGGAAATCATCCAGGATGTAGAAAGTCGATTACGCTCTAAATTTGACATGAAGGATCTTGGTGCTGCAAATTTCATTTTGGGCATGGAAATTAAAAGAGAATGAGCATACAAGAAACTTTGGTTAAATCAAAAGAAGTATGTGGAGACAATATTGTAGAAGTTTAATATGCAAGAGTGTAAACTAGTAAAGGTCCCTATTCCTAAAGGTATAAAGTTATCTATAGATCAATGTTTCAAGACACAAGGAGAGAAAAAGGACATGTCCCATGTTTCCTATGCTAGCGTGGTTAGCAGTTTGATGTATGCAATGGTTTGTATTAGATCAAATATTGTACATGCAATGGGAGTATTGAACAGATAGATGTCAAAACTAGGGAAGGAGCATCGGGCAATAGTAAAGATGGTTTTCAAGTATTTGTCTGGCACTATTGGTTATAGATTGTGCTACCAAGGAAAACCAATATTGGATGAAGTGTCTGGCATACATAGCTTTGTTGATGCAAATTTGGCTAGAGATTATGATCTCCAAATATCTACAAGTCGGTATGTATTTCACCTATTTGGAGGAGCAATCAGTTGGTTGAGCGAGAGACAGTACGTAATGGCATTCTCAATTAAAGATGTATACATGTCAATCACTCATGCAAGCAAGGAAGTGTGGTTAAAAATATGGTGTTCCAGTATTGGGTTGGTACAACAAGCTATAAAAATAGATTGTGACAATCAAATTGTAATCTTACTGGCGAAGAGCCCAATTTATCATTCTAAGACAAAACATATTGATGCTCAATATCACTTTGTGAGAAACATGGTTGAAAACAAGGAGGCGCTACTTGTGAAGGTGGAGACCTTGAAGAATGTTGCAGATTCACTAACAAGATATGTGAGCACTCAGAAGTTCTTTTGATGTAGAGAAACAATGGACACTAGTGCCATGGATCGTTGATTATGTACTATGTGACCTCTTGTATGCAAAGAGAACAACAAATTTGTATGTGCTATATTCTTTGCACGATTAGCTCACATATGATTCATATGCACCAAGTGTAGTAGGAGGGCCACAAGAAGGGCAACAACCGCCCATGTCTGAAGGGTCACATCAATGGTAGAGCACCAACAAAAAGGAAAAAAAATGGTGGTTTTTTGCATCTGTCTGTTCCAATCTTTGATACATTTTTTTATTTTAGTGGTTTTTTGGCACATGGTGATTCAACCCATGGGTTTGTAATTATGGTTAAAAAACTATAGTCATATTCTAATCTAGGGCTAATGGATTGGGGGTTTACAGATTTCCTGTGATGTACATATTTTATTGTAACATTGTAAAAGATATAATATACTGAAAATTATTTCTAGTTTTTTTTCCCGACTTTGGGTTTCCAAAGTAAAATCTCTATATTAATGTGTGAGTGTGTGTTGCATCTTTTATGTTTTCTATTAATAATTTGTTCGTAGAAATTGATTGTACAAGGTTGAAACCAACAAAGGATGCAATGCTCTTTCATCAATTATCTTATAGCATAACCCGTTTGGTTGTGATTTGCAAAATCTTGAGCATTTTCTTTTTTTCTTTTTGTCATATCACATTGATTGCAACATAACAAAAGCAAAATTTCCATGTGTGTAGCCTTGATACTCTAGATCACATTTTAAATGATGAACTTGCATTGTGATCCCAAGAGAACATAATATGTGATTAAATCTTGTTGTGTGAGTATGTTTGTTGAATGATAATAGATAGAAGCATTAATCTTCACAAAGGGGTTCACGTGATCATAACATGACTAATTAATAAATCCCAATTGCATTTAAGTTATTAATGTAACAAAAGTTTATTTTCTCCATCAATCATGTTCTATCCCACTTTTTATGATGTGCACATTAAATAATTTGATATGATATAATTATTGCTTTATTTGACTCATTTTTAAAATGTGTTCATAAATTAGTTAGTTTTATTGCTAAATTACCCTGCATTTTTTCATTATTATTACAAAATGTTCTAAATAGCACAAGGAAATAATGAATGGATCTCAGTGGATGGAGGAAAAAAATGAGAGTTACGACTTAATCCTAGAACAACAAATAATGATGTGTGCTTATTTACCTTGACACAACTTAGAAAAGCATATTGAAAAATATCAAGGATTGATGATGGGAATTGTTAGTCTAACAAGGGACAGAATGAGTTGGATTTGGTGGGACCTTGGATACTATTGGGAAATATTTCCAAACCATCACATAATTTCCTTAACAACTTTGAAATGATAATCCAACAATTCCCTTATCCTAGCTAAGTCCTTGTCTTTCATGGGATGCAAAGTCCTATATTTCTTCTCATGAGCCAAATCTTGGTTTTGGATCGATAAATTTGACATCCGAAATCAATTATTTGCTTATACAAAGGAAAATTTAAGATGCAAACTCCTATATTCCCAGTCACAAGACAAATTTGAGATTAAAGCCCCTATATTTTCCCTTACAAGTCAAATCATGGATTTTATTGGAGGTAGTTTTCAAATGAAAAATCAATGATTTACTCATACACAAAGAGACATGAGATGAAAACTCCTAGATTTCCTCTTAGATTAATCTAAGATGCAAACTTCTAGATTTCCTCTCACAAGGAAAATATGAGATGCACCTTTGTAGATTCTTGTCACAAGTCAAACTATGGATTCACCCGAACAAAATTAACATCCAAAATCAAATAATGAAAACCTGAGATGCAAAATCCTAGATTCCTCTAAAAATCCTAATATGAGATACAAACTCTTAAATTACTCTCACAATCCAATTCTAAGATACATACTCCTAGGCTTCCTCTCACAAGCCAAAGTGTAAAGTTACCTCAACAAATTTGGCATCCAAAATCAAAGATTTCTTGTACATGGGAAAATCCATGATGTAAACTCTGTTATTTCCTCTCATCGCCCAACTCTAAGATGCAAATTCCTGAATTTCCTTTTACAAACCAAATCATGGATCATCCCTAGTAAATTAAACATGCTTTCCTTTTCACTTGATGACTCAAGGGTTTCCGTTTCTTTAGTATATTTCACCTCCAAACTTAGCCATATATTTCCTCTCATCCCCCGACTCTAAGATGCAAATTACTGAATTTTCTTTTACAATCCAAATCATGGATAATCCCTCGTAAATTAAACATGCTTACCTTTCCCTTTTTACAAGCCAAATCATGGATCATCCCTAGTAAATTAAACATGCTTACCTTTTCACTTGATGACTCAAAGGTTTCTTCTTTGGTATATTTCACCTCCAAACTTAGTGATTTCCTTATATTTTCCTTTTTACAAACCAAATCATGGATCATCCCTAGTAAATTAAACATGATTACCTTTTCACTTTATGACTCAAAGGTACCTTTTCACTTTATGACTCAAAGGTTTCTTCTTTGGTATATTTCACCTCCAAACTTAGTGATTTCGTTATAGAAGCCAAATTGTTACCTTTCCTTAATGAAACCTGCATGCACAAGAAAGGGTCATTTGATAGTGTACTACAAATTGATTTATCTTATATTATCGTAACGATAACAATTTTGTAACGGTTCCATGCAAACGTTTTGAATCTGGAACTGTTATATTTTGAATCACATAATGAAATGTTGACTTGTAGGTCTTATGATTTATATTTTTTAAGTCATAATATGTTGATTTTTCCTATTTTTTCGTATTCTGGGATTTTGTTTTAAAATTTTATGTATTATGTGTATTGGATGCAAGAGATAGTGATGCCCGCTCCGCACTCACCCAGATTTCAGAAATATCGCACATCCTTGCACCTGAACCCACAAATTCTGACCTTGGCATTTCTATAAGGATGTTGAATGTGAGAGAGATCTGCCACTAACCCTGATTTCGAAAATATCAATCATTCCCCTGCACCTGCACCCACAAACCCTGGCTACCTTGCCTATTATCCTTACACGGGCCAAAATATATAAAATGCAACCTTGATGCTCTATTTCCGGGCAGAGCACAAGTGACTAAATTTTTGAATGTGCTATCTGGAATATTTGATCCAATTCCCTCTCAAATTTATGGAAGGAAAGGGGAAAAATAATAGAGGTTTAATACTGAATCAAATATGCCTTCTATATTCACATTTCAACCACCTTAACTGCAATTCACATGATGTTGGATGTTGTGTATAGCCTTTGTCGGAATTTACTTTGATGAGTAATCTTAGTTTAACAAGGTTTATTATGAGAATTATGTAATTATACGGTGTTAGATTTCAGATACGATCCCGTGGACAAAATCAACCACATGCCATGTTTTCTGCATTTTCTTGAAATTAGAGGCCATAAATTCTAAAGATGTAAAAACTGAAATTTCAACCAGGCTCAGTGGATGTTTTATTCCATGCAGTGCATCAAGCACCGTACATTATGTGCCGATAAAATATACATTTCATGCTGCCATGAAACAGATCTGACAAACCAAAAATTGTGTTGTATTTTGGGCATTCTCAGAAAGGCATGCCTAGTCCTTATAGCATGCAACCTAGCAGTCAAATTATCATCATCATCATCAGACATCTCACACAAATATTTAAGGTCTTGTAGAATTATCTTAAGCTCTGGAATTCTACTTGATCAGAAGTTGATGATGGGCTCTGAGCATCAAATATATCTAAGTAGGAAAAGTATGAGACATCATCCATTGATGGAAATTCTGCAAGGTGCTGAAATGTCAGTGTCTCCAGAACTCTATATGGAGGATCGGAGAGATCCTCTCTGGGAGAATCATGATGACTATGAGCAGAGTTTTGGGGATCTGGCTTTAAGTGAATACCTACATCAAGAGGATTCATAGTCTCAAACAATGACTTTTGTGGATCCAAATCTGAGTCACCTTTTGGAATCCTTTCATCACTTTCTCCTTTCAAATCAAAATCAGTTTCCTGCTGAATTCCAGAGGTAGGAAAGTGGTTAGATTCAAGGCTGCATGATGGTCCAGAAAAACACTGAATAAGTTTTCTCAAACGACAGTTTGCGTTGTTCTCTCCTTTTAGGGAGTTCATCTCTTCACCATCTTCAACACACCCAGGAGCAGCATTTGCAGTCAATTCAGAAATTCTAACTGCTAAAAGACTGGTGGCAGAAAGAGCAATAGCTTCTGCACTTTCAGCAGAATCTGCAGCTGCGTGTGCAGCACATGCAGCATCCTCAAAGCACATCTTTTCTTCAGCTTTTTCTCTTGATGGGGACTCTTCATTTACCCCACCTTTTTTCTCCAAATCAGTGAGAGAGGGTGGTAGAGAAAAAAATGGAACAAATTGCTTCTCCCCATGTATATCACTAGAAGCACAAACAGATGATGTTGGTGATGAGACAGGGGAACCTATATTGACAACTGGAATATCTAATCCAATGGGCTTCATTTGCAAAATGGTCTTATGACGTAATCTGAGAAGATTACTTTCTGGCACAGTTTGTGAAGCTAGATATGCTGAAGATGCATGTCGCAACCTAGGTGTTGGAACACCTTCCCTCGATCTCGAAGAAATTTCCTGCTTGGAAACATGTGGAACTGGAAAAATTAACTGTGTCTTTGATATCATAGAGTTGTTAGGAAGCTTGATTGGAGTAAAGTGAGATTCATCTTCTTCCTCATCAGGAGTCGATACATTTGTCAGAGTAGCAACATAATTTGGTCCATCCTAGAAAAGGAAAATCAGACATCACATTTGCAGTTTTACTCGGAGATTATAAAAAATAAATACAGTACATACTCTTCGCTACAAAGGACACATCAATTTAAGTCTACAACTCACCAGAAAATCTTCTTGCAAACTGAAAAATTCAGACTCTGTAATAGATGAATGCCAGTCTACTTGATGTTCTTCAGCTATTTTTTTCATTATCTTTGATTTCACCTCAGCAGTTGGAGCACAAGCTGAAAGTTTTCCAATGATCTACATGTTAACAAAGGAGACATAAATATCTGCAGCTGATGAGAATATGTCATTTTGCGTAGACCAACACATACTTGTGAAAAGTTCTCATCAAATGTCAAGTATGATGTTATTAGACATGCTAATATTATGCATACTAACCATTCGGTTAACACCACAATCTGGTTGTAGTTCTGTAGCAGCCGCAACAAATTGCTTTCCATACTTGGCACGAAATAAATATTGGACCTGCAGTAGTTCTGGAAGATCAGAACATCTAGGCGCAGCAAAAATTAAACTGGTAATTGACTCTTTCAAATCCATAGAACACTCCCTGCAATCATCAAAAGTCGCTGGACGAAATGAGGTCTTTTAAAATCCAAAAAGTAAAAAAAACCGAAGGAACAGAAATCAAATGGGAAAAAATTGACAAATAGGAACAAATGATAGTATGCAGTCCATCACCTAAAAGCACATAGTCTTCAGCAAGAAAGAAATCAGCAAATGTTGAAGAATTCCCCCAGCAAGGGACTAAGGTTTCATCTTGAATGATTTAAGATAGCATGTACGATTGAGTTTAGGTCGATTCATACAGTTAGCATCAATTCCACTCCAAGTCGTTTGATCTAAATAGTAAATATAGCTTATTTTTAGCTCAAATCGAAGTTTGGTTCACAGCACCTTTGTGCGAGGTTATAATGACACCAAAGAATGGACGAAAGTATCTACAGAATTGTTTCACTTGTTGAAATTGTATCTGATGTGCTAGATTTTATCCAATTAAATTATGTTTCTCATTTTCTTACATACAGGACTTTGATTAAACTATTTTAGGACAGCAATGATTCATGGAATTGGAGGATTAATCATTATAATGCAGTTTTATCAGTTATTTAGGCTGAGAGTACTTCCTCATTTGTGTTATATTTGCAAATGAGTAACGGCATTCTTGAGAGGCCAGTGCAAATGAGAACTCCTGATAAGTCGTTGGAAGTTATAACAACAGCTTCTATATAAAAAATGTGTTTTCATTTTCTCATAGTGTAGTTAAGTATTTGACTGGAGGAACTTACTAATGAGTTATTTCCACTTGAAACTTAACAGGCTCCATTCTGCTTGTCTAAATCCCTAAGACAAATTATCCATTGAGGCAGTGCAAAAATTTTGTCAAGGTGAGAATCCTTCAAGTCATCATTAATTAGAAACCCAAGACACTGTCCAGTTTCTGTGAAATCTTATCATAGGCTACAGCTTGAAAAGCGAGCATATTTCCACGTGAAACTTAACAAGCTCCATTCTGCTTATCTAAATCCCTAAGACAAATTATCCATTGAGGCAATGTAAAAATAATTGTCAAGGTGAGAATCCTTGAAGTCGTCATTAATTAGAAACCCATGACACTGTCCAGTGTCTGTGAAATCTTATCATAGGCTACAGCTTGAAAAGTGAGCATATCCTCCCAAAGAGAGTGGGAACTAAAGAAACGGACTTCTAAAAATTATAAACTCAAAAACTTGATTGGGGTCTAGGAAGGGCGAGAGTGAACCATTTTTTCCTAAGCTTTGAGTCTGATTGTTGAAAGAGGTTATCATTCAATGCACCCTTAGGTCCACGAGTCAGTGATCATCAATGTTCTTACGAACCCCTTAAGTAAGGTGGTAGAATATGGCCATCAGTAAACCTCCCATGTAGCCAAAACTCATATGGTCAGCGCCACTTGGCATTCATCCCTTTATCTCATGCAGACAAATATCACAATGTCTAACTCACTAACCTGTGGCTCCACCGACTTACCATTCCTAAGCTCACTTATTAATCAAACGCAAAAAGACCCACAGGGAATAACTCAATCACAAGGGTATCAAATACATTAACCAATGAATATCACAAGAACATTCACATATAGAGTACCTCAATGATTCAATCATCAATCTCATGTTCACCTAGAGACCATTTCGATACAAGAAGCAAGCGTATGACCTCCAAGCTATAGAACAAAGCAATGAAACAGTTCAGAGATTACCCATGATGTTATCACCCAACATAACACAACACACATAAATAATAATACAGTAATTTGCAACATCCACTTAGAAGAATAGAATAAAATGGAATATTATTAAAACATATACAAGGCCAACTAATCTATGGGGCAAAACAACCTACATCTCGTTGTGGCATTTCCTTACAAAAGTAATAAAGCCAAAATGAAAGGAAGGAGAAGAGGAAGAGACGATGTCCCATATATGGATGTCAATAAAGTTATGCTTCTCAGCTAGGTGTGCTCCCTAGAAGGGTCACTTTTTTATTTCTTTGCTAAGTTTAACTTATGAAAAGTTCAATAATTAATTATTGGAAACTATTAGACTTAAGTCTAATGATAAGTAAGTTATTTTATTTAAGTGACTTATAAGTTATTTTTAAGTGACCTAGATAATATAATCTCAACAGATCTTAGGATTTAATCCTAACCATTGATAACGTAGGTGATTGGGGCTAGGGATTTGGCCTAATGAATTCATTAAATAAGCCTAATGATGAGGTGAAAGATGATTTTTTTGTTGAGCGAGAGATTTTCCAAAGAGGTTGGCTTGACTTGATTGAGGAGAGAGGAGGAATTTATTGAGGAATTCAGAGGGCCAAGTTGGAGAGAGAGGGAGGCCGAGACAGCAAGGAGGGGACTGATTTGTTGGCAGCAGCTCACACATGCAGCTGCGAGGAGGCTGTAGCTCACTCGCGCAGCTGAGACAGGTCGTATAGCAGTGTAGGGGCCAAGTTTGGGCAGCTGACCGAATTTCCTTGCAGGCCGAATTTTGCAATAGCAAGACGAGTTTTTTCTGAGTGGATTTTCCTTGGGAACCATGTCATAGGTTTCTCAAACAACTGATAATTTCTCTATGTATTTCTTTGTGGGTCTTACCCAATCTTCTCCATATTTAATAAAAGTGAAGGAAAAGTGTTGTGGGTAATTTTTTCTGCTGTTGCATGTCATTGATTTCTCAATTTTGTTCCACTGCAAATTAATTTACAGGGTTAGAATATTAGTGTATTTATTTTACAACAATTTCGATTTATTTACAAGAAATATTTTCTGGGTTTTGCATTAATTGCTGAGATAAAATAGATCATGGCTCATATTAAAAATCTAACATGGTATCAGAGCTCTAAAAACTCTGAAGATGGGATATCAGTGATTTTGACAGTAGATTTTTATTTTGACGGCATTTTATTTTTTTTAGGGTTTTGTGGCTAAAGCAACAGTATGGCAGCATCAAAGTTGAGTTATGAATACAGGTTGGACAGGGCTGGAAATTTCAGTCCATGGAAAGAGAGGATTTCTATTTTTCTGAAATTTTCTCAAGTCGAATGGCTTGTGGGAGTTTGTGAACACAAAGATCCAGGTTCCTACAAATGCCACACAAGCAGCCAAGCACAGGTTGAAGGATGTGAGAACTAGAGGCATTAATTTGGAGGGTGTGAAAGATCACGTGATCCCTCACATAACAAGAAAGGATACAGCACATAAGATGTGGACGGCCTTGACCAGCCTATACCAGAGTAGTAACCAGAACAAGAAGATGATGCTAAGGGAGAAGCTAAACACCATTTGCATGAACAGATCTAAGATTGTGACTTCTTATCTCAATAGGATTCAGCAGGTTCGTGATGAACTATCAGCCATGGGGACATTGTGGATAATTCAGAGCTTGTAAAAGTAGCTTTGAAGCGTTGTGCCAAGAAATAGACCACTTTTGTGGAGGGGATCCTTGCTAGGTAGCAGCTTCCAAACTGGAACCGATTATGGGATGACTATCCAAAAGGAGATCTGGGAAAGTTCAATGACTGGTGGGCAATGCAAGGGGGGAGATGAGGAGAACCTTGCTCTTGTTGGGCAAGTGAATAAGGGCAAGGGAAAAGCCAAGAAGAAATAGGATGGAGGAGCACTTTCGCAAGGGAAAAAGGACATGAGAAAAGTTAAATGTTTTGCATGTCACAAGTTCAATCATTATGCCAAACAATGTCCCAACAAAAAGGAAAGGCAAAGGGAAAACTTCTACTGCGGCAGCAACCAAAATGGATGAGCTTTCCGAGAAGTTTCAAAAGGAGTTTGCTTTGGTCTCTTGCTTTTCTAGCACCATCACTCGTGGTGTGTGGTTTGTGGACAGTGGAGCTTCTCGTCATATGATGGGATCTTGAGACCTCTTTACCAACTTCACCAAGGAGCATCGATCTCCATGTAGAGCTTGGAGACAATGCGAGAGATGTAGTGGAGGGTGTTGGCAGCATATACTTCCAGATGGACATCGAGGGTCCTATGGAAGTTAGCGAGGTATTACATGTACCTAGGTTATATAAGAACTTGCTCTTTTTATCGGCCATGGTGTATAGGGGACTTGAGGTCAACTTCTGATCCGAATTTATGAAGGGAACAAAATGAAATACAGAGTTATGACCCAAACACAGAGATACAATGAAACTTGAATTTTATTAATAAATGGAAAATGTTGAAATTGTATACATGCAAAATGAAAGCAAACTGGCTCGAACAATGGTAGCTTATCTCTAAGTAGAGATGTGACGGCTACGTGCCTTTCTGAATTGTGTTACAATGAGGCTCGGAGGCCTTTTTATCATAAAAAAGCAATAAAAAACCTTAAACATCCAAAAACCTAACCCTACGAGATGGGACCTGATGGGGTAAGTTGGAACGTCAACCTCCCAGGGTCATGACTTTGGCATATGATCTCCGTTTGGCAAGCACGATAACCCATTGGAAAGGTCTATCCAAGGAGTACATTTTTTGAATGTCAATGACATTCTATGATTTTTATCAGTTTGTTTCCCCAAAAAGTGCCATTTAGGACTGTTGAAAAGTGTAACTAGGTCGGTCTTCATGTTGACTATGTAATTATGTATATATGTAAAGATGTCAAAGATAATGAAATGTATTCTTGGTGTTCTTGCTTCATGGGTTTCATGAGCAAGATTTTATTATTATGTAGATAGACTTCTTCTTGATGTCTATAGGGTTTTGTCTTCTAGTATAATTAAGAGTCGTGATTATGAAGTATCTAATTTGAAGAATGCCTCCAAAACCTTGTGGAAGAAAGGCTCATAACAGCCCTCAAGTCAACTCTCATTCAACACTGGAAATGATGTAATAAAGTTCATTGATAATCAGTAATAAAGTCAGCCTACTAGTTGGCCTAAAAGTTTGTTGTGAGGTCGGCCTAAAAGCCAAGACTGCACTATATATACCCCAGTCACTGCGGCTCATTTCCACAAGAAAATTTGCGGATTTTCTCTGTGATTTCCACAGGAAAAATTGCGGACTGTTCAGAGGTGAAAGTGCGGATTTCAGAGGATAAAATTTGTGGATTTCAGAAAGCTAACAGGGTGCAGAATTAAAGAAGTATATAAGTGCGGATCGCTGAGATCTGGTACAGGGTTACAGTGCGGATCAATGTTGAAAAAGTGTAACCAGGTCAGTCTTCATATTGACTATGTAATAAGTGTCATATATGAAGGGTCTAGAAATACATGCTCCAAGTCTTTGTAGAAGAATGGAAGTCAAGCAAACAGCTCTCAAACATCGATGGAAGTCAAGATATATAAACCGTGAAGAACACCTCTCTCAAACGATGAATTAGAGTCATGCATATTGAAGACCTTGTCATGAACCTTGTGAAAGAATGGCTCATGACAGCTCTCAAGCCAGCCCATATTCAACGCTGAATATTAGTGATAAAGTCGGCCTATATACAGTGGGAATGTCGGCCTACAATCTTGCTGTATGGTCGGCTTAATAGGAAGGAAGCATGCCGTATATATATCCTAACGTACAGCTCATTTGTAATCAAGTAATTGTGGATTGTTCCAAAACAAAACTGGGTATTTCAGAGGGTATTCAAATGCGGATATAAGGACAAAAAATTGCAGATTGCAGAGCGTACTAAAATGCGGATAGAAGGGCAGAAGTTTGCGGACTTGACAGCGTAGATTAACAAGTGAAACTTCGGACCAGTACAGAGTCAAAGTCAAAGATAAATCCGGCATTTGGATCAGGGTTAAGAAAGTGCTAATATACAACAAGCAGTTTGATATATATACAGTAAGATGCAAATCTGTTTTTGGGAGTGCTGTTCAGTGACATTATAGTGATAGAATGTGACATCATCAGGGGTAAGATACAAGCGTAAGGGTTATGATGAATTCTGAAGTGTAAAGTAAGAAAGGTAAATCACAGATTTACCTTCTTACAATAAAAATGCTTCTCCTGCCTAACACTCGTGTCCTGTGCATTTTGGTAATTGACTTGATGAAAGAATTAATAAGCTAAGATGATAAGACTTAAGTAAAAGAAGTTCGTTCACAAGTAATTATCAAGAAGAGAATTTGTATTAACTTTAATTCCTCCAAATTTCTGAACATGGTTTCAGAGCTGGGGTAAAGGAGAAGAAGGGAAAAGGTAGCTTGAAGATCTTTGGCTCTCATTGTTGGCACATCTCGAAATCATTCAAAGGAGCTTCTAGAATCTTGATGCAAGTTTTGAATGACTAACTAGACGCAATACAAAATCTGGGCTACTAGTGACACGAGTTCCTTACTAGCTATGGAATACAGTACGATTCACTTGTGAAGGGATATTGATACATAACAATAATCTATACAGAGATGTGAGTGCATGGGTAACAATAATGTATTGATATCAATCTATTTAGGCAGCCTCTATATCAATTAGGCTGAAACTACAGAGAAAGAAAAGAAGGCCAAGCTTGGGAATTCACTGAAAAGGAGCTATAACAGATTCAGTATATAAGAAGGTCTAATGCAGTTTTGAGCATAACAAATAATCCAATATGCTACAATATACCGTTCTACGGATATCCGAAGCTCTGTCATGAAATTCTAAGGATCCGAAATCCTAAGGTCTCTATCCAGTAAATGCAGATGGTGTAATAACAATCTTTGGTATGATGCGAATTGTAATTCTAAGGCATTATCATCATTACAACAAGGATCTAATCCTTACCCTTGAAGAAGATCATCCAAAGAGAAAGCACTAACACATCTTTTCTCCACCGCCATCGAAGAAATCAAGCTGAAGACTTTATCTTCACTTATCAAGTAAGTATCTTTCATTCTATAATCAAATTTGGTTAAATGACATTGTTTTTGCAGGGAGATCTATAAGCTGGTTGGGTTACCAAGAATCCTTGCATGAGGAGGATAGTCACAGTCCTCGAAAAAAGTAAGTCATGAAAAGCCTATGAAGGATTGGAGACATCAAGAGAATATAAGATAAGCTGAAAGAACTATTCTATGCAATAAATAAGGTTATGTCACTTAGACCCGATTTACACAAAATTGAAGTAACAAAGAATGAAGGGATATCTTCATAAGATCTCAACTGTGAGACCGGGAAAAGATGATAAGATGGACAACATAACAAATAGACAAGAAAATTACCTCATTCAACTTGTGGTCTCTATGCTAGATGGAAAAAGACAAATCAAGGGCAAAAATGTTGAAGACTCAAACATTTGCAGAAGGAAAAGGAAAGTTTAGGAAAAGTGGAAGACTTATGGACATTACAAGAAAGATGGTCCTAAAGGGACAATCTCAATAGGAGAAAGAAAGGAAGCTCATATCACCGAAAAGAATGAAGGAAGCTGAAGAAAAGAAGTTCAAGGAAAATCACGCGAATTTATGAATAAGGAATTGACTTTTGTTGGTTATATAATAAGAAGCAATGTAGCATCCTGATCAAAACATGGCAGGGGCTCCTAGTGAATCAGCTCCGAGAAAACCTCTTTGACAAACTTTACTAATAGAAAGTAGTCATCAAAAGCAAGGGTCATCACAGAAACATACTTCTGGGATGTGATAACATATTGATGAAACAAGCCAAGGGAATGAAGCTCTTCATTCTTAAAAATTGCTACAGGATGACTCAAGGGAAAAAGGTATGAGGTATGTATATATTTATATGCTGACATTGGATGCTGTGATGTCATGTTATATGGTTGCAGGTAATAAACTTTTGTATTTTGAAGTATGATCTGTGGAGGAGTATCTCTCAGTGCACGGATAGATGAAATCAACATAATATGTCATCATGGAATATGAGGTGGTTGTATATAAACGAGAAACTAGAAAGTGTGTAAGTCCCCGGGAATGTGCAGAGAGGAAGAAAATCATGAAATGCAACCATGTCAAGAGGCAGTTATCATCTGGAAGCCAGGAAGATGTGACTAAGAGATCTCCTGGGAGGATATGTAGACTCTGACAAAAGTCTGGTAAAAAGACCCTTGATAAAACATATCATTAGGAGATGTGTCAATCTGTATGAAAGATGTCAATATCCATAGGAAGATGTCATGGTGAAAGATCATCACTAAGGTAACTTTTGTTCCAAAAAATTCATATGTATATGTTTATCTAAATGAACTCGTGCAGGGCTGCTAATCATAAGAAAGGATGCATGAACCTTGGAGATGATTCGAAGGAAAGCAACATGGCATAACAATGGACCAGATAAGGAAGACTGATGAATCACTTTCTGATAGCTGACATGACTCAAGATGAAAGTGATGGATGATTTGTGCCCTATGAAGCTAAAAGTTGGAGATTCCTCAATATCGAAATCCATGACATCGAGGACGGAAATTCTTCATGAGCAACTGGGTGTCTCACCATTGTTGCTGGAGGTCCCTGATTAAGAGGGAGCCTGATGATAAGTTTCTTAATTGGAAGAAATTTGGTAATTCCTAAGAATGAGCTTAGGTACATTCCTCGTATAGGAATGAGTACATTCCCTTGTGGAATAAGTCCTCCTTAGTTGAGAGGGAGAGATAGACACATCATTCTGGTCTTGGGAAGATAGAATGGAGGATTGGGTAATCAGCTGGCATTCGATAATCTTTGAGAATGTGTTAGGGCATTCAAGATAAGAGTAGTCGGGGACCGATATTCTTTAAGGGCTAGCTACCCAAGAGAAGAATAGTCCAGGAAGGTCATACTTTGGGAACACCCGGGTGGAGTATGTACCTTGGAGAGACAATGACGAAAGTGTCTATAAGTCATGTGTCTCGCCAGCATTGTAGCCCATTGTCTCGTTGAGAGATGGGGTTGTTAGTCAAGGCCTTGCACTAGGACAATGCTGGTAGATATGATGCTATACAGATGCGATTACCAATCCGATTCTTCTTATTAGATTCTTCAGTTTGAAAGTGACCATGTACCTATATGAATACCTCCCTAGTTAAGAGGGAGTGTTGAAAAAGTGTAAATTGGTCGGTCTTCATATTGACTATGTAAAAGTGTCATATATGAAGGGTCTAGAAATACATGCTCCAAGTCCTTGTAGAAGAATGGAAGTCAAGCAAACAGCTCTCAAACATCGATGGAAGTCAAGATATATAAACCGTGAAGAACGCCTCTCTCAAACGATGAATTAGAGTCATGCATATTGAAGACCTTGTCATGAACCTTGTGAAAGAATGGCTCATGACAGCTCTCAAGCCAGCCCATATTCAACGTTGAATATTAGTGATAAAGTCGGCCTATATACAGTGGGAATGTCGGCCTACAATCTTGTTGTATGGTCGACTTAAAAGGAAGGAAGCATGCCATATATATCCTAACATACATCTCATTTGTAATCAAGTAATTGCGGACTGTTCCAAAACAAAACTGCATATTTCAGAGGGTATTCAAATGCAGATATAAGGACAAAAGATTGTGGATTGAAGAGAGTACTAAAATGCGGATAGAAGGGTAGAAGTTTGCGGACTTGATAGCGTAGATTAACAAGTGAAACTTCGGACCAGTACAGAGTCAAAGTCAAAGATAAATCCGGCATTCGGATCAGGGTTAAGAAAGTGTTGATATACAACAAGCAGTTTGATATATATACAGTAAGATGCAAATCTGTTTTTGGGAGTGTTGTACAGTGACATTATAGTCATAGAATGTGACATCATCAGGACTAAGATACAAGCATAAGGGTTATGATGAATTCTGAAGTGTAAAGAAAGGTAAATTTGTGATTTACCTTCTTACAATAAAAATGCTTCTCCTGCCTAACACTCGTGCCCTGTGCATTTTGGTAATTGACTTGATGAAAGAATTAATAAGCTAAGAAGATAAGACTTAAGTAAAAGAAGTAAGTTCACAAGTAATTATCAAGAAGAGAATTTGTATTAACTTTAAGTCCTCCAAATTTCTCAACAGATATCACAGCGTTTGTTTCAAGGAAGAATCTGTGGATATCACAGAAGTATTGCATACTCCTTTGTGACACCAAGAAGAGCAAAGAACCTGAATCATAAAAGTCAAGGTTCGGATCTGTTTGAAGAAGGACTTACTAATTGTCCTAAGGTTAGACTGTGGATGCACCTACAATACCTGGAGGCAGTGACCTAAAGAAGAAAGCAGTCTTAAAGGAATAAGGTTATAAGTGTATGCAAGGTGAAGAAGATTCAGTCTCCAATAGTTGACTAAGTTATAAGAAGTGAAAATTAGAGACCGAGTTCTCTAGTACTAGTACAGGTTAATGTAGATTGGAGCAGAAGAGAAGGATAAGTGTTGGAGGCAGTCAAAGAAGTAATGACAAGGTCTTGGAGGCATTCATAGGTCAAGGATCTAAGTCTAGGTCATGGTACTTGTCATTTGAAGATCTATAAGAAGAATTTTTTGCAGGTTTTCCTCTCCAAGAGGGAGTGGTTTTGCTCTGGCCCTAGGAACCTAACCTTTGTGTCTTGTGTTTTTGATAATTGACTTGATGAAAGATTAACTTAACTAAAAGAAGAGAATACATAAGTACCTCAAGTAAGTTCATAAGTAATTATCAAGAAGAGAATTTGTATTAACCTACAGCCCAACAAATTCTCAACAAGGACCTCAAAACAACTCTAGAAATTCAAGACCTAAAAACTACCAAAAATAGAAAACTATCAACAAAGGAAATTTTTGTTGTCAGCCAATGGAATAGGTGCGTGGCCACCGATATCCACCTGGATCAACTTCATGGGAGATGAAGTTTCTGTAAGGCCTAGAGTAACAGATCCCAGTGTGAGGCATGTGATAAGCATCAGGGAGAGAAACCTATATCTATTGAGAGACATCCTGTGAAGCCCATGGTGCATGACAGTGACAGCCATAGTGAGCTTTGGCACAGGAGGATGGTACACCTACACTACAAGGCTTTACCGCCATTGCAGGAAATGGTCACCGATTTTCCGGAGATTAGGGTGGAGGAGGAGGGTGTGTGTAAAGGGATGTGCACTTGGCAAGCATGCCAAGGTAACCTTTTCTCATACTGAGACCAAGTCCAAGGGAGAATTGGACTTAGTGCATTTGGATGTACATGGTCCTATGTCAATGGAGTCGATCACAGGGTTCAGCTACTTTGTGACCTTCATAGATGACTGTTCCAAGAGGACATGGGTCTACAACCTGAAGACCAAGGATGAAGTCTTTGATCGGTTCCAAGAATTTAAAGCTCTTATGGAGAACCAAACTGGGAAGAAGATCAAGGTGTTGAGATAAAACAATGGGGATGAGTATACCTCTAACGAGTTCAAGGGTTTCTGCAGGGAGGAAAGAATCAAGAGAGAATTCACAATGTCTTACAACCCTTAGCAAAACAAGGTTGCAGAGAGGAATAACGAGACAATAGTTGGAGCAGCGAAGACAACGATCCATGAACAAGATTTCCTAAGTTCTTATGGGAGGTAACCTGCAATATAGCAGTATACCTACAAAAGAGGAGTCCTCACAGGAAGGGGGAGGAAAAGACTCCTGAGGATACTTTTACAAGAGTGAGACCGAAGGTCAGCCACCTTTGTATATTTGGTAGTCTAGCTTAGGTCCATATTCCATCAAAGAAGAGGACTAAGTTGGAGCCCTCTTTTGAGAGAGGGATCTTTGTGGGCTACAGTGAGGTCTCAAAGGCCTATATGGTTAACATTCCAGCACAAAGAAGAGTCATCATCAGCAGGGATGCCAGATTCGAGGAGGGTAGGACCTTTATGAGGTCGCATGATACTGAGTTAATGGTGGTAGAGGAACGAGAGCGAGAGGCTCTAAATTTTGAAGAGGGACCAACAGCACTAGCAACAAGGACACAACCTTCAATTCAAAAGGAAGAGCGAGATGTTCCTTCTAGCTCAACCAGGAGGAGGCCAAGATGGGCCAAGTAGACATTAAGAGATGTATAGCATGTGGAGATTCCTAGTAGGATGTTCAAGTAAAGTACACCACCAACTATATTTTTCAACTACATGGCCTTCATGGGTATCATTAATAATTCCAAGCCTTCTACTTTTGAGGAGGCAGTAGAGTAGAAGGTTTAGAGGGATGCCACAGTGGAAGATACAGTTCCATCATGAGGAACAATGTGTGAGACATAGTGCCAAGTCCCAAGGGTAAGTCAGTGGTCACTTCTCGATGGATCTATAAGATCAAGCATGCAACAGATAACAGTGTCGAGAAGTATAATGCGAAGTTCATGGCAACAGGATTCTCCCAGAAGGGGGAAGTAGTGTACAAGGAGACCTTTGCACCTGTCACCAAATATGGATCTATTTGGGCAGTCATATCTATTTCTTCAGAGATAGGGTGGAGGATACATTAGATGGATGTGAAAATTTCCTTCCCCAATGGGATGATCGAGGAAGAGGTGTATGTTGAGCATCCTCAAGGATTTGAGGTGCATGGGAGGGAGTCCCATGTATGCAGATTGAAGAAAGGTCCTTTGTGGACTTAAATAGGCACTGCGCGCATGGTATTCCAATATCGATGGGTACCTTCTTGGATTCGGCTTCACCAAGAGTGAGGCAGACTCAAACTTCTACTATGTACTTCTTAAGGATGAGCTGCTAATCTTGGTCCTCTATGTTGACAATCTCTTCTTGATGCAATCAAAGAAGCTCATTGGGATGTGCAAGGAAGTCCTTGCTTCGGAGTTTGAGATAAAGGATATTGGACTCATGCACTAATTTTTGGGATTGGAGGTATGGCAGCAGCCATGAGAGATTTTCCTTGGGCACTAGACTAAGCACTGGTCTAATCCTTGATGATCACCTAAACGAAAATCTTTTCACCTTCTCTCTCTTTTTCTAAGCCCTAACCCTAGTGTCTCCTAGGGAATCACACGAAATCAATTGTAACCATCCAAACTTGATGAAATTTGGTCTAGAACTGCGTTGGTCTGTCCTTGAGAGTCCTCCAATTTTGAAGTTATTCCGACAATGGAATCTCAAGTTTTTCCAAGCCCTAGCTCAAGAACCATACTCCCTAGTTTTCCTTTGTTAAATTTGTTGAGATTTTGTGTATTTGGGGTAGCATCAGTTGTGCTCTAGCTCCCAAACTTTGTGAAGGGACTCGAGTTCACCTGATCTACAAGACCCAGAAATGGATTTGGTAAATTTCATTTGGTTTAGGAGATATTAAATTAATTATTTATTTTAATGTATTTCCTAAGTTAAAACTTAGGAAAATAAAATAATTAAAGTGAATTTAATAAAACATGTGATGAAATTGTCTTAAGTCACACGGATCAAGCTTTCTTTTAATCTTAGCCATTGATTAAAGATTTAATCTTGGTCGTTGATTTGTCAACAAGAAAAGTATAAAGGAAAGGGTTGGGATCATCATTTGTAAGACACACAGAGGCAGAGCACTGAAGCTAAGCTGAGATTCTAGGGTGGGGTTGCTAAGAATTCTCAAGTGTTTCAGTTGCAGAGAGGGGAATTTAGACCAAGGGGATGATCTAATCTCGGGGTCTAGAATACACAAGAAGCAGAGAAGAGATCAGGAAAGACAGCGCATAGGAAGGCAGCAGCAGCAAGGACGGCGTGATTTTTCAGGAAACCCTTCAGGGGTTATGCAGAGACCCTTAGGGGCAGCGTAGTGACAGCGTCACCCAGTCTGAGGTAACGCAGTCCCTTCCAGTGACAGCGCTCAACATTTGGAGGCCTTCAGAGGTTGACGCAGTGTCTTTCAGGGGCAGATCTGGGGTTTCTAGGCCTAGATCTGGCTGAGTTCTATAAATCCCGTTTAAGGGTGTGGATCAGTCAGTATTGTTGGTCTTAGATTAGCCAAGTGTTGCAAATCTAGAGTTTTCTCTATAGGGTTTTCCAGATCTGGAACCCATAATTGTGTATTCAAAAATATTCTTAATAATAGAGCCCTCCAGCAGCCAAAGACCGGTTTTCCCACATTGGGTTTTTTAGAGGATAGTTTGTCCAGAAATAACTGTGTCACTTTGTCTATGTGTGCATGTGCTTATTCTAGATCTGAATTGGTAAAGATCTGTTATGTGTTTTTCTTTGACATTAACTTGAATTTATTCAGTTGATAACTTGTATAAGTAGGAAAAGCTTAACCAAATTAACAGAAATAATTTCTGCATAAGAATTAAGATTCAGAAATTTCTACATGGTATCAGAACGATTGCAGATCTAGAAGGGTCACCAGCTGAAGGATCTAGCTGCAGAAAACAACTTGGAGTGTAAAAACTCAGTTTTAATTGGAAATGTACATATTATTATTGATAAAAGATGAGATTATTACAATGGGGAATGACCAAGGCTTTAAATACAGCCTTATGGTGTCCCTTGGTGAAGGGGCATGATCTTTGATCATGCCCTTTTGCTTAATAAACCTAAGACAATTACATTTAATAATAATTAATAAATTATACATAACATTGCCTCTCTCTCAAGAGGCGAGCTCTTGCTTTTTTAGATGACCCCACATTTTAAAAGATCTTGGATTATCTTCTCAATTTCAGTCTTTTAGTGATGCAGATAGTGATATGGCTTGATGTTGACAGGGTCTGATCTTGCTTTGACTTCTATTGTATGTTCAATTTCCATATTAGGAGGCATTTTCATTGGTGGGTCTTGGAATAATTTTTCGTGCTTCTGAATTAGCCCTTGTACTTCTGGTGACCCTTCATTGATCATTTTTGCAGATAACACTTCTAACTGATTACGGTGTGCTATATAGGCTGGCGTTCCTTTTCGAATCATTTTCATCATCTGGGATGACGACACGATTTGACTTTTTGGTGCTTGGAATCCATATAACTTGTGCTTCTATCCTTCCCACTTAAAGCTTATAAATTGCTTTTGATGGTTGGCAGAATAAGTACCTAAGGTTTGTATGCATTGGATTCCTAGGACCACATCTACTCCTCTTAATGGTACGGTGTAGAATGGAGATTCTAGATTAAAGTCTTGAATTTGCAATTTGACCTTATGGCATTTCCCTACCTTCTCAATCTTCTTACCATTGGCCACCATTACCTTCATATTGGGCATGGGAAACGTAAAGATGTTGAGTCCTTTGGCCATGGTTGAATCTAAAAAATTATGGGTGTTGTCGGTGTTGAGGAGAAACGTTACGTTGTTCTTCTTAATATGTCCTTTTAGTTTTAGTGTTTGAGGTTGTGATATACATGTCATAGCTGATAATGATACCTGTGGAATGCTTTCATCATCTAATTCTAGAGAGAACTCTGGGGTGTCTACATCTGATTCATCATTGTTAGAGTCATTAGTTGCTTCACAATTATACAGATTCTTTGTCTCTTTTCCTTTAGCGCACCTATGCTTAGGGTCCCACTTTTCGCCGCAACGTTTGTACTTGCCCCCTCTCATCCTTTGTATTTCCACGTTAGATTTTTCTTCTTCACGAAGATGGGGTGGGACATATATTGTGTTATCTATATTTTCAGATTGAGGAAATCTTCGTCTCGAATATACTCTTTCCGGCTTTGACAAAAATAACTTTTCGAATTTCTTTTCAGCAGCTTTTGCTTTCTGTCTTGCTAGTTCTATCGTCATAATGTCGTGAAGTTCGAGCTCTACTTTTATATGGATTTTAAGTCTCGAAATGAAAGATTGGACTAGACGAAATTCTGACAATCCAGGTACTCGTGTCACTAAGGTCTCCCATTCTCGAGTGTACTCATCCACATCTCCTTTTTGGCACAATTTGATGAATGTTGAGAAGAACTCTTCTTCCTTGATACCTTGGAATCTTTTAAAGAACGCATCCTTAAATTTCCTCCAACTAATAGCAAGCGTCGTCTTTTTCCACCACATATACCAATTATATGCTTCTCCTTCCATTTCATGGAAGTGTGCTTAATTTTTTTGTCATCACTGTCAATGTCGTAAATCTCAAAATATTCTTCAACTTTATTAAGCCATGCAACACTGCCTTTTTCGTTACCATCGAACTTAGGTAGCTCGATTTTTGCTCTTCATTGATATGCTACTAACGGTGGAACAAAAAAAGGATTTTGATTGTTGAATGCATTCCAGAGCTGCTTATTTTGAAAATTCGCATTACTATCTTCTTGATGGTGTGGAGATGATGTTTTGTGAGAGTCAGTTTTTTCATGATGATCTTCTGAATTCCCTGAATCGGCTGAATTGTTCTGTTGATTATGTCCACTATTCGGGAATATTTGTTCTTGCGTATTTATCTTGTCGCAAATGGCGTTTAGCTTCTGCATTGCTTTGTTATGATTGTCTGTGGACTCGCTATGGTTTTGCCAAATTTATCTTTCTATCTGATTTGTCGTGTCTTGAAGTTTTTTGATGTCGTTGGAATGTCCCTTAACCTTATCCTCAAGATCAAGTAATTTTTTAGTGAATTCATCAAAATTATTGATCTTACCCTCAAGATCGATCAACCTTTTGTTGAAATCGGCTATCGACATTGATGAAAACATAGAGAGTGTATGAGGTGGTGTATATTTATCTGCCAGTTTCCTCTTTTTTTAAATAATAATAATTTTTATTATTTTTAATTAAATCAATCTAATTAAAATTTTATATAAAAATTAATTAGAATTAATTAATTTTCATATAAAAAAAGTAATTATATATATATATATATATATATATTAATCAACCCTTTTTTTAAAATTCGTCTGCTTAAAAAGGATACTTGTCACCGATTTAAACGTCGCACCATTTACACTTCAAAAAAAAAAACTCATCTGCTTAAAAAAAGATACCTGTCACACCGTTTACCATTTACAGTGGATAATAGAGGCGTTGTGGTGTTGCAGTCCACGAGCCACTTTGTGTATTGTGCCACGAAGAGCCATCAACTGGGCACGAAAGTCGCACCTCTCCATGACCGGCCACAAAATTTGGCGGCGTATCAATTGTTTATTCTATGAGCACGATTCTGCTGCAGCACGGTGTAAGACAGCAGATAGAAGAAGGTGGCATAAGGTTTTGAGGAAAGACACGGTAGTGGGGAATGGAACGATGACAATGGGAAGGAGACCACGACAATGACAGCGGGAAATGGACAGCGGATGGTGGCAGGGGAGGGCAGATGTACGGGGTTGGAAGGCGGAACAAGAAGACAGCGGAAGAAGAAAAATAAAAAAGGCGGCGGGCAGCGGATGTAACTGGGGATGCGGCGGAGGTCGAGAGTGGAGTGGATAGCAGAATCGATGAGTGGGTGGTGGCAGCGCGGTGGAACGGTTAATGTGGAGGGAGCTGGAGTGAATTGATCACACAGATCCTGAAGAGCGACCGCTTTGATACCAATGGAGTGTAAAAACTCAGTTTTAACTGGAAATGTATATATTATTATTGATAAAAGATGAGATTATTACAATGGGGAATGACCAAGGCTTTAAATATAGCCTTATGGTGTCCCTTGGTGAAGGGGCATGATCTTTGATCATGCCCTTTTGCTTAATAAACCTAAGACAATTACATTTAATAATAATTAATAAATTATACATAACACAACTGGAAAGGCAGCAAAAAAGCAAATCTGAAGGGACATCGCAGTTTTCAGGAGGAGATTCAGGCAGAGGGAAGGGTGACGTTGTCCAGCGCTGTGTCCTAGAAAGCCCACGCAATTACTGCACAGAGCCAGCTCAAAAACAGCGTTGGTTAGGTCTGAAGCCAACCAGTGTGATTCAGATCTGAATCTGTCAGATCCAGAAAAAGTCTGCAGAAAAGTTGCAGAAATTCAGAAGAGCTGGTGGGGTTAAACTTCTGAAGTTTTCGGATTTTTAACCTTAGCACAAGTGACAAAGTTTGGGAAGAGATCAACTTCTCAGAGAGTTTCTTGCCAAAGGAAACTTGCAGTTTGGTCAGAGGATCAAAGAAGAAGCTGAATCATAGTTGATTTGGTAGATTTCCAAGGAGGGAAATCAAGTGTCAGAGGGAGCAGAGGGTTTCCAGTTCGAAAAGGACCCTAGATCCAAGATCTCTAGCATAGAGAAGAGGAGCTCCAACACATTCTGAGCAGATGGATCCTCATGGACTACGTGATCAGGATAGGCTAGAGGGCCTCTCAAACTTTTCGATATGGAAAGCTAGGATTCTGATTGTCCTAGAGGCATATGGTCTAAGAGATCATGTAGAGCAGACCCTAGCCACGCCGACAGATGCGGATCTCCTACGAAAGCATAGAGAAGTTGTTGGGCATGCCAAGCAGTTGATAATGGACAGTATCAAGGATCATATTGTGCCACACAGGGTTGCAGGGAAGCTTCACCCCCCCCCCTCGTTCCCGCTCCCGAAACGCGCTCCGTTCAGGAGTGTTTTGGGAGCGCTCGGAAATGTGCTCCCGAAAACACTTCCTGAGGGGAGCGTTTTCGGGAGCGCGTTTCCGACCCTGTAAAAACGCTCCCTGCCTTTTTGGGAGCGTTTCGTTCGCTCCTGAGCGCTTCCGGCATTTAAAAAATGCTTCGGGAGCGTTTTTTAAATGCCATAAGCGATCAGGGAGTGTTCGCTCCCGAATGCTCCTCGGAGAAAAACAAAAAAAACAAAAAAACAAAAAACAAAGCAAAACAACGTTTCCCGCCGGCAAGAAATTTTTTTTGTTGAAAAAATCGTTTTGTTTTTAAGAGGGAGGGAGGCTCATTTTGTTTATTGTTTGTAGTTGAGTGAGTGAGAGAGTGAGAGGAGCAAGAGGAGCAAGAAGGAGAGCTCGAGAGCGGAGCTGCAGAAGTGACAAGGAGAGAGCAAGGAGCAAGCTGCAAGGAAATAGGAGGATTGCAAGAAAGAGGTAGGTCTTCTAATCTAATTTTGTATTTTCTAGGATGAATTTGTAAGTTGTTTAAAAATAAAAACTTGATTTTTTTCTTGAATGTTGCATTTTATTGTGTTTAAAACTTAAAAATTGAATTGTTTTTTTCCTATGTTGTATTTCCTATTCCCATTTGGCATTTCTCCATTTGTTTTGCAGGCTAGAAACTTGAAACTTGAAACATCATGGCTATATGGCTAGGGATTTTCCTCATGTTGGTTCCTTTCTTTGTAATAATGGTGTTGGAGAGTAGAAGAAAGAGGCAAATCAGAGAAGAGGAGGGTTATGGTGGATTTCAAGAAAATCCTGAAGAAGAGGAGGATTATGTTGAGGAGGAAGTGGGGAGTGGAGAACATGAGGACACAGATTCCCCAACTAGACAAGACCAAACTCAGACACCTTTGTGGAAATATGTTCAGAAACAGGAAGGAGGGAAAGGTGGTGGAACCACTAAATTTATTTGCCCCCATTGCAATAAACAATACCATGGTTCATACACCCGTGCAAGAAGGCACCTTTGTGAGAAAATGCCAGGGGATGGAGAAAAAAATATAGGAATCAAAATTTGTACTAGTGTGCCAACAACACAGAGAGAGAAATATAGAAAGGAAGAGGAGGCTTCCCTACAGAGATCTAAAAGATCTAGGGGTTTCATTGATTCTTATTTAGGCCCATCACGTCATGGACAAACAAGTCCAACTTCCACCCATGCCAGTGGTTATGGAGGCAGTGGCACATCTGGATTAAGGCGTAGAACCATATCCGATTTCCTGGACGAAGGGTGTAGGAATGATGTGGATTCAAAAGTTTACCGGTTTCTATATGCATGTGGGGTGCCATTCAATGTTCTTCGCTCACCTTATTGGCATGAAATGGTTTCTGCCATTAATGATGCCCCCAAAGGATACAGGAGCCCTGGGTATGACAAGGCCAGAGCCATGGGTCTTGATCATGAAAAAGCTAAAATAAACCATTCTTTGGCTAGAATGACAAATTCGTGGAATGAGCATGGGGTGTCCATTGTCTCTGATGGATGGACCAATGTAAAAGGAAAGCCATTGATAAGTGTTTTGGCTGTGTCGGTTAGTGGTGCAATCTTCCTGTCAGCATATGATTATTCAAACAAATTCAAGACCGGCATTAACATTGCAGAACCATTACTTGCAATAATTGAAAAGACTGGGCCATACAATGTCATACAAGTCATCACTGATAATGTTGCTAACTGTAAGGCAACAGGAGCAATTATTGAGGATAAATACCCCAACATATTTTGGTCTGGGTGTTTGGTTCACACAATGAACATTTTGATGCATGATATCATTAAAAACAAACAACCTCAATTCAAAAGGCTTGGTGATTTGTACAAGAGAGGTAAAAAAATGATAAAATTTATTACAAATCATAGCAATACCCATGGGCTTTTCCGTACTCACTCCAAATTGGAGTTGTTGAAGATAGCAAAGACTAGATTTGCTAGCTATTACCTCACCTTCAAGCGCCTTTTGAAGGTAAGAGAGTCATTGGCTGCAATGGTATCAAGCCCACACTCGCAGGTATTAAAGGATAGGGTAGCGACAATAGTTGACAGGCAAGGTTTCGAACATGTGGAGGAGACCGCCCTTGACCCTTTGTTTTGGGCACGTGTGAGGGAAATTTTGAATTTCACCTAGCCCATTTATCACATGATTCGGTTTGCAGATACAGATAAACCAGTGATTGGGGAGGTTTATGAGCAGATGGACAGCATGTTGGGCCAAATAAAAGATGTTGTTAAGGATAATGATCCCAACTTGTATGTTATGATTCATGACTCTGTGTGTGCACGGTGGAATAAACTCAATGTTCCACTACATGCCTTGGCATATATCCTTATGCCAAAATATTACTCTCCATCTTGGTTGGACCAACCTGCACCTAGAGGTGGGGTTAGGATCAAACCTCACACAGATCTAGAGGTACAAGAGGGGTACATGAAGGCATTAGACAAGTTGGTACCCGACAGGGAGGAGTGTGCTAGATTGCGCCTTGAATTAGGCAAATACTTCAGTTGCACTGCTAACTTTGGTTCTTTCCATGCAATGGAAGATAGAGACAGATTTGATGCTCTCACATGGTGGGAAGCATATGGTGGCATGGGACTTTTGCCAAAGTTGGCAAAAAAAGTTCTCTCATAGGTTGTGAATACTTCTTCTGTAGAGAGGTGTTGGAGCACCTACAGCTTCATACATAATGTGAAAAGAAACAGGCTGAATGAAAACCGAGCCGAAAGCTTGGTTTATGTGCATTACAACTTGAGGTTGTTGAGCCATTACTGTGATCGGGCATATGAGGATCAATCATACAGAGTCTGGGACAACAACCCAGAGGATGATAATTTGGAGGACGGCACGGTACATATGGAAGAATTGGAAGCAGAACTTTTTAGGGATGATGATGAAGCATCAACAGCACCGCCACACACAGGGCCAGTCCCACCATCTACTGGTAGCAGTGCGGGTGCCAGTGCCAGTGCCAGTTCTCGATATCAAACTATTGTTCCTTTGCAGATTCAGCCTCCACCTTCTAATCATGGTCGTGGTACTCCTGAGAGTACTAGAAGACCACCATTTCCTCGTGGCTCGGACAAATTAGACATTTCTTGTGGGCGTGGCAAGGGGCCAGCCAATAGATAAAATAGATTTGTTGTTTACTAGTCTTTTCTATTTTCTAGTAGTTTTTATCTTTTATAACTGTTGAATAGTTGAAACTTGACTCTTTCATATTTAATGACAATTTAAGTTTGAAGTTTGAATTTGAAAGGTGAAACTTTGAAGTTGGCATTTATAAGTTTACAAGTCATTATGAATTATGAATATGATGCTTCATGAAAGTTATATGGTGATCAATGAATCAATGATGATAAATGTTATATATTGAATTTTGAAATCAATGAATCAATGATGATAAATGATATATATCAATGATGATAAATTTTATATATTAAAATTTGAAATCAATGAATCAATGATGATAAATGTTATATATCAATGATGATAAATGTATATTGAATTTTGAAATCAATGAATCAATGATGATAAATGTTATATATTGAATTTTGAAAGCTTGAAACCTTCAGATAGATGATTCGCGAGACTCAAGAGTCAATATGCTGTATGCTTCCAACTTGTGGGCGTGGTTGATGAAGATTATAACTTCTAGATGATTGATGTTATATGATTCAATCTATGTTTTTATGTTTTTTATGTCTAATTCATCATTCTACATGTTTTTGTTGACATATATGCATCAAAATATAAAAAATTTATTAAAAAAAAAAAATATATATATATATATATATATATATATAAACGCTCCGGACCGGAAGCTTCTAAAAATGGCGCTCCCGCTCCCGCTTCCAAGTAACCTTGGTGCCACACATAGTTAAGAAGAGGACAGCTAATGAGATGTGGAAGGCCTTGTGTTAAAATTGGACAACTAGGTCCGAACTCCGGGTTGTGTCGCTCAGATGACGATCCCAATATTTTTATTGGATTCCTCTTTCAGAGAGGTGTAAGATTGATCTAAAGATCATCTCGATCGGATGAGCAGAATATGTACTTCGAATTTATTCCACTTATGTGCTAGGTCGGCCTAGAATATAATATAGACTTAAATGTCTTAAAGAGCGTGTCACACACCCCCAAAGATGCCTATATATTGGAGAGACTTGGAGTTCATTATACACACATTGTGTGGAGGATTTTCTTCTCTCTTGATGGCAATGGAGCTACGTTATTGGTGCTGCGTATTTATGGAGTGTTCTTTCTTTGGGTTGTTCTGGGGTTATGTGTGACATGCTTGGCTGAATGACCTATGGGAGACTTTGCTGATAGAAGCATCCTGCTGGTTGCCGTAACGCCCCCATTCATTATCTCTGTTTTGGCTTGTCTTCCATCGATCTATTAGTATGTTCTATCTGCTTCAGTGTTGTGTGCCCTAATCTGAAATGGCATTGAACATGTTCTAAACTTAACATGGTATTGGAGCCGAGGAGAAGAAAAAACCCAATTCATGTTGAAAAGTGCAACACATCACAAGAGAAGAGCTCAGTGAAGAAGGAAAGTACCCCTGAAGCTTGCCGCAGATAACTAAGGAAGGCCGAGGAAAAGGGTTGGCAGGCTGAAATGTTTGCGGTCTTGTTTGAAGGTTAAACAGAAGTTTCAGGACTCTGTTTTAAGGGCTGTTAAGGAGCCGTAGAAATCTGTGTAGGGCCGCAGCAACAAAAGAACTGAACAGCGAAGGGTTTAGGGTTGTTTGAAGTCTATTCTGGGTAACCGAATGCAGGAAGAGAGGCCGAGGTTCCTGTGGAAGAAAACCGCAGGAGATGGGCTACCACAAAGGTTGCATGGTGCCTTCCAGCACTTAGTTGTGTGGTTGTTTCACCTAGCAGCACGGCCGAGTAATAGTGGATGATTTGAGGACTGTTTGGGCATGTTCTGGGTCCGGTTCTGAAGCATTTTTGTGTGGGCAGATCATTCGTAAGAAGGTCGCAGTCCTGTACCGAAGCCAAAAGGAGGGTTGAGCCCTAGATCTCTGTTTATGAAGGGCCATGAGTCTGAACAGAGGATTGGAAGTAGCCCTACCTGCCAAAGAAGTATAGAGAAGACTCATAAGGAGGTAGCCACAGTTTTAGAAGAATACTTCAATAGAAGATTAGGGATAGAGATGATTGATGATTAGCCCTAACCAGACCGAGTTCAATAACAGAAGGAGCCGACCTAAATCAGTGAAGCAAAAAGATATGATTCCAGGTGTTGGGTCCAGTGATGGAGTTCCTATTTGGACAGTGATTTTGCCATCCTCATCTTCAGTAAAGAAGATTGCATAGAGGTAAGGAGAAAGCTGCCTTGGATTGGTTGATGTTACAACATATTTTTGTGATAGGCCGTAGGCCTCATCGACCTAAACTAGGGGCAGCGTAAGAGTGTTTGGGGCTGCAATGTGCCCCAAACTTCAGCCCAATGATGTCGCTGTCCCTACCTCATTTTTTTTGGAGGATGCCGCAGTCAAGAAATGTTGCTTTGGTGGATGATAATTGTGCCCATACAACAGCAGTTTGACGTCTAGTAAGTTTGGACCTTTTTTTTTTGCATGGTTTAAATTCTGAATTGGCCACAGAAAGGAAGCACTCCAACGTGGATATCCAGGGCTAGATCTAGGGTTGTTTGAGTTACGTTGAAGACCGCTCTGTCACAGGAGGACAGCCGCTAGATCTGAAGCAATGTTTGGGCATATTCAAGGGTTTAATATCGTTTGAAGGTCCTAAAGGACAGCAGAAGGAAGCCGCCTTCTCTGAGCAAACTTGGGCATGATTTGAAGTTGTGTCAGGAAGCTACAGGATAATTGTGGTGCTAGGCAGCGAGGCATAACACATAGCTGGGTCAAATTAGAGGGTTGTCAAGAAGTGGACAGCAACCTAAGGAAGTAGTACGACATTGAAGGAAACCCTCCAAGGTAAACCGCAACCCTAGAAGGGTTTGTTTGCTGACTGTGTGATGAAACTGGGGCTGCAGTACATGCCCTAACTAACAGTGCAAACTGTATTACAGCAGTTCCTTGTGGAGGTGCGTTGGGTCCATGATTTGTGGGGCAGTGTTTGAATCATGTGCTTGTCATCCTTATGATGTGCTAAGGTGACAAGGTGCCTTAGACTTGCTGTCATAAAGGACCTTGTACAACAAAAGGTGGGCACACTTGGCAATTCATGATTAGATCATTAGTAAGTATTCTGATGAGGGCAGCGGGACTGGAGATATCTAAAATTGGTACGCTGATAGAATGGCAACGTATGCTGCTATATTAGGGAGCCGCTGGCGCTAAGGACAATCCATGTTTTGACAAGGCATGTATCAAATACCTACTATGGATTGCATGCCTTTCTGTTGCAAAGAAGATATTATTCCGGGCATGCAAATCAAATCTGTGGATTGCACGAATTGTATGTTTAGCAATGCTCAAACCAAAAAACAGAACTTGTCATGCAAGCTTCAACTGTTCAGGAATTGTCTAGTCAACAAGGCAACATATCAGAATGTCATAGAAGGCCTAATGGCCTGGGAGTTTTGTGTACTCAGAACTGAATGATGCCCCAACTGAGAGTCTCCTATGTGTAAAGGAAGCTAGAAAAGCTCTAACCCTAAGTGGCTCAGATTTCTCCTGTTGGATGATTGGGGCAATAACATTGATGAGCAGGACCACCCTTATGACTGTGTTGAATCTGCATGGATTGACATAAAGAAAGGACATCTCTGTGATTGGAACCACTGTATGATTGGTTCCTAGATCTGTGCAATTTAAGAGACAAATTGCAGATTTGAGATCTGCAGATTTGAAGCCCTAGATCAATCAACTATTAACTGTAGTTGGGTAGATCTGAAAATAAGAAGCAGTGCAGAATGAGAAGCCAGATATAGTGGATGAAGCCCTCAAGTGCTAAATTATGAGAGAAGGAATCATGATTGGATTCCTAGTTCTGTGGGTTGCAGTAAAGAAAATCTTAGAGGGCTGGTTGAGGAAGCTACAGCAGATCTCCACAATCATCAGGTAATTGTCGTAAGCTTGAAATCTTCAGTACTGTTAATGATGAAGAAAATCGTGATGCAAGTTCAAAAGGTATCTCTGTAACCGCCATTTTGAGGAGCTAAATCTGTGATTCTATGTCACTGTCATTATGACAGTGACATAGACAGACACCCGTGTTTACGAGATTCATAATAGCAGTAAGCTTGTGATAGTATCAGTCTTACATTACAGCGTAATGATAAACTTGAAGTGTGAACTGAGAAGTTTTTGCAGCCCTCAGTCACGTTGTTGGAGTCTTGAACCATGATCAACAAAGCCTGTTTGGATAGCTTTGACTGTGGAAGAATAAGACCCCTTTTCCAAGTTGGTGTCTGGGATGCCCTCATTTAAAATAGATGTCTTCTCTCGAGAGAGAAGCTGGCATTAAGAGGGATAATACATCTGTATATGCTCCTGAGCTAATATCATTGCTGAACGAAAGAAGATCCTCATGGCTCAAAGACATATGGCTTCAAAGGGGGAAATTCCGGAAGAAAACCGAGAAGCCATATAAATACCAAGGGTATCTAGCTGCCATGAGTACAATATGAGCCTGGATCATTTGCAGAAACTGGAAAGCATCAAAGTCTGCATGGATGCGAGGGTGATGTCTAGGATATGGTTCCTAGACCACCGATCAAAGCTAGTGTCACCTCGATTTAAGATCAAGCATGGATCTGATGGAAAAATGTGTTGCCTGAAGGCACTGATTATTATTGCACCTATAATCTATTATTTCCCTTGCTGCTACAGATGGATGTAAAGACCGTTTTTTTGTGGCATGGTGCGATAAAGGAAGTGGTGTATGTGGAGCAACCTCTGGGATTCAAGGTCCAGGATCGGGACACGCATGTTTGCAGGTTGAAGAGAGCCCTCTATGGGTTGAAGCAAGCACCCAGAGCTTGGTACGAGAGGATAGATAGCTACCTGATGAAGCTGGGTTTCACTCGTAGTAATGTTGATCTGAACCTTTACTTCAAGGTTGATAGAGAGAAGCCTCTCATTCTGGTGTTGTATTTGGACAACCTCTTCCTGACAGGTGCTAACCCTCTCATTCATCAGTGCAAGAGGGAGCTCGTTGCTGAATTCGAAAGGAAGGACCTAGGACTGATGCACTACTTCCTAGACCTGGAGGTCTGGTAGAGACCTGGCGAGATTTTCCTTTCTCAAGGAAAATACATTGTGAAGCTTCTGATAAGATCTGATATGGTGCATTGTAAGTCCGTGTCGACTCTGATAAAGCTCAACGTTAAGAAGTTGAGTGGCAGCGCTGCTGGGCCCGTGTTAGCAAATCCTACTGAGTATCGTCAACTCATAGGGGCCGATAAAGCTCAACGTTAAGAAGTTGAGTGGCAGCGCTGCTGGGCCCGTGTTAGCAAATCCTACTGAGTATCGTCAACTCATAGGGGCTCTGGTGTTCTTAGTGAACACCCGTCCGGACGTATGTTGTGCAGTGAACACCTTGAGTCAACACATGGTTGATCATAACATTCACTGGGTTGGTGCCAAGAAACTCCTGAGATATCTCTGTGGCATGATAGACCATGGGCTGAGTTACACTGTCGGGAGCATGACACTCCTTGATATACTGATGTCGATTGGGCTGGCAGTGTGGTGGATCATAAGAGCACATCTGGATGCTACTTCACAAGTAGATCTGCTCGAGCAGGAAACGGAAGTCGGTAGCCTTGAGCATCATTGAGGTCGAATACATTGCAGCATGTATGACCCGTTGTGAAGTCACTTGGTTGCGAAAGCTCTTCAGTGAGTTGTTCGAGCATGTGCTAGATGCCACCATTATCCTTTGTGATAACCAGAGGGGGATTAATTTGTCACAAAATCTCGCGTTCCACGATTGATCCAAGCATGTTGATGGCTTGTACCACTTTATCTAGGATATGGTACAGCGAAGCGTCGTAAGGCTCGATCATATAGGAACTAATGAGCAGGTCGCGGATATTCTCACAATGCCCTTGGGGAAGGTCATGTTCCTAACCTTCTGTGAGAATCTTGGAATCATGGAACGACCCTATTCTGAGGGTCCTATTGGACAATGAGCTCTGGGAGCTCCAAGGGGGTTTTAGGGATAGCTTTGGTGCTATAAGCAACCATAGGGCTAGGCTTGCCGAACCTAGTTGGTGTGCTTCTACCCCACCGTGATGATATTGAGATGGTTTACCTCTCTCTGATCTGTGCCCCGTATGCATCCTACCCATGGAGTTTCGGACTCATGGGAAGTACCTCTCATTTGGCCAATGAGGTGGGAAATGTGAATAGAGACCATAGCAAGACCGATGGACGCATCGGAGATTGTCGTACTCTCTATGTCTAGGATGGCACATGTCCAACCACTTGATCAAGGATCAAGTTTAGCGAGGTTTCGGACCTCCAACTGACTTCAGGTCAGTGAAACTAACTTCGGGTTAGTATATGACTCTCTCGAGTCCTAGTGAGGTTTCGGACCTCCAACTGACTTCTGGTCAGGTAAACCAACTTCGAGTTGGTATGAGACTCTTTGTGAGTCCTATAGAGGTTTCGGACCTCTGGGTTGAATCTTTCAGCTAAGTATGATGTCTTTGTGACTGACCCTCTTCTGTTCTGAAATAAAGAGGCCAGCAAAGCAAGTTATGGCGGGATGACGCACGATGTTTGGATTGCACTAGTGGACGGAGTTCTCCCTAATTGAGAGGGAGTGTTAAAATTGGACAACTAGGTCCAAACTCCGGGTTGTGCTACTCAGATGATGATCCCAATATTTTTATTGGATTCCTCTTTCGAAGAGGTGTAAGATTGATCTAAAGATCATCTCGATCAGATGAGCAGAACATGTACTTTGAATTTATTCCACTTATGTGCTAGGTCGGCTTGGAATATAATATAGACTTAAATGTCTTAAAGAGTGTGTCACACACCCCCAAAGATGCCTATATATTGGAGAGACTTGGAGTTCATTATACACACATTGTGTGGAGGATTTTCTTCTCTCTTGATGGCGACAGAGCTGCGTTCTTGGTGTTGCATATTTATGGAGTGTTCTTTGTTTGGGTTGTTCTAGGGTTATGTGTGACACGCTTGGCTGAATGACCTATTGGAGACTTTGCTAGTAGAAGCATCTTGCTGATCACCGTAACGCCACCATTCATTATCTTTGTTTTGGCTTGTCTTCCATCGATCTATTAGTATGTTCTATCTGCTTCAGTGTTGTGTGTCCTAATCTGAAATGGCATAGAACATGTTCTAAACTTAACACCTTGACTTCCCTATATGAGGGAAAATCAGTCCAAAGAAAGATGCTGATGGAGGCCCAAATGAGGTCATTCATGATGACCAAGGGAGAAGACATCGAGCTTTTCCTTTTCAAATTGCCGTCAATCAGGGATCAGCTGACTGCAACGGGTGCAACCGTAGATGATGCAGTGATAGTCAGGACTGCCCTCAATGCAATCACGAATGAGTGGGAAAACTTTGTCCAAAGTATCTTGGGCAGAGCGGACCTCCCAGATTGGGACAGCTTGTGGTCGATCCTGCGGCAAGAAGAACTACGAAGGTTCACCAAGAAGCAGCACAGCCCTATAGTGAGCAAGGTTAAGAAGGAAGAGGAGGAAGATGCAACCTTAGCATCGAAGAAGCAGTCGAAGAAGAAGAAGGATCTTTCTAAGATCAAGTGCTTCCAGTGTGGCGAAATGGGACATCTTGCCAGTCATTGTCCAGAAAAGATGAAGGACAAGGAAGCATCTTCTTCCAAAGCAGCGGTGGCAGATGATGGGTCAGGAGATGATGTAGCCATGAGTGCTCATGAACCACGGAGGTGGGATGTCATGGACATGTAGAGGAGCTACATGGAAGTAAGGCAGGATCCTTGAGCAGCTAATCTCTTGGATCACAAGCGAGCTACGGCAGCCTTAAGACAGTAGTGGGACAAGTGGAGCAGTGGGTGCATAGATCACAGATGAGGCAAAAGCAGAGGCAGATCTGGAGGCTGGGAGGAGCAGCGCAAAACATAGCAGTAGCAGCGCAGAGGTTGATGTGACTTCAGCAACGCAGTGCTGTGCTTCTTACGTAGTGCAGAGAGCTTCAGAGGGACAGTGCAGTGCAGCAGCAGCATGATAGATTTCAACACAAGGAGCTGATGTGACTTCAGTAGTGCAGAGGGAGTCTGATTACGCAGGTAGAGCTGTAGTTGTGCATCGTTCTTTAGATGCCAGCACAGATCTGTAGCCTATGGAGCTTCAGTGATGAAGATGCAGCCCATCAAACTTGTTTGTCAAAGATTGGGCAGGAGATTCAGTTGTTTCTTTCAACAACTGAAGTTGCAAGTGTACAGACGTAGTGTTAAGAGTATGAGCAAAGACACGTCCAAAAAATTGATAGAAGTCGTTAAAGATGTTGGTTGCAAGTAAGGGGGCAAGGTGAAATATGTGCTAGCATAGAATGGCAGCAGCAGTGCAAAGTTGAGTGGCAAGAGGCCAAGCTTCAGCAGCATAGAACCAGTGCCCAAAATCATGTAATGCATAAGTGTGATGTATTGCTAAAGCACACCCTTGATGCTAAGAGGGAGTGTTGAGATTTTGTGTATTTGGGATAGCATCAGTTGTGCTCTAGCTCCCAAACTTTGTGGAGGGCCTCGAGTTCACCTGATCTACAAGACCCAGAAATGGATTTGGGAAATTTCATTTGGTTTAGGAGATATTAAATTAATTAAATATTTTAATGTATTTCCTAAGTTAAAACTTAAGAAAATAAAATAATTAAAGTGAATTTAATTTAACATGTGATGAAATTGTCTTAAATCACACGGATCAAGCTTTCTTTTAATCTTAGCCACTAACTTAAGATTTAATCTTGGTCGTTGATTTGTCAACGAGAAAAGTATAAAGGAAAGGCTTGGGGTCATTTGTAAGACACACAGAAGCAGAGCATTGAAACTAAGTTGTGATTCTAGGGCGGGGTTGCTAAGAATTCTCAAGTGTTTCAATTGCAGAGAAGGGAATTTAGACCAAGGGGATGATCTGATCCCGGGGTCTAGAATACACAAGCAGCAAAGAAGAGATCAGGAAAGACAGCACAGAGGAAGGCAGCAACAGCAGCAGACGGCAGCAACAGCAGTAGCAGACGACAGCAGCAGCAACAGCAGCAAGGACAGCGTTATTTTTCAGGAAACCCTTCAGGGGTTACGCAGAGACCCTTAGGGGCGGCATAGTGACTCCATCACCCAGTTTGGGGAAACGCAGTCCCTTCTAGTGACAGCGCTGAGCATTTAGAGGCCTTTAGAGGCTGACGCAATGTCTTTCAGGGGCAGATCTAGGGTTTCTAGGCCTAGATCTGGCTGAGTTCTGTAAATCCCGTTTGAGGGTGTGGATCAGTCAGTATTGTTGGTCTTAGATCAGCCGGGTGCTGCAGATCTAGAGTTTTCTTTGTAGGGTTTTCCAGATCTGGAACCCAGAGTTGTATATTCAGAAATATTCTTAATAATAGAGCCCTCCAGCAGCCAGAGACCGGTTTTCCCACATTGGGTTTTTCCGAGGACAGTTTGTCTAGAAATAACTATGTCACTTTGTCTATGTGTGCATGTGCTTATTCTAGATCTGAATTGGTAGAGATCTATTATGTGTTTTGCTTTGATGTTAACTTGAATTTATTATGTTGATAACTTGTATAAGTAGGAGAATCTTAACCGAATTAACAGAAATAATTTCTACATAAGAATTGAGATTCAGAAATTTCTACATGGTATCAGAGCAATTGCAGATCTACAAGGACAGCGCAGTTTTCAGGAGGAGATTCACGCAGAGGGAAGGGTGACGTTGTCCAGCGCTGTGTCCTAGCAAGCCCATGCAATTACTGAGAAGAGGCAGCTCAGAAACAGCGTTGGTTAGGTCTAAAGCCAGCCAGTGTGATTCAGATCTGAATCTGTCATATCCACAAAAAGTCTGCAGAAAAGTTGCAGAAATTCAGAAGAGCTGGTGGGGTTAAACTTCTGAAGTTTTCAAATTTTTAACCTTAGCACAAGTGACAAAGTTTGGGAAGAGATCAGCTTCTCAAAGAGTTTCTTGCTAAAGGAAACTTGCAGTTTGGTCAGAGGATCAAAGAAGAAGCTAAATCATAGTTGATTTGGTAGATTTCCAAGGAGGGAAATCAAGTATCAGAGGGAGCAGAGGGTTCCCAGTTCGAAAAGGACCCTAGATCCAAGATCTCTAGCATAGAGAAGAGGAGCTCTGACACATTCTAAGCAGATGGCTCCTCATGGACTGTGTGATCAGGATAGGCTAGAGGGCCTCTCAAACTTTTCGGTATGGAAAGCTAGGATCCTGATTGTCCTAGAGGCATATGGTCTAAGAGATCATGTAGAGAAGACCCTGGCCATGCCGACAAATGCGGATCTCCTACAAAAGCATAGAGAAGTTGTTGGGCATGCCAAGCCACTGATAATGGACAGTATCAAGGATCATATTGTGCCACACATAGCTGAGAAGAGGACAGCTAATGAGATGTGGAAGGCCTTGACTTCCCTATATGAGGGAAAATTAGTCCAAAGAAAGATGTTGTTGGAGGCCCAAATGAGGTCATTCATGATGACCAAGGGAGAAGACATCGAGCATTTCCTCTTCAGATTGTCGTCAATCAAGGATCAGTTGACTGCAACGGGTGCAATCGTAGATGATGCAGTGATAGTCAGGACTGCCCTCAATGCAGTCACGGATGAGTGGGAAACCTTTGTCCAAAGTATCTTGGGCAGAGCGGACCTCCCAGATTGAGACAGCTTGTGGTCGATCCTACGGCAAGAAGAACTACAAAGGTTCACCAAGAAGCAACACAGCCCTGCGTTGAGCAAGGTTAAGAAGGAAGAGGAGGAAGATGCAGCCTTGGCATCGAAGAAGCAGCCAAAGAAGAAGAAGGATCTTTCTAAGATCAAGTGCTTCCAGTGTGGCGAAATGGGACATTTTTCCAACCATTGTCCAGAAAAGAAGGACAACGAAGCATCTTCTTCCAAAGCAGTGGTGGTAGATGATGGGTCAGGAGATGATGTAGCCATGAGTGCTCATGAATCACGGAGGTGGGGTGACATGGACATGTAGAGGAGCTACATGGAAGTAAGGCGGGATCCTTGAGCAACTCATCTCTTGGATCACAAGCGAGCTACGGCAGCCTTAAGACAAGAGCGGGACAGGTGGAGCAGTGGGTGCATAGATCACAGATGAGGCTTAAGCAGAGGCAGATCTGGAGGCTGGGAGGAGCAGCGTAGAGCATAGCAGCATCAGTGCAAAGGCTGATGTGACTTCGCTGAATACAGAGGCGTTGCTGCTTACGTTAGCTGCGCAGCTGGGCGCAACGCAGAGCTTCGTAGGATGCCGCGCTGCGCAGCGCAAATAAGGGATAGATTTCTGTGTGTGAAGACAAGGAGCCGATGTGACTCTCGCAGTGTAGAGGAGTCCGATTACTTGTGCAAAGCCGTAGTCAGATCGTTCTTTGTGCCTGCCAAAGACAGACCAGAGTTATTGGAGCTCAAAGGATGAGGATGTACCATCAAACTTGTCCGTCAAAGATTAGGCAGAAGATTCGCTTGTTTCTCCAACCACCGAAGGTAAAGGCAGCCAGGACAAGAGGGTATATATGAGCAAGATAGATGCAAGATATTGAGACTACGAGGAGGCCATAGATGTTGGAAAGTTGGTTAAAAAGGGCAAAGTATGTTTTACGTTAATATAGAATGCATGTTGTTAGCAAGTGTAGTTAAGTGGCAGGAGGCCAAGCTTCAAAGAATAATGTGAACTGCCCAAAATCATGTAATGCATAAGTGTGATGTATTGCAAGAGCACACCCTTGATGCTAAGAGGGAGTGTTGAGATTTTGTGTATTTGGGGTAGCATCAGTTGTGCTCTAGGTCCCAAATTTTGAGGAAGGACTAGAGTTCACCTGATCTATAAGACCCAGAAATGGATTTGGGAAATTTCATCTGGTTTAGGAGATATTAAATTAATTAATTATTTTAATGTATTTCCTAAGTTAAAACTTAAGAAAATAAAATAATTAAAGTGAATTTAATTAAACATGTGATGAAATTGTCTTAAGTCACACAGATCAAACTTTCTTTTAATCTTAGCCATTGATTAAAGATTTAATCTTGGTCATTGATTTGTCAACGAGAAAAGTATAAAGGAAAGGCTTGGGGTCATTTGTAAGACACACAGAAGCAGAGCACTAAATCTAAGCTGAGATTCTAGGGCAGGGTTGCTAAGAATTCTCAAGTGTTTCAGTTGCAGAGAGGGGAATTTAGACCAAGGGGATAATCTGATCCCGGGATCTATAATACACAAGAAGCAAAGAAGAGATCAGGAAATACAGCGCAGAGGAAGGCAGCAGCAGCAGCAGCAGACAGCAGCAGACGGCGGCAGCAGCAAGGACAGCGTGATTTTTCAGGAAACCCTTCAGGGGTTACGCAGAGACCCTTAGGGGCAGCGTAGTGACAGTGTCACCCAGTCTAGGGTAACGCAGTCCCTTCCAGTGACAGCGCTAAGCATTTGGAGGTCTTCATACGCTAACGCAGTGTCTTTCAGGGGAAGATCTGGGGTTTCTAGGCCTAGATCTGGCTGAGTTCTGTAAATCCCGTTTGAGGGTGTGGATCGGTCAGTATTGTTGGCCTTAGATCAGCCAGGTGTTGCAGATCTAGAGTTTTCTCTATAGGGTTTTCCAGATCTGGAACCCAGAGTTGTGTATTCAGAAATATTCTTAATAATAGAGCCCTCCAGCAACCAGAGACCGGTTTTCCCACATTGGGTTTTTCCGGGGACAGTTTGTCCAGAAATCACTGTCACTTTGTTTATGTGTGCATGTGCTTATTCTAGATATGAATTGGTAGAGATCTGTTATGTGTTTTGCTTTGATGTTAACTTGAATTTATTCAGTTGATAACTTGTACAAGTAGGAGAAGCTTAACCGAATTAACAGAAATAATTTCTGCATAAGAATTAAGATTCAGAAATTTCTACAAAAATCTCAACTCAAATCCAATCCCTTTGATCCTTTTCTTCTCCCTCACTTGGTCAAGACCCTTTGTTTGAAGTTTCACCCCAAACCCTTGACCTCGTTTAGGTCCACAAGGGTTTCTTTATGGTCCCGCAACCTTGTCACTCCAATTCCACAAGGATTACTTAGAGAACCCTATTCTTCTCGGATTCTTAGGTCTAGGGCACTACACATTAAGAAATACACCTCGACCCTAGGTCTAGGTCTCCCTCTAGCCCTTCTTGGAGAGCCACATCTTGTTTCTAAATCAAGCAAGTCCTATCATTAGAGTCTCCTTTGAATAGTCCCTTGAAATCACAGCCTCCACACCATTGGTACATTATTCTTTAGTCATTTCCCTAATACCGGGACTCCTCCCATCGGTGAAAGTTCGTAAAGAGCAGGGAGCTTTAGCTGAGGTGACAGTCGGCTATCGCTCCATTGTTGCCACTTGACTTAGTATTTGCTCTATAGGAACCCCTCTTAAGACCCCTGCTAGATTGAGCAGTAACAATTACTTTTAATTATATTCCTAATCTAAGTAAATCCTTCTTCTCAATTCTTTCGGAACTAGTCTTGAACGCAAGTTGTAGTGAGAAGCCCAAAGGAAGAAGGTTATGGCCTCATTAACGATACCTCCCGTGGGGTTCTAACCACCTAGGTGCCTCCTTTCCTACAAGGGATTTGCCCGCAAGAGAACTACAAGGTCACCTATGTTAATTGCGAATGAGGGTCTAGAGTCCTCAAATTGTTTGGAGAAGGTGGCCCAATCTTCTTACAACCAAGCTTATGCTTGGAGGTATGCTTTTAGAAATGCACTTCTAACTTAGAATGAAAATGCAAGATGTGAGTGGTAGCTTCAAGGAGATTATTAAGTGAATTTAAGTACTTCAACAAGACAAATTACTTGAAATGCTTATAGTGATATCCAATACAAGAGAAATTAGATGAAGCACTTGGAGAGCAATGGAAAGCTTATCTCAATGAAGCTAGATAAACACTTTTAATGAACACAATTAGCAATTCCAATCACTTCAAGAGCTTATAATATTCTTCTAAGAGAGATAAAATTGGAGCACAACAATGAGAGCAATATGTTCTTATATCACTTAACAATTAGAGACAATATTTTCTCATTTAGTTATGCTATGAGACAAAAATATAATCTCTCTTAGGCACAATTCATGATAACTATAAAGAATTATAGAGATTGCTAACAGTGATTTTAAGAATGACAAAATAAGATGCCAAGAATGCAAGGATGCAAAATGCAAACGGAAGAGATACTTCAATGGCAATGCAATGCTTTGCAATGATGCAATAAGAGATGCAATGAACAAGACTTAAGATATTAGAGAGCTCCTTTACAATAAATCACTGCTATAGATCAGTCCCAAAACACTTGTTGTAAGTCAAACAAATCAATGTTCATTCATACCTTTAATCAAGATGATGACTCTTTAGTACATTAAGCTTACTTAGATGAGTTTTTAGAACAAGACGTCAACAATTATACTACTACAACACTTATATCAAACCTCTGCAAACTCAGATCAGACTTCAAGAATGCATAGGACAGCCATCACAAATCAATTAAATTGATGGATTAAGCCCTTACAATCAATGTGTGATTTCTTATATGGGTTATTAGCTTATTAAGGACTTGTTTAGGCCTATATCTTGATTTATATGCCACTGAAATATTAATATTCGGATCTGATTACTAATGGAAGTCATCAAAAAAGAGAGAAAGGGAGAGAGACCAAACCCTCTAGGCCTAGCAGCCTAGATTCAATGGCAAAATTGAGTTGTTGGAGCACCAAGAGATGATCCTTAGGCCCTCCAAACACCTGCAACACAAAAGATTAGTCCTCAAATCCAAACAAAATGATAGACCAGACCTTGGAAAGCCAGCGGCTAGGCTTAGGAAGCTTGCGGCCTAGTGGAAAGAGGCTTCAAGCCTCACAGATAGGATTTTTAGCCATCTAACCCCAACAGTCAGGCCAAGAATGGCCTCTAACCCTTGCGGCTAGGCCAAACTGGGCTTCAAACTCTGAAAAATGCCCAAAATGACCTTAACCTTGAGAATCCACCTGCAAAACAACTTTAGAAGATAAATGCTCAAGAAAAACCCTAGTTGCAGGTTACAGCAGCATAAAATCCCTCTAGGGCTAGCGACTTCCTCAAGAAGGTTGGACGTTTCAAAATTATGACTTGGGTCTTGTAGTTTGAGGTGTCTAGACCCCAAACTAGCCCTTGTAAGTTGAATGACTTGCTCTCTTAGGCTGGACAGCTCCTTCCAAGGCTGAAACCCCCTCCAAACCCTAGCCATCTAGTCTAGGTGAGGGTTAGGACCTTCACACTTAAGTTTCTCTCCAAAAATTTATTCCTTTGGCACCTACAAGAGGAATAAATAAATCCCACAACACAAGATCTAGAAATTTCTCAAATAAAACCCCAAAACTATTATTTACAAATCAGAAAAAATAATTCACAAGGGTTAGAAATAATTTGCAAAAAATATTTATAATAATCTACAAAAGAATATTGGCTCTAATTAGCAAATAATTCATTAATAGTCCAAGAATAAATTTTGCAAGATGATTTGATGGAAACAATTTTAATTTTTATGCACAAACCCAAACTCTGCAAAACAAATTTGTTAGATAAGCTCAGGGTCCAAACAAAATGTGATCACCTCAAAGTCCATGAACTTGGGATTTCCCCAAGGGCTGAATCACTTGAAATATCTCTATCCACTTGAAAAATAGATCATTAGTCTCATAGGGGTTCGATTCACACGAATAGGCCAGTGATCTAGAGAAACCTGCGAGATCCATTAGCGTCTAAGTGTTTACTCTAGCCCAAAACCTAAAGCAAGATACTTGTGCTAATAGATAGTCCAACCATTGGCTATGAAACAATAATCTTCAATGATGATATAAAACTATATTATTAAGCACATTCAACACATACCATGAATCATTAAGCGAGAGACATCTTGAATTGAAACCCTAAAGTCTTTATTAATGCAAAAATTCTAGCATAGCTTAGCTCAGTACATAAAAATTTGATTTGGTGAGATCAAGATACAATGAAGAGCTTGAGAGCTTCCTTATATAAAAAAAAAAAGAGGGAATAACCCCTTCAAGTGGAAATAACTGCTAGTTCCTTGATCCATGGCTTGATCCTCATCAAAATAATTTGATTCGTTGATCTTATTGAAAAAATTCAATCTCCTTAGTTGATTGAGAAAAATTCTTTGATCCCAGTCAAAATTTGAATTTTATTCCATGATTTTGAGGAAAAATTCGAATTCCACATTAAACCCCTTTTTTCTTAATCCAAAAAATAATATTTTGAACTTTTACCCTCAAAAAAATTTCTTTGACTTAACCACCATGGTCCAAAGGGTCAATTTCTCTTAAAATTTGGATTTTTCCCTTGATGGATGACCCCAAAAAATTAATTATTTTTTTGAACCGCGATTTTTGATAATTTTTAACATGGAGAGAATTTAATTTCTCTCAAATTAATTTTTTGACTCAATTTAATTAATTTTCTGGCTAATTATTTTCTTTTAATTTTTTCCAAAAAAATTAATTAAAAGACTCTAGAGGGGAATAAAAAAATTTCCACCCTCTAAGTGGATATAAAAAATAATTTAGCCATGGTGTCTAATTATGAGTAACCATGCACTAAATTATTCCTAGACACACTTTTACATCAAAACATTACATTAAACACTTGTAGAAAGGGAATTTACAAATTACACAACCCCTTAGACTTAACCAAACTTTGCGACACAAGACACATGATCCAGTATGAAAAATACATTGACTCGATAACACTAGGACTCACCTAAGACCTTGTCAATGAGTTCCACCCTAGCTTTGGGGTATATCTAGGAGAAAAACTCTGCCAATTATTCATGTTTAGAAACACGAATAATTTGGTAAGGTTTAAAAACTCCCTAGAGTGAAACCCTTTGAGAATAATCATAGGCTTACCTAGGTGTTGTTACATGGCTTAATAGTCATACTAGGATCATTTACAATTCATTTGCAGAATTTGGAATTACATGATGACAATAATTTTTTGAAAATTTTTGATCCATTTGACTGGTACTCTGCTTCCTGGAACAGCTGACACATATGTCGTCAACAGGACCGAACATGGAGATGATCTGACCCTGTCATAGATAAATTGTCAACATATATAACCAAATATCAAAGGCATACCTGCAACCTTGAAGAGAGGTTGGAGTCTGCATCAGATGACCATCAATCCAAGTATGCCAAGACCAGAGGGCTTGCTCGAGTACATATGGGACTTTCTTCCATCTGAAATCATGAATTCCATCTCATGTGCCTCAAGGCTTTGAGGTAGCTCCAAGTACGCTTTATTCCTTATATGCATCATGGAGGAAGCTAACTTCATAAACATTCAATTAGTGCATCCGGCAACAGGAGCTACAATCCCCTCCCTCTAAGTGTATATGCCTTATCATTGATGAATTTTAATATCACAAAAGCATCTGATACTATTGTATCTTACCATCTAGAATGGTCCTTGCATGAAGGACATATAGCTCTTATCATCTTATCAAACTGTCGCATTCAACCTGACAGCCTACTCCCTCTGACTAGCAATCCTTCCTTCAAGGTCTGAGCTCTTGTCCAACTTCCAAGTGTCTACTTTAATCATGGGATGGCTCGACATTCTTCTTAAAATCTCGATTTAGAGGATTTGGCCTCACATTCGTCAGATGTACCTATTGATCCCAGAACAAGAGCAAGAGCAAAAATAACCATAATGAAAATGTACCTGGTGATGAGGCAGGACTGGATTTCTTTAGATATTATACTGCAACAACTCCCTTTTGAAGTTAACTCTTCCTGCACCAGCTCCCTCTTGGAGCTTACTCTTCCCACAATACTCTACAACTTGATGATCCTCAAGAAAGATCTCACATGCTCATCCAATAATTTAGAGAAAGAATCATTCAAATATTCGTGCAGGAAGAATAAACAATAGTCCAAAAATGATAAATCTAAACAAGAGCAGTCTCATAAACAAAATAACATCAGCCTGGAAAATACTTATCTTTAACGAGGATTGTAGGAATTTATCTGCTCCCTCTTGATCTTGTCTTCCCTTTAGCCAGGAGGCATCATTGATCATCGATCCTATGCCAATCTTATCTTCAGAAGAAATGCATCCTCCTGAGCATCACTTGTATTCTCTTTCTGATCCTTTCAAGCCCAATTACAAGATAATTACTGCAACACATCATCTCCCATTAGGTAGGAGACAAGTCAAACTAGGGTTTCTCTAAATCTGTCATAGGTAGTTGAAGAATTCAATGGCTTCTCACTGATCAAGAAGATTCTGCTTCACACTAGGGTTTCAATGCTATAGAACCCAAGCCATATCCAAGGCCACTTCAAGGGTTTCTCCCTAATGTTTTCTTGTAAGAACAAAACTTCCCTAGGGTTTCCTTCAAACCCTACGATTCTTTTAGGCCTCTGCCATCTTTATTCCTTTCACTTTTCTTGATCCATTGGTGTCTTCCCAGGGTTGATCACAGTGACTTTTCTTCAGCCCAGCTCTCATACCATGTAAATTTTTAGGGCTAGAGTGTTATTTGCTTTAGATAATTGCATTTACAAACTTTTCATCATTTACATGTTGCATTCACGCCATAACATCATAACATCTTTAGCAATTATGAAGAAAGAACAATAACATCAATAGTGTAGCAGAAAAATCAAGAACAATAGGGGAAAAGCATTCATAATAGAGACACCATGATTTAGGTCAGAGACTGGGGCAAAACCCCACAAGGGGGAAAACCCATCCAAATTGTTCTCCTATTAGATATTCATCAATTATTCAATTATACAAAGTACATCCATAATGAAACACATTGATCACATCAAGCCACCTCAAGCCAACCCAAGTCAGTTCACAACTTCGTTTGTGAATTGAACGAAACAAGTTCAAGAGAGATGCTACAATATCACATTTCCCATAGGGTCACCGGCACATCAACCATCCATCATGTTGTCACTGTCATTGAGAATATGTCATCAACAAGATCATTTTTACAGGCTACAGCCACACTGTCAACATTGTCATGGTCACTATCATCATGAGTACACAGACACTGTCAACACCGTCATAGGAGCACTATCATAGAGACACTGTCATCACGGAGATAAGGCCATACAACAAGTTCAGAGTCACTTTCATCAAGGTCTCTATTACCAGGGCCACATCAAATCACTGCCTCACTAGATCATTGTCTTAAAGCAAAACTGCCATCAAGGATTGCTATTGAAGATTTTGTATATTATCACTGTCTTCGGGATACCACTGTCACAGTCATACTATCAAAGCAACAGAGACATCGTTACAACCATATTAAGGATCTTTGTCATGGATACTATACCACATATCATTGTTACATATTATGATCAAAACCTTGTCATATAGCTATAAATTCCTGCCATACAAAACTGTAATCCAAACCAATGAATACACTAACACAATTACACTGCAGCTTACTTATCATAAGATCATTGTCGTAAAGACATGGTTATGTATCTTAGATTACAGTCACACTATTAACTGCTATATACATCTATATCATTGTCCATCAAGCCATAGGAGAATATATACATACGAACCATAAAGTTGAGCCACAAATGATATATGCAATCCATATTGTGAACAGGATGCAAAACTGTAATTTTGAGTGAGCCTTAGAGTACAGAGTATTTGATACGAACCTTATAGACCAGAAATCTATCCGATGTGATACCACAAGGATAAACGTTGCCGCTGCTAGCATATATAGACGATGCAATTTCTAGTATATAAACAATGACACCAGCGATGCCACTCAGATTCACATTGTGATAAAATATCCATAGGAAAATGTGAGTCCACTCAGTGAGTACAGAGGTTCTCGAGTCATTGTAATAAGAGTGATCCATAAAAGAAGTTGTGAACCTCAAATATATATGTGTGTGCGATCTGCCCTTGTGAAATGAGAATGAATCATAGAATATACATGCCACAGATAATGGAGTGAACCATAGATAAATAGAGCGAGCTACAATTAAGAGACTGAACCATAATACGTGCCATAGGTAGATGCGATTCACAAATAGAATGAGTGCAAGCCACATAGAACATAGTGTGATCCACATAGAGAAGCATATGAGCCACTGTGAGCATATACGAGCTGCTTTAAGTAGATACAAGTCATTGTAAGCCAAGCACAAAGAATATGATTCATAATGTGAGCCTCAGGTATACCTTACATGCCATAGGAACATGTGTGACTTTTTCTTCACCAAATAAATCCAAATCAAGATGAGCATGACATGTTATCTTTTTATCGACTGATGAGACTCTTATTTATATAATGTTGAGATGTAACAATTATCCCTTTCTAGGGCATTCTACAAACAAGTCGACTTAACCTTTCTTTTCATTATGTAGCTCATAATATATTATTATTATTAAGAATTCATTTACCAAGTTGCTTTGACAATGGCTTTCCCAATTGGATTCAAGACATATTAAATAAAGATTTCCTTTATCTAGTTCAAATTCATCTTTGGGGCGCAATGATCTTTCCTTTGGGGCAGGAGGGTTTCCTTTGGGAAAATTCATCTCGAAGCTACCCAATTTTCAACACTATTTCCTAGGAATTTCTCCTAATTCCTAGCGCTGGTCTGCAAGGAATTCTCTATCACAAGATTGCGTATAAGTTGCTCCTAGATACACTTTTCCCACAACAAGATCTCACACACAAAAACTGTGCATACAAGAACGAATTACAAAGGTGCATTCGTCCTCCTTATAAGCTTTGTGATCATGCTAAATTTGGCACATTAATTTTAGAACTCGGACTTGTGATTGATTTGTTAACTGAGTCAAACCGACTCTTCTAACTCGTCCTAACTCAATTAGAAATTGAAGCTCACTAACTCGCCTTTTTCCAAAAATAAACTCGCACTTGGAGACAAACAAAATTGAGACTCCAACACCTGCGCATGACTTAACTGCTTCATGACTCATCCTATTTCGTAGGAACTCATGCATCTTAAAGGAACATTGTTTGTGGTCTTTCTTGACTAAAGCACAATTCAAGGACCTCTTCTCACTACTATTTTCAACACACCCTCTTAGTGAGGAAGATGCTTCTAGAAGAACCTCGTCCACCCGGATATGTCTCCAACACTACCACGTTCTCCATTGTTGCAGTTGCTCCCTCTAAACTAGAAGACTTCCATGCTTTCTTCTACGGAACCTGATCTAAAGACTTGTTCTTTCCCACCATGCTCTACGAGTCTATCACTTCAGTCATAAGTGCCATGTACCTTGTGTACCTCTATGGTTGTTGTTTGTCAATTTAATTGTCTTAAATTGATTACATAAATTATCGACTGGAGTTGGTAAACTTGTGAAGTGCAAGGGGAAAATATATGCTATAAACCCTTTTTAATTCAATTTATTGGTGTGATGATTGAATTTGTAGAGATTGATTCTAAGGATGTTTTTATTCTTATGTTCCTAATGAAATAAATTTAAATTACAACTAAGTTCTAAAAATCAACATGCTTTCTATTCTGCAAAAACTGAAACAAACCTTCTCTATCTTTTGAAGAAATCTTAACTAATTTGTTAGTTTCTAAAAATTCTAACAATCTAGTGTACGAAGATAAAATCAAATTCTAGAAAAGGGAATTTATACATTTTTATGTTTTTGAAATGAAATGTTATGGCAATGAAACTTGTAAAGAAATAAACAAATTACTATTACTCTGAAAATAAATCACTCTTGAACTGAAAAAACACTCACTCATATATTGAAAGGAAATCACTCAATCACTACTACTTGTAAAGAAATCGCTCATGCTCGTGAAAAGAACTCATTCAAAAACTGGAAAAGAAATCACTCAATGCTTTTTGAAGTAAACCGCACATGAACTTGTGAAACTATTTTAAAATAAATCATTGTTGTTCTTGAAAGTAAAACTATGAATCACTCTGCAATTTGATAATTTGAAAGGAAGATTAATGAAACTATGATAAAAGAAAACTATGGAAACATCTACTTCGAATGGAAAAATGGAATTCTGGAAACAACTACAGCAAATGACAAATTGGAATTCTGAAAATAACTACATCAAACAATAAAATGAAACCATGAAAACAACTACATTAAAAACATAAAATGCAGAACCTTCAGTGTTTGCAGGGGCCCTCTACAAACAAGTGGTATCAAATCTTCACACGAACAGTCAGCTACGCATCAAATCTTCAGAGCACTTCTTCATTAAAAAAAGATGTAAAACAAAGTTTTAACAATTCACTGTATGCTTCAGAAAATTAACCTCCCTTCTTTGTTTCAATGGAGTGTTTATATAGGGGTTACAATGTAACTTCATGGAGATTCATATGGCTAAAGATCAGAACTGAATGGACACCTAGTTGTTGTTAGTGTCAGTCTGTTCAGCCTATCACCAGTGATCAAATATGCTCTTATCATGTCTTGTTAGGTTTTCAAAATCAATTTTTTGTCATTTCATTAGGTTTTCAAATAAAAATTTGGTCACTAGATAGTGTCTAGGGCAATTTCCACTCCTTTCAAAAAGTTTACATGCCGGTCCTTTTCATCACTAGGTTGAGTGTACCATCATTGAAAGATCATCATCATCATGGTTTCATTCATCTCAGTGACACCATTAGGTCATTAGGGTTAAGGTCACCAAAATTAGTCATTCCATGCATAAATCTGGCAAAGGAGGAGTGGTAATAGGTAAAGTTGTTCTATGAAATTTGGTTTCGCAATGTAATTTATGTTTGATATTATGTAATAAGTTTAAAATTTCAAAAGTTGAATAAGAAAGTTCCTAAGCTACATAAGTTTTCAAAGCAAAATGAAAACACATGTAGTGGGCCATCCCACTACTATGAAGAAAAGTGACCATCACAAGCTATAAAAGACAAATTCAAGCTCAGTTTCTCATTGACCTCATTGAAGAAGAGTTCTCTCCCACCTACCAAGGCAATTTCAGCAATTTCAAGTCAAAGACATTCCAAAATTTGATGCCAAAGCAGCCATGCTGCGTTTTCTAAGCTACATGTTGCATTTTCTTCTAAACGTTGTGTTTTCTCCCCAAGAGGCATCAAATCAGCTTTTGAAGGTTTCTGAAGGCTATCAAGGTGTCCAGCACCATTGCACAAGTAAGTTACACCTCAGTAACCCCTCCTTGCAGTTCAATTTCATTGTTTTACAGTGTAACCCCTCCATTGGCCCCTATGTTGCGTTTTAGTGGTTGGCCCATCTTTTGAAAATTTGCAAGATAAACACATCTTTCCATAGACTTGTTACCCTCCCTCACACTCTAAACTATCTCCCATACCCTTCATTTCCATTTCCTAAGCCCCAAACCCTAAACCCTAGCCTAATGTTGCATTTTTGGCAGTTTTCCTAAAAAGGAGAGTGTAAAATTCCCTAGCTTAATTCCCATAACTATTTCACTCCATTTCACTTCCTATAGTTCCCTAAGACCCCTGTCCATCTCCCTAAATTTTCCTACTCCCATATCCCTTCCCTAACCCCTTCATCCTATCCCTTCCCTTCCCTTGTTTTGTTCCATTAGGGTTTTCCCCTTGCAAACAATCAAATGGAGGAGAAGAGGCCTTACAATAAGGGAGGCCAGCGGTTAAGATATGAGCCCTTAACCACTCATTAAGTGATGTCTTCACCATTATCCAAGCAGTGTTTTCAAAGGGTAGGATGTCTTCCTTTTTGTGAGCAAGTTGAGAGAGTCAAATACCATGCCACATTGACTAAATTGTTTTCCACTCAGTTCAAAAAGGACAAGGTAATGATTGCAGGGGTCACTTCACTATATCAACTGATGTAATAGATTATAGCAGAGGCCACAGGGATACCCAATCCTAGTGAGAAATGGTTCAAAAACCAAGACCTAGACATTCAAAACTACAAGCCCTACCTCAGAAGACATTATCAACAACACATGAAGAAGGTTTTTCCTGTTGGGCACCTCCTTGAGAAGTATACACCACTAATGAAGATCATCATGTAGTACTTCACTTGTGAGGGAAGATTTTCTAGACTATACAGGTATCATATCAGACTATTCATGCATTTCATAGGGCTAAAGCCACTCAATTTGCCCTATTAACTTTACAGAAGTTTGGCAAAGATGGCAGAAAAAGTTCAGCATAAGCAGAGTGGGATTGAACTCGGCCTCTTCCACCATGCTCTTATCAAAATCATTGTTTTACACCAGCTTGAACAAAAGAGCATCACTTGGGAAACTTTCATGTAACCAAATGTCTTTTTGCCTTCTAGTAGCCAGCCTACTAGCCCTAGTTCACCATCAACACCATCTAGACATGTGGAGGTTGGCTCACCTAGCACAATTTCAGTGAGGAGGAAGATTGAGGTCACTCAGACATACCAGAGAGGCAGAAGACTTGTGTTTGCTCCTCAAATTGAGGAAGGAGCCAAGCCCACATCAATAGAGCAAGGATTACCATTTCATCATGAGACATATTTGCATGATGAGGAGCTCATCCATCATGACATTGACATAGTAGACTTGGAGGCCAGTGAAGAGCATGAAAACCTACAGCAGATCATCAAGGACAAAGATGCTCAGATCAAAAAACTCAAGGACAATTTGGCAAGGGCTAATTTCATAATTTCCTTCTTAGAGAAAGAGAGCAATCAATTGCAGGTAAAGTAGTTGTCTATAGAGAAGAATCAATTTCAAGCTAGTATGCAAGATGTGAAAGGCAAAGCAGTGGTTGACAGTGAAGAGTTAGATAAGCATGAAGAGTAGGTGACAAGGAAAAGGCTAAGGACCGTGGGTCTCCGAAGAGCACTTCAGAAAGAAAGAGAGCAAAATCCACCAGATGAAGAGTTGACATTTAAAGAAAGGATAGCCATGGAAATCAATGAAATTAGGGAGTTTTGGCTTGATAAAGTCAATATTCACTTGGAGAAGCTCCTTGACAAGGCCAACAGAGACAATAAGTTACAAAAACACATGGCTGACCACTACTACACCAGGAATCAAATTTACAAATTCAAAGTCAAACAATTGCAAGCAAAATGGAAGGAAACCCTAATTAGTCAAAAGGAGAAGGGCATCTTAGAACTACTTGTTGATGCTTCCTTAGTAGCATAATATACCTTGTCATGCATCTCTGGACCAACTTTAAAGAGTTTTGGAGCAAATTTTGGTTTTTTGTAAAATTTTGGTCAAAAATGGCAATTTTGAAAACCACTCACACTGGCAAAAATGCAACATGGGCCACGCTGCCATTTTGTTGGAGAGGTCCAATGGCTGCATTCTCTGCATTGGTGGATTCCTCTTGATGTGTACTTCAATCCTAGTCAGCAGTGGAGCCATGTCAACCGCTTTTGGAGGGTCAAAATGCCAAAAAACTAGCAAAAAATAACCTCTCTGCCCTCTTTTTGGAGGCCACGCTGCACTTTCTAAGTACTCCTGGGAGAATGAAGTTTTGGAGGTATAGGAGCCACCTTTTTTAGTGCTTGAATATCCTATCATGTAGCAGACATCCGGGGCTATCAATAGCAACTTTCAAATCAACATTTGGACACCTAGAAGGCCTTCAAATTTCCTTTTTCCCCAGCACGCTACACTTTCTCCAGAATTCGTTGTGTTTTCTCCAGCAGGCATTTTTCACAGGCAATTTGACTTTTTATGTGTAATTGATGAATGATGATGATTTTGTGATGTCATGAAGTGTAATTGAGTAGGTGAATAGTGAAATAGGTTAGATACATGGTTGTTGATGTAATTTTTGGTCAAATGTATCTAGTTTCCTATGATGAGGTGAATTGGTTGACCTCCCTAGACATTAGGATTTTGTTGAGCATATCATGTAATCAGCTCGGCAACTGATGGATTTGACCCCTGAGAGAGGGGAGAGGTTGTTTTGGTCTATATCTATCATTTTCAGAGTCATTTGACTGGTTGGACATCAGAGGATTGTAACTCTTGTAGCTTATACTTTCACTTTCATATTCAGAAATCAAAGGATGCAGTTGTAGCTATTATCTAGGAATTCATGATGCAGTGAGTTTATGATCATGCCTTTTCTCTGTTATAGTCTTTAATGAATGATATATAGCTCCTCTTTCCATATATTGTATCTTCAGTGGCTTTCCTTATAGTTCATAGGCAGAATTCTATTAATTTAGCTCTGTTTATATGGGAATGTCATTTTGTGTTTCATGCTTCCAGTTTAATGAATTCATGATTAAACATGCTCATTAAATCCCTCTTCTTTTTCAGACCCTCCACCATACCTACAAAACCCTAAATCCATCATAGATCCACTTCTACCTTGCTCCTTTATATTTTTGCAGTTGTAAACCCTTTGATACCTAGACCTAGCCACTTGGTTTCATCCCTGATCCAGCATCAAACCCTTAAACACTCAAAACCTACCTGAGCCTATCATATCTATCCTAATAGCCTTCATATCACAGTGAATCCTTGATTGTGATCTCATAGAGAGAGCCCTCTCAGCCTGGTAGGGCTAGCTACTAGGTCAAAGTGGTATGTAGTTACCTTTGTCAGTCTCCTTTTCAGCCTTCAGAGAGCTGGTGGAGTGCTAACAATTGCCATGAATTTGACGAAGCACAGTCCATTCCAACCCCTATTTGCTTGATTGGGTGTTTATTGACACATGGGCGCAATGTTTGCTCACATAACTGCAAAATAGGGCTCCAAAAAACCTAAAATATCTCCCAAATGGTAACAAATTTGGGAAAATTGCAAAAAGAGAACTTAAATGGGCCGGTGTTGAACAAAACCCATGTTTTTGTTTTGCGAGATTCACTTTCGTTTGCTCAAAAAACACGTTTGAAGTTGACTAGTCAAAACTACTGCAATTTTCCCTTGATCTTTGCCTGGAGGTCCACATGTGCGAGCTGGGTGGAATTTGACCAACAACAATCCATATTGGAGCTTCTCGAAACAATGTCCATGTGTCAGATTTCATTCTAGAGTGGTGCTACTACCTCAACCAGGGAGACAGTTGCGGAAACTTGGCTAACTGTAGAAACTTGCGCTGGCAAAACTATCATTAGTAAAACCATGCATAGTTCTCTTCAATTCATTAAAAATAATATAAATAATAATAATAAACCATGTAAACATGTATGCAGGAATTCGGTGCGTTTATGAAGAAATATGGTTAAAAATGATGACAATGGGTGAATGGAATTATGTGAAAATGGATGGTTTCATCAACAAAATTATGACAAATTGAAGGCCCAAGAGTTGTTTCCTCTGACTGAAGGTGATACTGGAAGATCCAACTCTATCTTGATCTCCCTTATACAAATCCTCTACCCACTTGGCTCGAACTCTCCCTATACTGGGAGTCACGAACTGAGTGGTTGCCTCCACTCGCCCTGCGCTATGGTCCTCATCATCCTGCTGGTCAACAAAGCTGCCAACTAGCCTAGACTCAAACTGAAATATTGGTTGAGGCTCCATCTTGAGAGCTTTGTCTTGCTCTCGCTCAACTATCACTTTTCCCTTTTGAGAACTTCCTGCCTTGTTGCTCAAGGTTGTGCCTATATCTACTTGCAACTTGTAGAGATTCTTCACCCTCACACGTATTTGCTTCTTACATCCAAAAGCTAAGTGCTAGAGGTAAGCCTTACCTCTATTGAAGATGACATCATAATCCTTGTCCTCAAGGGTAGCTACTGAAACAAGATTATGCTTTAATCCTGGAACATATAGGAGATCTATGAGATGCAGAGAATTACCTAACTCCCTCTGAAAATTAACAGTGCCAACTCCACTAATTGAATACATGCCATCATCTCCTAGTTCAATTTGAAACTACGTGTCCTTCTCCTTCAAGTGGCTGAAATTCTTCTTGTACCCGGTCATGTGGAAGGGATGTTGCTGAATCAATATACCATACATTGTTGTCTGCTGAGCTTGCCATGCAAACCATCAATGAGAAATCTTTCTCGAACTGGGCAGAAAATGCATCTACCTCCATTGATGCAACTACATGATCCTTACTGGATTCCTTCCACTTAGGACACTTAGTGGCATAGTGTCCAAACTCATGGCAATGGAAGCACTTGATCTTTCTTAGATCCTTTTCTTTCCCTTCTGACTAGACTCGGCCACTCCTTGACACTCCTTGCCCTTGGCCTTTTTGCTCTTGCTTAATAGGGCAAAGTTCTCCTCATCCTCGGTCTTCATCGATCGACCATCTCTAGTCCCTCTTCGGATCTCTTCCTAAATGCAGTCAGTTGAAAACCTTTCTCAATTGGATAAATTCTCTCTACCACTCACAGCATCTTAGAAACCATACCAAGACTTGTGAAGTTCCAGTAAGGCCAAACTCACAAGGTCATCATCAGATACAATCATGCCCACACCACCCAACTCATCTCGTACCTGAGTGAACCTTGAAAAATATGTGACGGTGGGCTCATCCTTGCTCATCTAGATACTCCTCATCTTCTCCTTAAGAGCAAGCTTCCTAATATCACTGGTACTCTGATATAGTTCTAAAATAGTTTTGAACATCTCAAAAGTTGTCTCCTTCTCATGGATATGAGGAACAATATGATCTCTAACCCCTTCTAGAATAATCATCCTTGCCTTGATATCATTCTTAGTATGTTGGGTCAACTATTTGGGATCTTATGGTGGTGTTATGGCTTGCTTCACAAATTTTCCCACCTCATTTTCCTCCAAAACTATCATGATTCTCCCTTTCAATGGAACAAAGTTAGAGGCTCCCTCTAAATAGTGGTATGTTCTCAACCCTTGGAACGTCATTTTGCCTACTTAGAGAGCTCTCCAACACCTGCCCACTAATAGTCTTGTAGTCCTTCACAAGAGGTTGTACTTTAGGGAACAATAAGGCAACTTCCAACAGCACTTGACCTATACTTAAGTTGCCCACCAAGTTGTCCAAAAGACTTCACCACTTAGCAATGCATCAACATGGAAGAAAAACAAACATACCTCAAAAAAATGACTTCTTTCTGCTCTTCTTAGGTCACAGTTTTGTGGTCGATCTCTGAAATTTTCTAACCCTGGTTAGGTCCGTAAGGTCTAAGAGGGAGTTGGAACAAGGGTCGAGTAATCTCATAACTTATTAGGTTGCGCAGGAGTTGGATGGTTAGAAGAGGGCACAGTGCAAATTTGAGAGAGGTTTAGAGGCCGAGATGGAGGACAATTTTGTGGTTAATCTCTGAAGGCCTTATTTCATTTGTTCATCACAATTCACTCATCGCACTTGTCTCCCTTTGGGAGTGTGCATGAGTCCTTGTGACTCTATTTGGCCAAAATGTGATATTTGTGGTGCAAAATGCTCTTGGAGATGGTATTTTTCTTGACGATGGTTTCCTGGGATTGGTATAAGTGATTCTTGTGGAAGATTTTGTAAGTTTATTGCATATTTTCATTTTTTTGCATGTTGTATTTGTGTAGTAGAGTTTCTACATGTGCCATGACATAAATTGTTGAATTTATCTTCACATCTTGCTCTTGTATGATATGAAAAAAAAAATTCAGGAATCCTTTAAGAGAAATTTGAGTGTGCATCTCTTAAATTTAAAATCTCCCCTCACAACGAAGCTACTAGAATTTGTAAGTGGTTGCCCTGGTCATCTCACCCATTTCAACAAGACCATTCTCATTGTATTTGCCCTAGAAGACTCCATTTTTCCATTTAGAACAGGGCACTGATCTAGATGGAGTCCATCAAACCCTATTCTTTAATATAAAAATCCTCTTAATTCCTAAATATTTAGGGTTAGGGTATTATGTGAAATACTGTTAATAAGTTATATATGTTTGGTGTGTTATTGCTCTTAAAATAGGAAATGCATTAAATAATTATATAAAAGCAAAATCTAGCATTCTTTGCATGTTAAACCTTATCTTTAGGGTTAACGTCATCATTCTTTTGATGTTTTATGCATGTTTCAGCTATAGAAACTCCTTTGCAAACTCTAGATCCTTAATATATAATTGAAGGTCTTGTTCTTGTTACTACTCAAATTAGTAGGGGTCCTAGGAGGGGATCCTATAGGGCAACTACTAGGTCAAGGGCAACAATGGATCGATAGCCCACTGTCACCTCAGCTAAGGCTCCTTGCGCTTTACGAACTTTCACCGATGGGAGGAGACCCGGTATAATAAGGATCACGAAGATGAATGGATCAATGATAGCATGAAAGGTGATCCTAGAAGCCTATTCACAAGAGAGACTCAAATATATGGCTTGCTTTCTTGGAAAGCAAGATGAAAGGCTCTCTAGGAAGGGTTTAGGAGAATTTCAAGGGTTAGGGTTTGAGTATATGACTTGTGAAGGAGATTCTTAGACCTTAAAATCCTTGTGAAAACTTGAATTCCAAGTGGTCTTTGGGAAATTATCTTCAAAAGGTTGCGGGACCACACGGGACCAAGTGGACCCAAAATTAGGTCAAGGGGATGGAATTGATCGACCAGGGGTGTGCTTGACCTAATTGAGGGGGAGAAAGGGATTAATGGAGAAATTTTCTTTGAATTTGATGCAATAATCCCAATGAGGTCACTAGCCAAAGGAAACAAAGGGCAAGAATCAATCTTGGAGCTAGGGCTTGAAATATCTCAAGATCCCACTGTCGGAATGGCTTCAAATTTGGAGGGCTCCTAGGAGACCCAACAGCGCAGTAGAGGCTAGGAGATCGAATTTTTTTATGGCTAACTTGAGAGAAATGTGATGCCCTAGGTCTCCTATGGAGGCTAGGCCTAGAAGAAAAAGCGAGAGGTGATAAAGAATGTATTTGGTGATCACCTATGGAGGACCAGTGCCTAATCCTTTGGGAGAAATGGAGTCAAGGAGATTCCAATGCTTGTGATGATTTCACTCGGTAAAGGAGGCCTATAAAACAATTTTGCATGGCTATTAGGGCATGGGACAATTGCTTCAAGGTCTTTATACTTCGATATGCAATATGTGATGACTTGTCAAGATAAAATTTCAACAAAATATCTCTAGGAACATTCATTTATTCAAACATGGCCCATGTCATGATGCAACGCTATAAAAAGACAAATTTCCACAAATTTCCACCATTTCACACAAGAAAAGCAACAAGTTTCAGCGTAGTATAGCGAAAATCCCCAGCAACATGCATGTGAAGACAAGAATGAAGAGATCCAATCATCAAAATTCATCCATCCATCCAATTTTTTCCTCCAAAAAGAATAGAGAAAATCTGACAAGAAAGAATGATCCAATCCAAGTGATGATGATCAAATGATACCATCACACTTTTATTTATACACTTCCTAATGAATTTGATTTTGCTAATTTGGCCTAATTTATCACCTAGAATAAAATAATGTGCATAATAACAATAAATTTTGGTGACAAGCCCACCAAATAGCTCAATAATACATGAATAAGCCTCTCAAGAGGGTCAAATGATCAACAAAGTGAGTCGTTGGGCCTTTGAGGAGGCCTAATGAAGTCCAAAGGGTGCCATGATGCAGAAATGGACTCCATGCAAGAACCTGTGGTGCTCCCAAGTGGGTGTGGGGGCACAAGGTTATCCTCGTGGGTCTCCAAATGGATCGGAATTGCTTGTAGACCATCTGCAAGGGCTAGAATGATGACATAAGCTCTGCCTTTGCAGCTGGGAACAATCCTTTGGATCCTGGAACATTTGCCAAGTGTATGGTGCATCTATGGAGACAGTTGGGCATGGTGAACCAGGTGCATCACCCTCTTCCCAAAGGTGGAATATGATCAATCAACAAACATTGTTGGGGATCCATGAAGTAATCTCGGTTATGGTGGAGGCCCATGGCTCTCAATGCTCACCCTACAAGTGCCAATGTGGCCCTTTGGAGGGCTAGGACCCAGTATAGGAAGACCAAGCCCCAAATGGGAATCCACCTGCAATCCTGCATAAGATCCAATGTGTCCCCTTGCCCTCCAATACAACAAATCATTAGAATAATCAAGTAAAAGAGCTTGCAAGTCATGGAATCAATGGGGCGCTTCATGGTGGCATGCCCTTCCATAGTGGGCTTTGGTATGCACAAGTGTCTCCAAGCTCAATAGGGGGTTAGCCAAGGACCCTATTAGGTGGTTTCAACCTCTAGAGGGGGTGACATGTCCATGGTACATCCCTCAAATGGAAGGCGGCAAATGATATAATAATGGAATGGAGTGGGGATCAGGGAATCATACGGACCATATGGCCAAGGTGCAAGGGTAGCTATAATAGGGGAAGCTTGAGTGTAGGAGGGAGCAAATCGTGGTACATGAGTTACCTCGGCCTTTGTTTTTCCACCCTTCTTCATATGCCTTTTTCCTTTTATTAATTTTTCTACATAACTGCTCGGGGCTCCATGGAATGAAAGCGTGACGTGTAATATGTAGTAGTGAATGCCTCCTTAAGGTGGGGCGGTTCATCGCCCACCAGGGGTTGGGACAATTATGGGTTCCTTAATGATGGAGGGGGCTCGTCTAGGGCCCATAGAAACCAGGGTGATGGCCATGGATAAGGGGTAAAGCTCATGTTTGGCTTTTGCCCACATGCTAAATGTGTATCTCTCGGCCATATTTTGCATTTTGTGGTACATTTCTTGTTGACAATGGCCAAATTATGCTTTTTCGTTTCTTTTTAGCTGCATCAACCTTCAGGGCATCGTTGCAGACCTGACCCAAGGTGTGGACAAGGGGAAGGAGAGGCTAACCCTATGTGGACCCAGATGCGAAAAGAGATGAATGGGGATAAAATGAGTGGAAGGGGAGAAATGTAGGTGGTATCGAGAAGTGGGACCATGGAACCAAAATCGGGATTTTCCATGTAGTGCCAACCCTAAATCCAAATGGTCACTAAAGGAGATCCCACGAGACTATGATAGAAGGGTAACCATGAAATCAGGCAGTGGAAACAAGAATACAGCCTAACCCACTCTTTCCATTGAATCCCCCCACCAATCCATGCCCAAAAGTGCCCATGAAAAGTAAGGAAAATTACTCAACTATACCAATGAAAATCCATACCTTTGGGGTCGGAAGGACCACCTTCAAACATACATTCATGACAAGTGGTCGAGGGACCACATGGCTAGCTCAAGTGGCAAAGACAATGGCACATTGAGGTATCGGGCGACTTCAAGGGGTTGTTGGCTGTCGGTTGAGGACCATCTAGGAGAAAAAATTTCTCCTGTATACACTACCCACAGGTGGTGGGTAACAGTTCCTTTGTTAACTATCATTGAAAGACCTTTTTTTCCACCTATTATATGACATCATTTGCCTTGTCATTGAAAATCTACAAAACCCTAACTTATAACGGCATTATAATTGGTCTAGGGATAGAGTACCTAAACTCTAGTAAAGATTACGTTAGCCATCTACACTCTATCGATACTATATCCCAATTAATAAACATTATCCTTCACCTAGAGCCAATCTTATTGAATATATTTTAGATGATCCTTTTAGGAAAGCCTCCCTTGTGGTTGAATAACACTAAATAGTTGGTGAAAGGTTGTAAAGGTGACAGTGGCAGCCAATCTCTTGTTTCCCTGAGGTTTGCATCTGCATAATAAGGCTTTGCACTAAGCTTGTTAGATTTTGCGACAACATTTTTGGCATTGTTGTCAGGGAGGAGTTGAGTCTACCTCCTCATGGTCCAAAGTCTATGCTTCAAAATTTATTGATGAGAACATCCCAAATCTTGTGTTAGAGCTTCTAATTTGGCTACTGCTAATTATGAAGCATAAAGAGCTTGGTCCAGTTTTAACTTATCAAAGAACTTAAGATGCTCCTGAATATTATGTACTTGACAAACTCAATATGGCTGCAATTTTAAAGCTTGTATCCATTACGCCAAGTGTCCCCTTGACCTAGATGGGATAATAAGCTACCCACACCCCATGCCTAAAAACCCCAAGAGGTTGCCTACCTACCATGGAGATGCCTCTAATGATCCAAAAGGACACTTGACAAAATTTACAGTTGCTTTCTCTTCTCACCTAGAGAAGGATAAAGAGGATGATGTATTAATGAGACATTTTGTTTTATCCTTGAAGGGAAATGCTAAAGAATAGTTTCAAACTCTCCCAGACAAGTGCATACATTCATGGGAAGTTTTCGTTGATGTTTTATCTCTTAGGTGGATAGAAGAAAGATACATTGTAGATTTATACAAGGATCTCCTCCTAGTAAAGAAAGAAGTGTCTTAGGCTATTAAGGAGTTCAACCACAGGTTTAACCATTTGATAGTTATTATCCTTGAAAAGCTTAAACCTCTTCACAAGTTAATCCTCTCCACATACCTCCAAGCATTTGAAGAAGTATCATATTTCCTTATGGATAAAGATCCTATAACAATTGAGCAATACCCTTAGAGATGTTGAGATTAGATATATTATTACGGAAAGGAAAGCCTATTCCTTAGTCAAAGCCCTTAAGCATTTCAGAACCTATGTGGGGACAGTAAAGTTATCGTGTATGTCCCCATCCTGAGGTCAAAGATGTGTTAACCCAACATGATTTCCTTAGATCTAGGAAAATGGGTATCTAAAATTCAAGAATCTGACTTAGACATTATACCCAAAAGAATAGTCAAAGGCCAAGGGATAGCTGAGATGTTAACTAAAGAAAATACCAAGGCCCTTGATTTGGGAGAAACTAATCAAATCTATGTTACTGCTAATGAAATTGAATCTAATGATCAATATTTTGATATTATCTACTACCTAAGGAACTTATCCACTATGCCCTAATTGGTTGACCATAAAAGGATGTGCAAGTGGAAAGCATATAAAGGGACCATTCCCTTCAAGCAAAACAAAAACTAGTCCAGTACTTCAGCTCAAACATTCTTATTTATGTGGACCTATGCTTGTTACTTCTATTGGTGGCTACTTGTATCTCATGATTTTTGTTGATGCTTTTTCTCGCAAGACATAGATATAAAGAAAGGGGAAGCATTTGACATGCTCAGAGATTTCAAGGCTCTAATTGAAAATCAAACTGGGAAGTTGATCAAATATTTCAGAGGAGGAGAGTTCACCTCCAATGATTTTAATGATCTTTGCAAAGACACCAGAATAAAAAAAGAAACCATTGTGTTGTACAATCCACAACAAAATGGTGTGGTTGAAAGGTAGAATAAAACCATTATGGAAACAGTCATAACCATGTTGCATGATCAAAAGCTACCAAAGTTTATGTGGGGAGAAGTTGCAAAAATTGTTGTTTATGTGCAAATCAGAACTCCTCATCAGGCCTTAAACAATAAGACTCCAGAAGAAGTCTTCACTTGTAAAAGGCCTGAAGTGAATCATTTGAGAATTTTTGGTTGCCTTATATACTTCCATGTGCCAAAAGAGAAAAGGAACAAACTGGTAGCTTCAGGTAAGAAAGGTACATTTGTTATTTATTGTGATAATTCAAAAGCTTCTAGAATTTATGTACCTGGTCAAAGAACTATAGAGTTTAGAAGAGACGTAACATTTGATGAAGATGCTACACTTAGAAAAGAGAGACTCTCCTCCTCCTGCCATTGCTAGAAGACAAGTTGTTAATGAAAAAGATCCTGCATCTGAGTCTGAACTGGAACCTGAGAATGAACTTGCTGATAATCCAATGGGTTCCATGGATCCTCTAGATCCTCCACCTCATGATCCTCCTACTAGAAAGAGACCATTATGGCTGCGAGATACCTTGCAAGATGCTAAACAACATGTTGCCCCAAGAGGAATGTTCAGAGGAAGTAAGAAGCCAAGTCGGTTTCAAGGGTATGTTGTTGTCATAACCAATATCATTCAAGAAGAACCATGCACCTTTGAAGAAGTTGCAAAAGAACAAGTCTGGAAAGATGCCATGACTGAAGAATATGAGTCCATCATCCAGAAGTGGTTCCTAGACCTCAAGGTAAATTTATTGTCACTTCCAAAAGGTTGTTTAATATTAAATATGGTGTAGATGGTAGTATTGAAAAATAAAAGGCTAGATTTGTTGATAGAGGCTTCTCTCAGAAAGAGGGAAAAGATTATGATGATATTTTTGCACCTGTAGCTCGATATACAACTATTTGATTTGTTGTTGCCTTAACTGCTAGTCAGGGATGCACTCTTCACGAAATGGACATGAAAACTACTTTCTTGCATGGCTTCCTCAAGGAAGAGGTATTTGTGGAACAACCACAAGGCTTTGAAGAGCATGACAAGGAAACTCATGTATGCAGACTAAAGAAAGCTTTATATGGGTTGAAGCAAGCTCCAAGAGCTTGGTATGCTCACATTGATAGCTACCTGATAAAGCTTGGTTTCACAAGAAGCAGTGCAAACCCAAACCTCTACTTCAAGACAGTGTAAGGTATACCTTTGATTTTGGTATTGTATGTTGATGATTTATTCTTGATAGGAGGAGAACCTCTTATCCTTCAGTGTAAGAGGGAGTTAGCTTCTAAATTTGAAATGAAAGACCTTGGTTTGATGCATTCATTTCTGAGTCTAGAGGTCTAGCAAAGACCTAGTGAAATCTATCTTTCTCAAGGAAAATATGTTGTTAAGCTTCTTGAAAGATTTGCTATGGTAGAATGTAAGTCCATGCATGCTCCTATGGAAATGAACTTTTAGAAATTATGTGGCAAAGTTGCAGGACCTAGTCTGGCAAATCCTACAGGGTATAGATAGCTCATTGGTGCTTTGATGTTTTTGGTAAACACTTGCTCTGACATATGCTTTGATGTAAACACTTTAAGTCAACATATGATTGATCCCTTTCATGCCCACTAGATTGTTGCAAAACATGTACTCAAATACTTGCATGGAACTATCAATCTAGGATTGAAATACATTGCTAAAAATGTAAGACTTCATGGATATTCTGATGTTGATTGGCCTGGTAACTCTGCTGATAGAAAGAGCACTTTTGGGTGTTGCTTTAGCTTGAGATCTGCCATGATCTCTTGGATGAGCAGAAAGCAAAAGTTTGTTGCACTGAGTATAGCTGAAGTTGGGTACATTGCTGCTAGCATGGCTAGTTGTGAGGCAGTTTGGCTGAGAAAGCTTTTTGGGGAACTATATGAGCAAGTTCCAAACACAACAATTATATATTGTGACAATAAGAGTGGGATTCATCTTGCAGAAAATCTTGTGTTTCATGATAAGTCCAAACATATTGAGATCAAGTATCACTATATCCGGGTTATGGTGCAGAGAGGAGCAGTGAGGCTCCATCACATCTCCACTGGTGGTCAGATAGTTGACATTCTTACCAGTCCTTTACCGAAATGAAAGTTCTTAGTTTTTAGAGAGCAGCTTGGACTTATGGACATGGCCCTTCCAGGAAGCGGTCATAGTTGATTGAAAACACTGAGTTGCCTTTTCCCCCTGTCAAAACTCACGGGATTAGGGAATGATGCTGGAAAGCTCTTAAGGATGAGGGACCTTTATGTAGTGTGTGCCACAATAGTAGGCCTCAGTATGCATCCAACCCATAGTCTGGGAAGTGGGAACAGCCACCTATTTGGCCAATAGGTGTAGTGAGACTTGTTTGTGTGACTTGTCTAGGATGCAGGTGTTCCACCACTTGACATTTGGTTGTGTTTGATTCTTGTCTGTGTGACTTGTTTGAGTCTTGTCTCTGTGATGTCTGTGTTCTATCACCTAATTTTTTGAGATGAACATTGGTTGAGTGTAATCCTTATCTATGTGACATGTGATGATCCTTTCCTTTCCAAATTTGTGTCAAGTGGATGATTCCTCTCTAGATTGTGACTTCATTCTTACAGATGTTACAAAGCAGAGTTGAGTTGAAATGAATGAAAAAGATCAAAGGAAGCAAAGGTCTTTGATGCAGAAAGAAATTCCTCCCTAGCTGAGAAGGAGTGTTAAAATTGTTGATTTGGGTAGCATCGAATGTGCTCTAAGTCTCAAAATTTGCAAGGAGGCTTAGGCACATGTATTCCAAAGAACCCACAAATTGTTTGTGAAAATTTCATTCAGAGTGTGTTTTATTAAAAGAATTCATTATTTTTAAAGGGACCCTAAGTAACTTAGGAAAATAAAATAATTAAAGGGTATTAAAAAAACAGAGTGTGAATCTTCTAGAGAAGACGAAGATCAAGTCAAAAGTTAATCTTAGCCATTCATTAACGATTTAATCTCGGTCGTTGAAGTCTCAACGAGAAGATTATAAGGACTTGAAGGGTCATTTGGAAAGACACACCGAGAGATCAAGAGATCAAATTTTCTGAAGTGAGCAGTGCTTAGAGGAAAACTTTGATCAGAGATTCACACACACAGAGGGAAAGAAGCAGTTTTGGTCAGGGGATCTTCTCTGGGGCCAATAATACTCAGCAGAGAGGCAGAGAAAGACACAAAGGAGGCAGCGCAGTGCCCAGAGAGGGTGACGCAGAGTCACGAAGGCCACACATAGAGGCAGCACAACATATCCGATCAGTAGTTTGAGATTTTGATGGGAGATCGAGATTCTAAGCCGAGAGAGCTGGAATCGAGTTTTTTGAGAGCAGATCGATCCAGCAGAGGAGGTGACACAGTTCTTCAGAGGTCCCCACGCAGGCGTACGCAATTATTGCACAAAGTGAGTGCAAACGGTGTTGGGGTTTCGTCAGTTCAGCGACCAGATCAGTCGAGACTTGCAGAGTGAGGTGCAGTCTTGGGACATTTGTCCAAAAAATAATGGTGTCATGTATGATGTTTTTCTTCTGCTCAGTTTCCTGTTTCCATTTCTAAATTAATTAAGTGAAGGTTGTAGCAATAATTACTTCAATGTTTACAGAAGAAATCTGCAAATAACTTGTTAATGTAATTTACAAGTAGGAGAAGTTAATTCAGTTTGGTGTAGTAGGATTCTGGATCTAGGACTTGGAATTTTTCACATGGTATCAAAGCTTGTGGAACGTTGCAGGTGAAACAGGAAGAGCAGATCCAGCACTGAGCAGGAGGTTGAATAGCTGCAGAAAGCAGCAATTTGAATACCCAGAGGGATTGCGCAGTCCAGGCCAGAAGGGTTGAAGTTTCGTGGAAAGTCTCTCTCTGAGTGAATCGAAAAAGAGGTAAGGCTTCCAGATCGAGAATTTGTCGAGCCAGAGGGAGCACCGCAAAGCCTCAGCGCAGAGTTGGTGGGGCAATTTTTCTACATGCAGAATTTTTTTTTGCTGGGCAAAAGGTCGTCAAAAGAGGAAGCGGAAGCACAGTGAGGGAATTTTCTTCCTCGGGGGGTTCCTAGTCGGGGAATTCCATTTTCCGAGATCTGAGTGGTTGATTCACCACCTCTAGCAAGGAGTGCGTAAGCCAGTCCAGTGCTGCGCAGAGGGGGAAAAGAGGCAGCAGATTCGACATTTTCTTGACGGCTATGGAAACTCACGGGCTTAGAGATCAGGACCAGTTGGAGAGAACCTCCAACTATGTAATCTGGAAGGCAAGAATTACATGCCTTCTAGATGAATACGATCTCAAGCTTTTCGTGACAAGTATGGTAGTTGTCCCTACAGATCCAAATCCGCTGAAGAAGTACACGGCTGATATGGCGAAGGCTATGAGGCTGCTCCTTGATGGAGTCAAGGATCACATAGTGTCCCACATAGCTACCAAGGACACAGCTAAGCAGATGTGGGAAGCATTAGCAGCGCTCTACGAAGGCTCTTCCAAACAGCGGAAGATGTACTTAGAGTAGAAACTGAGGATGATGCAGATGCAGAAAGGGGAGCGTATTGATCTGTTCCTGTCGAAACTTCAAGAAATCCATGATCAGCTAGCAGCCGTGGGGTCCACACCTCAACCTACCGCAATGGTAAGGTTGGCCCTCAATGCAGTCACAAAATAATGGCAGGTTTTTATCCACAGCAACCTTGCCGAGCTGGGAAGAGATGTGGGATGCTCTTCAGCAAGAAGAGCTAAGGATGGACCTAGTCAAGTGCAAACTTGATAGCAGCAGTAGCAGTGGGTCGAAGACGAAGGAGGAAAACGCAACCCTTGCATCCAAGGGGGCAGCAAGAGCAGCAGAGACAGAAGGACGTCTCGAAGATAAAGTGCTTCAGGTGTGGTGAACTTGGTCACTACGCTACCCAGTATCCTTTGAAGAAAAAGGACAAAGACGAGAAGCACAATCCGAAGGTTGCGGCCGCAAAGATCGAGGAGGATGAGTATGCCATGAGTGCTCACGCATCTCCAAGAGGGAGATGGGGCGACATTGAGTTGTAAGTTCGCAAGAACTTCAATTGGCCAGGATCATTGAGGAGTCCACCTCTTGGATCCTGACCTTGCTACGAGAGCCCAAATCAGATGTAGCAGGATGGAAGAGTGTCAGTTGATGCAGAGGAGTGCAGAAGTGATAGTGCAGTGGTTAGTGAGCACCAGAGTCTGAGCAGCGCAGAGTTGGCAGCAATGCAAGAAGGCACAATGCAAAAGTCAGCAGCAGCGCAAAATCTTCAAAGGGGCGACGCAGAGACTAGCAATAGTCGGATCTTCAACACCGAGACGCATCATGCTGAACAGTTAGTTCAGTATTGGATGTTTTTCAGTTGCAGTGTAGTGCCTATTGGCAGCAGCATGCAGGGTTAGCAGCATGCCAACAGCACAAATGCAGCAGGGCAGTATTGGTGGGCAGTAGCGTCAGACATCAACAGCACAGAGGGAGATGTTGTAGAATCAAAGTAGTACTCAGCAGGGTGTATTGCTAGAGAACATTCCTTGCTAAGAGGGAGTGTTGATTTGGGTAGCATCGGATGTGCTCTAAGTGTCAAAATTTGCAGGGAGGCTTAGGCACATGTATTCCAAAGAACCCAGAAATCGTTTGTGAAAATTCCACTCAGAGTGTGTTTTATTAAAATAATTAATTATTTTTAAAGGGACCCTAAGTCTAAACTTAGGAAAATAAAATAATTAAAGGGTATTAAAAAAACAGAGTGTGAATATTCTAGAGAAGATGAAGATCAAGTCAAAAGTTAAACTTAGCCATTGATTAAAGATTTAATCTCGGTCGTTGAAGTCTCGACGAGAAGATTATAAGAAGGACTTGAAGGGTCATTTGGAAAGACACACCGAGAGATCAAGAGATCGAATTTTCTGAAGTTAGCAGTGCTCAGAGGAAAACTTTGATCGAGAGATTCACATGCAAAGAGGGGCAGGAGAAGTTTTGGTCGGAGGATCTTCTCCGGGGCCAAGAATACTCAGCAGAGAGGCAAAGAAAGATGCAGAGGAGAAAACACAGTGCCCAAAGAGGGTGACGCAGCACCTAGTGAGGGTGACGCAGGGCCACAAAGGCCACACGTAGAGGCAACGAACATATCTAAGCAGTGATCCAAGATTTTGCTGGGAGATCGAGATTCTGAGCCGGGAGGGTTGGAATCGAGTTTTCTGAGAGCAGATCGATCCAGCAAAGGAGGTGACGCAGTTCTTTCGAGGTCCCCAAGTAGGCCTACGCAATTACTACGCAAAGACAGCGCAGAGAGTGTTGGGGTTTCATCAGTTCAGCTACCGGATCAACCAAGACTTGCAGAGTGGGTTAATCTCACAATTTGTCTTTCTTTTGCCAAGTGATATTCTCTGTACTGGATAGCCAGCAAGGCATCTAGAGAATGTATTCAAAAATAAGTGTTGCTTAATAATAAAACCCTCAAATCGACTGCACCGGTTTTCCCGCATTGGGTTTTTCCGAGGACATTTGTCCAAAAAATAATGGTGTCCTGTGTGATGTTTTTCTTTTGCTCAGTTTCCGATTTCCGCATCTAAATTAATTAAGTGAAGGTTGTAGCAGTAATTACTTCAATTTTTACAGAAGAAATCTGCAAATAACTTGTTAATGTAATTTACAAGTAGGAGAAGTTAATTCAGTTTGCTGCAGTAAGATTCCAGATCTAGGACTTGGAATTTTCACAAAAATTTGGCAGCTCAGGGATGAATTTCTCCTAGAAGAAATCATATCCTTTAATTATGTTTGAACCACCTATCATAAAATAAAATTTGTGACAATTCCAATATGACTTTCCAAAGTTAGTAAGTCACATCTCCATTTGTAAGTGACTTTCCAAAAATAGGAAGTCATGTCTAAATGATCAAGGATGATCTCGACATATGGAATCCACTTTAAAATCAAATCAATCATGATCATACAAGTCAAGAATTAATATTTGTATCCTTACTAGTATTAGTATTATTATTATTATTATTATTATTATTAAAATAGTCTAAGTTCATTCACCTTTAATGGATTAATAAATAACAAATTCTCTCATGGAATAAGTAAATTAAATTGAGAATCTCTTACTTGGAAAATCAAAACTCTCCCTTTGGATAAAATAGTAACTCCACACTAAAGAGAATGTAACTCTCCCTCATTAATTCAATGTATGGAAAAAGTGTAATTCCTCCGAATTAAATGCACTTGTAGCTCCCTCATTAAATTTGATTTGTAACTCTAACCAAATATCCTCTCATGTTTAAGTGTAACTCTCTCTCTCCCTAATTTGAATTGTAACTCCTCAAGACAAGTGTACCTCTCTCTATCCTTGGGATCAGTTACACTTCTCCTCAAGTAACTCCTCCCTCATGGAATTCGACTATCCTATTATTGGCTCATGGCATGAATTCATTTTATAACTTCGCTCATTTCTCATCTATTTAAGCAAGAGCAAGTTAGAGTTGACAGTAGCATGTTCATTGTGAAGGAGAGGTAGTGTTGAGTGTGTGCAAGAGAAGTGTGAGAGCAAGTGAAGAGTAAGAGCAAGGGAAGAGTTGGAGCAAGTGTGAAGGACAAGATTTGGTCAAGAGAAGGAGGATATCTTCAACCAAAGAGAAAGAGCACTTTAGCTGCAAGTTGATCAAACATTGGTGACTTTATTCATTCTCACTCTCTCTCTCTCTCTCTTTGTACTTTGCTGAACAATTGAAGAAATCTAATAGAAGAAGAATAATTTGGTTTTTCCCCTCGTGGATTTTTCCATGGTCATTGGACCTAACTCTCAATGTCTCATATTTTTGTTGGCCTGTCTTCATATGATCCTTAAGTTTATGTTCTATCTACAATTGTTGATTTGAAAATTTGTGAAGAAGAAATCTGCATTCTAAGTAATTGTAAAAGCATCGAACATTCAATTTTCTGCAAAATACATTCAGTTTTTTGCAAAGTACATTCAGCAATCTGCAAAGTACATTCAGTTCCATTCATTTTTTTTGAAAGTACATTCAATTTTCTGCAAGTACATTCAGTTTTCTGCATAGAAATTTCAAGTTCTGCAAAGAATTTTTAAATTATGCATAGAACTTTCAAATTTTAACATACATCATGTATACTACTAAGTCACCTAGGGGCATGATGGTCCAGGTGCATCATCCCATGAATAATAAAGAAAATGCATGAGCGTTGTGGGTGTTGAAGGTGCCCAAGGCTATGAATGATGCTATATAACTGTCTAGATCCCATGTCTCTCAACACATCACTTGTCGGTGTCAATATGTCCCTCTAAAGGACCTAGACTCTAGTTAACTTGCCCGGGCCTATAGATGGAACCACCTACCAATTACACACAATATCCAATGATGTAACTTTCATCATCAGGTACATTAATCATTATTACATCTAAGTGAAGCAAACTTGAAAGAAATGGGCATAATAACATTTCATATGCAGCTTCTCTTCCAAAATCAGGGCCTTAGTCAAGCAATGGTGATACCTCCCTAGATAGTAATGGCTAATAGACGACCCTATTAGGTGTTCCCGACCCCCAAAGGGAAGTGACATGTCCCTAGTCCACCCTTCAATCAATGGGTCCCATGTGAATAATGATGGAACAAAGGGAGAAAGAACTCCATGGCCAAGTGTCATGGTCAAAGGGACCAATTATGATGGAATACCTCATCCTGGGTGTATAGTTGTGAGGAGGGAGCAATCACGGATGCATGATTACCTCGGCCTTTGCTCTTCGACCCTTTATATTTCCTTTTGTTTTTTCTTGATTTTTCTTTGTATTACTACTCGTAGCTCAAGGAATGAGAGTTTGCTTTGTATGATGTATAGCAGTTATTACCCCCTTTAGGATGGGGCATTCCATTGGCCATAAGGGGTTGAGACATGCAAGGGTTCCTTTCCTTCTATGAGATAAGGCAAAATTGGCCCGGGAACCGGGTGATGGCCATATAATAGAGGTAGAGCTCATACTTGGCTTTTGCCCATGTGCTAATTTTTAAGCCCCTGCCATCTTTTGCATTTTGATTTTTCTTTTGTTTTTCTTGTGGTCATCATATGCTCTTTCTTTTTTTTTAGCTATATCAACCTCTCAGGGTGCATTTCCAGGCCCTACCCAAGGTATGAGGATGTGTGTACGCCAAATCCCAATGAAATAATGGTCAGTTGACCTGAAGAAGGGAGGTGGAATAGAGGCTCATAATGTAAGATGGAAAGTGGTAAGTATGGAATAGGAATAGAAGGGATTATGCTATCTCAATCATGGCTTCCCAAGTAGTGCCCCATCCTAAAGTCGTGGACCATTAGGGGAGGTCCCACTCAAGGTTACTTGTGAGCCGAAGTGAAAACGGGGAGCAAGAGCAAGAGCAACATTTTCAGAAGCTCCCAGTTCAGGAGCAAATCAGGGAGCGAACATATATATATATATATATATATATATATATATATATATTGATGCATATATGTCAACAATGTTAGAAAATCATAAAGGCAGAAAGATTTTCTTATTCTTGATAATTACTTGTGATGTTTCTTGTTATTACGATTCTTTATATCTTCTTTCTTTTAGTTCATCAGACAATTACCAAATCAGTAGCACATAAAACAATGGACACCAAATGTAGGCACTATGTCAGGGAAAAACCCCCCTCGAGGGGAAAACCCAGTCAAGATAATTCTTCCTTTCAATAGTATTCTTTGAGACTCTTCACCCTAGACATATACCAGACTTTCCCTCCACACCAAGTCAGCCTCCTAGATCTTTGACCCCTTTCCAGCAACTTCGACTAGGCAACAACTTCTAGTAGCAAAACTTGGAAGACTTTGATCTCCCTATCTAGGGCATGAAACAGAGAGAAAGAGGCACCAAAATTTCATTTTTCTTCTTCTCCTTAGACTTCCCCAAACTCGCACTTCTTTTGACTTCCCGGCAACAGACTTCGAACTTTTCCCAACTACAAGAGATATCGAACTTGCTGTGAGAGGGTGTGCTACAAATGAATTCGATTTCCTTCCTTTAAGAGGCTCCAAGTGAGGTCAAATAGGTGTCTCTTAGGCCAACATGATCCCCTTTAGGCCGACTTGGTGTGGAGGTCACATAATTTATATTTTACTCAATATTAAACATTTTTACATGATTCAAAAGCCCAAGAAGGGTCTCTTTAATTGTAAAATGACTCTATTAACTCAGAATAAATCCTAACTGAATGGGGACTTTGACCTAAAACATGGTGACCCAAACATGAAACCCGTGCTTTAATACGTCACAATAATAATAATAATAATAATTTTCTTTATTCTTTTGACAAGTATATTACAAGATGACTCAAGTAATTTAAATGAAGACCGAACCTAGTTACATTTTCCAACACTCCCTCTTAACTAGAGACGTATTCAGCATATACAAATACAATGGAAGATCTCATACTATATGAACAATGAAGAACTTTAGGCACCGCAACGCCATGGACTAGATTCCTGACTAGGGCAATCTATCCATTGGTTTCTCAACAATTTAGGCACCACAATGCCACGAACTAGATTCCTGACCAGCGAAATCTATGCATGTGGGGCTAAGATGGACTCAAGCTATCGGCCCCTTTAGGTACCATTAGGCTTACTTCCTAACCATCAACCCAGGGATCCGGGTGTGTATCCAAAAATCAGAGTTATTTAATCAACACAACCTAGACATCAACACAAAGTATCGTCAAGATGTTCTCCCAGGCAATGCTTCACTCACAAAGCCTCAACATCCCTTGATCCAGATGATCATGGATGACTAATCTCTCCTAATCAAACTGATTGGTAACCAACATGTTATCAAATCCTTCGAGAGATTTTCCAGTACAAACAACCCCAATCAATAATATACTTTCACATGTACATAAACAAATACAAACCTTCGAGGTATTTCAAACAAATTGATGTTGCTTCTCAACTTTTCATAGTAGGTTTATCAACTGAATCTTTTGACAAAAGATTCCTTCATCATACACTCCTCCTACTTTTCATGCAACAACATACCCTCCGAAATTAATTCTTCAATCAAGTCCAAGCTATGCCCTCCCTCTTGACCATGGAGCATATTTATCCAGACTCCCTCTTAATCTTAGGGAGATCTCTTCTATTCAAGCCTCCTCAAGGAGATCAGCTTCTTCTTTTCATCATTGGAGAATCTTTCGTGGCTTCCAACCATTTCATCAAAGTTATCATCATCCTCATTGTTGGCCTGTGACCGCACACAAAGTGGAGAAGGAAAAAGGAAGGGAAATCCTAACTATCAAAGAGCTTCAAATGAATCTATCTGCCTTTTAATTTAGTTGAAAGAGGAAAGTGTCGTTGATTAAGTACGATGGTGAGCAAAATCCTTACTACCCTCATTCATTCCATCTACCCCCTTCCTACCCTTCATTTGTCCTAAATCTGAACTTCAACGATCTAAATACCATTTATCCCTTTTCATTTTTATTTTCCCCAAGTCATTCCCTTTTATTTCATGACCGCACACTCAAATTGCTTTTCGCATCGGCCAAATCCCAAAATCCTTTAATTGTCGTCTCCTACAAACCTTTCGAAATGCAATATGCGATGAAGTGGGACCCATTCACTTGTCACACTTCCTTTCATTTAATTTCCCTTATAAATCATTAAGCTTCACCATCCGCTTTCCCAATTCCCCGATTGCAATTAAAGTGGGGTCATTTCTCCCTGACACGTCACCTTTTCCCCATCATCCATCGCACATCACTAAATATAAACTTCGCAGATCGGTGATTATAACTTTTCGCGCTTCGCGCAATTTGTAACTTACCTTTTAAGCACCCGTAAAGTATCTTGTTTAAATTGCGATGCGGGGCCCCACCTCCATCTGCCACGTCATCTTCCCCACTCCCACACTTCGCCCTTCGTAGGTTTTAACGTTTAACCCCTGCCTGCTCCCACATAAAACTTGCACTCTGTGATTTGCGGGCGCGGGTCCCACTGCCTTGCCACGTCATCAATAGCCCTCCTATGGCCTGTCTTTCGCCCATTTCAATGATAAAAAGTCCCGCTAAATTCATTTCCGCTTCCGCCATTCATGTCCCCTCTGAATCTGGTTCTGATTTGCAATTTAAAACACAGCATGGGATTTTGGGTGGAACTTGCAGTATGGTTTATTCAATTTCCACAGGATAACCTCCGCTAAAGAGTCCAGCACACATAGCACAACTAGCTATTCCACAACGGGAAGTGGAAATCATGAGAGTTAAGGAGTGGAAGATGCCGAAGAGCAGATGGAATTATATGATGAAGGTCGGACCGCTCGCCTGTTCTTAGCCACTTCTCGCCACTCCTTTGAATATTTTGGAATTTTCCCTCCCTGGCTAACTATTTTGTTTATTTTTACTGTTAAGATAGTGATGTTTTGCGGGTAAAATCCCGATTGTACCCAAGTTTGTTTTGATTTTTCTGTTGCAGGAGTGATTGCTTGATGCACGCTCTGATAGTTTGTTAGGATATTTTGGTTTCACTTGTGTGGGTCAATCATGACAAAATATTCAATCATAAACCCTGTAGGAGAACTCTATATGTAGTGAGTTCTAAGATGAAAGAAGGGTTCTAGAATTTTGAAGAAATCTGTTGTAGTTTTGTATGATTGTGCTCCCTGTGCTCTGGGACACATATTTAGGAGCGTTGTTTAAACTTAATGTGATATATAGTTGTTATTTGGATTCCAGATGGAGCAGTGAATAGTATGTATCTGTTTCCTTCTGTTATTAGTAATCTCCTTTTTTATGTGTAATCATCTTTCATGCTATGTTGCTTTGAACGTTTTGTGTAAGGTAGCTGCCGGTGGTCTGCAATTTTATTCATGAATTCGTGTTTGTATAACGCTCAGGTGTTAATGCTCATGTATTAAGCTTGATGCACTCCCTTAATTCGCGCTCCACGAACCTCTGTTGTTGTCCATACCTCATTCATATCCATTTCCTCCGAGTTCATGGGGGGCAAATTCTTAATCCTCTTAAGCCTGTCTCTTGTGGGTTCCTTCTCCGTTATTTCTCAACGTCTCTGCATATTTTTAAGGTTTCTACTCATTGTTTTATACTTGGCCCATTTAAAAGCCATCTAGCCTCATAGCCTCCCAAGCCCTCTCACAGTTTGGGGAATTCACATGAATCAGGCTCAAATGGCCTTCTCTATTCTTGAATCACTGAAACCATTATTCTCTTGACCCATTTTCTGTCAGAGGCATTTATACAGTTGTTCATATTTAACCTCTGATCTTAAGATGTCCTAGGCACTGGTCTTTCGCAACTCAAGGCTGTCTCTAGGAGCGACAACACTCATCATGCTTATATCATCAACGAGCATCTTCACCATATTGAAGATTGTGTACTTGCACAACTTAGGTAGCAAGTACAACCAAATCTATAGAATCATGAAGTTAGCCATATTAGAATCACGGAAGCATTTCAACTTTATACATATCAGATACCCAAACTTATTTACAAACAAGAGACATATTCTCTTCAACATTTTGCTAGGGATTTTTCATAAACCCCAGACTACTTCATAACAACTTACATTCTATCTAGGGTTTCAATGTTTCTTTCAAAGGTGTAACACACCCTACTACAACATATAGTAAAACCTAGAAACAATTTAAATATAGATCTACAAGATATCTAACAACTTTCAGAATTCATATGTTAGACTTTCCACTAGAGATTTATACAAATCCTAGATTTCATACATGAGAATCAATCAAAGTCAAGCACAAATTAGTCATTAATATGACCAGCTTCCACTAGGGTTAGTTGCAAACAATAGATTTTCAATCAACCATCAAATCCAACCAAAACTCAGATTTTAACAATCTTACACAAATCTCAAATCATCATATTGTCATACATCAGAGATTTTTACTTCTACTAAGGTTTAACTCTAAAACCCTAGAATTTCATTTTTACAACCTCAACAATCATTATATAAATAAATCTCAAATTGTTATATCACACATACTAGAGAATTTAACTGCTACTAGGGTTTAGCTACAAAACCCTAGATTTCCAAATATCATCATCTTAGAATCTCAGACAAGGACTTATATTAAATCCTAAGACTTATGACCATCAATAACTAGGCCAACACATGTATCTAGGAATTCATTATCATGCAAAGGCGTGTCATATGTCTGGCAACATTAATACATTAGACATACACTAACCTATACCAAGCTAGTGTTTCAACCAAAAAGGACATATCTTCACATACCAATGGATTCATCATCAAGCAAAGGTATTTCATTTCATATAGCAGTTTTTTTCCTAATCAAGACAATAAAGGGAGAAAGGTGATTAGGATTAATATAATCAAAACTTAAATAAGTGCATAAAACCAAAAACTGAAAGGAAATTTGATACTTATCTTTGGGATTTTTTTAGGGCAGGCTCCCTCCAAAGCTTGAGGGATACCTATAAACTTATAAAAACAATAAAATGTCTTTTCCAAAAGTGTGTTAAAAACCTATAAATTCTAAAACATCAAAAATATGAAATAAGCCTTATCTAAAGCTACAAGCAAAGTACTTAGTAGTGTAAGTCCCTAATGTCAAATTCTTCAGGCTTGACTTTCTTTGACTCTCCTTCAGCAATATTGGCTTGATCTCTTTCTCTCTTCTTGTATCTCAAATTGTCGGGACAGTCACTTCTATAGTGACCCTTCTTATGGCATTGATAGCATTCTACCTTAGACATGTCAACTTTCTTCCTTGGTGCTTTCGATTTCTTTCCTTTATGTTGAGCAATGTAGGAATTTGATACTCCTTCAGAATTTGCAGCGAATGAGATCCTTAATTCTTCTTGACTACAGGCAGTCCATAGTTCTTCAAAGGTGGGAGCTTCCTTCCAACTGTTAAGTCCTGCAGCAAATGCACCCCAAGTAGGTGGCAATCCTAATAGGGCAGTGATCACGAGTTCTTTATCTAGAAAAATTTCATCAATGGCCAAAAGTTCATCCTTGATTCTTGCTATCTTCACAAAGGAGACCACTGTGTCTTCTTTAGTCATATTTGTAGTCCCTAGCTCATTTTTCAAAGTTGCTACTAGACCAATGTTCTTAATAGGGAATAACTTCGACAAGGCTTCATACATTTCCTGAGCATGGCTGATGTTGGCTATGAATGGGACAAGATTGTCCTTTATTCCTTCCACCATTAGAGTCATGGCCGCCAATTCTAGTTCAATGTATTTCACTTTGTCACCATCACTGGAATCCTTTGTAGGCTTCTTTACTTTTCCTTTGACCAAGTCCAGTACCTTATTCTTTTGAGGGATGAGGTCAATTCTCTTCTTCCAGGACCTATAGTTTGAGGCTCCTTCAAGTTTGTTTTCTCCCTTGATTGTGTTATACATCTTCCTAGAATGTAGTAGATTCCTTCCCTGAGATGATCCTTTGAATGGTTCCTTGATTAAGTGTTGAAAACTGCCTTTTTCTTTCTTCATCACCAAAGCTTTGATACCATGTTAGAAAATCGTAAGGGCAAAAAGATTTTCTTATTCTTGATAATTACTTATGATGTTTCTTGTTATTATGATTCTTTCTATCTTCTTTCTTTTAGTTCATCAAGCAATTACCAAATCAACAGCACATAAAACAATAGACACCATATGTAGGCACTATGCCAGGGCAAAACCCCCCTCAAGGGGAAAACCCAGTCAAGATAATTCTTCCTTTCAATAGCATTCTTTGAGACTCTTCACCCTAGACATATACCAAACTTTCCCTCCAGACCAAGTTAGCCTCCCAGATCTTTGACCCCTTTCCAATAACTTCGACTAGGCAACAACTTCCAGTAGCAGATGGCTTTTGGTAGCAACAAAACTTGGAAGACTTCGATCTCCCAATCTAGGGCACAAAACAGAGAGAGAGAGAGAGACCAAAATTTCATTTTTCTTCTTCTCCTTAGACTTCCCCAAACTCGCACTTATTTCGACTTCCCGACAACAGACTTCGAACTTTTCCCAGCTACAAGAGATATCAAACTTGTTGTGAGAGAGTGTGCTACAAATGAAGTTGATTTCCTTCCTTTAATAGGCTCCAAGTGAGGTCTAATAGGTGTCTCTTAGGCTGACATGATCCCCTTTAAGCCGACTTGGTGTGGAGATCACATAATTCATATTTTACTCAATATTAAACCTTTTTACATGATTCCAAAGCCCAAAAAGGGTCTCTTTAAATGTAAAATGACTCTATTAACTCAGGATAAATCCTAGAAGTCCTGAATGGGGACTTTGACCTAAAACACGGTGACCCAAGCATGAAACCCATGCTTTAATAAGTCACAATAATAAAAAATATAATTATTATTTTCTTTATTCTTTTGACAAGTACATTACAAGATGACTCAAGTAATTTAAATGAAGACCGAACCTAGTTACATTTTCCAACAAACAAAAGCATGTAGAATGATGAATTAGATATAGAAAACATAAAAACATAGATTGAACCATATAACATCAATCATCTAGAAGTTATAATCTTCATCAACCACGTCCACAAGTTAGTAACATACAACATATCGTGTCTCATGATTCATCAATCTTAAAGTTTCAAGCTTTCAAAATTCAATATATAACATTTATAATCATTGATCACCAGAGTTGTACCTGTAAGCCAAGAGTAACAATTACAACAAAGAATATCTAACATGAAATGAAATGAAACAACATTCTACTTTCACGAAGCATCATATTCATAATTCATTACCAATGAGTTATAATTGCCAACTTCAAACTTCAAACTTAAATTGTAATATATTGTTTACAAAAGATATCATAATAGATATGAAACAGTCAACAACTATAAAAACCACTAGAAACTAGAAAAGACAAGTAAATCTATTACCTATTGCTAATGCTTGGGCCTCTTGCCACCGTGAGAAATGTCTAATTTTTTAGTCTTGTTTGAAAATCAGGATCTTTGTCATTAATATCACCCTCTAAGCATTAATATCAATATCCAGAGGTATCTTTGTCATTACCTTTGGATATGTATAGGGATCTTTCTCATTAATATCACCCTCTAAGCATTAACATAAGATAGAAAAAATGTAGCATGTCAAGTCAAGATTTTGTTTGAGAGATGGGTACATTTTTAGTAGGGTCATGATAGAGGAGTTCGACAACCAATGTCACTAAAATCAAGATACATAGAGGGATTGGTGCTCTTGATTAAATACAAGTTCCATACCCTAATACATGATAAAATCCAATGGAAACATTTCAATCCCCTCAATCCTGAAATCATGAAAAACTGATAAGTCTGTTGGATTTTGAATGAGATCTCAAATTCTACTTTCTCCATGTGAAATCCAATGAGGTCGGAACCACTCTCAAACATCCTGAGTCATTTCATAGTAATGTTGAAAATTTAAGTAAAAGGATGAAAATGTAGATTAAGGAGAATGTCACTTTTACTTAAATTTAACATTACCATGAATCGCATATCAATACTAGGGCCATAGGCTTGATCATTAGGCTGCCCCACTCAAAAATTATTGTTTCTTTGAAAAAAATTGCAATTGAAATTTTTTTCCAAAAAAGGCTAGGGAACAAAAATTCTGCTCCCGGGGTCGCTCCCGAAGGAAGCGTGCTCCTGGAGCGAGTTCGAGAGGGGGGAGCCACTCCCCCGCAACCCTAGAATCCCACTGTACTAGGATTGAAAATTAACTCCCCATTTAAGGTGAGGGAACAAGACTATGGCCAAGACCCTTCTTTCTTCCAAGTCACCTCATAATCCATGCCAAAATGCCCAAATACAAACAAGCATAAGCACCTGATTGCAAAATGAATAAAGTACCTTTTGATCAGAAGCCCACCTTCCAACAAGTGCTCTTGTCAAACGGGCGAGGAAACATACGACTGATGCAGATGGCAGAGATATACATGGCACGTCGCGTCAGCTACAAAGTGGCTCTCGGGGGCTGTTGGTTGCTAGCTGGAAGAGATGAATAGGAGAAAAACCTCTCCTAGGGGTCACCCACTTTTGGTGGGTAACAGACCCCTAGGTCATATATGATATGACCTTCTTGCATAGCTCCCTCTTTAGATCCTCAGCTCCTAGTGCTCTGCTCCCAACTAATTGTCTCCATTGCACTTTCAGTTCCCCTAATCTACCACAATTTTGAGATTTGATTGAATTTACAGACAATTGAATTTTGGCATTTGATTGATGGTTGTCTAGGAATTCTTGTCTCTTTGAAGACAGATTCATACTTCCTTTACAATGTGCAATGCAAAGTATGCATATCCTCAAGAGCTTTTCTCAACAAAAAATAGAAAATATTCCAAGGATGATTGTTTAGGAGAAGATTGATAAATCGGGTGCTTGGTTATATTTTGATGGAGTGCTTAAGGGGTGCCTCAGATTTGTGGGACAGGGGGTATAGTTCATCTGTCATATTCCCATGGAATCAAAGTCAAGGCTAGCTTGAGAGGAGGTACAAATAACTATTCAGAACTTATTACCTTGAAACCGTCTCTTAAACTGGCAGCGGATAAAGGTGCTCAGAAGATTCAGGTATTTGGGGATTATTAGTTAGTAATTAACTGGATGAAGGGTTCTTATCAATGTGAAGATTTTCTTTTACGACCAATCCTTAATGAGATTCTTACACAACAAAATGTTTTTATCTCTATTTCTTATCACCACATTTCCTTGGAAAGAATTCACAGGCAGATGGTTTATCAAAAGGAGTCTCCTTCGAACCAGGATGCTAGAGGATCGGCGAGGTGAAGACTGTTTTAGTTTCTGGATCTGAGCAAATTCTTTTTAAAAATAAAAATATGCTTTGTCTATAATATTTTGTGAGCTGGGAAGTCAGATACTTCATTTGGACTTTTGTATATTTGAACTGTGGTCAGCTTTTTATGTTTTCTCCATGGGAACAGGGGACATTTTGAAGGATATATAGTGACCTGTACTAGTTGCTAGGAAAGAAGGACATTTTGGAATATTTGTCTGATCTAGTTTTGAGTTAGTTTTGGTCTGGCAATAGATGTATCTTTGTGATAATGCCTATATTAGAGAGTTATGACTCCTTTTTAAAGGAGATAATGTAATGCTGTGAAGCATCTGCAGATTGTAATTTTGTTTATTATATACAAATAAAATTGCGAAACTTTTTCTCGCAGATAAACCAAACAAAAAAAATTAGTGATCAAATGAAAAAAAAAGTAAAGCTATACTCCAATATAAGCATGAAAAATGCAAGATGCATGTTATTCATGATATATTCTAAGCACAGAATTTGAATGATAACAAGGCTGTTACTATATCTATAGACATTGAGCATCTAGCCTGGTTAACAATTGTTGACAATATGACCATGGAAGATGAGTAACAAAAAGTAATGCATAGTAACCATGCTAGTGTATGACTGTAAATGCATAGGCAGTAGAACCATAAAGCACTTAATGCATAACCAACCTCTGATTTTCAATAACAGGGAGGCTAACCACCACTATTTCACAAAAAAGCTCAATAATTTCGTACACATCCATCATGTTTTGCTCCCATACAATTTGCTCAACCTGATAGTAACATAAATGATGAAATTTAGTTGCAAGAAGTCATTTCTGTACCTCTTTTCACACAGGAAATTTTGCTTCATGGAAATTAGATCATTCTCAAAAAAATATGAATGTACGAAATTTTCTTCTAATACTAGGAAACTCACACTTCACTGATTAATGCCCTCTCTTACACATACACTCATAACACTGATTAATGCCATCGCTTACACATACACTGCCCTCCCAAATAAACTGCACATATAAAACATCCTGAAATTGTCACATACCGAGATGTCAGCTGCAGCCTCCTTCCCAGTCAGAAGAAACTCTCCAATCTCCTTATGCATTTGCTTTAGACGATTCTTGCTCTTATTTCTCAGCAACTTGATTCGTGAAATAGTAAGCTTCAACAAGGTTTTGCTATTCAGGAAAACATTAAGTGGTCATTCTTCAGTTGAATAGATGGCAAAATCTAATGAACCAATAAGCTAAGGCTGCTTAGGTATTAATCAACTTAGTAAAAATATAGAAATTCCGAACTTCCTTGCAACCAAAGCTCGTCATACACTTGAAAATAAACAGCCATCAGGGCAGTGATGATATGTTATAATGTTCATATAATTTCATAAGCATTAGGGGACCATGATAAGCCAAGCTCGGTTGGTAATTGATGTCAAATTTCATGTTTTCTCATGTAGAGGACCCGGGTGAGTTTTAACTTTTTGAGGGAAACAGAAGTTTGTTGTGAAGATAAATGAAGCAGAATTCCACGTTTTGTGGTCATTAGTTCTATTCCCAATACCAAAGAGACAACACACAAATTAATCCTAAACAGAGAAATAAGCCTGCTTAGATTACTGATCCAGACATTGAACGAGTTTTTTTGTATTTTATTCTAGTGTTGCCATGTGCATGTGATTTTCATGTGCAGCTTGCAAACTGCAATTATCAGATGATAACCATACACCACACCTACATTGTACGTATAGAAACAGAAATCCATTGTGGGCAATAAGTACCAGTAGAAATTTGGGCTACGGTCTATGAAACTAATATTAAAATGGTCAAGGAGGAAGGGAGAACTCAAAATTAATCATCTTTCTATTACTTTGAGTTGCAAAGAATTTTTCAAAATGAGAAACAGTTCCCAAATCTATTACCATTGCAGCTCAAAAATGATAATCCTTTCTCTGATGGTCCAGGGATTTCCTTTCAGAGAAAGTCTACTTCAGAGAACATTTGTGACAACTACCCAAATTACCTCCTTCCATCCACTATGGGGCACTGGGGGAGTAAAATGCCCCAGAGCCACTCAGTTGAGCAGTGCTAGGGCCATCTGGTATTTCTACTTAGCCCGTACCACCCAGACTCCAGATCATCCCGTGTCGAGGACTCCTAGGTGGATCAAAGCCGCTTAGTAGAGCTGCCACTGCAGAACACCTACTCAGAGATGCCTCAATATTTTCTTTCCTTCTAGCATGAATTCTTCTGCCATGGATGGTGGGAGCGCTTCTACCTCTTATTCATCTTCCGCCCCAACCACCATCAGGGGCATATTCATGTTACCCGGGAAACACGAAAGGTTACATAAAGGCAAATTCTGGACACATATCCGGATCAATACTTTCAGATAACCACTGGGAAACGAATGGACACTCATCTTAAGCAATAGTTTCAGATAAACATTGGGAAATGGAAGGAAAACAGAAATATTTTCAGACGACGAAGCATGGTAAGCTATTGTTACTGGGATTCATTGTTAAGTTTCAACAAAGACCGCTAAAATCGCAAGTCATCTACCAATGTTGCAATCACACAACCACTCTATAGACACCCAAAAAAAATATAAAAGGAAAGGAACATAATCTTACCATTTTGCTCCATCGAATCTATTATTGAAGAACAAGTCTAGCATATGCATGGTCTCGGATCAGTTCGATCTGTTCTTTCCCAAAACAAAATGAATGCAGTCAAAAAACTGATACCCAGATGATAATTGCATCAAAAGAAACAGACCAAATTTCTCAAAGTTGTTGCAGAAAGATATACATCCTTACAGCGTTCTTCCTATACTACAGTTAGAGCTATATCCTTCTTTTCTTTATAATGGTTGAGAATGATTATCGCGGAAAACAGGTTAGAATTTGAATACCCTGAAACCTGAAATTGGTGGTCATCTAAGGATGACACATCAATCATGCTCACGGGCGGTTGCGTATATGACCTTGCATTCTTTGTTGTGTATTGCTATCATCTTCTGACACATACCTCAGCAATCCTCGTATGTGTTCTTAGTTTTGCATAGACATAGGGGCACATGAAAAAATATTACATAGATCGAAAAAAACTTCAAAAAGTGCCTTCCGTTCTTCTGTTCAAAACGCCCAGAACTATTCTTGGCCTAAAGAGTCTTTTGCCATTCCTTATTTGGAAGGGATCAAAGACACGTGTGTGGAATCTGAGGCAGAGTCGTGCCAGTGGGATGAGAACTGAATCCGGGTTAGACTAATTAAAGTATAAACTACTACAATTCATTTTTGAATGAACTGTTACCATGTCGGGCAAATCCGGGCTAGACTAATTATAGCATAAACTACTACAATTCATTTTTGAATGAGCTGTTACCATGTCGGTCGAAGGTGTTGCGTCTATGTATGGATTTGGGATATATGATTAGTTGTAAATAGAGCCAACAAACTATGAGTGTGCTGCCCACGTTGTTTGTCTATACTCCACAAGGACCAGTAGATGACTTTTTAGCTCATGTCATAATGGTAGATGTGGGATAGGACGAGTAGACGAGTTCTCCATTGATAATGATGTAAGAATTGTATTTCTCACGGTGGTAGTTGTGGATGCAAGGAATGAGAGGGTTTATGTTAAATGTAATTTATTTTAATTGAATATATGGGTTATGTTTGGTGGTTTTTTTTACTCTGAGTTAGTTGTTGTTGGGGTTTGTGTGCTTCTTATTTGTTTCCAGTTTGTACATGATATTTGGTATTTAGATTCTTTTGGGTATTTAGATTCTCTAGAGCCTAATTGTTGACATATTGAATGTAGAAGTTATAAATAAAGTTTTCTTTTTCATTTCATTCATTTAGAAGAAGAGTTTTGAGATATCTTTTTACCTATGGTAATTAGATATTGAATGTAGAAGTTATAAATAAAGTTTTCTTTTTCATTTCATTCATTTAGAAGAAGAGTTTTGAGATATCTTTTATGTCATATTTTCGGTGTTCATAAAGTATGCAGAATACTCAACATGATTTGAGCCTTTTATATTCTAAGTTTTTTTCATGTCTCAAACTCTAAGTCTTTTTATCCAAGTCAGTTTGATTATCTATTGTTAAAATTTGTGTAGTTAACCTACCTTTCTACCTAGTTTTCAAACTAGACTAAGACTAAAATATTGTAGTCTAATCACATATATTGACATTAGTATAGCCAATAGGAATATGGGACTATCTTTCTATAATATATTTTTTAAAAATCAATATGGGTTATCTCGAGTGGTTGGTAAGAATGGTTGTTATCTCCCCCACCCAGGTTTAATTCCTTGCGAGTGACATGATGATGAGAAATATTTTTGTAATGGCTACATGCTTACTATGAATATTGTTGTGTTGACCCTCACTCTTTCCCTTGGGCTGAGGGAGAGTATGATTTCCCTTGAAAAAATATATTTTAAGAAAGCTCAATTAAAAAACATTTCTATGCATTTTTCCTTGCTAATTTGAGTTACTTAATGACTCTTGTGAATACTTATTATTTTTTAGCCAACACTCAATTGGAGGGAGAGCTGAATTCAAAGCTCAAATTCTAGAACATTTAAACTACACATTATCAATTGTTCTCCCTCCATATAAGTGTGGTTGAAGTAGTGTAGACATGCTACATTGAGAAAGAGTTGAAGGAGTTGCAGATAGGTTGTACATTGGGGATTCCATAGCTTAGGACGTTTGAAGACTCAGATATTTGTGTGAAAGTTCGTAGTCACTTTTAATTCCAATTACATATATATTCTACATTACCTTGAGTAACATAGCTTCCTTAATTATGAAGTAGACACAATTGCATATCCATAAAATACAATAAGAATGGACAAACAAAGTCATGATATTTCCAATTTAGTAGGTAAGAGTTTGTGTAGCTAACATACCCTTCTACCTAACTTTTAGATCAGATTGAAACTTGTTTCCCACAAAATATAGCACCTTAGTGCAAATCCTCACTAAGAAACCAAGATTGAGTGCAACAATGGAAGTGCTACCATTGTCACCTCAGCAACAACTCCCCTTGCTTTAGTGATGGACACAATCCAACACAAAGGGAGCTTTCCCTAGTAGATTTTAGGCAATTTAGTATAATTTAACTTAAGCTAGATGCACCCTAAGGATTCTACCACAAGTTCCCACTTGGAAATATGGATATAAAAGTTAGGGTTTCAAGTAGATTAAGGTATAATTCCAAGATTGTGAGTTCAATGGTTCCTATGGCTCAATCTAGAGGTTTAGGCCAACCAATATAGACTTAAATAAGTTCCCAAATGCATATGATTACGAATTATACTTGGCTACAAGTCGGTCAAAAACTAAAGTGCTATCTCGTTGCTCTTTGAAACCCTAGTTGATTGCATCCCTTGCTCGTTTGCCAACGATGGCCAATCTGGAGGGTGCTCCTCCCCCTCCAATTGACGATGCAGCTACCTTCTAGGCATTGATCACCTCTCTCCCACAAAATAAATGATCCAAAGACAACCCTTCGAAGTTCGTCAAGCAAATGGAGGAAATTCCATCAGTGGCAATGCCACCAGTCTTTTGTCATTCGACCTTGCCATATTCTAATCGGGCCCTAGTGGGGAATTTTATAGGCATGTGTCCTTCCACCAAATCAATGGAGCTCTAGACTAAGAAGAATCATAAGGACACAATGAAGGGAAATTTAGGTTTCTTTGTTGTGGGCAATGGTTTCTTTGCCTTCTTGTTTGAGCTCAAGGAGGACAAAGAGGGTCATCTTCATAAATGGCCCCAACTTCTTCGAAAATAGAGGAATGTATATGAACAGATGGATTTTGGACTTTGACCCAGCTGAGGATATCCTCAATGTTGGGTCGATGTGGGTTAAGCTTCTCTGCCTCCCTTTTTCTTATTGCAGCGATGATTGCCTTCAAGCCATCGGTAACGAAGTAGGGAAATATATAGATAGAGCCAAACCAAAAGGAGGACAAATCGCTTGTGCTAGGATTTGTGTCAAGGTGGACTTGGAGAAGGGGTTTCTTGTTGAAATATTACTTATGATGGGAGGATGGAAGCACTGCCGTATCCTAGACTATGAAAAAATTCCCTTCAAATTTAGGGTTTTTCATGAGTACGGGAATTTTGCTAAGGATTGCAAAAAGCCTCAGTTTGAAGCTCTAGAAGGGAATCAAGTTGGACAAGGAAACCAATATAAACAATGGTTGACTCGGAAAAAGGGAGGAAATAAGAAAGGGAAGGAAAACAATAGGAAGACAATGCAGGATAATAATGTCCTGTCTTCTTCTATCAACCCATTTGGGGCTCTCGAGTCCCCAGAAGCCTCACAACTGGATTATCAGGATAATCAAGCAAATAATGCCAAGAAGAACAATGCAGAGGATTCTCTAGAAGAAGGAGAAATAAGTGAAGCCAACAAGGAGCCAACCCCCCATGTGAATCGACATCAATAGATTTAGTGCATTCGAAATTTGGATGGGGGCCCTGTTATATATCAGTTTGCTTAGACATCGTCACCAGTAAAGGCACAACACGAGCCCCAGGAGGGCCCAAGGAAAATAATAACCAGAAATATGTTGTAGGCTCAAGGAGGTAGTGATGAAATAAGCAACCAAGAAGTGGGTAGCAATGCTGAGGAGAAGGGAAGACACTCCAAAAAGAAAACTAGATAGTCTGAATCTGAACAAAACAAGAAGCTTGGGAGTTAACTTTAGATCCCTAATATCTTAAAATCCTTCGGGCTTAAAGGTATAGCAGGAACATCAGAGGGGGGTCCAAAATCACTTTCAGACCCCAATCAATGAAGCTACTCTCGTGGAATATAAGGGGTATGGGAGGACCCTCTAAATCCCTCTTAGTAAAAGATATAATAAAAAAGGAACGACCATCATTTTTTCTCATACAGGAATCGAAGATGGAAGAAGAAGATTTAATGAAGGCGTCTAAAATATTTTGGAAGGATAGTGAAGGCATAGGTCAAAGCTCAAGGGAAGCTTCAGGTGGACTGGGATCTTTTTGCAAAGTGGACAATTCTCCCTAGTTGGCAGTGCCAAAACCCCAAACTAGATAATGATGGAGCTAGAAAAGAAGGATACAAATGAGAGGTTCAAAGTGCGCCCTCTACTTATGCAGAGAAGTTGGACTTTCGGGAAAAGCTTATGTTGCTTAAAAATAATAGTTGGAACCAAAATGGCATAGTGGGTGGATATTTCAACATTACTCTGTTATCTTCCAAGCACAAGGGAGGGAGCATAGTTCGGGATCTGTTCAAAGAGAATATGGAGGACCTCCTTTCTGAGTGGGATCTTGTAACATCCTTAGTGAAAAATCCATGTAATAAAAGTTGAAAATAATAACCATGGTTGATGGGACACGTATTCCAAGTTGAATGTTGGGAAAAACATCCTAGTGGGTGTTCATTTGGTTTATTCTTGCTAAGGAAATTGGCAAAGGCAATGGCAAAGGCTTTGGAAAGGAAAAATGGAAATTTTGGCACATTTATTTATGAAAATAATGGAAGTTAGGAGAAAAGGGAGGTGAAAGGTCACAAGTTATGTGTGAGGAGGAAAATCAAGGAAAATAATGGAAAATGAATAAAATAGAGGCATCATTGATAAAAAGGCTTATGAGGATTAGCGGGCAAGATTTTTTTAGTGTACCTTTTGTTAGTTCAATTTTGGAGCTCTCTCATTATTCTCTCTCTCGCACGCACTCGCGTACACTTGGATTTTTCTTGGAGCACTTTGGCATTGGATCAAGAAAGGCAAGAAGGCAAGATGAAGGAAGGAGCAAGCAAGGAAGAGTAGGATCAAGCAGTTACAACAGGATTATTTGTAGGTATTGATTTGCATGTGTGATTTCCTTTCTAGATTTGGCATGCATGGTATTGCATGTGGTTCTTTTTTGTCATGGCATGGGTTTTCCCAGGTGTGACAGTGTTTTCAGCCTAGCCTTTCCATTTCCAGATAGCCATGGTGTGATGGGGTTCTTATGTTTTGGTTGATTTGGATTGTCGAATGGATTCGAAGATGAGTGAGGTGGATCTCAGAATTGATAGAACACATGGCCTAGTAACCCCTGAATCGGACTGTGGGTTGGGGTAAATTCGGATAGTGTGTTTCCTCAGTGGGCCTAGGAATCCTCGACCAGTGAATGGCGGGATATAAGATAAAGCCTAGAGGTGGTTTTCTCTCCATAAGGCCTAGGAATCTTGGGTTGTAATATATGGTAAAGCTTGGAGAGTGTGTCTCGGTTTAGGGCCTAGTAATCCTTGGATCCAACTGTGGATTAAGGTAAATCCTGAGAGACTAGGAGACAAGAAAATTCCTCACGGCTTATGTGGAGAAATACGATGGCATCCATGCTTGTTTTGGCCTAGTGATCTAGTGGAGATCATGGTAAAGCTTGTATGACACGTTTATTGTTTTGGCCTAGTGATCTGGTGTGGATTGCGGTAAAGCCTGATTTCTATTGATGAGGGTGAGGTGGTTTAGCCTCAGGATGCCCTGGTTGGTTCTTTTGATTTGAGTCCCACATTCATGCTTGGAATATGGCATGGAGGTGATTGGCTTAAGAGAGATTTGGCTCAGTCAATTTATGGTCGGGTGGAACGTGGAAGTCCCATCCCGGGTTGGTTTTTGCATTCATCAATAAGAGGTTATCTCCTTGAAATTTTATGTGTAAATGTATTGGTTTATATGTGGATCTTATGGCTAATGCATCCTTCAGATTTTTGTTATTATTATGTTGCTTATAAGCACATATTATGACAATGATGATGTATGGCTCTTCTCATGTTTTTATTTGTAAATGAATAAACAATGTATCTATGAACTAATAGATGATATTGCGACTAATGATGTAAGGGAACAATGTGTCTTGGTGATTCTCAAATAAGTGTAAGACCCCTATGTTCAGATATGATGTTTACACCTGTAGATTACATATTTGTGATATGTTTGATGAAATTCTTGTCATGGCTAGTAGGGGTCTAGTCTAGGTCTTGTCATGATTTTTGCAAATACATCATTGTTTCACTATTTTATTTAATTTATGAACTTTTCATTGATTTCTGGGTAGTGGCCTGTACTTTGGGCCTGAAAAATTGCCTTAAATACCGCAGACGTGGGCACAAGTTTAGGAAATTTAGTCCCTAGACGTGGGCATGTAGGATTGTGGAAACGTTCAAAGCCTCCCAAGCGCACTCATGCCCATACTCTGGGAGCGTCTGGGGGTTAAGTGGGTTAAAACCTCAGTGGGACCCATGGGCTAGTTACCTAAATGGTTGAGATGTTTCATGGGAGTCTTGTTGTTTATGTGCAAGTTCTATATGATGTGTTTCTGTCGGTTCCACTTCCTTAAGGTCACCTAGGAGGCTAAATATGATCATAGTATCCTCTCGTCACATATTTACCCTGGTTGGACGGTTACTTGGGTAGATGTGAGATGGGGGTGTTATAGATATGGTATATATTAAGCCTCTAAAAGGAAAGTTCACATGGTCGAATAGAAGAGTCATAGAAGGTCACATCAATGCTCGTCTCAACTGATTCCTCATTCACAGTTCATGGATCCCTCAGGGGATGGAACCACACTCCTCCATCTTGGCCTCTAAGGAGTTGGATCATAGACCAATCTTGTTGGTGTTGGAAGACAAGGAGGACTTAGGGCCAATTCCCTTTCGATACAACCCGAGATGGCTGGAAGAGGAAGGGGTCGGAGAAATTATCTCTCAAGCATGGAGAACAAAATATGTTGGATCCCATGCCTATGTATGGGAATCTAAAATCAATAGAGTAAAACAAGCTTTAAGGAAATGGGAAAATTAGATGTATGTCTCACCTAGAAAGAGAAAGGAAGAATTGGAGTGCACCATCTTAACATAATGGAGGACCATGCAATGGAGGAATGACATATAGAAAGGGAGAAGCGTCTCAATAAATAAATATTTTAGGAGAACAGGAAAGAGGAGGAGTTATGGAGGTTAAAATCTAGAAGCACTTGGTTGAAAGTAGGGGATCAAAATGTAGAAATTTGCTGAATAATGATTAATTATCCACCGAGACTATCCTGATCACATACAATTCGAATTCATATGCAACACATAATCTCTTCCACTTAGATCATCAAACATGCGGAAATAAAATCAAGCGATAACACATCAAATCATCATACACATTAACACAGTATGTATGGGGAAAGCTTATAGCTGAAAACCCCGCAGCTATTGTGTATATTATAATGGAGAAATCAAGTAACAAACTCAGTATAATACTCCTCACAAGTACTCAGTACTTTCTCATACAGTTACCCACAATCTAGCTCAGTTTTGAACAGGTTACTGGTTCAAAACTCACCGCCAATTGCCTTGCCTCTATTGCGCAATCCAGGCCTGTCTATATAGAGATCCAAGGTTCGAATCTCCTTGGTTTGACAGCGCAATCATCATGGGAAATTCCTCCAAGTGTGGTGCAAATCTCATGCACAACTGATGTCGCCACTGATAGCTAACTCCACCTTTTCATCTACCTCTTTCACTGGTCTCCACTGAACTGATCATGCACTGTAGTGAACTGATGTGTTCTTGAGTTGAATAATGAGTTACTAATTAATGAATTAAATAATATTTAATTCACTCCACTCATAACTAATTGATTAGCTAGTTAAACTAATCTCAACCAGTTCAACTAAAATAAACCGAACACAACTCCACTAGCTGTCCCATTAACTCCACCAAACTTCTGCCACTGAAGTCCTAACTGAAGTCAACCATGCATGAGCTCACCAAACCCCTAGGAATAGCGTAATTCCTCTGTCAGATGCATGAGCCACTTCCAAGGCTCGAACCGAAGTGCTCCAAGAGAGTAAACTGAAGTTTATAGTCCAAATATTATTAAGGGTAAATAATATTTGACTTCCCTATTTTAAGGAGAGGCAGTCTAAAAATAGACTTCGACCTATAGGTCCAAAAAATAGAGTCCCATCTATTTTTACCAACATGACCAATGCTCCAAGAATCTCATATTGCAATCCCCGGACCATGCTCCATATGTCTAAAAATAGACATAGTCTAAAAATAGATTTTGCGCCAGAATTTGCCTGCGGGCCCACTTAGTGAAGGCGACTTCATTTCACTAAGCTCCATCATCTTTCTGCATTTTCAACACAAAATACCTCATTTTTCCACAAGAAGACTAAAGCAAGGGAGATTTGAAGCAGGGTGATGGAAATCATCCCAGAAGGTAAACCCTCGATCACCAAGTTTTATGAGATAAAGGAGGAAGATTTTAACCACTTTCGATCTCTATTCTCTTCAGACATGGATCTTAACGATGAGAAGTCGGAGGAATTCTTGACCCCCTTCTCCTCGTAAATCTCAAAAGAAGATAATCATCTTATCATGCAAGAGATTAAGGAGGATGAGGTAATCATTGAAATCTAGTCCATGGATCTAGACAACACCCTTGGAACCAATGGCTTCTCTATAAGATTTTACCATTCCTTTTGGTCTTTGATCAAGAAGGATATGACTAGAATACTCAATAGAACCAAAGGATCCTTCCAATATTTGTCTCAAAAAATCAAGGTGGGTTTCTTAAGAACAAATGTATACTGGACAATATCATTTTGGTCTAGGAAGTGATTCATTCGAGCCAAGAAAGCAGGGAATCGGGTTTTGTCATAAAGTTAGATATGACGAACGCGTTCATTTGGGTAAGTCACTCCTTTCTCTTCCACATTATGGAAAAACTCAGTTTCAACAAGGAATTTTTCAATTGGATAATGTTTGTATTGGCCTCCCCTAGATCACCCCCTTGATTAATGGTAGGCCAACCCCCTTCTTTAAAGCCTTCAGAGGCCTCCGGAAAGGTTTTCCACTCTGTCCCTTGCTTTACATTATAGTAGTTGAGAGTTTGAGTTGAAACCTTTAAAAAGTCAGAGAGTATGGGGCCTTACTAGGACTCTCTATTTCCTAAAATGTTAAAGTTGTTAATAACTCACAATTCATGGATGACACCATCTTGTTGGGTGGTATTTCCAAAATCATCGTGTCCAATTTTAAAAGAATTCTAGACAATTATCTGAAACTTTCAAGGGGTTTGGTAAATAGGATGAAGAACCCGCTTTATGGTTGGAACTGCTTAACTTTTTTGCTTTAGGAAATAGCATTGATCCTAAGGTTCTCCAACTAGCGGGACTGGAGATCATTTAAATATTTGGGAGTTCCCATCTCATTAGGAAATCCTCACAAGGAATACTAGGATGAAATTTTGCAAAAGTTCAGAAAGAAGATTGAAGGGTGGGGAGCATTTTGGCTGAATATGGATGGCAAGGCAATCTTGATCAAGTATGTGCTTTCTTCCCTTACAATTGATCTCTTTTATGGTTTTCTAGCTCCAAAAGGAACCCTAAATAAAATCAATATCATGCTCAGGAAATTGCTCTGGAAGGGGGGAAAGAACAATGATAAAAAATCCATTTGGACGATTAGAATATAGTTTGTCTTCCCAAAGAAGTGGGGGGCTTGGAGATTTAAGATCCTTTTATGGTCAACATAGCCTTGGGATCCAAATTGGTTTGGAAGATGATCACTGACTCCAAGGAGTGGTGGAAAAAGGCGTTTCTAAAAAAATACTTCCACGAGTCTCGACTTCTAAGAGTTGAAAATGCACAGTGGATGGGTAATGGATCAAAAATATGGAGACTATATAAAAATGCGTCCCCCCTAATAATTGAAAATCTAGGATTGCAAGTTAGGAACCAGGCCATAATCAATTTGTGGAAGTACAAGTATCTTCATGGTTCCCTTCTCTCTCCCTATAGAGAATTCAAGACCCTCATGGATTGGATGTGGGATAATGGAGTCAAAATACTAAAAGATATTGCAATATGGGATGATTCAAGCACTTGGAGGGCATGGAAATTTCATGGTCTTCATCATCAACTGAATTCGAAATGGGAAACAATGATCCCCTATATGAAATATCTAGCTCTCGTTCATGAAGATGATAAATATTTTTGAACCTAGAGGCTTAGTAAGAAATCTAAGTACACAATAAAATAAGGATATAGTTTCTTATTGAGGAGACTACCCTTCCCTGCCCAATCAAAATTATGGAAAGAAATTTGGAACAAAGATGCCATTCCAAAATTGGATGCCTTTTGTTGGACTTTGGTCCATGGAAGTATTCTCACAACGTAAAATTTAAAATTCATAAGTATTCAGGGTCCCTCTTGGTGCACCCTATGCAAGGGAGAAGAAGAATCAATCCTCCACTTATTTTATGAATGCCATTTCTCTCTTTTTGTGTGGATATATGCATTTGAGAATGTCGTGCACATACATGCCATCCCTCCAAACTGACAGGATGTGTTCGTCAAATGGACATATCATGGATACTCCCAGGATTCTATCATAAAAAGGGCATGGAATAATTTACCGAATTTTATATGCTTGGTCATATGGATTACAAGGAACAAATCAATATTCGAAGGTGACTCCCCCTTGGCCATCTGAGTGGCCAATAAAGCCATATATTTTCTCTTTGAATCGCTCTCTTCGAGAGGTATTAAGAAATATGATGTGGAAGGGCTATAAAATCTAGAGAGGAGTTGGTTAAGCATAAACACCTCCTTAGATCATGTTGGAATCTTCATAGTTCGACCCAAGGCGATAAAATTTCAGTGCTTAAGACTTAGCCAAGAAGAATTTCATTCCTGGAAAGATAAGCCAAGGTCAACAATGCTCTTCTTTGATGGTGCTGCAAAAGGGAGCCCAGGGGCGAGAGGAGTGGGAGGGGTGATCATTTGCCCCGACGAACAAGCGAAAATAAGATTTGTGTGAGGATTAGGAACAAAAACCAATAATAAGGTTGAGATTCTCACGCTTTGGAAATATGTGTACATAGCTATAAGTCATGGAGTCAAGGAATTAAATTTCACAGGGGACTCCCTCTTGGTAATTAGAATGTTTTCAAAACCCAGTCAATCTTCTGATCTTTTGAGTCCTTCAATAATGAAGAGGATCAATCAACACATGAATATTTTTGGAAATATGACCCTGTTCCAGGTCCTCCACCAAGTCAATCGGGAAGTCAATGAAATGGTGAATTGTGGCTCGACCCTAAGGGTGGGGAATCTCAAATTAAATAGACAAGACCTGGGAATTAATTTGATACCTTAGCTACATTATCTTTAATCCAAAGCGCATGGCCATCAATGATGGCATTGGTAGGCATATTATGAATGGAATGATTAATCGCATGGAGCACAGGTGTGTGATGGAACAACAAGGGTACTCACTTGGTGGCGTGTTGGAGTATCAAGGTAAGTTGTTAAGAGCCCCACAAAGTTACATATGTGAGCAGAGAGGTTCCGTGGATAGCTGGTTTATTTACCTTCTTGGGAGGATGACATATCAACCAGGTATTTTAATGTCAAAGAGACAAAGGCAGATTTCACCTCGTGCCACTGCGAATTGGCTGCTTGATTGGTTTAACAGACCTCTTAGGGAGGAAATCTATCTAATGGGATGAAGATAGAAGATATGCAAGCATTAATGGTGAGGGCCGAGGTAAATTGCAAGATTTGAGAGGGTGTGTTATATAAGGTGACCTTGCGTCCACTAAAGGAATCTATTCACTTAACCTCTGAGTGCATTCTGAGCAATTACATCTTATTGAGCGGCTTGGTGACGCAATATTCAGGAGGGAAGCCTTTGAAGACCTACATGAATCATTGGAAGAAGGATGTTGAATTTTTATTGAAGTTGTTGATGGGTAGGCTCGACATCCTCATGCAATGGGTGGAATTGTTGGAAAAGGATCAAGCGACTAATGCAGACCACATCAATGTGAAATTTGAGAGCATGGAAGAGAAATTGGACTGGAAAAATATTCAAATGGAAACCAACCTTATCACATCCAATTTCGAGTTGATTAGAAACATTATGTTCACTAAGGTGCAGGAGATAATCATTGATCCAAGTGGATATTGGTGGTCACCCACCTATTCCACCTAGACCCCCAGTCGGTTTCATCAGTTTCCTTGTTTGTAGCAGAATTTTACTATTTTTAGCATTTTTTCGGGTCCTAAACTTTGAGATCAGTTTTGACCCCCTAAACGGCGTATTTTTGAGGTCTGCAGTAGGCTTAAAGCCATAGGAAGGGACCTATGGAAAATCCTATAATACTTGGAGAGATCTTTACGAAAAGCTATTGTAAGCGCCAAACAAAGATAATATCACCAAGTTACAGCCCCAGGAAGTTGGCTTCCTAACTAACCCCAACGGGGCCCACAAACTCTTGGCGTTCCATCTCTTGTGGTTAGGGTTTTGGTTGTTTAGGGTTTTCTATTGTTGTTTAATAATAAAAAGGCCCTTGAGCCTCATTGTAACACAATTTAGAGGCATGTAGCTGACGCATCTCTTCTCAGAGATAAGCTACCATCACCCGAGCTAGTTTATTTCCATTCAGTATGTAAGCATATTTCAATTCTTTGATATTAATGAAATGAAGTTTTATTTATGTTGCACTTTTGCGTTTATGTTTATATATGTATTATATCGTGTTCCTGCATAAGTACAAATTAGTGGTATCAGAGTGTTCTCGTCTTTCTCGGTTTTCCTTTTCATGTCCCCAACAAGGTCAGGGTATAGGGAGTTAGGGCTCGATTTGGTTGAACCTTTACAAGATCAGCCTCACAAACCCTGATGACCTCCCATGGTGAAAGAAAATAAAAACAAGGGAGTAGGAGATCCTTTCTAAATATTGCTCAAGGAGGCCCTTGAGAAACAGAGGAACGTGATGATGGATAACTTTGCCCAAATCCTTCGACGGCTACCCACAGGTGACACATCTTCATCCAACAGCCACTCTGGAGGCGCCACACCTTTTAAGGTACAAGTTAACTTTGAAATTCCCATATTTGAAGGCCAGATAGATGTGGATGTCATAGATAAATGGTTAAATCTGTTGGAAGGATATTTTTTAGTTCATGACATTTCCAAACGGGAAAATATTACTTTTGCACTCCTGAAAGTTGCCCCCCATGTCAAGGATTGGCGGGAAACCTACTATGAACAAAAGGACGAGGGGGGACCCTCACTGTTCTCAGTCGCACCCACCTGGAATTATTTCCGAGACACCATCAAGGAACAATATTACCCTATCGATATCTATGAAGATAAATACATAAATTGGACCATGCTACGGTAAGGAAGGGGCCAATATGTGTTAGAGTTCACGAATGGTTTTCATTCCCTTCGCACGAAGCTAGGCATTGAGGACTCCGAGCGGCATTTGGTACTCAAGTACCATTGTTTTTTGCATAAGTACATCCAAGACGAAATGGAGTTCCTTGACATATCCTCGCTCGATGTCACCTATCGATATGTTGTCAAGATCGAGTAGAAGTTTAAATAAAAGAAGGGGGACTTTGGATCTGTGATCCGAAGTAAGGGAAACGCGCCCCCAAACCAAAAAACAAAGGACAAAGCCAAGGCAGGGTGACCTAGGACAACCCATTGAAGCCACAAGCAAAGAAAAACACCACGAAGACAAAGAAGGACACGAGAAAGTGGTGTGAGTTCCATAAGATCTCCACTCACAACACGAGTGAGTGTCGAGCCAAGCAGTCACTGGTGGCTGAGCTGAAGGCTTCTAAATTAGATGCATGCTCTGACATTAAGTCAGAACCTGATAAAGGGAATGAAAAATGGAAGCAAATTATTGATGCGGAGCCCAGTGCCACCATTTCCACCACCAAGATCCAGAAGGATGAGCCCGAAGATCCAAAGGAGGGGGAACACCCCTTCCACTCACAAATGTGAGTGAAGGGTTCTCCGTTGTAGTTCATTGTCAACAATGGGAGCTAAAATAACCTCATTTCAACAGAGGTTATGAAGCAGCTAGGCCTACCGACCACATCACACCTGCAACCATATACCATCGGTTGGCTTCACCAAGGACGATATCTCTGCGTCAGCCAATAGTGTTGCCTCCCATACAACATCAAGCCCTTCAAAGATGAGGTACTATGTGATGTTTCTCCTCTCAAAGTTTGTGATGTATTATTAGGCCAACCATACTTGTGGAAGCGACATGATGTGTATGAATCTAGGCCTCGCACTATTACTATTACTTTTGGTAATAAGTTGTATAGGATACCGAAGGTAGCACCACCTACCGCCATCTCTCTGATCACTGCGAAGCAATGTAGTAAGATCATCTCCCAGACCAAGAAATTTGTTTTCCTTAAGATTCACCCTCAGGTCTAGGAGAAGATTGTGGCCATGACCTCCAGACAGGGATCCTCGACACGGAAAAAATACATGGACAAGGTCGTGGAGGAGTATAGGGAAATCTTCACCTCTCCTGCAGGGGTACCTCTATAGTGTCAGGTCAAGCACTCCATCGATATGACCCTAGGTGCACCGCTACCTAATGGAACTATGTATCGACATTTTTTTCTCGAGAACGATGAAATCAAGAGGTAGATTCAAGAGATGTTGCAGAAAGGGAACATTAGGCCAAGTTCATTGCCTTGTGGGAGCCCGATCGTGTTGGTACAGAAGAAGGATGGGCTTGGGAGACTTTGTATTGACTATCGGGTGCTGAACAATATCACTATCCGGAATAGGTATATGATTCCACAAATTAATGACCTGCTGGACCAACTTAAGGGGGCCAAATATTTTAGCAATATTGACTTGAATTCTGGTTATCACCAAGTACCAATCAGACCCTTTGATGTGTGGAATACTGCCTTCAAATTAGGAACTTTTTGAATGGTTGATCATGCCTTTTGGGTTGACGAATACCCATGAAACCTTCATGACGTTGATGGACGACATCTTGCGAGTTTTCACCAACTCATTTGTGGTGGTGTACTTGGATGACATCATGATCTTCATCCAAAGTTTGGAAGAGCACCTCCACCACATTCGACAGGTCCTCTAAACACTACAGAAACACAAGTTGTGTGCCAATTTGGAGAAATGCACTTTTGGCATGACCTAGGTTCAATATCTAGGGTAAATCATCAATGAGAGGGGTGTGCATGTGGAGCGAGCCAAGATATAGGTCATTCAATATTAGGCAACCCCAACCACTCTAATAGAGCTTCATATCTTTCTGGGTCTTGCCAAATTCTACCAAAGGTTCGTGTTGGGCTTCTCTCATATCACTTGGCCTTTGAGTCAAGTCACCAAGGGAGGGGTGAAAGAAAATTTATTTTGGTATGAATCCCAACATGAGGTGTTCGTCGAGTTGAAGCATCAACTCTTCTCTGCACTAGTGCTCAGATTACCATACCTATAACAACCATTTGAGATTGAGACAGATGCCTCTGACTATGCTATTGGTGTAGTTATTTCTCAATAAGGACATCTAGTGGCATATCACAGTGAGACACTTTCAGACATAGTTTGAAAATATCCCACTTATGAAAAATATATGTATTCCATTGTGCAAGCCTGCCAATAATGGAAGCATTACATTATGGGGAAGGAAATAATCATCCACACAGACCAATGACCCCCTACAGTTCATACAGACACAAGGGAAGTTGCAGAATGATCGCCATCATTAATGTTCCACATACCTGCAACAGTTCCATCTGAACATTAAGTACAATAAGGGAAACACCAACAATGTTGCAGAATTTTTCAACTGACCATAGTCATGCCGCTGACCACTGTGCTCAACTCTTACAGGTATGAGACTTCAGGGTGGCCGACTCTTTACAAGAGTGATCTAGAATTCGGCAACACATACCAGATGCTCCTGGAAGGCAAGCAAGTTCAAAATTATCACCTCCAGGATGCATTGTTATGCCACATGGGACACCCCTATATTTCTTCAAATGAGCGTGCTAAGATGATTTTGGAAGTGCACTACAGCCAGGTCATTGGACATTTCGGGGTAGAGAAAACAATTACAACACTACAGAAGTAATTTAATTGGCCAAAACTTTGAGAAGATGTTGGGAAGTACATCAGATCCTGCACTACCTGTGCCATTACCAAACCGATCATCAAGAAGCAAGGACTATATACTACTCTGCCTACTCCTAGTCAACCTTGGGAATCCATCTCCATGGATTACATGTCGGGCCTTCCTTCTACTAAGCATGGCAACGAATGTGTTTTCTTGGTCGTCAAAAGATTCTCTAAGATGGCCATTTTGGTGGCCTACAAGAAGAGTATCACAACAGAATCCATTGCTAAACTATTCTTTGAAAAAGTGTGGGTGCACTTTAGGATACCACAGTCCATTATCTCAGATTGGGATAGCAGGTTCCTAAGTACATTTTGGTCAAGTCTTTGGTCGATGTTGGATACCAAGCTCACTAATTCCATGGCTTTCCACCCCCAAACTTATGGCCAAATATAGGTCGTCAGCATTATGATCGTGCACATTTCGCGCATGTACAACTCGAAGCATCCTCGCACATGGGATTAAAGCCCTCCCTATGTCCATAATAGTTACAACTGAGCTCTCCATAGCTCAACTGGCCACAACCCCTTTCAGGTGGGATTGGGATTCCAACCACTATGCCCCATTGATGTGGCCATACCATTTGCAGCTACTCAGGAAGATTTGGCTCGTGTCCAATTCGAAGCAGACAAGAAAAAAAACTTCATTGAGTGCATTCAACACGTCTGCAAATAGGTCCATGAAATATTAGAAAGAGCTAATGCTAAGTACAAGTAGCGACATGATCAACATTGGGTGCGACACAAGTTCCAGGTGGGTGACAAAGTTTGGTTACATTTGCACGAGGAGTGCCTCACTGGACACTACCGCAAGCTTCGCCCGCTTTGATATGGGCCATACACCATCACCAAGATTGTAGGAGACAATGCATTCGATATTAGGACATGGATTTATTGATATGCTTCTTATTTATGCTTTCCTGAACTACGCAGATGCAATGATCTACTCTTATAGTTTATGCCCTATTCATCAATTACTACTTTCGCACACTGCACCTTTATCAGTTTTATGCATTAATCAACCCAAAACAACAAGTATAAACATCATAAAAGACTTCGATATGCATAAGAAATTATACATGGCTTCGCAATACGTAAAACAATATCAAAGATAAATCATAGACAAATTGCGCAAATACACATAAATACTTCAAAATATTCCTTCTCTTTATTGATAATGTGTCCTTTTAGTACAATCCTTCTTCAACCCGCGCACATAGATGTGGGTGGTCTATGCACACAGCTGCATAACAAGGCCTCCGTGCACACAACTGCGGAGCCTTCTCCGAAGACCCAAAAAAAACTAAAAAACGGATAATTCAATGATGGTTCTATCTCTGTATATCACCTTTATTAATTGACTCACTAAGTTATTTCCTTATATAGATTTCTTTCTTACAATAACATGGTCAGAAAACCATGGACAGAGCTCAAAATATTCAAAAACAATCTGATTCCTTTACAAAAAGAGGGGCTTTGACCCGCCCCAAAGCCCCTAAAACTCATAAAACTCCATGCAATTGACTTATTTATGCTGGATCATGCACTCCACTTCCTAAAAATGCAGAGTATTTAACTCAAAACTGAACCAAGTTGGGCCCTGCCCAATAGGCCCTTGACACTCACATGTGATTCATCCTGAGTCACTCAGCTGGTGCACTATGAATCTTTGCTTCAATGCTGGTGTAGGAATCCTTTAGTCACTGAATTATTGTTGTAAACTACGTTTGCTCCTGACACACCTCTTCCAGTAGCTTCCCTATAGTCCGCCCTGTGATGCTTTGCAGTACTTCCTTCTGCTTCTGGTGCATCTCCTTAAGCTTCTAATCAATTATCTGAGACGGTTGAATAGCTTCATCTTGCCATGGCTACGTTCACGCTACGATTATATATTATTTTCTTCACAGATCCTCGATATGATGCTGCAGTTTATTTCCTTCCTGTATGTGGGTGATTCGTTGCACAGGTGCTAGGGTCCTCACCATGACTTTGATCTCCTCAAACTTCTTTTTCTTTTCCAGTATCCCTGCTTCAATTTTATGAACATGTGGATCCTCATGCAATGAAGTCTATATTTCCAAATTGTCCTTGAATAGTTGCCACAATCCTTGACTGTGGTAGAGATACCTTCTAGCACAGTCTTCATATCTTCTTCCTGTTGTTTACGCATGACCATTTGTTGGCTTAAAGGGGTCTAGACCTAGGTTTGAAGTAGTTGCGCTAAAAAAAAAAACCCTCTATTACTAGCCCTTTCGACAACGATTTGTTGAGCAGAACAAAGTCTCACCCAAGGCAATATTTGGGTATGCTAGAACCAAGTTTTTGCATCCATAGGGATATTAGGACATGGATTTACTACTATGCTTCTTCGTTATGCTCTCCTGAACTGCACAGAAGCAACTATCTACTCTTACAATTTATGCCCTATTCATCAATTACTACTATCGCATAATGTGCCTTTGTCATTTTTATGCAGTAATCAACCCAATACAACACGTATAAACATCATAAAAGACTTTGCTATGCATAAATAATCATACATGGCTTTACAAATTGTCTATGATTTATATTTGATAATGTTTTACGTATTTTGAAGCCGTGTATGATTTTTTATGCATAGTGAAGTCTTTTATGATGTTTATACATGTTGTATTGGGTTGATTAATGCATAAAATTGATAAAGGCGCAATGCACGATAATAGTAATTGATGAATAGTGCATAAACTGTAAGAGTATATAATTGCATTTGTGCAGTTCAGGAAAGCATAAGGAAGAATCATAGCAGTAAATCCATATCATAATATCCCTCTGGATGCAGAAACCTGGTTCTAGCATCCCCCAATATTGCATCGGGTGACTTTGGTCTGCACCGCATATCATTGCCGAAAGGGCCGGTAATAGATGGTTTTGTTGGTAGCACAGCTACTCCAAACCTAGATCTAGAACCCTTCAAGCCAACAAAAGGTTCCATAAATGGAGCGAAACCATTTTTTGGCTTGAAGGGGTCTAGATCCAGGTTTGGAGTAGTCGTGCTACCAACAAAAACCTCTATTACCGACCATTTTAGCAATGATATGTTGCGTATATCAAATTCTCACCCGAGGCAATATTGGGGGATGCTAGAACCATGTTTCTGCATCCAGAGGGATATTAGGACATGGATTTACTATTATGCTTCTTCCTTTTGTTTTCTTGAATTGCGTAGATGCAATTATATACTCTTACATTTTATGCCCTATTCATCAATTACTACTATCACACACTGCGCCTTTATCAATTTTATGCATTAATCAACCCAATACAACATATATAAACATCAAAAACTACTTCACTATGCATAAAAAATCATACATAGCTTCACAATACGTAAAAAAATATCAAAGATAAATCATAGAAAAATTACGCAAATACACACAAATACTTCAGAATATTCCTTCTCTTTATTGATAATGTGTCCTTTCAGTACAATCCTTCTTCGATCTGCACACACAACAACGGGTGGTCGGTGCACACAACTGCGGGTGGTCTATGCACACAGCTGCAGAACAAGGCCTTCGTGCACACAGTTGTGGAGCCTTCTCCGAAGACCCAAACAGACTAAAACACAAATAATTTAATGATGGTTCTATCTCTGTATATCACCTCTATTACTTGACTCACTAAGTTCTTTCCTTATATAGCTTTCTTTATTACAATCCATGGGAAAAGCTCAAAATATTAAAAAAAACCTGATCCCTTTACAAAAAAATGGGCTTTGACCCGCCTCAAAGCCCCTAAAATTCCTAAAACTCTGCGTGATTAACTTATTTCCATTGGATCGCGCACTCCACTTCCACAAAATGTGGAGTCTCTAACTCAAAACTGAACCAAGTTGGGCCCTGCCCATCCATACACTGCATGATTTTCACCAAGGGGTCACAGATTATTTCAAGGTGCACGAGAAACGCACGTTTATGGTCATTAAGGAAGTCAAGAAAGACAACAAGAATATGTTAAATGACATGAATAATGTGCACTAGGACCGTGATAAGGCAACACAACACATACAACATTTGGAAGCGATTATCACCAAGACGTGCAGCGAGATGACCGTAATCAAGATCCAAGCTGAGGCAGCCCCAGAGGGAAAGATTGTGAAGCTCACCACAACAATCAAAGAGTCCAAGAATTAAATGGAAAAGGTCAAGTTCAAGCTACAAATGCAAATTAATGAGCTAGAGATCAGGTTGCAACCAACCACACCGACAAAGGTGTGAGTGATCTGAAAATGGAACTATTTGTAAATGTTATGAAAAGTATCCATTTCCATTTAATTTAGTGTGCAAAGTGTTCTCCATGTCTTGTAGGTTAAAAAAAGTAGTTTTGGTAATGTTTATGAGTTTTATGTGTGATGATTTGTTAATTAAGTTTATTGTTTAACATATCATAGCAGAAATACACAACAAGTAAAATTCACCATAGCATAACACAACAAAATGTTGAGGTAGTTCACCCCTCCTAGGCTACATTTGTCGGTCCAAGGCTCCCCAATGGAATGTCCTTGCTCTATTAATTTTCTCAAAATGGTTACACAGTGAAAAATATGCCTAAACAGGAAAAAAAAGCTACGAATTTGACTTTAGAAGATACAAATAAGCTTAAAATGGCTTTTGTTTCACCTTAAACAATGAAGTACAACCCAATACAACTCCATCTCCCTGATGGCCCTGACGGCTCTTTCCTCTTCCCTGAAGAAAAATCACTGAATAACACCTATGTTCGCTTTGCAACCTATCCCAAACTCTCCATAATGCTCCAGAAAGTCAAAATTTACTAAAATTTCATCTTGTTTGGTCGAAAATTGAGAAATTTATGACCCAAACAAGTTTTTTCCCAGTGGCACTAGAAAACCTCCTCCAAAACTGGAGGAACTCCAGTTAACTCCACCAAATTTGTCGGATGGGCGGACTTGGCGGAACAACGCTCCAGAATAGGCGGAACAATAAATATATATGTCAGTTGTTTTCGACGCGTTCACATGCGGATTCTTTGGGCGGTTAATGCTAGCAGATAAGGTTTGAACCGTGCCCACGGTCACGGGTCAAGGTTATATGGAGTCGGGGCTAGCTCTAAGGGCTAGCCCCTTAAATTTCCGTCGGATCAATCTTTTTAGCACCCGGTTCTTAGCAGTGATCACATTACGACGTAGCTTAAGCCCTGAGGCTTAACCAAACTTTCTCCGCTTGTTACACCCGACCCGACTCTTCGTTTATCGATGACCTGAATGGACGTTCAACCACTGCACGAGGCAACCCGACTCTGCCTCTGTTCACCTTTGCCTAACTGCATTTCATCAATGACCCAACTCGCTCGTTCAACAAGTCTTGCTCGTGGCGTGTTGGTCGGGTCGGCCTTGCCCGTGTAGTCAGGTCAGGGTTCGAAACCCATGCCTTCCACATTTTTGAACTAATCCTTCCAACCAATGGCTGGGGCCACGTGGAAGCCTCTGGACAGGCCACGTGGCACCCTCCAATAGGGTGTTAAATAAACTTAATAAAAATGAAAATTTTCCATAATAATTTTTTTTACAAATTGACAAAATCATAGTCAAAAAGTCATGTTTTGGAGGTCATTGGACGAATTCAGACCTCAGTAACTTTCACATACGACATCGGATTTGAGTCCCATTCGCGGTGCCATAATCATAGCGAAGAGGCCTTTTTGGTTGTTCAGATTGCAACCATTTCTGATCATTTCCATTTTTGAGCATTTTTTTTCACTTAGACATGATCTCTTGATTAGCGAGACCAACACGTAACAGATATGAAGGTTGCGCTAGAAGGTATCTCTACCATAGTTAAGGATTGTGGAAAGTTATTAGAAGACACTATGGAAATATTGACCTCGCTACAAGAGGATCCACATGTTCATCAAATTGAAGTAGAGATTCTGGAAAAGCAAAAACAATTTGATTAGATCAAAGTCACGACGAGGACCCTAGGACCTGCATAGCGACTTGCCCGCATATAGGAAGGAAAGAATCTGTAGAATCAGATCAAGGAGCTGCAAAGAAAATAACAGATAATTATATCATGAACACAACCATGGAAATATGAGGCCATTCAACTATCTCAGATAGTGGTGGGAAGCTTAAGGAGATGCGTCGAAAGTAGAAGGAAGTAATGAAAAGCATCACAGAGGCGGCTATAGAGAAGCTACTGGAAGAGGTGCACCAGGAGCAAACGTAGTTTACAACAGTAATTTAGCCATTTAAGGACGTCTAAACCAGTAATTCAGCAAAGATTCAGGGTGCACTAGCTGAGTGACTCAGGAATAGTCACATTGAGTGTCGAGGTCCTGTTGAGCAAGGCCCAACTTGGTTCAATTTTGAATTAAAGACTCCACATTTTGAGGAAGTGGAGTGCATGATCCAGAGGAAATAATTCAATCACACGGAGTTTAAGAGCTTCGCGTGAATTTTTAGGAGTTTCATGGGCTTTGGGGCGGGTCAAATCCCCTCTTTTTGTAAAGGGATCAAGTTTTTTTTTGAATATTTGAGCTCCGCCCATGGTTTGCAGACCATGGTATTGTAAGAAAGAAATCTATATAAGGAAACAACTTAGTGAGTTAAGGGAGAGGTGATATACAAAGATAAAACCATCATTGAATTATCTGGTTTTAGTTTGTTTTGGGTCTTCGGAGAAGGCTCCACAATTTTGCGTGTGGAAGCCTTGGTTTGCAGCTATGCGCGTAGACCACCCACAACTATGTGCACGGGTTTAAGAAGGATTGTACTAAAAGGACACATTATCAATAAAGAGAAGGAAGATTATGCAGTATTTATGTGTATTTGCGCAATTTGTCTATGATTTATCTTTGAAGTTGTTTTATGTATTGTGAATTCGTGTATGATTTTTTATGCACAACGAAGTATTTTATGATGTTTATACATGTTGTATTGGTTTGATTAATGCATAAAATTGATAAAGGCACAGTGTGAGATAATAGTAATTGATGAATAGGGCATAAACTGTAGGAGTAGATAATTGCATCTGCACAGTTCAGGAAAGCATAAGGAAGAAGAATAGTAGTAAATCCATGTCCTAATATCCCTCTGGATGCAAAAACCTAGTTCTATCATCCCCCAATATTGCCTTGAGTGAGACTACGGTCTGCATAGCATATCGTTGTCGAAAGGGCCTATAATAGAGGGTTTTGGTGGTAGTGTAACTACTTTGAACTTGGGTCTAGACCCCTTCAAGCCAACAATATTTGTGGCCACCCACCTATTCCACCTAGACCCCAGTCGGTTTCATCAGTTTCCTTGTTTATAGCAGCATTTTACTATTTTTAGCAGTTTTTTGGGTCCTGAATTTCTGAAGCCGTTTTTGACCCCCTAAACGACATTTTTTTGAGGTCCGCGGTAGGCCCATAGCCATAGGCATGGGCCTGTGGAAAATCTTTTATGAACAAGTTACGACCCCTCGAAGTTGACTGCTCAACTAACCCCAACGGGGCCCACAAACTCTTGGCATTCCATCTCTTGGGTTAGGGTTTTGGTTGTTTAGGGGTTTCCCTTAATTTTCAATAACAAAAAGTCCCTTGAGCCTCATTGTAACACATTTCATAGGCATGTAGTCGTCACATATCTTCTCAGAGATAAAATACCATCGCCTAAGCTAGTTTATCTCCATTCAGTATATAAGCATACTTCAATTCTTTGGTATTTATGAAATGAAGTTTTATTTTTGTTGCACTTTTGTGTTTATGTTTATATATGTATTTTATTGCGTTCCTGCATAAGTTCAGATCAATCGTCGAGCTACCAGACCCTACTCTCACTTAGCAACAGAGAAATATGGGTGCTGGAGAAGACAATCAAAGGGGACAAACACACTAGCAAGGAAGCGAAGCCTTCAAATACTAGTCAATGTTTTTGTTTTTGTTTTGTTTTGTTTTTTGTTTTTTGTTTTTGTTTTTTGTTTTTTGTTTTTTTTTTTTCAAGTATGCCTTGATTTTGGGTCATTTCTACTGGTCATATGGAAAATATTAGTGTAATATTCGATCCCATAGAGCTCGTATGGGGAAGAAAGTTCATTTTTTGTTGTACTGGAACATAGAAGCAACTGAAATATCTGAAACAAGTTTTGTCTTTTTTTATGTAAATGGTTATGGCCGTGTAATCCAAGTTTTATAATATAGCATTTGTCCCATTAAAAAAATTATACTTGGCTATCATAAACTAGGGTTTTAAAACATAAATTGTAGTAAGTAAATAGTTTATAATAGAAATAAGAAAGAGATCGAGAATCTATGATAAATAAGTGTAAATTTATGGTTAAATAAAGAGTAAACAAGAGAATATGGTACAAGTTTTCTATGGTACAAATAAGTATAGTAGAATAATAAACCCTAGACATCCCCCCTAAATTATGACTGAAAAATGCATGTAAATTGATACTTTTTCTTTTCCAATTAATTGTAAATAAAGCCCAACCCTAGGACAATGAGATCAGAGGCAAATAATATTGAAATTGTATGTTTTTTCTATAAATAGACCCTAATTTACCTTAGAAAAAAATTTCATATATATGGACACACGCGCACACACACACACACACATTGTGTGTGAGGGGTGGGGTTTAAATGATTGGCATAATAGATAAAGCCAATGCCTTTTTCAATCTAGGGGTAATGGATTTTAGGAGTAAAAATATTTGGAAGGAAAGAGATGGATGTTGATTCAAAGAAATCAAGGGATATAAACTAGTGTCCCTGAATTCTTTAACCTTATCATCCCTTTATATTTTGTGTAAAATTCAAAAGGAAGGAGCTAAACCTAGGTGACCTAATCTTGTGTAAGGATATTTTTACAGCCATAAAAAGTCAACAAAACCTTGGTGAAAATTTTAATAAACCCTACTTCATCAATAAGAATAATATTGGAAGAAGATAACCCACATTTGCATAGAAAATATCATCAAAGATCAACAATAATAATCCAAAAGAGAGAACCATCCACCAAAATTTATCCAAGAGAACTTTGCTTCGCTAGTGCCTCCATACATGTCCATAGCGCATAAAAGAGAAAAATATAAATAGCTAGTATAAATGGTCTCGAGGTGTGACAATGAATCCAAGGGTGAAATCACCTTCTATTTATATGGGAGGTACTAGGTTGATTTCCCTAAATTTAGTCTAAAAATCCCTATGATAATAATAATACATAATACAAGTTGGATAGGTTACAAGTTGACCCCCAAAGATAGCTAAATTAATGAAACAACATGAAATTATGCCTCAATTAACTCATAGGTTGAGTTAGGTATCCTCCAAGGATGATATCATCCTCCCAAAGTTGTGTCTCTCCATGAAATGTGTAATGAATGGTTCAAGAGGTACATATCATCCAAAAAGTCATGTATCCTCATGAAAAGGATGCCCAATAATCAAGAAAAGCATCATCATGCTCAATGTTATCCACAAGGGAAACCATGTCATCATCTAGAGCGTCAAATATAAGATGTCATCATGTTTGGGCATGACATCATCATGATAAATAATGTACATTCCCCTCTAAACTGATCCCATGTCATCATCATCATCAATCATCCTCAAGAGAAAGGCAGTGTTCATCAAGTAGGTGCAATGTCAACATGGGGGAGTCTTTCCAACTCAAAGGTAACATTTTCTCTCAAGGAAACACCCTAGCCATGATAGATGACATCCACGCTCCTTGAGGTGGAAACAATATCATCAACTATGTCAAGTCATCCCAAGGCCAACATTCCTCAAGTATTCAATGTCCTCTGTCAAAGTGCCCTATGTCACCATCAAAATGACTATATGTCCTTTATGAAGTGTTGGATGTAACAACCTCGATAAAAAAATATATGTAATAAAAGTTAATAAAGGAAAAATAACAACCAAATTCATGGGACACGTATTCCAAGCTGAATATTGGGCAAAACATCCTAGCGTGGGTGCTCATTTGTTTTATTATGGCTAAGGGAAATTGGAAAAGGCAATGATAAAGGCTTTGGAAAGGCAAAATGGAATTTTTGGCAATTTATTTATGAAAATAATGGAAATTAGGATAAAAGGAAGGTGAAAGGTCACAAGTTGCATGTGAGGAGGAAAATGACGGAAAATAATGGAAAACTGAAGAAAATAAAGGCCTCATTAATAAAAAGGCTTCTGAGGATCAATTGGTACCTTTTTTTAATAAGTTTTGGATCTCTCTCCCTCTAGTCTCTCTCTCTCTCACTCTTGGACACTTAGATGATTCTTGGAGAACTCTAGCCTTGGATCAAGGAAAGAAAAGGAAGGACAAAGAAGGCAAAGTGAATAAAAGATCAAGCAAGGAAGATTAAGATCAAGCAGCTACAATGGGATTAATTGAAGGTATCGATTTTCATTTATGATTTCCTTGCTAGATTTGGCATGCATGGTATATGCATGTGTGTGTTGGTTCTCTTGATATCATTGCCATGGGTCTTTCTAGGTGTGAAAGTGTTCTTCAACCTTGCCTTGCCATTTCCTGATAGCCATGGTGTGATGGGTTCTATTTTACCTGGTTAAGTTGGATTTCCGAATGGTTTCAAAACTGAGTGGGGTGGTCTCTAAAAGAAAGAACACAAGGCCTAGGAGTCCCTGTACCGGAGAAGGTGGGATTACGGTAAATCCATATTTTGTGTGCCTTGGAAGACCTAGGAATCCTCGATCGGTGAATGGTGGGATATATGGTAAAACCTAGAGGTGTGTACCCTCAATCAGGCATAGGAATCCTCAACCGGTGAATGGAAGGATATACAATAAAGCCTAGAGGGTGGAGTCTCAATTAGGCCTAGGAATATTCGACCAGTGAATGGCGAGATATACGGTAAATCCTAGAGACTAGGAGGCAGGAAAATTCCTCATGATGTAGGTGGAGAAATCCAGAGACATCCATGCTTGTTTAGGGCCTACTGATTCGGTGGGGATTGTGGTAAAGCCTGAGGAAACCTATATTGGTTTGGTTTTGAGTCCCTCATTCACGCTTGGAATATGGCACAGGGGTGATTGGTCGAAAGAAAGATTTGGTTTAGCCCAATCTATGGTTGGGTGGGTCGTGGAAGTCCTAGACCCAGTTTTATTTTGCATTCATTAATAAAACTTCTTCTCCTTAGTATTTCATGTGTAAATGCATTGGTTCATATGTGGATTTTATGGTTGTTATATCTTGTTATTTATGTTGGTTATATGTTGGTTATGAGTATGTTTTATAACATACTTGATGTATGGATCTCATCATGTTTTGATTTACAAATGAATGAACAATGAATATATGTCCTAATAGATGATAATGCATCTATTGTGACATGGAAAAAGTGATTCTTTACGAATCTTATATAAGTATGAGACCCCTATGCTCGGATCAGTTGTTATGACCTGTAGATTACATATTTGTGACATGTTTGACAAATAGATTACATATTTGTGACATGTTTGACAAAATTCTTGTCATGGCTAGTAGGTGTCAAATCAAGTAATTGTATCAGTGATTGCAATAGTAGCTTTGTTCCATTATTATTATTCATTTCTGAAGGTTTCATGAAGTTTTGGGTAGTGGCATGTGACCTAGCCCTGAAAAAGTGGCTCATAATTTGGGCTTGTTGGCACATAACTACTTGAAAAAATCCATAGTCATTGGCATGCCTTGCTGTGGGAGTGACTGGAAGGCCTCAGTCACATGCATGGCTTATCATGGGAGCGGTTGAGAGTCCAGATCAGTGAAATGTCAAGTTGTCCTAGGGGTTGGCCACCTGGAAGGGTTGGTTGGCTCCTGAAGGTTCTGTAGCATGTGTGGAAAGTCATTTTGGTTTCATTATGTTGATTCCAATTCCCTAACTATACATGGGGAGTTGAATCACATCACAGTAGCCTCTCATCACATGTGTACCCTAGTGGACTGGTTAGATTAGGTAAATGTGGGAGGAGGGTGTTACAGGGTGGTATTAGAGAATGGTTCTATTCTCCTTGGGTGATGTGTGATTTCCGTTGTCCTTAGATGAATGTGTTGGTAATGAATTCATGTTGGTTGCATATTTGTTATTTATACTTGTGGTCTATGTTCTTGTTGTGTATGCATGGTGGTGGTCATGGTTGCAGTTGTGTCGCCATGTAGAAGTTGATGATGTTGTTGTTGGGATGTGTTTGTCATGAATGTATGTCAATTGTATATGCATTTGTTATTCATGTTAATGTCTATATGTTGTTATGCATGCATTTTTATGGTTAGGGTTATGCATGCCCAGTAGGTTAGAAATGCATCGTGATGGTCATTGTTGCAGTTGGTGTCATCATGATGCTATTGGTATGTTATGATGCTAATATGTTGGTTGAGATAGAGCAGAAGATGTAGATCATCCGAGCGAGGTTGCAACATTAGATCTCGAGGTAAGAGCAGATCTTCATACCTGTTTGTATGTTGAGAATGCAGGTATGTTGGTTAATGGTTGTTATAAGCATTAGGGTTATGTACATGTCTGTTAGTCTATGGGTTTTTTGGTTACAACTATGATGAATGTTAGTTAACCAGTGTGATCATATGTACATGTGTTGGCTAGTTATGAAGGATAGTAACTTGTTGTTATATGCACTGTGGTCATATGCATGATGGTTATGGTCATTGTATCTAAGATGTTGATGTTATCTGTATCACACTAATTTGGATTGGCTTATGTAGATGGTTAGGGTTATGACATTCAGGTATCATTCGACTTATTTGTGATATTTTGTTGTACTATTATAGATTGTCTGTGCATATGTGAATGTTATGCATGAATGACAATTGTTTATGAGTTTATGATGTGAACATGTTAGCTAGTTAATGTTATGGACATCATGACAAGTTTGAGTTGATATGTTGTGAAGGTATATCGTGCTAATCTAGATTTATTGTGCATAAAAGATAGCCTCCCCTGAGATACATTAAGGTATGTGTTTGCTTATATCATCTACTTGGTTCTTGAATGTTTTATTATGTCGTCTATTTGGTATTTGAGTGTTTGGTGTCTATTATGTCATCTATATGTTGTTTGAACTTTTTATTAGTTACATGATATGAGTTTGTATTTATAATATTGCATGAAAGAATGATCTTGTTTTGAGATGGTTGCACTAACACACATGTGTTGAGAACGATTGATATGTATTTGAGTGTAATGTTATTTTTTGTAGCATCAAATGTGTTCTAGCCACAAATTTTTTGGAGAGGATAGAATACATGAGATCTCCAAAACCCAGAAATCATTTATGGAAATTCTGCCTAGAAGTGTCTCAATTAGATTATTAACCATTTTTAAAAATATTTCCTAAGTCTAAACTTAGGGAATATGGTTAATTAATCATTATTAATTGAGATAATACAAGAATAATTTAGAAACTCACATGAATCGATCTAGAGATGATCCTAAACATTTATTAAGTTTTAATCTTGGTTGTTGGTTCTCCAACAATGGATTATAAGAGGAGATCGATGTGGTGTTGGAGAGAGACACTTGAGCAATTTGATTTATTAGAAGATCCATTTCCAGAATAGTAGTTGTCAGTTGTTGGAGAGAGCGAGATATCGATGCAGTGAGATAGGGGTAGAGACAGTGAGGCTAGAGGAAATGATTCTAGATCCAACGAGTGTATTTGCAGAGAGGTAAAAGAGCCATACAGAAGCTGGCGCAGGGACTGTGAAAAAAATTCTAGAGGCAAGTTCGATTTTATCAAAGGGAAAGACATATTCAATTCCAGAGACTAGTAAGTAGTCCCAAAGTATCAGAGAAGCATATTCCCAGCCAACAGAAGGCATAACGACTTCATTAGAGACTAGTTAGAGGCTTGACGTCAAACAGGATGCGTAGTGCAGCGTGAAGGCTAGCACAAAGGGTTAGAGGGCCGAGTTTCTGAAGGCAAGTTGTGCCAAGGATTTTCTTGTGGGATGAGGAAAATCCCTCACTATATTTTTTCCAGTATTCTTTCTCTACAGGATCGCCAGAATTTAGGCATCTAGTTGTACTAATAATTTCTCACTGCTGCATAATAATAAAACCCTCAGTTGCTACATCGGTTTTTCCGCATTGGGTTTTTCTAGGGACTTTTGTACAAAAACAATTGTATTAATTTTATTTGTGTGTGTTAGCATTTCTCAGCTTCCATTGTTTTATTTTTCCGCGGAATTTTATTTGCGAAGGTTGCAGTGTATTTATTTCGATATTTTCTGTAGGAGATAAATTGTTAAAATAATTAACAATTAGAAGAAATAATACCAGTTGTTGTAATATCATTTTAGTGTAGGAATTTTCACATGGTATCAGAGAAAAATTGATCAACCAAAAATATCAAAGGCGAAAATAAGGAATTTCGCTGCTTAGTGTGGCCAACAGGCCGAAATTCCTAAGGGCAGCGCAACCATTCTTCCAAGAGGCCAAGTTACTTATGGAGGTTTGATCTTTCTGAGTGAAGGGAAAAAAAATCGATCTCTCCAGATCGAGTGATTCCAAAGGCAGAGGGAGAAACTCGGAGTTTTCATTGGGAATATCTCTAGCTTAATGTAGAGATTTTTGCAGCAAATTTCTAGTGCAAAACCAACATCGAGGTGGACGAGAGAAGAACACACACAGAGGGAAAATTTCTCTCAGGGAACTTCTAGTCTCAAGAAGTTTAATATTTCCTTGCAGATTAGTAGTAGTCGTGAGGACATCTTCTCACTCCATAAGGGAAAGTGAGTAGCATAGCAGCAGTTGAGCAGAAGGAAAGAGGGAGTTTTCGGCAGTTCATTGAGATGGCCATTGCAGGGCTTCGTGATCAGGACAGGTTGGATGGAGCTTCCAACTACGTCATCTGGAAGGAAAGGATGTCCTTCCTTATGGATGAACTTGGCCTGAAAATTTACATCGATAATGGAGTGGTGGTCCCTCAGGATGTAGATCAATTAACGGAATATAGGAAGGAAATGGTGGAGGCGAAGCGGTTGATCCTAGATGGAGTTTGAGATCATATAGTCTCACATATAGCGGCCAAGGTAACGACCAAAGAGATGTGGGATGATGTATCCATGTTAAACCAAGGTACTTATGAGCAGTGGAAGATGTCACTAGAGGAGAAGTTGATACTCATCCAGATACAAAAAGGGGAAGGCATATACCCCTACCTTACCAGGATTCAAGAGGTCTGAGACCAACTGTCAACTGTTGGGGCAGAGCCTCAACCCACATAGCTAGTGATATTGGCACTCAACAGTGTCTGAGGGGCCTGACAGTTCTTTGTCCAAAGCATATTGGGCATAGACAAGCTACCTGAGTGGGAAAGGATGTGGATTGAATTGCAGCAAGAGGAATTGAGGCGAGCTCTTCTAAAGAGCTCCATCAGTGGCAACAACAACAATGGATTGAAGACGGTAAATGAGGAGGAGACTGTGGCCCTCGAATCTAAGGGTCCTAGTCAGGGACAGGGGGAGCAAAGGAAGAAGAATAAGGACATATCAAAGGTCAAATGATTCAAATGTGGTGAGCTGGGTCACTATAGTACCCAATTTACTCTCAGGAAGAAGAACAAGGAGGAGAAGCAGGACCATCAAACAACTTCTATAGAGATCGATAGGATTTCCTCTAGGATGGAGGAATACTTTTCTATGTTTAAGATAAGGTGACTTGGTGTATAGCCCCAAAGAGCTACAAATGGGCAGGATCCTTGAAGATTCCACCTCTTGGATCAATACCTGGATACAGGGGGCCAAAAGTATTCAGTAGCAGGATGGATCAGTGGCAGTAGATGCAATCACATGCCAGAGTAACAAATGCAGAGACTAGTAGCAGTTAGATACTGGGGAGCGCAGTGTAATGTTGGAAAAAATGCAGATGGCACAGTGTAGAGTCAGCAACAACGCATAAGCTTCGGTGACAATTCAGAGGCTAGTAGCAGTAGGAATCAATGACAGATGCATCATACTGATCATAGATGCTTCAATATTTTGGATGTTTTTCAGTTGCAGATGTTGCAGTAGTAGAAACAACAAAGTTGTAGTGCATATGCAGTGTTGGAAGCAGTAAAACAGGGTCAGCAACAACACAGATGCAACATATATCAAAGTTTCACAATAGTTGGTTGGAAACAATAGCCAAACATTAGCAACATGACAAGAGATGATGCAGAGACAGGGTGTTGTGGCAGGATGTTCAACACTGGAACACATTCCTTGCTAATATGGAGTGTTATTTTTTGTAGCATAAGATGTGTTATAGCCACGAAATTTTGTGGAGAGGCTATAATACATGAGATCTCCAAAACCCAGAAATAATTTCTGGAAATTACGCCTAGAAGTGTCTCAACTATATTATCAACAATTTTTTTAAATATTTCCTAAGTCTAAACTTAGGGAATATGGTTAATTCATCAGTGTTAATTGAGATAAGGAGAGAATAATATAGAAAAAACATAGATTGATCCAGAGATGATCCTAGCCATTAATTAAGTTTTAATATTGGTCTTTAGAACTCCAACAATGGATTATAAGAGGAGATCAATGTGGTGATGGAGAGAGACACTTGAGCAGTTTGATTTCTTGGAAGATCGATTTCCAGAGTAGTAGAAGTTATTTTTCGGAGAGAGCCAGAGATAGAAGCAGTGAGAGAGGGAAAGAGGCAGTGAGGTTAGAGGAAGTGATCCCAAATATAACGAATTCATTTGCAGAGAGGAAGACGAGTCACAAAGAATCTGACGCAGGGACTGCGCAACAACTTCTAGAGGCAAGTTCGATTTTCTCAGAGGGAAAGACGTCTTCAGTTCCATAGGCTGGGAAGGAGTCCAAGTGTGTCGGAGAAGCATATTCCCAACCAACAAAAGGAAAAACAACTTCATCAGAGACCAGTCAAAGGCTTGACGTCAAACAAGCTGCGCAGTGTAGTGTAGAGGGTTAGAGGGACGAGTTTCTGAAGGCAGGTTGTGGTAGGGATTTGCCTGTGGGGTGAGGAAAATTACTCACTATATTTTTTTAATATTTTTTCATTGTAGGATTGCTATATTTTCAACATCCAATTGTATTCAGACTTTCTCACTGCTTCATAATGCCTCAACTGCTTCACTGATTTTCCCGCATTGGGTTTTTCCAAGGAATTTTGTCCAAAAACTATTGTGTTAATTTTACGTGTGTGTGCTAGAATTTCTCAGCTTCCAACATTTATTTTTTATTTTTTTATTTTTATTATTTTTTTCCGCAAAATTCTATTTGTGAATGTTGCAGTGTGTTTATTTTGATATTTTCTGCAGGAGATAAATTGTTAAATTAATTAACAATTAGAATAAATAATACCAGTTGCTGCAATAGGATTCCAATGTAGGAATTTTCACATGTAATTGGGTGCTAGTTGTAGTATTATGATTAGTGACTATGAGTTGACTATGACATGGCTGTTAGTGTTGGTAAAGGTTGAATTTAGATTAATAAACATGATGCCTTTATCTTTGGAACATGACTAGCATGTGTGAATAGTTGTAGGGAAACATGCATGGTGTTAGCATGACAAGGTAACAATTGATATGTTTATATAAATAACAATTGGGTGATGTGATAACATATGATAAGACTCAATTGCAGGAAAAGTTAAAAGAAAGGAATTGGGTGAGAACTCCTTTGGTTAGGTTTGGAAACTGCAATTCCAAATGAACGAGTGCTTTGCATGAACACATGAAGTCTTCTTAACCTTGATTTCATTTGAAATTATGTGGATATGTGTTATATTCATGAATATGTATTTGACAGGTATATTAGCTACTTTCTAGTTTTAGTTGGATTCATCAATGGAATCAGAGTCCTTTGAGAGATGGCATGGATGTGTCCAGTTACAGGTCAATGTGCTTGGCATAGCATGGTAAGGTAATTGGTATATTGTTATATTTACTTATACACTGACAATTGTGTGGTTATGGTAGTATAATGTAGGGATTGCATGGCAAAAGAGACTGCCATGATATTTTGAAGAAGACTCAGGTTGAACTTTCCTTTGGAATCATTGGGAACCATGGGGTTGAGTCATGGTGTTTGTTGTTAGTTGTGCTTTCGGTCTTTTGTGATTTTTTTGCAATTGATTTGTGGTTTTCATTGTGTTTGCTACATGGCCATGCCACTTTGTTTGTGGTGTCATATTTCTATTGGTTTTCATGGTTTTCTTCTTGTTTTCTTTTATTATTTCCTTTTATGTTTTGAGTGTCTTAGGAATTAGTTAGGGAAAGAGGAAAGTTAGTGAAGCCCGGGAAGAGTTGGATGAAACCCAACAGGTAATGTAAGACTCGAATGAAGCTTGGTGCATGAGTAAGGGCAGTTGAACACAAGAGTATGACATTCAATTGGAATGGTGGGGTTCATTTGGGTAAATGGACGGTGGCAGGATAATCATGAGAACGGTAACAAGGAAAGGTAAAGTGAATGGATTTGAGGTGTCATATGCCTTGGATGTTGTTCTAAATGTCGTGCATGGTGTGCACGGATAAAGGAAGTTCTCTTAACCTTAAACTTAACCTTATGGTATCTGTAATTATGCTAATGTGTATATATTTATAGATATGTATGTATGTATGTCTTTGTCTAACAAGGTCATCAAGGATCATGGTTTTTAAGATGATTTCTATTTGTATATATGTATGTATGTCATTGTCTAACAGGGTCGTTAGGAACCTATTATGGAGGAATGATTTCTTATGCAAGTGAATGGCATGAAATATGTTCCTGGTATTATGGGCAATCAAGTGGGAAGAGTAGCCTTGACAAATTAATGAGGTTAATATCATGCATATATGAATTGATATTGTATGCTTGTACTATGCCTATGCTTATGTTATGGAAAAGTAATGCTGAGAGATACATCAACAAAATGAAAGCAGTATGATCAACGACATGCTGGAACATGCATGAATAAGTGGAAAGACACTAGAAGCAAGGTTGCTTGGTAGAGTCAGTGTGTGGTTTGTGGATGTGCAATATTACTATTGTATATATGTTGTACATGTCGCACCTATGTTGTTCTATGCATGCGGTGTTGTGTACATGTGCATGTGGTGTTGTGTACATGTTGTGCAGGTGATGCTATGTACATGTGATGTTGTGCAGGCGGTGTCGTGTACAGGTGGTATAGTGTATGTGTTGTACATGTCATACTATGTACATGTCAAACATGTTGTGTGTTCACATGTGGTATTGTGTGCATGTTGTTTTGTGTACATTTGGTAATGTGTATGTGCATTGTGTAGTCATGGTATCATGAAATGTGTATTCGTTCTGTTGTACTCTGTGTATGTATTTGTATTATGGTGTACACTGGGTGTAGGTGTATGTATTGTGTTGTGTTGTATATTGGATGTAGGTGTGTGTATTGTGTTATGTTGTACATTGGGTGTAGGTGTATGTGTTTTACGTTGTGTGTAGGTGTATGTGTTATATGTCAGGTGTAGGTGCATGTATTGTATGGTGTTGTATGTGTGTGATGCACACTATGTGTATGCGTACATGGTTGAAGATAAGGCATTGGGTGTTTATCAAGTGTGGCAAGAGATCCAGTGAGCATACATAAAGGACAAGGGATAAAGGTAAAATCTAAGGATTGATTAAAGGATAAGTATCAAAATTTTATTTTAGTTTTAATTATGCATGTGATATATTCTAGTTTATTATTATTACATGTGATCTATTATTTTGATTATGATGATTTTGTTTTGAGCTAACCAGATGTGATATGTTTAAACATGATGATTTGATAAAACAACTAGTTTGACTTGTTTTGACAGGAAGTGAATAGAATTGCAAGTGTACCTTATTGATGACCACCAATGAGGTATGATGTGAATTTATTTCAATCTATTTTGAATCTAATGGAAATTATGTGCTTGATACAGGAAAGCATGAAAATGCCTAGCTTAGTGGTTGAAACCAGCTGCAAGCATTAGCAACAACAACGAAAAGGAATTGGAACATGCAGTAGTATGTTGGTAAAGCATTCAGGAGTAGGGCGATTGTGGGACACTAGCACCCAATAGTGTCCACTAATTTCCATGAGAATGCTATGACCTACATGATGGTTTTTAGGTAGGGATATGCCTTGGTTTTTGGACCTTCCTATGCGAGGAAATATTGCCAAGGGATGTATCGCCTGGGATAGGGGATGCCGGGGAATTTGGAAGGTGACTGAATGCACAGAAGGGGGTGAGATTGGGTAGCAGAGAAGGGAAGGTCAGGGGATGGATTGTTTTAGTCATTAACATTTCCATATGGAATCATATGCATGTTGGAAGTGTGTCCTGGAGCAATGAGTTGGTAATTGTTCACTGAGAGGATAGGAAGCACAAGATCGTAGTGCTGGACATTGGATGAAACCTTGAATTTGGTAGTGGATTTTGTACTTCCTGTGAAGGAGGTGAATCCTGGTACTACTTTTGAGGGTGGAGGTGTGAGCCTCTGGATTCCCTTATTGTGGATGCAAGCATCGTATCATTTTATTTCTTGGTTGAGAAAATGTGCATATGTGTATATTATTGTAAATATTGTATCGAGTTGTGTTTATAATATCCATAGAAAATATGATTATTTGATGTTCTATCACTAAACTGAGACTAATTGGGCTGATCAACAGTCAATTCAGTGTAACTATTTCAAACAACTTAGGGTTGGAGGTTAGCCCTTCCAACCAGAGAGGGCTCTCTCAAGAAAAGATATGATATTCAATACATAAGATTTAAAACAAAGATGGCTAACTCTCAAATGTTGTTTGGATGATTTTTTGTAGGTGAAAGATGTGTGAGGGATACCATTGAGCATGGAGTCAGAATGGGAATTCAATTACACAAAGTATTCATTCATGGAAGCTGAGGCACATGAGCTCTTATAAAACAATTCTGACAGCAAACAAGATACATAAAGGAAGTTGGAGCATAATAATCTATAATTCCAAGTAATTATGTAAGAGTAAGATGAGATAACATTAAAAAGATAAATGACACAAATGCATAAAAAATCGAATAGAATCTCAACTCTAAACAAAATTCTTCTGCAACTGTCTATTGACTGAGTAGAAAAAGATTACAATAGTACTATCTTAAGCCCTTACATCCATCAACCCTCTCAGAATCTAAAAATTCTCTATTTATAGAGTGAAAACCCTTTTACATAGGTCTGCCACCTGGGCTAGACTCTCAAAATTGATGTAGAGTTCTAATTGCAAAATGAGTTCATTACATTGAGAGAAAATAGAGATAATTATGTTGGAAAGAGTTTGTAACCTAAAAGGACTCTATCATTATTAATTTCATCAACAAAATTTTAAATAACCCATAAAAATGATGCTTATCGAACTAAAAAACTTTATCTAAGGTGGAAAAAACCATGATCACGTGGCAAAATGTCATGCTAGAATTTAGGCTCTGATATTCGGAATTTGAGGGTGAGTGGTGTGTTGGTGAGGTGGCAAAAATGATGAGCTGGCAGCCATATCATCCCTTTGTTGAGTGGGCTTCATCAATAGGTGTCTCAATGATACTCTTCAACCTCTTCTGACGACTCATCTGCTCCCCTAAATACTTTAAGTGCTACAAAAATACAAAAAATTCAGCTTGCTCTAAAAACAGAGTAATTTAAGGCATGTTCGTAACATAATTTTTGTAGCATTTTAATTTCAGCACCTTTTGCAATTTTTCTAACTTTGCTACCAATTGGAGGGTCTTCATTAGGCAAAATAAGGTAAACACATGTTGCTATTCACCCCTGTCATGATATCTTTTTGAAATTTTACCTCAAAGCATTCTACAACGAGTTCGTAGCGAAAACTCAACTCTAAGCCCGGAGCTCGCTACGAACTTGCCTAACTTCCCTAGAATTTGCAGTTTTGACTCCTTATCTCCAAAAAAAATTATTACAGCTTTGTAACTGACCTAATATAGTATCCTAAGAAAAAAATGGCCAAATAAATGTTTTACCATCTTTCAAGGGGCAGCAGGGTCATCCATTACAATCATCTTCAAACCCTTTTTCTTCAATTTTGTTTGCACCATTTCCATTTGGATTTATAATTATTTGAATTGGCCTTGTAGCTTCCTCCTCTCTAGCTGCAACCACCTATTTCTCCTAAAGGTATGTTTCAACATCCTGTGCAGTGGTAATGTTCTTCTCAGCATCTTCCTTGATCTTTTTGCAACCTCATCATAAAAATCAATTTGTTTGCTCACTTCTTTTTTGAAGTCAGTGAGCTCCTTCCTCTCTTGTTTAAAATCAACTAACTCTAGTTTATGTTCTAAAACCTCTTCTCTCGCTTCCTTAATTTGTTCTCTTAGAAGCTCCAATTCAAACTTTTCTTGAACCTTTTCTTTTCCTATCCTTGTCTTGATCACCTTTACTTAAGTTGGAGATAGCTCTATGATTTCTTCCCTTATTGGTTGCTTATTATTTTTTGGTTCTTTATGTAGTTTATCATATTTGTCTCCCTTTGATAGCTATGACCTAGTTGAGTGGCTTCCTAGGTTTAAAAAAAATTCCTGAATCTTCATTGGAAAAATCTAGCTTCTTAGCTCTAAGACCCTTCTTCTTGATTTTTTCTCCTCTGACCTCTACATGCTTCACCACAGGAGTTTCTTCAATATCAATTGCCTGCAAGATGTCTTCAATCTTACCTTTCCCCTATGTCTGACTTCTAGTGATTGTTCTATGAGCTCTTGTATCAATTTTAACTTTATTGTTGGTATGGGTTTGCTGAGGTACCATTGTCTCATGCAACTGATCAATCTCTACCTCCATTGGCTCCACCATGGGCTACACCTCCACCTCAAGTTCTACCTCTATTTCAGCTCTTGGTTCTTTTTCCTTCCTAGGAGTGTTTGTATTTTACCTAGGTGTCTTTCTTGGAGTGAGTACATCTACCTCATACCCACTAAAAAACAGAAAAGTAGCCCAATCCCTGTTCAATTTCTTCAACTCCTCCATAACTAAAAATTTGATTAAACCATGATGAAAAATAGAAGTATCCTTGCTCTTAGGTTTAGCTTGCACCTTTTCATCCATTTTTCCTAAACTTCTGAATAGAAAGAATGGTAGATCAAGAGGTTGTTTACCTGTGAAATGAAGTAATAGTCTGAAGTGGTATTGGTAGATCATGTGAAATATACCTTCACAAGTAAAATATTTTTGAATTATCGTCAGCAGGTTTGAGTAGTTGTCCTTGAGGAAATTTCTGGATATGCATGAGGTCATGTCAATGCCTGTATGCTCCTGCTTCATAAAGTCATCACATTTTTGAAGCTTGAACTTTGTTGCCTTGAACCACTCCTCTCCAGACCTCGGTATCTAAGTTGCCTGTGTAATGGTCTTAGGAGAAACAATAAAATTGAGGATGCCCACCTTTGAAGTTGTACCAATGAAGTTTACAATGAAATCCTTGGACACTTGTGCATGATATCCCTGTAGTTTTTATAAAAACCCGAAACAACTTGCATTTGTGAAGGCTTGTGAGAAGCTAGGGTCTTCTGCAATCAACTTCATGTCCATAGGCTTGCATCTGACTACAGATCCACCTTTGTTTTGATTTTTATGTGAATCCATGCCTTTTAACAACGCTGATCAACCTCAAACTTTGACACCTGCAAGATTGTCTAAGATAGCAAGCAACTTCCTTGACAGAGGTAACAGCTAGCCTAAGACAGCTACTAGAAAAAAAACAAAAGTGAAGATTGCTGGAAAAAGGCTTAAACATCTTACAAGGATGGAAGGCAAAGTGCTTCTGTTCGAATGAGGGATTAGGATAAATTAGGAAAAAGAGATGAGAGGGAAAATGAAATGATGGAAGGCATGATGATTACCACACATGCAACATGACACAAGATGACACATAAATGAAATGTACTCAGATGAAAAAGGGTGTTTTGACCACTGAAATGATGACAAGATATTGATTACCCCACCATTAGCAGAAAAGAGAGAGTTTGTATTGATTTCAGTTAGTGGGATGGTAGATTTGCTATGGAACTATCAAGCAAGTCTGTAGCGAAAACAGACTGTTTTACATAGAAAATGCTGCGGACTCCAGAAAAAGTTGCCAAGTGTCATAAAAATACTCTTTTAACTCATGCAATCGAATTTTTTGAGTTTTAATTTGATAAGACCTCAATCACATGACCAATGACCATTTAGACCCCCTTAAACTATATACAAAATTTGAATTTTAATGAATTTCATGACCTTATTTCACCCTAATAACCTAACCTAACTCAACTAAGACAAACCTAGACCAACCTATTTGTTATAAAGGATAACATGATGGTTGAAGAAAATATGTATGTGTATATGTGTTTATTATTGTAAATACCGTAAATGAGTTATGCTTTAAAGCTCCATTAAAAGGTATTATTGTCATGTTTTCAACAAGATGTAATTGTAAATACAACAATGAGCTGTGTTATAAAGCTCCATAAGAAACATGTTTTGGTTTTCAACGGTTTTTCTGGTTGTAGATGTCATTGAACACCGATGCCGGTGTTCCCCCAAGGGGGAGGGTTCTTTAACAACTTTGGTAAAAAATTCATGTAATAAAAGTTAATAAAGGAAAAATAATAACCAAGGTCATAGGACATGTATTCCAAGTTGAATGTTGGGAAAAAAATCCTAGTGTTGGTGTTCATTTGGTTTATTATGGCTAAGGGAAATTGGCAAAGGCAATGACAAAGGATTTGGAAAGATAAAATGGTTTTTTTGGTAATTTATTTATGAAAATAATGGAAATTATGAGAAAAGGAAGGTGAAAGGTCATAGGTTGCATGTGAGGAGGAAAATTAAAGAAAATAGAGGCCTCATTAATAAAAAGGATTTTGAGGATAAGTTGGTAACTTTGGTTAGTTCAGTTTTGGAGCTCTCTCCCTCTACTCTCTCTCTCTCTCACTCTTGGACACTTAGAGAATTCTTGTAGCACTCTAGCATTTGATCAAGGAAAGAAAAGGAAGGAAAAAGAAGGCAAAGGGAAGCAAAGATCAAGAAAGGAAGGGAAGGATCAAGAAGCTACAATGGGATTACTTGTAGGTATCAATTTTCATGTATTATTTCCTTGATGGATTTGACATGCATGGTATATGCATGTATGTATTTGGTTATCTTGTTGTCATTGGCATGGGTTTTTCCAAGTGTGACAGTGTTATTCAACCTTGCCTTTCCATTTCCGGATAGCCATGGTGTGATGGGTTCTATTTTACTTGATTAAGTTGAATCGTTGGATGGTTCCAAAACTTATTGGGGTGGTCTCTAACAGAAAGAACACAAGGCCTAGGAATCCCTATACCAAAGAAGGTGAGATTGTAGTAAAGATGGATTTTGTGTGCCTCAGTAGGCCTAGGAATCCTGGACTGGTGAATGGTGGAATATACGGTAAATCCTAGAGGTGTGTGCCCTTGATCAGGCCTAGGAGTCCTTGAACCGTGAATGGTGGGATATAGAGTAAATCCTGGAGGTTGGAATCTTGATTAGTCCTAGGAATCCTCGATCGGTGAATGGCGGGATATATAGTAAAAACTAGAGACTAGAAGGTAGTAAAATTCCTTACAGTGTGGGTGGAGAAATCCAGAGGAATCCATGCTTATTTAGGGCCTAGTGATCCGGTGGGGATTGCAATAAAGCCCGAGGAAACCTGGATTGTTTTGGTTTTGAATCCCACATTCATGCTTGGAATGTGGCATGAGGGTGATTGGTTGAAAGAAATATTTGGTTTAGCCCAATATATGGTTGGGTGGTTCGTGGAAGTCACAGACCTAGTTGGATTTTGCATTCATTAATAAGAGCTTCTTCTCCTTGGTATTTCATGTGTAAATAACTTTTCCATATGTGGTTTTTATGGTTGTTATATCCTTGTTATTTATGTCGGTTATATGTTGGTTATGAGTATGTTTTATGACAAACTTGATGTATGCCTCTCATCATGTTTTGATTGCAAATGAATGAACAATGAATATATGTCATAATAGATGATAATGCAACTATTATGATATGGAAACATTGTTCCTTTACGAATATCAGATAAGTATGAGACCCCTATGCTCAGATCTTTTGTTATGATCTGTAGATTACATATTTGTGACATGTTTGTAGAAATTACTCTCATGGATAGTAGGGGTCAGATCAATTACTTGTATTAGTGATTGCATTAGTAGCTTTGTTCCATTGTTATTATTCATTTATGAAGGTTTCATGAATTTTTGGGCAGTGGCCTGAGACCTGGCCTTGAAAAAGTGGCTCAAAATCTGGGGTCATTAGCACAAAAATTCCTAAGAAAGTCCACAGTCACTGGCATGCCTTGTTGTGGGAGCGACTGGAAGGCCTCAATCACATGCATGGCTTGTCATGGGAGCAGTTGAGGGCCGAGATCAATTAAATTTCAAGTTGTCTCAGGGGTTGGCCACTTGGAGTTGGTTGGCTCCTAAAGGACTCGTAGCATGTGTGGAAGGTCAGTTTGGTTTTTTTATCTTGGTTCCACTTCCTTAAATGTACATGGGGATTTAACTCACATCACAGTAGCCTCTCATCACATGTTTACCCTAGTGGACAAGTTAGCTTGGGTAAATGTGGGAGGATGGTGTTACATTAGAGAAGCATCATACAATCCAATCAAGGGATTTTGGCTAGACCTGGGAGAAAATCTAGCACACACTTAAGGAATCAAGTGAGATCAGCACCATGGGTGCAAGATCCATAAGAGTATTATAATGAGTCATATTCAATGCTCAAGGCATCAAAGTACTTCACACAAGCATCATATTCAAATGTCTTACTTGCTTATGATCGTACACAAGTTATCATGGTTAAGTCATGCTTAATTATTGGAGGGTTATCACATGGACCTATTAGGTGCTTTTGATCCTTAAGGGAGGAAAAATTCATAGGCCAACCCTTTCGGAAGATAGGTGTATGTTATAGGTATTATGGATAAGGGTTTACTTCATGAATGGTGTCATAGTCTTATGCTATGTTATATCAAACCATTATCCATGAGTTACTTTGTGGATTGAGTGCTTAGGTGCTTGAGTTACCTTCCCTCACCTTTGTTTTTCCAAGCCCCCATATTTTTTGTTTCCTTTCTTTACATAGGTTGTTTAACAAGAGTAATTCATATCATGTATTAATGAGAAAGCCATTTTTATTGATGAGAAATTTATTGCTTCATAGAGCCCAATATGTTCTGATAGAATTCCTTTTACTTTGATATGCTTTATATGCATGGATACTCTTAGGGATGAGTGGCTATATAAGAGGGGGTAGAGCTCAAATTATAATTTGGCATTTTCTTACATTTCATCCTTTTCTGTTCTTTTGGATTTTGATACTTGGGTTATGATTTTTACCTTACTTTCATGTGAAACTTTCAAATTGTAAGTATAATATGATAACTATACACCACACCTACATTGTACTTCTGGAAACATAAATCCATTGTGGGCAATAAGTACCAGTAAAATTTGGGGCTATGGTCTATGCAAATAATATGGAAATGGTCAAGGAGGAAGGGAGAATTCAATACCAATTATACCTCTATTACTTTGCTTACGAAAACATTTACAAATAACTTTTCAAAATGAGAAACAATTCCCGAGTCTATTACCATTGCAACTCAAAATTGATAACCGCTTCTCTAACGGTATAGGTATTTCCTTTAAGAGAAAGTCTACTTTAGAGAGCATTTGTGAAAACCACCCAAATTACCTCCTTTCATCAACTATGGGGCACTAGGGGAGTAAAATTCCCCAGAGCCACTCAGTTGAGAAACACTAGGGCCATTTGGTATTTCTACTTATCCTGTACCAACCATAACCTATATCATCCCATGTCAAGGGATCTTAGGTGGATCAACACCACTTAGTAGAGCTTCCACTATAGAACACATACTCATAGATGCATCACTTCTTTATTTCCTTCTAACATGAATTCTTCTGCCATGAATGCCAAGAGCGATTCTACTTCTTATTCATATTCTACCACAACCACCATCAAGTGCATATTCATGTTACTCGAGATTATTCCACAAGGCTCTATCAATCCAATCCACTCTATAGAGAAAAGTATTCCATAAGGACTTGGTGTTAACATCTGCACTATTGATTCAGATGATGATCAGGGATAAATCCTTCCTCTCCCCTTGTAGTAGCTATTTTTTTCTTTGTAATGAATCTTAGGTGGGCCCACCTGAAGGGGCAGCATGCCCAACCGATTCAACAGACAGAGCCTGACCCTGATGGACTTAAGGAGAATTGAACCCGCTCTGACCAAAGACATAGGTTGCATGGCTTCAACCAACTGAGCTACCCATAAGAGCTTTGTGGCAACTACATTTTGTCTCAGGATGTGTCATTACTATTTAGCGATTGTCCTTCACTTTATAAGGCTTTCCTCTTTGGTATAGCCAACTTATACACCCATATTTAGGACACTTTATTTCATGTCATTATTGTATTCATTTTTCGTTTCATTTCAGTTCACTTTAGAGATGCCTTTTGCACTTGTCTCTCTTACTTGGCTACAAATTCTTATTGTAATCACTCCTCAATTTAACCTATTTCAGTCTCTGGTGGAAATTAAGAAAACAATTGAATTTCAATATCACAAAGTGGAGGTATCATTCGTGTCACTAGTTATGTCAATTAATATCCAAAAATCAGAGGAATGGTGCATGCAAACACCTATTATGTGTAGTCTGAGATTTTGATTACAATTTCCAAAACTTATCTAGAAACACAAAAGGTTGCATAAAGGCAATTTATGGACACTTATCAAGAAAAATACTTTCAGATTTCCAATGGGAAATGAATTGACACTTATCTGAAATAATACTTTCAAATAATCATTGGGAAATGAAATTAAGTCAAAAAATATTCTTAGACCAAAATTTGGATCATGGTATGAAAGTTAAGTCCAATAGTGCAGACAACGAAGCATGCTAGGATATTGTTATTGAGATTTAGTATTAAGTTTCAACAAGGAAGCCACTAAAATCACAAGTCATCTTCCAATGTTGCAACCACACCACCACTCTATTAACACAAAAAAAAGAACGGAATGGAACATAATCTTACCATTTTTCTCCATCAAATCTATTATTGAAGAATAAACCTAACATATACATGGTAATTTCAATCTGTTCTTTCCCAAAACAAAATGAATGGAGTAAAAAAAGACTGAGACCTAGATGACAATCACATCAAAAGAAACAGACCCAATTTATCAAAGTTGTCGCAAAAAGATATACATCCTTACAATGTTCTTCCTATACTACTACAATGTCAGATATATAACCCAATATTTGAAAAATGGGTTACATATATATTCTTATTTTTCTTTATATTCGTTGATCATGATTATCGCAAAAAACATGATTGAATTTGAATACCATGAAATTTAAAATTGGTCATCGAAGGCTGACACATAAATTATACTCACGACAATTATGTATATCACATGGAAACCTTTGTTTTTTTGTATTTCTATAATCTCTTGACACATACCTCGACAATCCTTGCATATGTACTTTATATTTGCACAAAGATAGAGATACATGAAAAAATATGATAGCTCCCAAAAAAACCATTCAAAATCGTTCATCCGTTCAAAACGCCGAATAACTATTGTTGGTCTAAATAGTCCTTTTCCATTTCTTATTTTGATGGGATCAAAGACACGTTCATGTATTCTTAGGTAGAGCCACGATGGTGGGATGAGAATTGATTCCAGGCAAGGCTATTTATAGTAAACTCTCGAGAGCTAGAGTGCAATTCATTCTTGAATACAAGGACCCGGATTCAAGAACCAGATGGAAAAAAAAATTGTCCCATAGGTTATCTTTAACCTCTTGGAAGTTAAAATAACTTCTTCTTCTTCTTCCATTCCAGGCAAAGGTGTTGTGTCTATATAAGTATGTGGCATATGTGATTAGTTGTAACTAGAGCCAACAAACTACTCATCATGGACCAGTAGATGAGTTTTTATCTCATCGTTATAAGAATTTTATATCTCAAGGTGTTGGTTGCGGATGGGACGAGTAGATGTGTTTTCCAGTGATGATGTAAGAATTTTATCTCATGGTGGTAGTTGTGGACAGATAGAATGAGAAATTGTACATAGGAATAATTTCAGGGTTTAAGTTAAATGTAATTTATTGTAATTGGATATAAAAAGAAATAAATAATATATATTTTTAATGTCTATGGGGCTAAAGATAGCCTATGGGACAAATTAATTTGCCATTTGATTCCTGTATTCAACCTTTTTCTTGTGAAGCCTCACAATAAATGCTCCCAACTTCTCGAAAAACCCCTCGCTGAATAAATTATCCCAAGAGCTAGTTGCCAGAATATCCACACAACTTTTCCTGTTGCCTTTTAAGGCCTCACATTCTAAAATGATATATATATATATATATATATATATATATGTATTTTTTTTTTTTTTTTCCACTTTTCTAGAAGATCAAAAAATACATACTCTTTCTTCCCACACTTATTTTGGCCTTTTTCCAGCACCCTGTTTCATAACGAAGTTGATGAGAAGTAGTCCTTAACTGAGAAATAATAATTTTGGCTCTCCAAGAAATATTGGCCCCTATGTACGCTTTTTATTGATGATTATGATGATATAGTTTTTTTTTTTTAAATTTCTCCCTAGATTCTTATCCCAAGTACGCTTGTGGAACTTATCTATAACAAAATATTTTATCTATTTACTGCTTGTGGGACACATGTTCAAGAAAATATGCCATTTTTTATTTTGTCACATCCAAGTCTTCTTCCTTTTGCACAATATGTCATTATAAACAACCTTACGCCATTTTCCCCCTTCCATTTGCTCAATTTTTTTTAATTATCCTATAAATCACACCATATTGATTTCTTGAATAGGAGCAACCCCCATTTCACTTAAAAATATATCATAAGGAACTACACTTTTAATTTTGAACTTGTTTGTAATCAAGTGCTTCTGAATTTTCTCAATTTATTTCCATTGCATGTCAGATGTACCGTTGGCCCATAGTTCACAACCATAGAGAATCACCGCAATCACTAAAAGCCCAAAATTGGATTATTTTTGGTGGAATTATATATTATATATATATGGAGTAGGTTTTAAGAATGCGATAATAAAGTTGTTTCTATTTGTTTATTTTAATTGGTTTTCTTTATTTTCTCACTTTAAGTGGTTGTTTTTATTTGTTCACTTTAATTGGTTGTTTTTATTTGCTTACTCTAATTTCTTAGAGTTTTTGTGCTTGTCATTTGTCTTGAACTTGCACATCATATTTGGTACTTAGATTCTTCAAGGGGTAATTTCTGGTCCATGGTAACTACGTATTGAATATGCAAGCTATAAATAAAGCTCTTTCCTCATTCCACTCATTCAAAAGAGGAGTTTTGAAACACCCCTTATGTCATGTCTTTGGTGTTCATAAAGTTTGCAGAATACTAAACATGATCAGAGTCTCTTATATTCCAAGCTTCTCTTGTGTATGTGTATCAAACTCTAAGTCTTTATATCCAATTTAGCTCGATTATCTATTGTTCAAGTTTGTAGCTAACCTATCCTCCTACCTAGTTTTCAGACTAGACTAAGACCACAATTTTGTTTAAAGTGAACAGTGTAATAAAAAATATTGAGAATATGGGACTATATTTCTATAATATATTCTAAGAAAGATCAATAAAACACATTTTTTAGGCATTTTTCCTTGGTAACTTGAATTACTTCACTTTTATTTTTTATTTTTGAGCCAATATTCTATTGGAGGGAGAATTAATTTCATGGTCAATTTGTAGAATATTTAGACTACACATTATTAATCATATACTCCCTCTCTCCCCCCATATAAGTGTGGTTGAAGCAATGGATATGTGCTACAATAGGAAATAGTTGGAGTTGAATATACACTATATATTAGGGATTACATATTCAATGACATTTTTGCAAGCCCAAAGAGTTGTGTCAAAGTATGTAGTCACTAGTAATTCCAAGTACACACATATTCTACATTACCTTGAGTTGCATGACTTCCCTAATTATGATGATTCCGGTTTAATAAGTGAAAACCTTTGTAGTTAACCTACCCTTTTACCTAACTTTAGATTAGATTGAGACATGTTATCACAAAATATAACACCTCAGTGCAAAGCATCACTAAGAAACCAAGATTGAGCACAACAATGGGAGTGCTTCCATTGTCACCTTAGCAACAAATCCCTTGTATTGCATATAAAATATTTTTGCATGATATGGTTGCTCATCAGAAGAAGAAAGGCTAAGGTATTGGAAGAGGAGCATAAATCTTAACTTCTTATGACGTGATGAATTTCATCATAAATTTTTAGAGGCAATAAATTTCACAATGGAAAATTAATAAGGCGTGATATGGAAAAGATACCCAAGAAAAAGAGTATGGGACTTATATCAACTTTGGGAAAATTTGAAGTTTAGCATATCACATAAAAGAAAATTTTATGCAATGTGCCACAAAGGCAAAATGAAATAAGCGTGATATGCCACACGGAGGGAAGTTTTCAATGACGTGATAAAGGAAGGTACTCCATTCATTACGAGAAATTAAAGTCAATGTGGTATACAATGAGAAAGGAAAGTCCTTGTGATGCAACAAAGGATGAAGAGTTTCCTTATCGTAGGGGGCATAATCTCCATAGGTGTAACATATCATGCCACAAAAATCACCAGTGTGATATGTTGCAAAAACAAATATTTTGAATTTGTGATAAGAAAGGGGAATGTCTTAGAATTTAAGGAAAAATAGATAAACTTTTGCGGTACGATGTATCACGCTAAGATGATGTTGGTATGATACATTACAATTGTAAATTATTGTGATGTGATATGCCACATTGATGAACTTTTTCAGAGGTGCAATGAACCATATCTCATGATTTTTTTTTGATGTGATAGAGTTCATCATGCTCAGTTTTAGCAGAAGCATCCATTCCATGTCAATTGGCATGGGTGGTACCACATACGAAGAATACCACAAAGGCATGTTAACACAAGAGAGGGAAAAATTACTTAGAAATTTGATTAAGTAACCAAAGAGACAACTCCAATTATTACGTAGGAGACCTTTCAAATAATTTGTTTGTAAGACTAATATTCTAATGTTCCTATGTAGCAAAGGAATCTATAGGATCACAATGTGGGTAGAAATTGAGCCTACATCTACCACTAAGAAATGTGAAAATTTTAATCTATCACAACAATTGGAAATTAATTTCCTAATTGTTAATTTATTTAACAATTTAGCGACTGTATGCTACGACAAATATGAAATAACCCACACTGTGTTTTTCAAAAATAAAACTGAGGAAAATAATAGTGTTAGAAATTAAGAAAATATAGCACACACACACATAAAAAAGACATTGTTATTTTTTGACAAATGCCCCTGGAAAAACCCAATGTGGGAAAACCAATGCAGTAGTAGAGGGTTTTATTATTTATGAAACAACATAAATTATGAGTACAATAAAATGATGCCAAACTAACATTTCTATTTGAGAAAAAATAATGGAAAAAATATCTAAGGGAATTTACCCTCCTCCTCAAACAATTTTGCAACAAACTGAGCCTCGAAACTGGCTCTGGAACCCTCTTCATTAGCCATCTACGCTAATTCTACGCATGCCCCACTTGTAATGCCCATAAAATTCCTTTGATGTGATGTCTATCCTATTATTTCCATTGGAAGCGATTATTCCGACCTCTTAGAAATTTACCCGACCTATGGAAGCTAAATCAACCCTCCTTCTCATCGAGTCAAACTACCTATCTTGAGGCACTGTGCAATCCCTATGCTGTATCTTAAGAAATATTTTTGTCCTTCTCTTCTAACTCTTCCAAAACTGGAGACTCCTCTGAAAATCTGCTACTTAGCCCCTCTACCACCTGCAACTCGACCTATGACCCAGTTTCTCCTACTGAATCACATGCATTGGAAAATCAAATTGTCTAGATCATTGAGTATCTCCACATGTGTATTCTCCATTTACCCATCGACTAATTCTTATAATATTTTGTTGGAGAACCAACGACCAAGATTAGATCTTAATCAAGGTCCCAAATTAATGTTTTGTTGATCCATGTGAGTTTCTAGAGAATTATCACCTTGAATTAATTAATTATGATTAATTAACCAATTTTCCTAAGTTTAGACTTAGTAAACGTTAAAAATAGGTTAATAATATAATTAAGTCATCTCTAGGTGGAATTTCCAGAAATTATTTTTGGGTTATGGAGATCTCATGTATTCTAGCCTCTCCACCAATTTTTATGACTACAGCACATCTGATGCTACAAAAAATAACACTCCCTCTTAGCAAGGACTGTGTTCTAGTGATGCACATCTTAGCGCAACACCTTGTATCTATACTATCCATCAACCACTACGCAAATTTGATGTTGTATCCGTGTTGTTGCTAACACTGCCATATCGATGCCAACTCTGCATTTTCACTGCAACTCCCTCTCATCTGTTGCTACTACAACTAAGAAGCATCCAAAATAATTTGTCCCTGCTACTAAAATAGGTTCTCCACCATACCCATATTTTCTCTAAAATAGACGAACTTAGCTCTCCTTAGAGATTTCGTGAGTATATATGCAAATTTCTCTTCTGCGGGAACATACTGTAGCTAGAATGCTCAACGTTTCACACAATCTCTAATGAAATGACACCTGATATCTATGTGTTTTGTCTTGTCATGAAACACTGGATTCTCAAAGAGCTTGATGGAACTCCGATTATCACAGTAGATGCTTGTCTCCTCCATCCTTTGCCTGAACAAACTTACTAGCAACTTCTAAATCCATATAGCTTCACACGTAGCTAAGCTTGATGCCGTATACTCTGCTTCTATAGAGCTGAGTGCTACTGAATTTTGCTTCCTGCTCCACCAAGAAGCCATTCCTGATCCAACACTAAAGCAATAATCATAGGTACTTTTCCTATCCACTGAACCGCCTACCTAATCTGCATTTGTGAACCCACATAGCCTGACGTCATCCACTCAGGTATATCTCAACCCATACTCAGTTGTGTCATGCACATACCTCAAAATATGCCTCGCTGCTGCCCAATGTACCCTCTTCAGTTTTACTATAAAATCACGGAGGGTATTGACAACGAAACATATATTTGGTTGAGTTTTGACCAGATACATGAGAGAACCGATAAGTTGTCTATACAAGGTGGGGTCAACATCCTTATCATCTGATGCATATATATTCTTCTAATTGGTGATCATGGGCATATACATGGGTCTACAATCCTAAATTATGAATCTCTTCAAAATATCTGTAGCATATATTCCTTGCCCAAGGAATATCTCCCCATCCTTCTGCCACACTTCCAATCTTAGGAAATAGTGCATCAACCCCAAATCCTTCATATCAAATTATACTGCCATGATCCTCTTGCAGTCCTCTATGAGCCCTGGTGATCCTGTCAAGAAGAGATCATCCACGTACAATACTAGGATGAGTGGCTCACCCTATGCCATCAAGTATTAAAGGTTGGGATCTGCGTCACTCTTGAAAAATCCCATCTGCTGCAAGTAGCCATCAATCCGACCATACCATGCCTTGAGATCCTTCTTGATCCCATATAGAGCTTTCTTCAGTTTGCATGCATGAGTGCACCTCTCATAAGTCTCGAAGCCCTCTGCCTATTCAACGTACACCTCTTCCTCTATCACCTCGTTCAAGAATGTTATCTTGATGTCTACCTGGTGAATCTACATCCAATATGAGCTGCTAGGGATATAACTGACCAAATAGAAGTGTGTTTGGCAACTGGGGTGAAGGTATCCTCATAATCTATCCCTTATTTATATGCATACCCCTTTACCATGAACCTATCCTTTCACTTCTCCACGCTACTGTCTGCAACATACTTGATATTGTAGATCCATCGAGAACCTACAACTAACCTATCTTGAGGCCTCAACACTACCTCCCAAACATCGTTCGTCATGATATAGCTATATTATTCTACCATGGAATTTACCCACACTTGATGTTTTGCGACTTCCTGAAAGTTTGAAGGTTATGCAACCTGAGCTACAAATGCTTGATATTTTTTAGGTTGTATGCGCTCTCTCTTGTTCATCCTAGGAGTGCTAATAAAATCCTTTGCATCTCTCAATGTCTGATGAACCTCTCTGTTCGCTTAAACACTCATAGTGGTTAACCAACTCCTCCTCATCCTGCTTTTGCTACTCCATCTCCTGAGATCTCACTGGATTCCTTGTTCCCGAGGAAATGCTAGTATTGGTTACTATACTAGATCCCTGTGACTGTCCCACTAGTGGTCCTACTAGATGCCCCTGTGACTGGCCCTGCTGCTGGACCAATGGAGCTTTAGCTGGCTGATTTTGATCATATGCAGGAATCTCATGACATGTCTTGAAAGCTCTATCTTCTATGAACTTTACGTCTTGTCTCAGTACAATCTTCCTTTTTATAGGAATGTAGTTCTTGTATACCTTGGAGGTCTCGCTATACCCAACGAGAAACCCCTTCTCTGCAGTCTGATCCAATTTGGTGAAATTCTCATCTGTCAAGTGGCAATAAGCAATGTTGCCAAAGATTCTGAATGAATAACTTCGAGCTTCTTCCCTATGAAGACCCCTTCTGACATTTTCTTCCCAAATTCTCTATGAGGAGTCTTGTTCTAGATATACATGGTCGTGTTACATGCTTCTTCCCATATAAACCTAGGAAATCTTGGTCATATAACATTTATTTTGCAGCCCCAACTATGGTTATGTTTTTATGCTCCTCTACCCTATTCTGTTGTGGATTATACAGAGCTATCCACTCTCTTCTGATGTCTTCCTTCGCAAAAAAATCTAAGAAGTCTTTATCAATATACTCTACACCATTATTTAAGCGAAGAACCATGATATTATTTCCCATCGTATTCTCCATGTGAGCCTTAAATTCCTTGAACGATCAAAGACTTCATCCTTGGTCTTCAAAAAGTAGATCCAGGTCTTCCTCAAATGGTCATTAATAAAGGTGACGAAGTATTCAATACCAATTAGAGCTCTAGTGAACATCAGGCCACAAATATCTGAATGTATAAGTCCTAACATTCCATCTGCTTTGGTGTTATTTCTTGGGAATGCTTCCTTAGCATACTTCACAAGTACGCATCCTCTGCACACATAATCGTGTTTTGTCCCAAATTTTGGAACCCCTGCTTTTGTTTCCCTGAGAATATTAAGCTCTCCATGGTGTGGGTTTCCCATTCTCCTATGCCATAACACATTCATTTCCTTCCCACTGCTACTGTCACTGCCTATTAGTTCCATTAGAGAATTGAGCTGCAACCTATACAATCTATTGCTTTGAACTCCAATCTATATTACCTTATTCCAACTTGAGTTTTTGAGAAACAATTTCCTCCCTACAAAATGGATATCATATCCCTTATCCTGTAACTGGGATACTGAAACCAATTTCATACCTAATCCCAGAACATGTAATACATATGTAGCATTGTTGCTTGCTCATGAATCCCTATGAAAATCAATGGTACCTCTCCCTATTGGAGTACACTTTGTTACGTTCCCCATCATAATATGGAAGTCCATATGCTCCTCCTTGTAGCTAGAGAAATATTCTCTAACCCCTGTCATGTGAGCTGACGCTCCGTTGTCTATATATTAGACACTCTGTGAAGATGATCTTGACAAGAAAGAAAATTAGTCCTCCAACAAAGAAGACAAATCTGAGACCCTCTGAATGCCAATTCTATCCATGGTCATATAAAGGACAATTCTGTGTGCTATTCCTCTTCCACCTGACGTCGATTTTGCAATCGAAAACTGTTACAAAACCCTTTGCGTCCAACTAGAAATCTGTTCAGTGAAAATTTGAGTTGTTTCTACTCCATCTGACTATTGGAATCACTGAATCTCACAAGTCAAAATTTTCTACCAACTTGCACTGAAAAATCGAAATCTTGCCCAACAATTTGATCTGCTTGTTTGAGCACTGTGCAACCTCTGAGAATTTCGTCTCGCTGCTCCCTATGAACAATGAAATTCCCCCATCTGATTCTGAGCTTACCCGAGTGATCACTTATGCTTTGATGCCATGTGAAAATTTCAATTTGTCACAACAACTGGAAATCATTTTCCTAATTGTTAATTTATTTAACAATTTTTCTGTTGTCTGCTATGAAAAATATCAAATAAATCACACTGTAATTCTCATAAATAAAACTGCGAAAAATAATAGTGTTGCAAACTGAGGAATATAACACACACACTTAAAGACATAAAAATGACACCGTTATTTTTGGATAAATGTCCCAGGAAAAACCCAAAGTGGGAAAAATGGTGCAACAGTTGAGAGTTTTATTATTTATGCATCAACATAAATTATGATTACAATAAAATGATTCCAAACTTGCGTTTCTATTTGAGAAAAAATACTGGAAAAAGTATCTGAGGGAATTTACCCTCCTCCCCAAGAAATCCCACAACAAAATGAGCCTCAAAACTAGCTCTGGAACGCCCTGCATTAGCCTTCTAAGTTGATTTTACGTAGGCCCCACTCGTACTGCCCAAAAAATACATCTGATGTGACGTTTATCTTGGTGCTGCCACTGTAAGTGATTTTTCCAGCCTCTTATAAATTTACTTGACCTCTAGAATTTGAATCGGCCCTCCTTCTCGCTGAATCAAACTATCTATATGAGGCACTGTGAAGTCCCTGCACTCCCTCTTGAGGAATATTTTTGGCATTCTCTTCTGAATCTTCCAGAATTGGAGACTCCTCTGAAAATCTGCTACTCTGCCCCTCTGCCACCTACAACTCGACCTCTAACTCAGTTTCTCCTTCTAAATCATCTGCACTAGAAAATCGAACTGTCTATATCGCTGAGTATTTACATTGGTGTATTCTCCATCTACCCATTGACTTCTCCTTATAGTCCTTTTTCATTGAACCAATGAAAAATATTAGATCTTAATCAAGGGCCCAAATTAATCTTTTGTAGATCCATGTGAGTTTCTAGAGAATTCTGACATTGACTTAATTAATTCTAATTAATTAACCAATTTTCCTAAGTGTAGAATACATTAAAAAATAGGTTAACAATCTAATTAAGTAATCTCTAGGTGGAATTTGCAGAAATTAATTTTGGGTTATGGAGATCTCATGTATTCTAGCCTCTCCACCAAGTTTCATGACTAGAACACATTTGATGCTACAAAAACTAACAAGAAATTGAAAAACTTCAACATAATGGATGAAGCTTGTGGGATTCTATTTTTGTTAATCTCCATTGAATTTTTTTTTCATATAGATGAGTGTAAAAATCTTAAAGAATTTTGGACCAAATTGAAGGATTTTTTTGTAAAACAAGATGGGTTGAGGGGACATCATTTTGAGAATGAGCTAATCATAATGGATCCATCCAACTTTGATATCCTATAGGACTAATTTTTGAGATTCAAGAAATTAATTACTTGCGTGAAATCTTGTGGCATATATAGGAAAGACAAATAGCTCATTCTTTTGGTTCTTGTTAAGCTAGGAATTGAGTACTATGTGTTTGTCTCTTCATCCCAAAGTCAACATTTCTTAAGAAGTGCTCAACATCCTATGTCAAAGTGACCTATTCCATCATCAAAATGGTTGGACATCCTTTGTGAAGTGTTGGATAAGCATCATATATTCCCTCGAGGGATTTTGGTTGTGCTTAGAAGCAATATATAACACATACTCAAAGAATCAAGTTAGGTCAACACCGTGGGTGCAATAACCATAAGGGTATTAGAGTGAGCCATATTTAATGTTCAAACCATCAAATTACTTCAAGAAACATCTTCAAATGTCTTACTAGCTTATGTTTGTACACATTTACCATGATTAAGTATGGTAAAGTTATCACATGGCCCTATTAGATGCTTCTAACCTTAAGGGAGGAATAGTTCCTAAGCCAACCCTTTTAGAATATAGGTGTATGTGATGGGTGTTGTGGATTGGGGTTTAATTTATGAATGGTGTAAAAGTGTTGTATTAGGTTATTTCAATGGAATTTTACATGAGTGCCTTTGTAGAGGGAGTGCTTAGATGCTTGAGTTACCATTTCTCGCCTTTATTTTTATAATACCCCATATTTTCCTTTTTCTTTAATTACATAACTTGTTTAACAAAACTCATTCATTATCATGTAATAATGAGACAAGCCCTTTTAGTGATGATAAATTTATCACTTCATTCGGGAGTTGTTTTTACTTTTATAGGCATGAAATGCATGGATATTCTCATGGATGAGTGGCTATATAAGAGGGGTTAAAGCTCAAGTTATAATTTGAATTTTTCTAAATTTACATCCCTTGAAATTATTTTTCATTTTGATACTTGGAGTGTGCCTTTTGCTTTCTTACAACTGCATCAACCTCGGGTATATACAAGCCCTTATTCTCATAAGACAAAGTCAATAGGGAACTGAAACAAGAAACTGACAGAAACCAATCAAAATATGGGATAAAGAGGTAGGGGGATGATGACAAGTGTTAATTCTGGATAATGTGGATTTATACCATCATCGGAGCCTCATATTTGTGCCCCTCATAGATATTAAAATAAATACCTTAAGGAATGTCACACTGGACTATGGGAAAGTGATAACCACCAATGTGAAATAAGGAAGCACACATACAAATAATAGTGGTATATCATTAAATTCACCTTGTGATCCATACTAGAATGCCTTTAAAAATTAAATGAAAACAATTGAATACAAAAATGGTTAATGTACCTCACAATAGATGATCCACCTTCATTGTATGAAAAGGTTAGGTAAAAAGCATTGGTTAGAGAGTGGATGAGAGACATCTGAGGCTGACTATATGTGGATCATGGTAGGGCTACTTGCTGGAAAATTGCATCTTAGGAGAATTTTTTTCTCTTAGGGTAAACCATACATGTGGATGGGTAACAAGGTCAAAAAATTGCTAAAAGTGAGTGGTGTAATCACATATATTAACATCAACAGAGGAAAGAGGAATACATGACCATATTTCTATAATATACTCTAAGAAAGATCAATGAAAAACATTTTTATGCAATTTTCCTTTCTAAGTTGAGTTACTTCATGACTCTTGTGAATAATTATTCTTATTTTTGAGCCAATATTCAATTAGAGAAAGGGTTAAATTCAAGGTTCAATTGTAAATTTTTTAACTTCATATCTATCAAGCGTCGAGAGGGATCAAATATCTCAATGATTAGGAGATCATGTCCAATTTATGGAAATTGCACAAAAATGAAAGTGCTCAGAAGTGGTTGCAATCTAAACAACCAGAAAGGTCTCTTCGCTACGATTCTGGTGCCGTGAACGATTCTTAAAACCGAGGTCTTATGCAGAAGTTATTGAGGTTTGAAATCGTCTACTAAACTCCAAAAATGAGTTGACCAAGTTTGACTTAGTTTATTTGGAAAATTTAAAAAAGAATATTCTGGGAATATTCCCTAGAATATTCCACGGGGCGAATCATATGATGACAAGTGGCAGTTGCTGATTTGTAGATGGGTTGACTTTTTTTGGTCGTAGCCTATCACGGGCTGCCACGTGGCAGACACGGAGGCCGCCGCGTGGCCCCAGGCTGGATATGTATTGCTTATCAAAAATTTGTTACAGTGCATAGGAATTGAACCTAATCTGAAAATGGTCTGGATAACTTGTATGTATTTCAAGAACCTACCACTCAATTTAAATTAAATGATCTAGCTTGTACTTGACAATTTTGCGGAATTATTTACTTGACAGTGGTGTATGAATTTTTATTGTGTATGTGTCTTAAGTTCATTTGTTCTTGCTGAAATTTAACATGTATATCAGCAACATAAGGCAGCAAATAAAGCATTTAAACACAACAGGACACTTAATCTAGGAGTTCACCCGAAATCTCGTGGGCTACGTCTCCTTTGAGCTTGGTCACCTTGACTCGACTCTTTGGGATTATGGTAAGTTTTTTTACAAGTAAATACTCAACTCCAATGAATACAACAATGATCCAAAGGACTAAAAATACCATCAATATCCCTCTAATGGCTTTCCAAATTCTGCAAACAGCTTTAGGCTCTTGTTGACACGATTCCTTCTGTCGGTGCACTAAGATACTATGAGCTTCTAAATGGCACAAAATCCCTCAGAATTCTGTTTCTTTCACTGAAGCTACTCCTGCTATATCCAACACACATCAGACACTAAATACCAACTGATAAATTTCTCAAATCAAGCACTGCATCCCCAAAATAGGCTATCCTCCACGGTTTTCCCAGGGCTGCCCAAAACTTCACATCAGATTCTTGAGCTCTAGAAGTTCTAAAAATGTTATAAAACCACTTCCATTGGTTCCAAAATGTCTGAAATAGTCAAGATATACTTTTCATTCTTCAAAAATGGCCTCCGGCTGCTCCGGTTTTGCCTCAATCACCTATCAACACCCCCTGGCACTAAGGTTAATGAAAGCTTCTCTACTGAGTTTTCGACCTCTATAAGTCTTCAAAACTTGATGAAACCTTTGTCATTAGATTCAGAATGATTTTTTAAGTCAAGAATGAACACTGGTTAACTGCATATGGTCTCAAGCAGCTCTGGCTAAGCCCTGCACTGTTGTTGGCAAAAGCTGGCACTAATGGCCCCTGGAACTTTATTGAAGCTTTTCGACATTCAAAATTTCTCTATAGGCTCTGAAAACCATCTCATCATATTCATAACATTTGAATTATCCAATTTAGACTATTGGAACTTTGGAAAAGGACTCTAGCTCCCCTGGCTAGGCCTCAAACTAATTCTGTCTCATGGTGGCCCTGATGGCCCCTTCATCTTCCTCGAAGCAAAACTGCTGAAGATGGCCTCTATTCGACTTGAAACCTATGCAAAACTACTTAGAGTGTCGAACAGACCCAAAATTGAATTTTTTTGCACTCAGTTTGGTTCAATAATGAGGAAGTTATGGCTTCTCCAAGAAAACTGCCCAATGTCCCCCAAAAACCCCACTAAATGTGGAATAACTTCAGTTAAGGGCGCCAAATTTTGCACAACCCCGAAAAATTCAGACTCCGCCCAAGTTTAGCGGAACTGTCAGAAGTGGCATTTAATGTTTGGAGGGGCGGGGTCACATGTGACCTCTGCCGGAACCGCCGGGAAATCACGTATATAACGGTTTCAAAACCGTTACAACAAATGTCAAAAGGGTTGTGGTCACATTTTTGTAACGGCCACTAACAGTTTAACTATTTTGTGGATAGATTTGAAGATGCGCGCCCCTAGTCATATGGTTGGCGGAAAATGGGGGCCAACCCCCACATTACATATAACCTTATCCTAGGAGGCCGCCACGTGGCCCCAGGCTGAGGAGCAATGGTATGGTAAAATTTTTATGTAGTCCGATAGATTTGAACCGTGGACCTACCTCCCGCAACATACGCACCTTACCATTATACCACAGGGTGTTACTTACCATATATTTCAGTTGGGTTCTATTTGAATTTTAAACAAATTTTGGTTGGCAGCAAAGGGGGCCAACCCCCATACTTCACAAGACAATGTGCCCGTGCCCCGGCAACCAGGAGCCAAACTCCCGGCAGTCATGGTGGCGGTTGGAAGCCACGTCATGTGACCACTCAAAAAAAAAAAGTTAATGCGAATGGTTGGGTTGGATGCCACGGTTCCGTCGGAGGCTAGGGTGGCAGTCGATGTGACTCACCAACCCTAACATTTAATATAATTTCCAGTGGTTCCGCCAACCTTGGAGCGCAGTTCGCCATTTTTGGTCGGGTTAACTGAAGTTCCTCCAGTTTTGGAGGAGGATTTTGGGGGACATTGGGAAAAAATTTGTTTTTTCCATAACTTTCTCAATTTTCGACCAAACAAGATGAAATTTTAGTCAATTTTGGGTCTCTTAGACATACTGAAGAGTTTGGCATAGGTTGTAGGTCGAACATAGGTCATCTTCAGCAGTTTTTGCTTCAAGGAAGATGAAGGGGCCATTAGGGCCGCCATGAGGCCAAATCAGTTTGAGGCCTAGACAGGGGAGCTAGAGTCCTTTTCTAGAGTTCCAATAGTATAAATTGGATAATTCAGATGTTCTAAATCTGATGAGATGGTTTGCAGAGCCTTTAGAGAACGTTTGAATGCTGAAAATCTTCATTAAAGTTCCAGGGGCCATTAGTGCCAGCTTTTTCCAGCAGCAGTGCAGGGCTTAGCCAGAGCTGCTTGAGACCATATGCAGTGAACCAGTGGTCATTTTTGACTGAAAAAATCATTATGAATCTAATAAAATAGGTTTCAACAAGTGTTGAAGACTTCTAGAGGTCAAAAACTCAGCAGATAATTTTTCATTGACTCTAGTGCCAGGGGGTGCTGATAGGTGATTGAGGTGAAACCGGAGCAGTCGGAGGCCATTTTTGATGAATGAAAAATCTATCTTGACTATTTCAGACAATTTTGAACCAATGGAAGTGGTTTTAGAACATTTTGATAACTTCTAGAGCTTGAGAAGCTGATGTGAAGTTTTGGGCAGCCCTGGGAAAACCGTGGAGGATAGCCTAGGTTGGGGATGCTGTGCTCAATTTGAGCAATTTATCAGTTGGTATTAGGATGTGAAAATGGAAGTTTCACATGAAGAAGAGTTGCAGTAGAAAAATTCGCCATGGAAGTGGCTTGGTAAGAAGTGGATGGACTTCTTAGTACAGTAAGACGTACTCAGTTTATACATATGCAAATTTCTGTTGTATGCATGTATTTTATGCTGTAATCTCTTGTTTGTTTGAGCCACCTTGGATCATTGATCAAGGCAGCGATGTTCAGTTTCCTTCTGCAAATTTCTCGCAATAAATTTTCTAAGTGAGTGCAAGAAAGACAGTTTTTAATAGGAGGACAAGCGCATCGAGAAAGGGAAGTGTGAATTGCTTTCTAGTTGTGGTTCAAAGTCACTAGCCATGCAAGGCATGTGTTTGGAGGCTGAAGAGAAGAGGGTGCTGTACTCTCATTTACTGTACATATCATTATTTCAGTCTTTTGGGGTCCAAAATATTCCCAGTGGGGAGGTGTGATTAGAAATGGATCATGGACCAGAATGATAGCTCAAAATTCAAAGTGCTCAGAAGAGTGCCAAACCTGAACGACCGGAAAGGTCTCGTCGCTGCAATTCTAGTGCCGTGAATGGTTCTCAAAATTGAGGTCGTATGAGAAAGTTATTGAGGTTTGAAATCTCCAGTAAACTCTAAAATTCATTTGACCAAATTTGACTTTTTTAATTTCTAAAAAAAAAGAATATTCCAGGAATATTCCTCAAAATATTCCCTGGAGGGTGAATCTATGTTTGACAAGTGGCATATGCTCATTGGGCATTGGATTGACTTTTGGTTTTCTGGGCCAATCAGAGGGTGCCACGTGGCAAGCCTAGAGGCTGCCATGTGGCCCCAGGTCGAGGAGCAATGGTATGGTAAAATTTTTATGTAGTCCGACGGATTTGAACCACGAACCTACCTCCTGCAACAGATGTGCCTTACCATTAAACCACAAGGTGTTACTTACCATATATTGCAGTCGGGTTCTATTTTAAATAGCCTCACATTCCTTCAGAGTAGCTAGTTTGGGTATGCAGTGCTCGATTTGAGCAATTTATCAGTCTATATTTGGTGTCTGATGTGTGTTGAATACAACAAGAGTGGCTTCAGTGACAGAAACAGAATTTTGAGGGAGTTTGTGTCATTTAGAAGCTTAGAGTAGCTTAGTGCACCGACAGAAGGAATCGTGTCAACAAGAGCCTAAAGCTGTTTGCAGAGTTTGGACAGCCATTAGAGGGATATTGATGGTATTTTTAGTCCTTTGGATCATTGTTGTATCCATTGGAGTTAAGTATTTACTTGTAAAAAAACTTACCATAATCCCAAAGAGCCGAGTCAAGATGACCAAGCTCAAAGGAGACGTAGCCCATGAGATTTCGGGTGAACTCCTAGATTAAGTTTGCTGTTGTGTTTATATGTTTATTTTATGTATTATGTTGCTGTTATACATGTTAAATTTCAGCAAGAACAAATGAAATTAAGACACATAAATAGTAAAAATTCATACACAACTTTCAAGTAAATAATTCCGCAAAATTGTCAAGTACAATCTAGATCATTTAATTTAAACTGAGCGGTAGGTTCTTGAAATACATACAAGTTATCCAGATCATTTCCAGATCAGGATGGTATCATGTCCAAGTTATGGAAATTTCACAAAAATGAAAGTGCTCAGAAGTGGTTGCAATTTGAATGACTGGAAAGGTCTCGTCGCTGCGATTCTAGCACCGCAAACGGTTCTCAAAACCAAGGTCGTATGCAAAAGTTATTGAGGTTTGAAATCGTCTAGTAAACTCCAAAAATGAGTTGACCAAGTTTGACTTAGTTAATTTGGAAAAATTAAAAAAAAAAGAATATTCTAAGGAATATTCCTCAAAATATTCCCTAGAATATTCCCTGGAATATTCCACAGGGGCGAATCATATGATGACAAGTGGCAGCTGCTGATTTGTAGATGGGTTGACTTTCTTTGGTTGTAGCCTATCACGGGCTTCCACGTGGCAGGCATGGAGGCCGCTGCGTGGCCCCAGGCCGGATATGTATGGCTTATCAAAATATTGTTACAGTGGACAGGAATTGAACCGACGACCTTCCCGCCCAAGTGCACAGGCCTGACTGTCTCCGCCACACTTTAAGTCTTAACCTCATAGGCGTCAATACCATATTGAAGTTTAAATTGACCGCCCATGGAAAATTAAAGTGGTCAGCCCTAAGGGGCTTGCCCATCCACATGACCCACGACTGCAAACCAGGGCATAAAGGCCTTGACCGAAGGAGAAAACAGTTTAATAAAACCGTAGCACGTGCCAGAGCACAATGCCACAATAAATGCGCGGTTTAAGTGGGTGGATCCCCAACGGTTTAGGCAGCGGTCACCATGTGACCGCCCCACTAAAAATTTTATTGGCACATTAAATTTTTTCGCCTATTTTGGAGCGGGTTTGACATTTTTGGCAGTTTGGCCAGTTTGGCGCTGCTAACTGCAGTTACTCCACATTTAGTAGGGTTTTTGGGGGACATTCAACAATTTTCTTGTTTCTACCATAACTTCCTCATTATTGAACCAAATTGAGTGAAAAAATAGTCAATTTTGGGTCTCTTCGACATTATGAGAAGTTTGGAAACAGGTTTTAGGTCGAATAGAGGTCATATTCAGCAGTTTTTTCTTCAAGGAAGATGAAGGGGCCATCAGGGCCACCATGAGACAATATCAGTTTGAGGCCTAGCCAGGGGAGCTAGAGTCCTTTTCCAGAGTTCCAATAGTCTAAATTGGATAATTCAGATGTTATGAATATGATGATATGGTTGTTAGAGCCTGTAGAGAACGTTTGAAGGTCGAAAAGCTTCAGTAAAGTTCCAGGGGCCATTAGTGCCAACTTTTTCCAGCAGCAGTGCAGGGCTTAGCCAGAGCTACTTGAGACCATATGCAGTGAACCAGTGGTCATTATTGACTTAAAAAATAATTATGAATCTAATGAAAGAGGTTTTATAAAGTGTTGAAGACTTCTAGAGGTTGAAAACTCAACAAAGAAGTTTTCATTGACCCAAGTGCCAGGGGGTGCCGATAGGTGATTGAGGCGAAACTGGAGCAGCCGAAGGCTATTTTTGATGAATGAAAAGTATATCTTGACTATTTTAGATGTTTTGGAACCAATGGAAGTGGTTTAAGAACATTTTGAGAACTTCTATAGCTAGAGAAGTTGATGTGAAATTTTGGGCAGCCATGTGCAAACCATGGAGGATAGCCTAGTTTGGGGATGCTGTGCTTGATTTGAGAAATTTATCAGTTGGTATTTGGTGTTTGATGTGTGTTGGATACAGCAGGAGTGGTTTCAGTGACAGAAACATAATTCTGAGGGAGTTTGTGCCATTTAGAAGCTCGAGTAGCTTAGTGCACCGACAAAAGGAATCGTGTCAACAAGAGCCTAAAGCTGTTTGCAGAATTTGGACAGCCATTAGAGGGATATTGAAGTTATTTTCAGTCCTTTGTATCATTGTTGTAATCATTGGAGTTAAGTATTTACTTGTAAAAAAACTTACCATAATCCCAAAGAGTCGAGTCAAGATGACCAAACTCAAAGGAGACGTAGCCCACGAGATTTCAGGTGAACTCCTAGATTAAGTTTGCTGTTGTGTTTAAATGATTTATTTGCTGCATTATGTTGCTGATATACATGTTAAATTTCAGCAAGAACAAATTAACTTAAGACACATAAACGATAAAAATTCATACACTACTTTCAAGTAAATAATTCCACAAAATTGTCAAGTACAAACTAGATCATTTAATTTAAACTGAGTGGTAGGTTCTTGAAATACATACAAGTTATCTAGACCATTTTCAGATCACTCAAGTTGCAAACCTCTTTTCTAAGTGTAAAACTTGAAGAAAGGTTTGCACCTCGAGAGATTTGATGTCAAAATGTTTAGATAACATAATATAACATGACATTACAACTCTTCCATAGGATGGAGAGTGTCTATTCGCCCAAATATGTAATAAAATAAAATTAAAAAAAATAGTTTGATTGTGAAATGAGAGATGTTTTTCTGGCATGTGGTATTGGAAGATGGTATGGTATGGTTAATAATATCCATGGTTAAGTGGGGGGAGTATCCATGGTTAAAAACCTTATTATATTGTAAGTATTATTTTGATTGTGAAGTAAGAGATGGTTTTTGGGCATGTGGTATTGATGAGCCATCGTATTGGGTCATGGCATGGTATGGTTAATAATGTCCATGGTAAAATAGGGGTGAATATCCATGGTTAAAAATCTTGTTATATTGTAAGTATTAAGTTTTTTATGTGCTTATTAATGAAATTAAATATGGTTACAAAATTATTACTTTAATTTATATGGTAAACTGGATGTTAATTTATAGCTACTATTTATATCTTATATATTTTAATGTGATTGAGGTGTTATATCTCAAAAGTGATTATAATTTTTTTCTTTTAGATTTAATAAAAAAAATGTTATAAAATTAAATTCAAATAAAATATTTATAAAATATTTTGATTGTGAAATGAGAGATGGTTTTTGGGTGTGTTGTATTGATGAGCCATGGTATTGGCCCATGCTACTGAAGCAAAACCTATTTACGAGTTAATAATATCTATGGAAAAGTGGAAGTGAATATTCATGGTTAAATATATTATTATATTGTAAGTTTATTGTAAGTATTAAATTTTTTATGTGATTATTAATTAAATTTAAATATGGTTAGAGAATAATTATTCTATTTTATAAGGTAAAATGGATCTTAAATTATTGTTGCTACTTATATGTAATATATTTTAATGTAATATGTATGTTATGATTTTCTTTTATTTAAAAATTTATTCGTAATTTAATTAATAAAAACATAATTACAACGTAACAATTTGAATTTTATTATTTTTATTACTTTTAACTTTTTACAGACACTACAACATCTCCCCCATATTGGGCTCTATATTACTTTAAGTGACATGTAAATATTTGACAATCCTTTATGTATTATAAATTTGACATATTAATATAAATTCAACATATTAAGCCAACCATGTAAAAATGTTGACAAACTTTCTTACATTACGCATACACATCACCCCTATATTAGGTTGTAGAGTGCCTCTTGGCACCTCAAACCATTGTCCATGAGTGCCTTTGTAGAGGGAGTGCTTAGACGCGCAAGTTACCCTTTCTCGCCTTTGTTTTTCCAATACCCCATATTTTCCTTTTTCTTTATTTACATAGTTTGTTTAACAAAATTCATTCATTATCATGTAATAATGAGACAGGCCCTTTAGCGATGAGAAATTTATCACTTCACGGGGAGTTGTTTTTACTTTGATAGGCATGAAATGCATGGATATTCTCAAGGATGAGTGGCTATACAAGAGGGGGTAAAGCTCAAGTTATAATTTGAAAATTTTCTAAATTTATATCCCTTGAAATTCTTTTTCATTTTGATACTTGGCATATGCATTTTATTTTCTTACAACTGCATCAACCTTGGGTATATACAAACCCTTCTTCTCATAAGACAAACTCACTAGGGAACCGACACAAGAAATTGACAAAAACCAATCAAAATATGGGATAAAGAGGTAGGGGGATGATGACAAGTGTTAATTATGGATAATATGGATTTCTACCATCACCAGATCCTCCTATTTGTGCCCCTCATAGATATTAAAATAAATACCTTAAGGAAGGTCACACTGGAATAAGGGAAAGTGATAACCACCAAGGTGAACTAAGGAAACAAGCATACAAATAATAATGGCCTATCATTCAATTCACCTTGTGATATGTACTAGAATGCATTTAAACATTAAATGAAATCAGTTGAATACAAAAATGGTTAATGTGCCTGATAATAGATGACCCACCTGCATTATATGAGCAGGTTAAGTAAAAATGCATTGGTGAGAGAGTGGATGAGAGACATCTCAAGATGAATATAGGTGCATCATAGTAGGGCTACTAGCTAGAAAATTGCATCTTAGGAGAAAAAATTTCTCTTAGGGTTAACCATACATGTGGATGGGTAACAAGATCAAAACATCACTAAAAGTGAGTGGTGTAATCACATATATTAACATCAACATATAATATACTCTAACAAAGATCAATGAAAAACATTTTTATGCAATTTTCCTTTCTAAGTTGAGTTACTTCATGACTCTTGTGAATACTTATTTTTGAGCCAATATTCAATTGGAGAAAGGGTTAAATTCAAGGCTCAATTGTAAAATGTTTAGACTACACATTATTAATCATGTTCTCCTTATCTCCCTTTGTCTAAGTATGGTTGAATTAGTGGAGACACACTATGTTAATAAAGAGTTGAATAATTTGTAGATAGATTGTACGTTTGGGATTACACAGTTGAGGGCATTATCGAAAGTAAAGATAGATAAGTGAAAGTTCATAGTTACTAGTAATTCCAAGTACACATATATTCTTCATTACCTTGAGAAACATTACTTCCATAATTATGAAGTGTACAAAATTATATAGGACTAGAAGATAATTAGAAAGGAAAAATAAAGTCACGATGTTCATAGTTTAGTAAGTAGAAGTGGAATAATAAGTCTATTTTTTTCTTTAAAAAATAAAACTACTTGAGATACGTTTCAAGGTTTATTTTTATTAATTTTAATTGCAGTTTATTGCACCAAGAAGCACATTTTATAGCCAAGTATGATGGAGCTTTGTAATTCCTTTTGTGCTCAACATAGACTTAAAACGTGATATTTAAAAAAAATATTAATAATAAAAGAATATTTCAATGTGGGCCATAAATAAAATATTTTAATGTCGACCTTAACTAAACTATTTTTACATCAAATTTATCTCTTTTTCAACTTTTTCAACGAAAAAAGTCTTGTAATATAATTAAAAAAAAAAATTATAGTATCACATGTTGTAAAGCATTCTTGTTTGCCTCATAATGCCTATATCATATAATACCTTATAATTGTCCCCTTATAAATGATGAACTAAAAGCCTCATTCATGATGACATTACAAAATTCCCTTTGGGGAAAATGAAAAAGTTTCGTCACATTTTTTGGAAATTACATCTATTTTTTTATCCATAAAAAAGTATCAACTATCATTCCTCATTCATTTCATTCACCACCCCTGAAATATATTAGAAATTGACCCAAAAAACAATGTTGTATGAGTAAAAATAATTCATAAAGATCATGAAGATATTCATAAAATATTATCCTCAATGATTCTCGAAGACTTTCCAGACTCATCTATCCAACTCTAAAATTGCTTTTGATGAACCATTTGTTGTCTTGTTTATATCCCTGTATATGTGTTTAAAGTAAATACGAGTGAATTTTGATTGTAAAGAAACAATTTCAAGAAATAAAGACTATGAAATTTGGATTGACTCTTGTTTCATCCACTTAATTGTAAGGAGTTAATGCACAAATATTTGAATATGTGTTTCTCCATGTTCTTGACCTAGCATCAGAACTAATTTTAACATCATTAATTCACATAAGTTATTCGATGTTTTGTCAACTCTAGCTTTTAAGAATGTACTATGAAACATAGAAACATGAAGGATTCCCCTTTCCTATCATGTACATAACCCACTTTTTATTTAGGGTGGCGGGGTTAAATTTTTTCATTAAGCCTTCTTTCTTAACATGATTCTAAAGCTGTTGATCTCAACTACGTGGGTTCAAGTCTTTGGAGACATGTTGTAAGTTAGCTCTTGTGGAATTTATGAAATAGTTGCTCTACTTGGTGAAATAATGGCAATCATATGTATGGAGTTACTAATTCCACTTCTAAGTTCAATGATGCATTCTGCTCACTAAGAGCTCTCCTATAACATCCCTTGGATGCCCAGTTGGGGTGATGATACTCTCACAATTACCGACATTATCACGAGATAATAAAAAACACACACATAACTTAAACCAAAACATAAATCCATGTGCACAATGAAGCCATAATAACAAAATCCCAATAACAATATAGTGAAATACACTCCAAGAAAATCCATGAAACATGTAGAAAATAGGTTTCAAGCATTTATTTGTTAAATTTGTAGACTGGTTGTAGACCTCAAATGTTCCTCCTAGTCGTACACCATTTTACTCCAATTCTCTCAACAATTGGTCACCCACATGAGTTGGGTCGATGACTCCGCTTGGAATTAGCCTCTTGATCTAGTTACATATTCCACACTGAGCATAACAGGGCCAAGGTACCAAACCTGGCAGCATCCAACCAATAGGCTCACATCCCCCATCAACCCCACACCTAATTAGTGCACCCCCTTATCTACACCTACAATCCATCACACTGTGCCGCTACCTCTAAGGTGTTTATCTTAACCAACCATGGATGATGAAAACACAACTCTAAGAGTTCCTATTGCCCTCACTAGTCTCTAGGTACCCTCCAAGCCCTCACACAACCAAAGTACCAAACCCGAAAACCTAAAATCAATAGGATCACATCCTTCATCATCCCTTATCTCACTTAACCAAGGATGCTCATAGTATTGCAATTCTAGGAGTTATTGTTGCCCTCATGGGTCTCCAGGTACCCTCTAGGCTCTCATCAAGGGACACTTGTCCCTTTTTTGACTACCTAACTGAATAAGGGAAGCACCCTCTTATAGACTTGGTGTCTCCTTTACTTTATATTATAATATTATAATATAACTTCATATCATGATACTTTTTTGTTGTGGAGTCCTGAGCCATCCATACTCTTTTTGTCCCTTGTTACACATTAACATGTTAGGTTAAATAAATGCCATGTCAATTGGGTTCACTGGGCTTATCATCACAAAATCTCGCCTGCTTGATCATCACACAAGCTCACTAGCCTGATCATCACACAAGCTCACTAGCCTAATCATCACATAGGCTATTCGGCTTGATTTTCCCTAGATACTGTGGTCTTAAACTCATAAGTGTTGGAAAATCAAAGTAGTTATATTAGGGTTTGATTCTCCAATCTTTATAATTACTTGTGAGAGTGTTGGCTTCTTTTACTTCTTTATTATCTTATATTACATCAATCAATTTCCATATTATGTGTGCATGGATATCACAAAACAAGAGACAGAAGATGTAGGCACTATGCAAAACCCCCCTCGAGGGGAAAACCCAGTCAATATAAATCTTCCTTTCAATAGTATTCTCTGAGACTTCACCCTAGAAATATACCAGACCTTCCCTCCACACAGAATCATCCTCCCAGATCTTCGACCCCTTTCCAGAAACTTCGACTAGGAAGCAACTTCCAGTAGCAGACAACTTCAGGAAACAAAAAAACTTGGAAGACTTCAATCTCACAATCTAGGGAAAAAAACAGAGAGAGAGAGAGAGAGAGAGAGAGAGAGAGGAACCAAAATTTTGATTTTCTTCCTCTCCTTAGACATTCAAAAAATCACACTTCTTTCAGCTTCCTAACAACAAACTTCGAACTTCTCCATCTACTCTTGATATATCGTACTAGCCTTAGAGAGATGCTCCAAATGACTTCAACTTCCTTCCTTGTATAGGCTCCAGGTGATGTCAAATAGGTGTCTATTAGACCAACATGATCCCCTTTAGGTTGACTTGGTATGGAGGTTACATAATTCATATTTAACTCAATTCTTAACTGATTTACATGATTCAAAAGCCCAAGAAGGGTATATTTGAATGTACAATGACTCTATAAACTCAATATTAATCCTAAGAGTCCATAATTAGGACTTTGAATAATATAATAATGACCCAATCATGAAACCCATGCTTTAATAAGTCATTGTTACAATAATATAATTATTTTATTTATTATTTTGTCAAGTACATTTCATAATGAATTCAGTACATTAAATGAATATCGAACCTAGTTACAATTTCCAACACTCGCTCTTAACTATGGAGGTATTCATCATATAGAAATACAATAGAAGATCTCAAACTATATGAAATACTGAAGAAATTTAGGCACCACAATGCCATGGAAAATATTCCTGACCAGGGCAATCTATCCATTGGTCTCTCAGCAATTTAGGAACTGCAATTCCACATAGTAGATTCTTGACCAAGGCAATATATCCAAGTGGGAATAAGGTGGAATCAAGCTTTCATTCCCTTTAGGTACCACCAGGCTTACTTGCTAACCACCAATCTAGGGACCTAGGTATCAATGGTTATATCTCTATGACCCTTGCCACCCTTCCCTTCTTTGGGACCTAGACATCAACATAAAGTGTCAGCCAGATGTCCTCCTAGGAAATTCTTCACTTGCAAAGCCTTAAAAAATATCTTCCATTTCCTTATAAAAAATACAATAAACAATGTCTACCAAGCTCAACAAGTTTCTCAAATATTCAAACTTATTATTCAAAAGATCCTTTTTTTAGTATGTCTGCTACCTGTTCATCTGTCGAGACATATTCTAACTTAACGGTCTCATCCGACACCAAGTTCCAATAAAGTGGAACTTATTATTGATATGCTTCGTCCTAACATGAAACACGGGATCTCCAGACATCTTGATACAACTTTTATTGTCACAATTAAACATAGTAGGACCCAAAGATGTGTCGAACAATTATTTCAGATGCTTCCTTAACCAAACAACCTCCTTTCCTACTTCACATGCAACCACATATTCTGCCTCAACACTACTCAATGCAACATGATCTTGCTTCCTAATCATCCATGAGTTCATAAGATATCCCAAACTAAAACATCCTCTGGCAGTGCTCCTTCCATCAGTCTCACTGCTACCCCAATCAGAGTCTGTGAAGCCAATTAGCTTGACTTCCTTACTATCATAATTTAGGTTGTTATGTATAGTGCCATGAAGATACCTCAATATATGTTTGGCAACTATCCAGTGATTGTGACAGGGATCCAACTAAAACTGACTAAGAATGTTTACTGAAAAACATATATCTGGCCTAATATTTACCATATACATCAGGAACCCACCAATTTTCGATAGGAGGTAGGAGCCACGAGGTCAATGTCCCTCAAAATCTTGAGATTTGTGATCATAGGAGTAGTCGTCGGCTTAGAATCCATCATCCCAAATTTCTGCAACAACTTGATAATGTACTTCCCTTGCCCCAAATATATCTCCCTAGGTCTCTACTAAACTTATAGACCTAGGTAATAGTGCTTTAGTCCTAGATCCTTTATTTCAAATTCACCTTACAACATATTTTTACATTCTTGAATTCTTCGCTCTACAAAAGTGATGAAGATACCATCCACATATAGTAAAATAATGTCGAGCTCATTATTAAAAACCTTGACATAGAGATTCAGATCAACATAACTCTTTACGAACCCAATTCTAAGTAGATATGCATCCATCCTAGCATACCATGCACTAGGTGCTTGCTTCAAACCATATAGGTCCTTCTTAATTCTGCAAACATGAGAGTCCCTATTATTAAATTCAAAGCCTTCTGGTTGTTCAATGTAAACTTCCTCATAAATGGCCCCATTCAAAAATTTGTTCTTCACATCCATTTGATGGATATTCCACCCCATTGTAGCAACCAATGAAACCAATTATCTAATAGTAGTGTAACTTGTTGTATATGAAAATGTTTCTTCATAATAAATGCCTTCCTTTTGAGAGAAATCCCTTGCAACAAATATTGCTTTATACTTTTCTATAATTCCATCAACTACATGTTTGATCTTATATATCCATTTAGATGTGACAACCAATTTGTCACTAGATATAGGAACGATTTCCCAAACCCCATTCCTCACGATGGATTGATATTATTATTTCATTTATTTCTTCCAAACATCTTGATGCATAGCTTCCTTGAATGTATATGGTTCGACTTCTATCAATTTTTTCATATATGCAACATAACCGGGATATATTTTTGGTTTCTTTCTTTTCCTTAAGGTTCTTGCAACTTCATGTCCTTCAACATATTCCAATGTAGCTTTCAACCAATTTTTCCTCTTCCTTGTGGCTGGGATGGCTGCTAATTGAATAGACTCACTTTGTCCTTCTTCTTCAAGTTTTTCAGTAGAGTTTTCATGATGAGCTTCTTCTTCTTCAAATATGGGAACTTCTTCGTCATCATGATCAATACAAATATCCTTTTATTTCTTGTATGCTTGATTCTCATCAAATATGAAATCCCTGCTTACTTTAATATATCACCCTTCCTTGATGTAGATTCTATATATTTTGAAGAGAGTCTATATCCAACGAATATTCCCTTGATACTTGTAGATTCCAACTTCTTTCGTTTGTCTTTCGGAACATGGATATATGCTAAACTTCCAAATATTCGGAGGTGATCCACACTTGGCTTCTTTCTTGTGAATACTTCTTTGGGTGTTTTATTATCAAGTCTCTTATGAGGACTTCTATTTTGAATGTATACAACTGTCATTGCTGCCTCTCCCCATAAGAACTTTGGTAGATCTTGATCAAGGAGCATAGTTTGAATGCATTATTCAATTGACCTATTCTTCCTCTCAACCAATCCATTTTGTTTGGGATAATTGGGAACAATGAGCTCCCTCTTAATACCTTCTTCCTTACAATATGAAATCAATTCCTTAGAAGTGTATTCCCCAACATTATCAGATGTCAAAGTTTTTACTATTATTTCGGTTAGGGTTTCCACTTCAGCCCTAACTAATTGAACTTATCAAATACTTCATATTTAGTTTTGAGAAGGTAGAGCCATGTCTTTCTAGAATGGTCATCAATAAATGCCACATAATAGAGATGACCTCCAAGTGATTTTTCAGACATGGGCCCATGTACATCGGAATGGATGAGGTATAATATCTCTTTAGACCTAGTTTCACTATTGTGAAAAGGATTTCTTGTATTTTTTCCTAAAAAACATCCCTTGCACACACTTTCATGATCCAACTTAATATTAGGAATACCATGAACCAGTTGACTAAGAGTAGGGATGAATTTATAATGGAGATGACTATACCTCCTATGCCATAGCTCAATGGGACGTATTTCCATATGAACCAAAGCTTGAGAAGGTGGTGTAATGTCTCTATAAAGACTTCCTTCATGAAATCCAATAACCCTAGCTTTATCAATGCTAGAGTATTTTCCCAAAACCAATACTTTTCCGTCAACAAAAGAAATTCTTTCCCCTTTATCTTCTAAACAAGAAATAAAAAGAAAATTCTTTTCAAACCTGGAACATATAGAATGTTGTTGAGGTGTATCTTTGATCCATTATATAGCTTCAAAGAGGTTGATACCAAGCCTTTAACAACATAGATTTTTTCGTTACCCAATTCCAATACATGAGAATATGGATCCTTTGATAGTGTATGGAGTTTTTTACTTTATCATGTCATGTGTCTTGATGCTCCACTATCAATGATCCATGCATTGTCATCATTAAGAGAACCTGTAAGGGAAGCCAAGAGTCCTTGAATTTTGACCTTGTTGAATAAGAAAAACATGTCCTTCTTGATACAACTTCCAGCAGTGTTGATACCCATTGTTATGTAGTCCACCAAAGAGGGAGAATCCATGCCAACAAAGTGATATTCAATTCTTCCTGAACTTAGCTTTGATACCATCTTGGAAAATTAAAGTAGTTATATTAGGGTTTGATTCTCTGATCCTGATAATTACTTGTGAGAGTGTTGGATTTTTTACTTCTTTATTATCTTATCTTTCATTAAGAAATTACCATATTATGTGTGCGTTAAGATCACAAAACAAGAGGCACAAGATGCAGGCACAATGCCAGGGAAAAACCCCCCTTGAGGGGAAAATATAGTCAAGATAATTCTTCCTTTCAATATTATTCTTTGAGACTCTTCACTCTAGACATATACCAGACCTTCCCTCCACACTAAGTTAGCCTCCCAGATCTTCGATCCCTTTCTAACAACTTCGAATAGGCAAAAAATTCCAACAATAGATGGCTTTTGGCAGCAGCAAAAATTGGAAAACTTTGATCTCCCAATATAAGGAAGGAAACAGAGAGGGAGAGAGAGAGAGAGAGAGAGAGAGAGAGAGAGAGAGAGAGAGAGGAACCAAAAGTTTGATTTTATTCCTCTCCTTAGACTTCCCCAAACTCACACTTCTTCTGGCTTCCTGGCAACATAATTTGAACTTCTCTAGCTACTCTTAAGATATCTTACTAGCTTGAGAGAGTTGTTCTAAATGACTTCATCTTCCTTACTTTTATGGGCTCCAAGTGAGGTCGAATAGGTGTCTGTTAGGCCGACATGATCCCCTTTAGGCCGACTTGGTGTGTAGGTGACAAAATTCATATTTAACTCAATTCTTAACCGATTTACATGATTCAAAAGCCCAATAAGGGTCTCTTTGAATTTACAACGACTCTATAAACTCAATATTAATCCTATGAGTCTACAATGGGGACTTTGACTAATATAATGATGACCCAAGCATGAAACCCATGCTTTAATAAGTCATTGTTACAATAATAAAATTATTTTCTTTATTCTTTTTTTCAAGTACATTTCATAATGACTTCATTACATTAAATGAAGACCGAACCAAGTTATTATTTAAAACAATAAGTATGCTCGCCCACCAACCTATTAATACAGGTCCTCTAACCCATTATATAGGCACACTAGCCTTAAACGTATATGTGCATCGACCCACTAGCCTAACATATTATACATACATAGGCCTCAATAGAATTTTGACAAACCAACGTAATCAACATATCATGGCTCACTAGCCTAAGCATCTGTTGAAACGCATGGGTGACCCAGGGTTCAAATATATTCCAACAAATCCCCCTCAAATACTGACATTTTCAACACTTGCGAGCATATGAAGTCTCACCCAAGGTATCCCTATGGGTTTGCAGAACCTTTGAAGGTTATGTAAGGGAACATGGGAAATAGAGATGACTCTGGTATAGAAAACCCACCCGGAACTATATGTCACAGATATATTCCTTATACATAAGCATTTTCATACACCTTTAAGTATACATTGAAACATTCCTAGTAACTATGACGTGTATCAATAACGAAAAACACATTGTTTAACTAGAAAGTGAGCATTCAATAGAAATTCATTATGTGATGCAAAACAAACTGCAATGAAAAAAAAAAGAAACAAAGTTCATTCATTAATACAATGAAACAATTATTTACATTACATATACTATCCACCCAACACATTTGCTAGGAACCCTGTAAAGACTCTTTAACTCATTGATTAATATCACCATTAATACAAAATACATGTGACAGAACCATGAAACTAACACAAAACCTTTGGATATTTATTGATATTCATATCAAACATTAGTGCTACAAGTTATACAAAATCACCATACACTTGAATACAAGAACTTAGACTATCACCATTCATATTACAATATCCAACCAACACCATTACAACAATGAGAGTAAATATTAACAATAAACAATAGACTATTAGGACAACAAGACGACCATAAAACAAAACGACCATCAATCCAACAATAGAACCCTCTAATATTAGTAACAACCTCTTATATAGCTTTAGTCTTCAACATCATGCTCCTAGGAATGTTAATCCAACTCACCCTGATGAGTTGTCCTTGTATGTGCCAAGACGCAACTAATTGCTCGAACATATGAGGCCAAATCACAACTACTGCCCATAAATAACTAACTCTTATAGTTGGAGCGTTCACTATAGACTAAATAATATTTCACTTATGGCACCGTCTTCTCGGCCTTCATTGCACATATGCGTAATGACATCTACAAGGCATGTTGTGCACGGGGTATACCATCCTCTATGCAGTTTCTCCACACTTAGAAAAAAAATCAATTTTTTTTCTCCTTTTTCTCCTTTATCCTCATTGGCCCCAAAAATCCCCCGAAATGATTCATGGCTTGCCCTCGAGGCACTCTGGTGTGATTATGCATGAAACTAAGGGAGGACCTTTATAGTCTTTTCTAAAAAACATTTAAACATTTTTTTGGCTGCTTGCATTGTTATCTTTGTTGCCTTGAACGATCCGATAATAGATATTTCTATCTATGTAAGCATAGGAGTAGTTTGGAATAAGGGTTCATTCTCAACAATGAATTGGTGCGTTGTGGTATGGGATGCACCAATATCATTTATAAGTTGAATGGATTCGTCTTGTAGCCGTTCCACTTTTTGAGCCAGTTGTTATTGCTCCATTCCATATTGGTTGATTTTCCTTCCCAATGATGCACTTCTGACCATTGCAACTTTGCGTTTTGGTATGAGTATAGATATCAAACTATTACGTATAGTATCATTTTTTTGCTAGATATTTTTAATTCTAGTACTAATGTCTTTATGCTTGACATTATCTTCGAATTTATTTCACAAGTCTATGTCGGCCCTGTATAATTTTGTGCACATATGCTCAAGCTCTCGTGCACTCTCAAAAGATTCAAAGGCTACTTGTACCCTTTCTCTTCACTCTACTTCTTTAGGAAAAGTAGTGATATTTATTTTCAACTGTAGCTCTTCCACTTTTGATTTTAGGCTGTGAATGACCCCTTCAATTTTGGAAAATTTCTCCTCTGTGGGAGGATCAATTTCCATTGGTAGACCTAACATTTTACTGTAGACTTATTCAACAACATGTTGGAGTGTCCTATCTCTCTCTCTCTTTGGCTTTTTTTCATGCTTCTTCCAACCGCGTGTGCATTGCTTGTAGAGCCCCATGCTCACTAGTGAGTTGGACTATGTTTGTCAAGGTTTATTGTTCCTTGAATTGTAATTCCTTGCAAATAAATTGCTACAAATAATGTAAAAAATGCATTGGTAACTGAGAAATAATCAAATACACCTAGGACAACACTTGAACCTATTGCTGGACACCAGTGTCCGCAAAGTGTTTTGTGATTATGGGAACAACCAAGATGTGATACTTCATCGAGGTAGAGGAAGGTTACGATGACTATTTTTGGATCTCCTATATAGGAGGTGCGTTGGTTGCCTCCATCACATTAGTTTGTTCTATTGCACTAGTTACATGAGTAGATAAATTAGATGCTTCAATCATTATATGTAGTTTCTCCAACTATTATTGTGTCCGGTCCTATAATTCGCTCTACTCCTACACTTATTTTTCAATAACTTTGATGAGAGGGTCAGTTCCTTGTTTTATCACTCTTTGATATGTTTGGACATTTTCTCTAAGTCCTCCTATGACAAAGAAGGTGCTTCTAATCCCGTTGTCTTGCTCGCCTTCTGCTTATATTTCTAACACCCTTTTATTGACCCTTTAGTGGTATCTTCTCACCTCCTGGTGCATATTCCTCTTCTTCAGGGTCCCATTGTGGTGTGATGGGATGCTCTTTCTCAGGTTCCTATGGCAGGGGTTCTAGGAATTCCTCCTTCTATGGGGTAGCACAACCTCCTTATTGGGGATTCTGGAATTCTTCCTCTATTCCACTGTAAACTGTATATACCTTTTTCTAGTCAATGGATGGTACACGCCATTATGTTGGCCAATCATTCACTATCTGTGACACAACATGATTTTTTAGCTTGTATTGGCACTTCAACCATTGTTTATTAGGGTATACACATGCTTGTATATACATGGGGGGGGGGGGGGTGGTGCAAAACTTTTCCATTTTCTTGTAGACTTTGATAACCTATACCAAAATGTGCGGTACCTTGAAAATGGAGTGACCACTAACTTATTTCCAAATATAAAATTTAAGATTTGAAGTCCTCGTTGCGACATGATGGTCATGTACTTATCCTCACGATTTGGGGAAACTTGTTGTGGTCTGTGACATCATGGTTGTTGTACTTCAACTTGTTTAACATGTCAAGCATGTCAACTTCCTTGATAACCCCTGGTTGGATTGGAGTCATTGAAAACTTATAGTTTGGCTCTTTCAACAATGGGCTTTTTAGTTTGGAAGTTGGTTGTGGAGGTGGTGCAACACTAGTATCCTTTGTCCTTGCTTTCTTGGGAACTGATGATGAGGCCATGGTATACATATCTAGTAGCTAGAAATTTCTCTACAAGTACACTCTGGTCTCTGAACTTATCTCTATTTTGCTTCAGAATTCAACTTTATTATTGTAAATACAAGGTAATGAAAATGGAATTGGAGGAAATATTAGTGACTTACGTGCCTTGATTCATAGCTATAATAACTTTTGGTGATTTTGGATTTATCTTATAATAACTTCACATATCTCACATGGTATGGTTTTCTGGGTGGGAACTCTTTTTTGTGGTTATGGACATGCCGAAAGTCATGTCAGTGGCAATACAAGGTAATGAAAATGGATTTGGAGGAAATATTAGTGACTTACGTGCCTTTCTTTATAGCTGTAATAAATTTTTGTGATTTTGGATTTATCTTATAATAACTTCACATATCTCACATGGTATGGTTTTCTGGGTGGGAACTCTTTTTTGTGGTTATGGACATGCCGAAAGTCATGTCAATGGCATTTCTAACATAGCTGCCAATATGGAGCATATTTTTCCTTTATTATATTTTTTAGTGAATTTCCACAATGTCCAATCCATGTGGGTGTCATGCACTTTTCTTGGTTCCTTTTTCTACATTGTTTCAGTTCCCATTGTCGTCACTGACTGCTAGGTATAACCAACTTTCCGGGTCATCTCCAGTATCGTGTGATTCCTTTGGATATCTATTCTCCCGTTTATGTAGTTTTCTTAGCGCACAATGCTCCAGTCCTTCACTATGACAATAAAGTTTAACACTACCAAATCCATCACATTAATTTTTCATGCTATCATGATGTCCTTTGGGTTCTCACCTTCATAACTCCTTCTTGTGAACATAAATAATGTTACAAAACAAGGATTTTTTATTCTAAAGACATATCAACTTTGGAAAGTGGGGCACCCGTATCTATAAAATTTTAGCCAACTCCCATTGACAAGTCCATCGAGGGGCTCCCTGTTCAATTTCTCCAATTGGAAAACCCCTACATCTGTGAAATACTTGATAATATGTGATCCCAACTAGTGAATCTAAAATTTTCCATGGTTCTTTAGAAATTTATTGTCATACATCAACGTGAGATCACCACTTTGGAATTGCTTTTGCTTAATGTGATGGTCGGTCCATGCCCTCTCCTTGACCTTCTGCACATTTTGGTGGAACCCTGCCATGAATCTATCTTCTTCTAGTTGTAGTAACTCTGTAAGTCTTTGCTCTACCGCGTTAAAATTATATCAAATTGTTTGTGATAACAATCATGGAAAATTTTAGGGGCTAATATTCGCAGGTGGGCTAATTTTCGACGATTTTTCCAAAAACAATATTCTCCAATTTAGATTTTTTATGAAAATGATTCGCCCAAATTTTACAATATAAATTTATTTTACCTTAAAAATTGGCAAAATTATATATAGACTATATATAAAACTATTATAAATTTGAATAATTTTAAAAATATATCAATAAACATTTTATAGTTTGCATATTAGGGACTAGTGAGATTCACCAATATTTATAAACTTCAAGATAATTTTCCATCCTTCAAATTTTCCCTGATAACAATGTGGAGAATAAGGAATATGAATGTTATGAAGCCAACTCACAAAAGAGAATAAAATATATATCAATGAATTAGAAATATGCCTCTTCAAGGGGGCAACCTCCTTTACATTACATAAATGAACAATTATTGGATGATACAAATGACAAAACCTCCTTTATATATATAGAAGTCCAAGGGGTCACAATATAATCCTAGTTGACATAACAATAACAATGTAAGGGCACAAAAATAACAATAGTGGGCTTCTATGGGGCAAAATAATAAAAATACGGGGAATACATGGGCACAATAATAACAATAAGGGGGCTACACTAATAATAACAATAAGGGGATACAATAGTATTATAGGGACCTAGCATGCCCCTCTACTTCAAAAAAGTGTTGTCCTCAACGGTTGAGTAGTTATGGATGCTTATTCTTATCCTCCCAGGTTGAATCTTCTGCAGGTAAGTTATTCCACTTGATGAGATAATTTGAAATTGATCGATTTCATAGCTGTCGAGTTCTTGTTTCCGTGACTGCTTCACGTTCCAATATGATTTTTCCTTATTCGTCAAGTTTTGGAAATAACGTTTGAACTGGGAGCTTGTCACCTATAACCTTCTTTAAGCATGAAACATGGAAAATTGGGTGCACTCGAGAAGATGCATGAAGCTCAAATTTGTATGCCATAGTACCAATCTTTTGCAACACTTTGTAAGGACCATAATACTTTGGTGATAATTTATTATCCTTATTAGCTTTCTTGAGGGACATTTGTTTGTATGGTTGTAGCTGTGAAAATACCCAGTCACCTACATCAAAAATTCTTTCGTTGCGATGTTGATCTCATTGTTGTTTCATTCGATTTTTCACCAAGGTGAGGTTATCCTTTAAGAGTTGGAGAAATTTTTGTTGATGATTGATGTGATATTCCACTGCTTGAACCTTAGAATTTTCTCTTAAAGATGATGTGATAGAGGGTGGATGATATCCATAAAGTGCCATAAATGGGGTCATTTTTGTTGCAGTATGGAAGGAAGTGTTATACCACCATTTAGCTAGAGGTAACCACTTGACCCATTGTGTCTTTTTATCAGATACAAAGCAACGAAGATATCATTCCAAGCATTTGTTCACTATCTCAGTTTTCCCATCAGATTGAGGATGATATGATGAGCTATGAGCTAATTAAGTACCCAAAAAAGAAAATAATTCCGTCCAAAAATTTCCTGTAAAAATGAGATCTCTGTCACTTACAATAATCTTTGGGTTTCCATGTAGCTTTTGAATTGTTTCCATAAATGCATTAGCAACTGTACTGGCTTTAAATGGATGAGATAATGCAAAAAATTGTGCATAGTTGGTAATTCTATCAACTACCACCATGATGACAATATTTCCTTTGAACTTGGGTAAACCTGTGATAAAATCCATTAAAACCTCCTCCCAACGTTGACTTGGAATGGATAATTGTCTCAACTTTATTTTGTTGGCAAACCAAACATTTTGTCACAAAATTTTGAATATCATATTTAAGGCCATCCCAAAAAAATTCCTTCTTGACCCTATGGTAAGTTTTTAAAAATATTGAGTACCCTCCTAAGGGAGAGGTGTGCAATTCCAAAAGAATATTTTGTTTGAGTTGGAAATTCTTACAAAGTTATAAGTGATATTTGTACCATAATGAACCATTTTTCCAGCTAAATGTTTCAAATGTACTAGGATCTTGCTGCAACTTTTGAATGAGTGTCCAAACCTCTTCATCATTCTTCCATTAATCCCTTGCTTCAGTTATCCACTTAGGTTGGATAATAGAAATGGCACAAAGAAATTCTTCCACATCCTCATCCTTTCTTGAGAGTGCATCTGAAAAAACATTTTACTTCCATTTTTTGTAGACGATTTTAAATTCATAACCCAACATCTTTGTGACCCATTTTTTCTTCTCTTCTGAGGATAATATTTGTTCCAAAAAGTATTTAAGACTATCATGATCCATTTTTACCTTTAAGTGTCTTCCCATTAGGTAAGGTCACCATTGCTTTAGTGCATGTAGTATTGCCAAAATTTCCTTCTCATAAATAGGTTTCAGTAATTACTTTCCTTTGATTAGATGACTTTCAAAAGCAATGGGTCTTCCTTATTGCATTAAAACCACACCAATTCCATTTCTCGAGGCATCACATTCCACAATAAATGTTTTTGTGAAGTATGGTGTAGCTAAGACCGATGATTGGTACATTTCATCTTTAAGATGTTCAAAGGCCTTAGTTTATTTTGGAGTCCCAGAAAATGCATCTTTCTTCAGTAAAGATGTTAAAGGTGCCACTATTTTACCATAATTATTAACAAACTTGCGATAATACCCAGTTAACCCTAGAAATACTCGAAGACGCTTTATGGTTGTAGGGATTTTCCATTCCTTAATGGATGTAATTTTGTTAGGCTCTACCTTAACACCCTCATGAGATGCAATATGACCCAAATATTCCACCTCCTATACTCCAAAGAAAAATTTGGAGGTTTTTGCATATAATTGTTTCTCCTCCAAAAGTTTGAGCACCATGTCAACATGTTGAACATGATCCTTCCAAGACTTGCTATAGATTAGTATATCATCAAAAAATACTAACACAAATTTTCGAAGGAAGGGTTTGAAAATGGAATTCATCAAACCTTGAAATGTGGAAGGTGCATTAGTAAGGCCAAAAGGCATGACCAAAATTTGTAATTACCCTCATGAGTTCTGAATGTTGTTTTCAGAATGCCTTCAATATTAATTTTAATTTGATGATATCCAGAATGAATATCTAGCTTGGTGAAGTAAATTTCTCCATGTAATTCATCCAATAATCTATTAATGACGGGGATGGGTGTTGAGCATGCAAATCCCCTCTGCGGACAGAGGCGATCCCTCTAGTCTTATGGTGGGTCTAGAAACTACGGGAACATACTAACATCTACCTTCCTAGATTGTAAATTAAATTCAGAGCAAGGAAGATGACCTACCTTGTTCTGATGCTATGTTTTCATCTTCCGTCGAAGATTCTTGATTTGTCGTTCTCCTCAAGATCGATACATGCTGCTACCAATGTACGATTACCTGTACAGACAGTCAAGACACCACGAAAAGCGTAAAATCACGACAAACATAAAACAATTACAACCTATCTAACTGATCAAGGAGTGATATAAATCTCATTATAAATGTAAATGAGAGTGGAAGATAAACGTTAGTTGCATTTTATTATGATAAAGACAAGAGGAGTTTACAACCAAGCCTTGATGTTGAGGCTCTCCTTTGGGAGGTCTGTATCCAAGCACGTTTGCAACACCCCCATACAAAAAGGTCCAAGATCTCACTATGTTCCTAACAAAAAAAACAATCACACTTTGTTCTATTCTCCCAAAGCTATAATTGTTTCCTCTCTATTATTGCTGCTTCTAACTAGCTAGGGTAGCATAGGTGAAAGAGGTATCCTTATATAACAATGGAGGAGGAGGATGGGGAAAAATCTTATCCTTTGGAGTAGTTCCTATTTTATGGGAACAAGAAGTCAAAAGGGGAATTCCTCGGCCATATCCTCAAAAAAAACTTCCATCTCTTCACTTTGCGAAGCTTCTAGTCATGGAAACTTCATTTCTATTTAAATTTTTTTTCCAAAAGAGGATTGGCATGGGTCAGACATTAAGACAGAGTGCCGATCATTGCGAGTCTCAGTGCACACCTCTGCTATCGGCGCGGGTTAGACACTGAGACAAAGGGTCGACCTTGAAAACTAGGTTTTTATAGTGATTTTATAGAAAAGTTATAAAGGGAGATGAATTGGCAAACAAAGTGTGGTTTAGGGGTATGTATTCCATGCTTTGAAAGTATAGAAGGGTCATTTTATGGGTCCTCTAGGATCAAGGAACGTGGAGTATAGGGATGGTGAAAAATTGATGTGTAATAATGGGAAATTTATCTTTAATAGTGAGATTGTTAATATCCCTATAATCCAAACACATATGCCATTATCCATCCTTCTTGTGCACCAATACTACTGGAGTAGAGAAAGAACTTTGAATAGGTTGAATTATACCAGCCTATAGTATTTCTGCAACCATATGTTCAATCTCACTCTTTTGAGCATAAGGATATTTGTAAGGCCTGATGTTTGGAGGAACCCTTCCTGGAATCAAATGAATAGCATGATAATGATCACGAATAGGTGAGAGTCCTTTGGGAGTCTCAAATACCTTGGAATGATTGTCCAAGACTTTTTGGAGATATGGAGAAATGATTTCGATGTTTGAACCTGTAGTGAGCATAATTGTGTAATTATGCCTCGTTGTTATCTATTCAGAAGCTTTTTCATGACATTAGAGATGATTAATTTTCCTGGCTTCCCTGCGATACCTTGTAATTCAACTTCCTTTGCTTCTGAAAAAAAATTCAAGAAAATTTCTTGAAAATTAAAAGCTATCGTCCCCAAAGATTGTAACCATTTTACTCATAGTATACCATCAGCACCACATATTGGGTTGGAGAGAATTGGACTATTCAATACATATTCCCCCATGGTTAGTTTTATATTATGTCACTTTCCAAAGAAATTTATAGTTCCTCCATTTGAAACTATCACTTGACACTCTGGTGCTGGGTATAGGAAGAAATTCAATTCCTTGGCTACATTACAATGAATAAAATTATGGGTACTACCCGAATCAATAATCACTATTACATTTTTCTTCTTGATATGTCCTTCGATAGTGAGATTTTGAGGAGTTGTAATTACTACCGATGAACTACAAGATATGGTCAGATTCATTTCTTCTTCCTCTAGGGTTGGTTCCTAGTGTATATCCTCTTCTTTTGAAGTTTCTTGTTCCTTTTCTTCCTCTTCTTCACAATCTATCTAAAATAATATCTTCTCAGCACAATTATGACCTTTAGTGTATTTTCTATCACAACTGTAGCAAATCCCTTTTGATATTTTTTCTTCCAATTGTTGTGGTGTCAACCTTGTATGTTGTAGAAGTATAGGGGTAGCAACACTTCCATATTTATAGTTGTGAGTGGTAGGCTTCCTTGTTGCCATAAGTTTTCTTTCAATTTTTCTTGCCAACATGAATGCCTTCTCCAATGAATTAGGTTCCCAGAGGCAAACCTCATGTTGGATGTTACCCTTTAAAGTCCCTATGAAGACATCAATTCTGTGTTCCTCTGGAATATCAATTACCCTTATATTTAATTTTTGGAAGTCCTCAATGTGCTCCACCATTGGACCCTTTTGTTTGAGATTTATCAATTGGCTAAAGAAGGCATTGATCTTTGTATCCTCACCATGTGATATAATTTCCTCCATAAAAATTTACCAAGTGAAAATTTTGTTATGAGAGCAAAGCCATCGATACCATAATTTTTTCCCTAAATAGAGAGTTTCATTGCGTACCTTTTGTGTGTTTTTCACTTTGTGGAGATCAAAATATTGCTCCATTTGTAGTATCCATGTTACCAGATCCTTGCCATCAAACTCCCTCATATCGATCTTTGGAATATGGTGGGTGTTAAATCCAACATTAGAGTCTATGAAATCACGATTAACATTTATTTTGTTCTTATCATGAGTTTCATCTACTAGCATTTCTCCATTAGGAATAATTTCTTGTAGCAGGTTTGTCAAACCTTCCTTCAAACTTTCCATGTATGCTTTTAATTTTTCTTTTATAACATCGATCTTAGCTTCCACGCCATTCTTAAAACCATCCATATTAGCTTCCACGCCTTTTTTGAATCCACCATGTCTTTCTTCAAACCATTCATCGTAGCTTCCATTTCATTTTTTGTTACTCTTTGTGAGAGCAAAACTTGTTGCACAGGGTCTCGTACTTTCGATATATCATGTTGCATTTATTCCTCTTCATGAGTCATATTACGAGGGATTAATGGGTGCGAAATTACTTTTGGGGGTAATTTTAGAACCCAATACTGATATTTATGCTTCAATATGCCCTTGGAATCACTTCAAACTGATTTTTCAAACAAGACTTATGCAAATTTAAAAAAAAAAGATACACACCTTTTTCTTGCTTTTGAGGAGCTCGATATTGAAATTGATGTATCTCTGTAATTTCGAATCCCCAAGATTTTATATTTAGTTCTGTATTATCCCTCTTAGTCTTATTTCCAATGCCACTGGTCAGACCTAATTTGGATTTTTCAAGGTAAATTTATGCCCAATCTCCCACAATGACTTAATTATGGGCAGGTTCATCAAAGCGAACTTGTACAACGTGCCACATTTCACTGTTTTGACCTTAGGATATGAAATTGATACATAATAAACTAAATTATGTGCACTTTTGGTCAATTTTTATAGAATCCAATGTTTGAAACAAAAGTTATGAATATTTTCCCTCGACCACTTGTTTGAGATGAAATTATGGAGCCTTCAAAAACCCTTACTTCCTCAGATCATATCTCTGAAAATATTGTGAACCAAGATCAGATATTTTACACGAAGTTCATGAGGATTTTGTCTCAAATGGTTTTTTTTTCATCTTCTGAACCTTTGTAGAAAAAAAGTTATAGAGAAAATTCCAAGATGACCTCGTTGCAGCAGCGAAACCCTAGAATCCAAAGCTCTGATACCAAATGTTATGAAACCAGCTCACAAAATAGAAGAAAATATAGATCAATGACTTAGAAAGATGCCTCTTCAAGGGGGAAACCTCCTTTACATTACATAAATTAATAATTATTGGATGATACAAATGACAAAACCTCCTTTCTATATATAGGAATCCAAGGGGTCACAATATAATCCTTGCCGACATAACAATAACAATGTAAGGGTGCAAAAATAACAATAGTGGGATTCTATGGGGCACAATAATAACAATATGGGGACTACATGGGCACAAAAATAACAATAAGGGGGCTACACTAGCAATAAAAATAAGGGGATACACTAGTATTATAGGGACCTAGCAATGAATTCCATGGTCATAAACGCTTCTTGCCCATATAATAACCAAAAAGGTGTTTGGCTTGTAAGTTTCTTTGACGTATTCCGCTAGGCCCATAACACTATGGGAATCTGTAGGTCCCATTCGTACCGGTTTATGTTTCAGAACTTCATTAGAGCATTTCCAATAATATTTTTGAAGGTCTCAAATGTGCCATTTGTGTGTGGATGGTACAATGTGTTGTTTTGATCATGCACCTGTAACTCTTCTGTCAATGCTTCAATCATCTAATTTAGAAAGTTATTGCCCTGGTCACTCATCAATAATTTATGAAATTAAAAGTAGGTTACGACATTCTCAAATAAAAATCTTGTTGCAATATTTGAACTACAATCCTTGATGGGTCCTGCCTCAGTCCATTTGATCATATAATCCATCACAATTATAATATATAATGCTCCACTTCTCTTTGTTGGTGTATTAATTGGCCCAATAAAATATACAAGCCAATTATCAAATGGATATATTGTTATCAATGGATGTAGTGTAATTTCATCTCGACATGAAGGATTTACTACTCTTTAACACACATCACAAGTGAAAAAAAACTCCTTCGCATCACGGTGGATTATTTTCCACCACAAAATTATGCGCAAAATCTTCTGCGTGGTTGCTTTTCTGGCACAATGACATCCAACCACTCCTTCATGAGCTTCCATAAAAAAAGCTAGTATTTCATGCTCCAATATGCAACGACAAAGTATTCCATCCAACTTGCAGTCAACTGATATTTTGCAGCCTTAACAACCAAGTGTTTCTTTTTTGCAACCATGTAATCCTAAGGTGTTGTCCTAGTGCTAAGGAAATGGAATATCTCTACAAAATGGTCGTCTACAATCTCCACACTAATAATTGTGCATTTGTTAAACCATTGTTCTTGTTTCCTACTTATTCACTGAAAAGGATCCTCAACAAGTGATATGGCCTTGCATTTAGCCTAACAGGCTTCACTATCTCCTTGAAATCACACTCTAGGAATAGCAATAGCCACCTGAATATACTCCCCCTAACAATGGCTTGTTGATGAGGTAGTGTAATGCGAATGGTCAATATACAACTTAAACTGTGACCCCAGTAGGTATTTCCTAAGTTTTTTTAGATCACACACCATTTCCAATCCTTCACAGTCTGTCGTAGTGTAGTTTTTCTCTTCCAAAGATAATTTATTACTAGAAAAAGTGATAGGGTAGTACTTCTCATCCTCTCACGGTTGTGCCAGTACATTTCCTAGTGAAATTGATGATGCATCCACATGAACATGAAACTATTTTCTCTAGTCAGGAACAATATGATCTATGCAAATATTAATTTTTCCTTTGATGTATCCAATGCTTGTTGGCAATCTTCAATCCATTTTAACCTTGTGCCCTTGTTTAGGAATCTTTCCAATTGTGCAGTAATATGAGTATATCCACTCCTAAACTTTATGTAATATAAAGTATGACCCAAAGTCGTGCACTATTATCACACTGAAGTTGGAGGTGGAAGGTTCACTATCATAGCGATCTTCATTAGATCCACCAATAGTCCTTGTTTTCAAACAATGTTCCTAACATAATTCCTAATGGGGAACATAAAATATGTTTATTTAGATTAAGGTAAATCTATAACTATCTGCATCTATCCAAATAAAATTCCAAAAATTTATGTGTAAAATCCTTAAATGCTACAACCGCCACTTGAGAAAACATTTTCGACACATTCTTCAATATGAGGGCATGAAAATATACTAGAATGATCCCCACTCTATGGAAAATGTCATCTTATGGAGATCCTCCTTGGAAATATTTATATAATGGTACCCCAAGAAATCAATTGTGAAGGAATAAAACTCCTATGATTTGACATTTTCCAAGGCTTCTTCCATAGATGGTGTGGGGAGCAGGTCATGAACACAAGTGTCGTTCAATTTCCTCAAATCTACAAAAATCTGGATCTTGTCCATTTTATTTAGTTGTACGACCATTGGAATAACCCACTCAAATTCATTGAAAGGTTATATTATGCATGCCTTCAACATCTTATTGAGCTCCTCTCTGACTTTCTGTTTATATATGGGGTTGAGGCGATAGGGCCTTTATCACACTAGCTTAGCACCCAACTTCAAAATGATCTGCATGTCCCATAAATTTCCTGCTATGCCCTTCATCTCTACAAAAGTGTTGGGGAATAAATCTCAGTATTCGCATAATACGTTGAAGATATGTTTGATAGTTTTCTCATTCTAGTAGTCTCGAATCACTACAAACTTAGGGTTTTGTTTTGTGCCAATATTCATTTTGATCATTTTAATTGGTTCAATGAAGTCCAACGAAATGGAGTCTAGCAGTGGCCCAATTGCTATGTGTGCTCCTTCGGAATCTGAAAACTGTATATCTCAAAGATCTTCCTCATCATCTATCTCTTATTCTATGACGCAATTCTGATAATTCTAGTGAAATATGTGGAGTGGTACCACCTTTGATGCAATCTTTGGTCCAAGTGTAAATATTTTTTTCCTTTATACTCCACAGTGCGTCATCTACAAATTGATCATTAGATTCAAACTAAAAATTTAATATGAAACTCTCTCTCATTACTATCAAATTTGCAGTACCTCGTCCAAGTTCTAGTTGTTAAAATTGGACAAATTTGGGATGAATTTACTTAATACCCTAAGCAGAATTCGAAGTGATCAAAATATTATTATGTGGTTGTGGAAAAAAATTGGATTAGTGGTTTTCCCTCCAAGGATTATTACAAAGTTGACTCCAATTCTTTTAAGAAGGAAAATTTATAATTCCATCCAAAATTAAAATTAAAAAAGGTTAATCATTAGTTCACGTATCTTTGAGATTAAGAGGATATGAAATTCACATATATCTGAGGTGGTGTTTGCATTTTTATTAGTGGAAGGATCTCAATTTTTCTTTGTGATGAATCTTTCATATCTGTGACTCATATTTCTATTGGAGGCTTATCAATATTTCTTATATGTGACTCGTCTTTCTATTGGTGACTTGATATTTCATATCTGTGGCCTGTATTTCAAATTGGTAGCTCATAACATGATCACACTCACAACAGTGGTCCACATATTTCATTTGATAATTTGTTTACATATAATGGATCTCTAGGAACATGTATTACTATTGTGTCTTATGATAGTTTGAAGATATTAATCTCTAGTCCACACAAAAAACCATGGCTTGCATATTTACCAGGTCCACTCTTATAAATTACAATGATAACTCTCTCTCAACGACTCTCATTTCAAATACTTTCTTGTGGCTCTAATATACACCAATGTGGCTCAATTTATATCCTTCATTGTGGTCCGGATACTCTACATCATCTTACAATACTCTTGGTGACATCATCAAATCCCTGTAGCACAACTCATTTTTTCATCTGAGGCTCGACTTTAATTACAGTAAGAGGGATATTATTGTTATGATTTGAATCTACATACTCTGATTTTTTCATATAATCTTGACCAAATTTACAACCTTTGAATGAAGTAATAATCTTGTTGAAAAATACGATGATATGAGTACCTTTGGTTCAACCGTATTTTTTCTATGATAGTAAATTTATGGCTATAAAAATTACAATACGCTTGATGATATTAAAGTATTTTAAAACAATCCTATATCACAGATATATTGATAATTCCCTTGTAATAAAAATATGATAGAAACCCTAATGAGGTAGTAAACATATGACAATGACTTTGATAGAGAATAGTGATATATGACAGAGGCATATGGTAGTAAATCCTATATTGGTGATAGTATTGTATGGTATTCTACCTTCAGTAATACATATGAAAATATTGGATGGCATCTTATCCTATGACAACACGTGAAAATATATATGGCCCTCGATATGGGTACAGGAGTAATATTGACTATGGATTGGGACAATGAATAATGACAACCTTAAATTCAAATGAAAATGCTTTAATATGTGACATTAATGATTGGTTGTTACCCTAGATGAAAATTACGATATTTAGCAATGACCTTACATATGATGTATGGTGACAGTGACTTGATGATGAATGATATTGATATGACAATGTCTAAGACATGATAGTTCAATGACCTTTGATGACAACATACACATGATGGATGTCATATGTGTCTATGATAGATATTATGAAAATGATGTAATAACAACTCTCTTTGACCTATTTCGTTTAGTTTATAAAGAAAGTTGTGAGTTGACTTGGGTTGGCCATAGGTGGCCTAACATGATTGATGATGTATCATGATATTTTACTTTGTATCTCAACTGAACAATTGATGAATATCTAACGGAAACATAATTTGGATGGTTTTTCCCCCTTGTGGGGTTTTCCCCCGGTCTTTGTCCTAAATACTGGTGTCTTTATTGTGTATGGTTTTATTTTGTTGTTCCTTTATGTTTCATTGTAAATGTTGACGTTATTGTTCTTTCAACATAATTTATAATGATGTTAATATGTTATGGGTTGTATGTGATATAAATGATGAAAAAGTTTAAAATGAAATTATCTAAAGCAATGAACAATCCAACCCTAAGTAAAATTAACATGGTATCATAGATGGGTTGAAGAAAAGTTATTGAAAACACCCCTTGAAGACACTGATGATGGAAGTAGATGAATATGGCTTATGCCTAAACTAATTATAGGATTTGAAGGAAACCCTAGGGATACCTTTTATTCTTGCAAGTACAAGCTAGGGTTTGGGAGAAACCCTAAGAGTGACGTTCATATGAAAGAGGCTTAATATGATTAAGAAATATTCATGATATGATATGAAATGTGAGATGCCATTCAGTACCTAACATATTTATAAACCCTAGTATGTCATTATAGGTGAGAATACATAAATATATTCAAAGAATCACTGGGAGAAGGATATGTTGTATATACAATGATCAAATAAGATAAAGAATACAGGTGGATTCATGAGGGTGCATCTCTTTTGAAGATGAAATTGACATATGATCGATGGATAATGGAACCTCCTAGATAAGATAGAGACAAGATCAAGAGGGAGCTGAGAAACTCCTACAATCTACATTAATGATAATTACTTTCAAGACTTACGTCATTTCTTTATGTCACTATTCTTGTGAATTTATTCTTTTTGATTATTGATTATTCTTCCGGCATATTTTACTTGTTTCACTAAATTCTTGGATGAAGTTGTGATCCATCTTGAGAATCATCAAGATGTTGAGTAGTGTAGGAAGAGAAAGCTCCTAGAGGGAGTTGGTGCAACAAAATTCAGAGGGAGTTGGATAAGCTACTAGAAAATTATGTCTCATCATAAGATACACTTTCATGATGTTTATTCACTTATTGTTCTTTCTCTTTTTCTATGGTCATAGGCACATTTGATGAATGTGAGGATCAATCCCTCTATACCAAATATTGAAGATGATGTAGGGCCATCCCATGACTTATGAGATGGAAAAGAGCTCAATATCTTAGAGGAAGGATTGTAGTCTCTTTGGTAGATTGAAGAAGCTTCCTATTCATAGGGAGTAAATTGAGGGCAACAATATGATATGATGCTAAGAGCGATATGTACTTCATGAAAGGATTATTCTTGATATCTGAGATGTAGAAGTGACTGATGCTTCCATGATATGGTTCAAACCATGATAAGAAATATTATATTAGATATCATTTTTTTGGGATTCAACTGTGTTAAGAAAGTCATTCAACTATGACCATTTCCATGAGAGGTAGTCGTAACTGACTATTTTTTCATGATTTTTGAATAGTCCAATTAGCACTCATTGCATTAGGTGATGCTCACAAGGGTGAAGAATTGGGATTGAAATTAGTGAAATGAATCACACAGTGTCAATCATCATTTCTAGGGCTTTCACCCGGTAACTAGGACTTCCTGGGTGGTCACCCATCCCATAACTCCTCTAGCTCAAGCACGCTTAACTGTGGAGTTTTCCCCACAATACGCCCACTTAGCTTGCTACCCCATTTTCCAAACCTTAGCAAGTATTATGCATCATGAACCATTTAGGTAGAGCTCCCTTTAATCTTAACGCAGTTAAATCCCAAAAAAATGATATCTAATATAATGCACTGCGGAAACCCCTCAATACTTAAAAATAAATATTATCTCAAGAGAAAGAAAGTTATCTTAGATTTTGTTTCTTGATGCCTTAGATATATGTGAAGTAAGCTTACTCTATGATGTACTTGTACAACTTTTAGGTACATCAGTAAAGGACTCATGATTATAGATTGAAGAAATCCCCACCTAAACTCTAGCAGGTTCCCTAAGCTTGGCTGGCTGGAATGATGATCATTTGATGTGACCGCCAATCTCTCTTATTAAAGGTATGAATATTATATTTTCTTTTATAAAATAACAAATTATTTCTGACAAGATGATCTGAATGGAGGATGTTAGTAATTCTTAGCTAATTCCTCTTTCAGAATTTGAAAACATTGTCTTATGTGTGCTTAAGGGTTCAAGTTCTCTTGCAAATTATGGAGTCTCATGAGTGTTTTTCATGTTAATTTTATGAACAATTTAACATAAAATAAAGTTTGAAAAGCAACAAATAAAAGTATAGTACATTACCATACAACACATCAACACAGGAATTTGATGAAGGAGTCCACCCCTCCTGGGCTACATCTCCTTGGTCCAACTTCCATGGCTTGGGCCTCTATATTATGCTAAAATTTTCAAAATGACACGTTTACAATGCTTTTATGCTCCTGAAACCTGCACAAATGAGTCCAAAATGCCCAAAAATGGTCATCTAGCCTATTTCTGCCCCTGATTTGGTCGAAAACTCCAAAAGTTATGACCTTTTCGGTTTTTCCCACAATTTTTGGCCTAAATTTAGCTAATGGGAGCTAAATCCAGTTAGCTGGAACTGAACTGGCAGTTCTTTCTAATTTGGTGTACCTCCAAACTAATCCTGTTTAATAATAATTAATCTTCATTATGCTAATTAAGTGCATTTAACGCTGATTAAGTGTTTTTAGTGCTTAAACCGTGCTTAGGAGGTTAAACCAGATTAGTGTTAATAAAGATGGATTAGGGGATTACTAGTGCTTATGGATTAGAACTTCGGTGCTCTCGCCAAGGTTTTGGAGTGTGGTCGTATGATAGGGGCTGGACCCCACTTTCCCCTACCAGTTCATACGTTTAAATTCAAATATATGTGGAATGCATTACATAGTAAGAACTTGTTGTGTGCCGGAATAGTAAGTGATATGCGTGTTGTGTGGGAGGTCACGGGGTCGAACCTCAGTTCCCCCGCTCGATCTTCAACCGAAATTTTTACACCACACCACCGTGGAGGGGGGGGGGGGGGGGGCGCGTGGCGGCCCCAGGCTACACTACATGTCCTCTCCCCATTGGACTAAAACTTCACCATTAAAAACCTTCCATGTAACAACAGATTCAAACCAATCAAATGCTGCCATTTGGCAGTCCTTAATTCACTCGTGGAAAATTGACCAAACATTGACCCCACCTCGTCAACATGCCACATCAATAGTACGAAATGCTGACTGGGCTCCCTATCACCATTTTTTTGCCTGTTTGTGCAAACGGACATAACTCATTTCCAGGAGCATATAGAGTCCATTTTCGTGAAACGAAGTGCGCTACATTCAGAATGACGAGAAATACATAGTCGTTCAGGTTTAACACCATTATGAGAACTTTGATTTTTGAGCATAAAAATGAGCACCTAATTATTCCTCCCCACTAGAAGCCTTTTGGACCCCAAAATATCTTTCATTACGGAACATGTGGATGAGGGTAAAGTTCCCTCACCCTTCCAGTCTCAATCCACAAGAATTTTCCCAATTTCAACAATCTGAGATTTTCATAAAAACTAATATTTTTCCTTGATTCTTAAGAGCTTGTGTTGTTGTTGTTGTAGACATCATCATGCTGCGATTTCCCTGAATTCGCATAACATCAAGCTATCCTTGAAGAATCAAACCTCTTCCCACCTCGGTTGTCAATCAAAGGAAACTTGAAAACTATCTCATCTCGAACACTGTCGAAATGGCGATTTTTAGCTTGACTTGCCTTGTAGTTGCATCGACTTTTGACCAAGTGTTTTCGCCATTGCCATGTACCATTTTGAAACGAAAAACAAGTACTTGCGGAACCTATTCCTTCTTTGTCGAATTATTTTGGTGCTTTCTCTTTGACCTTTGCACTCTCTTGCACCGACATCTTGTTTCCATCACCGTTCAACACTGATGTTGACTGCTGCAAATATTTCACATCTTGTTTACCTCTTTTTAAAGGCAATATGTTAGAGCCCTGAAACATCTTATTGCAAACATTAGCAACTTCAATGAAATCAAATTGTTCATTTGATGCAAATTTTTTGGAAGTTCTTATTCAAAACATCATTATGCTTGAACAGTAACAAAGTCAAATTTTGACTTGCATTCACTATTCTCTTCATTTCTCTTGCATGTATAAGAGACAAACTTCTCTTCTTCTTATGCACTCTAACTATGTACTCAATTCCATCCTTGAAAAAGTGATACTTATTCTCATGGTGATGAAATGCTTTCCTCCTATAATAAAGATAAGGAATTCCCAAAGCAATACCTGAAATCTCAAGCGACACTACATCAAGTTCAACTTCATCAAGAAAGTTTGAATTGATTGAAAACCTTAGGATGCACTTGCTTGTTACCTAAAATTTTGCATTCTTGCATATCTAGCCTAAAGGATAGGGCCTTGGATGTGTAACAGTTTCAATATTTAACCTCTTAACTAAGTCTTCAGAAATCAATTTGACTTGAGAACCACTATCAAATAATGTGTCTATTTTGGTATGCTTTGAAACAACTCAAGTATGAAAGAGTTCAATTCTTGTATCTTCATCTTGAGTTATATGAGAACAACTTGAAGAACTAGTGCTTGCTATGTTATTACCTTTCAAACCCATTGCTAAGTAATCCTGGTTTCATCTCCTGAATCTGAACCTAAGTCATGTTCAATGATCACAATTTTTTTCTCCTTCTCTTTGGTTTTAATTTTGTTTTGCTTCAACTCTAGATGGAGTTTCCAACAATGGTCTTCATCATGGCCATTTTTCGAACAATGTTTACATGTGAACACCATCATCCTGGGCTACATCTCCTTGGTCCAACTTCCATGGCTTGGGCCTCTATATTATGCTAAAATTTGAAAAATGACATGTTTACAATGCTTTTATGCTCCTGAAACTACACCAATGAGTCCAAAATGCCCAAAAATGGTCATCTAGCCTCTTTCTGCCCCTGATTTGGCCGGCCTAAATTTAACTAATTGGAGCTAAATCCAATTAGTTGGCACTAAATTGGCAGTTCTTCTGAATTTGGCGGACCTCCAAACTAATCCTATTTAATAATAATTAATCTGCATTATGCTAATTAAGCGCATTTAACGCTAATTAAGTGTGTTTAGTGCTTAAACCGTGCTTAGGAGGTTAAACCAGATTAGTGTTAATAAATATGGATTAGGGGATTAATAATGCTTATGGATTAGACCTTCGGTGCTCCTGCCAAGGTTTTGGAGTGTGGTCGTATGCTAGGGGTTGGACCCCACTTTTCCCTGCTAGTTCATACGTTTAAATTAAAATATATGTGGAATGCATTACATAGTAAGAACTTGTTGTGTGGCTAGAATAGTAAGTGATGTGTGTGTTGTGTGGGAGGTCACGGGGTCAAACCTCAGTGCCTCCACTCGATCTTCAACCAAAATTTTTACACCACACCACCGTGGCGGGGGGGGGGGCGCACGTGGTGGCCCCAGGTTGCGCCAAATGTCCTCTCCCCATTGGACTGAAACTTCACCATTAAAAAGCTTCCACGTAACCACATATTCAAACCAATCAAATGCTGCCATTTGGCAGTCCCTAATTCACTCGTGGAAAATTAACCAAACATTGATCCTGCCTAGTCAACGTGCCACATCAACAATACGAAATGCTGATTGGGCTCCCTGTCACCATTTTTTTGCCTGTTTGTGCAAACAGACATAACTCATTTCTGGGAGAATATAGATTCCATTTTCGTGAAACTAAGTGCGCCAGATTCAAAATGACGAGAACTACATAGTCGTTCAGTCTAGCACCATTATGAGAACTTTAATTTTTGAGCATAAAACTGAGCACCTAATTATTCCTCCCCACTAGAAGCCTTTTGTACCCCAAAATATATTTCGTTATGGAACATGTGGATGAGGGTAAAGTTCCCTCACCCTTCTAGTCTCAATCCACAAGAATTTTCCCAATTTCAACAATAAGAGATTTTCATAAAAACTAATATTTTTCCTTGATTCTTGAGAGCTTGTGTTGTTGTTGTAGACACCATCATGCTGCGATTTCCTTGAATTCGTAGAACATAAAGCTATCCTTGAAGAAAAAAACTTGTTCCCACCTCGGTTTTCAATAAAAGGAAACTTGAAAACTATCTCACCTCGAACACTGTCGACATGGCGATTTTTTGCTTGACTTGCCTTGTAGTTGCGTTGACTTTTGACCAAGTGTTTTCGCCATTGCCATGTACCATTTTGAAACCCAAAACAAGTACTTGCGGAACCTATTCCTTCTTTGTCAAATTATTTTGGTGCTTTCTCTTTGACCTTTGCACTCTCTTGCATCGACATCTTGTTTCCATCACCATTCAACACTGATGTTGACTGCTACAAATATTTCACACCTTGTTTACCTCTTTTTAAAGGCAATATGTTAGAGCCCTGAAACATCTTATTACAAACATTAGCAACTTCAATGAAATCAAATTGTTCATTTGATGCAATTTTTTTGGAAGTTCTTATTCAAAACATCATTATGCTTGAACAGCAACAAAGTCAAATTTTGACTTGCATTCACTATTCTCTTCATTTCTCGTGCATGTATAAGAGAAAAAATTCTCTTATTCTTATGCCCTCTAACTATGTACTCAATTCCATCCCTGAAAAAGTGATAATTATTCTCATGGAGACGAGATAATTCCCTCCTATCATAAAGATAAGGAATTCCCAAAACAATACCTGAAATCTCAAGCGGCACTATATCAAGTTCAACTTCGTCAAGAAAGTTTGAATTGATTGAAAACCTTAGGATGCACTTGCTTGTTACCTGAAATTTTGCATTCTTGCATATCTAGCCTAAAGGATAGGGCCTTGGATGTGTAACGGTTTCAAGATTTAACCTCTTAACTAAGTCTTCAGAAATCAATTTGACTTGAGAACCACTATCAAATAGTGTGTCTATTTTGGTATGCTTTGAAACAACTCAAATATGAAAGAGTTCAATTCTTGTATCTTCATCTTGAGTTATATTAGAACAACTTGAAGAACTAGTGCTTGCTATGTTATTACCTTTCAAACCCATTGCTAAGTAATCTTGGTTTCATCTCCTGAATCTGAACCTAAGTCTTGTTAAATGATTGCAATTGTTTTCCCCTTCTCTTTGGTTTTAATTTTGTTTTGCTTCAACTCTAGATGGAGTTTCCAACAATGGTCTTCATCATGAACATTTTTCGAACAATGTTTACATGTGAGTTTCTATTTCTCTATTTTAATAGAACCATTTTTATTTCCTCTTCCATTAAAATTACCCTTTCCTTTACCTTCATACTTAGGGAAACTATCACTTTTCTCATCTGCACTATGTTTCCCTCTTGCTTCTAGATGTATGGTTGAATGCAAATCTCATCTAAGTTTGTGGGATTGAACATGAGAATAGTATGTCTAAGATAACTGTGCAAACCCCCATTATACTTTAAAAGAGTTTATTGAGAAGATAAATTGACACCCAAAATAAGAGCCCTTCTCCTAAATTCATGAGTGTAATCTTGCACATTTTCCCCTTTTAATTGTCTAAAATTCTGCCAGTTGATCCAGATTTATGCAGAAATGCAATAATACATAGAAATAAACATAAACATAGAAATCCAGTAGAAATAATATTTCATTTCATTAATATCAAATAACAAAAATATGCTTACAGACATCATGGAAATAAAATAGCTAGGGCGCTGGTAGCGTATCTCTGAGAATATATGTGGCGGCTATAGGCCTCTGAACTGTGTTACAATGAGGCTCAAAAGCCTATTTATTGTTGAGAAATATTGAAAAACCCTAAACATCCAAAAAACTAACCCTAGGAGATGAAGTGCCAATACTATGGGTTCTATTTGGGTAGATTGGTACATCAATCTTCTCAGGGACTTAACTTTGGCATACAATCTCCGTTTGACGCGATCAATACCTCGTTAGAAAGATCTATCCTGGTTTTGCTAAAACATGTCATTTAGGGCCTCAAAATGGCTCTGGAAGTTTAGGACCTGAAAAACTGCTAAAAATAGTAAGTTGTGCTAAAAATGAAAAAATGAAAGAACTGATGGTGGGGGTTCAAATGGAATAGGTGGGTGACCACCAATATCCACCTGGATCATTAGGACCTCAAAACGGCTCTAGAAGTTCACGACCCGAAAACCTGCTAAAAATAGTAAGTTGTGATGAAAGTGAAAAACTGAAAAAAGCAATGGTGGGGGTCCAAATGGAATAGGTGGGTGGCCACCAATATACACCTAGATCATTCCTCCCCCCTTATGAAGAAATGGTCCCCATTGTGTTGATATCCTCCATGAGATGAGGCAAATTTTGTGAACTGGGTATTAGATTTGTCGAAGATGTCATGGACCCGTGAGCAGACATGCTGGATGCGTTCAATAAATTTGGTTTCTTTATCAGCCTCAGATAGTACATGTGTGAATTCTATATGTGTGGTCGCACAAGGGATGGAAATATCAGGCGGCGTTATGCCTGGGGTCAAATCAATGGAGTGCTTGACCTGAAAGTGTAGAGGAACCTCTATAGGTGAGGAGAAAATTTCCTCGTATTCCTCCATGCCTTTGTCCATCTGCTGCTGCTGTGCAACGTAGCCATGTTTCAAGGCTGTGGCCACAATATTCTTGTTTCCTTGTGGGAAAATTGTGAGGCAAATAAATTTCCTTGTTTGGGAAACAATCTTACTGCGTTGTTTTTTAGTAGTCAACGAGATGGCAGGAGGCGTTACTACCTCCGGTATCCTATAAAAGTTATTTCTAAAAGTAATAATAACAACACGATGCATAGAATCATACACAACATGTCACCTCCACAAGTATGGTTGGCCCAATAATACATCAGACACATCAAGAGGAGCAACATCACACAGTACCTAATCCATGAATGGCTTGATGGTGTACGAAAGGTGGCACTGCTGGCGGACGCGAAGATCTCTTCCTTTGTGAAGGCAGCCAATGGTATATGACTGTGGGTGTGCTATGGTCGGTAGGCCGAGACGCTTCATTACCTTTGTTGAAATGAGGTTCTTTTGGCTTCCACTATCGACAAGGAATTGCAGTGGAGAACGCTTCACCCACATCTGTGAATGGAAGAAGTGCTCCCCCTCCTCTGGATCTTCAGAATCCTCCCCCTGGATCTTGGTGGTGGAAAAAATGGCACTGGGATCCGCATTAATGATCTACTTCCCTTTTTCATTACCCTTCTATGGTTCTGAATCAAGATCAAAATATGCATTTGATTTGGGTGCCTTCAGTTTGGCCACCAATGACTGTTTGGCCTTACACTTGTTTGTGCTGTGAGTGGGGCTGCTATGAAATTCACACCACTTCCCCACGTCCTTGTTTATATTTGTGGTGTCATTTTGAGTTGCCTCTCTTTGGCCTTTCTCCTTATTCTGCGGTTCGGGGGTGCCTTTCCCTGGCTTCGGATTCGTGGATCCAAAGTCTCACTTCTTCTACTTAAATTTCTGCTCGATCTTGGTGGCATAGCGATATGCCGTGCCAAGCGATGTAATGTTGAGGAACTCCATTTCCTCCTGAATGTATATGTGTAGGAAAATGTGGTACTTGAGCACCAAATGTCTCTGTGAATATTTAATACCCAGCTTTGTGCATAGGGTATGGAACCGATTCGCCAGTTCGTGCACTTCTTGATCCCTTTGCTCTCACAGCGTGGTGCATTGGATGTACTTTTCCTCATAGCTCCCCACAAGGTAACATTATTCCTTGATGCTCTCTAGGAAAAAATTCCAAGTGATTGCGACCGAGAACATAGAGGGTTCCCTCTCGTCCTTTTGCTCGTAGTATGTTTCCCACCAGTCTTTGACATGGGGGGCGACTTTGAGGAGTGTAAAAATAATATTTTCTAGGTCAGAGAAATCATGGACGAAGAAATACCCTTCCAGTAAATTCAAACATCTATCTACACTATCTACATATATTTGGCCTTAAAATATAGGAATCTAAAAGTTGATTTGTACCTTGAAAGGAGAGGCGCCTCTAGAGTGGATGCTGGATGTAGATGTGCTACCGGTGGGCAACCATTGAAGGACTTGGGAAAATTTATCCATCATCGCGTGCCTCTGTTTCTCGAGGGCCTCCTTAAGAAATATTTTGATAGGATCTACTTCTCCCTCATATCTCTTTTTTTCCGCCATGGGAGGTCGACAAGTTTTGCAAGGCTGATCTTGCAATGGTTCAACCAGATCGAGCCCTAACTCCTTATACCCTGACCTTGTTGGGGACATGCAAAGAAAACAGAGAAAGATCAGACTGCTCTAATACCAATGATCTAGATTTATGCAAGAATGAAATAATACACAGAAATAAACATAAACACATAGATGGAGTGGAAACAATATTTCATTTCATTAATATGAAATGACAAAAATATGCTTACAGACATAATGGAAATAAACTAGCTAGGGCGTTGGAAGCGTATCTCTGAGAAGAGATGTGGTGGCTATAAGCCTTTAAACTGTGTTACAATGAGGCTCGAAAGCCTATTTATTTTTGAGAAATAGTGAAAAACCCTAATCATCCAAAAACCTAACCCTAGAAGATGAAGCGCCAAAACTGTGGGCCTCGTTTCGATAAATTGGTACATCAATCTTCCTGGGGACATAACTTTGACATATGATCTCAGTTTGACGCGCTCAATAATTCGTTAGAAATATATATCCGAGGAATACAAATTAGGAGTAAGAAACATCAATATATAGACTCATGTTGATCCCGATTTTTCCAAAAAAAATCGTTTAGGGCCTTAAAACTGCTCCGGAATTTCGGGACCCAAAAAACTGCTAAAAATAGTAAGTTGTGCTAAAAATGAAAAAATGAAAGAACTAATGGTGGGGGTTAAAATGGAATAGGTGGGTGGCCACCAATATCCACCTGGATTATTAGGGCCTCAAAACTTCCCTGGAAGTTCAGAACCCGAAAACCTGATAAAAATAGTAAGCTGTGCTGAAAGTGAAAAACTGAAAGAACCGATGGTGGGAATCCAAATGGAATAGGTGGGTGGCCACCAATATCCACCTGGATCACCAGTCCATAATGGATTTTTGCATAAAATCTAGAGGGTAAAATTTCCTTTTAATGGAAGCAATAAAATTAGACCAAGACATTGAGATCTTCCCGTTTTTCTTAATCTCATATTGTGTCTTTGCTTCCCACCATACAAGCACTGCACCCTCCATTCTTAAGGAAGCCAATTGAATCTTTATGTCATATTATTGAAGGTTATGAATTCTGCAATAAACCTCCAATTTACAAATCCAATTATCTAGTTTATCTGCATTCACTTCACCATTATACATCGAAAGCTCAAATTTGACATCAAGTTTAAGTAAGGGTGATTTACCAGTTCCTTTTTAAGTATGTGGATGAATAGATTGAAAAGTTGTGGTAGTGGAAGATGATGAAGAGGAAGGTGTAGATGGTGGTGAGGATGATGGTGGAGTGGATGGTGGCTTCTTACCATCTCCATGGCCTCCTCCTCCTGGAGAACCCTCTCCTCTTGGAGGCCTATAACTTTCTCCTTGCATCCATAAATTCCTGTCCTCATAGAGGACCTTTACCATCTTATTCATATCAAAAAATTCCTTTATGAATGCTCTCTCATATTCTATCATGGTAGGTTATCCTTCATGAGAAATTCTCACTAAAGACTCAACTTAAACGTGAGGATGTGCTAGTGTTGAAGACTTTGGCAACCTTTCCCTTCTTCCTCTTGACCCAACTGCAGGGATCTCAACCAGCTTCCCTTCTCCTCTTTTGAGTTTTAACCTTGTAAGCATGGCACAAACATGCAAACAATTAGATCCCTTCTTGCACAACAAAACCTAAATACCTAAGCTTTGATACCAAAAATGATCTGAATGGAGGATGTCAGTAATGCTCAACTAATTCCTATTCCAAAATTTGAAAACAAAGTCTTATTAAGGGTTCAAGTTATCTTACAAATTATGGAGTCTCATGGTTGTTTTTCATGTTAAATTTATGAAAAATTTAACATAAAATAAAGGCTAAATAGCAGAAAATAAAAGTACAATACATCAACATACAACAGATCAACACATGAATTTGATGAAGGAGTTCACCCCTCCTGGGCCACATCTCCTTGGTCCAGCTTCCATGGCTTGGGCCTCTATATTATGCTAAAATTTGCAAAATTACATGTTTACAATCCTTTTCTGCTCCTAAAACCTGCATCAATGAGTCTAGAATGCCCAAAAATGGTCGTCTAGCCTCTTTATGCCCCTGATTTGGTTGAAAGCTCCAAAAGTTATGACCTTTTCAGTTTTTCACACAATTTCTAGCCTAAATTTAGCTAATTGGAGCTAAATCCGGTTAATTTCCACTAAAATGGTAGTTATGCTGAAATTGGCAGACTGCCAAACTAATATTGTTTAATAATAATTAATCCACATTATGATAATTAAACACAGTTAACACTAATTAAGCGCATTTAGTGCTTAAGCCGTGCTTAGGAGGTTAAACTGTATTATTGTTAATAGATATGGATTAGGGGTTAATTAATAGTGCTTATGGCTTAGCCCTTCAGTGCTCCTGCTAGGGTTCTGAAGTGTGGTTGCATGCTGGGGGCTGGCCCCAACTTTCCCCTGCTGGTTCATATGTTTAAATTCAAATATATGTGGAATGCATTACATAGTAAGAACTTGTTATGTGACATAATGGTAAGTGGTGTGCGTGTTGTGTGGGAGGTTGGAGGGTTGAACCCCAGCACCTTCTCCTGGTCTTCAACCAGATTTTTACACCACACCACAATGCAGGGGGGGGGGGGGGGGGGCGGCCGCATGTGGTGGCCCCAAGCTGCACCATGTGTCCTCTCCCCATTAGACTGAAAATTCACCATTAAAAAGCTGCCACGTAACCACAAATTCAAACTAGTCAAATGCTGCCAATTGGAAGTCCCTAATTCGCCAGTGGAAAATTGACCAAACATTGATCTTGGCCAGTCAGCATGCCACATCAGTGGTACAAACTCGTCATCTTGATTCCAGCGTCATAGACGGTTCGAAAAACTGACACCATATGAAGAAGTTATCGTAGTTTGAAAAGTCCAATAAACTGCAATTTTTGGACTTTGACCAAGTTTGACTGGTTATGGAAAAAAAAAAAAAAAAGAATATTTCAGGGAATATTCTTGGAATATTCCCCAAAATATTCCGTATGGGCAAGTCAGGTCATGCCAAGTGGCATTGATCATTGGGTAATTGGTTGACTGTTTTTGATTCGAACAAATTGGAGGCCGCCACGTGGGAGGCCCAGAGGCCTCCACGTGGCCCAGGATGGTGTTAAAAAATATTTTGGAGTTAGCCAGGTTTGATCACGAGACCTCTCGCATGTAGCGCCCGAGTCTTACCGCTTGGCTACACATTAGTTCTTACCACATATGGGCCAACGGTTAAATTTATTGAGATATGGTTCTCCGTTTGGGGTTTTGGAGGGGACAACCCTTCAGGCTTGCCCCTCCCATACGACCATCGCGCCAAGCCCATGGGCTAAGCCTCTAACCGCCAGTTTGGAGTTTTATTTCACATGGTATAGTTTTAGTTTAAATCAACCATAAAATCAAATCTTAACCCTGACGGTTATGAAACCGTTAACTCCGGCGACATTAAACTTAAGCCCGTTCACATGCAGTTTGTTACCCCAGCAGTTACGACAACAATTTATGTCATCGCGTAGTTTTCGGTGCATGTGCCCACACGATGGTAGTAACCTTGAAAAATAACTGTTAGACTGGCGGGATATTTGGCGTGCCACCAAAAATTTGGAATTTTCTAACTTTAACTGGAGTTAAGTCCAGTTCCTCTAGGTTTAGTGGAGGATTTTTAGGGGTCATTGGGAAAAATGAGTACAAGCTCTATATTGAGCTAGGTTCGACCAATTTTGGAGTGCCAATAGTCAATTTAGACTATCTCAAATATTCTAGACTCATTGGTGAGGGTTTCAGAGCCATCAAAGGAATTTTGAGCAGGTTTTTGCTTCAGATAAGTTCTAGGGTCCACCAGGGCCACCATGGGCCGACAACAGTTTGAGGCCTAGCCAGGACAGCTAGAGGCCTTTTTCAACAATAAAATAGTTAATTTTGGATGTTTCAGACATTTTGGAACTAATGGTGTGGTTTTCGGAGCCTGTAGAATACTTTTAAAGCTGAGATGCTTCAGAGAAGTTCCAGGGGCCACCAGGGCTAGTAAGTGCCAGCAGCAGTTTGAAGCCTAGCCAGGGCAGCTAGAGGCCTTATGCAGAAAACCAATAGTCATTTCTGACAGTAATGATACTTTTGAATCCAATGGAGGAGTTTGAAGAAGCTTTTGAGGACTTCTAGAGGTTGAGAACCCATCAGAGAATTTTTCTTTGACCCTAGTGCCAAGGGGTGCCGACAAGTGTTGAAGGCGAAACCGGAGTAGCCAGAGGCCAATTTCAGTGAACCAATAGTATATTATGACTATTTTTTGGCATTATAAATCCAATGAAGGGATTTTCAGAGCCATTTGAATACTTCTGAAGGTTGAGAACCTAGAGGGAATTTTTGGGCAAGCCAATGCCAACCTTGGAGGGAGGCCTAGTTTGGGGATGCAGTGCTCATTTTGAGAAAATGATCAGTCTATTATCAGTGTATGATGTGTGCTGGAGATAGTAGGTGAGGTTTCAGGGACAGAAAAATAATTCTGAAGGAGTTATTTCCATAGATAAGCTCAGTGTAGCTCAAGTGCACCGACAGAAGGAATCAAGTCTAAGGGAGCCTAGATCTGTTTACAAAGTGATGAAAACCATGAAAGGGATATAGATGGTATTATAAGCCCATTGGTTCAGTTCAGTAACCATTGGAGTTAAGTGTGGAGCTTGTAAAAGAAATTTTTCCATAATCCAAAAGAGCCAAGTCGAGATGACAAAAGCTCAAGGAGACATAGCCCACGATATTCGGGTGAACTCCTAGATTAAATTTGCTATTATGTGTGGATGTTTATTTGTTGCATTATATTTCTGTTACACATGTTTAATTTAAGAAAAAAAATGGACTTAAGACACTCAAATAGTTAAAAAACATACACCTATTTCAAGTATAAAATTCCTTAAAAGTCAAGTACAAGCTAGATATTTTATTTTTTTAACTGAGTGGGAGGTTCAAAGAAAAGCATAACAAGTTATCCAACCCATTTTCAGATCATTTTCCCACTTGTGGGGTTTTTCCATGGTCTCTGACCTAAATACTGGTGTCTCTATTGTGTATGCTTTTCTTATGTTGTTTCTTTATGTTCCGCTGCATATATTGAGGTTATTGTTGTTTCAACATAATTTATAATGATGTTAAGATGTTATGGGGTGCATGTGATATATATGACAAAATTTTTTAAAATGAAATTATCTAAAGTAAAGAACAATCTAGCCCTAAGGAAAATTAACACTAGTTGCATATACCAATTCTACAATGCAATTACTAAGGCATGTACAAAGTGGTGTACCCACTCAATATCTGGAATCTTCTCCTCTCTTCATCCCAAAAGACACATATCGAGGTGAGTGGTCAGAGATTCCTTACCAATGTACCTTTCTTATCGATCCTTGACACATAGTCCGAACCTAATCTACAACAGGTGCTCGTACTATTTCCAAGTCTTTGTTTATCCCTTATGCATTTCCCAACAATACATTGGAATAAATTTGAGATGAACATCTAGCATTGGTAGCCTAAGGTGATCTAGTACTTGTACTTCAAATTCCTTTACAAAATTAAAAACATTCGTGAGTCTATCAAACTTGGAAGGTTCCCAAACTTCTGTGCCAATCCACCATGCTAAATTATTTATATGTGCACATCTCCTCATGAAAACCTCATGAAGGCACCATTGAAAATTCTCTAACACCTCATTTGAGTCTGAAAAACAAGAATTAATACTACACCAACTCAGTGTACCATCTGGTATTTGGTTGACATAGTTGTCACACTAGGCTATTATGTTATAAATGTTTTCAAGGTATATTGCATTCAATTCCTCTCTCATAGGATTGACATAATATTACCCTTCCTTAGGGTCTATGGGCATGAATACTTGAAAATATCCATACTCAAATATCATCTGTAGTTTCCTCAAATTGATAATAGGTTGATTATTAAAATCCCAATCACTGATACCAAGAAATTCTGGGTAAGGATCTGTGTCATCCACAATATCAATGACTTCAAATTCTGCCAGACTCCTTACTCCATTAATATTGACTTTGACATTTTCTAGGCATTCAATAGGAACTATTTGATATTGATTAAAAAATCGTAGTTGAATTGGTAACCACATAAGTTTTGTATTACCCATAAATTCCCAAGTTTTCTTTGGCAGTATATTTACATCAGATCCTATATCCAATATAATGTTTTCCATGTCATAATTTGCAATTTGGGCATTGAATCAAAATTCTCTATTTGTGTACCTCCTACACATCACTTGATTTACTATCCTCTGGGGCATCTAGATGGGAATGGTGATGACCCCCAATATTACAACAAGAATGTTGCAACTCCCAAGGGATATCAACATTAATTTTCAACCCTAGGTTCATACAAACTTAAGAGGGTTCAAAAATATGTGTGTATAATGCATGGAGTTCTTATTTTGTTGATATGATGCAACTAAAGGGAAACTAGGCTGTACAAAGACCACTTTGCTATCTATTATACAAGGAATACTCAAAATTTGCAGAAAGGAAAATAACAATAAGTAACCCTACTTTAATTATAGGGAGGGAAAGAAAATCAATTCAAAAAATTTGGAACAAAACCAAATCTTTATATTATACATGGTAAACAAACTTGTAATTGACAGAGAGCGTTCAAACAATAAACCCTAATTTGAAGAAAATAAAGCAGTTTTACTACAACCACTAGGTTAAGGATTCTAGGGTGTCTCTAAAATTATAAATTCCATCCTCAGGGCCTGTTGTGTGTTGTAACATGCTAAGGAATGATGAAAATACTTTGGGTGCAAGTATGGAGGTGTTCTTATGCAATTTTAGGGCTGCTACACGAGTCCCTATTTTGCTACAAGAGATGGACCAAGAGTAGTATTATGTGTAGTTTGAGAGATGGATAAGGTTAAGGAGGGTTAGAGAAGAGTCAAGAAGTCTTTCTGAAGCTCAATTACCTTTGATGAATCAGTTCATGCAATATATAGGAAAATCTAGAGTTTCCTATAGCTTGTCAAGACATAAATAGATTGGAAAAATGTATGACAAAAAACAAAGAGATATTGATCTAAGTAAGCTAAGAGCACAAAAAGGATTACGAGATATTTTGTCTAAATCAAGAATTATTTCCTAAAATTAAATAAAAATGCATAGGTTAACTGAGAAACTAACTACAAAAAAAATATATCAATAATATAAAGGATGTATTGAAGTACTGAATGAAAAGAGTATTATTTCACAAGATAATTTATTGCTAGATTCTTCAAATCAAGATGCATAAACAACTTGGAGATAACCTCATTCACTAACCCTGCAAAGATAATAATTTCAAAGATAAGGCTTTAGAAATGTATAACTGGAATAATTCATGGAAAGGAAGTATACAAGAAGGGGGCTTGAGAACCTAGGTTGGGCCATAACCTAGGGAGACTCAGGTATCTAAAGAGAAATCAGTTTGAAAACCAAAGATTTCTTCTCATTAATCAAGAAATGTGCTCATACATGAAATATTACAAAACTAAAATATCATGCAAAAAGCCTTCACTATTGTTGACTAAAATATCCAAAATTTCAAAATCCTAATGGGATACTCAAGCCCCTTCTTTATACAAAAAGTAGTCGACGGGTAGCCTCCTTAAAGTGAGGGATGCTTCCCACCAAAGACCTAGAAAATAGTATCTGGTTCTTTGATGACTTCACAACTATAGGGAAGTGACAACAACCTTGAGCAAGCCGAGTTTTGACCATCCTCTAGCGAGGGACAAGCCCCATATTTTTCTCTTGACTAGACTCCTGTGTGATCTGCACCAAATATTCTCAATATCCTGAAAAATAAATGCATTAGGAATACAAGATATGATAATTATATCTTAACCTTTCTAAGAACATATTAAATATGAAAAATACATTATTAAGATCAGAAGGAAAGGTTAAATGTGCCTAGTAAAGTTTATATGGGCCTTAAGTTGTATATATTTGGGAAGCCCATCAAATGGATTCCTTCTCTTATGTGCATTGATCAATTATTTCCTGCACGCAATGATTAATCATTCATCATAGTTTCTCTAAAGCTTTCTCATCCTTAATCAAATCCAAGAATTTTTTCAAAAAGTTTTGAATGGGGCTTACCTCCAAAGGAGTTACTTAAGGTGAAGGATAGTCATAAATAGGTTGAGGTTGACTATAAACAAGTGCCCCACTATGGTTTCCTTGTCGCGATTGACGTACCTCATTCAACTACTAGTAAATATATTCTTGCGTCCTTATAGGTGTGTTTTTTTGTAGCAGGTTAAAACATCAGAGGTGGATCAAAAACCTTCTAGACCCACTAGTGAGGCTGCTCAGGTGGATACATAACATCCTTGCTAGTTTTTGTTCCTCCCCTCGTCACCATGCACACTTGAGGGTGGTCTCATCGAGACTCAACTATGACCGTATGCACATTTAGTCCATGTTTCTTTTTCCACTTTTCCAATAGCTGTGGGAAATACTGCATAAAATGGTCTAGTTGCTTGCAGTATGTGCAAGTCGTGCAGGGGTTTGGAAAGTCCCTAGCCAGATGTCTTGGTTTCCAAAAGTTGTAATAGATCATTGGCCCTCTTTCATGCCAAAATACTCCTCATCCTCTCGCAGGAGGGCCCTGTCCTCTCCCAGGAAGTCCTTGTCTTCAGGTTGGCGCAGGAGAGTCTCTGGATTGATACTTATACACACCACCATTACCTCCCTATGTCTCCTACAATGGTAAGCATCAAAGGTCCTCTTGTGCTTTAACTCTAGAATTGCACAATGTGAAATAATGTCATGTCCAACGAACTTGAAAAAATCACAAAAGGAGGTCCATGCCAAAATTTGGTATTTCTACATCATGGGGTAATTCGTAGGAAAGTGTCCCCACACTAAAAAAAATATTGCACCATTATAATCTTCCTTGGGCTAAGGGATTTGTTTCCCCTATAACCACATATTTCGTCACTATCAGAGATTAATTTCAGTGTTGAACTTCCCTCCTGCATATAGTACACCACACCTCCTCTCACTTTTCTTTTCCCTTCGCCAAGTCTTGTAATTGCAATGCCAGAGTATGCTATTTTGAATTCACCCACACCACTATCACCACTCGTAGGTGTAGCCTCCAATTGCATGGATATCTCCAATGCTTCTAGCTGGGAATTCACCTTTTATTGTGTAAATGAAATTTAGATATGTGGTAACAACCCTACTATGAACCATTACCAATGCTATGCACCGAGAATCTAGAACATTAGTTTATCCATAAAAAATTTAAACCACCAGTCAAAATCCCAAAAATAATTACCAACATTCTACTTGATTTCCTCGAAATATGTTAGGCATTGTGATTCAAAATTCAAGTTCTAAAATTATTTCAGCAGTGCTTGCATAATATTTGCCAACATCCTAGGCTATCCCAGGGGCATTGTAGCCTTATACTTCATGTACCATGCCAACACCCATTCTTGAAATTTGTTTCTAATTGGGAAATATTCATCTCCTCATCTGAAATATACTTGACTGTCCATAACAATTCACAAATTAACCAATGCTATTTAGTATCTTCTTTCTTGGTTGCATGGAACACTAGTAACCTTCATGTAGAATCAACACTAGCCATTGTATGTCATCTAGAGTCCAATTTCTCATAATTCAATGCCTCTGTTAAAGATGGGATAACTTCAACTGCTTCCCCTACCTGTACTCCCTATTCTCATCCTTCAATTTCCCTTCTTCTTTCCTACCACTTTCACTATCCAACTGTCGATGGTGTCTTGACTCTGATGAGTGAGAAAATTCAACATATAATTTCAAATTTATCTCATATTTCGAAGGTTCACACGAGGTTGTTAGTTTGATCTATGGGATGGCCACGACTTGGACAAAGGCATGCAATGGATTTTCTGCATCAATCTAATCTTCCTCCTCTTTTGTCTCCTCTTTGTTGATACTTGGACAATGTACTTCCCCAATATCCATTTCATTGTGGTAACCTTATTCTCTATATTGGGTGGAGGTCCCTCTCCATGGCACAACACTCTAATCCCGGTGTAAAATCCCCTCCTCTACACCACTCTTTGCTCTCTCTTCCTCTCTATCTTCCTAGCGACCTAAATATTCTCTACTCTGCACATTCTCATTCTGCACAACATACCTCTTCTTAGGTATCCTATTATAGATAGGCACCATCCAAATTTATCTTACCCTTTTCTGAACTGCAAACATACCTTATCCCACTACAAAGAGTGCCAACCATGCTACTCACCTTTCCCTCTCTCGTCGACATGTAGGTCTAAACCACTTATGGACTTACTAGCCGCTGACACTCCTACGCCTCTTGGGATATATCCACCCTCTATGCAGATCCTCTTTTGGAACTGAATCATCTGCATCTCCTATCACTTGTCTCTTTCTTGGCATCCTTCCTTACCTTTCCTATGAAACTTAAACTCTTCTACTGCACATTTCTCTCTTTATTAACTACTCTTTGCATCCCTTGTCCCTTCTTTGATTTTGGCCATCCTGAAATCAATTCCATGATTCCTTGTGTCACACAAAGGCTTATACTCTCATCATGTTAGACTCTAGTGACATATAACCTTTGTTGTAGAGAAACGTTTTTATCCAAGTTGATAATATCCTTAAATACCAACCCCACAGTTCCCTGAATAAGTCTCTTTCAACTGTGTTGAAGGATTGAGTGGACTTTGTTGTAAATTCAATAACATATCCTTCTAACACACTAGATAACCAAAAATCAACAACTCTAGATACTGAGTTACTTACTATGCTTACCCTTTGTAGCAGTTATGGTGACTAGTTATATAGCTTTGACAAAGTCCACAGTCCTCGTCGATTTTCCTGTCTCTTCATCTAGTCTCATAGGATGACAAGGTAATCCACAAAGAAAATCTCATGGAAAAAAAATGTACCTATGCATCCATTCTTTTGGATTGATATGCAGATTCTTGGATTGTTCCACCATGAACTTGTGTTGTCTACGATCCAACCATCATTCTATTTCTTCTTTGGTCGACCTCCACATCCTTGAGTTTGGCATATAACTTTAGGTACCGACAACATAACCACTTGTTGGTACACATGGTGACCTAGGGTTTATATGTATGCCAACAAATCCCCCTCAAATATCGAAATTTTCAACACTTGTGAGTAGATGAGGTCACACCCAAGGTATATTGATGGTTTTGTAAAACCTATGAAGGTTATGCAAGGTAACAGGGGCAATACAGATAACTATAGTTCAAAATAACCCACCCCAAACTAGTGTACCCACCATATGTTGCAGACATATTCATTAATTATAAGCATACTCATACACCTTTACAACATACATGATACATTGAAACATTCCCAGTAACTATGATGTGTATCGGTTGATAAAAATACATTGTTTAACCAAAAAATGAGCATTTGACAAAAAATCGTTATGCGTTGCAAAATTAAATCCAACACAAATAGAAGAAATAAATTTCATTTATTTATATAGTGACATAGTTACTTACATTACATAAATTATTGTCTTAAAATATTCGCTAGAAACCCTACAAAGACTCTTAAACTCATTACTTGATCCCGCCATGGAGACAAAATACATAAGTTATAGAGCCATGAAACTAGCATAGAGCCTCTAGATATTTCATATTCATATCAAACATTAGTAGTACAAGTTATACAAAATCACCATAAACCTGAATACAACAACTCAGACTATCATCATTCATATTACATTATCTGACCAATGCCATTACAATAACCAAATTCACAAAAGAGCAACAAACTATTAGGACCAAAATATAACCATAAAATAGAACCACCATAAATTTGACAATAGAACCCTCTATTATCGACAACAAATTCATATATAGCTTTAGTATTCAAAATCCCGCTCCTGGGAATCTTAGGCTAGCTCACCTAGATAGCTTACCTTGATGAGTTGTCCATGTACATGCCGAGTCGAAATTGGCTGCTGACTCCATATCAGGGAAAATCACAATTGCTTCCCACAAATAAAAAACTCTTACAGTTGGAGGGTGTGTTGTCAATCAAAGAATCTATTAGTTATGCTGCGATCTTCTTGGCCTTTGTCGTACATCTTTGTGGTATGTCAGATATTTTCATGACATGTTGTGCAAAAAGTCCACCATTCTCTGTGCAGTTTCTCCACAATTAGACAAAATAAAAAAAAAATTCTCCCTTTTCTTCTTTATCCTCATTGGCCCCTGTTATCACTAAGTTGGTACATATGGGCTGCTCCACCAGACAACCTAGAGTAACTCTTTCAAACCAACTTCTGACTGAAAATTAGCCTTTTCATCCTAAGAGAGCTCTCTAAAAATAGTAAATATGATTTGTTAAAATATGATTCAATCATATGGCTAACTCTGTAATAGTGTCTTGAATGTGTTTGTATGCAGGTGAAAAATGTGTAGGGTTTACTACCATTGGGCTTATGGAGTCAGTGCTAGGAAATTCAGTGACATGGTTCTCCTTGTGGAAGCTAAGGCATGTAGATGTTTCAATGAAAGGAAAACACACACAGATATAAAATAGCTTAATGATTAAAGGAAGTCAGAGCATGATGTACATGAATTTTGAGTAATTAAACATTAAGATACTGAAAGTAAAATATCAAGATACATAGGAAAAATGCTCATGAAAACACCAAATGAATCTCAGGTGAAGAAGAAAGGCCAAAACCACTATATATTAATGATCAGAAAAGATTACAATAATAGTAGTCTAGAATAACCTCTTCCAACCATGAATTCTTCAAAATTTTGCATATTAATAGGCTTTAGTCACCTTACATTGGATCTGCCTACATGGCTAGATCATCAAACTAATTTTGCTAACACCTATCTTAACAAGAAGCAAAATACATGGGAATGATAATGACACTTACTAAATTTATGACTTAGAGACCTACTAGGACTCTTCCGCTTATTTATTACATTCACTAACTGAAAATATTGGATAATTACATAAAAAATAGTTAATTTCTCAAGTGGAACTAACCATAATCAAGGCATAAATACCCCCACTATATTAAGAAACTAATCATCCTATTTTTAAGGAAATGGTGTCATGATATTTGATGACTGCCTTCATTCTGAGCTGGTGAACTAGACAGCCTTGTTGAAGACCAAACCTCCACCAGAATATTCCATTGATACTCTTTAAACTATCCACGTGGCTAGATGACCTCCAATGAACCATTAAAACAAAAAATTTGCTACGAAAAGTTGATCGCTGTAGAAACAGGGGAAATAAGGCAATTTAGTAGCGAATTTTAGTAGCAAATTGACTTCACCCATCTATGTCACTTTTTAGCCCTCTTTGATGATTTGGAGATGATTGTTGAATCAAATGAGATAATTTTTTTTTTTTCCAACCTTGATTTTGACCATAGTTGTGATTTTAAGGAAAAATACACCTACACCGATTTCGTAGCGAAATCTGGGCTTCAAGCCTGGGATTCACTACGAAATTGCCTAATTGGCAGAAAACTAAAAAATTGTGCTTCTTTCTTCAAAATTTTTCCTATGGCTCAGCAATATGATATGATGAAGCATGATACAGAAAAATTGGTTCAAAATACCTCTTACCCTCCTCAAGAAGCAACATTTTCACCTTCAACAAGTTCATCTATTAATAAAAATGGAGTTGTTTTTTTTTTTTTTTTTTTTTTTTTCTGAAAATTAGGGATCATAAATGAGCTCCTATCTCTGAATCCTTGATAGTTGTTGTAAAACTTGAGGAGGTTTTTGTAAATCAGTTCGTGTAGAAGAAAAACCTCTCCTTGTTTTTTTAAAAACATCTCTAGGTATCCGGAATATGCATTTGAAAAACATGTCTAAAACAAGAAAAAACACATTCTGAAATTAGAGCCCAAAGACATCTTCAAATATCCCAATTTGTAGCACATATGAGAAACATGAAAGAGGTTAATATTATTTGATCTATTCTTGACAATAACCTCTCTCATTTTTTTATCATTCTCCTCTATTTTCTCAGAGAATTTTCTTGAAGTTGACTACTCAAATAGTAAAAAAATAGAGAAATCCTTTTGTATCTTCTTTTAAAAACTCATGCAACCGACTTTGATGAAGTCCTTTGCAACACTAGGGTCTTCCGTGACCAATTTTAGGTCCATAAGTTCATATCCTACATAGGGGCCTCCTTTTTTCTTTTCTTTTTCATGGCCATCTTCCTTTATACTACGCTGCCTTTCTTGAAAAAGTGACACCTGCAAAGAAACTAATTTGAACAACATGCTGCTTGTGATGGAGCTGAACTCTTCAATGATAATAATCAACTGCTGCATGCAAATATAAAAATGAGGATGATAGAGAGGATATTTGGAGTTGAGTTTAAAATGCGAAATTCGAATATATGAGGAATAATGACAAATGGGAGCAGTGAAAGGTAATGATGAATGACACTTATGATTATGCATGAGTGGATGACTGTAATAACCGATCACATGGCTTCACATTCACCCAAAACATCTAAAAACATTGACAGCTCATCATCCTTTTATTGGTGCAAAAAAACATGATTCCACAATGTTTTCAGTTATAAACCTAGAAGATTTGCTACAAAATGGCAAGGTGATTCCGTAGCGAAATATGCCTGTTTCAGTTATATTCATTGTGGAATCGGGAAAAATCAGACATGTGGTCACTATCAAAATTTAAACCAATGAATGTGAACCTAAGGTGGATTTTGATGGATTTGACTCTAATGACATGACCCATGGGCTATTTTAGACTTAGGATAATGACTATTTCATGAGTTTTCATCAATTTCATGAACCAATTTTTATGAGACAAAATGAGACCTAGGATAATAACCCTATCAACTTTCTAACTGAAATTTATGCGTGATAACAACCCCAATAAAATCATATGTACAATTACATTTACAATTTTTGGGATCAAACCAGGGGTATTACATTCCCTTACCCCTTATTTATGCACTGCCTTCAGTCCATTATATGCCATGTTTATTTAATTTTTTTCAACAACTCAAATACTATTGTCCCTTGGCGACTTCAAGCTCCTATTGGGAAGTTCAGGGTTGAAATAGGATGGATGCGTTATGCTAAACTCATGGTTCTTTCCTGGAACACCTCAATTTCATTGTTACTTATGCTTCACCAAGGAACCTGATGATCTAGGGGATCACAAATATGTTCTAAATCTCTTGAAAATGGTTTCAAATAGTAGATCTCATGATTCTGAATCCAATAATTCTTGAATCGCCTCAATCCGACACTGTATGAGGAATTTATTGTGTTACGAAGTTTTTGGAAAACAACAAAAAAGTCAAAGTGCAAGATTGACTATGTAGGTCATATGTCGACATCAGCAGGATGACTTGGCTGTACGACTGGTAGATGGGCCAATCCCATGGGGAAACTTAACACATAGCTATTGGTTGATATGTTTTGTGGTTGGTCCAATCATAAGCCACCATGTGGGCCAATAAAAATGCGCCACATGGCCCTATGGGAGGATGCCACATGGCCCTTGGAAGTTGTGAAATATTTTGTTTAATCAACCAAACACCTCCGATGGAATCAAAACCAATACCTTTAACCAAAAAACCAACCACCTAATCAACCGAGCTATAATTTCACTTGATAATACCTAGTGGAAACATTATATTTATTGTATATGGGCACGACAGTTGGGGAGAGGGCCGGGCTAGCGGACGCGCTCGACTGACCCAACCACAGGTCATGTGGAGGTCACAGAACTATCGACAAAAAGTTTGGGGCATCGGTAGAAGTCCCGACCCATGATTTTTGGGCACAAAATATAACCGATGATGAATTAGATGGGGGATGGGGTGCGTGGCATACCACCTGTGCCCATGGCCCAATGCTATGTGGTATCGTGGGAAACTAGGGGCATATGGCTTGACGGGTCTGGAGGGCCCATTAAAAATTTAGTTTTAATATTTAATAAAAAAAAAACATCATTGATAATGGAGGATTGAACCTGTGACTTGCAGAGTTCCAATCTAAGCACCCAACCAATTGTGTTGAAATGATTTTGTGGCTAGTTTAGTAGAGCCAGACCTTTTTGTAGAGCATTTTACAGGCATTTTGGAAAAAGAGGCCTATCTTGCTCATTTTTAAACCTTTTTGAGCTCAAGAAGAGCCTAAAAAGGGGTTTTTGGGAATTATAGACTATATGGAAGTGTAATTTTTTCATATTGGAGCATGTATGCTGATGTATTAAGAATTTGAGCATATAATAAAAAAGACCACAATTAGAATATTGACCTAGAGATGTAACCCAGGTGGGGTGAAATCCGTTATCAATTTGTTGTGTTTGATGCTGTATGTTTGTCCATTTTTAACTATTAAAATTCTGGAAAATTTACTTAAGTTTGTGTGATTTTTAAATCATGGTCCATAGCCTAAAATACATAAACTAGCTTGCAAATACTTTCTTGCAACCTTCACCTTTTTAGATTTTGGATCACTTGAAAATACATTGCATGTTCCATCTTGATAGTCACTCCATATTACATAACCATCACCATACCTTTTAAATAATGGAGTGAAATAATTAGCATCTACAACCTTGATATTAAAATACAATCTCATAAATAATCAAAATTGATATTAACGATTTCGGGATTCCCTCTTTGTTGGCAAGTGCATTGCCAAAATCCCAAACTGACCACTTTGAACTTTGTGGCCTTGGATTTCCCACTAAGTTATGAATGGAATTTACAAGTGCATGGTAATCATTTGTAGGATTAGGATGTTGATAATGTTACTTTTATATTGGATGGCTTGGATTTGGAGTAATCATCCTTGTTCAATATCATCATCTCCTGTGGCAACAATCCATTGAAATATTCTTAGACAAATCACCAACATTGAAAATGAGAAATATGTTGAAATTTACTGACAAATTCACCTCATTCAATACTATCAAATTTCCCCTTAGTCCCACATGTCCTGATCCACCTTCAATACGTTGTAAGTGCCCTTAATATGCCACTCTTTTTAAAGATGTACCATTACCATATCACGAATTTAAAAACTCCTAAACCTTCTATGTGCTCTCATAAGGATTTGTTGTTTTACCAAGAAGGAAAACAAAGCTTACCCCATCATAGAATTCCAAAGTACAAATGAGAAAGTTATCTTATTCACCTGTGTCACATGGATACGTAATTTCTTCCATAAGATGACAAGTAGCACTATTATCAACACGACTATTGGCTACAGGAACTAAACATATAACTATTTGTGCTTCATGATCTTTCATAAGAGTATACCTGTGGTCATACCTACTATAACCTGCATTAGAATGCAACTTGAGGGTTGCACAGACAGAATTAAAGAAAGAATAATGTACTTCTTTATCATATGGAAAAGGTTTATATCCTCCATGCTTACAATATTGGGAAACTTTCATTTGTATGTGAGATAGTCTTACCATCCATTTGGTCTTCATTAACAACAATAAACTCATCATATGATGAGCCCTATAGGTGGTCTATATCATTTTTGGAAAACTAGATAATGGGGCGTTTATCATTAATGGATTCTAAATCTGTACCCTGATCCTCATGCCATCCATTTTTATTAAAATTCTTCATGAAACATAATTTTCTTTCCTGTTTTTGGTAGAGACCAATTCATTTGAAGAGCTTTCAGTACTCAAGGGCTATCCACATGATGTATTGTCTACGTTAATGTTAGAATTGGAAGTTGAGAAGTAATATTTTGTGCATATGGGGTGTTTTCTTCAATGACGACTTCAGAATTAGCAAGGGGATATTTAGGAGCTTATTCAATAAGGGTTGTGCATCATATATTTCATTGAATTTCCCAATAATTTGCAGTAATTACTCCTAATCCATAAAACTCCATCGTCTACAAAATGCTTCAACAATATAACATTCAAGGCCAATCTCGATGTAGGCAATTAGGGATGAATCAAGGTTCCCTCATAAGTATTTTCCATTACTACTCTTAAACAAGATTGAACTCAAACAAAGAGTACATAATTCTGGGTTGAATTAAATACTAGTTTGATACTTAGCATAGAGTCTAGTTGTTTTTACTTATATCCCTTTTTAAGTTTTAAGTGTTCCTCAATTCAGATTATGACATGTCATTTAAAATAATCCTATGAGGACATTCCTTTTCAACATGTAGGATTAGCCTTTAAAATGCTAAGGTACCTCTTCAATTTGATCCTTGTAAAATAGACCCATCAATACTAAGAAATGTGGGGGATATTTTACTTAGCCATGCTGATAAAGATACTTCATAAATCTGAAATCCTTGAGGCTAAGTTATGCTACTTTTATAGCCAAGGAAAAGTACTCAATTAAAGGCTGAAGAATAGTGTCTATGACCTGAAATAACGAATAAACAACTCATACTATGGAGTTGCTTGGTTAATGTTAGCCCTGTATATACTGCTGCAACCATCCATGATATGCTCCCAAGAATATATAAACATCAATCCTTTTAAATATCACATAGTACAACCAAAACAAAGAGAGGGGGATCCAGTTCAAATGCATGAAAATGATTATTTGAAGGAGAAGTTAGTTGCAGGGAGAGAAAATTTGAGATACAATTCAACACCATATTCCTCAATAGATTGTCAAGTGCATCTACTAGTAGAAAATAGTCCAGAGGCCAATCGAGTACAAGGGATTGTAATGCATATACAAAGATATGCAAACACAACGATGCTTAAAAATTGACATTTAGACGAATCATGAAATAGGCAAGAAAGTGTTGAAAAGTGACAACAATGCAATGTAAATGATATAATTATGGGTAAATATTATTTTTATTGTCGATTAGTTTTATAATAAGATTTGTAATGAAAATGAGTTATGCAATAGAGTAGCCCATATTAATTGGTGATTTCCCAAGAGGCTTGGATCATGGAGAATCATCTTTGATTAATAAGATTTCCAATCCCTTGCCCCATGGAGGTTTCCTTGACACATTGTCAGGGTTTTACCACGTAATATTTTGTGTTTTCTTGTTGTGTAACTTAGTTTATTCCTCATTTATATTGTTTATAGGTTTGAAGTACAAAAAGTGGTATCAGAGCCTGCTGTCAGAGAGATTGGGTATCACTTGTTTGATGGGTTGTTGAAGAAAAAAAACACTCGAAATAAAGATAGTGATCTGAGTTTGCTACTTCCGTTGGAAATAAGGTGAACCACACACCCTCCAGAGAAAAGACAACCACTGATTCAAAGATCCCCAAAGTAAATGCAGAGCTGTCGTTTTGGAGCCGCATAGAAGAGTCATTGCAGAGCCGCAAATAAAATTCGATCCCAAAGCTCGCTGACGAACCAACTGAAGTTCACTCTGTTTCCGGAGAGAAATAGTTAGAGGTTGATCGTTGTATTTTTTTTGGTTGAAGTCGTGGAAGAGCCCACGCTGAGCAAGTCGACGAACAAACCAAATTCCAGAACAATTGATTAGTAGCTTGACGAGTTTGATTGCAAGTGAATTTTCATGTTGTCAAGAAAAACCATTGAAGAGCATCTAAGCCCGATGAAGGCCCTGCTTCCGTCATGAAGTACTACCTCCAATGATTATGACTTCTGTTGCATGTGTGCAGTTCTGAGTTTTTTTGAGCCGCCGGAGAGGAGATCACAAAGAAGATACTAGTCTGTTGTAGCTGCTGGTCGAGGATGATATCTCTGTTTCAAAGCAAGGAGGAGCTCATGTTGATCATTGAGTCATAGTATGCAAGTTAAGAATCCGTGCCTTAGAAATTAAGGAGCCTGAGCTGAGGTATTTCTATAGCCACATTCCTGTTTTTGATTTAAAAGAAAAATTAAAGGAGGAAAGGATCACTCATAATTATAGAAGGGAAATTTTTTAAGAGCTCAAATTTTTGTTTTTTTAAAAGGCTCAGAACTGTAGAAGGGTTCATATTTATGCCGTAGAGAGGAAATTTAAAGGCTCATTTTTTTTTAATGGCTCATAATAGTAGAAGGGAAATTTTTTAAAAGGCTCATATTTCTGAAGAAGGGAAACCATAAAATTTTCATAATTTTTTTTTAAACCCTAGCTAAAAGAAGGGAAACCAATTTTTTTTTAAGAAACTCTAGTTGAAAGAAGGAAACCCTATTTGGAGGATTTGTAGGAATAAATGGAAAAAATGATGAATGCTAAGTTCGAGGTGGAGAATTTCACCGTCAAGAAAAATTTTCCATTATGGAAATTGAAAGCTAGGGATTTGCTAGTGCAACAAGGGTTGCAAAAAGCTTTAGATGGGGCAAATAAGAAACCTATTGGCATGAAAAATTTGGACTGGGAGGACTTGGGTGCCCGAGTTCTCAGTACCATCAGGTTGTGCTTGGCGGATGAAGTTCTCTTCAATATTTTTGAAGAGAAAAGAACTATAGGTTTGCGGGGAAAACTAGAAACATTGTATATGGCCAAATATTTAACCAACAAAATTTATCTGAAAAGGAAATTGTACAGTCTTCGGATGAAAGAGGGTACATAAATTGCAGAGCATTTAAATGTTTTTAATACACTTATTTTCCAATTTTCATATATGGAAGTTAAATTTCAAGAGGAAGACAAAGCTCTCACCTTGTTGTGTTCTCTGCTCGATTCATGGGACCACTTCGTAAATTCTATCCATTTAAGCAATAACTGAGTCTTTGAAATTTGATTCAGTTGTGGGAGCTCTGTTATCTGAAGAAGTAAGGAGGAAGTCCAGTATTGAAACATTTGCACCAGAAGCCAAGGTAGCCAGAGGCTGGTCAAAGGAAAGAGGGGAGAAAGCAAGGAGTTCTTCCAGATCAAAATCAAAAGGAAATAAGTTTAAAGCCAAACGCTGTTGCTGCAAAAAAATTAGACACCTCAAGAAATACTGTTGGAAATGAAATGATTCCAAAAAATAGAAGAAGGAAGAAAATAAAGTTGATTAAGGTATGATTGATGAATTTTTATCTGTTGAATTAGGTATGGTAGATGAAGCTTTACTTGTTTGCAATGTCTCTCAGAATTATGAAAATTGGCTGTTAGACTCTAGTGCTTCTCATCACATGAGTCTGCACAAAAATTGGTTTACTTCATATGAAGTTGTGAATGGTAGTTCCGTGTTTATGGGAAATAATGTATCTTTTCAGACAATTCGGATGGAAATGTAAAAATTAAGATGTATGATGATACAGTTATAAAATTAACTGATATTAAGAATGTGCCTGAATTGAGGACACAATTGTTTTGTTTGGGAGTGTTGGACTTAGATGGTTACAAGTTTACATGTCAGAATGGAGTGCTAAAAGTCTCAAAAGGCACCCTGGTTGTTATGAAGGTAGAAAAGATCGGAAATATTTATAGACTAAAAGGAAGTACTTGTTTCAGTGAGGCAACGACTGTATCAGAGAAAGTAGAATAAGGTACTCGCCTATGGAATTAGTGGCTGGGTCACATGAGTGAGAAGGGTCTTCAGGTAATGATGAATTGTAAGTTGCTTCCTGCTTTGAAATCCTTGAAGTTGGATTTTTGTAAAAATTGTGTATATGGTAAACAATGTAAAAATAAATAAAACTGGAAGTCATAATAGTAAAGAAATTTTGGACTATATCCATTCTAATCTTTAGGGACCATCTCCTACTGTATCTTGTGGAGTTGCATTATAATTCTTAAAATTTATTGATGATTTCTCCAAGAAAGTCTGGGTCTATACGTTGAAAAAGAAAGTTGATGTATTTAATGTTTTTAAACAATTTAAATTTGTCTTCAGGTACTGATGAAGGGTCTTCAGGCACTGATGAATCGCAAGTTGCTTCATGCTTTGAAATCCTTGAAGTTGGATTTTTGTAAAATTTTTGTATATGGTAAACAATGTAATCTTTAGGGACCATCTCCTACTATATCTTATGGAGGTGAATTATACTTCTTACCATTTATTGATGATTTCTCCCGGAAAGTCTGGGTCTATACGTTGAAAAAGAAAGATGATGTATTTAATGTTTTCAAACAATTTAAAGTTGTGTTGGAAAATAAAACAAGTAAATCAATTAAATGTTTAAGAACTAACAATGGTGGTGTATTTAATTCTTTAGAATGTGAACAATACTGTAAGGATGAAGGGATTGTTGACATAAAACTGTTGTTTATACTCCTAAACAAAACGACATTGTTGAACGTATGAATCAAACTCTTATGGAAAGCGACAAAAGCATGATCAACAATGATAACCTGCCAAAGGAGTTGTGGGCAGAAGCAATATGAACTGCTTGTTATTTAGTAAACATATCACCTTCAGTTTCCATTAATAGTAAAATTCATGAAGAAGTTTGGTCGTGTTAGTCTTTTGATTATTCACATTTAAGGATTTTTGGTTGCGATGCCTATGCTCTTATTCCAAAGAATCAACATTCAAAATTATCTCCAAAAGAAAAATGTTATGTATTTGTTGGGTATGATTATGCAATGAAATGATACAAGTTGTGGGATCCTTCTTCACGTAAGATAGTCATTAGTAGAGATGTAACATTTGATGAATCGTCTCTTCTAAAATCAGTTGTTGATAAAGTTTAACAAGAACAGGTATCGCCAAATCAACAAATTCAGTTGGAGGACAAACCTTTTCCAGAAATTTGAAAGGAAGGAGATTTTTATGAAGAAAAAGGTGAAGACGAAGAAGCAAAGGAAACTGTAGAAGATATAGAACCAGTTCAACAACCAATCACTTTAAGAAGGTCTATAAGGGAAAGAAGAAAACCCAAAAGGTATGAAGATTCTGCTTCATCTATTGCATTGATTTATGAAGATGGGTAACCTTCTTGTTATCAGGAAGCAGTGGATGATGCAGACAAAAAAAAAATTAAAAATGATATGGAAGAAGAAATGGAATCCTTAGCTAAGAAAAAAACCTAGGATCTTGGATAACTTCCTGAAGGGAGAAGTGTTTTTGGATGCAAATGGGTCTTCAAATTGAAACATAATGCTGATGGAATTATCGAAAGGTATAAGGCGAGGCTGGTTGCAAAAGGGTATTCTCAGGTTGAATGTATTGATTTTCATGATATTTTTTCACCACTCGTAAAACTTGTTTCTATTTTTACTTTGTTAGCACTAACTGCATTACTTGACCTTGAGTTAGAACAATTAGATGTTAAAACAACTTTTCTTCATAGTGATTTGGATGAAGATATTTTTATGGAACAACCAGAAGGTTTTGTACAAGGTCACAATAAAATATTAATTTGCAAGCTCAGGAAATCATTGTATGGCCCGAGGCAATCTCCCAGGCAGTGGTACAAGAAGTTTGACTCCTTCATGGTTAGCCAAAACTTTACTAGAAGTGAGTATGATCATTGTGTATAATTTAAGAGTTTCAATGACATATTCATTATCTTGGTCTTCTATGTTGATGATATTCTTATTGCAAGAAAAAGCATGGAAGAGATCAACAATTTAAACACTCAACTCTCTAGGACATTTGATATGAAGGATATTGGAGCGGTAAAACATATCTTAGGCATGGAGATACAAAGAGACATGAAAAATGGTAAGATTTGGTTATCACATCATAATTATGTGGAGAAAGTACTTGAAAAGTTCGGTTGAACAATGTGAAGCCTGTGAAGCCTGTTAATGTTACATTAGCTTCCCATTTTAAGCTTTATTCAGTTTTGAGTCTTAGAACTAATGAAGAAAAGAAGTATATGTCTCATGTACCATATGCAAATGAGGTAGGAAACTTAATGTATGTGATGGTATCTACAAGGCCTGACATTTCACATGAAGTTGGAGTTGTCAGTAGGTTCATGGAAAATCCAGGGGAAGAAAATTGGCAAGTAGTGAAAAGGGTGCTTCAGTATTGGAGAGGCACAAGTGACCATTGCATCATTTTTAATGGTAGTGAAGGATCAATTTTCAGATATGTGGATGCTGATTATGCAGGTGATTTGGGAAAAATGAGATCTACTACAAGTTATTTCTTTACTCTTGTAGGTGGAGCAATCAGCTAGATGTCAAAGATTCAAGAAACAATTACTTTTTCCACTATTGAAGCAAAGTATATAGCTTCTTCAAATGCATGTAAAGAGGCAATCTGGTTTAAAGGTATACTTGATTAGATTGGAAGGACACAGGAGAAAGTGAATGTGTTCTATGATAGTTAGATTTCTATTCATTTGGCTACAAATCCAACTTATCACAACAAGACCAACAACATTGATGTAAGGTATCATTTTGTGAGACATGTGATCAATGGTGGCAAAGTATCTCTCAATAAGGTCCACACATAAGAGAATCATGTAGACACATTCATGAAGCCAATTACAGTAGAGAAGCTGCGATGGTGTTTGTATTCTCTTGGCTTTCATAAGAGATGATGAATGGGCATGGGCATGGGCAAGGGATTAGGAAATTTTTTGTCAAGGTGGAGATTGTTGAAAAGTGACAACAATGTAATGTAAATGATGTAATTGTGGGTAAATCTTATTTTTACGGTCAGTTAGTTTTATAACGATATTTGTAACAAAAATGAGTTATGTAATGGAGTAGCCCATATTAATTGGTGATTTCCTGAGAGACTTGGATCATGGATAATCATCTTTGATTAATAAGATTTCAATCCCTTGCCCCGTGGAGGTTTCCTTGTCACATTTTCAGGGTTTTACCATGTAATGTTTTTTGTGTTCTTATTGTGTCATTCAGTTTCTTCCTCATTTAAATTGTTTATAGGTTTGAAGTACAAGAGAAAGAAGAGTTAATATCTTTTACTAGAGCATCTAGGGCCCACATATGTACAAAGAGATAAGAAATTATGCCAGCCCATACACAACTTAAACTAGCTCATTTTAACTAGATACAAGAAATAACACCATAACATGGCACTGCAACTTTTACTAGAGCTTCCAATAAAAAAAACCAATTAACCTTTATTGCATGCCCACCAGAAAAGTTTTTAACACCTACGCAATCCTATAAATCAACATTGCATGCCAATAGTGCCCACTCATCATCGTCATCTTGATACCTGAGCTTCCCTACTTCCTCATATAGCTGGGAGAATTGAGATCTTAGAGGAAACTTGAATCGAACCATGCCTTCTTATATTTTTCTTTCAATGTAATTTATCCAAGCTTCTGAAACTCCAATTCATCCTCCTCTGCAATTTGTTTCGACCATCCTTTGACATTTCTATATGCCATATCGTAAAGGTACATCCTGCTGCACCACTTCCACCACCTCCAATTCTGATGAATTAGAATGATTCAATCAATTGTTTCAAGCTATGAAGCTTCTATATTTTTTCCTTTGCTCAAATTCTGGGTAATGCTTTAAGGAAATAACATTTATATTTTGACTTGGAGAAACATAAATTTTTTTTCAATCCTTTACCTCTGATAGACTTTCCTAATTTTTTTTGTCATCTATATTTTTTAGTGGTCTCATCAAGAAATTGATTCCTTTTTTGCTTCATATCAAAGGGACTACCAAACACTTATGTTATTGTTCGACCAAAACTACTTAGCCCAATGCGTGATATTTGAGTTTTGGTTAAACCACCCGTGCACATGTGCCAATGCATGATGGTATAATGCACATATTTTAGTTATTTAGTTCACTTTGAGTCAACATAATATGGTGATGGGATACACACAAAAAGAAAGAGAGTGAAATTTAAGCACATAGGCACTTTTGAATTCAACGATCTCACTAGAACTTTCAATGGCCTTACTTGACCACTTGTTTAACATTTTCTACTACAAACAAAAACTTTCAAGGATCACCAGACCCATTCTTGAACAATACACCATCATGATTCAATTTCAGTGCTTCTAAACAAGGCCGTGTGGAAGGCACGACAATTATCTTGCAACCATATGGAGCTGTTTGCCTTAGTATATAGTGCTTGACACCAAAGTCTTATGTAACAACACGCAAATTGTTAGAAGAATTTCCATGAGATTTAAAATCCCATTCTGCATTTGTTGTGTCTTTCCATTCATATAGTTCAGTGTAAGTGACACCTAAAATTAGGTCCATTCCTACTATGTTGCATGAGTGAGCCGTGTTTAGTAGTCCACCATTATATTTTGAATAATTGGTGCTTATTACTCCTACTAAACTTCCATCTTCTCTTTGATCTCCAAGTGATTGCACGAGTGTGTACATCAACTAATCAATTAGATATTTAATTGGAAATCGATATTGCATTGGCCATATTTGTCAAATGTAGCGCATAAAAATATTCCCTGTGAAAATATTGAAAGATTTGTAGTAACTTAAATATACACATGAAATTTCTTTCTGTCAAATAGGCTGGCAATGATTATGTTGATCTCTAGTTTGAGACACAAGTGCTTATATTTTGAATTACTAATCCTCCTAGAAAAAATTGAATTTCCTCTTCATCATCTATATTAATGGGTGTTTCCAATGTTAAAAACCATAATAATAATGAGAGGGGTGAATAGATATCATATAATATTTAACAATGATTTAACTAATCAAACACATTCATTCACAAAGCAATGCAACAATCCCACGAACATTCAACATAGGATATTTACGTGGAAATCAATATGTGATAAAACCACAAATTTCCCTTTTACTTTAAAATTAAATACAAGCATCAAATTCTATTTACATTAGATTTTGTAGGCACCAACCCCCTTTTTCTTTACAATCACCCACTTGTTGGAAGCATAAAATCCCACTTGTTTGAAGACACCAACTTGATGGATGCACCAACCCCCTCAACTTTACAGGGAATGACTTGAAGGAAACTCCAATCCTTGATCTGCAAGCACCAACTTGTAACAACCACTTAGATCCATATTTCATACATTTTCAAACTAAGATCTACAAGACCCTTTAATTAAAATTCATTCTTACAGCTATTTTTATTCTCAGATCAGCTTCTTTTTTCAGGTCGTTCACCAATCACATCCTCTCTTTTTTGATTCTTCTGATTTATCAAATTTACACCACATCGCTATAGCTCCCTCAAAATTATGCTTATAAACTCCCCTAATTTTCTGTGCTAACTCTACACATATATTTTTAACTTTTCATATTTGATCCTTTATCTCGCACAACAGTTCTATATCTCTATAGTTGTTACTTTCTACCTTTGTTCAAAACACTTTTACCAATATCTACCTCAAATCTATGACACTTGGATCATCACATATTCATATTTGTACTTCTTTATTTTATGCAACAACTTCAAATCTCAACTAAATTGTAGTTGCTCCCTCTGCACATAACACTTTTGTCCACTCTCTCATAAATCCACTTGATTTGGCATTAAGATCCATATATTTTGTAGCAAGATGACTTTTTCTCCTTGTTCCTTAGATATTATGTGCATTCACATAATTTACACACTTAGATTTGCATGAGGAACGCCCTCATGTCACATCATTTTGTTTCTATTTATAGACTCATAACTCTGACTTGTCTAGTTCAGACTTTGATAATTCCAATCTTTAATATAATTTTGGCACTCAAAACCACCAAATTTCCAATCTCAACTCTCTTCCACATGAATAATTGTTATGACTGATATCTTTTCTAGTTAAGTGCTTATCGCTTATAGGAATTTTTGAAAATGTGAACACACTTACGAACTGAGACCAACACCCCAATGTATGATAAGCCATTAGGTGCTTACACTTAGGACTCGAGGCTGGGGTTATGTCCTCAGGCTTAAGCTCCTTGGTGGATGAACATATCTTCTTATTGAATATATCTGCCAAGATTGAAGTCCTTAGGTGCTATCACTTCAACCAGGCGTTATGACCACTGACTATCGATTGTTAAATATCGGTGTGTCGAACTGTTTCAATTCTTATGCACTAGATTATAAGACCAAGGTTCAAAGTTTGATAAACCCATAGCTTCTTATTGCCAAGCACTTAACAACCATTGGTCATGACATTAGAATTTTCAGATATCATAGGTTTTCCTTGCCACAATACACTTCTCTTGCATTATGATGACCAAAGTCCTGATACCGATGACCCACAACCTGATATGGGATCCATTTCCCACATCACCTACCAATGTGTCCAAAAATTAATCTGTTATAGCCAATAAGGGCTTTCCATATGTCCACCTGTTGATGTGTGCTTGCTACGTGTCACTTTCCAAATATCCTTTTGGCATGTCAAAAGTGTTGAATGCATATGCCACGTGTCACCTCACATGATTCCACAACATCAATTTGTTACGTGTACTCCACTATGTCATCCACCTGGAATCCACATCAACCATGACTCCTTTCTTTCCATGTGTGTCAGGGTCTCAAGTTGTCAAGTTGTTTGGGTTAGTTTAATTTCATGTGAAGTAGGGTCGATGCCTGATGGCCCGATAACTTGATAGGCTCTCAACCCAGATGTTGTATCCTCTTGGCCCTTTGCGACCTATGGATAGGATCAAAGGCTTTACCTCTTCAACCCTCAACCTTCTCAACCTTTTCAATCCTCCATGATATCCCTCATGACAATTGATTCCAATGGTCTAATGAATTATTATCTCGATGAGTCCATGGAACTTGTTATGAATATAATTCATATAAATAATAAATGTAAATATAAATATAATAATAATAAATAATAATTAATTAACTAATAGTTAGTTAGTTAGTAATGAAGAGGCATGCCTTAGAGACATGACCATTCATGAAATGGAACTTGCCTAGGTATAGAAGTGGGTCCTCATTATAATCATTTCACACATATTTTGTATATTCAACAACTATTATATACAATTACTACTTGTCCTATGATGGATACTTACAAATTTCATTTCTTTTAAATTATTGCGCTATGTATACAAACTTTTTTAGTTACATTGGTACCATAGTTGTTTGATCCTCTCGCCACTCACTCACTGCACAAAGCTAGTCTAAATTGACCTTTGGCCATCAAATTGTTATCAACTTTGTTGTCGTCATAATCAAATCGTTTCGTTACACAAGTTCTGGAGTTTCTCCATTTTATCATTAGCCCTTTGGCCATTTTAAAAGTAAAAAAAATTATATAAAAAAAAAGGAACATTATTAAAAAAAATAAAAATAAAATATAAAATAAAAATAAAATTATAGAAAAAAAGCATATCATTAATATATATATATATATATAAACAACATGCATATGACTTACCTGCTGGACCAGGCACACCACAACCTCCATCCCTCGAGCCACTTTCCGTCCCCCAAGCTGTCGTTCACCATCGATTGCAACCGCCATCGTTGCTCGACTGCGCCCTCCTCTAGCACGTTCCTCATACAACCGTCATTCACGACCGCCTTCAAAAACTACCATATGATTGTAGCCATCATGATCACTTCCTTGCTATACTATCATAGACTCAACGTACCCCTACAACACCACCAACCAATTCAACAAAAAAAATTTGAAGTGCGACCATCAGCCTTTTCCACCGTAGCCTCCGTGCTCAATCACAACTGCGTTCTCACCCGCTGCCAAAAAATTTGATCCACCCAACCACCTTATATACCATCTCATTTTGCCACACACAGTCGGTGTTCTGACTACAACGACCACGACTGCCAATTTCCTTTGCCCCCTGCTACTATCTACCATCACCATTACAACCTCCCTACATCCAATCACCATCAAGCCACAACAAGATATCCAATGACGTCCATTAAATGTGAAAAAGAGATCTTAAGGGTCAAGATTATAATAAGTCATACTCCTCCAAGGTGACTTATCAAAAATACCAAATACCAATATTAAAATTAAAGGAGATTAAAAAGGTAATTTAAGAGAGTTTATCACATTTATTTGAAAGAAGTCAAATATTTGATTATTTCCAAGGCTTTGTTGAGGAGACTTTTCATGTATATATCCATTAAAAATTAAGAGAAGAGAAATTAAGGAAAGGATAATAAAGGGTATTTTTTTTAAAGAGGAATATTATACAAATGGGATATAAATTATATAAAGCTTTATAAAAGTCTAGATATGCATACAAGGTTTTGAAGGTCATAAAAGAAGAAAATAATGAATATTTTATTATAAAGATCATGAGGGGGGTTATTTTCAAGACCTCAATTTCATCTCGAAAAAGGAAATATGGATTCAAGTGTTGTAGAAAAAATAATAGGTTATAATCAACAAACTAAAGCAGGAAAGATGAGTCCTATAACCAAGTCAACATTTTGGACTAAATTTACATTTTGTCTAAACGAAATTGGATATACATATATTCAAAAAAGTTGCAAATTAAGTTGTCCAGTGTGAGGAAGATTATTTAGTACAAAAGAATGCCAAGATAATGAGCAAATGCAAATGAAAATATTAAAGGAAGAACTTGCAGAACTACAACAAAAGAACGAAGCATCGAAAAAGAAATATAAATTTTATAAAGAATCAACATAGAGTAACAATTAAATTTTGCGTCTAAGGGGCCATAATAAAAAATGACTAGAGAAGATCAAGAAGTCCAAAGATATAAGAAAAAAATTAGAAGAAGAAAATGAATGTCTCAAGAAGAAATTCAACAAGAATCTATTAGAAAAGGAAGAATAAAATTTGCGCTTAAAAGACCCAAATAAAATATTATTAGAACAAATAAAAAGTATAAAAGATAAAGAGAAGGATACTAAGGACAAATTCAATGCTTCAGAAAATGAAAAACTTTTACGTCCAAGGAATCATAACCAAAACCTTCTTACGTAAACAAATAAGATTAAAAGTGACAAGAAGTCACTATATTAAAAGTTGGAACAACTTATTCAAGAAGAAGCATTGAAGTCTCCAGTCGTAACAATCCAAGTTGAAGATAAAGAATAAATATTGATCCAATAAATATCACAACTCAAGAAAAAGAGAAACCTATCAAAGTTAAAACCAATTCAGATGTTGCAGTTAAAACAATGGAAATTACATGATGATTCAGTAACCAACTCAACAAAAATAGTACCTGAAGTAAATAAGGAAATTTCTACACACTTGATAAAGGAAATTCCAACCAAAATAACTCCTTATCGACATCTGAATCACAAGAGAAGGCAACTAAGTGATTCTACATATTAGAACCATTTAGAATGAAAACAATATACTTATGTTACAAAGGATACTAAAGTTTGTAGAATCCAGTCCTATGATAACAATTCATTACAAATATCTAGTGATCAGAATACTCCATAGAAGATTAATATAGGATGGTCAGATCCATTCTTAGTTCGAAAATTTTGTTTATCACTCAAAGGATCATATCATCTTATATCAACGAAGATGAAAGTTCTGAGATGAGAAGACATTCGAAACATGAAAAGAGATATGGCCTTTTCATCAATAATACTTGAGGACAAAGCTTTTTGAAGAGAGGGGAAATGTTATGAATATAATTCATATAAATAATAAATGTAAATATAAATATAATAATAATAAATAATAATAAATAATAATTAATTAACTAGTAGTTAGTTAGTTAGTAATGAAGAGGCATGTCTGATAGACATGATCATTCATGAAAGAGAACTTGCCTAGGTATATAAGTGAGCCCTCATTGTAATCATTTCACACATCTTTTGTACATTCAAAAATTATTATATACAATTACTACGTGTCCTACGAATACTTACATATTTAAGTTCTTCTGAATTATTTCGCTACATATACAAACTTTTTTCGTTACATAACTGTGGCCTACGCTAAATCTTTTCCTTCCCAATACTCACCAAGCCATGACACCATACATTTAATACTGCAACAATGACATCAATGAAAACATATTCATCAAGCTCCCTTTGAATTTGACACCAATGAAAACACATTCAATATACCCCCCTTTGGAACTAATGGAAGCAACACTAGACATTGTTGGTCATTGATGGCAACTCAAACTCCCCCATTTTTTGAAAGTTTCTAATGTCTACTCATTCTTCCCCTTTGAAATAAATGGAAAAGTGTTCATGCTACATATTCTTTGTTATTTAGAAAAGTAAGTGATTGATCTCTATTTCTAACATTGCAAGTGCTCTAAACACTAATACCAAATATTCTATTTTTGTACTAATTGAGTAAGTTGTATTGTTGCTATTATACCTTTGTACCAATATAGGTAACACACCAATGGATGTTACAAAAGAAAAAATTCTCCCCTTTCTCTAATATAATAGGTTTTTGATGTTAATGACTATTGAAACTAATTGTTTCAGCCACATATACCATAATAAATAAAACATATAGTATAAGGAAAGAAAACTTTAAATGATACAAATTTAAATGAGATAAAACATAAAGGGCATGCAAAATTTCCATTTCATTGTTTTTCTAATGCAAATAACCCCCCAAACACATGTTATTCATACTGATCTTGTAACTCCCCTTGAGCTTATTCACTTCTATTATCTCTAACATATATCTATCCCTAGTTTAATTGGACTTCTACCATTGTTTTGAAGGAAACTATTGAAGAGACGAGGGATACATCACTCTCAATTTCTATCTTAAATATTTAAAGGGATATCTTGCAAGATGATTGGTGAAGATATCCACAAGTTTTTCTTTTGTTGATATATATTCCAACCTCACAATCTAATCAACCACCCGTTCTGTAAGAAAATGATACTTGATAGGTATACAATTGGTTTTTGAGTGAAGGAAAATGTTCTTAGACATACTTATGGTCGTTTTATTATCACAAAAAATAGGAATTACTTCATCATACATTACCTTCATATCTTTCAAGGTCTGATTCATCTATAAAATTTGAGCGTGACACACAAAAATTGCTATGTACTCAAATTTAGTTGTGGATAATGAGATTGATGTCTGCTTTTTGCTTAACCAAACCACTAAATAATTTCCTAGAAAGAAGGCACCACCACTTGTGCTCTTCCTATCATCTACATTGCTAGAACAATCAACATGTTTGTATGAAGTTAAGGGAAATTTATGACCCTTGGGATACCATAAAACAAAATCCATTGTGCCTTTTAAATATCTAAAATTTATTTTTGCAGCTAATAAACGACTCTATTTAGGGGCTAATTGATACCTTGCTACTATACCAACAAATTGCATTATGTCTGGCATTAAAGTAGTTAAGTAAAATAAGTTTCCAATCATTTATCTAAACATTATTTGATTGAATTCAAGTGATTCATCATATTTACTAAACTTACATCTAGTCACCTTGGGAGTACTAACTGGTGAACATTCCTCCATCCCAAACTTCTTCAACATTTCCTTTTGGTTTAACAAATCCGCATCACTTCCAAATTATGTCATCAACATAAACAATATTGAATAAAATATTTTCATTTTTAGATTGATATACAAATTAATATAAGTTGTATCTCTTTTGAAGCCTTGCTACCATAGGTGTTTTCCTAATCCTTTATACCATGCCCTTGGTGCTTTCTTTGGCCCATAAAAATACCTTTTAAGTTTGCACCTGTATTCTATATTATCTGACAATTAGAACCCTTCAGGATGCTCTATATATACTTCCTCTTCACGTTCTCCATTTATAAAGGCTAATTTCATGTCCATATAATAAAATTTAAATTTCTTATGACAGGAAAATGTTAAAAACATTCTTATTGCCTCTAATATAGAAACATGAGAAAAAAATTCTTCAAATTCCACTCCTTCAACATGTGCATATCCTTTATACACTAATATGTCCTTATTTCTAGTAACTTTTCCATCCTCATTTAACTTATTCCTAAAGACCCATTTTGTGCCAATGACATTTTTATTTGTTTGTCTTGGAACTAATTCTCAAGTATGATTTTTCTCAATATGATCTAATTCCTCATTCATGGAATTTATCCAATGCTTATATTGAATCGCCTAAGAAAAATATTTTGGTTGAATCATGGCCAACATAGAAATATGTGCTTGACTAGGAGTACCTATAATTTTTCTTCTAGTTTGAATTCCTACTTCCTTATCACTAAAAATTTGATTATGAGGGTGATTCATTTGCATAGACATTGAAGGTTATTTGGATGAGTGCATGCCACCTCTTCTTCTTCTTCCTCTTTCGATTCCTCATGTTGTTCTTGTTCACACTCATTGTTTATTTGATTAGATGGGCTAATACATCTTGGTTTCTTCTCCTTGAGAGGTAAAACTTCATCCACTTTCGCATCAATGCTCTCTACAATCTTGCATAATATTTTATTATAACATACATAACCTTTTCTCTTAGTTTAAAATCCAAAAAATATCCCTTCTTTAGCTCTATAATCAAACTTACCCATATTGTAATCATTAATCTTTATGTAATGCTTACTTCCAAAGACTTTGAAGTGCATGATTGGAGCTAGTTTTCCATACCAAAACTCATAGGGAGTCTTATCACTGTTTGGATTGAAGTGATAATTATTCAATATGTGGACTAGAGTATGAACAAATTCAACCCAAAAAGGTGTTTAAATTATTTTTTCCATCTAACATTTCTCTAGCCATTTTCCATGCTGATCTATTTTACCTCTCCATCACACCATTTTGTTGTGGGGTGTTTGCAATTGAGAATTATCTCCTTATTCCATCTTCTTCAAAAAAATAATCAAACTCACTTTAGGTTATCTCCCCACCTTTATCAGACCTTAGACATTTTATTTCACAATCAATTTGGTTTTCAACATGGGATTTGAAAACTTTAAACTTAACAAACACTTTAGGTTTCTATTTTAAAAATGCAACCCAAGTCAGCCTAGTATAATCATCAATAATTAGCATAAAATATCATTCTCCACTCGAGGTTTCATTTCGTTAGGGTCCACATAAATCGGTATGAACCAAATACAAATGCTTGGTTGATGATTTTTCCTTAGTATCGAAATGTACTTAAACTTGTTTACCAATTTGACAAGATTTGTAGATTGTAATGTTTGGATTTGAAATCATTAGGAAATCCCTTGCCACTTGATTCTTATTGAGCTTCACCATATGATCAAATTTTAAGTGTCTTGACCTTCTCTACCATATCGCACTCTCCTCAAGCCTCCCTAAACATCGTTTCTTGTTTTTTTCACACATTACTTGGTGTTCTCACAGCCTTTGCTACTACTTTCCTTGTTTATTTCGTCTTTATCTCACAACATTTGTAGTGAAGAGTAACATCATACCCCCGGTCACATATTTTAATCACGCTCAACAAGTTGTGTTTGAGTCCATAAAAAAAAAAATATTATGAGCCTTGCCTCTTCCATTTTCCAAGCTAACTTGTGCCTTTTCCCATTATTTTTTCTAGAGCATCAATACCAAATGTAACAATGTCTATCTTATTTTCTGTTGGTGATAATAATATCTTTGAAACATCCACTATCCACATACCAATGTCTACCCTTGTTATTAGCATATCATACAATGTAATTATTCTTTCTTTTCATCCTTTTTCTTCTTCCATGTTTTGGGTTCTTGTACTTTCTTGAAATGAGGGGCTAATTTGATGTTGCTTGCTCTACATTCAACTGCCTTATGCCCAAAATTTCAGCAATTATAACATTCAACATGATATTCTAAAGGAGAAAAAATATTGTTACTTCTTGAATTATTCCTATAAATATTCATAACTATTGTCCCTATTATTTTAGGATTGATAAGATTCATTTTTGAAATGTTTATCTTTAATATATGCTCTACCATTGAATAGCCTTATGACCAAAATTTATGCATGAATAAAAATAACCATAAAACAAATCTTGATACCTAGAGGTAAATGGCCTTTGAGGGAAAATTCTTCTATTTCTTTGTTGATTGTCCCTTTGAGATGGATGATGCTTATGCTTATATTTTACTTCACCTTTATGGATGTTTGAATTGTTGTAGCTTTCCTTCCTTTACTACTACTAAGTTTTATTATTGTCTCTGATTACGTTGTTGTCATTTTCTTTTCTTTGTTGATGCTGAATTTGACCATTTTTGTCATTTACTCTTATTTTTTGCTGCCGAGCTTTATTTTTCCATTAATTCCATGGTTGTTATGTCCTTTGAGTTCTTCAACATGGGTTTGTGGTTGTTTTCCTTCAAATTTCTTGGTGCTTGTATCTCCTCCATAACCAATACCAATTTTAATGAGGGGAGATCTCTGAGCGCTCAACATCTCATCCAATTTCTTGGTTCTTGTATCTCCTCCATAACCAATACCAATTTTGATGAGGGAAGATCTTTTAGCACTCAACATCTCATCCAATTTATTAGATCCTTTAATAAACCTTAAATTTTGAGTTTGGGTATTTTCTAATAGAGACAATTTATTCCCCTAACTTTTCACATTCCTCCACCTTCTCTTTCAACTATTCTAAAAGAGTGTATTTAATCTTCTTAGATTCCTCCAACTCCACATTTAGAAGAAGAAGTGTTCAATCCTCATATTTAGCCTTTTCTTTTTCATACTTTATCAACATCCCTTTCTAATTCTTGTTCTTTTCCCTCAAGTATTTGTATTTCTTCTAATACACTTACTAGTTCACCTTACATATCTACTTCAATATCTTCTTCATCTAATTCATGTTCATATTTACCTTCATCTTGTATTTATATGGCCATGAGCATGAAATAATTCGTTCTTTCTTCATCAGAAGGTTTTTCATCCTCATCCTCTGAGAATTTTTTGTCCTCTTGGATATAGAAGCTTTTCTTCTTGAAATTCCTTTCCTTAGTTGACTCTTCTATACATATAATTTTCTTTATTTTCATATTTATTATATTTATTTTTATGTGGGAATTTAGAGGCACAATGACCAAGTTTTCCACAATTAAAAAATTTGAAAAGAGACTTACCTTTGTATTTGTTATATCCACTCTTTAGCCTTTTGAGAAAATTGGCTTCTTCTTCATCAAATCCATAACTTGTGCATTCTTGGCCATCTTTGGTATTCTTATCTACTTTGAAGGCTACTTCCTTTGATATATATATATATATATATATATATATATATATATATATATATATATATATATATATATATACCTTTGCAATTATCATTTCATATGAATATAGAGCTCCATGTAGCTGATCCATGGTTAATTTGATAAGATCTCACATCTCCTCGATAGCAGAAAAATTTGCATTGAATATTATAGGAAGGTATCTTAACAATTTTTTAACTACCATGGAATCATCCACAATTTCTTCAAGACGTATTATGATGTTCATGATTTCTTACACACGAAGGAAAATATTGGTTTTATCATCACCTTCATTCATCTTCAATGATTCAAACTGCATTTTGTAGACTTGGATTTTGGCCTTATTTACCTTATTATCACCTTAATATATGTGTTATGCGGATTAATCCTTCTTGCAGACAAGAGCGATCTCCCTAGTATTCAATGAATAGTTAGAAACAAACATCCATTTGGAAATATTTTTCTCTAGATTAAATGCATTTCGGAATTATTATAAGAAAGTAGAGAGGACATGCCCTTACCTTGAAATCCAACGTTCGATGCAGTCTTTTATCCAGTCGCTCCAAAGAGGCTTCTCCAATAAGTAGAACCTGCAATCAAAGACAAGACAAAATAATCAAAGCATCTGCAACATATAATAATAAAGAAAATATAACCCAACTTAGTGATCAAGGAGTCTAAGTATTGATGTTATTTCAATAAGCATAAGAACAACTCAATGAGAAAAAGAGATCCATATGTATTATCTTGAGTAAGAAGAGTAATATTACAACCTGAGGCCTTGATGTCGTACAAATTTCTCCCAGGGTCTTGAATAATCGTTTCTCCTTCAGTTTGATAATCCTTTCTCTCTAAATACCAGCATAGAGTTATGGACATAAGGGTGTGATCATTCTTATGCCAACAAAAACTAGTGTAGAAAGTATGCACTCTTATTAATTTCTTCAGCAACTATCCTTTACAACCTACCCTTGAGACTGAAACTTGAGCTCAATTTATAGGGAAATGGAGGTAGTTTCAGTTCCATGAAGAGGGGGATGGATTCCTCTCATGAAGGGATTTTAGCTCCATGGACCAAGGGATAAGCTCCATGAGTGGAGGGATAAAGCTCAAATTGATCGCGACTCTAGAAGCTTCCAGTTGGGAGAATATTCGACCAACTAGGCTTTTAGAATTTACTTTTTATTTTATTCGACTTTTTACGGGGGTCGCAGGTTTTAGTAGCAGAACATGCGGGGGTTGCCGTAGTGTAAAGACCAAACATCTGCGGACCCGCAGGAAAAGGCTAGAAAGAGTGTGGAGGTATACTTTTAAGACTTTTACAAAGCTTTTCTCCAATTCCAAGACTTGATTTAGGAACATTAGGGTTTTGACTTGGGAGCATGATATAGGTGGTGATAGACCTATACAGATAGTAAAATGTCATGGTGACAAAATAACGTGTAACGGATTGCCCTCTAAAGTGCGAATTTTGAGGTTATTATGAAGAGTGAATTGCTTTATCATTCCGAGGATTGGGTTGGAGACACCGGTCGAAAACCTATAAAAAAATTCAATGCAAACATATATATATATGATGATGATGATGATGATGGTTAACGTCCGCTGAGACCAAACTTTGGTCTATCGGACCTATAATTTTCTTAGTTCTTAATTGTTTGGCTTCTAGTCTTTCTTGGCAAGATTGGTGTTGTAGCTTTCTTTTTCTTCTCTACGATCTTCCAACTTCATTTATCTTGCACCTCCTTCATCTCTTTTGATTCTTGGGACACTGGTGTCTTATCTTCAAGATCTGGGAGATCTTCTTTGTTACGAAACGAAGAGTTATTTTGTGTGGTATTCAAATCCTCATAATTATTGATGCTTGAGGGGCTGTCGAGTTCATTTTTTTGTTGTTGGGCAGGGCTTTCCCCCTGCTTGTCTTGAGGGTTGTTTCTTTCTTGCCTGATTTCTTGCGATTCAGAGTTTTCTGGAGAGTATTCTTCCTTGATGACAGTGTAATGTTCCTTTTGTGCTCCTTCCCACCATGTAGATCTATGGTGATTCTTTCTAGCATAATTTTTTTGGGAGATTTTTGGGAAATTTTTGGCGAGATGACTTGTCTCAAAGTAGGATCAACATCTGAAGAGGACACTTTCATAGTCGAGTTTCTGGTTCCATACATAGTCTTTGCTTGTTAGGATTATTTCAGCTGGGAAACTGGTGCTGAAGTCAATTTCTACACAGATGCGTGCATAGGTGGTTTTGACATATTCCTCTGTTTCTGGGCACCTGCAGTAAAATTTACCAATTTCATTTCCAATGGCTTTTAGTGAGGATAGATTCTAGAGATGCAAAGGTAGGCATTCCCATACTCAGATAAAAACTAACTAAATTTTTTGGTACAGATATGGTTCAATATTACATTAAAGTAGACACAGTATGGGTGCAACCATCTATCATGAGTAGTCTACTGTATCATGAACAATAAAACTCCTCGCAGCTTGGATGGTGGAAACTAGATCCAGTGTCTTGATTTCCGCTTCCCGAAATAGTACGGATATATCCATGCGATCGATTGTGTCAAAATCGAACATGGTAGAAACCACTTGATTACCGGTCAGTGATGTGAACCGTTAACAAGTGTGAGAAAAAACACCAATAATGACAATGGCTCTCAAAGTACTCTAGTACAATCTATGAAGTGTGAATGAATTATTTGCAGTCGAATACTCATAGAATCATTCAATCGAACATCAATGATGCAAATTGTCGTCGAAGGCGAGAAACCTGACATTAGGGCATGTAGATCCCAAGAAACTGATAGGATTCTAGATCTACTTTCTAGATGATGAGCTGACGTCGATAGAAAGTGACGCGTCATAAGAAAGCCCATGACACGAAACCATTAGATCAAGTTTTGAAGAAATTTTTTCAAGGACTGACTCAGGGATGGTCAACACGAATGGAGACAAATGTTTGCAATGAATGGTTTATTTGAACTTTCTCTTGAACGCATAACGATGTTGCAGATGGCTTGGCAGCATTTGACCTAAAGATAATACCTAGAAGCTGACTGAAGAATTTCAATGTGGTTCGATTAAATGTTAGAAAAAGGATTTACCAACCCAGGTACAAGTGTGACAAAGTGTCGTGTTCAAGAGTGACATGCTGCTTTCTAAACAAGGGTGACAACTGGATTCTTTTTCTCTCTTTTCCCCCCAACATTACTGGCAAGTACCTCTTTATTTTTGACAAACTTGAGGAGGATAAAATTTTCTTGTTTATATAAGCTCATCCTTTGGATGAGTCCATCTTAGTATTAAAATTGAACCCTAAGAAGGAGTGGTTCGGTCCTGTTTGTAATCGACAGGTCCTTTACGGTTAAATTTTAGCGAGTCCAGTATAGGAGAAACTCAACATTTTTCAGTTTTAGGGAGTCAGAAGAAAAAAATAAGTAAACTCCATGGTTGTTCTTTTTTGTAATTTTAGTCTCTGAGGCCCGAAAAAGGATAAAATAGTGCAGGAGAGAACTCTATTGACCGTGATTAGTCAACGCATACCTTTTTCGTAATTAGTCCATTTCAGTCCAGAAAATGGGTAAGCTTATACTGAAAGGACGAATGTTAATTTACTTTAACGAGTTCGAATAGTCAAGTACTCGACGATCTTTTCATATTTAGAGAGTCTGAAAAGGGCTTAAAAGAGAACTCCAGGGTTTCACTTTTTTCGTAAATTTAACGAGTCCGAAAAAGTGATAAAAGTATACTCAGTGTCAAAATAATTCTTTTCACCAAAATCCTGTATCCTACACAAAAACTCAAAATATTACACATACCTATTTCCAAGAAGTAAAAATATTTAAAAAATAACCTTTTAAAGTGAAAAATAAATAAAATAAAATATTTTATTCATTTAAAAACTACAAAAAGGAGTCAAAACAAAATCATTTTCACCTTTTGTGTTCAGATCAGTGTATTGGGAGCTTTTGGGTAAGAATTTCTAGAGCAAATATCAGGAGAACCAACCGTCCATTCCTCGAATCGTCAGAACCAGGTAATCCACATCATCTTAATCTTCATTTATATCCATTTCATTTTTCCTTTTGAGTCTTAATTTCATTTTTTAGGAGGATTTTGCGTTTAAAAATGTGCTCTTGGGGGTCCGCAGGTCATTCACGTGATAACTGCAGACCCCATAATTTTTAAATAAAAAAATATCGGGCTGTCGCAGTTTTTGTGTGGAGTGCGTGTGGATGTCCGCACTGTCTGCTCACAAAAACTGCAGGGGTGCTGTGAATGTTTTAAAATTCAAAATTTCTCTAAAAAATGGTTCAAGTTTTTCATCCAAATGGTTTTTAACTTTCAAATGTGTTGATTTGTAGGTTTTTCCACCATGTTGGAGTGGCGAGAACATGAACATGAGCTTATAGACAATGAAGCTATGGATGATGTTGCAACAATACGTGCATTTTAGAATTGTGGTTTATATAAGTTCTAGGCTATCCAAGGTATGAAGGCACAAGTAGAGTTGATGACATGGCTTGTAAATTCATGGGAAGTTCAAGAATAATGCTTCATTATTGGGGTAGATCTTGGAGTATTCCGTATGGATGAAATCCTCTTCCATCAACGACTTTAAGGATTGTCAGGGATTGGTTAAGTGTTGGAGAACTGAGATTTTTCCAACAATTTAATGACATTATGAATATGGATGCTCCCTCATCAATTATAGTACGAAAAACTCGTCTGGATTTTACTAATACTGGTATCTGAAAATCCATCTGATGAGGGAGTCTTGGTGTAAAATTTTCTAGATCAAAGACCATGAGGTTAGAATCCTGAGGATCAATAGCTCCAATAGACGATAATAGTAATTTACTTTGTGCTGGACATGATTGTAGCACTTCTAAGGCCCACATTGCTGAAGGGGATATCGCCAAATCTTCAACAATGTTGTAATTTTGAGCAGCTCTCGTATGTGGATTGAAAGTTGACTTTCGAAGTACACCTTTAGCAGGTGGTTTAATCACTATATTAGGATTAGGTTTCTCAATTTGAAGTGGTTCAGAAATCGAAGGAGATATAGTTGGTGTTTGACTAGATTTTTCTGTCTCTTTACCAGTTACAGGATTTTTAGTTCCATAGTCTCAAGATCGCGTTGCAACCATAACCTCAGACATCATTAAAATATATGCCGATGAATTTGAAGAAGATCCTATCATTTTGCTATCTTGAGTAGGAAAAGTATCCTTCAAGAAAACGGGTGTGGGTGAACCTTTGACAAACTTAGAGACCTCGGACCAATGTGCACACTCTTTGGTATAGTGATCCTCGTCACAGATAAGACAAAGATAACGAGGTTTCCGTTTTTCATCAGCTGGTTCATTCTTTTTGGTTTTATCTTTAGGAGATTTAGTTTGTTTATTTTGATTCTTTCCTTTCTTCTTATTGCCGGTTTTAGATTTAGCTATAGATGAGTCTACAACATGAATTTCAGTAGAAGTTTCAAGAGAAGAATCTCCTTTCGTTGAATATGGTAAATTTATGATGGGAGAAGTAATTTTGTATGACTTCTTCTTACTCTTGTTAGCGCTAACTGAACCAATTACACCGTCTGCAGCATGAGAACTAGAAGGAGTTGCAGTTATTTGACCTGGACACAGTAAGTTAGGAATTTTTTCATATAAAGTACCAGAATGTGTATATACAAGGTCTAAATATTGTGCTTGAGCTATGACCTGTTCTTCTGTAACAACACCTCCCTTAGCCACATCTTCAGTGATATTTGGAAGTAATGATTTTATAGACCATTTTTCCAAGATATGATCCGGAATAAAAACTTTCACTGAATATCGTCTAGGTCTCCATTCACGTATGTAGACGTAGATTGTTTTAATGAAGTTAAGAGTTATGTGCCATTGTCGTAATGGACTGGAAACTGAAAGTATGTTAAGAAAGATGTTGCTAACGCGTTGGAATTGTTGAATGAGCCACGTGGTAGTTCAATATACCACTTTGCAGCTAAACCTATCAGTGTTCTTTGAAACAATATTAATCGAATGGAATCATCGATTAAAGAGTTGGATGTGCACCAGAGGTGGTAATTCATGACATGGTTTGAGGGGTCTTCTCCTGATTTAACTTCTAACTTAAGAATATCACTAAGCAACTTATTCAACATCGACAGCCAAAACAGAAGGTAATAAATTGGATCGTTCATGAGGTGAAACAAATCTGGTAAATCGAAAGTTGCTATGAATGGTAACCGACGATTAGGGTCCTGTTGAGAAAATGATAACCTTGAGGAACTATACCAGTACCAGGAGGAGGATATCCAGGATAACCTGGAATAACCTGTGCAGTTGGGATTGGAATGCTTCCCGGATAACTAGGGTTAGTGGTACCATACTGAGGTTGAGCTGGTATCTGATATGTGTAAGCAGGGTACGGTTGATGTTGGTATATTGGATCTTGTGCTACAGGTCCATATTGATACTGCCCTTGATACAATTGATAAACAAACTAACATGTATAAGGTTGGCTTGTTACAATTGTACTTGTACCAGGTTGTCCCACAGACTTCTGAACAGTAGTTTGAAATGTGGGTCTAGGTTGATGAGCAGTGATTTGAGGGATTGGTTGTGATACTTGAGGGGTTGTAGAAATAGGGGCTGCAGAAATTCCAGGGATAGGTGTGGTAGGCTATTGAAAAAAAGTTGATGCAGCAGTTTGGGGTGGAGTTCTAGGTGTACTCGGACTAGGTTGCTGAATACTACTAGGTGCAGATACTTGAGGTATAACTTGAAGCATAGGTTGGACAAGTTGCTGGATTTGATTGTAAGAAATCGACTGACCAGGCTGATTATATGGTACTTTCACAGTAGGTTGCAAATTATGTTTCTTCAACGATGGCTTCCACACTATGTTTACTCCAAGATAAGGAGCTCCCATTGAAGGTTGTGATGCATAAGATGGACCATAACCAGGTTGATAATTTGGAATGTAATTTTGATAGTTTGCTGGATAATTTCCACTAAAAGATTGAACTCCTTGAAACAATTGTTGTTCCTGATAAAACTACGGCCCCAAAGGAGGCTACTATCCTTGGAAAGACTGTTTCCCTGGCATAGGGTACCATCATTGAGGTTGCAGACCCTAAATAGAGTACTGCCCTTGAGGTTGATATTTTCCTTGAGGTATGTACTGCCCTTGAGGTTGCCCCCCCCAGTGGTAAATTTCTACCTTGAGGTTGCCCCCCAGGCGGTAAATTTCTACTTTGAGGGTCAGGGTCAGGAATGTTTCCAGACATCATGTAGACTTGTTTCACTTTCAAATTTTCGATATGAGATTCATTGGGACCAGGTGAAAGTACAAGTTTTTCGAGAGAGGGAGATGCTCTCGAGAAAGAACCATAAAGTGACTGGTATCCTGAAGGAATAGACAGACCACCATACAAATTTTTTTATGGCAATGAAGAAAACATGGATGGCTCACCAAACATGTTTAATGAAGTTCTATAATTACCTATTGGTATGGCGTAAAAAGGAATGTAGGGTGGTGAATAGTTGAGACCTGAATTATGTAGAAATTCGGTTAACTGAGAATACCGAGGATCTTGTTTGAAAGGGCTATAATAGTAAATCGATTCACTTGGCCTTAGATCTAAAGATTGTTGGTGTGAAGGAAGTAGAAATTATTTTTTTGTGTCAGTAACCTCTTCAATACTAATAAGGCCAGGATGAAGGTTCTCAGAGATACGAAACTTCACTTGAGGTGAATGAGGATGACCAGGGGTTCGGGTTATGAACTCTGAAGTAGGCTCAGATGTAGCAGGTTCAGTTCCAGGTTCAGAAATTTCAGGCTCAGTAGGTAATAATTCACTAGTTGTGAAAGCAAGTTCAACTAGTTCAGAAATTTCTAGTTTTCTTTGATAACTTTCTGCTGTTTGATGTTGATCTACTTCATAATCAGGATGTATTATTACTGATGTTTCCTCTTGTTCAGTTGATTCGGTCCCTGATGGTTGGCCATTTTTAGATTTAAGATTTTCTATCTGACTTGGTGTGTACTCAGGGGTTTCCCCTGCATTCTACTGGAGTGTCTTGGTAATTCAGCCACGGTTAAAATTTTAACACATGAAATCAAACAAAATGTCAACAAAATATACCTAAAGTCACTAACGAAAAAATAAAATCGAACACACGCCTACAAAATCTAAGAGACAATCCACACACATGTTAGTGTCAGTATTTTCATACTTCCACCAAGGATCAAAACACATTTTGCATGTGCATCTTAGGTGTCCCGCTCTAAATAATTTTCAATCATTCCATTAGGTCATGATATAAAATTGTTCCACTGGTGGTTGTCCTTGTCAAGTGTCTCATTTTCCTTCACAAGTATATGTCTACTGCCCTCTTCCATGTCTTCATCATGTTGAAAAAAAGTCTGCTGTCATTCCACTTTTAGTCAAAGTCACTCATTGAGTCAGTTTCTTTCATTTCTCATTAGGTCACTAGGGTTTCATTAGGTCAAATCATTGCATTGTCTCATTTTCAATAAAGGGCAGCAGAAGGTGTGAAGGTGACCCAAAATAAACTCATGATTTGCTTCAGTCAGGTTTTCCATGTAAAGTTACATTTCATATTTATAAGTTTTCATCTCAAAAATCACTTTTTTGAGATAAAAAAAGAGTTATTTGATTATTCCTAATTTTATGTAATTTTAAATCATTATATGTAATAAAACCCTAAAAAAGCTGCTTATTCCTAGCTAAAGATATTTTATGAAGAAATACAAAGGCCATGTTAGTCATCCAAAGCATAAAAAAAGTATTTTGAAAGGATAAAGAAAAGAAAGAAGTGTGGGTACAAATCATTAAAATCCAAAATTCATTCAAAGTATAAAAGGCCATTTTCCAAAAATAAATCCTCATTTGTTCATGTGTCAAGGAGAAAAACGCGATTTTGGAGTAGAAGTGGTTTGAATAAGGAAAAAACAACAAAATTTGGGTGGCACTGTGCATGGGAGTGTGGCGTTTCACATAGGAGTGTGGCATTGCGCATAGGAGTTTGGAATTGCGCATAGAGCGTTTTTTCGAGTGCAAAATTACACAGCGCTGCACATAGAGAGAGGGCGCTACGCACCTGGGTAAGGCGTTGCGCACAGGGCCAAAACCCTCCCAAAATTATCCAAACACCTCAAGGTTGCTTCTTCATCTCCAAAAAAATTAAGTGAGCCCTTGTAAATCCCTCTTTCTCCTTTTTATGCTTGTGTGAGAGTTTTATGTTGGCAAAAATTACAAAGAAACCCTAGTTTTTCTTTTTCACTCCCAAAATCCCCATCCCCCTCACAAATTTCCAAAAACCCCCTTGTCCCAAATCAATTGTCCCTAGACCCTACCACATCACCCCATACTTCTAAAAAACACTAATACTACCCCTACATCCTCATCCCTAAGTCCCTTTACTCTTTTCCATTAAAACCCCAATTTCTAGGAATTTCACTATTTTTTCCTAGATTTCCCCCCTACCTTTGACCTGTAATTAAATTCTCATTTTCATATCCCTTCATATTTTCACCTCCCATCACCTCAAAAGGTTTCTTAACCCTTTTACCCATCTCCCTTAATTTTTGTGACCCTATCCCTATCCCCTAAAGCCCTCATTTCATCATTTCCTTCCCTACTCCCATTCCTTTCACTCCCTTATTCACTCTCCCTTTCTTCCCTCTTCCCTAGGGTTTCCAAAGTGACAAAGAAACAAGCATGGAGAGAGAGGAGGAAAAAAATGATGATGATTTTGAGGAAGATGAGATTGTACAACAAAGAAGGCCACACAAGGGAGGCAGAATCATCAGAGTAGAGCCAACAAACCTTAGAGAGCTAGAGGCTTCACCTTTAGCTGTGTCCTGTTTTAGATATGTCGGGTGCTATGATTTTTCTGAAAAGGTGGAAAGAGTTCAAAATCACCCTAAGTTGACTAGGCTTTTCATACTGAACCTCCATGATAATAGGGTAACTCTCTAAGGTGTAACTTTTTCCATTTCCACTTCTATTATTGTTGATGCTATAGGGATTCCAAATGTAGGGGAGAGATGGTACAAAGCATAGGACCCGGGTGATCACTATTTTGAGCCTTACCTCAAGACCAGGTACAAGAAAGAAAAAATAAATTTTTTCCCCTTCAGTTTCCTCCTCAGCAAGTATGCACCGATGATGAATATTTTCATGAGATACTTCACTTGTGAGGGCAGATTATCCAGATTGTACACATATCATATCAGGCTGCTCATGAATTTCACTAGGGTGAAGATGTTGAATATCCCATATTTCTTTCTCTGGAAACATTGAGAAGATGGCATACTTGGTGGAAAAGAAATAATATCATTAGTAGATGAACAACCTCTATCATCACTCCCTCATCAAACTCATTGTGCTTCATAATCTCAATCTACTGAAGGAGATCTAGCAGGGCAAGAAAGGAGGTTACAAAATCAAGATACTTACTGATGCATCCTTAGCTCAACTTGACATGTGATTGTGGGCTTATCCCACAAAATTTGAGTAATTTTGAAAATTTTTGGAATTTTTTGAGTTTTTTGGGAAAATTTTGAAAAACACAGAAAAACTAGCTCTATGCGCAGTGCCTTGGCGCTGCGCACTCTTTTGGGGCATCGAATGGAAAAATGGAAGACATCAGGGGGTTCATAATGATGAGGAAATTCCCCCTGTACTTTTTCTAAGCATTTGGATCAAAACTGGTCAGGCAAAAGGGCCAAAAACACCCAAAAAATCATGTTTCTACCTCTTTTTCAGGGTGGCACTGTGCATAGAGGCAGTCTTGGGAGATTGCACCTTTGAAGGGACAAAATAGCTCCAACTCAGAAATCACAAGAAGATATGGAAATTAGACAAGAAAATATTTCCAATGAGCTATCAGGAGATCAATTTGGACATCGGGAAGTCGTTCAAAAGTGACCTGAAAGAAGGGATATTTTTTTTCCTCCTTGGCGCTGCGCATAGGACAAATTTTGCCTGTTTGGTCAATTTTCTCAGTTTTCAAAATTAACTTTCACTTGTGTAAATTTGACTTTTTACTGATGTAATAAGTGGTTTATGATGTAATTATGGTGTTCTAGATGTTACCTAGGGCAGATACATTAGGTAAATGGCCTCAATGACATGTAATGAATCAGTTTTCTTAAATTAGGGACGAGTCACTTTGACCACCCTATTCTCTAGTTGTCAGTTCAGTCTTTCTTGGAACAACTCCTCCTCTCATGGATTCGACCCCTTGAAGCTAGGATGAGTTGGTTTGAGGTCTATATCATGTATTTTCTCATTCATTGTAAGGGTTGGACTCAGTTGGATGCTTGGACTTTGAAGAGACACACTTTGTATTAGTTCTAAGCATGAATATTAATCAAAATTGCAGCTATTTTTATGGGATCCCTGTGGTATGGTGTTTAGTTTTAGTTTCTCCTTTTTTTCTCATATGTTATAATGTTTTGTTTATTTCATCCATCATTTCATTGCTATTAAGTGAATGTTTTCAAGTTTTATGAATAGAATCCATACTTTTTATGCTCTGTTTTGGGTAGACATTCACAGCCTGTAATTTCTTCAGTTTAGAAATAACCCATGATTTCACCATGCTATTTATAGCTCCTCACTTGTCTTGATCATTCCTCCCATTGGAATCCAAAAGTGCTAAATCACTGTGCCTACCTTGCCCCATAGAAAACCCTACAAATTTTGACCTAATTTCCTTTGCCTTAAAATTTTTTGCTCCTTCTAATCCATCACAACTAAATCAAAACAATAAAAACCCTGAGCTACTATACCTAGCCTAATACTTTCATTATCCAGTCATATTGGCTATGATACTTACAGAGAGAGCCCTCTCCTTGCCTAGTAAGGCTAGCTACTTGGCTAAGCGTGGTTTGTGGTTACCTCAGAATTTCCTTCTTCAACCTGAGGTTCAATCCGAGTGATACCAACACAAAAAGTATGTTTTCACACTAAAAACACTAGTTGGTGATGAAATCCAACGTCGTAGAATTATAATGTGGAAAACTTGGCGGTTGAAACAATTACCTCGACAACCTGCTTAATGAAACAATCTAGTGCAAGTCTTTCCACTCATGCCATCTCGAAGTGAAGAGTACCCTCCAGAAAGTCCAAGTGAGTCTAGCCGATGTCTGTTCCAGGTATGGTGGGACCTTCCCTCCACCGTCACCTTGGGAAAAATCCTAAAGATTATGGTCACTGAGGTCACCAACGAGAACAAATGTACCTGGGGGAACAGTCTATGATCCGATATACACCCAAGGGAAAAGTAACAAGCTCAATCCCCTTGAAGGCTCCTTGATATGGTAAATCCAAGGTTTGCCAACAATTAACCCCAGGCTCCTCGACAATGGTTAATCCGAGGTTTACCGTTCGTATTACGCGCACTTCTGCTGTATTTCCCAATGAGATAGGTATGATTGCCTCACTGGTTCCGACATGATCTCGTGCTTGAATCTTTTAAGAAGAGCTTCCCAGAGCACAAATTCTACAATTGGATTTTCCTACCGCAATATGCTACTTGTTTGTTTAAATTGTCTTGAAATGTTAATTACAACCTGTTCCAAAACACTAGCCTAAGCTATGTTGGTGGAATAAGCCCTAGAAAATGTAAAATATCTAGATTGATTTTATTAACGCGTTGTTTTTAAATTGGCTGTTGCTTAAGACAAAAGGTATGGAGTTCAAACTTCAATGATGTTTGTGACCCGACTCAAAAATACGCTAAATGCATTAAAATGAGAAGTGCAACTCTTTTCTTTTCAATGAATCTTATTTAAGGGAGAGATTGAGATATTTAACAATTTTCAAAGCACCAATTCTTTCATTCATAAAAAAAAGCTTTGAAAAGAAGACGATTTCATAGAGAACTCAATTTGCAAAAATGTTCAATTACTCTTTTGAAATGAAATTCCTTTAACAATTAGATAAAAAACTACAAATCAATAAATAAAAAAATTTCCAAAAGAAAACAATATCTAAAAACTCTAAGAACATAAATTTTAAAATCAAAGAAAAATCTAATTTTGAAGTCTATCTACAATGTTTGAGGACCTTTTCTCCTAGTTTGTGATCAGACTAAGAAAAATTTATACTTATCTCAGTAGAAATGAAAACATCCAAAAATGCTTTGGTGTGATATCTGTCTTTAGTAAGCTAAAATCTCTTCCAAATTTGCAAATGAAAAAGGAATCAATCTTCATAGAAGTAAGGTTTGCAATGATCTTAATGGCTCAGAAAGAGAATATCATCATACTAGTAAGTTGAGGTAAATGAAGGTATATTGTATGGAGCAGTAATAAAACAGGGCAAACATTCACTTATAAGATGCAAATAGGATGATAAACCACACAAATGAAAAATTTGTTGAAAAGAAATTCATACACAAGATTTGACAGCTAAGATAGACTGAGGCAAACACAAAGAATCAGGTGATCTGGCTCTAAAAAAGAAAATTTCAAAATTTTCAAAATTTTTTCCAGGGGTTCGTAGTTTATAATGGAAAACAAAGTGGTACCACACTGTTTTGAACTAGAACATGTGGAGGTTGCCGCATTGTTTTCTGCCGAAAACCGCGGAGGCAAGGAAAAATCCAGAAAAAATAAATAATCAAATTTTCTTTTTTAGGGATTCTTAAAATTTATCTACCCAACCCAATCTCAGATAAGTCAAAATCAGAAAACTATAAAATTCAAACTGAAAATAAAATAAATAAAACTAAGTTCTTTTCCCTAGCGGAGTCACCATTTTGTTATGCGGATTAATCCCTCGTGCAGACAAGAGCAATCTCCCTCGTATTCAACGAATAGCTAGAAACAAACATCCATTTGGAAATATTTTTCTCTAGATTAAATGCATTTCAGAATTATTATAAGAAAGTATAGAGGACATGCCCCTACCTTGAAATCCAACGTTTGATGCAGTATTTTATCCAGTCGCTCCAAAGAGGCTTCTCCAATAAGTAGAACCTGAAATCAAATACAAGACAAAAGAATCAATGCATCTGCAACATATAATAATAAAGAAAAGCTAACCCAACTCGGTGATCAAGGAGTCTAAGTATTGATTTTATTTCAATAAGCATAAGAACAAATCAATGAGAAAAAGAGATCCATATGTATTATCTTGAATAAAAAGAGTAATCTTACAACCTGATGCCTTGATGTCATACATATTTCTCCTGGGGTCCTGAAAAATAGTTTCTCCTTTAGTTTGATAAGCCTTCCTCTCTAAATACCAGCATAGAGTTATGGACATAAGGGTATGATCATTCTCATGCCAACAACAACTAGTGTAGAAAGTATGCACTCTTATGAATTTCTTCAGCAACTACCCTTTACAATCTACCCTTGAGACTGAAACTTGAGCTCAATTTATAGGGAAATGGAGGTAGTTTCAGTTCCATGAAGAGGGGGATGGGTTATTCTCATGAAGGTATTTGAGCTCCATGGACAAAGGGATAAGCTTCATGAGTGGAGGGATAAATCTTGAACTGATCGTGACTCTAGAAGCTTCCAATTGGGAGAATATTCCACCAGCTAGGCTTCTAGAATTTACTTTTTCTTTTATTCAACTTTTTATGGGGTTTTGCAGGTTTTAGTAGCAGAATGTGCGGGGGTTTCCGTAGTGTATAGAACAAACATCTGCAGACTGGCAAGAAAAGTCTAGAAAAAGTGTAGAGGTAGAATTTTAAGGGTTTTACAGAGCTTTTCTCTAATTCCAATACTTGATTTAGGAACATTAGGGTTTTGAATTCTAAGGGAGCATGATATAGGTGGTGATAGAATTATACAGACAGTCAAATGTTATGGTGACAAAACAACGTGTAACAATCTATTCTTTAACTTGTCCCATATTTATTTGGATGCCATGTAATGCATGCATTTACAAATTTAGATTCAGAAAGACTATTTAGGATTACATTCATTGCTTTAACATTAGGAGAAATAAAGCTTGGCATCTCTACTAATAAAAACAACTAGTTCTTCATAATCATCTAGCACTGCATGCTATACATCTGCACCAAGGGAAATTAGACAAGTCCTCATTCTCATCTTCTAAAAGGTATAACTTGTTCCATTGAACATAGGAGATTTATTAGTAAGACTACCATCTTGGCTGGACATGTTTAAGATTGAATCTACCTTCAAATTGTTAAACTATTGTTGAAGAAACCAAGCTATGATACTGATTGTTGGAAAATATGATAATACTGAAAGGGGGGGTGAATCACTATTATGTAATATTTAACATTGATTTAACCAATCAAACACATCCATTTTCAAAGTAATGCAACAATCACATAGAAAATTGAACACATGATTATGTGGAAAGCCACACGGGAGAAAACCACAAATATTATTTTTGATTTTAATGTAAATGAAAGCATCAACTTCAATTTACATAAAATTTTGTAGGAACCAACCTACTTGAGGCACCAATCCTCCTTTTCTTTGCAAACACCCACTTTATGGAAACACCAACTCCCACATTTTTGCAAGCACCAACCCCCTAATATTTATGGGCACCAACTTGAAGGGGGATCCAATCCACTTATATTCAAGAAAAAACTTGCAACAAGTGACTCATATCCCTCTTTCGTACATTTCTAGACTCAAATCTATGGCACCCTTTAATTAAACTTCATTCTTACAACTATTTTTAGTCTCATATCTTCTTCTTTTTTAGATCCTTCACCAAAAAAACCGTCTCATTTTCTGATTCTTCTAATTTAGTCAAATTTACACCACTTCATGGTATCTCCCACACAATTATGCTTATCAAATCCCCAAATTTTCTATGTTAAATATCTCTCTCTCTCTCTCTCTCTCTCTCTCTATATATATATATATATATATATATATATATATTTAACTTTTCATATTTTCTCCTTTATTTCGCAAAATAGTTCTATATCTCTGTTGTTGTTTCTTTATACCTTTGTTCAAAATAATTTTCCCAAGAACTATCTGAGATTTATGACACTTGTCTCATTAAATCTTTAGATCCAGGCTTCCTCTTTTATGCAACAACTTCAAATATCAACAAAATTGCACATACACCCTCTGAATTGAACACCTCTATTTACTCGCTCATAAATCCAATTGATTTGGCACTAAGATCCATATACTCTGTAACAACACATGTTTTTATCTTTATTCCTTAGATATTCTATGCATTAAAAAAAGTTACATAGGTATATTTGGATCATTTAACACCCTCATCTCACCTTGTCAGTTCAACCAAGCGCTATGACCATCGACTATTGCTTATTAGATCTCAGTGTATCGAGTTTGTTTCAATGGTTATGCACCAGAGTCCAAGACCAAAGTCCCGAGATTGATAAAAACATAGGAACTTACTACTAAGCCCTTCGTGACTAGGGGATGTGACCTTTGACTTGTTGGATATCAAAGGTTATACTTTCCATAATACACCTTGCTCGTGTTTTGATAACCAAATTCTCGATAACGATGAATCACGACTTGATATGGGACATACTTGCCACATCACCAACCAATTTTCTAACATGTCATATGTTGAAATTAATAGGATCTCACCACATGTACACCTACATATGTGTTCCTACCACGTTTCACTTGCCTACTATCCATATTTCCTATCAAAAGTGTTGAATGCACCTGCCACATTTCAGCCTCAAATACCGCCACATCATCAATTTTCCATGTGTACTGCACTATGTCATCCACATCAATTATGATGCATGTCCTACCATGATCGAAAAGGAGTGTATTAGTTTTCTATACTAAGTGTCCTTTCAGTATTAAAAAAATGTAAAATTTGTATCCATTTGTTTGCTTAAGGAATGAGTGTTTTAACCATTAAACATAAATGAATTTGTGAACTTTAAGCATGAAAATAAGCCTAAATAACACTATAAAAAAGTGTATAACAAAGAATAAACATCACACATAAGTTTTACACAGCAGGCACGATGAAGTAGTTCACCCCTCCTGGCTACATCTGCTGGTCAAGCTCCCAATGGCTTGTCCCTCTTTGTCATTATGCTCAAAATTGTAAATTACACGTGCTTACAAGCCTTTGGTGGCTGTTTTCTCTGCACCAGTGGTTCCAGAATGCTCAAATTAGTCTAGGTAGAATCTTGTTTCCCCCAAATTGGTCGAAAATTGACCTCCCAATGCATTTTTCCCAATGTCAGCTAGAAAAACTCCACTAAAAGTGGAGTCTACAATTAACTGTGGCTAAAATTAGTAAAAACCCTAAATTTTAGGGTGCGCTCCAATTTCTGCCGAAAATACTATTTGAATTAATGTCAAATGGTTTGGGCGGGGTCGTCACATGCCGACCCCCCACCATTAACTCCATGCTAACTGTTTGCATTAACTCTGCAAAAGTGGTATGGAACCCAGAGTTAGAGTTCCAAAAGCTGTGGCATTAAAAACCACCAAACCGTGCCCATGTGAACACAATATTCCCCGCTGGAAGTTATGGTTTGTAAAACCGTCACATTGCAGTTAATGTCACCGCGTGACATGTGAACGTATACATCGCCGGAAGTTACAGTTTGAAGCCGCTGGTTTAAATTTTTTGCTGCGGGTTTTTATATATCATGTGACTGTAATGTTGGGGCCGCTAGCGGGTTGGGACCACTGGCGGTCCCCCCCTCAAACGTGAAACATATACACCATAAAATGATACAAAGAACATAGATGGTAAGAACCATTAGAGAATGGAGATGGTCATAGGTCTTTATGCGCGCCCGGAGGTTGCGTCGTCGACTCCCTCAACTCCACCATAATTTTATCATAGCCTCCTGAGGACATGTGGCAACCTCCAAGATTTCCATGTGTCTCTCATCCAATGGCCCCATTTCAAAACGTACAACTCCATCAACGGTCAGAAATGAAACCTGTACTTCTCAGATCAATGATCCACATAATGCCACATGTTGAATTCTGATTGGCTATAAGAAAAGGGAATATTCCCTAGAATATGCCACCTGCTGACTGTACCCGAATGCTAACTGGGCATCCCAGTCACAATATTTTAGCTGTATGGGAAAACAAACAAAACGCGATATCTTCCTCATACAACATCCGTTTTTTAAACCGTTCACGAAACCAGAATCACAACGACGAGACCTTTCCGGTCGCTTGGGTTTGGTACAATTTCAAGCACTTTAATTTTTCAGCATAACACATGATCTCCTAATCACACCTCCCCATCGGGAAGCTTTTGGACCCTAAAATACTTTAATTACCAATTCATAAGATGAGGGTATATCTCCCTCACCTTTTGCACTTCCATCCACCTTGCCTTACTTGGTTTGCTTCCCTTGAGCACAATCCAAAGATAATCAACACTTCCCCTCTTAGAAGTGCGTATCCTCCTGTCAAGGATGGAATCCTCCTTGAGCTCCTCTAGAAATTCTTGCGAGAACTATTCTATAGATGGCTGCTAAATATCACTCCCTTGATCATCAATCAAAGGAGGCTCATACAAATGTAAATTTTCCACATTGAAAATGGAATACATTTGCATATATGAAGGCAAGTAAAGTTGAAATGCATTATTACCAACTTGTTTAATGATCTTGAATGGACCATAACGAATGGGCTTGAGCTTTTTACCTTCTCCTTGCATCCTTTCTTTGGTTATGTGCAACCATACTTCATCTCCTTCTTGAAACTTGTGATCAAATATATGTTTGTCATGCCTCTCCTTGTATTTTATTTGAATTTTCTCAAGCTGTTCTTGAAGTTTTTGATGAATAATGTGAATTTTCTCAATGAAATTCTGAGCCTTTTCAATATCACTATTCCCATCAATTGCAACATCCTTCTCAAAGACGAAGTCTAATGGCGATTTCGGAAAATACCAAAAGCAGGCTTCAAAAGGTGAAGTATTTGTAGAAGAGTGCTTGGCCTGGTTGCAAGCATGCTAAATGTAATGCAGTTGTTCATCCCACAACTTGGGATGTTTGCTGCAATATCCTCTCAATAGATGCACAACGGTTCTGTCCACCCCTCGGTTTGGATATCAGTTTGCGGATGAAAAGCAATACTCTTTTTCAACTTTGTGTCCATCATCTTCCAAAGATTGGAACAAAAATTCCCAACGAACCTGGAATCCCTGTCACTAACAATAGAAGTTGGCAAACCATAATGAACCCACACATGTTGAAAATCAAGTTTAGTAGTTTTTTTAGCAATAATGGTTTTCTTGGCATAAGTATACACATTTTACTGAATCTATCCACAAATACATAAAGATAATCATGTTGTTTTCTTGACATAGGTAGACCTCCAACAAAATCCATGGAGACACTCTCCCATGGCCTTGATGGTACCGATAGTGGCGTGTACAACCCAAAATTCCTATTGCTAGGCTTGCTTGTTGCACACATAGAACATCCTCTTATAAAACGTGACACACTATCTATCATGCGAGGCCAATAACAATACCTCTGTAGATGCAGCACTGTTTTTCTTACCCCAAAGTGTTCAACAATAAGAGCCGAATGAGCCTCTCTCATGATACTAACTCTCTCTCCTTGTTGTATACACAGCTTGCCCAAATGAAACAATAAATTTTTATGCATGTGATAATAATTTTCCTCAACCTGATTCCCTTCATTTAAACTAGCATACACATCATGAAAATCAACATTAGATGCATACTGTTCAATGTAACTCTCATGTAAAATAGAATCATTTTTAAGCAAAGTAGAAGCACTTATAATTGGTCCTGAAATAATATCATCAACTTTATTGAAAAATACCTTTCCTGTATCTTATAACCAAGTGAAACTGTTGAAGAAATCTCATCCATATGAAATGTCGTGATTGCTGTAATTTTGTTCGTGACTGCAAGTACTATAATGGTTGGTGATCGGTATGCATAATCGTCTCTTTACCCATCAAGTAGTATTTCCACTTCTTGACGCTTTGTACCAATGCATACAACTATTTTCCATATGTAGGATAATTAGTTACAACACCATTGAATGTTTCAGGATGAAAAGCGATAGGCTTACCATGCTACAAAAGTACTACGCCCATGGCATAATCACTAGCATCGGTTTGTATCTCGAATGGCTGTCTCAAATCTGGTAATGCAAGGATCGGGGCTGAACTGATATTGTATTTTAAAGCTTCAAAAGCTTTCTGCTGTTTGCCTCCCCATTGGAAGCCTTTCTTTACACTTTTCACTGCATGCATAGGAGCTGCTATGGCAGAAAAGTTAGCAATAAACTTTATCCAATACTGAGTTGTTTCTTACCTTGGTTACTGTTTTGGGAGTGGGCCAATTCACAATGGCTTCCACTTTATAAGGATCAATTCTCAACTCGCCTCCTCCTACAATGTGTCCCGACTAAACCAGAGAAGTATTCCAAATTCACACTTAGACATCTTAAGAAATAATTTCTCTTTCCTCAAAACATCAAGCACCTTTTTCACATGCAAGACATGTTCTTCTCTTGTTTTGCTAAAAATAAGTATATCATCTAAATAAAAAATCACAAATTCATCAAGAAATGGATGAAAAACATTATCCATAATATGCAAAAAAGTCACCTGTGCATTACACAAAACAAACAACATAACCAACCACTCTGTTTATCATATGGTTAACATTCACTGTTGTTCCCAGTTTTGAAGCCTCTCTGTTGTGAAGAAGAATGCCCAAAAAGGCCTCCATTTCCCCTTTTTTTATTCCCACTAATCCTCTGTTTCAACACCATTTTTCCTCTCTGCTAAGATCTCCAAATTCCCTTTTAAGCCTTCCAATTCATCTTAATTCCCCTTTTAACCTCACAAATACCCTTTGTTTGGCTTAAAATCTCTTCATCCCCCTTGTTGGCATTAAAATGCATGAAAAACAGGCTAAAAACCCACTTTCCACCTTATGACAGGCTAAGCCCCTTTAAGGCCAGCCCCTTAACCACTTCCCCATATGGCCTGAGTGCTAAGACCAAGCGCAAAGGCCTGGGTGCTAATCACAATCGCAACTTTCGGGAGCCGCGTTTCTGTGTTATACGAAAAAATCCTGATGTGATTGGGGCTTGGTCGTTTGGACTCCACTAAGATCTGAGCTGTCGATCTATAACAGATCCGACGTCTCGGAGCTAATCGCACTGCGCCTGTTGCTCCTATCCATCTGCTCCTTCGATTTCATCAGAACCGTCGATCTGCCTCCAGATCGGATGGCAGTCGCTTCATCGCATTCCCGCTCCAAACGTAATCATAATTTTCTCCCGTGTCCTCCACTGCCTCCCCCGATTGCGATCCTTCGATCCAATCATGGCCGTCCATCTGATCAGATCCGACGGTCCAGATTTATCCTGCTCCGCTCCTTCGTTCCTGTCGGCCTTCCCCTCTGATTTAATCTCCATCGTTGATCTATCACTCTGATCTAACGGCCATCGCATAATCACAAATTTTCTCCAATCGCAATCGCAAAATTCTTAATGTCACCCTCTGTTTCTCTCGATTGCGATTCGCCGATTCGATCGTGACTGTCCATTTGATCCAAGATCGACGGTCCACATCGCATCGTGCTTTCACCCATATTTCTTCATTGGAGCCTCTTTTAACTGCATCGTTTAACCTCCACCGTTGATCGCCTCCTACGATCCAACGGCCCAAAGCTAATTGCCCTCCCCCTTAGCCGAGTCTCACCATCAAATGGCCTGCGTCCATTCATTTTCATCATTTCCCTTTGTAAATCCCCCGAGCGTTAGACTTTGGGTTTTACGCTAATGAATTATTTCTCTGCCAAACCGCAGTGTTTGTTTCTGCGCCTCCACCATTTCCACCATTCTTTCACAGTTTCCACTATTTTCCATTGCTCCGCCATCGCTTTCACAAGCCTCCACAACATTCCTTCTGCCACTCCCTGTATTTCCTGATGAGTTTATCGTATTGTGCAGGTTTGTTATAGAGTGATGAATTCACTCTAGGTTCCATAATCACGGTCACTATGACTCGGAACGCAGAGAGGTTATTGTAGCAGCAAGTCAGAGTATCAGTGTCGAAGACCTGCCACGGCAGAAAAAGAAGATTGAAGACAATTTGGGGATTTCGGCTAATATTGATTATCAATAGCCCATCCTCCAAATTAAATCAGAATTAAAGAAAATCATGAAGAGCTACAGGCAGAAAAGCCTCTACTGCCACATCAGAGGCAAATCGATTCCTCTCAGCCAACATTCTGCCATCTGTGACAGCGACTGCCTCAACTCCACCTTGTCAGCAAGCATCGTCAATTCATGATTCGGCCCTAGTGGCCTTTTAATTCCATTTTAGTTTGTTACTTTTAGATTTCGAGTGGAATTCACATTCCACTCCTGCATTTTACCTTTTGTCAGAAACTGTTATTTGATATTTTTTGTTTAAAACAGTCGTGAGCCCAACTGTCAATGATGAGATGCCCCAATTCCTCATCATGAGTTTTGGTTATTTTTGATGGAGACCTCAAACTTATTACCAGCACGCGAGGAAGATATTTTTCCCAAAAATATCCTCTCGCTCATGTCAGGGAGGCTTCTATATAAGGAAGAACGAAAGAGAAAAATAGGTTCCAGATTTTCTGAAGAATTTTGCTGTGTAAGAATTTTTGTATGCTTGTTGTTGAAATCTCAATAGAAATGTGAAGAGCTCGTTGGGTCTCAGCGAGAAGAAGTTTTATTTTAAGTGAGGATTCTGGTCTTAATGTTTTATAGTATGTAACTCTGCCTTATGTGATATTGTTTGATTGTTCATTTCACCATTCCACTTCTCTTATATCATGTTCTGGAATGCGAGTGGCTCACTAGATCTGGTATAAATTTATCGCCATTAATACTTATACTTAACTAGTCTAGCACTTTAAATATGGCTCATGCATGATATGCTGTTTCACTTTCCACTTCACTCATGTTTCATCTATATTAAATACTGTGGGATGTTATTCTTTGAAAGCTATTGACATGCATGGATTCTTATCTTATTAAGCCCATCTCATGTTTAGATATGTTTACGGAATTCCATCTCATTAATAGTTATTATTCCTTCTGTATTTTCTACGCAGCAAACGTAGTCTGATTTTTAAATCCTTGTAAAGAATTTTAGAACCCAACCCTCCTTATAGAAAGCTATCTTTGAGTTTTCTGATGCATCTATATTGAGGATTCACTCCTTGCCTCTGCAACATCTTTTCATTATGCTGAATCTGTGAGTATTCTGGTTCCATCTATATTGCACCTCCTTGTAAAAGTTGAAGTAGTAAAGAGCCTCATGCTGATAATGGTATTGAAATATATCTTATGCTCCTTACTATATAAGATGTCCTAGGCACTGGTCTTTTACAACTCAAGGCTGTCTCTAGGAATGACAACATCTTTTTGGTGCCGTTGCCGGGGAACTGAAGTTGAGAGAAATTAAAATCCCTGGGCCTCGACAAAACCTTATTCACTCTTCAATTAGGTGAGCATGGAGAGTTGAGAGTTGTATATCCCTCACCTTGGCGACTCCACATTCATTTATCAGGTAAATTTATTTGCAGTCCTGGCTCCTCGTAAGCCACACCTGAGGTCAGATACGTCTTAGCCAAAGACACCTTCTGTGTCTGACCCAGAAAATATCCTACATAGAAGGAGTTGGAGGGAAAGACAATCAGTCCATACTGAGATCCCTGAATTCTCACTAGAAGACTTTCCGTCCTCCTCCTCTCCAGTTGCCCAAGTGCAAGGTCCCAAATCCACTGTGGGAGAGACCGATTACCACTCAGATAGTCCACCCCGGGGAGGTTTCCGAATCAAAGATGAAGCTGAGTCAAGGGATACCACATATTACTCCTTCCACCCTACCCCTGAAGTTGAAGAGGTCAAGGAGGTCACTGAATTATTTGCTATTCACGGCTCGTCATTCCCATCAACGCCTCAAGCTACTGTCCAGTACATTCCCATCATTATCCATACTCCACTTCCACCTCCTCCTCCTCCTTTTACACATCAAATCCTTGCACTACCCCCACCTCGTCCAGTGGCCAATTTCCCTGGCTTCCTATTGAATAAATATGCCCCCCTAGCATTACCTCAAGTGCTGAATGATATGCCATAGGACTATCTAAAGATCTTGCCCCGATTCAATGGGGAAAACGAGATTGAAGCTCAAAAACACCTTGAGGTCTTCTGCTCTTTCGCAGAAAATTTTAATGTGGAACATCTAGATGTAGTCCTAAGACTGTTTGTGCAATCTCTTGATGGTGAAGCCAGAAAATGGTTCAAGACACTAGGAGACCATTCCATCACCACATGGGAAGGAATGGAGGATACTTTCCTTAGAAAATGGGGAGAGAAGAAATACCATGGACATTGTCTTACTGAGTTTAACACACTCAATAAAAGACATGCTGAAGGAGTGTCAGAATTTATCAAGAGGTTTAACAAGTTGTATCTGAGCCTCCCCGCTGATATGAAACCTCACCAGACTGCTGCCAAGGTTTTTTTCGTGGCAGATTTTGACTCTGAATTTGGTTTCTCTCTTAGAGAAAGAAAGTTGGCCACCCTGGATGATGCCCAGAAAGATGCACTGGAGCTGGAGGCAAATTTTTCCTCTACTGGTAAATCCAAGGGAAAACCTGAACAGGATACTAGAAGGAGGGGAAGAGAAGAGGTATCCACCTCGAGCCAAGATAGAGATTCAACTAATGACAGGATTGAGGAGATGAACAAGATGATTAAGAATATTTCAAGTAAGCTGGTTAAACTTGAAATGGAGGCCAAGAATTCACCCTCCAAGAAGCTCCAAAATGCTCCAAACAGAGGTTATAATGCTCAATATAGGAAGCCACCCTTGCAGATACTACAAAGGGAATGGAAGGACCAGCAAGACCAGGTACCACACCCTCTATACTTGGAAGGTCAAGTAGACGCTCCTACCGAAGACACCACTTATGAGCAAGAGGAGGCATACCTTGCTTTCTCAAACAGTGATGAAATTGAATGCCCCCTACATGAAAGTGACGAAGTAGAGGTGCCGACACACACAGAAGAAAAAGCTAATGAAAACACCGAAGATCCTGAGATTGATGACTACTGCAAGCAGTTCGTCGATTTCATGCAAGCTCAGTTTAATAGAATATATGACCTCAGATCTTCCAGGAAGAGAACTCGTACTCAGGATCAGGAGGAGGACACACCTCAAGAGGAAGCACCTGCTCAGAAGGAGGCAACGGCTCAAAGGACCCGGACAAAGGTAAGAGGCCTCTTAACCAATCCTTGCAGTCTGCTGATCAAATTCCTTCATCTTCACAAGTGGTTGCACCCCCTAGTGTCAAGCCAATCATAAAGGAAGTCAAACCTCTCCTCCAAAACAAAGACTCAAAAGATAAAGAATCAAAAGAAGTGTTAGTAGATAGGTCCTCCTCTTCCTTCAGTTTACAAAAGGAGCTTGAGAAGGTAAAAATCCCAGTTCCCTTGACCGAATCGTTAAAACAGTCTGCATATCAGTCCCAGGTCACATCCTTTATGCTCCCCCCAGAGGTAGTACATATTCCAGACAGTCTGAACCTCCAAGAAGAAAGGCCTATGGTTGTATTTGGCCCACATGTTGAGGAATTAGATGCTGCCTCTCCCCCATTTTATGTGTCTTTAGTAATACATGACCTGCTGCTGCATAACTGTATGTTAGATTCGGGAGCCTCTCATAACCTTTTGCCCCTCTCGGTCATGGAACAACTAGGACTACAAATCACCCATCCATAAAAAGACCTTTATTCATTTGACTCCAAAAGAGTTAAATGCCTGGGCATGATCAAGTACTTAGTGATCAATTTGGCCCAGATCCCAGCAAAAAGTGTAGTAATGGACATCGTGGTGGTTGACATTCCAACTCGCTTCGACATGCTACTGTCAAGATCTTGGGGGACTAAAATTTGTGGATCAATCAAGCTGGACCTCACCTATGCCACTATCCCTGTCTTTGGTGGCCAGGAGAGGAGGCTGTACTGGGAAACTAGATTTGTCAAGACAGTTACCAAGGCAGATGACTCAGTTAATTCTCCAGTTTATAGCAGGGAGGGAGATCTCTCATGTTTGATGCTGGAGGAAGATCAAGAGTATGCTTACGAACCATCATTCTACCAGATCAAGATCGAGAAGTCCATAGAGAGTCATGAATCAGAAATCTGGACACTTCATTTTGATGGAGCAAACTCCAGAGAAGGTAATGGGGCTGGGGTATTATTGATTTTTCCATCAGGCCAATGGGTCCCTTTGTCTTTCAAGCTGGAGTATGAAGCCACTAATAATGTGGCCGAGTATGAAGCACTTTTGTTAGGGCTACAGACAGCTAGGAGCATGAACATGCAAAGTCTAAAGGTGTTGGGAGATTCAGAACTGGTAGTCAGACAAGTGAAGAATCAGTGCCAAGCCAAAAATCCTAGGCTAAGGGCTTATAGGAATGAAGTTTGGGATCTGGTGGAGAATTTCTTCTTGGCTTTCAATATCCAGTTCATGCCCCGGGAGCAGAATAGGATGGAAGATTCCCTTGCAGTGGCTGCCGGTACCTTCCGTCCACCTCAGAATCCTCTCTTGAGATATGAAATTGAGGTACGTTATCAACCATCAATCCCAGACAACATCAAACATTGGCAGGTGTTTGAGGATGAAGAACAGGTGAAAAGATTCCTGGAAACAGTTGGGGAATTTTCCAACATGGAAATTGATACTTGTGAGGAAGATGAGGGTGAAAACACTTCAGGAGATAAATGGGAGGAAAAGGTGGCTGGACACAAATTTATGCAGCTAAAAGGGAATGTCATTCCCTGAGGACTAGTGCCCTTAGAAAGTTTGTTTAACAAGAATGATGTTCCACTGCAGCCGAACAAAGTTATGGAGGAGAATCAGGTAGAAGATCTTAATCTTGGCACTGTGGCTGACCCCAAAATCATAAAGTTTTCCAAGAAGGTCCTGGAAGAATACAAAGAGCTCTACCAGAAATTATTCCGGTCATATAAAGATGTGTTTGCATGGTCTTATCAAGACCTAAAAAACTTCGATATCAGCATCATGCAGCATAAGATTCCTCTGAAGGGAGATGCTAAGCCACATAAATAGAAGCTTAGACAGATAAATCCCCTGTTGCTTCCCTCTATTGAGAAAGAAATTAAGAAGCTGTTGAAGGCCAAAATCATTGTACCATTGAGATATTTTGAGTGGGTGGCAAACTTAGTCCCTGTAAGGAAGAAGAATGGAGAAATAAGGCTATGTGTTGATTTCAAAAATTTAAACAGAGCGTCCTTAAAGGATAATTATCCAGTTCCTAAGATGGATCAAATCCTGTAGAAAGTGGTAGGAGCTTCTCGGATGTCGATGATGGATGGATTCTCTAGATACAATCAGGTGGCTGTACTACCAGAATATCAGAAGAAGACTGCCTTTACCACTCCATGGGGGACGTTTATGTATGCCAGGATGCCTTTTGGGTTAATTAACATAGGGGCCTCTTTTCAGAGGGCCATGGATATTTATTTTGTTGGAGAGCAAGATAAGTTTGTGGTGGTATATTTGGATGACATTACTGTGTTTTCAAAAGATGATGCAGAGCACATTGAACACTTGCGCAGAACTTTCGAGAAGTGCAGAAGGTATGGCCTCTCCCTCAACCCACAGAAGCCTTTGTTTGCACTAGAAGAGGGCAAGTTTTTGGGACATATTGTAACCAAGGATGGTGAAAAGATAGACCCTAAGAGGGTAGAAGTTATAAATGAAATTTCCCTTCCCAGAAATAAAAAGGAAGTTCATGTGTTCCTAGGCCGTATTAACTTTCTGAGGAGGTTCATCCCTAACTATGCTGAGATAGTTAGGCATATAACTGACATGCTAAAGAAGAATAATGAGGTAAAGTGGTCACAGGAATCGCGAGAGGCCTTTGCCAGGATTAAAAATGCATTTGCTGAAGCCCCTGTGCTAGCAGGGCCAGATTATGCCAAACCTTTTATGATATTTTCCTTTGCATCACCTCACACAGTGGCAGGAGTTCTATTGCAGAAAAATGAAGAAGGGTATGAGCAGCCTATCGCCTTTTTCAGTCAGGTGCTCCGTGATGCTGAGCTAAAATATAACATATTGGAAAAGCAGGCATACGCTCTGGTGAAGTCTCTCAAAGCATTTCGTATGTATGTCTTGCAGTCCCATATCACTGCGTTTGTGCCTACAACAGCTGTTAAAGATATTCTTATCCAGGGAGATAGCGAAAGAAAAAGAGGGAAATGGATTGCCAAAATACAAGAGTACGAGCTAGACATCTGCCCTACTAAACTAATCAAGGGACAAGGGTTAGCCAAAATCCTGTCCGAATCAAAGTGTCAGGCTCTGGGTATAAATCTGTCCATGCTAGAAAATGAGGAGTCTGAGAAGAAAGAAGAGCCACAGGGAGTAGAGATAGCTTCCCAGAAGACACATATGAAGTACCTCATTAGCCCGTGGTACAAAGATATAGTGGAATATCTTATAACACTCAGTTTCCCACCCAACTGTGACAAAGCTAAATACAGAACACTGAGGTTGAGATCACAGAAGTACGTCGTTGCAAATGGTCGGCTGTATTGGTGAGACCCCTCAGGTATCCTGCTCCTGTGTCTCACAGAAGAAGAGGTGGAAGGTATAATGGCTGAGTTCCATGAAGGAATCTATGGGGGTCATTACAGTTGGAGGGCTACTGCTCACAAAATCTTGAAAGTTGGTTTCTTCTGTCCCAAACTCTTTGGAGATGTGTTTGCCTGGGTTAGAGCTTGTGAGAAATGTCAGAGGTTTGCTGAAAGATAGAAGTTAGCACCTATGCCCATGATCCCAGTTCACGTGGATGAACCATTTCAGCAATGGGGAATCAACTTTATAGGCGAAATACACCCATGTTCAAGTGGCCAGCATAAGTGGATATTAACGACCACAGATTATTTCACGAAGTGGGTGGAAGCTATACCTGCCAGGAATGCAACAGATGCTGTGGTAATAAAATTTATGGAAGAAAATATCATATCCATATTTGGCTGCCCTGCCAAGATAGTGACCGATAATGCACAGGCCTTTAAATCTGCAAAGTTCGTCAGCTTCTGCCAACAGTATAATATTTCACTAGGTCACTCTACGGCCTATTACCCACAAGGAAACGGCCTAGCAGAGTCCTCAAATAAAACCCCGGTGAGAGCACTGAAGAAGGCTATCAATGAAAATCAGAAAAATTGGGATTCCCAGCTGAAATTCGCTCTGTGGGCCAACAAGATTACCAGTAAGAGAGCAACCACAAAGTCCCCATATGAATTAGTATACGGAAGGGAAATAGTATTCCCTGTATAGTTAGCCTTACCAGTAGCCCGATTCATGCAAGAAGGCCAAGAAGAACCCGGTGATGTGACCAGGAGAATAAATCAGCTAGTGGAGTTAGAAGAAACACGGAACTAGGTAAGTTAGAGGCTAACTGAATATCAAGAGAAGATGAAGGACCTTTTTGATCAGCATTCCAAGGATAGGAAGTTTTAGGTTGGGGATTTAGTGCTCAGATGGGATATACGAAGAGCTGATAAGGGGAAACATGGTAAGTTCGACCCACTCTGGTTCGACCCTTTTGAAATTGTGGAGCAAGGGGGCAATAACACTTTCAGGCTAAAAAATTTACAGGGAGACTTGCTCGATGCCCCTGTAAACGGTCAGTTCCTCAAACCTTACTTCCAGTTCTGATTCAGGCCGAGATAGCTTGATGTATTATAATGTACATTAGCTTTTTGTTTTCATCTTTGTTTGAATGATGTGTGTGTCGTGATGAATCATGAAGAGAAAAATAAAAAGTGTTGAAGAGTGGTGTCCACACAGAAGATTAATAGGTGGTCTGCGAAGTTCTCTACATGCCCAAGGATGAACGTGTCATCTCCAGGTGGAGCCAATGTTGATAATATGGTTAACATTCACTATTGTTCCCAGTTTTGAAGCCTCTCTGTTGTGAAGAAGAATTCCCAAAAAGGCCTACATTTCCCTTTTTTTTATTCCCACTAATCCTCTGTTACAACACCATTTTTCCTGTCTGCTAAGTTCTCCAAATTCCCTTTTAAGCTTTCAAATTCATCTTAATTCCCCTTTTAACCTCACAAATACCCTTTGTTTGGCTTAAAATCCCTTCATCCCCCTTACCGTTACCCCTTGTTGGCCTTAAAATGCATGAAAAACGAGCTAAAAACCCACTTTCCACCTTATGACATGCTAAGCCCCTTTAAGGCCAGCCCCTTAACCACTTCCCCATATGCCCAAAGTGCTAAGACCAAGCGCAAAGGCCTGGGTGCTAATCACAATCGCAACTTTCGGGAGGCGCGTTTCTGTGTTATACGAAAAAATACCGATGCGATTGGGGCCTGGTCATTTGGCCTCCACTAAGATCTGAGTCATCGATCTATAACAGATCCGATGGCCCGGAGCTAATCGCACCGCGCCTGTCACCCCTATCCATCCGCTCCTCCGATTTCATCAGAACCGCCGATCTGCCTCCAGATTGGACGACAGTTGCTTCATCGCATTCCCGCTCTAATCACAATCGGAATTTTCTCCCGTGTCCTCCGTTGCCTCCCCCGATTGTGATCCTTCGATCCAATCATGGCCGTCAATCCGATCAGATCTGACGGTCCAGCTTTATCCCGCTCCGCTCCTTCGTGCCCGTTGGCCTTCCCCTCCGGTTTAATCTCCATCGTTGATCTATCACTTTGACCTAATGGCCATCGCATAATCGCAACTTCGCTCCAATCGCAATCGCAAAAGTCTTAATGTCACCCTTTGTTTCTCCCGATTGCGATTCGCGGATTTGATCGTGATCGTCCATTTGATCCAAGATCAATGGTCCACATCGCATCGTGCTTTCACCCATATTTCTTCATCGGAGCCTCTTTTAACTGCATCGTTTAACCTCCGCTGTTGATTGCCTCCTACGATCCAACGGCCCAAAGCTAATCGCCCTCCCCCTTAGCCAGGTCCCACCATAAAATGGCTCGTGTCCATTCATTTTCATCATTTCCCTTTGTAAATCCCCCGAGCGTTAGACTTTGGGTTTTACGCTAATGAATTATTTCTCTACCAAACCACAGTGTTTGTTTTTGCGCCTCCACCATTTCCACCATTCTTTCACAGTTGCCACTGTTTTCCATTGCTCCGCCACCGCTTTCACAGGCCTCCACAGCATTCCTTCCACCACTCCCTGGATTTCTTGATGAGTTTATCGTATTTTACAGGTTTGTTATAGAGTGATGAATTCACTCTAGGTTCCACAATCACGGTCACTGTGACTCGGAACACAGAGAGGTTATTGTAGCAGCAAGTCAGAGTATTAGTGTCGAAGACCTGCCACGACAGAAACAAAAGATTGAAGACAATTTGGGGATTTCGGCTAATATTGATTATCAATAGCCCATCCTCCAAATTAAATCAGAATTAAATAAAATCATGAAGAGCTATAGGCAGAAAAGCCTCTACTGCCACATCAGAGGCAAATCGATTCCTCTCAGCCAACATTTCGCCATATGTGACAGTGACTGCCTCAAATCCACCTCGTCAGCAAGCATCGTCAATTCATGATTCGGCCCTAGTGGCCTTTTACTTCCATTTTAGTTTGTTACTTTTAGATTTTGTTTAAAACAGCCGTGATCCCAACTGTCAATGATGAGATGCCCCAATTCCTCATCATGAATTTTGGTTATTTTTGATGGAGACCTCAAACTTATTACCAACACGCGAGGAAGATATTTTTCCCAAAAATATCCTCTCACTCATGTCAGGGAGGCTTCTATATAAGGAAGAACGAAAGAGAAAAACAGGTTCCAGATTTTTTGAATAATTTTGCTGTGTAAGAATTTTTGTATGCTTGTTGTTGAAATCTCAATAGAAATGTGAAGAGCTCGTTGGGTCTCAGCGAGAAGAAGTTTTATTTTAAGTGAGGATTCTGGTCTTAATGTTTTATAGTATGTAACTCTGCCTTATGTGATATTTTTTGATTGTTCATTTCACCATTTCCACTTCTCTTATATCATGTTCTGGAATGCGAGTGCCTCACTAGCTCTAGTATAAATTTATCGCCATTGATACTTATACTTAACTAGTCTAGTGCTTTAAATATGGCTCAGGCATGATATGCTGTTTCACTTTCCCCTTCACTCATGTTTCCTCTATATTAAATACTGTGGGATGTTATTCTTTGAAAGCTATTGACATGCATGGATTCTTATCTTATTAAGCCCATCTCATGTTTATATATGTTTACCGAATTCCATCTCAATAATAGTTAGTATTCCTTCTGTATTTTCTACGCAGCAAACGTAGTCTGATTTTTAAATCCCTGTAAAGCATTTTAGAACCCAACCCTCCTTATAGAAAGCTGTCTTTGAGTTTTTTGATGCATCTATATTGAGGATTCACTCCTTGCCTCTACAACGTCTTTTCATTATGCTGAATATGTGAGTATTCTGGTTCCATCTATATTGCACCTCCTTGTAAAAGTTGAAGTAGTAAAGAGCCTCATGCTGATAATGGTCTTGAAATATATCTTATGCTCCTTACTATATAAGATGTCCTAGGAACTAATATTTCACAACTCAAGGCTGTCTCTAGGAATGAAAACACACTCAAAGAGTCCTTGTTAGGTTTTGAATGTAGTCTTCCATATGTCACTGTCTGCAATTCTTACTTGATGATATCCACTTCGTAAATCTAACTTAGTGAAAAACTTTGCTTCTTTCAGTTGATCTAGCAAATAATTTATCCTTGGGAGTGGGTATCTATCCTTTATCGTTATCTTTTTCAAAGCTCTAAAGTCGACACAAATGCGCCAAGTCCCATCTTTCTTCGGAATCAAGACTATGGGTGAACCGCATGGCGAAGTGCTTGGTCTTATGAGTCCCTTGTCCAAAAAGTCCTTGATTTGCCTCTTTATTTCAGATTCTCCATTATCGACATGCGATACATGCTGATGTTTGGAACAAGAAAATATTGTTGTAATTGAATCTCCCTTTTAGGAGGCAATCCTGTTGGCTCCTAAAACATCTCATGATGTGCATCAACTACATCATATAAATATGATTACAACTTAGGATCACAATCTTGAAATGACTCAAGATTAACATCAGCTTTAGGCTTAATCATTATAAGAAAAAAATTCTTACTTGAATTCACCAGCCTCTTTACTCGTCCAACATTTACCATTGCAATATTTGTCTTTTTGCGATGTGCTCTAACAATGAACTCCTTGCCATCTTTAAATAAATGGTATTTGTTCTCATGGCGATGGAAGATTGATTTCCTGTCATACAAGTAAGCACTTCCCAACACAACACCTGTAATATCAAGCAGAACCACATATAGTTCAACTGTGTCAACAAAATGTGCAGTAATTGCAAAGCTCAATATGCACTTATTTGAAACCTGTAAATTTGCATCCTTACAAATCCACCCAAGTGGATATGGTTTTGGATGTGTAATGGTGTCAAGATGAATTTTCTTGACCAAGTCTTCAGAGATTAAGTTTTCTTGTGACCCACTGTCAAATAGTGTGTCAATATTGGTATGTTTGGATATGGCCCTCACATGAAACAATTCAATTCTCTCTTCTTCATTTGGAGCTTGTATGTGACAGTTTGAAGTACTAGTACTGGGTTTTGTTTCAATTTCTTTCACCTTCATGTTCTTCAATCCCATGGTTGCAATTTTAGTTTCATCACCTAAATCCTCTCCTAAGTCATGTTGAGTTGTAACTTCAGTTTTCTGCTTTCCTTTGTTATTGTTATACTTGGGTCTCTTTTCAGGATGTAATTTCTAACAATTTTTCTCCTCATGGCCTTCTCTTGAACAATGTTTACAAACCACTTTCTCTCCCTCTTTCTTGACTGATGCATTCTTTTTTCCCTTACCTTTTGAGGTCTTCTCTTCTTTTTCCCCTTAAAATGTTTCTTCCTACTCTCATTAGTAATTTTTTTTCCCTCTTGCTTCTAAATGTGTTGCCCGAACACATACCTCATCTAAGCTTGTAGCGTTAAACATGAGAATAGTATGTCTTAGGTAGATATGTAAGCCTCCTATGTACTTGAGCAAAGTGTCTTGGCTCTGCAAATATACCCCTAATAAGAGAGCTCTTCTCCTAAATTCTTGGGTGTAGTCTTGTACATTTTGTCCTTTCAATTGTCTAAACTTTTGCCAGTTCATTATGGATTTCTCCATATGAGCTAATGGATAAAAATCTTGTTTTATTACAGTAATGAAATCAGTCCATGATAGAATAATATTACCATGCTTTTTGATCTCCTCCTTTGTCTTGTCTTCCCACCAAACAAGATTTCCACCTTCCATCCTCAATGAAGCTAGTTGGATTTTGGTATCATCATCATGAAGGTTCTGAATTCTCAAATAGACCTCCAATTTCCTAATCCAATTATCAATATTTTCTACATTGACTTCACCATTAAACATTGGCAATTCAAACTTAACACCAAGTTTTAGAAAAGGACTTTTACCTGTGTTCTTTGACTTGTGTGATTGGTGTACTGAAGATGAAGTAGAGGATGATGATGATGAGGGTGAGGATGGTGAATTTCCATTACCTCCATTTCCTCCATTTCCATTCTTTGATTTATCTTCATCATTATGACCTCCTAATGATCCCTGACCTTATTTGTGAAGTTTGGATCCTTCTCCTTTGATTCTTTCATTCCTTTCTTGATAAAGGACTCTCACCATTTCAGTCATGTAAAGGAATGATTTCCTGAACACTCTTTATTATTCTTTGGGGTCCACCTCTTCATGGGTTTATTCTTCTCTCGGAGGCATGCTTATTGATTCTTCTGCTTCTTTTGGAGGTGAAATAAGTGGTGGAGAATGTGGCAATATTTCCCTCCTTTGCTGTGGATCACTTTGAGAACCTCTTGCTTCCACCAATTTGCCTTCTTGTCTCTTAAGCTTGAGCCTAGTAAGCATGAAAACCATTTCAAATAGTTAACAAATATTCACACACAAAAACACCAGAGAATAAAATCTAGCTCTGATACCAACCTGATCTGAAAGGAGTGTATTAGTTTGCTGTACTAAGTTTCCTTTCAGTATTAAAAACATGTACAATTTGTCTCCATTTGTTTGCTTAAGGAATGAGTATTTTAACCATGAAACATAGATAAATTTGTGGACTTTAAGCATGAAAATAAGCCTAAATAACACTATACATAAGTGTATAATAGAGAATAAACACCACACATAATTTTTACACAGCATGAATGATGAAGCAGTTCACCACTCCTGGGCTACATCTGATGGTCCAGCTCCCAATGGCATGTCCCTCTTTGTCATAATGCTCAAAATTGTAAATTACATGTGTTTACTAGCCTCTAATGGTTTTTTATCTGCACCAATGGCTCCACAATGCTCAAATTAGTCTAGGTAGACTCTTGTTTCCCCCAAATTGGTTGAAAATTGACCTACCAATGCATTTTTCCCAATGTTAGCTAGAAAAACTCCACTAAAAGTGGAGAATACACTTAACTGTGTCTAAAATTAGTAAAAACATAATATTTTAGGGCATGCTTTAATTTCCACCAGAAAGATCGTTTGAATTAATGTCAAATGGTTTGGGCGGGGTAGTCACATGCCGACCCCCTGCCGTTAACTCCATGCTAACTGTTTGTATTAGCCCCGCAACAGTGGTATGGAACCTGGAGTTGGAGTTCCGAGATCTGTGGCATTAAAAACCACCAAACTGCACCCATGTGGACATAATATTCCCCGTTAGAAGTTACGGTTTGTAAAACCGTCACATTTTTAGTTAATGTCACCGCGTGACATGTGAATGTATACATCGACAGAAGTTACGGTTTGAAGCCGCCAGTTTAAATTTGTTGCTGCGGGTTTTTATATATCATGTGACTGCAATGTTGGCGCCACCAGCAGGTTGCGACCACTGGTGGTTCCCCCCCTAAAACGTGAAACATATACACCATAAAATGATACAAAGAACATAGATGGTAAGAACCATTAGACAACAAAGATGGTCAGAGGTCATCGTGCGTGCCCGGAGGTCACGGGGTCGACCCCCCCCCGAATCCACCAAAATTTTATCATAGCCTCCCGAGGACACGTGGCAGCCTTTAGGCTTTCCATGTGTCGCTCATCCAACGACCCCATTTCAAAATGTACAACTCCATCAACGGTCAGAAATGAAACCTGTACATCTTAGATCAACGATCCACATAATGCCACATGTCAAATTTTGATTGGCTGTAAGAAAAGGGAATATCCTCCAGAATATGCCACCTAATGACTGTACCTGCACGCTGACTGGGCATCCTAGTCACAAAATTTTAACTGTTTGGGAAAACGAACAGAACACGATATCTTCCTCATACGACATCGGTTTTTCGAACCATTCACGGCGCCGGAATCGCAACGACGAGACCTTTCTGGTCGCTCATGTTCAGTACAATTTCGAGCACTTTAAATTTTGAGCATAACACATGATCTCTTGATCACACCTCCCCATTGGGAAGATTTTGGACCCCAAAAGACTTTAATTACCATTTCAGAAGATGAGGGTACAACTCCCTCACCTTTTCCACTTCCATCCACCTTGCCTTACTTGGATTGATGCCCTTGAGCCCAATCTAAAGATAATCGACACTTCCCCTCTTAGAAGTGCGTGTCCTCTTGTTAAGGATGGAATCCTCCTTGAGCTCATTCAGAAATTCCGGCGAGAAATCTTCTATAGATGGCAGCTGAATATCACTCCCTTGATCATCAATCAAAGGAGGCTCATACAAACATAAATTTTCCACATTGAAAACGGAATACATTTTCATATATGAAGAAAAGTCAAGTTGAAATGCATTATTAACAACTTGTTTAATGATCTTGAATGGACCATAACGAAAGGGCTTGAGATTTTTACCTTCTCCTTGCATCCTTTCTTTGTTTATGTGCAACCATACTTCATCTCTTTCTTGAAACTTGTGATCAACTCTATGTTTTTCATGCCTCTCCTTGTATTTGCTTTGACTCTTCTCAAGCTGTTCATGAACTTGTTGATGAATAATCCGAATTTTGCTCAATGAAATTTCGAGCCTTGTCAATATCACTATGCCCATTAATTGCAACATCCTTCTCAAAGATGAAGTATAATTTCGATTTCGGCAAATACCCAAAGCAAGCTTCAAAAGGTGAAGTATTTGTAGAAGAGTGCTTGGCCCAGTTGTAAGCATGCTGAATGTAACGTAGTTGTTCATCCCACAACTTGGGATGTTTGCTGCAATATCCTCTCAATAGATGCACAATGGTTCTATTCACCACCTCGGTTTGGCCATTAGTTTGAGGATGAAAATCAATAATATTTTTCAACTTTGTGTCCATAATCTTCCAAAGATTGGACCAAAAATTCCCAAAGAACCTGGAATCCTTGTCACTAACAATATAAGTTGGAAAAATCTAATGAATCCATACATGTTGAAAATAAATTTCAGCAGTTTGTTCAGCAGTAATGGTTTTCTTACATGGCATAAGTATACAAATTTTACTGAATCTGTCCACAACTACATAAAGATAATCAAGATGTTTTCTTGACATAGGTAGACCTCCAACAAAGTCCATGTAGACAGTCTCCCATGGCCTTGATGGTACCAGTAGTGGCGTGTACAACCCAAGATTCCTATTGCTAGGCTTGCTTGTTGCACACATAGAACATCCTCTTATAAAACATGACACACTATATATCATGCGAGGCCAATAGCAATACCTTTGTATATGCGCTACTATTTTGCTTACCCAAAAGTGTCCAGAAATAATAGACGAATGAGCCTCTCTTATGACACTAAGTCTCTCTCCTTGTGGTATACACATCTTGCTCAAATGAAACAAAATATTGTTATGCATTTGATAATCATTTTCCTCAACTTGTTTCCCTTCATTTAAACTAGCATACACATCTTGAAAATCAACATTAGATGCATATTGTTCAATGTAAATCTCATGTACAATAGAATCATTTTAAAGCAAAGTAGAAGCGCTTATAATTGGCCTTGAAATCATATCAACAACTTTATTGAAAATACCTTTCTTGTACCTTATAACCAAGTGAAACTGTTGAAGAAATCCCATCCATCTGAAATGTCGTGATTGCTGCAATTTTGTTTGCGACTGCAAGTACTATAATGGTTGGTGATCGGTATGTATAATCGTCTCTTTACCCATCAAGTAGTGTTTCCACATCTTGACGCTTTGTATCAACGCATACAAATCTTTGTCATATGTAGGATAATTATTTACAACACCATTGAATGTTTCCGAATGAAAAGTGATATGCTTAACATGCTGCAAAATTACTACGCCCATGGCATAATCACTAGCATCGGTTTGTATCTCGAATGGCTGTCTCAAATCCGGTAATGCAAGGACTGGGGCTAAACTGATATTTTCTTTTAAAGCTTTAAAAGCTTGCTGCTATTTTCCTCCCCATTGGAAGCCTTTCTTCACACTTTGCATGCATAGGAGCTGCTATGGTAGAAAAGTTAGCAATAATATTTCTCCAATACTGAGTTGCGCCTAAGAAAATTCTTACCTCGGTTACTGTTTGGGAGTGGGCCAATTCACAATGGCTTCCACTTTAGAAGGATCAATTCTCAACTCGCCTCCTCCTACAATGTGTCCCAAATAAACTAGAGAAGCATTTCCAAATTCACACTTAGACATCTTAAGAAATAATTTCTCTTTCCTCAAAACATCAAGCACCTTTTTCACATGCAAGACATGTTCTTCTCTTGTTTTGCTGAAAATAAGTATAGCATATAAATAAAAAGTCATAAGGTCATCAAGAAATGGAAGAAAAACATTATCCATAACACGCATGAAAGTCGCCAGTGCACTACACAAACCAAACGTCATAACCAACCACTCAAAGAGTCCTTGTTTGGTTTTTAATGTAGTCTTCCATATGTCACTTTCTACAATTCTTACTTGATGATATTCACTTCATAAATATAACTTAGTGAAAAAAATTTATTCTTTCAACTGATCTAGCAAATCATATATCCTTGGGAGTGGGTATCGATTCTTTATTGTTATCTTTTTCAAATCTCTGAAGTCGACACACATGCGCCAAGTCCCATATTTTTTCGGAATCAAGACTATGGGTGAACCACATGGAGAATTGCTTGGTCTTATGAGTCCCTTGTCCAACAAGTCCTTGATTTGCCTCTTTATTTCAACATTTTCCATTATCAACATGCGATACATGCTAATGTTTGGAAGAGGACAATATTGTTGTAACTAAATCGCATGTTGAATCTCCCTTTTAGGAGACAGTCTTGTTGGCTCCTGAAACATCTCATGATGTGCATCAAATACATCATATAAATCTGATTTCAACTTAGGATCACAATCTTCAAATGAATCATGATTAACATAAGCTTTAGGCTTAATCATTAGAAGAACAAAATTCTTACTTGAATTCACTAGCCTCTTTACCTGTCCAGCATTTACCATTGCAATATTTGTCTTTTTGTGATGTGCTCTAACAATTATCTCCTTGCCATATTTGAATAAATGGTATTTATTCTCATGGCGATGGAATATTTATTTCCTGTCATATAAGTAAGGACTGCCCAACACAACACCTGTAATATCAAGCGGAACCACATCTAATTCAACTGTGTCAACAAAATGTGCAGTTATTGCAAAGTGCAATATGCACTTCTTTGAAACTTGTAAATTTGCATCCTTACAAATCCACCCAAGTGGATGTGGTTTTGGATGTGGAATGGTCTCAAGATGAATTTTCTTGACCAAGTATTCAAAGATTAAGTTTTCTTGTGACCCACTGTCAAACAGTGTGTCAATCTTGGTATGTTTGGAAATGACCCTCACATGAAACAGTTCAATTCTCTCTTCTTCATTTGGAGCTTGTATGTGACAGTTTGAAGTACTAGTATTGGGTTTTGTTTCAATTTATTTCCCCTTCATGTTCTTCAATCCCATGGCTGTAATTTTAGTTTCATCACCTGAATCCTCGGGCCTAAGTCATGTTGAGTTGTAGCTTCAGTTTTTTGTTTTCCTTTGTTATTGTTATACTTGAGTCTCTTTTCAGGATGTAATTTCCAACAATTTTTCTCTTCATGGCCTTCTCTTGAAAAATGTTTGCAAACCACTTTCTCTTCCTCTTTCTTGATAGATGCATTCTTTTTTCCCTTACCTTTTGAGGTATTCTTTTTGTTTTTCCCCTTAAAAGGTTTCTTCCTACTCTCATTAGTAATGTTTTTCCCTCTTGCTTCTAAATGTGTGGCCGGAACACATACTTCATCTAAGCTTGTAGGGTTAAACATGAGAATAGTATGTCTTAGGTAGCTATGTAAGCCTCCTATATACTTGAGCAAAGTATCTTGGCTCTGCAAATCTACTCCTAATAAGAGAGCTCTTCTCCTAAATTCTTGGGTGTAGTCTTGTACATTTTGTCCTTTAAATTGTCTAAATTTTTTCCAGTTCATTATGGCTTTCTGCATATGAGCTAATGGATAAATCTATTGTTTTATTGCACTAATGAAATCAATTCATGATGGAATAATCTTACCATGATTTTTGATCTCCTCCTTTGTCTTGGCTTCCCAGCAAACAAGAATTGCACCTTCCATCTTCAATGAAGCTAGTTGGATTTTGGTATCATCATCATGAAGGTTAAATTCTCAAATAGACCTCCAATTTCCTAATCCATTTATCAAGCTTTTCGACATTGACTTCACCATTAAACATTGAAAATTCAAACTTAACATCATGTTTTGGAAAAGGACTTTTACCACTGTTCTTTGACCCTTGTGACTGGTGTACTGAAGATGAAGTAGAGGATGATGATGATGAGGGTGAGGATGGTGACTTTCCACTGCCTCCATTTCCTCCATCACCCTTCTTTGATTTATCTTCATCATTATGACCTCCTGATGATCCCTGACCTTCTTTGTGAAGTTTGGATCTTTCTCCTTCGAGTCTTTCATTCCTTTCTTGATAAAGACTCTCACCATTTCAGTCATGTCAAGGAATGCTTTCCTGAACACTCTTTCTTCTTCTTTGGGATCCACTTCTTCATGAGTTTCTTCTTCTCCTGGAGGCATGCTTATTGATTCTTCTGCTTATTTTGGAGGTGAACTAGGTGGTAGAGAATTTGGTAATCTTGCCCTCTGTGGCTGTGGCTCACTTTGAGAACCTCTTACTTCCACCAATTTTCCTTCTCCTCTCTTAAGCTTGAGCCTAGTAAGCATGAAAACCCTTGCAAACAGTTAAAACAACTTTGCACACAAAAACACCAGAGAATAAACTCTAGCTCTAATACTAACCTGTTTTGAAAGGACTGTATTATTTTTCTGTACTAAGTGTCCTTTCAGTATTAAAAAGGTGTACAATTTGTCTCCATTTGTTTGCTTAAGGAATGGGTGTTTTAACCATGAAACATAGATGAATTTGTGAACTTTAAGCATGAAAATAAGCCTAAATAATGCTATACATAAGTGTATAACAGAGAATAAACATCACACATAAGTTTTACATAGCAGGCATGATGAAGCAGTTCACCCCTCCTGGGCTACATCTGCTGGTCCAACTCCCAATGGCATGTCCCTCTTTGTCATTATGCTCAAAATTGTAAATTAAATGTGTTTACAAGCCTCTAATGGCTGTTTTCTCTGCACTAGTGGCTTCAGAATGCTCAAATTAGTCTAGGTTGTTACACCATTTTTTGGTCATCTAACTTGTTGCTATTAGATGGACCTAAGTACACCATGTAAGACCAATTTTACCCTAAGTAAAATTGCTTTCACTATGAAAAATAACTTAGTAATCCTTATTTATTAAGTTGTTTATGGTCTAAACAGGAAATCCGATGAGGAAATATCGAATAAATCCACATTTGTTTGATTTTCCTCAAGGAATAATTAGTTAAACAACAATTTAATTAATAATCCTGGTCATATTTAACCAAAAACAGGAAAATTAATTAGATAAATCATTATTTATATTATAATTTTCTAGGAATAATTATTTAAATCTTATTTAAATAATATTCCTTGTTAAATTTGACTAAATCATTTATAAATAATTGAATAAATCATTATTTGTTTAATTATTACTCAACCTCATCCTTAAAATAATAAATAAATTAGTTATTTATTTATTATTTACAAAAAAGGGATTTGACCAAAGTCAAATTCTTTTTCCCTCCAACAAATATAATAAAATATTCCATAAAAGTTGGATCTTGATTTGGTTAATAATATTTTAATTATGCACCAATATCTAGACTAACTCAATATTTTGTTATAAATAGAAGGGTTTTTCCATTCACTCACTACCTTTTGTTGCTTAAAGGTCACTCTGGATCTATACTTTTGGTCTGACTTTGATCCACCATCTGAGCTCCCTTTGAGTTCCATTTTTTTTTGGGTTTTCTACACCATCAAGAGAGAGAGAGATTTTAGATCTGAAGTGCTGAGGACTTACAACAACCCATCCCATTGAGGGGAACTGGTAACATCTTTCTATGTTCCCTTCCCAGGTGTAAAAAAATACAAAAATTCTTTAAAACAATCTTGTCTTGTCTATTGGATGCATGGAGCAACTCTTGCTTTTATTTACTGCTTAATGTCTTTTAATGCATAGATCTAGATTTGTAGCATTTATCTTGGTCAACTAATTGCAGATCTAAAAATATTGGCAGCCATATTTGCTGTTAGAGCTATTTGTTATGCATGGCTAAAGTGAGCCTTTTTCGTACGCTTGCGATTAAGACTCATACTAAAAACTGTCGAAAATTGACCTCCCAATGCATTTTTCCCAATGTCAGCTAGAAAAACTCCACTAAAAGTGGAGACTACATTTAACTGTGGCTAAAATTAGTAAAAACCCTAAATTTTAGGGTGCGCTCCAATTTCTGCCGAAAAGACCATTTGAATTAATGTCAAATGGTTTGGGCGAGGTGGTGACATGCCGACCCCCCACCGTTAACTCTGCGTTAACTATTTGTATTAACTCTGCAATAGTGGTATGGAACCCGGAGTCGAAGTTCCGAAAGCTGTGGCATTAAAAACCAGCAAACCGCGCCCATGTGAACATAATATTCCCCGTTGGAAGTTACAGTTTGTAAAACCATCACATTGCAATTAGTGTCATCGCATGACATGTGAACGTATACATTGCCAGAAGTTACGGTTTGAAGTCGCTGGTTTAAATTTGTTGCTGCGGGTTTTTATATATCATGTGACTGCAATGTTGGGACCGCCAGCAGGTTGGGACAGCTGGCGGTTCCCCCCTTCAAACGTGAAACATATACACCATAAAATGATACGGAGAACATATATGGTAAGAATCATTAGAAAACAGAGACGGTCAGAGGTCTTTGTGCACACCTGGAGGTCGCGGGGTCGACCCCCCCCAACTCCACCAAAATTTTATCATAGCCTCCTGAGGACACGTGGCAGCCTCTAGGCTTTCCACGTGTCTCTTATCCAACGGCCCCATTTCAAAACGTACAACTCCATCAATGGTCAGAAATGAAACCTGTACATCTCAGATCAACGATCCACATAATGCCATGTGTTGAATTTTGATTGGCTGTAGGAAAAGGGAATATTCTCTAGAATATGCCACCTGCTGACAGTACCTGCATGATGACTGGGCATCCCAGTCACAAAATTTTAGCTGTCTGGGAAAATGAACAAAACACGATATCTTCCTCATACAACATCAGTTTTTCGAATTGTTCGTGGCACCGAAATCGCAACAACGAGACCTTTCGGAGTAGCTCAAGTTCAGTATATTTTCGAGCACTTTCAATTTTAAGCATAACACATGATCTCCTGATCATACCACATGTGTCAAGACTTGGGTTGTTAGGGTGTTTAGGTTGGTTTAATATCATGTGAAACATGGCCAATGGCATGGTACTCTAATAACTCAATAGTCTCTTAGCCCTGTGGGCACTATATTTCTAGCCCTTTGTGACCTAGGGATATGATCGAAGGCTTTACCTCCTTATACCTCGACCTTATTGGCCATTTTGGTATTTGGTTATATCCTTCTTGAGCTTTGATATCAATGGTTTGATGAACTCTTAGCCTGATGATTCCACAGAATTGTGACCCAGGTTAAAACTTTGCTTATCCAACCTATACTCCGTAAGCCATGATACCATACATTCAATACTATAGTAATGGAATCATTGAAAACATATTCAACATGTTCCCCATGAATTTGAAATCAATGAAAACAAATTCAACAACCAATGTGTGGGTTAGCCATCATAAAAAATTGGCCAATATAAACCACTTATAACTACTCTAAGGAACAATTTTGCAACACCCATAGAGTTGTTCATGCATGTAGCAATTTTATTTGCAGTTTCTTTTGAAATTTTCCATTCCAACGGATCCACAGGGATATATACATTCATCTGGTGGAAAAAAATTCCCCAACACTGCAAAGGAGCATAAGAGGATTTTGAAAAAATCATAGAGGAGAGACATTGTTCTTGCATTGCATATTTGTACAAATGATAATATACAAGGCTTCCACAAATGAAAATAACCAGGGAAAATTTTAAGGATGGAAGTTTATCTTCAATTTGAGCAACCTTGGCGAATCTTACTTGTCCCTAATATCCAAATTTCAAAATTTTTAGTGATAATTTTGTAAAATGTTTAGATTTATAATTATTTTATGTTAGAATATATATAATATTGACGATTTTTAAGGTAAAATAATTTTATACTATAAAATTTGGGCGAATTAATTTTTAGAAAAATGGAAATTGGCAAATCTTTTTTTTGGAAAAAGCATGGAATACTAGCCCACTTGCGAATATTAGTGCCTAAAAATTTCCATGAAAATAACCAGAGGAATTCTTGGTTTCCTCAACACCATCATTTTGAATTCGATTTTTTTGTAATTAATATGAATCAAACTCAAACTTCTCTTTGGATCACTTAATTGTTCTATGCACTTCCATGTTGGCCTATTGTAGAGTGTTACACCACCAAATTTTTGATTCTATCATATAACTAAGATATGGAAGAGGAATTGGGGAGGTGGATTCCTTGAGGGATAACTTATAAAAGTGATAATTGGTGAAACCAAAAATATATATGCGATACGTGGTAAGTAATCAAGAAAATATTTGGGGATAGAGTTATTAGGCACCTATCTCAATGTATCGGCTAGGAAAATTGTATAAAGATATGACTCCCTAAAACTTTTTTTGAAATTGAATTGAATAAAAAATGGTGTTTGAATGATGAAAACCATGGATGGAACTGGAATACAAGTTTTCTGGATGATTTTAATGGAAGGTTTTCCTTTAATCAAGTGCTTTATGGTCAAACCCACCTTTTTAGGCCCATTCCCTCCAAGGAAAATATTGTTGGGAATCAAGATATCAGAACACTTCCATCATAGTTATTTGATATCATGACCAATTCTCTCCTCTCCCCCGCCACTTGCATAAACCTACGAGTTGTAAAAGGAATTGGTGCAATGATGGAAACATCTTGGATTTTTTAGGGCCTATTTGAAAAAACTATCCTTTAACCATATTTCAAGCATTTTAATAAAAATATGTGTGCTTTTTTTATCCCACCACTCTAGATTGATGCAGGAATGATAATAGTGCCATAACCATATTCCATTCGACAAAACTTTCGTCAAACACATTGTCATACATTATCTGAATCATTAAACATGTAGATTTAATTTACAAGAGAAATTCCAAGACATCAACTCAATACATGTTATGAGAAAATCCTATAACCATAGTATTATCTTTTGAGACATTTTCCCAACTATTTTGCATGCTACATTTCTCAAATTTTATTTTTATTTTTTATTTTTGCATTATGTCTTTGGATAATCTAGAAAATTTGGTAGAATAGGATTTTCATATGTTATATAGTTTCATTCGATGAAATGGATTGACACTAACCTAAATTTTTATTCTAGAAATAACTAGTAATAATCAAACACCAAAAAAGTTACATCTCCTCTAGGAATTTTGTCAAACAGTAGCAATGTAGCTTATGTGCTTTCAATTAGGAACCTATATTTAGAGAATTGGTATTAATGAATTGACCATGCTCCAAATCTGTCAATTTCATGTATTGGACAATACCCATTCTACACCGTACCACCAATCATGGTAGACCCTATCACAACATCCTTTTAGGAATTTTTTGTTTCCAAACATTCATGTGTATCTGTAATAAATCCCCATTTAATATGAGGAATTTTGTGAAGCAATTTGCAAGCATGTTTACAATTTATGCACTTTAGCTTTCCCCATGCAAGCCCAGTGTAGCAACACATGCTTTGATACCACCTATAACATCCCCCGACTACCCATTTGGGGTGATGCTACTCTCACAATTATTGACATTATCAAGAGATAATAAAAAATACATGCATAACTTAACCAAAAAATAAATCCATGTGCACAATGAAGCCATAATAACAAAAACCCAATACAACACAATGGAGTACATGCCAAGAAAATCCATGAAACATGCACATAACATGTTTCGAGCACTTATATGTTGAAATTATTAGCTAGGTGTGGACCTCAGACATTCCTCCCAACCATAGACCACACTACTCTAGTTCTATCATCAACTAATCACACCTAAGTTGGGGCCATGAATCCATTCAACATTTCCCTATAAAGCTAGGTACAAATCTTTTACCTAACATAATAAGGCCAAGGTACTTAACCTGAAAGCCTCAAATCAGTAGGATCACATCCCTCATCAACCCACACCCAAGTAGTGCACCCCCTTATTTTCACCCGTAGTCCCTTAGAATATGCCACTACATCTAGGGTGTCTATTTGGGTAGTACATGGATGTGCACTATGTATCCAAGAGTTCCTACTACCTTCATTGGTATCCAAGTACCCTCTAGGCCCTCACGTAGCTAAGGCACCACTCTCGAAAACTTACAACCAATAGGATCATATACCCCATCAATGTAATATTCCTAAATTAGCATGCAAATAATTGGAATATTGAATTTTTCTCTTGTCATTTAGCTAGATAAATAAATGGGTAGGGAGGCCCATAAATCTCTTTAGTAGGAATAAAATCCCTCTTAATGTGAAAGGGATAATCTTCATAGCTGGATAAAGCACCCTCATGTGTGAACAGGGGCTAATGCATGTGGACAAGGTCAAGTTTGACTAAATCAACAATGCTGGTATGGTGGGAGTGGATCATCAATAAAAGTCTCCATGATAGTAGTAACCATAATGAGTGGGATACAAGGTGATAAGGATAAAATTGTTTATAAGGAGGGCAAGGCAGCCATAGATGGGGTATGTTATTTATTATTGATTTGTGGTCTGTATGACTTCTTGCACTCTCTAGTTGTTTAGTTAAGATTGTTGTGCTGTTTAGCATAGGGTGTTCCCGAGCGGGGATCCCACCTCTTCCCTTGAGGTAGCCTCTAGGAAGAGTATTTTACTATCATTTACACACTCTGGCATTCTGGCCAAGCTTCAGTCTTCAGTTACAACGCAGTATCTCTTCAAAATTGTGTTGTGTTGCAGGGTGTTGCAGTGGAGGGTTGATAAACCCATTTTCTGAGCTAGGTTTCCAGGGGAGGAAGCATTATTCTCTTTGGGAGATAAACAAGGGAGGTTATTGAGCTTTCTTTCACATCTTGGCATTAGGCCAACCTATTCCCATCATTTACAGCACAGATTCCCTCTTTGGCTGCGTTATTTTAGTGAGCATTTGTAGTGGAGGTTTCAATGCTTGTTTTGGAGGGTGAGATCTTCGGTGTTGGGATCAAAATTTCACTTGAAGGATCCATTAGAGGATATATATTAATTTATATATCATTTTCAGCCATCTCCATCCAGTTATTCAGTTGCAGCTTCTATTAAGCCCTAGGGCTGCATTCCAACATTTTGTACTTTTTGGTATTTTCGAAAACCCTTCCTGGGTTGTCTGGGAGATGTGTTTGGGAGCCTAGATCTTCACTCCTGGCATTGTTTGAGCTATGTAACAGCATATCCATCTTGTTATATCTTTCTGTAGTAGCTTTTACCCTAAAGCTGCACTGTCATGGCTCATGGCATATGTATAGCAGTGTTTTTCTCATGTATTGACATATTTTCTTAGAGGAGGCTTATTTTGTATTACTTGAGTGACTTGATCCTCAAGATCTTGTGCCTATTATTTGCTGATATTTTTAATAAGATGGCTACACATTTGTCTCATATCATGGTGTATTGATTTTTTCACTGCTATTTCCATTATTGTGTTCAAATATTGCTGCTTCCCCATTTGGGAATATTATAGTGGTATCAAAGCATAATCTTGGCTCAACCTGTAGATCTCAGCCAATATGCTATAAGAAGAATAAGAAGAAGGAGAAAGAGATCAGAATGATGGAAAGAATGAGTTTTATCTCATCACTTTTCAGATCTAAGAGGGACCTCACCAAGGAGGCCAAGTAAAGAAGAATGGAGAAAAACAATGAGACCTCATTAGGGTTTCGAGATGAGGAAGGACCATGCACTTACTATCAGTAGAAGAAAAAACTGGTATTTCATAGAGCTCCAAAGCAATACACTATTGCCTTTTCTTTTGAAGAAGAAGACAAAAGACATGGATATGGAGGATACTTAGATCATGATATTCTAAGTGAGTATCTTGCAGAATATAAGTCTCAACCTAGAGCTTTCAAGGAGAATCTAACTCTCCCACAGTTCATTCAGCTCAAAGAAGAAAGAAGACCTTGCAACAATAGATTTATATTATCTACATTTGATGGGTCAATCACATGCACAACAAGAGCTTGGGGAATGAATTTGGATGCCTTTTTCCTCCTACACCTAGCAATAGAGAGAGAAGCTATTGAGGTTGCAGTGTTGCACCTTGAGGGTGAAGCAAGCATTTGGTGGTTCAACCATTTGAGTCATGCAAAGTGGTTGCATATGCAGATTTTACTCAAAGGTTGATCAAGAATTTTGACAAGAAGACATCAAAGGAAAATAAGCTTCCACCACCACTTACTATAGGAGCACTTGCATCAGGAGGAAGAACACTTGCACCTTTGCAAAGTGGTCTTGATCTCTTGACATATAGAGTCCCATGCACTATTCTGGAGATGCATGAGGAGGAGGATACTTATACCAACGCTGATATAGCCAAAGAGGAGCAACCATCATCATTAGTAGTTGGGGAAGTCCTCACACCGGAGGAAGGAACCCTTGTAGCAGTACAAGATGTTCCCAAGCTCTACCAAGCTATGCACATATTTCCATTTCCAATTATTTGAGCACATCATATGGAGGATTGTGGAAACATGCTATCAGGGAAAATGCATGACCTAGGGTCAAAGAACATTGCTGATTTGGAGCATCAGACTATCACTACGCTGAGGAACCTTGATTTGTTCAAGGAGGAGATATATAGTCATCCTAGTATATCATTGTTGAGCTGCACACAACTCTTGGGGTTGGAGTGTATAATTTTGGAGGATGGGATGGACATTATCCTAGGAAATCCAATGCAGAACTGTATGTTCAACATTGTGCATGATCATGAGACAAAAAATGCACAATCATGGAGATCAACAACGCTGTCATTGAGCAGCAGTGATGAGTTGGGGGCGCAACTATTATTGGGACATTCTGATGATAATTATACTTGTGTGACATTGGATAGGACAATGATTGATGGAGGACATTTTATGATGGATGACATATTCCATTATTATGAAGGATACTTCTTGACAAGAACTTCACATCTTAACGAGAAGTTTTTGCCTAAATCTTATTTGGATCCTTATGGGGTCAACTTGGTCATTGATGAGTGGTATTCATTTGGAGATCTCTAGGAGATTGCATTTCAACATCCCATGAAATTCAAACATAGAAATCTGATTTGGGAGGATGGTATTCTCCATTGGAGGGATACCAATTTCGAGCATGGTAGGAGACACCCACATTTGGATGAGAGGGTGTGGATGGTGAGCAAGGGGTTGGTGAGCCACTTGCAGATCTATGAAACAGGGCAGCAGGAGGCATGGCCGCGCTGGCTACTCTTGAAAGAGTTTGACCATCATGTGGCATATCCTATCTCAAAGGGTATGTTTTGGGTTGGGTCTTTGCATGGCACTCATATGTTATGGCAGCATAATATTTGGTTGTATGGGGCATTCTACAAGTCAATCATCATGATGTTACTCCATGACTTGTATGATGAGGAGATGAGGAGGCAACAATAGTTGTTGTTGCTTTGGATACTCTTGGGAGAATATGGGCTGATTTCCTCCCATACTTTGCATGATGTTAAAAGAGTAGATGGTGGCACAATCATGGTGAAAAAGGGCTACTCCTTAGCTTTGGAGGATCAGAAGGTACTTCCACTTTGGAAGGAATCTCCCATATATAACAACACTATGGTAGATGAATTTTGCATTTGGCATGTCAAAGAATGGAGTCATAAGATGACAAGAGCCTTATCACAAAGGCCAACAACGTTGTCACTTGGGAGCTTGGATTTGTTGATGGAGTGTTCCCAATATCACTTCACATATGATGCACTTGATGGGTAAGTAAGAGATGAGATTGATGGAGTAGTAGATGGATACATCTATTACCATGATATGATCTTCTTGACTTGGATCTCCAAGCATAAGAAGAATACTTTGTATGCAGCACATGGTTCATTCCTTTCCATTCACAAGGGTCTCATGGAGACATATTAGAACAATATGGAGAGATCATCCACGGATCTCTTTATTAGCCTACTCTCAGTACATGGTAAGATTTGTGTTTTTGCACTTATTGATCATCTAACACAATATTTGCATTCTCTTGCCATTTATATACAGTGCATTGCTCCACAAGAGGGCAAGATTTTGTTTTGGCTTCATGGTCTTTGCAAGACCAACATTGGTGATGGAGATAGCCATTTCTTGTATGGCTTTGTTCAAGTGTTGTGCTATTATTTTTATGCTCAGTTGATACACAATTCCATTTACTATTTTCTAGTAGATGAGATGACATGCACAACTAGCAAATGGTTGGAAGACAACTTGCCATAACAGTTAGCAAAACTGCGCTGTGACCACTTGGGAAACTGTTGGTAACTTCCAACACTATATAAAACCTTTAGTACCTCTCTCATTTGGATTCCATCTGATGATAATTTCATATTCACTTTATATGGGATGGTCTGGGCAAGAACCAAAGAGTGGGTCTTTGAGGATCCAATTTCCTTTTTGCTTCATGAAGGCAACATTATTGCAACCCAAATTCAAAAAAAAATCTACACTTATCATAAGTGTAGAGGGAGGAAACGTGGGATGGAAAATTTGATCCATCATGTTCAGTTATGCATCCCACCTACTTTACAGAAGCCTAAGGTGGAGGAGTTTCTCCATGAGTTACCATTTTGGCGGGTGGCTCATTTTGTGTGGATGATAGCTTGGGGATGGGAGCTTCACATGGGAATGATGATTATTAGATTCCATGCCTCAAGAAGGCCTCTAGACATCATATTTTTTCCTCCATGGGTATTCCACTTTTTCATGATGATAGCTATTTGGGATTGTCACCAAAAGCTAACTTGCATACTCGGGAGGAGAAACTTGGAGACTTATTGATGAGACAAAATCTTGTACTTTGGAGGAGCTTATCATATGAGGATGCTACAGGAGGAGGAGAGGAGGCTCTCCAGTTCTATCCTTGTAGTTTCTTGAGGAAAATCAACATTTGGGAGGGGAGGACTTTAATATTCCTAAATTAGCATGCAGCGAATTGGAATATTGAATTTTTCTCTTGTCATTTAGCTAGATAAATAAATGGGTAGGGAGTCTGATAAATATCTTTAGTAGGAATAAAATCCCTCTTAATGTGAAAAGGGATCATCTTCATAGCTGGATAAAGCACCCTCATGTGTGAACAGGGGCTAATGCATGTGGACAAGGTCAAGTTTGACCAAATCAACAACACTGGTATGGAGGGAGTGGATCATCAATGAGAGACAACGCAGTGTGAATGGGAGAAAGTATCCATGATAGTAGTAACCCTAATGAGTGGGACCCAATGTGAGAAGGCTCACATTGTTTATAAGGAGGGAAAGGCAGCCATAGATGGGGTATGTTATTGATTGTTGATTTGTGTTCTGTATGACTTCTTGCACTCTCTAGCTGTTTAGCTGAGATTGTTGTGCTATTTTGTATCGGGTGTTCCCGAGCGGGGATCCCACCTCTTCCCTTGAGGTAGCGTCTAGGAAGAGTATTGTACTATCATTTCCACACTCCTAAATTATGGCCAAGCTTCAGTCTTCAGTTACAGTGCAGTATCTGTTCAAAATTGTGTTGTGTTGCACGTTGTTGCAGTGGAGGGTTGAGAAACCTACTTTCTGAGCTAGTTTTTTAGGGGAGGAAGCATTATTCTCATTGGGAGATCAGAAAGGGAGGTTATTGAGTTTTATTTCACATCTTGGCACCAGGCCAACCTATTCCCATCATTTACAGCTCAAATTCGACTGCGTTATTTTAGTGAGCATTTGTAGTGGAGGTTTCAGTGCTTGTTTTGGAGGGTGAGATATTCAGTGTTGGGATCAACCTTTCACTTGAAGGATCTATTGGAGGAGATATATTCATTTAGATATCATTTTCAGCCATCCCCATCCAGTTATTTAGTTGCAGCTGCTATTTAGCCCTAGGGTTGCATTTCGACATTTTGTACTTTTTGGTATTTCCGGAAACCGTTCCTGGGTTGTCTTGGAGATGTGTTTGGGAGCCTAGATCTTCACTCCTGGCATTTTTTGAGCTATATAACAACAGATCCATCTTGTTATATCTTGATATAGTAGTTTATGCCCTAAAACTGCACTTTCATGGCTCATGGCATATGTATAGCAATGTTTTTCTCATGTATTGACATATTTTCTTAGAGGAGGCTTGTTTTGTATTTCTTGAGTGACTTGATCCTCAATATCTTGTGCCTATTATTTTCTGATATGTTTAATAATATGGCTGTACATTTGTCTCATATCATGGTGTATTGATTTGTTCACTGCTATTTCCATTATTGTGCTGCTTCCCCATTTGGGAATATTACAATCAACCCTTATCTTGGCCAGCTAGGGATTCTCACAACACTGCGGCTCTAAGAATTCTTGTTTCCATCACAAGTCTCTAGGTACCCTCCAAGTTCTCATCTAGGGACACTTGTCCCTTTTTATTACTACCTAACTGAATAGGGGAAACACCCTTTTATAATCTCAGTGTCCCATTTACATTTAGATTTACAATTTTGGGGGTCAAACTAGGGGCATTACATCTCCAATGTCTATATTCTTACTTAATCCTCAACTTCGAGTAAGAAATTATGGCCTTCCAAAGTTCCTTAGGAATCCTCTCCCTATTTTGTTAGCATGTCTCTATGGTATTATTTCTTAGGTGGAAAAACACATTCCAACTGGAATGGCACGGATGCTTGTGCAACAATTTAGTACCATGGAATCTATCACATCGATTTACTTTTCATGAGTTATGGTTCATTATACCTATCAAAAAGTTCATCAATGTGACATATCACATCCCAATAATTACCCTTGTAATGTATCACACCCACATTATCTTGGTGCAATACACTGTGCTCCAAAATTTTATATTTTGATTTTCTTAAACTCTAAGAGATTCCCCTTGCTTATCACATTTTTTTTTTTTGGCGAAATATTATACTGAATATTTTTGTGTCATTGTATGATGCACCCATGGAGATATTCCTCCCCATGATAAGGAAACTCTTCATCCTTTGTTACATCATAAGAAATTTCCTTTCTCATGTTATACCACATTGAATTTACTTGCAATATATGAAGGAGTGCCTTCCTTTAAAACATTACTAAAAAATCCCCCCCTATGGAGGAACCTATGAGGACCTTTAGGGAATGTAGACCACCTACTATCTTTTCCAGTTATATGGCCTCAATGAGAAACATTAGTGAGTTTGAGCCTTCTATATTTGAGGAGGAAACAAACCAACAAGTTTGGAGGGATGCCATGGCGAAAGAGTACAGTTCCATCATGAGGAAAAATGTGTGGGATATAGTAGTGAGGCTTGAGGGGAAGTTAGTGGAAACTTCTCAATGGATCTAAAAGATCAAACATGCAAATAATATTAGTATCAACAAGTATATGGTGATGCTTGTGGTGAAAGGGTTCTCTTGGAAGGAGAGAGTATATTACAAGGAGAATTTTGTGCCTGTCACCAGATATGAATCACTTAGGAAAATCATATATATTAATTCATATATGGGGTGGAGGATACATCAGATGGATGTGAATATTGCCTTAATCAATGGGGTAATTGAGGAAGAGGTGTATATTGAGAAACCTTAGGGATTTTGGGTGCATGGGAAGGATTCCCATGCATGTATATTGAAGAAATACTTGTATAAAATTAAGTAGGCACCTCATGCATGGTGCTCTAGGATTGATGGGTATCTAATTGGGTTGGGATTCACTAAGAGTGAGGTGGACTCCAACTTGTACTATGTACTTGTTGATGGTGACCTTATCATCTTGGTATTTTATGCTGATGATCTCATTTTGATGGGTTTGGATAGATCCATAGGGATGTGTGAGGAGGACCTTGCTTTAGAGTTCAAGATAAAGGATTTTAGATTGATGCACCAATTTTTTGGGCTAGAGGTGTGGAAACAACAATGATGGATTTTCCTTCAGTAGGGAAAGTATGTAGTTGAGATTCAAGAGAGAGAATTGTAGGCATATGTCTACACCTATGATCACTAACTTGAAGAATATCAATACCTCCGAGAGTGAGTTGGTGGATACCAATTTGTATAGGAAATTAATTGGGCCATTGATGTATCTAGTCAATACTAGAACAAATATATGTTTTGCTTTGTATACAATCATCAAATTTATGGTGGACCTGAGGAGGGTTCACTAGGTGGAAATAAAGCACATGCTTAGGTATCTTTGCGATATAATGGAGTTTGTACTAAGGTATGTTATATTTGGTGGAGTGTATTTTTATGGATACATAGATTTGCATTGGTCTAGGAGTGCAGTGGAAAGGAAGAGTACTTCTAGATGTTGTTTTAGCTTGGGGTTAGTAATGATCTTGTGGTTTAGTAGGGAGCAACAATTAATGGCACTTAGATCACCAAAGGCCAAATACATGGTGGCAAGACTGGTGAGTTGTGAGAGTATATGACTTTGCAAGACGCTCAAAAGATTGTTTTGTCCTGAGATGGAGTCAACGGTGATCCACTATGATAACCAAAGCTATATCAAGCTTTCAAGAAATCCAATGTTTCATGATAGGTCCATCCAATCATAATGAGATAAAATACCACTTCATTAGAGATAAGGTCTAGAAATATGTTGTGAGATTGCAATACATATGCACAAAAGAGCAAGTGGCATATATTCTCACCAAGCCCCTGGTGAAGGGGAAGTTTCTTCTCTATAAGGACAAGCTAGGGGTGGTAGAGATTCCATTCCTTTCTAGGAGGGAGTGTTGATTTTTTTGTATATTTAGAAGGCCTTCTGCATAGGCTGGTGTCTTGCATGAAAGAGAAGAAGTCCTCTTTAAGTGGTTGTTTGAGAGGAACAATTAATATGGTCTCCTTCTTAAGTTTTAACTTAGGAAAAATACATTGTTTAATTATTTGATTAATTTAGACTTTGGAACAACATTTTTTATAAGAATAAATAATAAATTATTTAAGTGTCTTAGATCTAATCTACACCATTAATCGATGAAAACAAGGATTTAATTCTATCCCTCAATCACTTTGGGTATTAGGGATTTGGCCTATGGAGAAATTATAAAGAGAACCTAAGGGAGAGGATGATTACACACACGAGAGATTAAAAGAGATATTTATTGAAGAATTTGCATGAGACATAGTGAATATTTGACGAATGATAGATTCATAGGCTGAAGAAATTAGAAAAGTTTCTAGCTAGGAGTTTGAGTGAGATCAATTTTTCAGGTGGAGTGCATAAGAGTAGGGCTGATATTTGCTTGAGGTAGAGGCCAAGGTGTGCCACGATATTGGAGAGGTCGAGAGGGTCAAGGTTGAGTTTGTGGAGTGGTTCCATAAGTGTGGGGATGCTAAGAGGGTTGAAGCCACACTAGTAGAGGGAACAACATGTTCAGGAGGGCCAAACTTGTGAAAGATAGCCAATAAAGTGCAAGACAAATGTTTGAGGGTCAATTTTTCCAGGCTCCATTAGATGTATTTTCTATTTATTTTCGGAGGGACAATTTCCTTGGTAAGGGAGCCTATAATTTCTTTGAGAAAATTTAATAAAGAGAGATTGGAGGGTTAAAATAATTTTTATTCTTGTATGATTTTTTCTGGGTTATTTTTTGAATTATTTACCATAGCTATTTGCTGAGTTAAAGTGCCAAAGAATTTTTTGTTTGTAGTTTTTAGATTTTAGTGACTATGAAAAAAATCATTTACTAGGTAAAATAATTTATGAGGGTAAAATAATTGCATGGGACGTTAAATATGAAATTGACACTTGAAAAATTAATAGCATTGGTGCGACCAAAATTTAGCAATTGCGATCACTACCATTATCCCCTCATAAAGAAACCATGGATGATCAATTGCGAACACATAAAATTAATTTTTGTGGGGTTCCCCACATAGGCAAAAACCACTGAAACATAAAATGAAATAGATAAAAAGAACAAGGAAGGATCGATCTCTTAGTTGGAATAGACGAGAAGCAAAATTGTGCTATGGATCTACCAAAATCATCAACACAAGATTTGGGCACAAAAGGGGTTTCTCTTATTTCTCCAATTCATATGGGGAAAAATGACCCATTTTACCTCCAATACCCCTATTTTAACACCCTAGCCCCAGGTCACATGCTTTCTTGCTACATTTTTGGTTTTTCTAATGAACACTAATATATTTTGTTAGAACTATGGATTTTTTTTTTGTAGGATATGGTTTCATATTTTAACATCATTCAAAACTCATATTAAATTTTACTTACTTGCATATAGCGATAGGATTTTCCTTGCCATTTGCATTATCAATTGTTGATTGCTCAATTTTTTCCATATGTTCAATCTCATTGATCCATGATATTGCCAACTCTTATTTACACGTTGTACATTAGTGGTAGTACAATACCCCCATGGACACCTTATATTAACACTCGCTTTATCAATTGGTGTCCTCGCTGTAACATTCCTCCATAGGACCAAGGAACCTTGTAGACTTTCCATGACTTTTTATTAAGTCTCATATCTCTTTCTCATATATTTTCTAGCCATTTCCTTATGGGTCCATGGAATTTGTACATTATTATTCAAATTCTCTACATTTATCAAGCACTCATGCTCACTTCTCAACCATTATTCACTATCATTCCGCTTACCGCTTCCAGAGTATAATTTACGTTGTTGGACTTTGTTTTAATATTTTAGAGAGAATCACTATGATGAGTGGCCTTTCCTTTCCCATACCATCTTCAATTTCATCTTGCATAGGTCATCCCCATTATCGTAGGAAATATATGCATTCCATGACACCATTGTTCTCTCAAAAGAGTCTTAGTTTATATTTTTTTCATGATTGTTAAAATATGTTAGCCTCATACTCACATAAACAATCAATAAGTCCATGTATTCAAAAAATAATTAAATTATGAAACTTGGAAAGTATAATTCCTACTTGTCTTTGATGTGCTCATCAATTCTAGAATGAGTCTCTTCCTAATACTTGAGATTTTGTTGAGGTCTAGTTGGTTGAGAGATTCTCTCCAGCTAGTTAGCCTCCTAGATTGGTGTGTGGTTGAGATATTCACTCAACCAAGAGATTGCATGTCCATGATAGAATAACTATATTGAGACATAGCTTGACGTATTTATATTGTATCACCATTCTTTGTAATAAATAAATCTAGGATTAAAAACCTTTTCTGCCATGTTTCTGTCTCTCTTGAATTATTTATTTATTTTCATGGGTATCAGAGCTCGTTTAGAGAACTCATTGGTGCTTTGAACTGTGTAATTCAATATGTTTTGAATTATGTTGTTCTTTATTGGTATTGCTGCAAAGTGTTTATGCAAGCAATGTGAGATGTGAAGTTTGTGTGGTAATGGCTATGAGCTTTGAGTTTTTTTTTGGACTCAAGTGTAAAGTAAGTCGATCGAGAAATGTAAATACTGTTGAGCAAGCGCATTGAATTGAGTTGAAAATTTGCATGGAGTGTAAGGAATTAATCACTGAGGCGACTTGTGCGTAATATGGTCAAGCTCGTAAGGATTTGAGCTGTGCGTTGGAGCAAAATATGCCGATTTGAGCTATGTAGGTTAATGTGGAGTAGTCAGAGCGATAGGTTGTTGATGAGTCGCTTTGAAAAGGTCGGTTGTTGGACAAAATAGTTTTCTTGGGGAAGGAGTTAGTTATAATAATGAGGATGATCCCATATGATGAAGAAAGGGGACTTTATAGATAGAAGAATTGGTGTGCTCAATAGAACCCGTACTACTGAATATTGTTGATGCACTGGCATGAAACCATGAAGGAAGAAGTTGTAGTCCACTGTTAGTCCTGATCTGTGAGGCCAAGGATGAGGTTGCGTAGAGAAAGGAGTTGTATTTGCACATCATTTTTGATAAAATAAGAGTCTCCCCTCGCTTTTGTAGATGTGAATGACCTGTTGTGTATGCTAAGCTATCATTTAATTTATAAGTATGCTCTGACATCTTTTGTAAAATATTTTTCTATCATTGGAGCGTTGAGAAACGCTACGCTTGGCCTGGAAATGTACAAGATCGCCATTGCATAGACAGCAGCTGCGCTGAAGGAGAGGAGGACCCTTTCTGTGTTGGAGCTAGAAGAGATACACTGATTCAAAGAGCCGCTAGCTACATGTGAGCAATTATTGTATTCTAGGTTCCGATTATTGGACAGCAAAAGACAGTCATGATTGTTTCGTCGAAGGATGGTTCAGTGAATGCCAAGTTCTATGGTGGAGAGTCAGAGTAGTTGTTACAATGCGACGAAATAGATGAGTAAACTATGTTTTTTTATGTCCAGGACGAGGCCACTATTCAGAAATGAAAAAGTCTCTTATTGCCCTACTCATTTGTATGATGTGAAGAGGAGATTCCAACATCGAAGTCCGCGGAAAACTACATCAAATTGGCCTGTAGCAAGTCAAACAGACTAACCCACAATAGCACTAGCCCATAGTCTGCACCAGAACCACAATCCCGCTTGTAGCCAGGCAGAATGAAAATTCAATCAACAGGTGTTGCACTCGATCTACTTCGTCTTTCCAATCCCTGGGAAGAGAGATTTCTTCCTATTGCAGCAGACTGTAATTGTGTCAGCCGTTATAAAAATCTGTGTTGGAGGTGCACTAAAAACCTGCATATAACCAATTTATAGCCACATGGAGGAGCCAACGTATGATAGCGTTAAAAAATATGCGAAGTGGCCAGCAATGAAGAAAGCCAACATGGAAAGCCAACAACTTGGAGGACTTGCCTGGAAGTGACCTGCATGGAATACTTGTAGCGTGAAAGTCAAAGGTAAAAATTCGTAAGTCATTTTTTTTTTCAACCCCTGAAGTTTATGGTTTGAAGATTTAAGTGGGCACTTTTTTATATATTATAATATATTACTTCATGTTGGAAAAAAAGTGTAAACGAATATTTTGGGAAAGTAAAGTTGTTTATTGGAGGGATAATGTACGTTTCTTTTTTAACGTGTAATACTCTTTTGAAGTGATAAGTGGTAGATAATATTGGGAGTGATAAGTTGATTTTTGTTATATTTGGAGTAATATGTGATTTTTGTAATTTTGGAGTGATATGGTGTGAGTCAAAAAAATAATATTGGAGTCTAGTTAAAGTGATGTAAAATTAAAGTTTAAATATTTTTTTCGAAGTATTTATTTAAAGTAGCTTAAATGAGAAAGAGTTAAAGTCATGTATTTGAGTGTCATTAGCGTCAGGAGTCAAAGGAAACATTTTTGAGTCAAAAGTCAAATTGAAGTCGAGTAAAATCTCATCATAATGAAGTTGTCATTATCATGTTGTAACAACAAGGGTGCGTTTTTAGTTGAGCCCGACAACCAAACTAGTCATTAAGTAAAATTAATAGGGGGTTGAGTTCTTTAAAAGTAAAATAAGAAGTCACCTGCTCATTACATTACATTGTAAAAATCATTAACTTGGGTGCATTTTTGGTGGTATTCGGCACCCTAAAAGTATTAAAACAAGATCAAGCGAGCGTGAAAATCAAGTAAGTATTAAAATCAAGCGAGTGCGAGTTCAAGTGAGAGAGTTCAAGAGCTCAAGCGAACAAGTTAAAATGGAGCAAAGCATTCAATTGTTAGAGGTTCTAAACAATTTGATACTATCCACTACTGAGGACACGGTGAAAATCAGTAAAGCCACTCTTGCTGATATTAAAATGCATCTACAAGAGTGTTGTAGGTACTACAACACCACCCAAAATTTTGGGCATATTCAAAATTTCGAGTCCCCCTCTGATCGCTTAGTCCATTAAGGTTTCGACCCGGCCTTCGGCTAGTTAATCTGCCCATGACCTATTCCTACCAAACCCTGTCACTGCGCCCATTCATAAAATTCACACCACGCCCACTTGTATTGTTGTCTCATGACTACACTAGGGTTTGGGGGGTTTGCTGCTGCAAAGAGCATTGAGAGTTCCTCCATGGATTCGACACTAGGTTTCCCATAGTAGTCATCACCAATCACTGGGGGGCACTGAGCTCAGACATATAAGGTGTTAGCCACCTATAAAATTTGTTATACCAAAAGGTGGCTAAAAATTTTTGAGCCTTAAAGAAACAATTTTATTGCTAAAAATTGTTGGCTCTTGAAGACTCTTGAAAGGCCTCATGCCTTTGTCCAAAATCTTCATTTGCTGTTTCCATTTTATACTCTGAGAATTCTGCTAAATTCCAAAAGAAAAACTGCTGAAAAACCATCAGTTTCCCCTGTCCCCCCACTCCAAACTAACCTTCATTTGCACCCCTTTTTTCCATAAAATTCCTCTATTTTTTATGAGTTTCCTTCTTCCATTCATAAAAATCCACTTTATAAGGTTTGAAAACCCACTTTTTAAACCTTACCGAAACCTTCAAATCCCTTTAAAAACATCGAAAAAAAAACCATAAAAATTCATGTTTTGATTACAGGCTTTAGCCCCTTTGGCTAAAGCCCCCTAACCACTTCCCCCACATGCCCTTACCATAAAAACCAAGTGCTAAGCCCCTCACGGCGCTTATCGCATCGTAAATATCCAAATGCGCAAGTCTTGTGCCGTGTTCAAAAGTTCCGATTGCGATTAGTTTTGTATTAAAAAAACCCCCGATCGCATCATATTTTATATATATTTTCCTGTGGGCCTGCCTTTCGTGCTTGGAACCATTGATAAACCTTCCCTGATCCGCTTTTCCCTTTGTGAAATATAAAACCCACTTTTCCAAAAGTTTTGACTTAAAAAACCCAAATCACGTGTTAAATATTAAAATGGGTTGATTAAAAAGGCCGACGCGCAATCGCATCGGCAAATTTCAATGGGTAGATTGAAAAGCCCCGGCCCGAAGGACCGACCCCGATTAGCCCCTATATACATAGGCTCGGGCCTATCGGAAGTCTTTTAAAATAGGCCCCATAACTGGGCGCCTAATCGCATTGGAGATTTTCTTTGGTGCGGTTTCAATTTTCATTACCGCCGATTGCGATTGGCCGACCGAGCAATCGCATCGGACCTCTCTCCGATTATCGCAATCGCATCGGCCCTCTCTCCAATTATCGCAATCGCATCGGCCTGTTCTCCGATCGCGCAATCGCATTGCCTCATTCCCGACCTCCGATTGCGATTCCCCCGATTCATTCTCAACCGTTGATCTAACCTTTAGATCGACAGCTTGCGCTTCATCGCATTGAAATGTTTAATCGCACGCTTTTTTGTTTGTCCCTCCGATCGGTCAGTCCCCCGATTCTTTCTCCACCATTGATCTCGTCCTTAGATCAATGGCCATCGCTTAATCGTCTCGGCCCTTTCGATCGTGCAATCGCATCGGAGTTTTTTCATCGCACCCCTTTTTCTCCTCCCGCCGATTGCAAACTCCCGATTAGGTCTGGATCGTCCACGTGTCCAGATCCAACGGCTACGCTCCTCTCTCGCCTTCTGAAGCAGTTTAACCCATTACGCAGGATTTTATAAATTTCGTTTGTGTTTTGCAGGTGTTTTTTATGATTTTCCATTATATAATAAAAAGAGGCAGAAGGCCGGGAAAGATGTTTCCCATGCCTGTTTTACATTAAAGGAAACCGTCCGCCAGGCTCTATTCCATTGTTTGTCAATAATCTATGAGCATTGATACCTTTAAGGCCCAGCGCGGCTCTACACAATGACAAGACACTGTGGTTCAAAATCACATTTAAAAAGAGTATCAGTGTTGAAGAACAGAACGTAGTAGAGATGAAGATTGAAGACAGATTTAGGGAATTACAGCTTAAAATAAATTATCAAAAGTTTTATTTCCTGGATTCAAACACGGTCAAAAGAAATCATAAGTGTTTAAACTGAAAGAAAGGTTTCCACCACCTGCATTTGAGGCGAATTGATTCCTCAACTACTACAAGAGCCACCTGTTGCCTCAAACCATTCAAAACAGAGGCCGAAGTTATTGATTGAAGAAATATATGCCTCCAGTGATGCCCATAAGTTAATTCTGCCACATGAAGCTTATGCAACAAAATATCTTCAGGATTACTCCACGTTATGCAGAGCCTGGAAGTCAACAAAGCTCCCACCGAGTTTAAATATTAATTGTAAAACAGTTAATGCAGAACCACCTGTAAACTTCTTCATCGAGCCCCTCAAAAGGCCAAGAAGTCTCAAATCTGTATTAATTGCCTTGAGAGATCTTTTATCAGATCTCACCTCCTCATCCTTCTATAAATACTTCTGTAGAAGATAAGAAATTGTTGGTTATTATTTGATCACAAGTTGTAATATTGAAACTCTTTGAAGTAAATACATAGTCTGTTGAAGTTGAAGAACAAATTGAAGTCTTGGAGATCTCGATGATGTTGTTGCATGCTTGTTCCTGAGAAGGTCTTGTCATTGGATCCTATGAGCTCAGTCACAGTGTGTAAATCTAACCTGCCATGTTTCTGCTGCTTTTCCAGTCTGTTGTTTCCTCATTGCAAAGAGGTTGAAAGTTTTAGGCTAAGAAATGACTTTGGAAGCACCTTAGACCCACCCATCCTTCTCAACTAGCCTTCGGTGTTTTCTTCTCCTACTGGAAGTGAAGGTATTTAGAGGCTTTAAAATTTCTCTTTAGTCTTCATGCTTGTTTATTTCCTTAATAATTTGAAAAGTTGGTTTCAGCATGATTTATGGTTCTCCCTGCTTGTCTACTGCCACTTAAAAACTATTATTGAAGTCTCCCTTTGAAGTTCTTTGCTTACAGTGAATCAAAGAGGTCTGTTTTGATCTTGCCCTTTGTCCTCACTTAAACAATTGGCTTAAAGGTCGTTATAATTATGATCATAGATGTTTTTAGGTGTTCCCTCTTCTATGACTATAATTATCAGTAAATATTTTATGTTTCTAAGTCCTTTAAAATAAATATTTGAGGAAATAGGGTGTTCCCCGAATCTTAGATTTCATTTTAAAAGTTGTTTTGAAATCATTATTTGCTTAAAGGTGTGATTTGTAGAATTTATGGTTAGCCCTATCTATCAAAGAGCTCTTTATTGTTCAAATTATGCTTTCGAATTCCCTTTGTTGAGAATTAAACCTCTCTTTCCAAATCATTAATGTTCATCTCATCCCAAAAAATAAAAGGATCCCGTGGCCAAGTTAGATTTGCCCTTTGATATCCCATATCCTTTTAATGAGTTTGTTATGATCTTTTCTTGACTCCATTGCCCAATGAACCAGATGTTTCTCCATTCTGTGTATCTTTCCTAGACCTTTCATGTTCCGTTGTATCAATTCAATCCAACCAAACAAACAAACACTTGCACTTAATAACTAGTCTAAAATCAATACTCCAAGAACACAAGATAAACCTTTGCAAACAAATATTCGAGAGATCCCTCTCTGAGAACAGGAGGACTAGATCTTGGGACTCTAAATATTGGTTCTAATGTTGCCTTGTCTTTTGATTTGCCAAACTATCAAAAAATGGGACACCAACATAATGGCGATCATGGTGGGACCATTCTGAGTCAGTGGCAATCTAAGTACCCCTTAGGACTCCAGAAATCCCTTATTTTCAAAGACTATCCAGTGATTATCAGCCACCTCATCGCCACCAATATAATGGCGATCACGGTGGGACCCTGAGTAAAATCTTCAAAAAACAAAACACTCACTGTCTAGCATAACATAAGTAACCTTCTTCAAGCACTACCAAGCATAATGGTAATCATGATAGGACCTTTGAATCAGTGAAAAACTAAGTAACCCTTAGGATTCTCATTAAACCTTATCAAAACCTTGAAGGAAGCAGTTACCAAGCCATAAGAGTGAACTCTGTATGTTTTGACACCCTAGCTAAGTGTTAAGTCAGATTTAGGACACTCTCATAACCTGTAAAATCATAAAACTCAGAAAAAGCCCAAAACATTTCAGTTTGGTTTCTTAATAAACTTGGTGGTGGACCATAAAACCTTTTACCTCCAAAAGAGATAAAAATTCCCACTGGCGACTCCACAATCCTAAAAATCAAACCTTAAGGCTCCACTGGGAAGATCCCAAGTCTTAATAGCATCTTAAAAACTCAGCTAGAAGGCTTTGAGATTAAAATTTTCCTTTTCTGAAAAGATCAGTTAGCCTATTAAAGATTGTCATATTTGGCTAAAATTTTCTTTTTAACTGGGTCTGAAAAACATAGCATAGTGGCTCCTAGAAAAATTCATACTAGAGCCTACCTCGACCCAAACCTACTGGAAATAGTTGACAAACCTGAAAGTATCCTTAGGAAGTATCCTAAGATAAAATTATCAACTGTTTTTAGATCACCCTTGAGAGCTAATTCAGTTCCTGAAAATCTTTCATCTCTACAACAATCTCAATTTGACTTAGTAAATCCTTTTAGAACTAGGTCTCTTGGTGATTTAGATCAGTTAGATCCTGAGTCTTCACTATCATCTCTTGAAACAAGTGAACCTCTTGGTAGCTGAGAAACAACACCTCCTAATTTACATTTCCTTCACAACTTAGGTGTCTCTCATCCAAGATCAACTCAGCGGTCTATTCCTGGTCCATCCACTTCTGCTCACCCTTCATCCACTATTCAAACCACTACACCTCAGCCCACTGTTCCTGTTATTAATCCGCTCCTTGTAAATCCACCCCCACCACCTATCATGGCAGCATGGTATGCTCCCCTAGTCCTTCCTGTACCATTAGTTAATCTTCCACAGGATTATCAGTCCAAAATTCCATTATCTGATGCTAGCAATGCTACAACTGCATCACAACATGTGGATAAGATGAATGACTACTTTGACATAAATGAAATTGATGATGATTCTGTCAAGCTTAGGTTATTTGCTCAGAGCATAGGGGGAGAAGTAAGAAAATGGTTTAAAGGTTTAGCCCCCCATAGTATTAATGATATTCAAGGCTTCCATCAAACGTTCTTAAACAAATGGGAAGTAAAGAAAAACCCTCTCCAAGTCCTTTATGACTACAAGAACCTCCATAGAAACACTGGGGAAAGCGTGCAAGATTACTGCACTAGGTTCAATAGTCTGTATAATGCACTTTCCCCAGAACTAAAACCTCCACAGGGTTCAACTTTAAACAAATTCCCTGAAGGGTTTGACTCTGACATGACCTATCAACTGAGAGAAAGAGATTTTACAACTCTTGAAGATATGCAAAAGGGTGCTCTTTCTGTGGAAGTCAACTTAATGGAGAAAAGAGCAAGAATGAAAACTGAGAAGAGAGTATCTTTTAGAGAGGAATCCACTCCTTCTACTTCAAGTTCTAAGATGGAGAGGATGTTGGAAGAAATGATGAAAGAGATGAGCATAATAAAGAGAGCACAAGCAAATCAAAATAAAACCGCTCCTCGAAATAGAAATCAGAATTATAGAAGAGAAAACAATCAAGACAAACAGAACGAGAATGAACAACAGATTAGACCTCCCTTCCAACAAAACTATGTTGATCAATATGAGGAAGATAGGGAGTTGGAAAGGTTGGAAGAAGCTCATGTAAACTTGATTGGATCAGACAGTGGAGATGATTTTTTCCTCACTGAGGAAGAACAAGGATTCTTCTCTGATGAACAAAATACAAACACCTATGAAGACTCTGATGACTATCGATTGGGTTTTGAAAATGAAATTATGGAAGTGCATAAAAAATACGATCTTAGGAGCAAAGGGAATGCAGATAACTAAAGGACAAGAACACTAATACCGTTGTCAAGAAAAACACAGAAACTCAGCCCAAAAAGACAGCGGAGAAAACCAACATTTTGACCAAAAAACCAGACTTAAACAAAGACAAAAATATTCAGCCAAATATTGAAAAAAGTACCCCTAGCACTTCAATTAGTGGTCCTAACAAAACTGTCCCAATTACCAGTCCAAATAAGGTTAAACAAATCAAATTTGCTGAAAAGAATTCAATTGAAAAAGCAGATGTAAATATCAACAATTCAATTATTCCTTTCAGCCTTGAGGGAGAGATTGCCAAGATAAAAATTACCATCCCCCTAGCTGAGCTAGTAACCCAAGAGGTGTACAAAAACCAAGTTTTGAAAGCTTTGAACTTAGGAAGTGATATAGACACTTTAAACTTAACAGATGATAAACCTGAGTTGTTGTTTGGTCCAGAAGTTGAAGGAAAATATCAAGAAGGGGTTGTCCCTCCCTTCTATTTTAGCTTGAACATACATGAGAAAATTTTACACAATGCCATGTTAGACTCAGAAGCTTCACACAATCTAATGACCAAGGTGGTAATGGAGAGCTTAGGCTTAGAGATTACTAAACCATACAAAGATTTGTATTCTTTTGACTCAAGCCGAGTCAAATTTTTGGGTTTAATCAAAGATTTATGAGTTAATCTAGCTCAGATCCCTGCTAAAAGTCTAGTTATGGATATAATTGTAGCTGACATTCCCCCTAAGTATGGCATGCTCTTATCAAGATCTTGGGGAGCCAAACTTCAGGGAAGCCTTCAAATGGACATGTCTTATGCCACCATCCCTGTTTTTAACCAAAACAGAAGACTATACAGGGAATCTCACATGAAGTACATGGTAAGCAACCTAGACAAACCAAACAACACTCCAATCTATTCTACTCAATCAAGTTTAGATTCATTTATCTTATGTAACGAAGATGAAATTACTCAACAAGATAAAGAGAACATAGACCCCATTGATTCACCAGAAAAATCGAATCTTCTCTCAAATCAACTTCAAAACATCGACAATCAACAGCAACAAGAAAACGAAAATGAGTCAAACGTAATTTGGACAATAAACTTTGATGGATCATGTAATAAAGCAAGTGCATGTGCAAGTGTATGGATACAGAATACGAATCAAATTTTTTCATATAAATTGGATTTCCTATGCACCAACAATATTGTTGAGTACGAAGCACTTCTCCTAGGTTTACAATTTCTCAAACAATTACAGGCCCAAAAGGTAACAATCTTAGGAGATTATGAACTTATCATAAAACAAATCAAAGGAGAATACTCAGCCAGATATCCAAGGCTTAGGGAATATCGAAATGTTGCTCTCGCTTTATTGAAAACCTTTGAAAAACACGAACTCATTTTCATTCCTAGAGTGTTTAATCATTTAGAAAATGAACTCGCTTTTAATGCCAGTAACTGTCAAATACCTAAGATAAATGAACAGTTTAGTGTAAAGGTAAAACATAGGCCTGTAGTGCCTGATAACGTAGATCACTGGCAAGTTTTTGATTCTGACCAACACATAGACGATTTTGTGAAGTCAGAAAACGATTTCACCATACCAACATCAGAATCTAGCCAAAATCAAAACTGTCCATATATTGAAGAAATCCTAGAAGCTGAAATAACACACTCTGCTGATATGAGTCATTATGAGAATACGTTTGAAGCAGAGTTAATTGACAACATGGACCAAAAAGACCTGGAAGTTTTAGAATGTGAAAACAGTTCAATTCCAAGAGGTCTCTCACCTTTGGAACACCTTTTTGACTTTAATGATGTAGCCAAAGAACCAAAAATGGAGCCTGTAGAAACAAACGTAGAAGAACACAACATAGGCTCCCTAACGACACCCAAGATGATTAAATTGTCCAACACTCTTCCAACTCACATAAAATCTCGATATATTGATCTGTTTAAGGAGTTTAAAGATGTTTTTTCCTGGGCATACATAGATCTGAAGTCTTACGATACTAGCATCATTCAGCACAAGATTCCCTTGAAGGAAAATCAAAAGCCCTTCAAACAAAAACTGAGGAGAAGAAACCCACTTTTATTACCTTTAGTTAGAGCCAAAATTGAAAAGATGCATGATGCTGGCATTATAGTACCTGTTAGATTTTCAGAATGGGTATCAAACTGAGTTTCTGTTAGGAAAAAGACAGAGGAGATCAGACTCTGTATCGATTTCAGAAACCTAAACAGAGCATCCCTAAAAGACAACTACCCATTGCCCAAGATGGATCATATACTTCAGAGGGTAGTTGGGTCAAAAAGGATATCACTCTTAGATGGGTTCTCGGGTTACAACTAGGTGTTAGTACTCCTAAGTGATCAAATCAAAACTGCTTTTACCACACCTTGGGGCACCTTTATGTATGTCAAAATGCCTTTTGGGTTAATGAATGCAGGGGCCACCTTCCAAAGGGCCATGGACATAGCCTTTTCTAAAGATATTGGCTATTTCATAATTATTTACCTTGACGACATAACTGTCTTTTCAAAAACTGATGAAGAACATTTGACTCACTTGAGAAATTTTTTTGAGAAATGTAGGAAATTTGGCTTGTCATTGAATCCTAAGAAGACACTCTTCGGTCTCCAAGAAGGTAAGCTTCTTGGTCATATAATTTCAGAAGAGGGAATCAAAATAGACCCTACAAGGATAGATGGCATATTACAAATCAGTCATCCAAGAAGCCTCAAAGAGTTGAAATCTTTCATCGGAAAGATTAATTTTTTGAGAAGGTTTATCCCTAACCTTGCTGAGCTATTAAAAAAAATTACAAACATGCTTAAGAAATATGTGGGTGTAAAATGGACTTTACCAGCTAAACAATCATTCGAACTAGTCAAACAAGCTCTTACCAAAACACCGGTCCCGATTAGTCCAGATTTTACCAAAGATTTTTAAATCTTTTCTTTTGCATGTGAGCATACAATAGCTGCAGTTTTACTTCAAAAGAATGATTTGGGGCAAGAAAAACCAATAGATTTCTTTAGTAGGGCCTTAAGAGATACTCCTCTCAAATATAATATCATGGAGAAGCAAGCCTTAGCATTGGTGAAAGCATTGAAAGACTTTAGGGTCTATATTTTACACTCTCACATAATTGCTTTTGTTCTGCATACTGTTGTCAAGGACATTCTAAGTCAAGACCCTGATGGTAAAAGGGGAAAATGGATTGCAACTATTATTGAATATGACTTAGAAATTAGATCCACCAAACTAGTTAAAGGGCAAGGATTAGCAAAACTTATGGCTGAGTCTAACTTCCAAGCACTAGACATCAATATGGTAGATGTGTTGGAAGAAATAGAAGAATCTGATGCTCCTGTTATTGAAAAAACATTTCTAAATTCTCCTTGGTATGCTGACATTATTTATGTGCTTTTATATTTAAATACCCCTCCTTCTTTGTCTAAAACTAAAGCTAGATTCTTGAAACAAAAGGCTTTGAATTTTTGTATCTTAAATGAAGTGTTATATTGGAAAAATGCTGTTGGAATTTTGCTTAAATTTTTACTTGAAGATGATGCAGGAAAGATCATGCATGAGCTGCATGAAGGAGAATGTGGAGGACACCTCTACTGGAAGGCTACAAAAAACAACATTCTTAGATCTGGTTACTATTGGCCTACCCTTTTCCCAGACACTCAAAAGTTGGTCATGTCTTGCCATAAGTGTCAAATCTTTGATGGCAAAAGAAAACTCCTTCCCTTACCCTTACATCCTATCAGAGTTGAGGCACCTTTTCAACAATGGGGGCTGGAATTCATTGGGGAAATTCATTCATCCTCCTCAACTCAACATAAGTGGATCCTCACAGCCACTGACTTCTTTACCAAGTGGATAGAAGCTATACCCTCCAAAAGTTCTAATGACTCTATCATTATCAAGTTCCTTGAGACAAATATCCTATCCAGATTTGGTTGTCCCAGAAAAATCATAAGAGACAATGCTGCTGCTTTTAAATCTAAGAAAATGGTTGATTTCTGTTACAAATACCACATAACCTTGGGCCATTCCACTGCTTAATATCCTCAAGGAAATGGATTAGCTGAATCCTCCAACAAGAGTCTCCTCAATATAATAAAAAAACTGTTGGAGCAAAATCAGAAATCATGGCACTGTAAGCTGGTTCATTCCTTATGGGCTGATAGATTAAATACAAAGAAGTTAATAAATATGTCCCCCTATCAGTTGGTTTATGGAATGGATGCAGTTTTTCCTACCTCATTGGGAGTTCTAGTCATGAAACTCCTTCAAGAAGTGCAGAGTGAAGAGAATGATATGCAGAGAAGGATCAACCAAACAATCCATTTACATCAGACCAGAGAAGAGGTTTATGAGAGAACACAATTAGTCCAAGAAAATATAAATAAAATATTTGATAAGAGGACTAAGGCAAACAATTTCCAAATTGGAAATATTGTTCTTAAATGGGATTCAAGAAGAGAAGAGAAGGGAAAACATGGCAAGTTTGAGAACTTGTGGAAAGGGCCTTATATTATTCATGCTGAGAGGGGTCATAATGCATTTTTCTTGAGAGAATTGAATGGAGAAGATCTGTATGGAGGTCCTGTCAATGGAAGGATGCTCAAGCATTACTTCTGCCAAGAATCTTAAAGTTTTAAAGCATTTTATTTTTCATTGTAAGTATCATAATCTAACCATTGCATTCAAAGTTAGAAAAATAAAAAATACAAAAACAAACAAATAAAGAAAAGGGGGCAGATTGTAAAAACAATAAAGGTACAGCCCCATACCAAAAAAAGAGAAAAAAATTCTGAAAGTGTGCAAGCTTAAATGCCACTACTGAAAAACACACTTCTAGTTAGTCAAACTGCCTAATCATGACTAATTAGCCTTTAAATTTTCTGCTGATATGATAGTGAATTCGATTTGCCAAACTGTTTAATCTTGGTTTATTAGTAGATAGATTAAGATAGAAATGAAAGGTTCAAACATGTTCAAAATTTGAACCTAAGTTTCCAAAAGAGAGATGACTCAAATCTGTTTTATTTTTCCGAGTCAAGAAGATGTAAAAATTTGGTTCTAATTAACTCAAAAGCTGAACCAGAGAAAAAGAAATAACAACTCAAACAAAGTCAAAACAGAGCTGTGAAAAGGGATGAAGGAAGTTCTTTGAATGTTCAGATCTTAAACCTTCATCATTTTTATTTTAATTTTTCTGCAAATAATAATCTATGTGCAATTTTTTTTTATGCCATAGATCAACATCAAGTTAGACTGTTCAATCCTAACTTGTATGCTTTTTTAATTTCTGTTGTAGAAATTAGAGAATAAAATCTGTTGGAAAGTTCAATCCCAACAGATGGTAGATTAGGTAGAGAATTTTATGGACTCAACTGTTTAATCTGAGTCCATGGAGAAATAAGGAGTAGAAATAGATTATATTTCCTGCTTTCAAAAGAATAAAATGTTGTGAAAGAGAGTTTGCCAATTCAAGTGCACTCTAATGAAGAAAAAATGTTAGACCTGTAGGATTGGGTAGGTAGAAAGCTTGTTGATAAAAGGTCCATTGTTTTTCATGGCTGTTAGCATTTCCAGAGCAAGAGAAGATCATTCAATCAAAGAAAGGCAGCCCAATGGATGAGGCAACTGATCAGCCTCCCAAAAAATGCAAGTCTGAAGTTCTTGATGCCTTCAAGAAGACACCATCCCCAAGTGGAGCCACTATTAGCCACCTATAAAATTTGTTATACCAAAAGGTGGCTAAAAATTTTTGAGCCTTCAAGAAACAATTTTATTGCTAAAAATTGTTGGCTCTTGAAGACTCTTGAAAGGCCTCATGCCTCTGTCCAAAATCTTCATTTGCTGTTTCCATTTTATACTCTGAGAATTCTGCTAAATTCCAAAAGAAAAACTGCTGAAAAGCCATCAATTTCCCCTGTCCCCTCAATCCAAACTAAGCTTCATTTGCACCCCTTTTTTCCATAAAATTCCTCTATTTTTTATGAGTTTCCTTCTTCCATTCATAAAAATCCACTTTATAAGGTTTGAAAACCCACTTTTTTAACCTTACCGAAACCTTCAAATCCCTTTAAAAACATCGAAAAAAACCATAAAAAATCATGTTTTGATTACAGGCTTTAGCCCCTTTGGCTAAAGCCCCCTAACCACTTCCCCCACATGCCCTTACCATAAAAACCAAGTGCTAAGCCCCTCATGGCGCTTATCGCATCGGAAATATCCAAATGCGCAAGTCTTGTGCCGTGTTCAAAAGTTCCGATTGCGATTAGTTTTGTATTAAAAAAACCCCCGATCGCATCATATTTTATATATATTTTCCTGTGGGCCCGCCTTCCGTGCTTGGAACCATTGAATAAACCTTCCCCGATCCACTTTTCTTTTTGTGAAATATAAAACCCACTTTTCCAAAAGTTTTGACTTAAAAAACCCAAATCACGTGTTAAATATTAAAATGGGTTGATTAAAAAGATCGATGCGCAATCGCATCGGAAAATTTCAATGGGTAGATTGAAAAGCCCCGGCCTGAAGGCACGACCCCGATTAGCCCCTATATACATAGGCCCGGGCCTATTGGAAGTCTTTTAAAACAGGCCCCATAATCGGGTGCCTAATCGCATCGGAGATTTTCTTTGGTGCGATTTCAATTTTCATTACCGCCGATTGCAATTGGCCGTTCGTGCAATCGCATCAGCCCTCTCTCCGATTATCGCAATCGCATCGGCCCTCTCTCTGATTATCGCAATCGCATCGGCCTGTTCTCTGATCGCGCAATCGCATCGCATCATTCCCGACCTCCGATTACGATTCCCCCGATTCATTCTCAACCGTTGATCTAACCTTTAGATCGGCGGCTTGCACTTTGTCGCATCACAATGTTTAATCGCATGCTTTTTTGTTTGTCCCTCCGATCGGTCATTCCCCCGATTCTTTCTCCACCGTTGATCTCGTTCTTAGATCAACGGCCATCGCTTAATCGCCTCGGCCCTTTCGATCGCGCAATCACATCAGAGTTTTTTCATCGCACCCCTTTTTCTCCTCCCGCCGATTGCAAACTCCCAATTAGATCTGGATCGTCCACGTGTCCAGATCCAACGGCTATGCTCCTCTCCCGCCTTCTGAAGCAGTTTAACCCATTACGCAGGATTTTATAAATTTCATTTGTGTTTTGCAGGTGTTTTTTATGATTTTCCATTATATAATAAAAAGAGGTCGAAGGCCGGGAAAGACGTTTCCCGTGCCTGTTTTACATTAAAGGAAACCGTTTGCCAGGCTCTATTCCATTGTTTGTCAATGATCTATGAGCATTGATACCTTTAAGGCCCAGCGCGGCTCTACACAATGACAAGACACTGTGGTTCAAAATCTCATTTAAAAAGAGTATCAGTGTTGAAGAACAGAACGTAGCAGAGATGAAGATTGAAGACAGATTTAGGGAATTACGGCTTAAAATAAATTATCAAAAGTTTTATTTCCTGGATTTAAACACAGTCAAAAGAAATAATAAGTGTTTAAACTGACAGAAAGGTTTCCACCACCTACATTTGAGGCGAATTGATTCCTCAACTACTACAAGAGCCACCTGTTGCCTCAAACCATTCAAAACAGAGGCCGAAGTTATTGATTAAAGAAATATCTGCCTCCAGCGCTGCCCAGAAGTTAATTCTGCCACAGGAAGCTTATGCAACAAAATATCTTCAGGATTACTCCACGTTATGCAGAGCCTGGAAGTCAACAAATCTCCCACCGAGTTTAAATATTAATTGTAAAACAGTTAATGCAGAACCACCTGTAAACTTCTTCATCGAGCCCCTCAAAAGGCCAAGAAGTCTCGAATCTGTATTAATTTCCTTGAGAGATCTTTTATCAGATCTCAACTCCTCATCCTTCTATAAATACTTCTGTAGAAGATAAGAAATTGTTGGTTAGTGTTTGATCACAAGTTGTAATACTAAAACTCTTTGAAATAAATACATAGTCGGTTGAAGTTGAAGAACAAATTGAATTCTTGGAGATCTCGATGATGTTGTTGCATGCTTGTTCCTGAGAAGGCTCTATCATTGGATCCATGAGCTTGGCTGTTGGTGAAGTATTCTGAACTGTTTTATGTTTTCCCCTATTTTCATTATGTTCCATAATTTCTTACTACAGTGGAGTTGAAAGTTTAGACTGAAATGACTCTTGGAAGCACCTTAGACCTGTTCATCCTTCACTGTTTCATATTTTCTTCTGCTGAAGTATTTTAGAGGCTTTAATCTTTCTCTTTAGTCTTCATGCTTGTTTATTTCCTTAATAGTTTGAACAGTTGGTTTCAGCACGATTTATGGTTTTCCCTGCTTGTCTGCTGCCACTTAAAAACTATTATTGAAGTATCCCTTTGAAGTTCTTTGCTTATAGTGAATCAAAGAGGTCTGTTTTGATCTTGCCCTTTGTCCTCACTTAAAAAACTGGCTTAAAGGTCATTATAATTATGATCATAGATGTTTTTAGGTGTTCCCTCTTCTATGACTGTAATTATCAGTAAATATTTTATGTTTTCTAAAGTCCTTTGGAATAAAATCTTTGAGGAAATAGGGTGTTCCCCGAATCTTAGATTTCATTTTGAAAGTTGTTTTGAAATCATTGTTTGCTTAAAGGTGTGATTTGTAGAATTTATGGTTAGCCCTGTCTATCAAAGAGCTCTTTATTGTTCAAATTATGCTTTCGAATTCCCTTTGTTGAGAATTAAACCTCTCTTTCCAAATCATTAATGTTCATCTCATCCCAAAAAACAAAAGGATCCTGTGGCCAAGTTAGATTTTCCCTTTGATATCCCATATCCTTTAATGAGTTTGTTATGATCTTTTCTTGACTCCATTGCCCAATGAACCAGATGTTTCTCCATTCTGTGTATCTTTCCTAGACCTTTCATGTTCTGTTGTATCAATTCAATCCAGCCAAAAAAACAAACACTTGCACTTAATAACTAGTCTAAAATCAATACTCCAAGCACACAAGATAAACCTTTGCAAACAAATATTTGAGAGATCCCTCTCTAAGAACAGGAGGACTAGATCCCGAGACTCCAAGGATTGGTTCTGATGTTGCCTTGTCTTTTGATTTGCCAAACTATCAAAACACGGGACACCAACATAAGGCTTCAGTGTCGCTTTCATTATGCTGGTCGTGCTAGGGTTTGGGAGAAACCCTTATTCTAAAGAGAGTGATACCATTCCAGTTTTACCTAATTCATATTACCCTAGGGAACATTATAATAGGAATTTCCTGAAATCATGATAAAATAATCAAATATAATTTTCCCTCAGGTTAATGATTGGTTTCCCTTATCTCAACATGTGCATTAAGGTTTTCAAGGTTTTAGTGAGGCATTACAATTCTTACGCACATGCAAGCCCCTTTTCTCTGGCATGTGCACTGAAATGAAGTGGAGACATCTTGTATTTGATGGTTAGGGCAAGGCTTGAGCTTCATTAGAGTTCTATTAAATATCTAAATTTGAATTCGATTTCCAAAGTGAAGCATGATCTGATCCATCCATGCCATTTATAACAAATTAATTTGGATTATTTTATGGTTGATGCTCCTAGAGTGAATCAATGTTTGTATCTTTATCTATTCATTGATCCTGAATGAAAAATATCACTTTGGTAAAATAATTTGTTTGTTTCATATTCTTTGTAGGACACCAATAAAATGTGGCTTAGATCCACATATAACGAGGCAACACTTGTACTTGAGGAAAGAAATGCATAGGTCGCAAAGTTGCAAAGGTCAAATGGGTCGCAAAGTCGCATAGGTCGCAAAGTCGTAAAGTCTCAAAGCGAAATAGGTCGCAAAGTGGCATAGGTCGCAACGTTGTGAAGTCGCATAGGTTGCAAAGTCGCAAAGTCGCATAGTCACATAGGTCGCAAAGTCGCAAAGTCGAATAGGTTGCAAAATCACAAGGTCGTAAAGTCGCATAGGTCGCAAAGCCGCAAAGTCACATAGGTCGCAAGGTCGCATTGGTCACAAAGTCGCAAAGTCGAATAGGTCGCAAAGTGGAAAAGTGGCATAGTCGCAAAGTCGCAAGGTCGCATAGTCGTAAAGTCGCAAAGTCACATAGTCGTAAAGTCGTAAAGTCATATAGGTCGAAAAGTCGAATAGATTACAAACTCACATAGGTCACAAAGTTGCATAGGTCGCAAAGTTGCAAAGGCACATAGGTCGCATAGTCGCAAAGTTGCAAAGGCACATAGGTCACAAAGGTCACATAGTCGCAAAATCACAAAGGTCGCATAGTCACAAAGTCGCAAAGTCGCATAGTCGCAAAGTTGCAAAGTCGCACAGTCACAAAGTCACATAATCACAAAGTTGCATAGTCGCAAAGTCGCAAAGTTGCAAAGTCACAAAGTCGCATAGGTCTGAAAGTCACATAGGTCACAAGGTCGCAAAGTTGCATAGGTTGCATTGGTTGCATAGGTCGCAAAGGTCTAATTCCGCCACTCGGTCACTCCTATAAAACGGAAAAATCAGCCAATTTGAGAGAGGCTTCAATGACAATAGACAACATCCTTGACTTGACCAAAAAATATCCCGAAGCTCCAGATACTCTTCTAAAGAAGGATTGGATTATGACACAAAATGATAAAGTACAGCTACCCATGAGAATCCAATCTAAGGACAAGTTGGCCAAGGATGTAGACAAGGTCATATCTTCATATAATCATGTCCTTAGTGGGTTATATCGATGTACGAAGTCCATCAAACTCCTTCCATCAGGTCACTAGCAACACCTAAGGTATGGGAGGAATTACTAAAGGAAATGCAAGGATTTTTTGACCCAATTAGACAAGCTTCCAGCTCCAACGACTTGCAGGTGACAAGAGAGAGCATCATGAAGTATATGGTTGAGCCAGTTAGGGTTCACACCAAATTTTCTACCTTATCAAACTAAGTCAACGCCAAGAAAAGCATGCTGATTCCAGATGCCCTCGAGTGCATGCAAATATATGGGGAAGACATGCCTCAACTGGTCAGAATAGATACATACTACAAAGCATGGAAGACCTATCTCACGGAGCATCAACATATTGACACTCTGGCCTTATCAATAATTAGATCATTAGCACAGGGTCAATGCATGAGAAAGACTATCTCATTTTTTTCTGCACAACATGGTAGCTTAGGAAAAATTTAATCGGAACCTAAGAGAAACATGAGGGAGTCCCTAGGTCGCAATCAACCCTAGGTCGCAATCAAGGATAAAATCTCCCTCAGGTCACAATCTCCCTTAGGTCACAACCTCCCCTAAGTCACAATATCCCTTAGGACACAACTTCCCCTAAGTCGCAATCTCCCTTAAGTTGCAACTTCCACTGGGTCACAATATCCCTTAGGTCACAACCTCCCCTAAGTCACAATATCCCTTAAGTTGCAACTTCACCTAAGTCGCAATCTCCCTTAGGTCACAACTTCCCCTCAGTCGCGATATCCCTCAAGTCACAACTTCTCCTGGGTCGCAATCTCCCTTAGACCGCAACTTCCCTTGGGTCACAATCTACCTTAGGTCGCAATCTCCCTCAGGTCGCAATCCTCCTGAAGTCGTAACTTCCCCTAAGTCGCAATCCTCCTGAAGTCTCAACTTCCCCTCAGTCGCAGGTAAGCCCAAGAGTGACGGAAGACCAAAAGTCACATGCAACCCAAGAGTCATCTCGACTTATATGTACATCTTCTGGCGATTTTGTAGGGGCTTTTTTTGGTTTTGGACTTTGGAGAGAGACACATTGTTGCTTATGGAAAGTATTCCTTTTGATGAATACAAAGAAGTGCTATTGGATCTCACTATTGAATCCGACAGAAAACCCTTGTGTGGTTGTGCTATGAATATGGTCCCTTCAAATGAATGATTCTTTCTTCAAGTATTGGTGCACATTTCTACTCATGTATTATGTTGTGTTATGAGCTTTATTACAACACATGGATGGTATATGATGCTCTAAATTTAAGGATATGTTGATGAATTTATTTGTCAATATTTTCTTTAAATATGTATTGGAATGTTTATAGATTATAAATGAAATGCTTAGCCATCGCGAAATATTTCTCGTTTGTTAAGTGAATATTGTTATAAGTGTGATATTGGTAAAGTTTTGATAACAATTCTTTTCCTAATTTTCATGCTTTAATTTCCACTTGGCTATTCATGGTATCATGCTTCACAGGGCGTTCGTCAATCACATATTTGTGTTCGTTCAACATCCATGCATTTATCTTTTCAGCGAGTCCCCTACCCTTTCCGAAAACCATCTTTACCAACTTAATGGAAATCGAGCCTACATACCAGATGGGATCCCTAAACCAAAAGGTGTAGAGTTTAATTGGGATCTTGCACCGGGGAGATCCCATTACTATTGGCGAGACATTTTCAACTGTCAACAACCAAACACATGAAATGATTGAGTTTCTCCAACTTGAGTCACAACTACAAGATGATGAGCTACTGCAGAAGGGTCGTGTTTCTAATCCATTCAACAATACAAATTCAAATGCAGATGAAGATGATTCAAAGCCACTCAGCCGTACAAATTCAAGTGTAGAAGTTGTACATGATCAAGTTACACCTTCTTGTTCCAAGCCAGTCATTAAACCATGGGAATAAATTCAATGCAAAAAAATTGATGTGGTTTAGGATATGAAAAATATGATTTTTTTTTTGCATATTCCTGATTATTAAAAACCAATCAAGTTCATAAGTGGAGGATTTATTAATCAAGTACCATTATAAATCAATGAGAAAGTTGAAGAAAAGCCAAAATTTCAACATTGTCAAAGAACAGGTCATATGGAACATCATTGTTTTGATCTCCATCCTTGTCACCATTTTTTTCAAGAAGAATCACTCATCAGAGAGATGTTGTAAACAAAACAATTCAACTAGATTAAATATTAATTATGCATGTATTTATCCTTGGGAGTGGTTAACTACAGTCAAATGATTGTATATGTTTTATCAAAGGAATTCAATCTCACATATTGTAGCCAAAAATCAAATGAAGATGGTACAACAATGAAACTATCCTACATCTGAAGGGGCAGAGGTGGGGAGGGGGGTGGGGGGGGAGTTCAAAACAAATTCATATGGTTATGGTATCTCCTTTTTGTTGAAAAAGGGGGGAATTGATCATGAAATTTAAATTGAATTCATAATGATGGTTGTCAGACTGAAAGTTTCAACAACACAATTTTCCAGGGGGAATCAAAATTTTTTAGTGGACAAGCAATTGAGATGCCGATTGAGAGTACGTTTGTGAGATTTTTTGTTCACTTGGATGGTCATTGGACCCAAAAGATGACAGATATATAATTTTTAATTGTATCTTGCCATTAGATTGATTTGTCAAGAATTTTCATGGATGTGTCAGACTTACAGTTGATTCACTTCTCTTTGTTCTCTCTCTTCATATTGGAGTTTTTGACATCCAGTTTTGGCAGTTTTTCAATGAGGATCAACTCAACAGTTTCAAAATAAAGACTTGGAGATGATACTACGTTCTTAATATAAAATTATTATTGAGGGGGGGAATGTTAGCCTCATACTCACATAAATAATTAATAAGTCCAAGTATTCACAAAATAATTAAATTATGAAACTTGGAAAATATAATTCCTACTTGTCTTTGATGTGCTCATCAATTATAGAATGAGTCTGTTCCTAATATTTGGGAGTTTTTGAGGTCTAGTTGGTTGAGATATTCTATCCAACTTCTTAGCCTCCTATATTGGTGTGTGGTGAATATATTCACTCATGGAAAGAGATTGCATGCCCAAGATAGACTAACTATCTTGAGACATAGCTTGATGTATGTGTCATTATTCTTTGTGATAAATACATCTTGGATTAAAAGAATTTTTTGTCATGTTTCCGTCTCTCTTGAATTATTTATTTATTTTAATTTATTAGTTTAAAAATATTATGAAAAAGACACTATAGAGCCTTGGTTTATCTCTTTTTCATGCTCACTAAGAAATTATGAAAGATACACCATCAAGTTTCCTTTTATCTCTTTTTCGGGCTCGTTAAAACAACATGAAAAAGATACTTTTGAGCTTACTTTCCAACCCTTCTTCATGAACATTAAACCATGAAGGAGACCTATACCCAGAAAAAATGGGGGAAGTCATTCATTTCTATATATATTTCATGGTAGCAGTTAGTCATGTTTCCCTTCAACATACCACCTATTTGCATCAGTCTTAAAATTGGGTTATAACTGGCCTTAGATCTATTTAATGAGTCTTCTTAATCCTCTTTTCTATTTTTCCTTCTAGTAATTATAGAGAGTGCTTCTCTTCCTTCTACATTTTTTCTCTATGCCATTTTTTTTTTGGGTCTTGATGGCAGGTCATCATATGTCATGTTATTTGTTTAAGGGAAGTTAAGCCTAAATTAGCCAATTTATTTCTCATTGACCTTTCATGTCAACCATCCATGTTGTAGTTGAAATATATCTAATACTTCACAAACGAGTTCATGTTTTGAGTTAATTGATAAGGGATTCCTCAATTTCCCCCTTCAGTGAATCTCTTCCTATCAATGACAACTCATTATCTAGAAAGTGTGTTAAGAAACTGGATAATACCTTGGCACTTGGAGACATCAATGGTAGGTTTCCTCGTGATCGATAGTGGTCTTTTATCATTGGATCATGATGGTCGATGCGGTAAATAAGTCATCTCATTCATTCACACCCGCTAGTTTGTACCTCGTGATCAGGAGATCAAGTCTCTTGTAGAAAAATGCTCAAAAATGAAGTTGCTCAAAATTGGTCCGAATCAGAACGACTGGAAAGAGCTCAGAAAAACGATCCTATAGACGTGAATGACACTGAAAACCGACACCGTATGAGAAAGATATTCAGCTTTGAAGTTTTCCAATTTCAGTTAAAAAATGGCCAAAATTTGACTTTATAAAAAATTATTTTTATTAAAAAAAGAATATTCCACAGAATATTTTGCGGAATATTCCACAGGCAGCGAATGAAAGGGCACCATGTGGCCAGCCCAGAGGCTGCCATGTGGCCCCAAGGTGGAATGAAATGGGCGTTCAAAAATTTGTTTATGGTCGCGGCATGATTTGAAACTGGGTCGGGGCGATGGCAACAGAGAGGCTCAACCGTTGGGTCATGGTAGCGGTTCTTGTTAACCATTGGCACACACTTCCATTTAAATGTTGTGGTTTGTTTGGGCGGGGCCCGAAAGGGGGCCAACCCCAACAGCATAGAACCTACAGCTCGGAACGACGACAAATTCTCATTGGCGCGTAACGTCGGGTCATGGTCACAAGTACCAACGGGAGGTGCGGAGATGTATTTAATACACAGTTTATATAATAAAGTTTCAACGCCCATAACTCAAGTCTTAAACAACTTCTCCGACGGGCCCGGTCACGTGGGCTTATCTCTTAGCCCTCAACGAACTGGCGGTGGAAATGGCGGACTCCACCTAATTTGGTGGGCACTCCTTATTTAGAGGGCCTAACTGTCAGTCTCCCACATTTAGTGGATTTTTTCTAGGGGACACTGGGAAAAACTTCAGTTAACCATAACTTTGGCTAGGGAAGTCCAATTGGGACGAATTTTTTTTTGATTTGGGGGTATTGAAGCATTCTGGAGCTGTTGGGACAGGTTGCAGAGCCATCAGGGCACTCTGTTAGTGATTTAATCAGCGAATTTTCTTGTGGAGCCACTAGGGCTTGGTGAAAGATCAACTGTATTGGACTATACTCATCCAATTGAGGTGAATGAATAGTCGATTTTTACTGTTTTCAGTCCTCTGTTTCTGAATTTTCAGCTAATTTAGCCTTTTGAGGCTTTCTTCACAGTGTAATACTTATTTTGAGCATTAATGAAAGAGGAAAAATCCTATTTGGAGGCTTTTGGACCCAGCAGAGGTAGCCCAAGAGAGGGGTGAACTGCTTAAACACATGCCTACTGTTATGCTGTGCATTTTTGCTGCTATATTCCAGATTTTACTACATTAAATAGTAATTTTTAATAAGTCCACTTTTCCCAATGAGACTTATACAGTGATCAAAACTCGTTAGTTTCACTTCAAACCACATTACTTCCATTGCAGAATACTTGAACTTGCTTATTCACACATAAAATTTGGTTAATGAATACTTTGCAAACATAAACAAATAATTTCATTGACAGATCGATTTAGTGTTTACCTTATATTTCTTTAGGTAGAGCCAGTAAGAGGGCCAGAAGCTTCTGGTTTCATCCTTTCTAGTAAAGGTGAAATAACCAGTAAAAGCCCCTACTGTCTATCTCTGTATAAGAAATATTTTGTTCACACATTTCAGATCAGATTGGTATCAGAGCCAGGTTTTGCTTAAGATTTTGTGAAAATTGTGCAAGAAGATTGTGTTATTTTGCAAAATTTGATGCTTACTAGGCTGAAATTGAAAAGAGGGGAAGGTCAATTGGTTAGAGAACAAGATAATCCTCAACCAAGGAGGGCTAGGGTGCCATTATCTCCACCTTCCATTTCATCCTCATTAGCCTTAGAATCAGCCACAAACATGTTTTCCAGAGAAGGAGAAGTACATGAGGAAATGGATTCCAAGGAAGAAGAAAGAGTCTTTAGAAAAGCTTTCTTGGACATGAATGAGATGGTTAAGATCCTATACCAGGAGATAAATGATAAGATTGCTGGAGAAGGGTTTAGAAACCAAAAAGAAGAAGGAGATTCTTCAGGAGGGAAGAAAGACAATGATAAGTCTAAGAAAGGGAATGGAGGAAATGGTGATCCTTCATCTCCATAGTCATCCTCTTCCTCCACATCATCCTCTTCAACTTCTGTTAATCAGTCACACAAAACAAAAACATCTCTTAAAAATCCTTTGTTAAAGCTTGATGTGAAGTTTGAGTTGCCGATGTTTAATGGTGATGTGAATGAAAAAAAATTGGATAAATGGATTAGACAGCTGGAAGTCTATCTAAGGATTCAAAATTTGCATGATGATGAAACAAAAATCCAATTAGCCTCTTTGAGAATGGATGGAGCAACTTTGGTTTGGTGGGAAGCCAAAACAAAGGAGGAAATTAAAAATCATGGTAAGATAACTCTAACTTGGAATGAGTTTATTACTGCTATTAAGAAAAAATTTTATCCTCTTGCTCATATTTAGAAAGCAATCATGAATTGGCAAAATTTTAGGCAAATTAAGGGTCAAAATGTGCAAGATTATACCCAAGAGTTTAGAAGGAGAGCACTTCTACTTGGGGTAGACTTACAAAGTCAAGACACCTTGTTGAAATACATAGGAGGTTTGCACAGTTACCTGCAACATACTATTCTAATGTTCAATCCTACCAGCTTAGATGAAGTCTGTGTGAAGGCTACACATTTAGAAGCTAGAGGAAAGAATACTTTTGATGAGGATAGTAATTTCAAAAAAAAAGGAAAGAAGAGAGTTGAAAATTCAAGAAAAGAAAAAGGAAAGTTATTTTGCAAGAACTGTTCGAAGACAAGTCATGATGAAGATCATTGTTGGAAGCTTCATCCTGAATTGAAACCAGAAAAATATAAGAATAAAAACAAGACAAAAGAAAAGGAGAAAACTGTAGCAACAGTTGAACAAGACTTAGGGTCAGACTCAGGAGATGAGACAAAAAGCATAGCCATGGTTTTAAAGAACATTAAGGGGAAAGAAGTGGTGCAAGACACAATTCCCAGTTCTAGCTCTTTGAATTGTCACAAAGATACTCATGAGGAAAAGAGGAGGATAGAACTCTTCCATGTGAGGGTAATTTCAAAACATACCAAAATTGACACACTATTTGACAGTGGGTCACAAGCGAAAAGCAGCTTAAACTTGAGACCATTCCACATCCGAAGCCTTATCCACTTGGATGGATATGCAAGGATGCCAATTTTCAAGTCTCAAGAAAGTGCATATTGCGCTTTGCAATAACTGCACACTTTATTGAAATAGTGGAACTTGATGTGGTGCCGCTTGATATCTCAGGTATTGTTTTGGGAAGTCCTTACTTATTTGACAGGAAGGCCATCTTTCATCGCCATGAAAAAAAGTATCACTTGTTCAAAGATGGTAAAGATTAAATTGTGAGAGCTCACAAGAAGAAGATGGAATCTTCTTTACTCCATGCAAGTCAATTGAAAAGGCTGGTTAATGCAATTCAAAGTCTAACTTTGTTGATGTTGAAACGACCAGATTTTGAGCATTCGCCTTTTTATGATGTTGCTAATGATTTGTCTCAGTTTGATAACAGTTTGTCTTTGAAAGAAGATGATGTTATGTTGTGAAAATTACCTTTTGGGTCAGCCAATGCAGTGAATGAAGTGTCAAAGAAAAACAGTGCAAGCAAGGAGGACACACAATTCAGCATGGGAAAAAGTTGGTTTCAGAAAGGTAGAATTCGCCATGGGAACAGTTTGCAAGGTGAAAGTTATTTTAAGTCTTTTGGGAAGTTTGATCAGTGTAGAAAATTTTTTTTTCTGCAGTTTACAATTGCTTTTCTGCAAATTTTAATAATTTTCATCATGACTCTGTCAATCTTAGCAAGGGTCGATCAGTTGATTCCAGAGACAATTTATCATTTTCTCAAAATCTCCATTTGATGAAATCGGGTAGATTTCAATTATTCAAGGGTGGAAGAGTGGAGAATCAATCTCCACATCATCAATTTCAGTAATCAGAGAGCTTTTGGGGTCCAAAAGCTTCCCATTTGGGAGGTGTGATCAGGAGATCAAGTCTCTTGTAGAAAAATGCTCAAAAATGAAGTTGCTCAGAATTGGTCCAAATTAGAATGAATGGAAAGAGCTTGGAAAAAAGATCCTGTAGACATGAACGACACTGAAAACCGACGCCGTATGAGAAAGATATTCAGCTTTGAAGTTTGCCAATTTCAGTTAAAAAATGGCCAAAATTTGACTTTATAAAATTTTTTTTTATTAAAAAAAGAATATTCCACATAATATTATGGGAATATTCCATAGAATATTTTGCAGAATATTCCTCAGGCAGCCAATGAAAGGGCGCCATGTGGCCAGCCCGGAGGCCGCCACGTGGCCCCAAGGTGGAATGAAATGGGCATTCAAAAATTTGTTTATGGTCGCGGCAGGATTTGAAACCGGGTCGGGGCGATGGCAACGGAGAGGCCCAACTGTTGGGTCACGACAGAGGTTCTTGTTAACCATTGGCACGCACTTCCATTTAAATGTTGTGGTTTGTTTGGGCGGGGCCCGAAAGGGGGCCAGCCCCTAAGGGCTAGCCACCACAACATAGAACCTACTGCTCAAAACCACAGAAAATTCTCATTGGCGCGTAACGCCGGGTCATGGTCACAAGGACCAGCGGGAGGTGCGGAGATGTATTTAATACACAGTTTATATAATAAAGTTTCAACGCCCATAACTCAAGTCTTAACCAACTTCTCCAATGGGCCCGGTCACGTGGGCTTATCTCTTAGCCCTCAACGAACTGGCGGTGGAAATGGTGGACTCCGCCTAATTTGGTGGGCGCTCCTTATTTAGCGGGCCTAACTATCAGTCTCCCACATTTAGTGGAGTTTTTCTAGGGGACACTGGGAAAAACTTCAGTTAGCCATAACTTTGGCTAGGGAAGTCCAATTGGGACAATTTTTTTTTTGATTTGGGGGTATTGAAGCATTCTGGAGCTGTTGGGACAGGTTGTAGAGCCATCAGGGAACTCTTTCAGTGATTTAATCAACGATTTTTATTGTGGAGCCACCAGGGCTTGGTGAAAGATCAACTGTATTGGACTATACTCATCCATTTGAGGTGAATGAATAGTCAATTTTTACTGTTTTCAGTCCTCTGTTTCTGAATTTTCAGCTAATTTAGCCTTTTGAGGCTTTCTTCACAGTGTAATACTTATTTTGAGCATTAATGAAAGAGGAAAAAGCCTATTTGGAGGCTTTTGGACCCAGTAGAGGTAGCCCAAGAGAGGGGTGAACTGCTTAAAAAAATGCTTACTGTTATGCTGTGCATTTTTGCTGCTATATTCCAGATTTTACTACATTAAACAATAATTTTTAATAAGTCCACTTTTCCCAATGAGACTTATACAGTGATCAAAACTCGTTAGTTTCACTTCAAACCACATTACTTCCATTGCAGAATACTTGAACTTGCTTATTCACACATAAAATTTGGTTAATGAATACTTTGCAAAAATAAACAAATAATTTCATTGACAGATCGATTTTGTGTTTACCTTATATTTCTTTAGGTAGAGCCAGTAAGAGGGCCAGAAGCTTCTGGTTTCATCCTTTCTAGTAAAGGTGAAATAGCCAGTAAAAGCCCCTACTGTCTATCTCTGTACAATAAATATTTTGTTCACACAATTTCAGATCACCTGGTACCTTGGAATCCATATTAATCATTGGTGACCTAACTCACAAATGTAACACCTTTCATCACTGGAAAATAATAAGATGGTTCAAACTATGTTCAAATCAAACAAATTTATTCACATGGATGGGTATTGTACCGTCAGGGTTGATACAAAGATATTTGGGGCATCAACATGATTCATTTCTTTTGCATTCTTTCACTCCTAAGTTGTGTGCACAAGCCTCATCCACCATTCTACACTTGAATAACATTTCTTGCTTTAGCAGATGGTTGTGTAGACCCCCAAATACTTTAGGAGTACATATATTGGGTTATTGGGAGAGATACCTAACATTATTTCTATATTCTTGAATTTTTTCATGTACTTCTATACACTCTTCCCCTGTCTCTACTTGAAGTAATTCCATTAGATCCATTGAACTTTTATAGACCTAATATGGTAGAATTTGGACTTTATGAGGTTTTTAAAATCCTCTCAATTAATTATTTGAGGATCCCCCTCCATCCTAATGGTTTTCCATGTGGATTTCCCAGCGTTTTAGGGCATGCACCTATAATATCAAATGAGAAAATGAAAATTTGTGTTCCTCATCTATGTGGTTAATAGTAAAATAAACCTATAATTGTTGTAAATAGTTCCAAATTCAAGGATCGATCTCACCTTAATACGAGTTAATGTCCACCTTTGCTTCCATATTGAAGAGGGACTGCAAATGGTGCATGACCCTCCCAAATCAATTTCTCCTTTTTGGTTTCTTTCCTGGACTCCTCTGGATCTTCTTTATTGCCCACTTTTCCCTCTAATTCGACCTTTGAGTTGGAACACTCGTATTCTCTAATTTCAATCTTTTTCACCAGATCTACAACAGCATAGGTTCATATTATGGTTGATATCCATGACCCACACTTGCAACCATGAGAATGTTTCCTTTGTTGGATATTGAGGGTTATCATAAACATTTTTTTTCCATGGCTAGGTTTTCTGACTTCTTTCTCAAACCAGTTCCCACATCCTATACAACTTCCTACAAATACTCGAGGAAATAAACTCTGATACCAATATGATATATAAATTGTTGTGGATATTACACTATACAAATTTTCACAAAATATCTATTTAAATAAATTGAAACTATACTATGATGGGTTATATCCTTTATATTCTAGATATGTTATTACTAATTTTTTTGTTTATATGCAATAGATAAAATGTGGAAAATAGAGAAAAATTAAATACAAACACACACTAATCACAATGAACACCAAGAGCATGTTCTAGGAAACCATTTTGGGAGAAAACCTAGTTGGAAGGTGAGGTTTCTCTACTCCTTTTTTTTTCTGGAATGGAAATATTGCATGTACAAATGAGAAGACAATATCTATGGATTTACCCAATAATTGTGGCTCATGGGCTACTACAATACACAAACCCCCTCTTTTATGCACTCTCTCTATGCACTCTCAGCTACTCTAGTATACTATGGAACAAAATGCATTTGAATAGAATGGAACCCATTTTCCTCCTAGTGGCTTGAATATAAATCAACTTGATGACGAATTAGGGATTAAGTTTGACTCCTTCAACTCTTAACTAGCATTACAAATTTGACTCTTCTAGAGCCTTATTTATAGTCTCCACATGGATAACCCATTTTTCACAAGAAAAGGGGATGGCATGGCATCCTCTCAAATCATGGGGGAAAAATAGGAAGGTTAACTTCTGGGTGGCATAATGTTTTCATACAAATCCCATTTGATGTATTTATTACACTGTAGAAAATGTCTTCGAGTGTAGAAAAACATAAGGGGTCTTTCACAAGCAATATTTTTTGGACCCAAAAATAAATTCATCTAATGCATTAAAATTTTGAAGCTTTCAAACCCCAACTTTTCAATCTAGGGCCCACTAGTAAAAATGTCCATGTAAGATAATTCCTCTTATTTTTCCACTTTGAAAGCATTGATATGGATGAAAAATAATACAATAATCCAATATAGATCATGGTGGAAAACCATTGATCAATATTGTGGTTAAACAAACTTCTACCACATCCTTAAATCCACATTTAGTATTTCTTGTTTAATATATTTTAAATGAGAGATGTAATCTAAAACATCTACCCATTTAGCATGAAATCTCAATATCTCACTATAATTGTACAGGTAAGACTTCTAAAAAAAAGGTAAGTAACCATTACAAGATGTCACTCCAACCAAAGGTAGGCTCTATAGAAATTATACCAATGGATTCAATCTGATCATGTGATGTAATAAAACAAGATACTGAATCCTTCTACAATATTTTCAGAATATAAAACACGATCGATCAATCACATGCAAGTAAGAGAAAGAAGTAAACAAATCGCACAACTCAAGATAATTCCTGGGGAAAGAAACTTCTCAAAACCCCTATAGCTCTATTGTATAATAAGCCAAGGAATCATGAAACAATACAATGCATTCTTTCTCATAAGAATTTGATGCACTCTACCAATTGTCTCACACTGATCTAGGAAAAATTGGACAAAAACTTAGCCAATTCCTTGCCTTCCTCCAACCTACCTTTCTAACGTAATTCATAGAGAAATAAATACCTATTAAATAGGAATTCCAACCTTCCTTGATTTCGCAATCCATCATGGCCTTCCTGTGACTTTATAACTGTAGCCGGGAAATTTTCTAATAATACAACTGATAGTTGTCTTTCCTTTAACTTCTGTCTCAACTGGGTCTTCATTAGAAATAACATGCATGCAACTAATAATAGAGAATCATCAGTTATCTGATTGATCACTACTTGTGAATAAATATAATTTAACTCACTGGACCTCTCACTAGCTCATCACTTAGTTAGTACTAGTTAAATTGATTTTAACTCAATTAATTTGAGTTAACTGATTACACTGACACCACACTAGTGAATTAACTACAGCTGGACCCCAAAAATAATAGAATCACTCTACATTCCTCACATTTAATCCTTAACTTGAAATTCTTGAGTTAACTCAATCTTTCTGACTTAGTTAATTGATACAAGTTGCTATGAGATAAGATTACAATTTATTTAAGGGAAAAATAAATTAGACACACATTTTCTTATTGATTTTAAAAACTACCTCTCAATAAGAAAGGGATTATAAGCTAATTCAATCCTTCCTCTGTGGTATTCAAATTTTCTCTTTGCTAGCGCCTTTGTCAAGATGTCTGCATCTTGATCCTCCATGGGAATATACTACAACAACATAATGCACCTTTGAGCACAATATCCAAGATGGTGATACCTGATATCAATATGCTTGGACCTGTCATGGAATACTAGATTAACCGAGAGTTTTATGCAACTTTGGATATCACAATATATCACTGTCGGATCTGTCTGATGACCAAAAAAACCAACAAGTATCTTCCTCATCCATATGGCCTCACATGTAGCCTGACTAGCTGCCATGTACTCTACCTCTACTGAACTGAGTGTAAATAATATATGTTTCTTGTTGTGCCAAGAAACTACTGCTGATCCTATGTTGAAGATGCCCCCTAATTTTCTCTTCCTGTCTGATGGACTGCCTACCCAATCTGCATCAGTGAAGCCTTGAAGCTTCACTCCCACCTGTCTATACCATACTCCATACTCTGTAGTGCCCCTGAGATATCTCAAAACATGCTTCCCCGCCTTCCAAAAGAGCTTGGTAGGATTAACCATAGCTTGACTAAGCTGGTTAAATGTGTAGCATATGTCTAGTCGTGTGTTCACCAAATACATAAGTGAACCCACAAGCTTCCTATAAACAGTAGCATCCACTACCTCACTTGAAGTAGCATCCTCCTTCCTTCAGTTTCTTGCAATAGGAGTCTCCATGGGTTTGCTGCCCTCCATGTGGAACTTCCTCAGAATCTCCTCGGCATACTTGCCCTGAGATACAAATATCTCCCCATCTCTTTTCCATATTTCCAACCCAAGGAAATAGTGCAAGAGCCCCATGTCCTTCTTCTCAAAATCTCTTGCAAGATCCTCTTTGCAAGAAGTTTTGAGATGCTCATCACCTACGAGTATAAGATCACAAACATAAAGTACACTAATAAAAAATTTACCATCAACCACAATATGATATAGTTTCACATCCGCTTCACTCTTTTTGAATCCCAACTCGGTGATATAGCTTTCAATCCTAGTGTGCCGAGCACAAGGTGCTTGCTTCAGCCCATACATTGCTCTCTTGAGTCTACACACATGCTACTCCCTGTCAAAGGTCTCAAAACCTTCTGGCTACTCAATGTACACTTATTCCTCAATAACTCAATTGAGAAAGGTTGTATTTACATCCATTTGATGTATCTGCCACCCCATCTGCACTGAGAGTGCAAGGATGGATCTAATCGATGAGTACCTTGCAACTGGTGAAAAAGTATCATCATAGTTAATCCCCTCTACCTGTGAGAATCCTATGGCCACAAATATAGCCTTTTATTTAGCCACACTCCCATCTATTGCTTGCTTCACCTTGTAGATCCACCTGGACCCAACCACTGACTTCCTCACTGGTCTTGAGACCACTTCCCATGCACTATTTATAATAATGGAGTCATACTCATCAATCATGGCATCAAACCATACAGACTACTACACTAGTTCCTCAAAAGAGGATGGTTCTGTCACAATACACTCGCTCATAAGAGCCATGTATCTAGTATACCTGTCTGGGAACCTTCTCTGCCTGCGCTATGATGTAGGTGCACCTACATTCTTTGTTTCATCTAGCACCAATCTGTTAGCCTATCCGGTGTGCTTCCTACCATTTCTAGTGGATGACTTTGGATGAGTGGTTTATGCCACTCTCTATTCCTCTGCATGTGGCTACTCCACATCCTGAGGTTAATCCTTTGGAACTAAGAGTTCCTCTTCTACATGCAAGTCATGCTCCCTCTCAAGGGACAATCACATGGCTTTCTCCTCATCAAATTTTACATCTCTTCTGACAACTGTCATCCTGTGTGCTGGAAAATATACCCGATAGCTGTGGGGAGTATCTGTGTACCCCAAAAATATCCCAACCTCTGCTGCTGGTTCTAGCTTCTTTCTGGCATCTTTGGTCAAATGGAAATAGACATATGAGCCAAAAATTTTAAAATATGAAACATCTAGTTTCTTACCTACAAATTCCTCCTCTGGTGTACTCATGTCAGTATTTGATGAGGACTATGGTTCTGCACAAATACCTCTGTGTTGCATGCCTCTACCCACAGATGAAATAGTAGGTCCTAATCATGTAACATACCTCGTGCTGATCCCACAATTATTCCGTTATTTATTTCTGCAACCCCATTATGTTGTAGGTTATGAGGTTCAATCAATTCTCTCCGAATTCCTTCTTTGGTGTAGAAGTTCTTGAATTCATTAGAGATGTGCTCACCACCATTATCACTCCTTAGAGCCTTCACCTTATTCCTTGTATCTTTCTCTATTAGTGATTTGAACTCACAAAACTTGGAGAACGTCTGATATTTCTTCTGCATGAAGAAAATTCAATACTTTCTAAAAAAATCGTCAACAAAAATCACATAATACCTGTGCTTTGTTGTAGAAGTTGTTGAGAATGGTCCACACACGTCTGAGTGAACTCTCTCAAGGATTCCTACTAATCGGTTCTCCTTCTCATGAAAGGTGGCCTTTGTATACTTCCCCATAGTACAACCCTTGCATGTGTCTCTTTGTGCAAGTGTACCCTTTGGAAGACCTATAAAAATCTTCTGCATGATACTCAAAGCACTGTGGTGTAGATGACCCAACATCATGTGCCATAACTCACCAGTATCCCATCTCACCACCTCATTTTCTTTACAGATCATTGCTGCGCAACCATATACATCAAGTTTGTAGAGGTTCTTCACACAAACCCCAATCTTCTTTACCAATCCTGTGGCTTTGTGATGAAGGAACAAATTTCCTTCACTGAGAACCACATCATATCCAAGATCCTCCAACATAGCAACTAAAACTAAATTATTTTTCAAGCCTGGTACATGAATGCCATCTTTTAATATGAAAGGTTTACTCGACTCTCTCTAGAAAGTAATTGTACCAATCCCGGTAGCGCTATACCTCTCATCATCACCCATCTTGATGTGCATCTGAAGATCCATCTCCTCTAAGCTACTAAAGAGTTCTTTGTTGTCATTCATGTGGAAAGATGCTCCACTATCCAAGTACCACATATATCCCTTCACAGTTGACACCATGCATGCAATGAGAGAGAAGTCTAACTCAAACTGTGAGGCCAAAGCTTCACCCGCTGTAGCTCCTAGAGCCTTCTTGTTGTTCTTCTTCTTTTGTGGATAATTTGTGTCATAGTGTCCATGATCATGACATTTGAAACATTTCACCTTTAACATGTCTTGTTTCTTTCCTTCTTTGCTAGTGTCAGATTTGGAATGGAAATTCTTCCCTTTCCCCTTCTTTTCCTTTCCAGCTAAGGCACAATTTTCCTCATCATCAGTCTTGGATGAGGATCCATCCTTGGTATTCCGCCAAAAATATTCTTGTACCAAATCCGACCATAGTCGCTCCCACTTTGGTAACTAATCTCTCCCATTCACAGAGTTCTAGTAACTATTACAGCTCTGGGGAAGGCCTAGAAGTGCTAGGCTCACCAATTCATCATCAAATACAGTAATCCCAACACTTCCAAGCTCATCTCGACATTGAGTGAACTTGGTAAAGTATTTATGGATTGTGTCAGCCTTCTCCATTTGGATTTTCCTGAGCTTGTCCTTGAGTGCCAATTTTTTGTGGTCACTGCTACTTTGAAATAGATCTGTCAAGGCATTCAACATAGCATATGGAGTTTCCTTGCCATGGATACTTGAGACAATACGATATCGAACTCCCTCTAATAAGATCATCCTCACCTTTGCAACAATCTTCCTTCATGCTTCATGATGCACAACATATGCTTGATTGGGTTTAGGAATATCTGTGTCAATGAATTCCTTCAGCTTGTTATAATCCAATATTCCCTCCATCCTCTCCTTCCATGCAATATAGTTTGAATTTCCTTCGAGTGCATATTTGAGTCTCAAGCTAGTGAAATACATCCTAGTTAGATGCTAGCTCCAAAGAATGAATCTACAAATTTGAATATTGTTCAACACAAACTCAATTTCTTCTCTTCTATTGTGATTCTTGGCACTCTGATACCATGTATAAATTATACCAATGGATTCAATCCGATCATGTAATGTACTAAAATAAGATACTGAATCCTTCTACAATATTTGCGGAATATAAAACACGATCGCTCAATCACATGAAAGTAAGATAAAGAAGTAAATCAATCACACAACACAAGATATTTCCTGGGGAAATAAACTGCTCAAAACCCCTTTAGCTCTATTCTATAATAAGCCAAGGAATCATGAAACAATACAATGCGTTCTTGCTCATAAGAATCTGCTGCACCCTACTAATTGTCTCACACTGATCTAGGAAAAATTGGACAAACACTTAGCCAATTCCTTTCCTTCCTCCAGCTTGTCTTTCTCACGCAATTCCTAGAGAAAAAATACTTATTAAATAGGATTTCCAACCTTCCTTGATTGTGCAATCCATCATGTCCTTCCTGTGGCTTTATAACTTCACCCAGGAAATTTTCTAATAACACAACTGATAGTTATCTTCCCTTTAACCTATGTCTCAACTGGGTCTTCATTAGAACTGTCATGAATGCAACTAATAATAGTGAATAATCAGTTATCTAATTGATCACTACTTGTGAAAAAATCTAATTTAACTCACCGGACCTCTCACTAGCTCATCACTCAGTTAGAAATAGTTAAAATGATTTTAACTCAATTAATTTGAGTTAACTGATTACACTCACACCACATTAGTGCATTAACTGCAACTGGATCCCAAAAATAATAGAATCAATCTACATGTATCACCTTTGACCCTCAACTCAAAATTCTTGAGATAACTCACTCTTTCTGACTTAGTTAACTGATACAAGTTTTTATGAGATAAGATTACAATTTATTGAAGGTAAAAATAAATTAGACACACATTTCTTGTTGATTTTCAACAGGCTCATGGTCATGCCCCTTGACAACCATATTCCCCCCACATAGACATATTAACATGATGCAACTTTAAGTGGCATGGTTCAGGCTTGCATGCTATGTTATGAGACAACGATGTGAGGCACATGACCTTCATGCGAGGGCCCACATGGCCCATCAATGTCATTTTTAACCTTTTCTATTCCACATGTTATCCAAAAAAGTGTTTATTTCACATAAAAAATATATTGGCAGAAGAAAAAGCTACATAACCTGCTACTTCAAAGACTGCTTAATATGGAACAAAACTGGTACTATCTCTGATATTACTTTTTCTTCTGCTGATGTTTCTGTTGATGTTGTTAGGATATAGAATCCATAAAAAAATTCTAAAATATTGAAACATTCCATTTAGGTGTATGATATGTATATGCACATTCATATTGCCAAATATTTATCCAAACCCTTATTGAGGAAGATTTGGAGGAGAAAGGATGAGATTTTTATGTCCTCACCATAAAAATATGAAGGGAATTACATTGTGGGTCAATATAATTACAAGGGAGAAGCAAAGGAATCAAATCATGCATATGACCAAAAGAGATCTGAGAATACCATTCCAATTATACAAGTCCCAACTTCAGAGGATGAAAATTACACAAAAACCTGTCCCGTGAGAGGAGGCGAAGGTCCCTACATAGATGGGATCTTATTAATTCATTAATGCATCGATAAAATATGTATATATATATATATACACACACACACACACACACACACACATATATATATATCAAGGAAAATTTTAAGGATGGAAGTTTGTCTTAAAGTGTAGAAACCTTGGCGAATCTTACTAGTCCCTAATATGCAAATTGTAAAATGTTTGGAAATATTTTTGTAAAAATATTTATATTTCTAATGATTTTATATTAGTCTATATATAATTTTGGTGATTTTTAGGGTAAAATAATTTTATACTATAAAATGTGGGTGAATCATGTTCAGAAAAAAGGAAATTGGCGAATATATTTTTTGGGAAAAACATGGAAAATTAGCCCACCTGCGAATATTAGCCCCTAAAATTTTACCTTATATATATATATATATATATACACACACACACACGTAGACACACACACACACACACACACACACACACACACACACATATAGTATTCTTGTTTGCCCTGAATCGAGGGAAGACCTTGATATTTCTTTTGATAGAAGCATATCCTCTATCAGTAATTGATAATATTGACGAATTTTGTGTGCTTGTGCTTCTAGCAGGTACATAATCCCATAAGCTCTTTGCTGCTTCCTCCAACTTCTACATTTGTTTTGATAGTAGAAAATAATTTTTGAGTCTCACATTATTTTCCAAATGAACATAAGAAGCCATTTACATTGGGAGGGATGGGAATAAATGTACTCGTGTATATCCATGCCAAAATAATTTCTTTTCAACTCAACATAATTTCTTGAAATTTATCCTCTACCCAAAGAAAGTCTTAGAGCTTCTTGGATCTTAAATGAAGTAGAATGAGGGATGCCTTTTCTTTCATATGAGAAGCTTTCACAGTCCTTAGAAAATGAAGATCTTGGCCCTTGTTTCAATTCAAAAGAAGCTCTTGGTGGCTCTTTATTTTCTACAAAATTCCATGGTGCCTCTCTAAACTTAACAAGCACCTTCAAAGACTCATTTAGATAAAGTGGTGTGGTTGAATCTTTAGTTACATATAATGAAGAATGAATCACTGATTCTCTTGAATTTACATTGATATTTGATGGCACTTGAAACCACTACTATAGGGATCCTTAATATATTTCTTGGGGTAACAATGGAGCTGAGTATGTTGTAGAATCATTTGGAGTTTTAATAGCTATAGAGAAGGCTTTTGCACATCTTAAGATTTATTTTTTGTGGTATTTTTTGTGTTTTTCCTATTTCAATTATATTTTTCCATCAAAAAATGTACTTCATATCGTTTAAGTCCCCCCATTCTGAGATGGTTCACCTTGGTGGGTAACAACATGGCTCCAATTGCTCTTTTTATTTATTTGATGATATTTATGGTTTTTGACAAATTTTGGTGGCATGGTGGAACTAAGAAGGTTGTAATTTTAGATCCATTAGTGGATATACCAATGTTTGTGGTTGGAGTAAACAAAGGATCATATAAACCTATAATGTCTATTTTTTCAATTGCAAGTTGCACAAGTAATTGCCTTGATCCTCCTGCAAAGGCATATAATACTATTCTTACAAATCACATTGAAATGAATCACCTTTAGGTATAACATGTTTCTTTGGGAAAAATACTCTTAATTTTTTCCTACAAACATGCAAATGTTGTCATTGAGTCACAAATACCTCTCAAAATTAACTCACTGTAAAAATTGAAACACTTACTCATGGACTAGATATAGGTGGTGAATGAATAATTTGGTATTATTGAGGGCCTCATGACCACTGTTCATGAAAAAATAGGTAGGCATAGGCCTCTTTTTTTAAGTCTCAAATTTGAAAATTTAAGTCTTCTAGCTGTCATTTTTTTTTGTTAATGTAAATATTTGAAAAAGAAATGGAATTTCTATAAATACCTACATAGAAGATAGTATATGGTCCATCTATGAAGGATTGGCATGCAGGTCAAGATGTTGGAAAATATATCATTAATGATGAATTTATCATATCTATTTGCATTAGAAAACATTTTTTGAATTTATTTGTCCTCAAACTCAAACATGAACCAAGTGGCTTAATCTACAAGACATTAATGCCAATCAACAAGATATTATTAACTAGCTACATAATTTCAATAAAGGTCTTAAGGCACAAGCTCATTCATCAATGGAAAAATAAATATCCAAGTTCATTGATGGAAACCAATATCCAAATTCAAGATGAGAATAATTTATCGTGGGTCTCTATTTATGAACTAAATGAGGAGGTTGCTCCACCTTGGGATTACAATGTCCATCTAGTTGAAAAATATTGGGACTTGAAGAATGGTTATAATATCCTAAAAAAACACTTTACTAAGAAGAACAAGTACATCTAGTACCTTCAACACCTTATATAACTAGAACCTTAGTCACTAGGTCGGCAAGATGAACCTTTTGAACCTTAGCATTTGAAGCTAAACCTGGTCTCCTCGGGGGCAGGATTCGACAAACAATGTGTATTTTGGTAAGAAATGTGCGTATAAAAATGTCACCTTGCATATTTCCTTGAATTTATACTGATATACGATCATTCTTGAAACTATTGCTTGGGCTTTTGCACCTTCCTTGATTAGGGACTAATTGATAATTATTTCTTCAACTTTCTTGTGTCTCTTACATCGATTGGAGGTCTTGGAGATTCCATTGGATTTGTGTTAATCTATTTTTTAATATTTTTCATCAAGCTTGGTTGTAAAACATAGCTTTTGAGAATCTCCGTAGAATGAATCCCTTACTACATCTTTGATATCGAGTGAAAATATTCTTGTTTACCTTCAATCACGATATGGCCTTGATATTTATTTTAACATAATGGAAGAATCTCCTAAATCATCAACTAATAGCCTTGGTGAGTTTCGTGTGCCTATGATTCTACCAAGTCTATAATCCCAAGATATCTTTATTGATTCCTCAGAATTCTCCATTTGTTTTGATTCCCATAAAAAAAGTGTTGAGTCTCATATTGTTAGATATCATTTTTTGGATTCAACTTTGTTAAGCAAGTCATTCATCTATGACTATGTCCATGCCAAGGTAGTCATAACTGACTAATTTATCATGAATTTTGAATAGTCCACTTAACACGCATTGCATTGGGTGATGCTCATAGGGGTGAAGAAGTGGGATTGAAACTAGTGAAATGAATCACAAAGCGTCAATCATCACTTCCGGGGCTTGCACCTGGTAACTTCCCAGGAGGTCACTCATCCCAAATTTCCTTTGGCTCAAGTGTGCTTAACTGTGGAGTTTTATCCACAATCAAGCCCACTTGATTTATACTCCATTAACTTGATTCAATTAGAGCTCCATTAACTCTTTGTGTTTAAGTATTGAGGGGATTTCACAGTGCATTATATTAGATATCATTTTTGGGTTCAATTGCGTTAAGTAAGTCATTCATTTTTGACCATTTCCAAGAAAGGTAGTCGTACCTGACTAATTTCTCATGATTTATGAATAGTACACTTATCACTCATTGCATCTCATATTATTGTATAATTGAACAGAAGAAGCCCTTTTAGCATGCGAGTAATTTCTATAGGATAATTTCTCTATGTTGAGCAAGTTCATTGGGTTAATGTCAGTGCATACTTACAAATTTATCTTGAGGGAATATTTTTTTAGAATTACTGTGCATTCCTATAGACTGAAATATGACTAAACTTCTATTTTGGGGTTGTCACTAGCACACTTGAATATTGCTAATGATACAACCCTTTAAATTGATGGTCACAAAATTACTGTCAATTTTAAAAGGTATTCCCCTTAACATTAACCAAAGTGTAAATAAACACTCATAATTATTATTTAGAGAATAATGATGCTATGATGTCTTGGAAACTGCAACTACAGGGATCCTTCATATATTCCTTGTGAAAACTATGGAATTGCATATGTTGTATAATGATCCGGACTTTTCACAACAATTAAGAAGGATAATGCACGTCTTAAGGAATATTTTTTTGTAGTATTTTTTGTGTTTTTCCTATTTGCATTTATAATTTTCCATTAAAAAATGTGTTTAGATTTTTAAGTCCCCTCCATTATGAGATTATTCACCTTGGTAGGTAAAAACATAGCTCTAATTTATCTTTTGATTTATTTGATGGTTTTTGGTGGCAGGGTGGAACTAAGAAGGTAATAATTTCTTCTCCATTAGTGGATGCACCCATGTTTGTGGTTGGAGTAAATGAAGGATCATATAAGCCTGAAATGTCTATTGTTTCATATGCAAGTTTCACAACTAATTTCCTTGCTCCTCTTGCAAAGGTATATGATACTATTCTTACAAATCAAAATAAAATATATTGCCTTTAGGCAAGACATGTTTATTTGGGAAATTTACTCTAAGATTCTTCTTGCAAATGTTGTCACTAAGTCACAACTATGTGTCAAAATTGTCTCACCATAAAAACTAAAATTATTACTCATGGATTGGATACAAGTGATGAATGAATAATTTGGTATTATTGAGGGCCTCATGACCACTCTTCATGCAACAATGGGTAGGCATGAGCCTCTTTTTCAAGTTTTGATTTGAAAACTCAGGTCGTGTAGCTATCATTTTTTTTATGCTAATGTATATACTTGAAAAAGAAATGAAATCTCTATAAACATCTACACATAAGTTAATAGATGGTATGTTTATTAAGGTTTGGTGTGGAGGTCGTGGTGTTGGAAAAAATATCATTCCAAGCTCAACTGGTTCTACAAATGTATGCATATGTGACTGAAAGGGACTCTATGTAAATATTGATGGAAATGTTCATGATATGTTTCAAGTAAATTATAAATCATCAAGCTACTTTAGACCCTGATAGGTGAAGGTTGTACCTTTTGCAACAACTACTCTAAGCCCATCACATCGACAGTTGGTAGGGCCAAAACGATCTTAGTAGAAGTTCACATAAGGTGATGGTGGCCCAAAGAATCCATCTAGTTCATAATATCATCTAAATTTGGGGAACAAATGTATGTTAAAAGGCATGCATATTCATAGTCACTAGGGAATATTTTCAGTTAGTGGTATAACTTAGGTTCATTGCATCTTTACTCAAACTTGGGTTAAGCCTACATTTTGTCAAGTCCGGGTTGTCATTTATCAGGTTCAAGTTGCAATTATTCATTTCCTAAATGTCAACAGGTATACCATGTACCATGCAACCTTCTTCAAATATATTTGCATACAAAGAATCTTGGTGCTGGGGAAATTAAACCCTAACAAACATTAAAATAATTAAAATTTAATAAGTCAAAAGTTTTTTTTTTTTTAGTTTTATATTTATTTAATTATGAAGCATGTCAAGCAAATGTATGGAGGAATTTTATTTCTGAATGAAAATCGTTATACCTTTTTTAAAGTCCTTGCCCAAAAGGTGACATGAAATATTGTAAACAGTTGGTGTCCTTCTATTAAGCTTGCACAAAAACCAATGGAATTTCCATGAAAATAGATTGTCCTTCTATTGTTTTAGTAAAAGTTTGAAAATGGAATTCAAAAGTTTGAACATCATATTTTATTTTTAACAGAAGTTTTAATTTCACCATCTTATTTGGCCTCTTCCCAAGGTAAGAGGCCTGGATATCTTAGTATAAATTTTAATAAAAAGATGTACTTAGTTGAATTTTCTTCCAAGAGAAGTAATGCTAGCATTAATTCATTGGCATTTAGTAACATTCAATGTTTCATGTTCAGTGGATATATTATAATTTTACCCACGAATAAGTGGGAGTGGACAAGTGGTTGTAGACTAAGCTTCAATGTTAGCTATTTGCATGTTGCTTCTCAAGCCAGTTATTCCCTGGTTACTGGGCGACTTCACCACTTATTCAGTTCTAGAACCCTTTTTCCTTAATTAGTTCTAGAAACCTTATGCCTTACTCAGTTCTAGAACCCTTCTACCTTTCCTATTCAGTTTTGGGACCCTTCTCCCTTCCTGGGACCCTTTTTCCTTCAAATAACTAGTGTTATATTTCTACTTCCTGTCCTGTGTCAGGCATCTACTTTGAAAATGCCAGGTCTCCATATGAAATTCTTTCTAGGCACTTGCCAAGTTATGCATGCAATGCTTTCCAGGCACTTGGGGAGTGCAAGAATTTTAACAGAAGTAACAGTAAAATTGGAAAGAGGAACTGGTAATATTTCATGAAATTGTATTGATTTTACCTCACACTTGTTCTAACATAATATTCAGTTTCCTGTTTGTAGACATTAAATTACTAACAAAGCCAAGTTGACTTGTAATGAATAAAAATCAATTAAAAACATTGGAAAGACATTTAAAACAAATAATTGCCTATATTTATTTCGAATGTTTTTGATCATAGTTTTGTTCTCGCCCTAGTGTTTTTCTTGATCTTCCCACTGAAAACTTGCTCCAAACTTGCTCCTTTACACCCCACCACACCTTGCCATTCCCCCACTACCCTTCCTTTTCTGACAAACAAGACTATTGAGATTCAACAAGAAAATTTTTGGCACCCATGGTCCTAGTGAAAATTAAGCACCTACACTAGGGTGGGGCCCACAGGCTATTTTTAGGTGCATGTCTATTTTTATTATCCCTTAATTTAGATGGACATTAAATTGTAATCTATTCTCAATTTGGACTTGAAAATAGTTAACTGAAGTGGAAAATCAGTTAGCTAAGTGAATTTCGAGTTAGAGGTTGGTTGGTGGGACATGCAGAGTAATTCTAGTTGTAACCGAGTGATTCTATTTGTAACAGAGTTGGAAGTGCAGTGGTGCATGAGTTGGTGCAAGTTGTAAAAGGTTTAACTCAGTTAAGTGAGTTAAAATCAGTTGTGCTAGTTGTAACTGAAGATACAATAGGGAGAGATCAATTGAATTAAATATTAATTAATTCACAATCAATAATCTCACATGCAACTGAATATTTACTAATATTAGCTGCATTCATGTCAGATCTAGTGGAGACCCAGTTGAGTTCTAGGTGAAAGGGAAGATAACTATCAGTTGTAACATTATCCGCTTGCACACATGAAAGCACACACACATTAGATGTGCCCATGATACTTTCTCAGTTAAGGCAGGAAAGATTGCATCAATTCAGGGATTGCATTCAACAGGGATTGTGTAGTGAAGGTAGGCTGGAGGCAGTAAATTGGCTAAGGAATTTACCAATTTTTGTATGAAAGTGTGAGACAATTATCTGATGTACTGAGAGCTCTTGTGAGAAGTTTTGTATGTAATTGTTTCATGATCCATGATATAATAATCAATAGAAAATAGTGGGGTTATTAGTTGTAAGCTTTCCCAGGGAAATTATTTGTGTTCTGTGTGATTGATCTTTCTTCATGCTTATGTAATTGGAAATTGTGTTTTTAATTCCGCAAATATTTATAGGAGTGATTCAATATTTAACTTTAGAAAATTGTTAGATCGGGTGAATCCAATATATACATGCATATTGTATAATTTTTACATGGTATCAGAGCATAGGAAATTGCAGAAGTGAAGCAGGAGTTGAGTTTGTGACTCGATAGAATTCGAATTTGCAGAAAGACTTTCATGGTGCTACAATTGATTCAAGATCGAAATGGATTTCAATGGCTTGAGGTTAGAGTATGCACTCGAGGGAAACTCGATCTACATTTCTTGAAAGGACAGGATGGAGGCGGTACTCAGAGACAATGGCTTGAAGGAATTCATTGAAAAATATGTTCCTAAGCCAGATGCTGTAGATGCTGCCAATCTTGATGCATAACAAAAGAAAGTGGCAAAGGCGAGGAGGATCCTGTTGGAAGGAGTACGATACCACATTGTATCAAGCCTCCATGGGAAAGCCACACCATATGCTATGTGTAAGGCTTTGACAGATCTATTCCAAAGCAACCACGACCATAGGAAATTGGCGCTCAAAGGTAAACTCAGGAAGATCAAGGTGGAAAAGGGCGACACCATTCCAAAGTATCTCACAAAGTTTGTCCAATGTCTGGATGAACTGGGGAGTGTGGGAATAACAGTCGTTGATGATGATTTAGTGAGTTTGGCTCTCCTAGGACTTCCTAAGAGTAGGCACAGTTATGAAGACTCTATTAATGGACGGGAAAAATTTCTGGATTGAGAACGACTGTGGTCAGATCTTGTGCAGGAGGAGTTCAGGCGGAACACTAGAGATGGCTCTTTATAAAAGCATGATGATGAAGAGGATTGTAATTTGGCTTCCAAGGCGAAGAAGGGGAAGGGGAAGGGGAAGAAATTCCATTCTAAATCCAAGTCTAAAGGAAAGAAGCAGGACATGTCCAAGGTGAAGTGTTTTCACTATCACGACCATGAGCATTTTGCTACTAATTGTCCACAAAAGAAGGACAAGAAGGCTACTAGATCTACAGCTGGTAAGGCCCTTGCCTCACAATTTGAGCTTGAATTCTCCTTGATTGCATGAATGGTGTTAAGTGCAATGGGATATGTGTGGTATTTGGATAGTGGCGCTTCCTTTCACATGACAGGAGACAAGGAACTTTTCAGTGACTTGGAGGAGAAATATCTCCAGATGCATATTGAGATGGGCGATGACGGATGGTACAGTGATATCGGGATCGGTACCATTACCTTTCAGAGGGAGGCAGGTAAACCATTTCAATTAAAAGATGTAATGCATGTACCAAGTCTGAAGAAAAAATTAGTCTCAGTCGCAATGTTGGAGGACAGAGGCTATGACATTGTTTTTAATGATGGAAAAGCTTTCCTGCGACATTAAACAACGGGTCAAGCCAAGAGGACAGGGATTCAAGTTAAGAATCTCTACAAGATGGAGGTAGATGGCTGTGCTGCCATGATGGGAAAGGCAGAAAAAGTGGTGAGTTGGGATGAGGGAGAATTATGGCATAGAATATTGGGCCATATTCATCATGGAGCCTTGAAAGTCATGCAACAAATATCTACTGGACTTCCAATGGGAACAATTTCTCAGTTAGATCAGTGTAAGGGTTGCACCATGGGGAAGTATGTAAAGTCCACCTTTCATGAGAAGGAGAACCGAGCTTTGGAGATCATTGAGAGAGTTCACATAGACGTGTGTGGGCCATTCTCAGTTGCTTCAACAACAAAACATAAGTACTATGGTAATATTTTTCGATGACTTTTCTCATAAATGTTGGATCTTCTTCATGCAGAAGAAATATCAAACATTCTCTAAGTTCTGTGAGTTTAAGGAATTAGTGGAGAAAGAGTCGAGGAAGCAAGTGAAGGCTCTTAGGAGAGATAATGGTGGAGAATACATCTCTAATGAATTCAAGAGCTTCTACAGCAAAGAAGGAATTCAAAGAGAACTCATAGCACCTCATAGCCCACAAAAGAATGGGGTCGCAGAGAGGAAGAACATAACGATCGTGGATGAAAATGAATGATGTTGCATGATCGGGGCCTACTAATGCATTTGTAGGCGGAAGCATGCAACACTGTGGTTTATGTGAAAAATTGTTGTCCTCATAGAGTACTTGGCATGAGTACACCTAAAGAAGCTTTCACTAGTAAGAAACCAAATGTTTCACACTTTAAGATTTTTGTCTCATCTATTTATGTGCATGTGACCAAGGACACCAGGAAGAAGCTGGAGCCGACTGCTGAAGTTGGTATTTTTGTGGGGTACACAGAAACACCCCATAATTATCGTGTGTATTTTCCAAAAAATAGAATGATTGTTGTGTGAGGGGATATAAAATTTGATGAGGTGAAAGCCATGTGGATGTCACTTGAGAGGGAGATGGACTTGCATGTGGAGGAGGAACTGCTGGTTCCTAAAGATGACTCTCAAGATGTGGATTAGCCACATGAGGAGGTTCATGGAGTGGAGGAAGCCACTCATGCAGATCCATTCATCAGAAATGGAAGAAGGCACACCACGAAAGCTGATAGGATGAGACTTGATGCTGCACAGAATGTAGGAGTCCCTACTTCATAGCGCAAACAGAGACAGTCTCCTGAGCGATTTACTGGATACATGGCTCTCATGAGAAAATGTATTGTGACTGAACCATATTACTTGGGTTGATTCAATGGTGGAGGAGTATGACTCCATTGTAAAAAACAATGCATGGGAAATTGTCCCAAGACCAGTTGAAAAATTAGTGGTAGGTTCGAAATGGATCTACAAGGTAAAGCAAGCTGCTGATGGGAGTGTGGAGAAACACAAGTCAAAATTTGTGGCTCGGGGTTTCTCACAAATCGAGGGGATAGATTATGATGACACTTTTGCACCTATCGCAAGGTACTCTTCCATAAGGACCATCCTTGCACTCTTAGCGCAGATGGGTTAGCGCATTCATCAGCTGGATGTGAAAACTGCATTTCTCAATGGGATCATTGAAGAAGAGGTGTACATAGAGCATCCTGAAGGTTTCAAGATCTTCAATAGTGAGTCACATGTGTGCAGACTCAAAAGATCACTGTATGGGCTGAAGCAAGCACTCCGTGGTTGGTACACTTGGATAGACAACTATTTCACTGGACTGGGCTTCACTAAAAGTGAAGGAGATTGAAACCTGTATCGGATTGTGGTTGAGGGTAAGTTATTGATCATTGTTTTTTATATTGATGATTTAATTTTGACTAGTGATGAGCAACTAATACACTTTTGCAAGGAGGATCTTGCAAGGGAGTTCGAAATGAAGGATATGGGCCTCCTTCATTATTTCCTTGGATTGGAAATATGGCAGCGGGATGGTGAATTTTTTGTGTCTCAAGACAAGTATGCAAAGGAGATATTGGGTAAGTTTAACATGGAGAGCTGCAAATCCATGGATACGCCTCTTCCTAGAAATTGGAGGAAAGAGGATGCTACTTCTAAAGAGGTAGTGGATGCTACTGTATATCGACAGTTAGTGGGTTCGCTAATGTATCTAGTGAACACGAGACTAGACATTTTATATGCGGTTAACCAGTTAAGTCAAGCTATGGTTAAGCCTCCCAAGCTCTTTTGAAAGGCGGGGAAGCATGTCCTAAAATACCTGAGGGGCACAACAGAGTATGGTCTATGGTACAGAAGAACGGATGGAGTGAATTTGCATGGCTTCACGAATGCAGATTGGGATGGCAGTCCATTAGATAGAAAGAGCACATCAGGGGGGATATTTAGCATTGAATCTACAACTGTTTCTTGGTACAGTAGGAAGTAGAGATCCGTGGCACTCATTTCAGTAGAAGCATAATACATTACAGTAAGTCAAGCTTCATGTGAGGCTATCCAGATGATAAAGATCTTGGTTGGTTTGTTTGGTTCTCAGATGGATCCGACGGTGATTCATTGTGATAATCAGAGTTGCATTAAACTATCGATTAATCCTATGTTTCATGATAAGTCCAAGAATATAGATATTCGGTGCCATCAACAAGAGATTGTGTGCAGAGGAGAATCATGTTGCTTCAGTACATTCCCATAGAAGACCAGGATGCAGATATTCTGACGAAGGCGCTCACCAGGAGAAGATTTGAATACCATAGAGACAGGATCGAGGTGAAGGATAATCCCTTTCTCGTTGAAAGCGATTGTTGGGATTCAACAAGAATTTTTTTGGCACCCATGATCCTATTGAAAATTAAGCACCTACACTAGGGTGGGGCCCACAGGCTATTTTTAGTTGCATGTCTATTTTTATTATCCCTTAATTTAGATGGACATTAAACTGCAATCTATTCGCAATGTGAACTTGAAAATAGTTAATTGAAATGGAAAATTAGTTAGCTAAGTGAATTTCGAGTTAGAGGTTGGTTGATGGGACATGCAGAGTAATTATAGTTGTAACTGAATTGGAAGTGCAGTGGTGCATGAGTTGGTGCAAGTTGTAAAAGGTTTAACTCAGTTAAGTGAGTTAAACTCAGTTGTGCTAGTTGTAACTGAAGATACACTAGTGAGAGATCAAGTGAATTAAATATTAATTAATTCACAATCAGTAATCTCACATGCAACTGAAGATTTACTAATATTAGTTGCATGCATATCAGATCCAGTGGAGACCCAGTTAAGTTCTAGGTGAAAGGGAAGATAACTATTAGTTGTGACATTATCCGCTTGCACACATGAATCCACACACACATTGGATGTGCCCATGATACTTGCGCAGTCAAGGTAGGCAGGATTACATTCAGCAGGGATTGCGCAATGAAGGCAGGCTGTGTGGAGGTAGTAAATTGGCTAAGGGATTTGCCATTTTTTGTATGACAGTGTGAGACAGTTAAATGATGTATTGAGAGATCTTGTGAGAAGAGTTTTGTATGTAATTGTTTCATGATCCATAATATAATATAAAATAGAAGATAGTAGGTTTTTTGGCTGTAAGATTTCCCCGGGAAATTATCTGTGTTGTGTGTGATTGATCTTTCTTCATGCTTATGTAATTGGTGATTGTGTTTTTAATTCCACAAATATTTGTAGAAGCAGTTCAGTATTTAACTTTAGCAAATTTTTAGATCGGGTAAATCCAATATATATATGCACATTTTATAATTTCTACAGAGACAACAACGAGGCATCTAGTATCCTAAAAAACTAACTCCCTTGGCCCATCACTATGGAACGACTCTTTCTTCCCTCAACCAATTTTGTTTTCCAAAGGGGGCTCATTTTGTAGCCACCATGAGCTGCGAGGTACTACTAATTAGAGTTAAGCTAAACCTATGGTATGCATTCAAGAAAGTATCTCTGTTTCTGGGATTTGGAAGGTAAGATTCTCCATTAGGTCTCAGAACCTACGAGAATACTCCCAAGATATTTTCACCACTATATATATATATATATATATATATATATATATATATATATATATTGTTCACTTTGTTATGCTTTGTTTTTGTAGAGTCAATATTAAGAATAACCGACTATGAGACAATTGGAATTTATGCTTATGGGTTCCGAGGGATCGACTATACCAAAAGGGACTTGGTCTCCTTGACTTTAAGAAAGGGATACCACTATGCTTGATTAACCGCCAAGAATTTAATAAGCCCCGCCATCTAAAGCAATAATAGGTTTGTTGGTTCATTTCTATAGGTTGTTTTTTCTATGCCATCATTGAAGTACTTGGACATCAGGTTCAATGATTTCGAGGGGGCGCTGCACAAGCAGTTGTTTTTCAAAGATACCGATGCCATATTCATCAATAATAACATGTTTCATTTGAAATCCATTCTAATCTTGGAAATTATTTAGTTTCTGTTATTTTTTTTGCCAAAAATAATCCCAGAGGATTCCTTCCTCCTAGTCTCAGAAACATGTTTGCCACTCTCAATGAGATCATATTCTTGAATAACAATATATAATGATGCTCATTGCTTGGCATCCGATATTATGCTATCGAAAAACTTGAGTCGACTCTCTATCTATCTTTACTGTATCGTTCCATCTCTGGCAAGTTTGTATTTCTAGTATCGTCTCTTGTCTTTCCGGTCAGAAGCCTTTTTTGGTCTCTGCTAAATACTGAAATATACTCAGGTACATTTACATTTATTTTCAGATTTTATAGTATGGGATTTTTAGATGGAAATATATTTGATAGCATGGGATTCCCGGAGGGAGCACGTGGCCGGCTACCCAACATGTTTGCTTTTATTTAATTTTAATTTTAATTTTGTATTTTTTTAATTCATTTTTTAATTAAGTTTTTTTCATAAGAAAATAATCCTAATTTATTTTTAAATGTTTAAATTATAATTTTTTAATATTTAGTTTCTTATTAAAAATTAAATTATAAAAAAAATTAAAATATAAATTTTAAAAGTTAAATAATCAAAATTCCTAAGATATAAAGGGGTAAAACGTTGAATGTCCTGCTTTGATTTAGATTTACTGACTTTAAGATGATCACAACATGAGTTATTTTGATTGATATAAAAATATAAGTTTTTTTACTGAAAATTTCAGCCACATAAGCGCAATAGGTGCGAACATACTTTTTGCATGGATTCCCATCGATCTTTCGACATAGTTCTTGTTGGGATGATGCCTTCCCAGTTTAACATCTTAACTGGAACATCCATGGTGACTCCTCAGGTAAGTGGAACTGTTGCATTTGTAAAATAGCAGTTATACTGATTGCAGACCCTCTGCAATCAGATCAGCCTTGCTAACTATAGGTACTTTATCACATTTTATTCTTGAAAATGTAAATACCACACTGAAGAACATCCAAATACTTCTCTTTCTATTCTTGAAAATGTAAATACCATATATCTATGATTTTAGTGATGCTACATCTATGTAAATACCATGTATCTATGATTTTAGTGATGCTACATCTAGGTCTCAATTATGGAAATATGTATTAAAACAAGTTTCTTTTTACAATTCCAAAGCTCCAAGAGTTTCCCACATCAGTAGTCCCATCTATGTGGCAACTATTTCAATGAACAATATAGGCAAATTATTTACCACGGATAGAAATTTGGAAACTCGGAGCTCTGCAACCAGGGTTTGCATATGAAACATCAAAAAAAGATTACTTCTACTTATGTAATTACAGTCTTGATTCTCAGCAGATAAAGATCATCATAAGGAATGATAGCTATAAGTGCCTATCTCGGGCAAAGGTGGATATGATCAGTAACATGAACTATAAAAGAATGACCATGTCCAAGTTAGATATTGTGAATTGTTGTCATTTTAAACAATAAAACCCTAGTTTGACATTTGAACACGGAAATCACTTGTCCATAATATTTATAGCTGTCCAACTTGTCCTATATAATGGAGAGGATACTTAAACCTTTTATAACTTCTATAGCGATAACTTTTATCACCTTCTATATACAAGCAAGAATAGGCCTCAAAATATATTCTAGAACCGATCAATTTTACAATTGAAACAAAGACAGAAAGGGGTTTCAGGTTGTGTGCAAGACCCCCTCGTGAAGAGAGTTATTGCTCCACAACCCCTCTTGAGGATCTTGAGGACGAAATAATTATAGTTGAATTATTTTCCTTACGATTACTTCTAAAAAAATATGTAATAGATCAAGACATTGATATACTAAGAGTTATGAGGAATAGAAGGTATTAATAGATTATGTTAACGAAAACTCTAAAATAAAATTATGGCTTTATGTTTAATCATGAGTAGAGTTTTGAAATTTTTTCACCCACATATCTGAAGAATAGGATTTAAGTGTGAGTTTTTAGAATTTTTTTCACCCACATATCTCAAGAATAAGAGTAGAATAAGAGTTAACTGTGAGTATAGGAGTTAAGTGTGAGTTTTAAGAAATTTTTTCACCCACATATCTCAATAATAGGAGTTAATTGTGAGTATAGGAGTTAAGTGTGAGTTTTCCCTTTCAAAATATGTACACACTATCGTTCATAATATGCATACACTTTTGAGTAAACCTGTAAAAAGTTTTTGATGTTATTGATTTTTTTTTAATTGATTTATATTGAAAATATCATTTATCTAAACATTAACCTATATTAACCTGTATTTTTAGGTTTATTATAAGTTCATTTAAAACTTAAACAGAGATTGTAAAAGTTTATAGAACAATGTAACCACGTAAAAGTCTATAAAACAATGTAATATTGTAGATCATTTAGGAGAGCTATATTAATAAAACTATTAAGGAATTTTTGATATGGAAAATGTAAAGTTTTATATATATTTTAATATATTAAATATAGTATTAAAAGTAATGTATTTAAATTTTAAATTATTTTATTTAAATTATATGTTGAGATGTATTTTATAATATATTATAAGGGAGATGTGTTATTTTCTGGTTATGCATATTTTTTATAATAAAAATAAAATATTTATTAAATAAAAATGTTGTTTATTATTAAAAAAAATAAAAGTAAATATACTTATTTGCTTAATTTTATTTGAAAGTATTATTGATATTATTAAAATATGTAATTATTTTCTTTTTTAATATAGAGTTGATATGTTTGATATTATAGTTTAAGAGATGTGAAATTTTTTATTTTAACATAAAATGAATATTTAAAAAAATATTAATAGCAAAAAAAAAAAATTATTCTAAATATAATTTTATATTATTTTATCATAAAAAAAAAGTAATTAAAATAAAAAGAATGCTTCCATTTTGAAAGATTTGTAATTATTTTACTTTTAAAAAATATTTTAATATCAACTTTAAATAAAATATTTAAATATTCATATTATTTAATAATTTAAATATAAATTTTATATATATATATATATATATATATATATATATATATATATATATATATATATATATATATATATATATATATATATATACAATTAAGTAAAAAATTTCAATTATTTGTATAATTCATTTAATTTTTAATATAAAATTGATATGTAATATTTAAAAAATATTTTAATGCAAACTATATATATAATAAAAAATTTCAATATCAATTATATATCAATTGAGAACTATGGCGGCTAGGGTTTTCAGTGATGGACACCAGGAATGCATGACGACGGTCACTCTTGTTTGCAAAAAATTAGGAATGTGGACTCAGGAGTGCCCTCACCATGCACATAAGCTTACAGACTGGCTCGACAATTCCACTGTTCCCTCTGTTGAGGCCCTCTTCCCCTGCTCACACTACAGCCTTGCCCCATGGCCAGCTTCGACTGCTTTCATTACACATGCTTTTACCTTCTAGAGCCCTCCTATTATCGGGAGATGGGGTGTGCATTAGGACGATGGTCTCAATATCCTGTGGACTTGCCCTAAGTGGGGGTCAAAAGACACGAGGAGGGGCAGGGCACTTAGAAACCCACTAGGTACCAAGTGCGTACTGGGGCAACTAGACGACATCGAACCTCTGTGCATAACACAAGATAGCTATGTCCCATCTTCGGATGATTTTATCTTCTGCGCTATGGATCCTGTTTCCCATCAGACCCTTCCTTTGCTGCCAACGCCGAACCCCATAGAAGACTACACTACTATCATAGACAAAGAGGTATGCTATGTTCGTTTCCAGATTTTTATAAAGCCCCCTGTGGGGAACAATATTTCAATATGGGCCTAGGAAAATGACAGGGTTATACAACTGAAACAAAATGTCAGTTTAGTCTCTGGTTACCCTAGCCATATGCAATCTTTAATATACTGTGGGAGATCACTATAAGACTCCTGCATAATAACAAATTACTCCATTGGTCTAGAATCCACCATTACTCTCAATCTGAGATTGAGAGGAGGCACAACAGCACATCATAGAACGTCCGGATATGCAAGGGGAACCAACACTTCAAAATCCGATCTCCCGAAAGGTCCCTCATACATGAACATCTTACAGGGGAAAAAAAGATGTTACTCCAACTGAAGCAGCTGAAAATGCACCCACACCATATATTGGGGAGCAACTAAATTGGTGCCAGAACTGAACATAGATATTCCAATGATTAATGACCATCGAACGAATTTTGAATCTCAAGCAATAATCTCTAGATTTAACAGCTTCTGGCCCAAACCAATGGAGCTCTTTCATTGGATATTCACCTATGTTCAAAGGGGTTTTTCATTGTCAAGTTTCCGTCCTCGGAAGCCAGAGACACCATCCTTAGGGAGGGACTGTGGATCCACTAGGATTTTCATCACAACCTGGTTCCTGGATTTCGGCGCAAACACCATGGAGGTAACCAGAATGCCTGTCTGGGTCCAGTTTTACAAACTTCCTCTACATTTTTGGAATGAATATGTATTAGAAGGTGTAGGGGACATCATTGGGATATATATATATAAAACACACAATGCTTGGAGGAGAGGATTTACACTTTCGCACACTTTCGCACGAATCTGCGTGGAAGTGGACCTCAGTAAAGGGCTACCTGAATGCATACAAATGATTCACAAACAACAAAAATGGACGCAACGCCTTGAATTCGAAAATACTGCATTCAGATGCAGAATTTGCAGGAACACCGGTCATTTGCAAAACACATGTCCGGAAGCAAAAAGAGATAATAGAAAAAAGAAGACAGGGAAAACACCCAAAGGTTGGCAATTTCATTCAAGTCAACCAAAACAGGAGACAAATGAAGAAGATGATGTCCCCATCCCAAATGAAAATAAGCAGACAACAACCGAATCAGAGACAAAAGAACAAGAGATGCAAGACCCATTTGACCTTACCTCCACGGTTCAACGGGGAAAGGACCTTGGGGCACTAGACAACATAGGGAATAAAATACATCACATCTCAGACACCTCAAACTTAGATAAAGACAATGGAGCAATCACAGAAGATACCCAACTCGCCCTTATCTCAGTCACACCAACACAAGGTGCTTGGCGTAAGGTTGAAAAGAAGAAAGAGAGAAAAAATTAAATTTTCTCCCCATGTATTATAGGTTCTTACTCGCGATTTCTTAGCCTGTCTTGATTGACAATTACTAGTAAATGTGACATGTAATTTTGTTTTCATTAATAAAATTATAACTTTTTCTCTTGGAAAAAAATCAGTTATATATCAATTAGATAAACAAATCTATATAATATATTTCATTATCAATTAAATATTATATAAAAATAATTAAAAAATAAAAAATTCTTATAAAACATCTTTATTGTAAGTTAGTCAAAATAAAAGATATGCATAACTCCTTTCTTGTTTAATAAGAAGTTGAATATATCTATATATCTATATATATATAAACTTAAGACAAAATCAATTCAAATTGGTTTTAATTACAAATGCAAATTTCTTTTAAAATCTATAAAAAAAAATTGCAACTCAAAATATTTGATATTTTGCACACTTTTAACCTGAAAATAAAATAAATTTACTTTAAATTAAAAAAAATTAAATTATTTAAATTAAATTATTTTTTATTTAAATATATATAAAATAAGTAATAATATATTTAATATGATTAAAATTTGTTTATATATGTACGAAAATATGAAATACATGTAAGGAGGATAACCACTTTCCTGTAAATTCATCTGATAAATATAATTTTAACTACCAAGAACCTACACAATTTAGAATGAATATGTACCATATGCTTAGCGATCATACAGATTATTTTGATAACACACGAAGCACAGATGCCGAGATGAAAACTAATGTAGAAATCCTGAAGCACTTACCCAAATTCTGGGATATGTTGATAATGTACAGAAGAGTAGTGTAGCTATATACATAAGCTGTTTGCTGCAATAATCACTTCCACACCTCCGGTGAACACAGATATACTGGTGAGCATGGAGAACCTTATGGCTCTTGTAAGGCAAAGGTGGAAATTATTTGAAGGATGGCAATGAAACGTTTGGAATATTTACATGAGTCAGCAAATTCAGTTCGCTAGGATTCATTATTACTCTAAAAAATGTCGGTACAGCAGAGGCTTCGATGCAGCTTCTCGTACAGTCGCCATGTAACAAAAACCAGGGATATCTTGTGGCTGATAGCTTAAAGAGCCAGCGGTGTAAGTTCGAACGCCATTCGAATTTGCTATGAGGGCGAGTTTGGAGGGTGCAGTTGTTGATGGTGTATTGCATGATCCTTCAGGACTGCTAACCAGGCTCACGCTGCATCTATTAATCCTCTCTTCTAGATGAAAAAGAGAGGGTACGTCCACAGTGAAATCGCCATATTCATCGCTCTCTGCAACTGTAACACATGCTCTTGTCTTGCGGTTTATGCTGCACTCAAGGGCTACCCGAGCACCTGTACACATAAATTGGATATGTCACGTCATAAAGATAATCGAGTGTCAAGGGCTAATAGATTCGAAAACCCTAGGTTAATATTGTCAGTGCCAAGGGCTAATCGATTCTGAAACCCTAGGCGAGAGTGTCAACGGCTAATCGAATCTAAAACCCTAGGTTAGAGGCATTAGGACACATATTCAAAAGATAAAAAATTTACAGGGTGCTTATTATTCCGAATTATACAGAACGAATAAACGTACCAGGTATGACATGGCTACTTTCCTGCGAGAATTGATGCTTTACACAAGCATCGCAGAAGACATTTCCCACGACCACAACGTTTGACAGTTTCTCTTCCCCATAACCTGCGAAATCTAAGGATTCAGCTCGGCCCTTTATCGATTTTATTAAGAGAAATCCTAGCAGTAGGATTACTGGTAAATATTTTGAGGCCATTGCAATTACTATCGGGAAGGAAGGATGGACATTGTAGCTATAGATCGATTATGTGGTTGGGAAGGATGGACATTGTAGCTATAGATCGATTATGTGGTTGTTGTTGGTAGGAATTGCGCTGTGAGGCGTTCGCCTTGCTAGATAGAACATGGCCTACGTTTCCTACATTGTTAATTTTTCAGAACTTGACACCGAGGAATGGTGATGATATTGGATGATGGAGCACGCCATCTTTCTTGTGTAATTGACTCAGTTTTGGACTCGTAGATCAACTTCTGTACCTACCTCAACCGGATGGCTGCAATATGGCATATCTTGAAGTTCAAAAACATTGCCAAATTCCTTTCGCTGTCGGAGCAACCGGAGTGCTCATGTACTCTGATTGAAAATTAGCACATTTTCCTATATTTATTTGCCAGCGACACTATAGTCACCGAATTTGCATTAGTTTTCTACTCCATTACAAATTTACTCAATTTTTTAGAGTTTCAGTATATCTCCTACGTGCATTAAATTATTAAATTGTATTAACAATTTCAGCACATAACATTATTAAAACTAAGTTATAATTTAGTTAGAAGTTTGGTGAAAATATGGTATGGTATGACCAATATCACAATAATATTATGATTATAACACTAAATAAATTTGCTTTGTTATCATCATTACTATAAGTATAATGTTGCATAAAATTATATGTTTCTTTATTATTATTATTATTATTTTTTATATATAATTTTATTTATATTAGTTTTTTTTATCATATTAATTGTTAATTGGTTGAGTTTATGGGTCGATTACTCCAATAAAAGTTGAACATTGAATTTCTTAATTTCTTAATTTACACAATATTTCATATTAGTGTGATTGCTAATTAAACTAGTTGGCCTGAATTGGTCAATTTCATCAAAACTAGAAGGTGCTGACATTAGCAACAACAAACTAGATGGAAATGGATCCACAATAAGTACCAAACACTAGTATTGTTGTGTTTGGAGGATCATGACAGAGGTTAGAGGAGGAGACATAAGATGCCACTAATTATGAGGATGCTAATATATGCAATTATTTTAACATGTAGTTATTTGTTGTAGCATGATGGATTTAGTCTCTAGGGATCACTTAGAGCCTCAAATGTTTATGTATCTTGTTTTGGATATATATCACACTTAGCACAAGTTTTTTTCTATGTTCACCCTTATATGCTATATACTTGAGAAAACACTACATATTTATTGTCTAGTGGTTTTATTTACATTGACACACATATATATCTAAAACTATAATTTTTTATTCCCTTACTTCTTAATAGTAAAAATAATTTAACAACAAAAACTCTACCAATTAAACTAACATTCAAAATTTAGAAAATAAATTATATAATATTATTTAATATATTTTATTTTGGTATAATTTATATTTAATATAAAATTTATATTAGTAGTTTTAATAAATGTTATGTTTTTATAGTTTATTACATTTAGTATTACTTTACAATAGTATTTATATTACAAGTTTATTACTTTTAGTTTTAAAATTACATATTAATTATTATTATTATTTATAAAAATGAATTAAATTTATTTTAATAAAAATAATAATTTAATTATTTAAAATTTTTCTAGTTAAGAGTCATTGATTTTTTTAAATATTAATAAATTTAATTTTTAAAATTTAATTTTAAATGTATAAGTGAATATATAATAAGTATACACTCTTGAGGAAACCTCTAAAAAGTTTTTGATATTATTGATTTTTTTTTATTGATTTATATTGAAAATATTATTTATCTAAACACTAACCTATATTTTAGGTTTATTGTAAGTTGTTTTAAAGCTTAAACATAGATTGTAAAAGTTTATATAACAATGTAAATGTAGACAAATTAGGACTTCTATATTAATAAAAATATTAAAGAATTTTTGATATGTAAAATGTAAAGTTTTATATATTTTTAATATATTAAATATAATATTTAAAGTAATATATTTAAATTTTAAATTATTTTATTTAAATTATTATGTTGAGATGTATTTTATAATATATTATAAAGGAGATATGTGATTTTTTCTATGTTTAATTTTAAGTTGATTTATATTTTTATAATAAAAATAAAATATTGATTAAATAAAAAAAGATTGTTTATAATAAAAAACAAAAGTAGATATACATATTTGCTTAATTTTATTTAAAATGGTTATTGATATTATTAAGATATGTAATTGTTTCTTTTCTTAACACGAAGTTGACATGTTTGATATTATAGCATAGTAAATGTGTAATTCTTTACTTTCTAAACATAAAATTAACATTAAAAAAAATTAATTAGAAAAAAATACTTTATTCTCAATATAATTTTATATAATTTTTCCATACAATATTAATATCATTTTTAAATACAATATTTGAATATCAATATTATTTAATAATTTCAATAATTTCAATATTGATTTTTATAGATAATTAGTTATTTATTTATAATAAAACAATATTATATTAACTTTTTTTATATATAAAAAATTTCAGTTATTTATATAATTCATTTAATTTTTAATATGAAATTGATATGTTATATTTAAAAAATATTTTAATGTAAACCAGAAATAAAATATTTATATGCATATTAAATAAAATATTTGAATAAAATATTTTAATATCAACTATATACATAAATAAATATATATGATGATGATGTTTGTTGTACATGTTTCTGGTAGGCAGTTCGAGAAACCAACTCGACCAGTCTTTAGGTTCAAGCTGACCCTTGAACCAAAGGGGGCTCCCTTAATAGTTACAATACCTTGTTTAATACAAGTGTCACTGGACAAAAACCTATAAAGAACAATGGCCAGATTTATGATTTAATTTAGGTAGTTACAAATGATAGTCCAATCCCTGTTCATGAATAAATCTCCCTCTCTTATAGATTCCTTAGTCAAAGTGTGAGCATTCCAGCCTGAAAGAATAACATGATTTTTTTTGACAGAATTTGACAAAAGAATATAAGGAGATTCCTGATAATTAAGGAGTCACAATGAATACTTAATTAATCAGGAAAATTTAGATGCGTGTAGAAGACTTCTACAACCAAACAAAACACATTTAGGAGGATGAAAAAAGGAAAAAATTAAAATATGTAGAGGAGCTATCTTAGACAAATAGTCCAATAAAATAATCTCTTTAAGTGATTATAACTTTGCAGGGGATTTCAAACAGGTTGACACTAAACCTTATCTCACCTATAATATCCTATGCAACCTTGAACATGTGCAGAAATAGACTATGAATGTTCTGGAAAAAAACACAGGAAACACAAATTATGTCAAAAGATGGAGCTTGAAATACATCAATTAGGAATTTTGGAGAAATGATTTAAAAAGATGAAAGGTTTTGGCATCAAAATCCAACCCTTGTTTATTACGAAGAATACAATATATAGACTAAATCTCTCATAAACTGTTACAATAATTCTCGAATAAAATCCTGAATTAACAATCAAAAATAAAATAATATCTCTAATTTATTTGCTGGAAACATTGAACTGTTTACAAGTATTGTGCATTGAAATATGGAATTAGTTCACTAACTGTTGGAAATATGCATAATGATCCTCAATTTGCTGATCTTTTGCTATAATCTACTCATTTTTTTTCCAATAGCGAAATATGTCCTATAAATCTGGAATTGGTTGACTAGTGTTAATATTATGCCTTTGTTTGTTGAACAACTTGAGTCAAATTCCTTGGAATTGAATTTGGAATTTTCTATCACTTGTCTCCTTTCTCAAAATATAAATTCACCCCTTTCCTTAGTAACAAATAAACATTCATAACAGGTTCATATTTCATTTTAAAACATTGAAAAAAAATGTTTTAGTATGGCCATTGATGATTAGAATTAAAGGAATGATATTTCAACCTGCAGAAAATGAGCTTTACAACCATGTACCAGAATGAACTCAACCCAGTAGTGATGATAGAGATACACCATCATCAACCAAAATATTTTTATGGGATTTGTCAGCTTTCAAATGACATTTCTTACACCATACTAGATAATTTAGAAAAGGAATGTCTACAATTTTAATATTCAAGTCCATGACGACTCTACTTATTGTGGGTGGATCAATCTTTATCTTCATCTACACTAGTTACAATGATTTCTGCTATCTGTAAGTAGAGGCCTAACATACAACCTCATGTATCATTGGTAACCCTACTAGATCAAACACAAGAATTAAGGAAGCATGGTCAGGAAAAAAATATTTCTCAAGCCACATACCTCTGTCCACCTCTAGTCGAAATAAAAAAGATATTTTTAACTTGAAAACCCATTGTGGCATCTTGTAAATTTGTATCAAGCCTAAACAACATTATTGGAGCACCATATTTTCCAGCAAAAATATCATTAAGTTAAAGTGTTGGTAAAATACAATTAGGTTCCCCAGATGGCACTTTCCGATCACTATTTTCTGGATAATGTGATGCCGACGATTTCCCTGTTGCAACAGTTTGTGGGAGAAACATCCTCTGAAACTCCTCATACTTTGTAACTGCTTCATCGTTTTTAAAAGTAGAATATCCTTGGAAAATAGAGGTACCCTTATATACAGATAACATTTCCAGAGTTGTTCATATGCATATAGAATATTAGAGAGGAAATACTATACTCGAAAAAGTGTGAGAAACTACATCAAACCTTAATGAGAAACAATCCAAAGAATCCATAATTCCATATTTACTTGAAATTTCCACACATAAGTAACTCCAACCTTTGCAACCCTACCGCCAACACAAACTTGAACTTTGCTTGTTTTGTATAACAATTTAGTAAACATAGAGGAATCAATTTTTCGGTTGTCTTATCAATATCTTCATCCGAAAAAACCAACAAAGTTTTCAACTCTTTCTGCAGGAACCTAATAAATCAGGTGAGCCCACCATGTAAATAGGATTACTTTTACACTTCCCATAAACTTCCCACTCACCGCAATGAGGATTCTCATCCACACAATTTTCTGAGCTTTGTCTTAGCTTATCAAAAGAGTCTACATGTATCCATTTGGTTACAGACCACTTTTATCCCTGTATTACAGGGCATCCATCATGAAGGCTTCTAGTATCGGGTATGACATGATGAGTAAGGCTGAAGAAAACAAGAGCACCCCTCCCTTTGGTTTCACTACAATTCCTCTCCTGGTGCAATTAGATAGAGTATCATCTTTGATAATACTACTAATTCTACAATGTGTATCATCCTCTGCTGAAGGGAATACCATTTCGCCACCTTTAGAAACATCTTAGTACTTGCATATCCTCTCCATTTTCCTTTAGAAGGAATGTTCAAGCTGCGATTTTGTCTTCAATCCTTGAAATAATCGCATCCTTGAAATTTGGTGACTCTGGCACTTCAAAATCATCCGACGATTGTCATAATGATATCCTCGAGAAAACCCTTTGGTGGCATCAACACACAAATACAACATCAACCTAGGATATTTCTTATACGTTTTCAATTTATGGGAAAATATTCATTTGCATGTCACAAAAATTACAGATATAGAAACAATGGCTTCCAAGTTTATAAATAACACTGTGGTTGGTATAATGAATAATAAAGAGGAATCAAATGTGAAATCACTCTCATAAGAGTCACCCTCATCATCGGTTCTCTTGGGGGTAACCACAAAAACTGGCTCACATAATTTACTAAGTTCCTACAGAAAGAGTTGCAAAGTTTGTTAGTTTTGTCAGATGAAGATATTGATAAGATAACCGGCAATGCTATTCCTCTATGTTTAGTAAATTGTTTACAAAACAAGAAACGTTCAAGTTTGTCACGTGGTAAATAAGGTTGCAAAGGTTGGGGTTACTTATTTGTGGAAGTTTCAAGTAAATATGGAATTATGGAGTCTTTGCCCTGTTTCTCACTAAGGGTCGATGCAATTTCTCACACTATTTATAGTAGAGTTTTCCATCTCTAATATTCTAGATGTAGATGAACAACTCTGTAAATGTTCTCTCTATATAAGGGTACCTTTGTTTTCCAAGGATAGTATACTTTTCAAAATGATGAAGCAGTTACAAAGTATGAGGAGTTTTAGAGAATGTTGCTCCCACAAAATGCTAGAACAAGGAAATGGTCGACATCACATTATCTAGAAAACATTGATCAGAAAGTACCATCTGTGGAACCTAATTGTATTTCACCAACACTTGAACTTAATGATATTTTTGCTGGAAAATCCGGTGCTAAATCTGGTGCTCTACTAATTTTGTTTGGACTTGATACAAATTTTCAAGAGGCCACAATGGTTTTTCAAGTTAAAAATGGTTTTTTATTTCCCTTGGAGTTGGAGAGAGGTATGTGGCCCTAGAACTATCTTTTATCTGACCATGCTTACTTAACTGTTGTGTTTGATTTGGTAGGGTTACCAATGACACACAAGGTTGTATATTAGGCCTCTACTTACAGATATCATAAATCATTGTAACTGGTGTATATGAAGATAAATATTGATCCAAACAAAATAAGTAGAGTCACCATGAGTTTGAATATTAAAATTTCAGACATTCCTTTTTTGAATTATCTAGTATGGTGTAAGAAATATGATCTGAAAGCTGACAAATCCCATAAAAATATTTGGGTTGATGATGGTGTATCTCTATCATCACTACTGGGTTGTGGTCATTCTGGTACAAAGAAATAAATCTCATTTTCTACAGGTTGAAATATTAGTCCCTTAATTCTAATCATCAACGACCATACTCAGGCATTTTTTTTTCCAATGTTTTAAAATGAAATATGAACCTGTTATGAATGTTTATTTGTTACTAAGGAAAGGGGTGAATTTATATTTTGAGAAAGGAGACAAGTGGCAGAGCATTCCAAATTCAATTCCAAGGAATTTGACTCAAGCAGTTCAATAAACAAAGGCAGAATATTAGCATTAGTCAACCAATTCCAGATTTATAGGGCATAGTTGGCAATTGGAAAACAAATGAGCAGATTATAGCAAAAGATAAGCAGATTGAGGATTGTTATGTAGATTTATAGGAGTTAGTGAACCAATTCCAGATTTCAATGCACGATACTTGCAAAGAGTTTAATGTTTCCAACAAATAAATTAGAGATATTCTTTTATTTTTAGTTATTGATTCACAATTTTATTCTAAAATTATTGTAACAGTTTAGGAGATATTTAGTCTATATATTGTTTTATTTTTAATAAACAAGGGTTGGATTTTGATGACAAAACATTTCATCTTTGTAAAAATTTTCTCCAGAAATCCTAATTGAAGTATTTCAATCTCTAAATTTTGACAAAATTTGTGTTTCCTGTATGTTTTTCTAGTACTTTCATAGTCTATTTCTACACATGTTCAAGGTTGCATAAGAGATTCTGGGTTAGATAAGGTTGAGTGTCAACCTGTCTGAAAGCCCCTGCAAAGTTATAATCACTTAAAGACATTAGTTTATTAGACTGTTTGTCTAAGATAACTCCTCTACATCTTTTAATTGTTTCCTTCTTCCATCCTCCTGAATGTGTTTTGTTTGTTTGTAGAAGTCTTCTACACGCATCCAAATTTGCCTGATTAATTAAGTATTCAATGTGACTACTTAATTATCAACAATATCTTTATATTCTTCTGTCAAATTCTTAAAAAAAAAATCATGTTTATCTATCAGGTTAGAATGCTGACACTTTGACCACGGACTCTGCAAGAGAGTGATTTATTCATGAACAAGGATTGGACTATTATCAACAACCACCCAAATTAAATCATAAATCTGGCCATTATGCTTCATAGGCTGCTGTCCAGTGACAGTGAACAACCTTAAACAAGGCCTCGTAACTATTGAGGGAGCCCCCTTCGGTTCAAGGGTCATTTTGAACCTAAAGACTAGTTGAGTTGGTTTCTCCACATAGTTTTTGCAACCAAGAATTGCCTATGAGAAACATGTACAACAATGATGATGATGATGATTAAAGCACACTAAGATCGATGACGTGGTCTATCGTACCTCAAGAAAATAAGAGTCTAATTGTCATTCTTCAAAATATTTCTTTTGTGATCAAGGAGAAGGGAAAGAAGCGCTTCGAGATCGCTATAGTTGGGCAGACTTAATAGGTTAATAATATTTGAGGTGTGGCCGACGATAGGGAATTGAGAGCAGAGGCAAGAGTTGCGTAGTTTAAAAGGAACCACTTTTCATCTTCCACCTTCTTAGTATCACAAATTTGACAGATTCTATCATCTGAGGGAGCCTTGGAAGTAGACCACCACAGAGTCTCACTTTGAAGCTCATGATAATTAGTTCTTATCCTAGGGATGTTCATTTTCTTCTTAGTGCTAGTCAACATAGAGACATAATTCTGGTTATCAAGGGTGGGGTTGATCACATCCTTATAGTATCTTAGCTTCCGTTTACCCTCCAACTCCTTATCATCCCACATTTTGTCCTTAAAATTGGAGGTAATAGTATCTTTGATATATCCTTACTTCTGTGATGATCTCTTCCCTAATCCCCCAAAGGTTGAGCCAAGACTAGGCATCCTTATGCCACCCTCGCTTGAGGCGCACGTAGGCGTTTTGACTAAACTTCAAAGAAATTTTTGGGAGCCTCTTGGGTTCCATGTTGTAAAGATTCTACTTATACATTAGATATCTAAACATTATAATATATTTCAATTAAACATTTCAATATAAGCTATATAGATAAATAACTAAATATAATATATTTCAATATCAATTATATATAATATATAAAAGTAATTAAAAATAAAAAAATTCTTATAGCTAAAATATTTAAATAATAAGTTACCCAAAATGAAAAATATGCATAGTTCTTTTTCTATTTAGTATAAAGTTAATTATATATGAACAAAATCAACTTAAATTCATTTTAACTATATGAAAAATATACATAATTCTTTTTATATTTAGTAAAGAGTTTATATATATGATGATGATGATGATGATGATGATGATGATGATGATGATGATGATGGTGGTGGTGGTGGTTAACATCCACTGTCTATCAGACCTAAAGAAAAGAGTTATTTAATTTCATTTAAGATTTTATTCCTATGCTCAAAAAGCTGGGAAAGAAGCCTCCCGATCTCACTATAATTTTGACAACTTAAAAGGCTAGGAAGGTTAGTATTGCAACAAAGATTATGAAATTGAGCTCTAATGTGGTTGTACGTGGGGCACTCTAAGAAGAAGTGATTTTCATCCTTGATGTTCATATTCTCACAGAGATGGCAGATCCTTTCCATCCATGGTGTTTTAGGAACCGTCCAACGACCTATTTCACTATGGAGCTCATGAGTGTTCGTTCTAATCTTGGATATATTAATTTTCTTCTTTGAGCTAGTTAAAACAGAGAGATACTTTTGATCTTCTAAGGTGGGGTTGATGACCTCCTTGTAATACCTTAATTTTCTTTTAGCTTCTAGATCTTTCTCACACCACATTTTTTCTTTGAACTTAGAAGTAACAATTTTTTTAATGTTATTGATGTTTTGCAATGCAAATGGTTTGGTGTCTTTATAGCAACCTCGTTTAAGCCTTAAGCCTTAGGTGGTTTTGGCTGGAATTTAAAGCTAGCTTAGGAAGTCTATGGTCTCCTATGCTATTGAGCTTGTGCCTGTACAATAGAAGCCTAGTCATAGCTAGACTCTCGATAGGGGAAAGATCCACTTCTATAAGGAGAATAAGATAAGGTGTATTGCTTTTAATTTAAAATATATATATATATATATATATATATATATATATATATATATATATTCAATTTTAGTAGATGCAAATTTCTTTTAAATTCTAAAAAAAATAAAAAATACTACAACTCAAAATATTTGATATTTTACACATTAATTAATGCGAAAATAAAATAAATTTATTTAAATTTAAAAATAAATAAATTATTTAAGTTAATTTATTTTTTATTTAAGCATATATATGAGATTAAAATTTGTTTATATATGCATATGAAAAAATGAAATACATGTAAGGAGAATAACCACTTTCCTCATATAAATTTGAAGTACCAAGAACCTATACAATTTAGAATGAATATATACCATATGCTTAACGATCATACAAATTAAAAGAACGAGATTTTGACAACACACGAAGCACATAGGCCGAGATGAAAACTAATGTAGAAATCCTGAAGCACTTACCCAAATTCTGGGATATGTTGATAATGTACAGAAGGGTAGTGTAGCTATATACATAAGCTGTTTTCTACAATAATCACTTCCAGACCTCCGGTGAACAAAGATATACTGGCGAGCATGGAGAACCTTATGGGTTTTGTAAGGCAAAGGTGGAAATTTGAAGGATGGCAATGAAACGTTTGGAATATTTACAGGAGGCAGCAAATTCGGTTCGCCGGTATTCATTAATACTCTAAAAGTGTCGGTACAACAGAGGCTTCGATGCAGCTTCTCGTACAGTTGCCACACCAGGGATATCTTGTGGGTGATAGCTTAAAGAGCCAGCTGTGTAAGTTCGAACGCCATGCGAATTTGATACGAGGGCGAGTTTGGAGGGTGCTGATGTTGATGGTGTATTGCATGATCCTTGAGGACTGCTAACCAAGCTCACGCTGCATCTATTAATCCTCTCTTACAGATGAAAAAGAGAGGGTACCTCCACAGTGAAATCGCCATATTCATCGCTCTCTGCGACTGTAACAGATGCTCTTGCCTTGCGGTTAATGCTGCACTCTAGGGCTACTCGAGCACCTGTACACATAAACTGGTTAGGTCACGTTATAAAGACAATCGAGTGTCAAGGGCTAATCGATTCGAAAACCCTAGGTTAATATCGTCGAGAGTGTCAACCGGTAATCGATTCTGAAACCCTACGTTAATATTGTCGAGAGTGTCAACGACTAATCGAATCTAAAACCCTAGGTTAGACGCATTCCTCCACATATTCAAAAGATACAAAATTTACAGGGTGCTTATTTTTCCGAATTATACGGAACGAATAAACGTACCTGGTATGACATGGCTACTTTCCTACGAGAATTGATGCTTTACACAAGCATCACAGAAGACATTTCCCACGACCACAACATTCAACAGTTTCTCTTCACCATTTCTCTTCACCATAACCTGCGAAATATAAGGATTCAGGTCGACGGTTTATCGACTTTATTAAGAGAAATCCTAGCTGGAGGATTACTGGTAAATATTTTGAGGCCATTGAAATTACTATTAGGAAAGAAGGATGGACATTGTAAAGAAGGATGGACATTGTAGCTATAGATCGATTTTGTGGTTGTTGTTGGTAGGAATTCCGCTGTGAGGCGTCCGCCTTGCTAGATAGAAGATGGCCTACGTTTCCTACATTGTTATGACAAGAAATGTCCCCGCCTTGTCTTTAACCAAAACCTCATTTCTCAGAACTTGACACCGAGGAATGGTGACGACATCGGATGTTTGAGCACGCCATCTTTCTTGTGCAATCGACTCACCCTTATCGTAGGTCAACCTCTCTACCTCCCTCAACCGATGGATGCCATGTGGCATATCCAAAAGCAATGTTTTGGTTATTTTAGTATTATTGAATCTTGTTTTTATGGTGGAAATGGATTCAGCACTTTAAGTTTTTATGGTGGAAATGGATTCAACACTAATCTTGAATCTTTACATCTTAACCAGGGTTATTAAAAATTTCAGCCATATTTTATCAAAATCGTGGTGGTGCTGGAATTTCCATAATTTTTTGGGCAAAGTAGACTATACATTTGGATTAGTTGGTTACTCCATTGCAACTTTTTATGTGCCTTAAATAATAATTAACCATACTTTAAAACTTCACTTGAAATATATCCTATTTAAAGAGAAAAATACTCTTTAAATGGGAAAGAAAACCTAGATCCTTCTTAACTCTAGATTGTCCACCTATCTTAACTCTAGATTATCTACCTCAAAAGATCTCAAAACTTTTAAAATAAATTTGAATTAATAAATAATAGAATAAAATTATCATTATAACACTAAAAAAAATATAATTAGTTATGATCATAACTATAATTAGAATGCTACATAAAATTACAAGTATGGCCATTATTTTAATTTTATTTTCCATATTATAATTTATTATTATTATTTATAAATAAATTTGTATTTATATTAATGAAAAAATTTAATTAAGTTAAAAAAAAAAATTATTTAGGTTAAACTATATGTTTTGACTTTTTTATTACGTTTCACAATATTATATTTATAAATAAATAGATATCAATTATATTTTTTTAAAAATTATTATTATTATTATTATTTAAAATAGTATAATATCTAATATTTTTATAATTTTGAATTTCTCTTAAAATATTATAAAAGTTTTCAATTTAACATATATTATGTAAAAATGTGAATTAACAACACTCAAATAAGGAGATTGCATGCGCAAACAACTTTGCGACTGGGTAGGTTAACGAACTCTGCAAAGCCACAGCCGCTGTCATGTGTGTGCCTGGGAGTGGGGAGGCCTCTCCCACCCCTCCGTCATCTTCTGAAGAAGCCTTTCGCCGACTGTTATCGCTGAAAGGGAAGAATTGAACTTCCACTGATGTCCCGAAGTTCATAAAAAAGCTGGAGAAAATTCCTGAAATCGCGCTGCCAGAGGAACAACCGATAAAAATCGCCCTAGCCCTGGCTGACAGAGGGTTGGTTGGGCAATTTATGGGTCACTGGCCATCTTCAAAAACAACTGATGACTAGATTCAACGCAACTGGAGACCCTAGCTGAAGAACAATGTGATCTGTTATGCGGTCAGAAGAGGCTTTTTCATCTTCGAATTCACCACCAAAGAGGATCGCAATCTGGTATTCAGAAATGGTCCATATTTCATGGGAAATCAGGGTTTGTATCTTAATAAATGGACTCTTGATTTTGATCCTTCAGTCGACGTCCCCAAGGAGGTCCCGGTCTGGGTCCGTCTCCCCAACCTCCCGATTCATTGTTGGAGCTTTCACTCCTTGCAGAAGATTGGAAATGGGCTGGGCCGATTCATAGACAAAGCAGATAACAAGGGCCAATACACCTATGCAAGAATCTGTGTGGAAGTCGACTTAGAAGCTGGTTTTCCTGAGGCAGTAAAACTTACAGTCGGAGACTGGCACCATTTACAAAAGCTGGACTATGAGCAACTGCCCTTCAAATGCAGAACCTGTCACGAACATGGTCACTTCCAACGGAATTGCCCCAAAGCCCCAACAGGGGACAAGGCAGAAGAAGAAGGACGGAAAGAAATAAAAAAGGGCAAGGCTATCCCAAGGCCAGCTGAGAAAAAGAAAAATTCTGGGCCATTGGGGAAGCCCCAGTCTAAACCAACGGCCAAAGAAGCTCCAAAAGTAGGCTCCTCCTCAGGTGAAAAGGTGGATGCCATTGGGACCCATGAAGAACCAGAAGACTTCTCGAAGAAGGTGAAAGAAACTGGTGCAGAAACAATCATCCTCCCAGCAGACGATGTCCAAGGAGGAAACGAAGGAAACGAAGAGCACATCAGTCTTGCCTCCGAATCTGAGGGAGAATCAGAAGACAAAGACTCTGAATCAGATAGCACGCAATTCACCGCTATCAAGTCGGCCAGGGGTCGAAAATCCAAGAAAAAACAGAGAGAGGAAAAAACTTATCTGGATGTACTTCAAGGCTCCCAGAAAACTCTCAAAGGAATGATGAATACGAGATCCGGACGCAAGAATGGCAAGGCTCCAAAGGGAGCCACAACCTCTCAAGCAAGTAAATAATGAAATACGTCTCCTGGAACTGTCGAGGACTAGGCAGCAGGCTGAAAGAAGAAGCCCTGAAAGATATTGTGAAGATAAATTCGCTTGAAATCCTTCTCATCCAGGAGACGAAGTTGGAGGATCATCTCCTCCTCCAAGCCAGCAAAACTTTCTGGAATAAAGGCCAAGGGAGAGCTGTCAGTGCTAGAGGCGCCTCTGGTGGGATTGCCTCCTTCTGGGATAGCTCCATTTATGACCTGATTTATGAAGAATGCAGCCCCCATTGGCTTTTCACCAAACTCCTCCACAAAGATTCTGGCCAACAAGTAAGTATGTTCAATCTATATGCTCCGGTCTTACCAGTTGAGAAAAAAATTTGTTGGGAATCGCTTCAGTCCTATCTTTTATTGCACAACTCAGACAACAGCATTATTGCAGGTGACCTGAATGTTACGCTAGCTGTAGAAGAGAAAAAGGGTGGCTCCCCGGTCAGGGACCCATCCAGAGAATGGGTTGAAGACCTAATGTTGGGCTGGGATCTGGAGGATATCAAGCCCACAGCTGGGAAATTCACCTGGTCCAACAAAAGGATTGGCCCCAACCATATTTCTGCTCGTTTGGACAGATTCCTCATCCAAACCTCTTTCTTGACCTGCAGTCTAATGGCCACCTCTAAAATCTTGCCAAACTGCACTTCTGACCATAAACCCATCCTTCTTGAGCTCTCCCTGGATGGCAACCTTGGCCCCATTCCCTTTAGATTTAGTCCTCTGTGGCTTCAGCAAGATGGGTTCCAGGAGGTGGTCTTAGAGGCCTGGAACCAACAAGTTCATGGTTCCCCATTCTTTGTGTGGGAAGAAAAGCTGAGGGGCCTTAAAAGAGGGCTCAAGGAGTGGGCTAGAAGGCTGAAAACTCCCTTCTCCAAAAGAAAGGAGGCCCTTGAAAGCCTTGCTGTCCATCAATTATCAATGGAAAAAACCGTTGTAACTCAAGACCTCCTTCAAAAAGAAGTTGAATTGCAAAAAGACTTACACAAAGCAAGTAGGGAAGAGGAAGAGTTCTGGAGACAGAAGTCTAGAAATCTCTGGTTACTTGCCGGAGACAAAAATACTAGTTTCTTCCACAAGCAAGCTAAAGCACGTAAGCATTTCAAAACAGTTAATGAAATTCAGCACCAAAACACTGTGGTTAAATATTTCGAAGGCATAAAGCGGGCAACCTACTCTTTCTTCAAAGATCTCTACTCTGCCCCTGAAGACCCTCCTATTGATCCTCATGCCTATCCGTTTGGTCTAATCCCTCACAGTATTCAAGAGTCTGATAATACTATGCTATCTGCTCCGATCAGCATGAATGAGCTTAAAAAAGAATTGGATAGCATGGATCCGGATAAAGCACCGGGCCCTGATGGGTTCACTATAAGGTTTTATCTGTCCTGTTGGGCCACAATCAAAGTCGATCTGCTGAGAATGGTCAGGAAATCACAGGCTTGTGCCAATATTGGAGGCAACATCAACTCGACCTTTCTTGCCTTGATCCCGAAAGCGAAAGGTGCCTCTGATTTTAGCAGATTCCATCCCATCTCTTTGTGTAACACTAGTTATAAGCTGGTTACCAAAATCATTGCCAATCGCCTCAAGAAAATTCTGCCGGTCATCATCCTTGAAAACCAAGGAGGATTCATCAAAGGGAGGAATATTCTGGACAATATTGTGCTGGTGCAAGAAGTAGTTCACTCAAGCTGCCTTCGGAAAGAAAAAGGTGTGGTGATTAAGCTCGATTTGGCAAACGCCTTTGATAGAGTGAGGCATGATTTCCTGTTTACTGTGATGAAGAAAATGGGCTTCTCATCAGCCATCATAAATTGGGTAAAAGCCTACATAGCCTCCCCTTAGATCGCGCCGTTGGTTAATGGTCGATCTACTGACTTCTTCCAAGCCTTTAGGGGACTAAGACAAGGTTTCCCTTTGTTCCCGCTCCTTTACGCTATCCAAGCTTCAGTGCTCATCTTTCAGCTTGACTTCTGTCAACAGATCCAATCTCTGCCTGGCCTTAGAATGGCTCACAATGTTAAAGACATAAACCATGCCCAGTTTGCTGATGACACTTTACTGCTTGGAGGAGCGAGTACAAATTCTGCAAGGTCCTTCAAGAAGGAGCTGGACATTTATAAGGAGGTTTCGGGCAGCAAGATAAACTATCTTAAAAGCACAATCTATGGCTGGAATTGCTCGGCTAAGGAAATGGCAGACATAGCAAGGCTTTTAGAAATGGAAGGATCCCGAACTTGGGAATCATTTAAATACCTTGGGATTCCAATCTTTAAGTCCAATCCTAAAACAGCCCACTGGTTGCCTCTGCTAGACAAATTAAAGCTCAGAATTCAATCTTGGGGAGCCTCATGGTTGAATAATGCTGGGAAAGTTATCCTCATAAAATTTGTTCTCACAAGTCTGCCATTATATCAGCATTCCATTCTCCTTGCCCCTAAAGCCTTCTTAAGTAAAATGGACGGCCTTTTGAGAAGATTTCTGTGGGAAGGGGGGAAAAACAATGAAAGAAGGCTTCATTTGGTAAGCTGGGAAACTCTTAAGATGCCATTTTTGGAAGGAGGTCTTCAACTGCGCGATATAGCAGCTCAAAATATGGCTCTGGGCTCCAAGCTCCTTTGGAACATAGTCTCTGGGAAACCTAGTTGGAGTAAGAGAGTCCTGTGGAAAAAATATTTTCATGGGCAGCGCCTGAGATGCTTGGATCATCCTCCAAGAACTTCCAAAGGTTCCCCTATTTTCAAACTCTGCCTCAAATAAATGGAGCATTTTACCAGCAAATTTTATTGGATCCCAGGTAATGGGAAAAAAAAAAGAATCTGGGATGATTCGATTCTAGGCGATCAACCTTTGAACCAAATGGAAGACCTCGCAAATACAAAAGCTTGGCTTCAGGCTTGCAATATGAAAACCCTCTGGGACATCTCCATTTGGACGGAGGATGATAGGAGACTATGGGAAAGCTGGAATCTGGGGGAAATCCCTCATTGGCTGGAGGGAGAAGCCTTGTTACTGCTGGATGTGCTTCAAGGAAAATCTCCATCAAAGGCTACTACCAAAGACAAAAGAGGGTGGGGCTCATTCTCAGGCTCATACTCAGCATCAGAAGGTTACAAAAACAGGATGGCTGTCCCTAATGTTCCTTCGGATCCAGCCCAATGGAAATTTGTATGGTCCTTCCCCTCCCTTCCCAAATTTGACTTCTTCTGCTGGACGTTAGCGCATAAAATAATCCTCACCAGAGATAACCTTCGAAGACATGGAATGGAAGGGCCCTCTAGGTGCCCATTATGTGTGTCGGATGAAGAATCAGCTGATCACCTGTTGTTAAAGTGTCCCTTCGCTCATGAAGTCTGGATGGGTGTCCTGATGCTAGAATCTGACAATATTGAACTTCCTGGAAATATTCCAAATCTCCTCCGTAATTGGACCAAATCATCTCCGTTCTATCTATCCAAAAAAAGACTTCTAAAAACCGGCTGGATGTGGATTCCAAAATTTATCTGCTGGAAGCTGTGGCTGGAGAGGAACAACAGAATATTCAGGGATGAGAGTTGTAATCCTGCAAGAGTGATCACTAAAGTCAGAGCCTTATTGGGGGAGGCTCTTGAAGCCAATAGTGCCCTAAGAAATGAAAGGGATATGGACAAAAAGGATGTTCTCTGGCTTAAAGAGCTTGTCCCAAACCTTAAGGACAGTCCCATCCCCCCTGCAATTGCCCATTCTAATTGGGAAATTCGTCTGGAGGAGCAGGAGTTCATTAAGTGGAGGTCTGCTCTGAATGAACATTGTCTTTTCTTCGACAGGGCCTCCAAAGGTAACCCTGGAGCAGCGGAAGGCGGAGGGGTTCTCTTGTGTCTTGGTGGCTCTGCAGTGTTGCGTTTTGCTTGGGGTTTGGGCAAGGAAACTAACAATAGAGAACATGCTCTCGCTCTGTGGAAAGGTCTAAAGTTGGCGATTAAGGGGAACTACCTATCCATCTCTGTCTTTGGTGACTCAAGGCTAATTATCTAGGCTATTAATTTCCATAAGAATGCTTCTCAAGTTCTTTTAGCCTCCATTCTCCAAAAAATCAAACTTTTCCTGCCCAAGTTCCACAAAATCACATTCTACCATATTCTTAGGAAGTTAAATTCGCAGGCAGACCTGGAGGCCAATATTGGCTCTTCCCGGAGTAGAAGATCTCTAGTAGTTAACAATGTTGACTCATTCTGCAGCATCCCATAATCCTTCTGATTACTGGGATTCATCTCCTTTGGGCTCTCCCCTGCTTCATTGTTCTATCCGCTCACTTCAGGATCAGCCCATCTCGAGCGACCAATTGCTAATGTTCACGGACTCTGTGTTGAAGTCTCAGTCAGATCACTTTCCCACAATTTCAACCTTTTCCCTCTGTCATAACACTCTGATGGGTGATTCCTGGGCGGACCTTAACTTCAGTATCTTCGGTTGTAGCAGTCAAGTATGGACAGTTCTACATAAAGGGTCTGCAGCAGTCCGAAGGGAGGATTCTCCTCTAGGCATCCTCAGAAGCATCGCTGCGAATCTTCAAGTTCTAACGGAGGAAAATCATGATACTCTCCTTTTCAAATTCCAGCGCTCTTTCATGCTCCCGCCGACATACTCAGTATAATTCTTCTTGTTGATATCTCCAGCGTGAGGCGCTCCCTTCTTGGCATTTTCAGTCCCTGCAAAAATGAAAGTTGTCTCAACAGTTGTAACCTGGATTTCACTCTCAGACAGAGCAGCTCTGTATACGCTCGCGGCAGCTGGTTTGCCGCCTTTTAAATAAACTATAACCGTTGTTGTAAAAAAAAAAAACATATATTATGTAATTTTCTCTAGATTCATATGCTCCATAAAAATCTGGTGAGGTAATCATTACGCCCATGACCACTCACCTTAATGCATTAAAGCTCACAGATGGTGGTGATCCCCATTTTCCATTTCTGTAAGATCTATTTAATGCAATGGATAGGGTGGAAGGATATCAATGACCTTGCATTCATTTTTTATTTGGGAAGTGGAGCTTGCCTCTACTCCTTAGGTGCTTGAACATTCCCGCATTTGCAAAGCTCCGTAGGAGGCCAAACACTCCAATAATTGTAGAGCCAAGAAGGATACTAAGCTAAAATATAATGAAAATGGTGCCTCTCACTCGATAGGCATGGTACATGAACACAATTGCACTAAGAGAGGAGGGAGAGGAAGAGGCCATCAGCCTCCTCCTCCATGGCATGGCTAAGGAGTTGATCAGTTCAACAAGGACCTCCCTTAGCACATAAGGCGAATGGTCGTAGCCATCAAGGTATATGATATAAACAACACTGATAGTGGACATTGGGTAGTCATAAACCTACTCGATAGGCACTTGAGGGACCGGGAAGAGGTCCTGTGTGTTGTGGACAAAAAAATAATTAATTTATATTTCCACCTGGTTTAGGCTTGGTCATCTCTGTGAGTTTTAGTTGGCACTATGAGAGTTCAATTCGATCTTCCTCCCCCACCTTTGGCTTCCTCCAACTCCCTAAGCAGTTTGAACCACTCCTCTTCAAGTTCCCCAAAATCAATATGATGCAGGGGCATTTAGACCAGCCAGCAATGTGATGGGTTGATCACATGTTGTGGCTGACTGAGGGTTAAAAGAAAAGTGCTTCGTTGAATTTTAATTAAATAAAATGTATATGTGTAATTATTTGTTGTCAAATTATGAGTTGGAAAAGGGAAATGTGGCAAGTGATCCTCCCTGCGTGGAGATCAAGCCATAGATTTAGATTTTTTGGTAGTAATAGGATTTGAGAGATTGAACAGAAATCTAAACTAGGATTCCATTGAGTGAAGCAAGGAGGAGATGATTTAGGTTTTAGTTGAGAAAAGAGTGGAATTTGAACTAATTTAGTTCATAAATATTTTATTATATAAATTTTAAGCCTTCGAGCAATTAGAAAAAGAGAGGTATGGTAGTGAAATAGATGGTAAGAAGTAATTAAAGCCTACAAGCTTTTCCAGAGAAAGGGAAGAAGGCCACATGAGGTTATATCAGGCCAAGTCCTGATTGTAAAGAAGCTTTTACTAATATTTGTGTAATTGTTGATTAATGAAGGATTGAATGTGGTTTTATTTACTTGTTCTTCTATGCGTTGTGGAATTTGTAAATAATTAGTTATTGCTCTATTTGATACAATGAAATCGAATGAGTTTGACATAGAATTGGTTTATTGAATGGGACAATGTTAAGGCATCAAAATTCTCTAAGAACTGCGTAAAGAGAATTGGAATTATGAAGAATCCGATAGTGAAATGACACATGGAGGAAGGGTGGACGAATAAAAATCCATATTGGGTTTTAAAATCTGTGAAATTATGTGAAGAATCTCTACGAAAAGGATTCTGGTAAAGAATTCGATTTTCTTGATCCAAAGAGTCGATTCATTTTTATTGAATTATAAATAGAAGAGAAGCAGTGTGATATGGGCGCTTGCCATTAGATTGAACACATTTGATCCACGATTCCTTACTTATGAATTGCCTACGTATTAATCTGTGTGAGGGTTTTAATAGTAATCGATGAGTTTTATGAAGGATGCATTAGATATCAGTATTTAATTATTGAATACGCTAAATTATGCATCGATCCTAATTTTCAGAATCGAATTCCATTCAAGTGAGATTCATTACAATAGTAATGAATTAGCAGTGAACCTCTGATTGCTTAAGCAGCATTGATTTGATAGAAACTCTGTTTATTAAGTAAAATCACTTGAATTATCTGTAGCAGTAAGACAAAGAAGACGTGTTTTGAAAGGAGCATTGGATTCGTTTAGCTGGAATCAAATTTTGTTTATGTAAGCATTGGTTAGTCGGTTTTAGTGAGGTCGATCCCAATTGTTAATGCAGAGAAAGACGTTATTTTTAAGAGTGAAATATTCGAGTTAATTATAGTCAAATACCAGTCTTGAAGAAAGCGGTTTGAAGGAGTATTACAGCCAGTATCGCGCGCCTCTGGAGTTGAGGAGCGGTTTTGTAAAAATTCACACGACCCAATTGTTTGCAAACACGTCATCAGTCCAAAAATTCCCATATCGCGTAAGATTTAAGTGCTAAATCTCTGTGGTAAAAGTAACGCGATATGCGTTCGATCGCAAGAGCAGAAGATCCAAAGGCCATCACTCTCAAAGTTGCTCGGGAAATGATGCAAGGTATGGCCCAGTGGTTTTTGGCTTTGGAAAATATTTGTTAAATACATATGAGTTGGATGTGTTTGGACTGGACCCACACATCATATGAATTGTTTTCAAATGATAAATGAAGTTAAAGTGCCGTGGGCCGTATCATTGGTAAGTGCTGTGAGCCATCTTATTTCTGGTTTAATTAAAAGTTGGACTTTGAATAAATGAAACATCTGCATTGGTTTTAAAACCTTAAATGTGTGATTAATGCCTTTGGTTTTAACGAAGTCCAGTTGTGGTTAAACGAGGTTTATTTCTACTTCAAAAGCATATCAAAGGTATTAAAATAATGTATGGTTAGATCTGAATATTTTCTTTGGTTTTTAACCAACATGGATTCGATATATTTATGAAGTGGGTTTATGGTATGGTTTCAACCATAGCAATATAAAAAAAGAATAATTCTTCTGCCTTTAATGTTATATTTTGAACTAAAGTCAAGGTCGAAATGGGAATAGTTTCCAATTGTGAAGGTTAACCCTGACTGAGATTTGTTTGGGTTTTAAGTTGAAGAGCATTGTATAGGCAGATTTTGGGTTTGGCAGCTTGGGCTGCCATCAGGTGGTATCAGAGCTGGATTAATGCTCTGTGGAATTGATTGAAAGAAATTGAATTTTATTCACATCATTTTTATGATTGGCATTTTGATGAATCCAATATAGAGGAAGCACAAGATACAAGAGATTGTATACAAAGAGGAATTATGAAGTATTTCAGAATAGGAGAACTTTAGTAAAAGCAGATTGTGGAAAGTAAAGCAGCATGTGTATTGTCCAAACCAGGGGAATCTCAAAGAGATCAATCATTTGGAGATCTCTCAGGTATGAGCCATATTTGATTTTGGTTTCATTTGAATTGTTTTTGTAAGTAATAGTAGCAACACACAGTAGAAGGCTGTGTAAAGTGAGAGAAGAATTGTGTTGTTGGCAGTGAACCTAAGTATTCCAGCGAAAAGTTGAATAGGGAGAACAACTGCAGTGTTCTCAAAGAGAAGGTGAGCGGAGGATGTAAGTCTAGAAATAGCAGAAGAAGAATGCTCAAGAGGTTCCTGAGTTAGAGAACCAAAGCTTACCAAAAGACCAAATCCAAAGAGGGGACTGGTGAGGTAAGTGGAAGTAAGGAGGACTTGCTATTGCAGAGGCTTAGTGTAACTCATAGTGAGTGAGGAGCTCATAGATATGGAGAAGAAAGTGACTATTCATAGTAATAGTGGGGGTTCAGAGAGAAGCCACAACAGAAGAAAGAAAGGTGCCAAGAAAAATGGCAGAGGTAAGGGAATGAGTCAAGAAGTGTTTGAAAGAGAAATTGCAGAATTGAAGGAAAGTGTTAATGAAATAATAGTGCTGCTTGAGAAGAGTATGAAGGACCAAAGTTATGGCTGGACTATGAGGAAAAAGAAGATAAAGTGGAAGCTGTTGCAAAACCAAAAAAATAGAAGAATGTACCTCAAATTAAGAGAGGAACTCAAAAAAGTTGAGTTAGAAATGGAAGGTGACTATTATAGAGCTGAGCAAGAAGATTTCCTTGCTGAGGAAGGAATCATTGATGACTTTCTGAACTGTTGGATAAGTTTGGATCAGCAAAGAGATGTGATGAGTGAGACATCAAAGAAAGAGGAGCCTAGTATTTTTGAAACTAATGATTTTTGTATGTATGCAGGTGATGAACAATCTTTACAAGATGTGTTTATGCAGGTTACTGAAGAAATGAAGATGTTGGAAGAAGTGACTGTCATGGAACAGTTCATGATTGAACATGTGTTAAAGGATACTAAAGAAAGACAAATGTTGATAGCTACCATGGAAGATGGAGGTGATGAATCTAATGAGATCTGGCAAAGAAATGACAAACAGTCTGAAGAAAAAAGGAGATTGCAGATTGAAAAAGAAGAAGCTGAAGAAAGGTATGAAGATAGCCTTGTGACAGAAACAACCAAAAGTATGAAACCATTTGAGGTAATGGAATTATCTCTTTCATTTTTACTCAAACATTATGGACTTATGTTGATAGCTAAGAAATTTTCTTGAAAGAACATAATGGAATATTAATGGCAAAGGATTTTGTTAAAGATTATACTGTGGAAGATGGTATATCAAAGATTTATAAGAAGAATTTAGTCCAAGGAGATATAGCCAGCCTAGAACAGGATATGAAGAGGAGAGGAAAAGTTGGCAGTCAAGAACATAAGGATCAATTGGCAAAGGTTGAAGCACAACACAAATTTGAAGACAATCTTACTTGTAAAAATTGCAAAAAGAATGAAGGTAATTGTAATCTACAAACTAGTGAAAGGCAAGAAATATCAGAAGATGAAGGTAAGGATACTTTCATGGATGATGCATCTACAGTGAATAGTAAAGGGTTTCAATGGAAACTGATATTGATGATGTTAACAGTGATTTTTATTTTAAAAGAAACTTTATCAGGGAAGGAAAACTCTGTTGTGTATGATTTTGTTTCATGTCCAGAAACAAAGAGGATGAGAGATTTGCAGATTTTGATTGAGAAGGAAGAGGCATGGAAAAGACAATTTAGTGACTTACAGATTTGTAAGGGAGAAGAAGGAATAATGAGGAGAAGTGTGAAAGGAAGGAAAGCTAAAGAGAAAAACAAAGAACATAGTTTTGAAATTAGGCAGCATTCAGAGCAGAGTGAAGACAAAACAGACTTGTTCAAGACAAGACAAGATGGAAGAAAATATGACAATTTTGATATGTCATATGCACATCAAGAAGATGTCAATTCAAAGAAATTATGGAGTGGAATTGCTAGAGAATGTAATGCATTTTCTGATTTTGAACTATTAATTTTTGAATGTGTTTTCCAGGATGAAGAACAAACTGCCCTTGGGGATATTTTTGTTTATGAAAACATGAAGGAATATGTAAATTCTGAAGATGCAGAAAACCAGTTTTCATTATGGGAACAAACAGGTGATAGTAAGCAACTGATTGATTTAAAAGTTCAGAATGAAGGAAGAAGAGTTGGCATAACTCTTAAGAAAATCATTGCAGAAGAAAAAGAAGGTTGCTGGGGATGTAAAAGTACAGTCCACAGACAGATTTTGTTTTTAGTCCAAAGAAGGTTTGAATGTCAAGATTTTATCTTGAGTTGGAAGTTGAAAATTTGGATGAACAATTTAGTCATATTTTATGTAGATATGGAAGTATTTGAACCCGGTTCAATGACCGAATTATTTGCAGCTGATGGACAGTATGAGCATGAAAAATTATATGTCTTGCAACAAACAAGAAACAATCTTCTTTTAAGATTGAGAGAATGCTATTTAAATTGTTGAACAAGTGGATGTTGGAAATTCCATAGATGATAAATTAGATACAGGGCAAGAGGAAATACATATGGTTGAAACTCAATTTTATTGAGATAATGCCTGGACAACAGCAGATCAAGGAGCAGAAAATTATTTTGTTTGAGAAATTTTTTATGCAGGATATTAGCATCCAAACATTATGCAGAAGAAATGGTTATGAAAACAGAGTAAAAGAACATTCACAACACATAATTTGGCATCTAGGAGAAAGAGAAAAGGCAGAAATTGCATTTGCATTTGAAAGAGGACATACAATCAATTTGAAGATGAAATTTGATGAAGCTTACAACAACCGCAGTTGAGACTCATGAACAGGAGTCCATGAAAATTTTCAACTTAGGGAGTTTGATGCAGGGGAATTTAGACCAGCCAGCAATGTGATGGGTTGATCACATGTTGTGGCTGACTGAGGGTTAAAATACAAGTGCTTAGTTGAAATTTAATTAAATAAAATGTATATGTGTAATTATTTGTTGTCAAATTCTGAGTTGGAAAAGGGAAATGTGGTAAGTGATCCTCCCTGCGTGGAGATCAAGCCATAGATTTAGATTGTTTGGTTGTAATAGGATTTGAGAGATTGAACAGAAATCTAAACCAGGATTCTGTTGAGTGAAGCAAGGAGAAGATGATTTAGGTTTTAGTTGAGAAAAGAGAAATTTTAACTAATTTAGTTCATAAATATTTTCTTATATAAATTGTAAGCCTTCAGGAAATTAGAAAAAGAGAGGTATGGTAGTGAAATAGATGGTAAGAAGTAATTAAAGCCTATGGGCTTTTCTAGAAAAAGGGAAGAAGGCCACATGAGGTTATATCAGGCCAAGTCCTGATTGTAAAGAAGCTTTTATTGATATTTGTGTAATTGTTGATTAATGAAGGATTGAATGTGGTTTGATTTACTTGTTCTTCTATGCGTTGTGGAATTTGTGAATAATTAATCATTGCTCTGTTTGATACAATGAAATCGAATGAGTTTGACATAGAATTGGTTTATTGAATGGGACAATGTTACAGGCTTCAAAATTTTCTCAAAACTGCATAAAGAGAATTGGCATTATGAAGAATCCGATAGTGAATTGACACATGGAGGAAGGGTGGATGAATCAACATCCATATTGGGTTTTAAAATCTGTGAAATTATGTGAAGAATCTCTATGAAAAGGATTCTGGTAAAGAATTCGATTTTCTTGATCCAAAGAGTCGATTCATTTTTATTGAATTATAAACAGAAGAGAAGCAGTATGATATGGGTGCTTGCCATTAGATTGAACACATTTGATCCACGATTCCTTGCTTATGAATTGCCTACGTATTAATCTGTGTGAGGGTTTTAATAGGAATCGATGAATTTTATGAAGGATGCATAAGATATCAGTATTTAATTATTGAATACGCTAAATTCTGCATCGATCCTAATTGCCGGAATCGAATTCCATTCAAGTGAGATTCATTACAATAGTAATGAATTAGCGGTGAACCTCTGATTGCTTAAGCGCCATCGATTTTATAGAAACTCTGTTTATTAAGTAAAATCACTTGAATTATCTATAGCAATAAGACAAAGAAGATGTGTTTTGAAAGGAGCATTGGATTTGTTTAGCTGGAATCAAAGTTTGTTTATGTAAGCGTTGGTTAGTCGGTTGTAGTGAGGTCGATCCCAATTGTTAATGCAGAGAAAGAAATTATTTTTAAGAGTGAAATATTTGAGTTAACTATAGTCAAATACCAGTCTTGAAGAAAGCGGTTTGAAGGAGTATTACAGCCAATATCGCGCGCCTCTGGAGTTGAGGAGCGGTTTTGTAAAAATTCACACTATCCAATTGTTTGCAAACACGTCATCAGTCCAAAACTGCCCATATCGCGTAAGATTTAAGTGCTAAATCTATGTGGTGAAAGTAACGCGATATGCATTCGATCGCAAGAGCAGAAGATCCAAAGGCCATCGTTCTCAAATTTGCTCAGGAAATAATGCAAGGTATGGCCCAGTGGTTTTTGGCTTTGGCAAATATTTGTTAAATACATATGATTTGGATGTGCGTGGAATAGACCCACACATCATATGAATTGTTTTCAAATGATTAATGAAGTTAAAGTGACGTGGGCCGTATCATTGGTAAGTGCTGTGAGCCATCTTATTTCTGGTTTAATTCAAAGTTGGACTTTGAATAAATGAAACATCTGCATTGTTTTTAAAACCTTAAATGTGTGATTAATGCCTTGGGTTTTAACGAAGTCCAGTTGTGGTTAAACGAGGTTTATTTCTACTTCAAAAGCATATCAAAGGTATTAAAATAATGTATGGTTAGATCTGAAGATTTGCTTTGGTTTTTAACCAACATGTATTCGATATATTTATGAAGTGGGTTTATGGTATGGTTTCAACCATAGCAATATAAAAAAAGAATAATGCTTCTTCCTTTAATGTTATATTTTGAACTAAAGTCAAGGTCGAAATGGGAATAGTTTCCAATTGTGAAGGTTAACCCTGACTGAGATTTGTTTGGGTTTTAAGTTGAAGAGCATTGTATAGGCATATTTTGGGTTTGGCAGCTTGGGCTGCCATCACAATCTTTCAAGGTGAAAATCCTCTTGGCCCTTAGAAGTTTAGGTATCTACAAAGGAGGGAGAAACAAATATGTAAACTATACACATCAGGCAATGAGGCCATGGAGCGAGCCAATGCCACTAAGGTATTCGTGCTAGAAAATCTAATGGGAGATACAAAGCAACAAGATACCAACATCGACACTAGAGGGACGCTTATTGAATGTTAAAGGCTGCCATGGCTACTGGAAGGTAAAAATTATTCCTCCAAGTAATCCACATCATGACCTAGCTCCCTATTACTCTTATGAAAGTCTTTCCCAGTTCTTGTTATTAATTTTTTTTCTTGCATACTCGTTTGGTATTTTGCTGATAAAAATTGGTCTCATGAAATTCAGGGAGACCATTCGGTTTCCCACCTAAGGGCGGATGCTCACTCTGAAGCATGCTCTTGGTTAGATAGGTCTTATGCTTCTTGAACATACTCAATTCGGACATGGTCCTCCAATGTTTTCATAAGACTGTACTCTATAAATTTATGTTAATCTAATGAATTTTTTCTTAAAAAAAACATATATTATATAATTTAAGTTTAAATTAGAAATGAAAATTATATAATGTTATTTGAAGTAATTTTACTTTTGTGTAAGTTAATTTAATTAATTTATCTCGAGAGATCAATTAGTGTTGCCCCCACTAAATATTTGTAGGAGGCAGATCCACCCAAAGGGATAGCTACTTATTGGGTCAACGAGGAAGCCTCAACCCTAGAGTGTCGTTCCTCTCAATAGAAAAGTTGAGGTGCTTTAATAATGGGTACTTGAATAATTGAGCTAACCCTCTAGGCTATAATATATTTAATTATATTTAATGGAACATTTATATTAATATTTTTAATAGTGGTTATTTTTTATGGTTTAGTTCATTTTTTTTTTGTGTAAGTCAGCATAATTATGTTATACAGGGAAACTTAAAGTACATGTAGATACAAAATGGCCTAATAGATCCAGAGAACCATAGAGGTACCCAGGCCAATTCAACTGCCTATCAGAAGAAAATCTAGACCAAAATTTAAAACCTGTAGCTATAGGAGCATGCAAAATAGACACAAAACAGGCCAGCCACGCAGGGTTGCCTATGATGGGAATGGAGCTTATAAAGTAAGACTTGCTTGCAATATACCAAAATAATCTGATGGACTGTTTAGACACTATTAACAGAAATTAAAATGACTAGACAGTGTAAACAGACATTACGGAATAGGATTGGAGGCACCAGACTGTCCTGTAGCGCTTGGGCTGGCCTCTTCAGCACCCTTCGGCAGCCCTCGTGGCTTGAAATGATGAATGATGGTGGTATGAGAGTCGTCTGCCAGGATATCGATTGATACATTGAGGACGTGCCTCAGGTACAGGTCGAAATGATAGACAAAATTATCCAGTACCTTAGCTTGCATTCTGAGCTCTTCAGTGAGTGAATTCAGGGAGATCTCAAGTTTTTCCAACCTCGCAGTGTTCTTGGCGGAAGCCATAGAAGTTGCAGCAAAAGTATCCTTAACGGTCGCTCCATGCATGTCAATGGATTTTGCTAGCATCGTCTTCATTTTCCAGGCAACAACCTAGGTTTGAAGGAATTGGGTTGCCCGAGTTGAGGGCGTACCCGGGTCTACCAACCAATCCATCTCCTCGCTAACAGTTTGATCATCCACCTCGGCCTTTGACTTATTGACCTCCTCCTGAAACAGATCAATTGTGAGCTTGCCCTTCTTGGAAACTAAGGTCTCATAACAATCCTTAGCCCTCTTGAGAGCCTGTGAGGCCTTGATACTGCGGAGGTTGTGGTCCGCCATCGGCTACAGATGAAAGAAAACAGCGAGACCCCAAATATTAGAACTCTCAAGCACCGAAATAGAGCACAAACACCTCAAAGCTTGGAAGAAAATGAATAAGGAAGAGCAGGCAAAACGATATATAGAATGAATGGCCATGAGGGGTGATGATAATCCGGTCGTATGCCGCTTATTGCCATAATAAATGGCAACTTGCTGTCTGATCCAACAAATGATGCCAGAGATGCGATTAGAGATTCGCTCCTTAAGGTCGATCCTTTCGCATGCTTGAAGGCTCCATGTCAGCCGCCACAGGGATCGGTTGATACTGCAGTTGTCCTTTCGGACAGTTGGTTGCCTTTCCCAAAGCATGCCAAAGGACATTCCCCGACAGTGCCAGCTGAGGTCATTAATCTTACTGGGGATCCACATTGCTATTGATGATTTATGATCTGCAGGCTATCCTCCTCATTCGATCCGACATATACGTCCCTCCTTGAGATGATGGAGCATTTATCCTGAAGCTCATCTTGCGTTATGTTTTGCCAGCACGTGTCATGGACTTCCGACGGGTGATTGACAACATAGTTGGCCAAACAATCAGCTAATGCATTAGATTTCCTGCGCACAGCTTGAATAATTATGATGCTTAGAAAGGTTAGGTGCACCGCAATTAGTTATGTGATAGCAGCCAGACGCCAGTGCTTCATGGCCTTTCCTGGCTTCGTTCCATTCTGGATTTTCCTTATGGCATTGATGGCTAGATGGGAATTTCCTTCCACAATGACCGAGCCTTTTCCAAGACGAATTAGGATACGGAGCCCTTGCTCCAAAGCGGTGAATTCAACTTCGTTATTTGTGGCCTCGCTCAATTCCCTGTAGAAAATATGAAGAATTTCTCCTTTCTCACTTCTTAGGACACCCCCTATCCCTGCCGCACCGGGGTTTCCCCTCAAGGCCCCATCGAAATTTAGCTTGAAGAAGCCTGGGATAGGGGCTTGCCAGAATGATGGGGAGGGAGTTGGCCGGAGGTGAATTCTCTGAGCATTGAGCCTCACCGGGCCAAAAATTCCAAATAGCCCCAGAATGCAAGCATCGTTTGGAGATAGCGAGTTGGCCTACTCGGTTTGGCAACAGGTAAGGACCGTTTCTTTCAAGCCCTGCATGATAATAATTTTGATGTCATCTAGCTGCCTGATTCCTTGTCTATGAAATATTTGGTTATTTATCTCCTTCCAAACCGTCCAGATAGTGAAACTGGGGCTCATTCTCCATAGAGTGTTAACCATGTTGCTATTTGAGTAATTAGAGCGCCAGTTGGTAATACTATCTTGAATGGAACCTCTAGATCAGTCAGTTTGTTTGAATAGATATTTGAGCCATTCCCATAGGTTGTTGGTCCAAGCACAATCATTAAGAAAATGGTTCATCGTTTCCTCCTGTTCCTCATAGAGGGGACATCTGGAAGTTCCTATGAACCCTCTTTTAACCAAGTTTTCCCAGGTAAGAATTTTCCGATTCATAAGAAGCCAGAGAAAGGTTTTAATTTTTGGCCACAGGTTGTTGTCCTAAACATTGGAGAACCAAGCAAATTTGTCTTCATTTTCCCTATTTTCTATATATTTCCGGGCCTCTTTGAGATTGAAGGTGCCACCATTGAGCTTACCCCATCGAAGAAGGTCCTGCCCCTGCGTAGCTCGTATCAGTCTTTTCCCAAGGGCAGTATCGAGTGAGTGAAGGAGTTCCGAAAAGTGTCCATCCGGTGGGGGGGGGGGGTTTAAGTTCCATTTTCGTCACTGCTAATTATCATCATTATTTGCCCAATACTGATGGACCTTTAGCTTACCCTTAGATTGAAACCATCTCTGCAGTGGTTGTAAGTCAGGGCTTTCTAGCTTCAGAAGTTTTTGCCATGCGTCCTCCCAAAATAAAGCATTGGTACCATTCCGAAGCTCCAAAAAATAGTGATTCTGGATGATGTTTCTGTTAGCCCTGGAAATATTCCAGATAGGGGAGCCTGCTGGGGCCTCAGTCATTCTAATAAGCTCCTCAGTTCTCCAATGGTCTGCATATTTGGCCTTCCAGATTCTTTCCCAAGGAGTGTGTGGCTCCTTGAGCCAGCGCCACCAAAGTTTTGCTTTGCAGGCTTTATTGACTGCCTCCAGATCATGCAACCCCAGACCACCCAGGTTTTTAGGCTTGCAAAGTTTATCCCAAGCCACCAGCGCCCATTTGGGTTTTTCCGTCTTACCAGACCAGAGGAAGGTCCTTTTAATGCATCTCATTTTCTAAATAACACCTTTAGGTGCTGGTAGAATCGAGAGCATGTAGTGGGGTATGGCTTGGAGAACTGCCTTTGTCATGACTAACCGGCCAACAAAATTAAGGACCCTATTGGTCTAATGGTTACTCCTATCCTCTAGCCTGGAAAGTAGACCTTCCTAGTGTAACTTTTTCCATGGCTTTTCCGTTAGAGGTATGCCCAGATACTTGGAAGGTAGGTTACATCTTTTGAATCCCAGAATGTCTGTTAGGTGCTTCTGGATTGATAAATGAGTATTGAAAAATAAAATAGAGGATTTTTCAAGGTTGAGATCCATACCAGAAGCTTGACTGAACAAGTTTAAGATGGATTTGAAACCTTTAGCCTCCTTCACTGTGGGCATTCCATGCAGCATGGTATCATCAAAAAACTGTTGATAAGTGGTTGCTGGAGTATGACTTAGGGGCTGGAGACCTTTGATGACGTTCTTATCCTTTGCAAATTTGATGATGCGACTGAGACCTTCCATAAGGATAACAAAGAGGAATGGAGAGATGGGATACCCCTGCCGAATTCCCCTTGAAGGAAGGAAAGGCTCAGAAGGGGCACCATTGACTAGGTTGTAGTAGCTGGGAGACTTTACCATAGCTATGATCCATGTAATCCATCTTGGGTAGAAATCGAAAGCTACAAGCACGGCCTCAAGATAGCTCCAACTGACCTTATCATAAGATTTTGAGAGGTCCAGTTGTATGATCATACCTGCTTTCTTTTGGGACAGCAAGGTGTGGACCATTTCCTGAGCTAAAAGGACGTTGTCCATTATTTTCCTTCCCTCCAAGTAACCTGACTGTTCTTCAGATATAATCAGAGGTAGAATTGGTTTTAATCTGTTGGCCATAACATTTGATATAATCTTGTACAACACATTGCATAATGCTATGGGTTGAAATTTGGAGGGGGTGCAGGCAGCCTCTTCCTTGGAAATAAAGGTGGAGTTGAGGGACTTGAGAATGAAGGAAGAAATTCTAGAGTCCTCAACTACCTCCCAAATGTCCTGCTTCACAATATCCTAGCATGCTTTAAAAAAATCAATGGTAAAACCATCCGGGCCAGGGGCTTTCCCATTAGCCATCTCTTTGACTGCTTCTTCTACCTCCAAGATGGATACCAAACAGTCCAAAGCTCTGTTTTTCTCTTCTGTTATGAGTTTAGGGATGGAGGAGATGATTGCATTGATAGCCTCCTATTTGTCAGAGTCGGGTTCTGTGGAAATGAGTTTAAAGTGATTCCGGAGGATGGAGGTGATTTCTTGATGTGACTGGAAGAAATTACCCTGCTCATCCTTAATCCTGGTTATCTTATTATTACATCTGTAATCCATGGCAGATCTATGGAAGAAATTTGTATTTTTCTCATGTTCTTTCAACCATTGAACACAGGATTTTTGCCTCCATAAAATTTCCTCCTTGTTGCATCTATCATTCCATTTCTGCATCAAGTCCCTCTCTGTGTTAATGGACTCCTGAGTTATTATTCCTTGAATCCAGTTGTTGTGAATGGATTCCATTTGTTGCTCTAGGGCTTGTTTGTCCTAAAAAATGTTGCCAAAAACTTCACGGTTCCATGCTTTTAGCTTGGTTTTTAGATATTTCAAGCGGGCCTGGAGCCTGAACATTTTAGTTCCTCTGACATCAAGGGGATCCTTCCACCACAGCTTAATATTGGTAGAGAAATCCGGGTGGGTGAGCCAAAATTTTTCAAAGCGGAATGGTCTGTTTTTGGGTGTACCCAGGATGGTGGCATTCAGCATAATGGGCCAGTGATCCGAGCCCCGGGAAGGGAGAATATCAGAATCAACAGTGATCCCCTCCAGAAGAATGCTATCAGAAACCAGAAAAAGATCATGCCGGGAGGCAATATGCCTGTCTCCACCTCTTTTGTTTGTCCAGGTAAAGATGCCATTCTGAGGATGGATATCCACCAGGTTGGCAGATTTAATGAAAGAAATGAAGGTCTCTGTGTCGCTGTTAAGAGTCCGCAAACATCCCTTATTTTTCTCAAGAGAAGTGATCATATTGAAGTCCCCTCCGTAGATGGCTTTGGAATTGGGATGTCTGAGATGCAGCTTGGTGAGATTCTCCAACAACAATAGTTTTTCTTCCAGTCATTGTAGGCTATATACATTAGTGAACAGAAAGGTGCCTTTCTCCCCCAAGATCTACATCTCAAGGGAGAGAAAATATTTGGTCGCTTCAACATTTAGGAGGTGAAGGGAGCAAGGATTCCAATAAATGGCTAGGTCTCCCCCAATACTACTCCCTTCAACTACCAGGTGCTCCATACGCTTCCCTAGGTGCTTACCTAGTTCTTCCAACTTTTGTCTGGAACATTTAGTTTCCTGAAGGAAAACTATGTCCGATTTTTCTTGAGTGACTTTATTTCTTAGGAGTCTATGCTTCCTTTGGCTGCCTAGCCCTCTTGAATTCCATGAGAGGACTTTCATGATTAAACAAGTTTAAGAGGAGAAGGAGAAAGCCTCAAGGGCTTTCATTTTACCCGAGTTGATCAACATTTGACCCAGCTCCTGGAGTGCATCGTTGTTGGATCTTCTGTCTCTTTTCTTTTTGTACTTAGTGCTGGCCTGTGTGTGGTGTAGGTTATGTGCCTTAATACCTAGGCATTTAGTTTCCCCACGAATTATTTCCAGACCCTTTAATGCTGCGTCTTTCCGTGATAGGAATAGGTAGTTGACCCTGTCAATCTCTTCCTCCGGGATTTGGTCGATTCCTTTCTGTTTCCATTGCTCGACTATGGAGTTGAGGTCCAACCCTTCTTTTTCGAGGATATCTCCTAAGTCCTGATCCTCTGTATCGAATTCACTTAAGGCCATTTCCTCATCTCCTTCTGCATCTTTCCCAAAGCTGGGCTCTAGTTGCATGTCATTGATCGTGATCAGCATCTTTGGTTGGGTCTTCTGTTGTGCCATCCCAATGGTTTCCTGTTCAAAGGTTGGGTTTTGAGCAGGCTCTTCCACCTGGGAGTCCTCTCCAAGCACCTCATAGGTGTTCAAGGATCCCTTGAATTGGTTACCCACCTTTGGTGGGGTTTTCCTGTTGGCCTGGTGTCTTCTGGTCGGTCGGACAAAACCGTCCTAGGTATTACCAAATTTCTCCTTGGATTTCTCAACAATTTTTTTTAGGGGGAATTCCCGGATTAAGTGGCCGTGTTCATGGCATTTTCGACACCTGAAAGGTATTTTCTCATAGTCTATGGCTTGAAAATAGACTTCATCTCTATATTCCAACCATACACCCTCATGCAAAGCCCCAGAAACATCCATTTCAACATAGATTTGAGCATAAGAAGTGTACCTTTTTTGGATAGTGGCTTCAGAGGCTCGAACAAAAGTCCCGAGTGTGTTGCCAATCTGCTCCAGCGCCGCTGGTCTCCAGTAGTCGATTGGCAGGGAAAAAAAATGAATCCACATAGGAACATGCATGAAAGTCTCCTGTTTTGGTGCAAATTTAGGTTTCCAGGGTCTCATATAGAGACCAGCTGAGGCGTAGAAATAAGGCCCTCCATCAAAGATGCGGTCCTTGTCTTATAGGCTAGCAAAGACTACCGTGAAGAAACCTTTGGCACCTAGGTGTAGCTGCACATCTCCTCGCGGCTTCCATATTTGTTTGATCCATTGGCATAAGGCTTTTTCATTGGGCCAAAAGCCCATGAATTTGCAGATCATCGCATGAATGGCCATACGATCCCTATAGGCTTGCAGTTCCGAGTCGTTTATAACCACCCTGAGGCTTTCCTTCGTTTTTGGCTTACATCTTCCCTGGTTCTTTTGTTGGATCCCTTCGTCTACTGACCCATTTGGATCAGAGTTGTTCAGGTCGGGGTTTTCATTTGCTTCAGTTTCCTGGGTCTTCGCTTCCTCTTCTCGGGATTTCTTTGCCTGGGTTAATTGCAGTTTATCTTTCTCCTGTAGTCTATTGATAAATTTTGGCTGGTTGTGGGGTTGACTCACCTTGGTATTGTCGTCCTCTTTTGTCTTGTTTGCTGTAGAATCTGAACCCGTGATCTTCACTCCCTCGATCAGGCTTTTACCTTTGTCAGCCGTGATTTGTTTGAAAGATGGGGCCCCTGGCCCCCCCGGCCGCCCCATCCGTTGGGCCAAGGCCAGCCCTCTCTGCCGCAAATATTGGAGCAGGGCACTGCCCCCTGCCAGTGTTGGAAGCAGTATGCAGACGGTGCTTAGATCAAACCCTAGGCCAGAGGTTGCAGAGCGCTTTGTCTTTACAATAGAATGGAATTCTTGTTATATCTATGGTTTAGTTCATTTAGTATTACTTTAGAATAATTTTTATATCGAGCTTTGTTATTTATTGTTTTTTTTTTAAATATTAAAAATAATAATTTAGTTATTATTATTATTATTTTACAAAAATAGATTAATTTTTTTTTAATAAAAGGAATAATTTAATTATTTGATTTAAAAAAAAAATCTAGAATGGTATAATTTTTTGTGAAATTCAGAACTATTGTATAAAATACATTTTTGAATGCATATCCCCAAGGGTTAGCTCAAGTGGTTGAGTTCTTATTGTTAAAAACCTTTGATATTGGAAGGGTGGATCCTCTTGGTAAAAATATTTTGTCGGTACCATGGAAGGGTGGATATTCTTGGTAAAAATATTTGTTATCCCTTCGGGTGGGTGGATATTCATTTTGTGATCCCTTTGGGTGGATATTCTTGGTAAAAATATTTTTTGGACATAGTGGTTGACCCGAAAGGAAGTGGTCTCTTCAAGTGGATCTTCATCTTCTTAGTAAAAGTATTTTATGGGCACCATGGAAGTGATCCCTTTGGGTGGATCTTCTTGGTAAAAATATTTTGTGGGCACCATGAAAGTTATCCCTTTGGGTGGATCTTCTTTGTAAAAATATTTTGTGGACATAGAGGGCACTATTAGGGTCCTATAAATTATAGGATCTCAAGGTGTTTGAGTATTTTGTTTCAGTAATCTTACATTGTAAATAATTTTTAATATGCAAATTATTTCCAAAAAAATTATATATAAAAGAAAATGAAAAGAGGGTATACATAAAAAATGAATATAGAGAAATAGACAAAAATAAATAAAAGTTGAAAAGAATAAAAAGAAAATAAGAACCCCACAAAAGAAAAAATAGGAAAAATAACACTAAAAATGCTGCAAATTCATATGCCACTACTAATAGATTAGTTTTCTTTATGTCATCATCAAATAGGATTGTGTGCAACTTGCTAAAAAATGCAACAATGACTAGATATTTGTTCAAATCATACAACTTAATCATGATTGAACAATTGTGAATTTTTGTTAATTAGGTTAGAGAATAAATATTTTCCAAACAATTTAATCTTGGTAAATTAGTACTTAGGTAGAAAATGAAATTGATTCAACTGTTTAATCTGAATCAATAGGAGAAATAAGTGATAGAGAAGATTATATTTTTTCATAAAAAAAAGTGATTTGGGTTTGATAGCTTAAATGCACCCTAAGAAGAAATAAGAAATTTTTTTAGTTTAACAAAAGAAATAAAATTCAATGGGTAGGTAGAAGTGTTTTTGGAGCCTTGAAAAGAATTAAATTGGTTATCCCAAGTTTGGTTTTCAAATGTATTTACGCACATAAGAAGGAAAAGTGATAAACATTACTTTATCCTAACTCTAAGAATTTGGGCGCATAAATGAAAACATTGGTAATGAACCATACTATCCAAATTGTTTACTTTCATTAAACCTCCTGCTACTTGACAACTCGGAAAATCAATTGACATTAAACACAACCCATCTATCCACCCTTAATCTTACCCGCTCCTGATCTAACGGTCGACGATAATCTTCTCCGCTCCCCCTCAATTTGAGCTTTACCGCCTGGGGGGAGGGGGGGGGGGGTCTGAAAAAATTTGTTTTAAGCTTCGGGCCCACAATGATGTGGCGACTCCTCTGTGTTTCACACCCTTCTCTGCTCATGTTGCTTACCACTTCATACGCCCCAAAAAATTTCCTTTCTCCTCAATATTGAGACCACTCACCTATCTGTTGCACCAGCTAGTCCCGTTGCGCCAGCTCACATACCCATTTCCAATCACATCCCTTCCCATGAAAATCAATCCGTTAATGAATTTAATTAAACAAATGACCATTAATATAATAGATCCGTGCCATAATCAAAGGAAAAACCCAAATTGTGTATAAAACCATGCACTGTGAACTAGTTTAACCTTTACTCTGCTAATTTCTCTGCAATTTCCATTATTTTTGACAGGTTTACAAAGCTCCATTTCGATTTACCAGTTCATCGCCAACCAAAGCACTGCATTCACTGCAACTCCTTCAACCAATCCAGAGCTTTGGATAATTGTGGTAAACATGTCCCTTGCTAAAAATTCCTTTGGATTATTCTGGAACCAATTCATAATGCCTAATAAGAAGAAAATCCAGGAGGAACCATTTAACCCTTTAATCCATCCTTCTGTTGATCTATACCACATCCCTTTGGCTAACAGAGACTATAATATCCATGAAACTCTATGTGAATTCGAACTGTTCGAGATGTATTACTAGTTAGAGGAAAAATAAATAGATAAATTAGATGATATTGGACTCTGGCAGTAAAAATTTCCACATTATATTTTCCCCCACATTTTCGGTGCCCCTGAATTCATTTGAAACTTTCAGGCCTACTATATACCCAACCAAAGAGCCATAATTTCCCCCACAGGTGTAATCCTTTTTACCATCACCACACAATCCATTGATCAAATGTTGCAGTCCCCCTCTGTGGAAAATAACACCCCTTTTTACCTAGAAGCCCTCAATGAATTGTATCAGAAATTATATTTTTCCAAAAGGGCTAAAACCTTTGACCTTTTCCTAGAAGAAGATACTCAGTTGCCTAAGAAGATCCCTCCATAATCTTCCTCTATCTTCCCTGACAGAGCCAAGAAAATTATAAAAGTCATTTCATACCTCCTTGGCTACTATTCTGACCAATGGATAAATGACCCCATCATAGGTTTTCTCTCCATTTTTTCTACAAATTCTAAACCATCTATCATTTTCAATTTCAGCCAATTCTCGACAGATAGTATTCATGACCAATTTGTCAAGTTTCAGACATAAGAGGTGTTCAAATACTCCTCTGTTTTAGTTTACATGTTTCTATATTTCCAGGCTGACAGATTTAAATTTTCTATGCAGAAATTGGATGAAGATAGAAATCAACAGTCAGTCATCTTCTGGACCACATTAGTAATGAAAGAGTAGAAAGAGTATTCATACAAACAGTTCATTGAAATGTTTGTACATCCAACAATGAGCCTTATGAGAAGTACAACTAAAATAACAATTAGCGAAGACGTTAAAAGGATTCTTCATTTATCAGATCAAGAAAATACAGGAGACTGCTATTTATACCATAACTACTCAAAGTTGATAGATTATGGTTGTGAGCTTGCTCCTTACAAGCTTCCAAATTCCTCCCAATGAGGATTTTTCCTTAGAGTACATCAGGCATATGTTGAATGCTCATGAAATCCACTTTGTATCAGCAAAGAAGAAATCACAGTTTAGGATCAAAACACAGATCGGGCCATTCATTTTCAATAGCAGGTCAGTAGGGGAGGAAGCAGACATGGTCTTGAAGGAAATGAAGTTCAATCTCAGCTTTACCTGGTCCTATGATCCCTTGGGAACCATTTCAAAGTTAAGAGTAGAAAACAAGACTACTCCTTACATACACACCCATAGGCCAGAAATAGAAAAGTACTTGAACCTATTGGAGTGGGCTGAGAACACTTTGTAGGAAGCTGAGGAGAAACTAGTCTCTACATCAACATCACAGACTCTTGTTCCACAGGCAAAAGCAGGAAAAATACAGAGAGGAGAAGAGTCACCTTCAGTGACTGACACTACAAGCAAAGAGTTTAAGATAATGTACAGGAAAAGAACCAAAATTAACCCTAAAGCCAATCCAGATAAGGATTCAGAACAAGAGGTTATTATAATCACTAAGGAGACTCCTACATATTCTCAATTTGGTGGCCAAACCACCCCTTCTCCTACAACTTCTTTAGCTTAACATGACCAACAACAGGCTATTCAGACAACTAAGGTTATCCCAAGGGAGAAAGAGAAGACAATGTTTGATACATTTAGGGAAATCAAATTGAAGAATGAGATTTTGAAGAACAATACATTCAATCAATTTTGGAAGCAAACTTCCAATTCTTAGAGTAGGTTACTGTCAGCGTTTGACTCTAAGAAAGGTAAAATGAAAATGGCCTTTCTTGAGGCACATATTTCACAGCCTAAGACAATAGCTGATTACAAGAAGACTTCATTTGAGCTTGACATCAAAGACATTCATCCCATTGATCAAATGGATATGCACAAGAAAACATGTGAAATGATTTCCTCTACTTTAAATAACACAACCATGAGTTTATCTAAGTTGCAAGTTTCCTTAGCCAATATTCATTCACAGGTAAAAATGGAGAAAATCTCCTCTCTTGCCAAGGATACAAGGATAAATTCCTTGGAGGACTTGGTAGTAAGGATATGGTCCCTCTAACATGAATGCTCTAGAGGAGATAATAAAGAAGAAGAATGCTGACATAGCAATATTGAGGAAACAAGTGAAGTTTTCAGCAACAAAAGACCCTCTCACCAAAGACATTAAAGAAATAGAGTCTCAAAAGAATGATATGATGAAGCTCATCTTGGAGAAAAATTCACAATTGATTCAAATGGATACACAAATGGAAAATATGATTAAAGAGAGGGAGTAGGCTTCAAAATTATCCATGGTTCATTTGGATGCTGTACCTCTTACAACCATCCCCACAACTACAAATTATACAACACAAAAAACATATGGTGCAGAATAGTTGACAAAAGTAGTGGAGAATATGTGTATCTAGAAGAAGGAAATAAAGAAGTTGCAGGATCAAGTTAAAATGTTATAAGACCAAAGATCAAGGACCGAAGCCTCACATTCAGCAGAAACATAGAGAGCACATAAATTAATAGAGAGATTTCAGAAGTCATAGACGGAATCAACCATTGGAAAGACCTTGGCCCAAGCCAAGGAAATCATTTGGGAAGATATTATGAATTCCATTAATGAAATCTAAAACTTGCATCCAAATTATTTTTGAATAAAAGGAATAAATTTAGAAGGAAAATGATGCTATCACAACTATCAAAGAGGAGGTTGGGATATTCCTGTTAAAACAAATAACATCATCAAGTTCCTGAACTCCAAGAACATATATGAGCTAGATGAATTAGGAGTGGATAATAGAACAAAGACCATTTTAGAAGTAAAGAGGATTCTTACCAAGAAGAATATGGATGTTAGTTGGAAGAGAAATGCCATGGCTTAGAGATAGTAGTGAATAAATTCTTCAATAGGATTGAGCCTTTAACACAGAAGGGTCTGCCTTCTCTGTTGATTATTAAAGATAAATTAATAGCTCAGGAAGATTACGTGAAGAAATTGAAAGAAATTTCCAGGGAAAACACCATATTTTCCAGCATTAAAGGCAATATGACATGCAAATCATTCCTGGAAGCAATCAACAATGAATTTTTTATTCAGCATGAGGTAAATCACATATTTGTGGTAAAACCTACCTTTTCCAGTATGCTAAGGTTTATGAGATTTACCTAAAGGTAATAAAATTAACCATCCCAGATGAATATTGATGGGATAAATTATATGAATTACAGGAGTGAAAAGTAATTGAGAAAAGTCAACTGTAGCCAGCACATCAACCAACACAACAACCAGTGCAACCCACAAATAGGTCTACTCAGCAACTGTTTCCTATTAAATAGTGCCAGCATTCCAGATCATCTCCACCAAACCTATTTTTTGTCACAGTTAGAGTTTATTATTAAATTTTTGCTGATAATAAATTGTCTGTTGAGACAGTATTAATGTAATCAGTTTTGTAAAAGATTAATATAATTACTTCAGTATTTGAAGTATTATAGGTTGATTTGTGAGTATATTTTTCCTACTGAGCAATTGTAATTTTTCAAGTTTGTTGGAGCATCAATAATACAAGGACTTATTACAATATTCATATGGTGTATTCACTGGTGAAGTTTTTTCTTCTATAACTGTGTTTTTCATTGTTTTTCCTTTCTTTGTAAATCTGAAAAATCTTAATTGTAAAACAAAAAGTGTGATGAATATGACATGTTAATGAGAACACCTTATTCTGGGTGTTTTTTCAATTTATATGTTTTCTACTGAATTTAGATTGAAAAATACTTAATTTCTTTTCAATCTCTACTGAATTTCACTGTTCTTCCACTACCATAATTCATTCAAAATCTTAAAGGATCCATTTAATGCAACCTAGCTTGCCCTGTGATAACTCTTTCAAATATTGATGCAAAACCAATTATATTTTTTGAATCCAAAGCCCAATGGGAATATAGTCACTTAATCAACCAAACAAATAAAAGGCAAACAAACAATCAAGCACAATCATAACTAGCCTAAGATTTATTAAAAAATAAGTTTAATTTTACAGAGAGATCCCTTTCTGAAGCTAGCTGGGCCAGATCCCAACTTCCAAAGTAGTTTTAATGTTTTACTCAATTTTTATTATCACAATCTCGTAAATTATAGAACGATAACATAGTGGCGACATACTGGGGAATAATTGAAAATATTGAAATTTTATTCGAATTCATAACCCTCGTAAAAAGTGTATCATAAGAACATTTCAAAATATTGTTTCCTTCTCATATTTTGTAAATAATTGTGTGTTGTTGGGCCGTTAATATGCCATTATTATTATCACTTTTGAACACTTATTCCACCCATTTCTACTATTCTTCATCATGTCATTTATTATAATTTATTATATAAATCCATTTTATGATTATTTATGCTTCTATGAATGAATATTATTTATTCTCCTTTATTTCTAATAAATTGATGATTATGCATGATTTTATCAATGATAGTTTTAATAAATTAGTTGTAACATTATTCACCATTTTTAGCCTCCAAGATAATTTCCAGATTAAAGATTTGATCATTAAAAGTGCCAACTCAGAAATTCGCTGGAATAAGAAGTGACGGTTTTGCGGTTGAGATTTCGAGCAAATGAAGCAGAATCTGGAAAATCTGGAACATGGGTTTTGTCCAGAACGGACCCAATTAACTTTAACCAAAAAACGGTTTGCCCAAATTCAGCTTTTAGTGAGAGAAACGCAGGGTTCTTTGAGCATGATTGTCTGAGATTTGTTGTTGCGGCCGTCCTCCAAATCTCAGCTCCAAAGCCAAATTCGTCTTGCTCTTGTTGAAAGCTGGATGGAAATACATCTTCTTGTTTATCAATTGGTTGGAAAAAATCCAATTTTGTAATAGAAATCATGTTGTAGTTATCTCTATTGTAACTGCTCTCTGATCTCTCTCTATTTAAATGAAAACATAGATCAGAGATGGGGATGATTGGAGGATGATTTTTGGGGATTCGAATGATGGAATTGAGGATGAATTAGAGATTCAGAATTGAGGATGGCAGAGAGAATGGATAATGGATGAGAGATTGAGAGACTTCTTGTTGTAATCCACTATAACTCTGCTTTGATATTTTAATATAAATCTAGTTGCCATTCCATCTTTAATCCTGAAGTAACCCAGCAGCATCTACTGGCGGCTAAGGGCCCAGCCTCTGGTGGAGTACGCTGCTGCTGTATTATATCTTTATGCTTCATGTGTGGTTTGATTTCTTTCTTTTACTCTGTTCAGTAATCTGACGCACTTTCCTGTTTTACATATCAGCGCTATTAGATATACTTGATTGGATACTATCGTTATCTGCAACAGGAATGCTATGTTATCATTTTAACTTTGTATCGCATTGCTTATTTTTCCAAATGAATGATTTAGGCTTCAAGGTATTTTGTTGTTGATTTCCATTAATTAGAGTTTGCTGTTCAGATTCCTTTCATTACAGTTTGCTTTTAAAGAGTTTTCCTAGTTTACTTTCAATAGCAGCTTTAGTTTAATTTCTATTTCCTTTTAATTGCTTTAAAGCAGGACTCTCAACTGTAGAGAACATTGGTTATTGCTTCCTCGTTCCTAGATTGATTGTCTTGTTCCGGTTTGATTTCAATTGCATCAATATCTAGAGGAATGAGTTATTGCTACTGTATCCTCGATTGATGGTTGTTTGAGTGAATGATTTAGCTTAGAACATTTCAGTTTCTTGCTGTTCCAATTAGATTTTGTTTCCAGCTTTCAGTTACTTTTGCATTTTAAGCACTATACTGCAAAACATTACTCTTGAGTAAATAGCCGCCTCAGACTGAGTACACTCTTGAAATAAAAAGTCGTCCCTGGGTTGACAATTAATGTGAAGGTAATTAGGAGTTAAAAAGACACCTTTTTATCGCTCCACATGTGTGTGTCTTAGTTTTCAACTGTGGCTCCCAAAAGAACCTATACTATATCTCATCCTGATCCAAAGCCTGTAGTGATGTTGATGACCCTTAAAAGCTACTGAGAAAAAAAAGCATAGCAGAGATCTAAGGAAGTAGTAGCCCTCCCTATAGAACAGATTCACTCCCAAAATACTTTTTAACTCTATAATATATTGATTTTGGCTTACCTTTTGAACAAAGTTTATTTAGAACTAAGTCAACCAACTTGGTAGATAAGATAGTGGTAGACCAAGCTACATTAAGAAGACATTATTTTGAAGCATAGTCGACTCCTCCTGATATAGACCTTCAGATTATTCAAGATTTTGATAAATTGAAAGGTTTAGTTTCAGGTATTTACCTTTCTGTTCATGAGGCTTATGTCCAAAAATCTGTAGAACTCTCTTCCCTCACTTATTTTGTAGAATCATCCACCTCATCACAATTTGTGCATCCTAGATCAACTAGTCCTACCCCTTCTATAGTTTCCACTACTATACAAGTAGTTTCTCATCAAGCTACTCAAACCCCATCCTCTCCCCAATATTCACCCACAATTCAAACTTTATCCTCACCAAAACCTCAACCTTTAGTTCAGATTCCACATCTGATTCAACCTCCACCTATTATTCAACAACCACCTTTGATCAATCCTCATATTGTTCATCCCCATATCCAAATAATGGCAGCTAGATATGCTCCCCTTTTTCTTCAAGCTCCTTTGGAAAACATTCCATTGGATTATCAAACAAGAATTCCACAATTTTATGGAATTGGACCTATCACTACCCAACAACATGTAGATAGGATGAATGATAGTTTTTACCTTTAGGAAGTAGACAAGGAAAACGTAAAGATGAGGTTGTTTGCACAAAGTCTCACTGGAGAGGTTAGGAAATGGTTTAAAGCTTTGCGTGCTGCTAGCATAAATGATCTCCGTGCATTCCATCAATCATTTCTTAATAGGTGGGAAATTAAAAAGAACCCTCTTTAGATTTTATCTGAGTATGAAAGCATTAGGAGGGCACTAGGGGAAAGTGTTCAGGAATATTTCACTATATTTAACAGTCTATACAATCCAATTCTTGCTAAAATTACACCACCACAAGGTTTGGCCTTAATTAAATTCCCAGATGGCTTTGAGGCAGAAATGTATTACTATCTTAGAGACATAAATTCATCAACATTAGAATAAATACAAAGGGATGCAGTGAGTGTAGAAGAAAATCTGTTAGCAAAGAGGGATAGAATTAGGATTGAAAGGAGAGTGACCATGAAATAAGAACCCTATACTTCTTCTTCTGATGCCAAAATTGATTCATTAGTCAAAACAATAGAAATAATGATAGAAAGGATTAATATAAATGAGAGGGGTGCTCTTAGAGAAAATGAGCCTCCACCTCAAAATCATAATCAAAATCCTAGAATAAATCCTTCCCAAATCAAATAGAGGGAACAAAGGGGTCATGATAAAAAAATTAGACCTCCATTTCAGGAGAACTATGCTGATGATGATGGGGAAATAGTAGAAGCATTAGAAGACAACAAAATCAATTTAATGAGCATTAATGATGATGAAACTATTTTTTCTACTCAAGAAGAACAAGAGCTTTTTCAACTTTCCCAAACTAAATTGGATGCAGAAGAATCAGATGATTACAAGCAGGGATTTTAAAATGCTATTATGGAAGCCCATAGGAAATATAATCTTAGAAGTAAGAAAACATCAGCTTCCCCTAACAAAAATAATTCTAAAAATCCTGTCAAGAAAACTTCTGGTACTGTTGCAAAGAAAACTTTAGAAAATGTTGCTAAGAAAACTTCTGATAGTTTTATAAAAAATACAGTAGAAATTTCTGCCAAAATATTGTTGAGAGTACTTCCAAAACTACTCAAACTAATATTCCAACCACCAGTCACCAAAAGGTATCTGTGACAAACAAAATTGCTGATAAATCTAACTTTTTGAACTGAAATAGGTTTCAAACATCATTCAACATTGAAAATGAACTAGCAAAACTAAAAATTCCCATCCCCTTAACAAAGTTAATGAACAGAAAATTGTATAGAACTCAGGTTATGAAGGCTCTAAACATAGGGGAAAACACTGACACTGTCAATTTGAATGATGATCAACTTGAACTATTATTTGGTCCAGAGGTATATGGTAAACCGCAGGAAGGAGGAGTTCCTCCATTTTATTTCAATCTTAACGTTCATGATAATATTATCCATAATACTGTGTTAGATTCAAGTGCTTCACACAATTTAATGCCCAAATATGTTATGGAGAAGCTTGGTCTTGACATTACTAGGCATTACAAAGACTTATATTCATTTGATTCCAACAAAGTAATATTTCTAGGTCTCATTAAAGATCTATGTGTTACTTTAGCTCAAATCCCAACTAAGAGTCTAGTAATGGATATTGTAATATCCCTATTTTTACTGCTTTTATTAGACAGTTAAAAATCCTAAAGGTTAAGTGGACCTAAAGGAAAAATATATGTGTGGACATATTATATTTTTAAATTAATAAATGTGGAATTTTAATTATTTTGCAAAGACTAGAGTATATTGAAGACCAGGATTTCAAGCCTATGAGGATGGAATTAAATCCAAAGTCTTTCCCAAATTCTCCAAAAATCCTTGGAGAAAATAAAATAAATTAAAATATTAGATTGGAGATAAAAATCTAAAAGATACCTTAGTAAAGTTGAAAGTTATTGAGAAGAGGTGAAATAAAACTAGAAAGAGGAAGAAATTAGTTTTAAAGAGCTTTTGTGGAAAAAACAAAAGTAAATCCTAGGCTAAAGGAAAACAACATCCTGATTTAACTCGACACAATTATGGAAACATGCTGAAGGGAAAGAAAGCTTAAATAAGCCATTCCATGGTAGATAAGAGGTTGTCTACATTTTGGAGAAATTGGTCTCTGCTCCGGGGGAGATGTGGAGAAAAAGCTCAAGGTTGGGTGGAAAATAGTCTTACCAGAATTGGTAGGCATAAGAAATTTAATTCTGTCTTGTGATTCTGTTGTTATGATGAGAGTTAGAGTAATGATGGTTTATGTAGAAAGATATGTGGAAATTATATTTTCTATATTGTTAAATAGTATAATAAAATTCTGTTAGTTGTAAGTTACAGAGTCTAATGTATTTAACAGAATATACTATAATAGATATAGTTTAATTATGTATAGCTACATAGACTAATTAAATTAGTAAGCCAACAAACATAATTTCTAAACCCAAGTAGGAGGGTTAAAATCTGCTGTTAGGTTGTAAGAATCTAATCATTAAAAGTGGAAAATACATAATTAAAGGTGGAAATGATGTTAAGAGAAATATTTATTATAATGATTCTATAAACAATAATGAAACATAAATCCAGACATAGTAAGAGATAATTTTTATCTAGAAGAAAAAATGATTGTACAAATTAAATCTAAATACCTTTGCTATACATTAACAGAAAATTTGCATATAGCTATTCATTCTTATGTTTGAATAAGAAATTAAATATCAATTACATATTGAAGTACTAGAGGATAGTACAAGGGAAATATTACAAATAAGCAGACCAATACATAGACCAACTACTTATAAAAATGAATGTTTAGCATCATAAACATAACAGAAAATTGTATTGACAATGATAGAATATATTATTATAAACTATCATGAATTCTTTGACCGAAGACAAGTGTTCTGTCTAATAATTACATAAATTATACATGAATACATATCCTTGAATTCAGTGGATTGAATTTTGTGTATGATATTGACCAATATGTAAATAGGAGAGATAAAATAAATTTTCAAAGTTGGCAGAATGAATGCTCAATTTAATGAGCGGTAAAATTCAAGAGATGCAATACCTGTACAAAGACACCATATACAGAGGATGAATATAATATGAATATAATAATTTAAATAATTAAATAAAATACAAGAAATCGACGCTCAGGTAATTGAAATAAAAATATTACCTTATTAGTGAAATATAAGTAGTAAAATCATTTTTGTTCACAAAGAAGAAAATAAATGAGTTCATTGTACAAAGGAAGATAGTGTAGTGACAATATTGAAAACATAAAAATGAAATTACCTGAAATCTGACAGTTGAGGGACTTAATGAGAATCACAACTAATCTCGAAGCAAGAAGAAGGGAGTTCCTGTGCAATAATTCATTTTATTAATTGAGGGAAATTAATAAAACAATAAGAGCATAATTTAAAAATATCTTATTAATTTAATTGTTGAATAGGTAAAAAATACAAGCCATAAACATAATTATCTAAATAAAATAGACTTCTGTAATTTAGTATAGAGCCATTGCCAACATGTATGTGTGTATACATAAATGGTAATTTGGATTCAAACTGTAATAAAATTAAAGACCCTGTTACATAATCCTGAATTAACTATTGGTTCCAAAACGAAGTAAGCTAAACTAGAGGATAAGAAGTGCAAGTATTTATTGACGAAGAAAATTAATGAGGTATATAAATAACTGAAATTCGGTTCCCTAAAGTTATGGTTACTGTGACAAAGAAAATTTTGAAAATCGTAGAGAATAAAATAATGAGTATATTCTTCAGGGTAAATGAATGTATAACAGGGTAGTTATAATACCCAACGAAAGGTTAAAATCATAATTAAGTACTCATAGTGAAGGAAGAACGAGTATGAATGAAATATTTAGAGTATATAATTCAAGAAGATGGACAATTTCATACACAGATAAATCAAATCATTTCATAAGTTAACCATATGCGTTCTCTGTAATTTCACAAGAAAACTGAGAACCAAAATACAAATTCGATATGAACTGAAAATTCATATTAGTTTTAATCTTAGATAAGAAAGTCCAAAATCGTATTCCAGTCTTGGAAAAAAAACGAAATTTCATCTCTGTGAATGAATCCAACAATTGGGGAAATTCGATACGTACGCCCTACATCAAATGATTTTTAATTGAAGAAAATGATCTAATTATAAATGTCTGAAATTATAAAGAGGAATGGGGTGGAAACGGTCAACGAATGAATTGTCTCAACAGGAAAGAGAAGTTCCTCGTGCAAACAAAAATCGTAAATCCAAGAACTTCCTCACATGAAGAATGAAATGAAAAGAAAAATGGATTGAGGTGCTAAAGGCTTGGAAAATTAATCCACGACCATATACATCATTTTTAGAGACATGCCCTGCCTTAGTAAAATGATGGGATAGTTATTTAATGACCTGGGAAATAAAAAATGGTGTTACCTCAAGGTTGTGATGAATAGAGGGCATGAAGAAGGTTGAAATATGTTTAATAAGAAGGGTCCATGCAATCACATAAATAAAACACAATTAGTTTCGGGAGTATAAATCCAAAATATAGACAAACGAAATTTAATAAGTTACAAGAGTAAATTCAACGCAGAATAATCATTTACCTGAGGTTGAGAAGGTCACCATAAAAAAAATGAAAAGGGATGCGAAAATGTATACTGGCCTTGGTGGTGAACCAGAGCTGAAACCCTCAGACAACATGGAAAAATGAAAATGAAAATCTAGAAAATTGACATGCCATGAAACCCTAATAAAGCTAAAGGAGGGAATGTATATGGCCTCATATCCACCGTTAACGTGGCATCTGTCCATGGTGCAAGGGATCGAAAAAAAATCAACCAGGCCATGTGATGAATTTAATCAACGAGGTACAATCCATTAAAACATGATAACTTCAAACAGAGGAATAACATCAAAGAGCTGTCAAAAATTTATGATGGGGATACGATATAATCCTAATACGAATTATCAAATATCATCATAAGATATTGTAACCTTAGTTGAGTATATTAATATATTGTTTCAATTAATTGATACATAGAAAACTTTAACATAATAACCAAACATAATGTCATAATGCATACATGAATATATGTGTAACGTTTGATATATAGTATTCGAACCTCATGATAGTGCTCATGTCCATAGCTCCAAAGATTTAATTCGAATTTAACTCTAATGATTAAGTAATGGTATTAATTGGAATTCGTTGGATATCAATTATCAACGATGCCCATACACCATTAAAATAGTTAAGTGTAAATTAATTATTCATGGGCTAAGTGTTAGGTCCACTCATGGATATAAACCCTTGTTATATTAATCTTCAAATTTAGATTCAAAAGGTTAAAATAGTTTGTATAAGAGGAATGTAAGAGTAAGAGTATGGAAAATATTTAGAAGGGAAATCTTTGATAATGAGTATAATGTTAGAATATAAATATATGTTCTAATAGATAACTTTAGTATGATAATTATTAAAGTTATTATGCTAATAAAAATTATAGCAAAGGCATAATATTATTAAGATGTAAATGAATAGTGAAATAAGCTACTATTATAACATAAGTTGTGTACATTGAAGAAAGGTCACAAAAGACAATCAAGACTAAAATAGGAATTGTGGAATCATGGAGGTGCTGGTTGAATTATCATTAGAAACAGAGTTTTATTCTGTTCATAAACAATTATGTCATTATATTATTTTTTAATGACATAAAGTAAACATCTGTTGAAATATCATAATATGACAAACCTAAATAAAGTTAATGAAGACAAAGTAGCATAAATGGGATATTTTTTTTTTTTTGGTAATTAGAGTTGTTACAAATGGTATCAGATCCCATGTTGAAAACACTGGGCCTATGCATCCCCACATAGAAAAAATAAATAATAAAAGCCCAAATTTATGCTACTGTAAATTATTTACAAATTTTAGAAATTGATGCACTAATTTATTTCTGTATACAGTGATTACGTGCATAAAAGTACAACTGTTATTATGAGTGATGAAGGAGAGATGTACGTGGATCTGGGGGGTGAGGGAAATCCACTAGATCAAAATTCTCAATTGATGGATATGGTCAGGGATATGCAACAAGAATTGATTCAGCTGAGAACCAGCAATGAACGATCGTTGCAAGCCAGTGAAGAGTAAGAGAGGTTGAACAAAAAATTAACCTCAAAGTCTAGTCACGAAAGTGAAGACCCTGTGAAAAAGAGAAAATAAGGTGAAACCAACTCAGAAGGATATGAGGGTGGGGAAGCATCAAGACAAAAATCCAAAAAGAAAAAGGAATTGCAAGGAGAATTCTGGAAAATCAAACCTCCCACTTTTGAAAGTGAAAAAGAGGAGGATGCAAAATATTGGATTCTGAACATGGTTAAATACTTTCAATTTTATGAATATGGAAGTAACCTGAAAGCCATATTGGACATTTACCAACTACAGGGCAAAGCTACCCTTTGGTGGAAAGAAATAAAAATGGTACATGTGCTGGATGAAAAAAATGTTACCTGGGAAGAATATGAAATATTATGATAACAAAGCCAAAGAATTTCATGAGCTGAGATTGGGACAACTCCCCATAGATGAGTTTGTGACCAAATTTACTAACTTTCTCCTCTATGTGCCTTATAACAGAGAAGAAAATTCCAAAGTACAATGATTTTTAAATTTCCTACCTACTATATATAAAGAGAGAATATAATTTGACAATCCAAAGATAATGGATGAAGTCATTCACAAATCAAGACTGTGTTATCAACATTTCAAAGGAAGAAATGATCAACTGAAAAAATTGGAAAAAAAAAGAAAAAGGAAAAAGGGACTCTAATGTCAAAAGAGTAAAACCAACATACTTGAATTTTTTTGGGAAAAATCATCAAAGGAAGAAATTTAAAAAATCTGGAGAAAACCAACTAGCAAAATCACAAACTGGGTCTAAGCAGATGGATGCAAACAACAAAAAGGAAAGTGCTGTAAAAATGAAAGAACAATTAATGTGCCGGGGATGTGGAGAAATTCACCTGTTACGTGTCTGTCCCACATAACAGTTCAGAAAATTCAAGTGTTACAAGAGGCTACTATAGTAAAGGACATTGCTAGAAACATTCCAAGGATCAATGCTGCACTTGAATATCGCCAATCTGAACACCAATCAACCATGATAGAAATCAAAGATATGATTGCTGAACAATCTATTTCTGTTTTGATAGTTCCAAGAGTAAATTTAAGGTATATAAGTCCACATATGGTGGAAAAGTGAAAATTAAAATCAGAAAAATTTCAGCAAGCCTGGTTAGTTCAGTTAGCTATTGGAATAAAAAGAAAAGTTACCCATAAACTTCCAAAAACTGCTGTAAATTTAAATGGGTATGAAATTGAAATGAATTTAAAAACTTTGCCTCTAGGATCCTATGATTTGTTAGTGGGAATGGACTGGTTAGAGAAACAGAAAGAAATAGTAAATTTCTTAGATAAAACAATTCATTGTATGGATGGTGTGGGGAGAGCTGTGATAGTGAAAATAAAACCAAGACCCATATCAGTCAGGCAAATTTATGCACTATAGTTAAAACAGAAAACAAGAAAAGGCTATCAAGTGTATGCTATACAAGCGGAGGAATTGGGAAAACAAACTGAAAAAGAAGCTGCAGAAAATTTACCAGTAATCAGAGAGTTCAAAGCCCAAAAGATAAATTGATTTCTCAATTGAATTGGTACCAGGAGCTACACCTGTCTCTAGAGAACCCTATAGAATGAGTACTCCTAATTTGTTAGAGCTAAAACTTCAACTACATGAGTTATTAGACAAAGGGTACATCATACCAAGTGAGTCTCCTTGGGGAGCACTGGTACTGTTTGTTAAAAATAAAGATGGCACATTCAGAGTGTGCATAGATTTCATAAAACTGAATAAATTAACCATAAAGAACATATATCCTCTGCCAATGATAGATGACTTATTTGATCGAGTGAGAGGAGCCATTATCTTCTCAAAGATTGATCTAAGAACAGGATATCATCAACTCAGAATCAAAGGTGAGGACATCAATAAAACAACATTCCGGATTAGATATGGACACTATGAATTTGTAGTCCTACCCTTTGGACTTACTGATGCAGCTACTACATTCATGTGTTTAATGAATAGTGTATTGTACAAGTATCTAGACAAGTTTGTATTAGTGTTCATTGATGAAATTTTTGTATACTCCAAAAACAAAGAAGAACACAAAGAACATCTCAGAATTATCCTACAAACACTTAGAGAACATAAGTTATATGCAAAAATCAGCAAGTGTGAATTTTACAAGGACAAAATTCAGTATTTGGGTCATGTGATTTCAGAGAATGGCTTAGAAGTGGACCCAAAGAAAATACAAGCCATAATGGATTGGCATGTACCTACTAATGTCCCATAAGATCCTTCATGGGCATTACTGGATACTACCATAGGTTTGTGGAAGGATTTTCAGCCTTGGTCTATCCTATTACTTCCTTACAAAAAAAGGGAGTAAATTTTGAATGGACAATAAAGTGTCAAAATAGTTTTGAACAATTAAAAATTAAACTAACAACTGCCCCCATATTGAATATTGCTGATCCAAAAAAATAATTTATAGTATGTACAGATGCATGTGCAGAAGGATTAGGAGGAGTATTGCTACAAAAAAACTCAGTCATAGCATATGGGTCAAGAAAATTAAAGAAACATTAACATAATTATACGGTATATGAATTAGAATTGGCTACCGTGATACATGCATTGAAGATGTGGAGACATTATTTGTTGGGAAAGAAGCTCATACTAATGAAAGATCACTTAAGTTTGAAATACTTATTCACTCAACCTGATTTAAATTCTAGACAAGCTAAATGGTTATCTTTCCTTAGTGAGTTCGATATGGAAATCAAAAACATTAAAGGAAAGGAAAATAAGATTGCAGATTCTTTGAGTAGGAATGCTCATCAAATTTTGAACAATGCTGGAAGTAGTGTGAAATTTTACATAGAAGAATTGATACAAGAAGTGATGATGGAAGATCCAAACTATGTGAAATTGCAAGAGAAATTACAAAAAATTGAAATAATAGGATATACTAAAAATCAGAAAGGAATGATCTATTACAAACAAAGATTGTATATTCGAAATGTGACATCATTAAAACATGAAATTTTAGATGAGTATCATAAAAGACCTTATGCAGGACATCCTGGTTATCAAAAAATGATTTTAACATTGAGGAAGAACATGTTTTGGCTAGGTATGAAGAAATATGTGGCTGATTATCTAGCTAGATTTTTAGAATGCCAGAAAGTAAAAGTGGAACATCAACATTCGGCAGGATTTTTGAACCCTTTACCTATCCCAGAAGGGGGAAGTGGTTTCCATAGATTTCATTACTGGATTGGCTAGAACTAAGTATCAACACGACTCTATAATGGTGGTGGTGGAAACATTGACTAAAACTTCACGCTTTTTAGCAGTGAAATCTAATTTTGGAACAGCTCAAGTAGCTAATGTATTCATGAAAGAAATTGTGAAGCTACATGGCATTCCAAAAATGATTATATCAGACAGAGATGCAAAATTTACTTCATCCTTTTGGAAAAATCTGTTTGGAGGAATGAGTACCAAATTGAACTTTAGTACCATATACCATCCTCAAATAGATGGAAAAACTGAAAGGACCAACTCGATTTTAGAAAACATGCTACACATGTATGTTATGGACAAACCTACAAGATGGGAAGATTTTCTGCATTTAGCAGAATTTGCATATAATAATAGTTATCAAGCTTCAATAAAGATGAGTCCTTTTGAAGCATTGTATGGCAGAAAGTGCCACACACTGCTTAGCCGGAGTCAACCAGAAGATAAGTTAATTCTTGGACCTGATGCATTGCAACAAATGGAAAGAAATGTGAAGAAAATTCGGCAAAATATTAAAACAACTCAAGATCGACAAAAGAGCTATGCAGAAAAAAAGAGAATTCACAGAGAATTCAACACGGGAGACCATATTTACTTAAGGATTACACCTGAAAAGAGTACCATATATATGGGTAGCTGTGTTAAGTTAGCACCACGCTATTGTGGACCTTTTGAAGTTCTAGAAAGAGTGGAGCTAGTAGCTTATAAATTGGCTCTACCTAGTCACATTAAGGTTCACAATGTTTTTCATGTTTCCTTATTAAAGAAGTATGTACATGATCCTACTCATGTAATTGATTGGACTGTGATATAGGTGGAAAGAGAAGAGGAATTTCTTCTAGAGCCCCTTCATATATTGGCATAGGAAGAAATCGAGCTCTAGAATAGGATGGTAGCTAGGGTGAAAGTGCAGCGGAGAAACTTTACACCTGAAGAAGCTACTTGGGAGTGAGAAGAGGAAATGAAAGAGAAATATCCATCACAATTTGAAAAGTGAAATGGTATTTTGTAACACCGAGGACGATGTTTTATTTTAGAGGGGGAATATGTAATATCGCTAATTTTACTACTTTTATTAGACATTTGAAAATCCTAAAGGTTAAGTGGACCTAAAGGAAAACTATGTGTGGACATATTATATTTTTTAAATTAATAAATGTGGAATTTTAATTATTGTGCAAAGACTAGAGTATATTGGAGACTATGATTTCAAGTCCATGAGGATGGAATTAAATCCAAATACTTTGCCCAATTCTCCAAAAATCCTTGGAGAGAATAAAATAAAATAAAATATTATATTGGAGATAAAAAACTAAAAGATACCTTAGTAAAATGGAAAGTTACTAAGAAGAGGTGAAATAAAACTAGAAAGAGAAAAAAACTAGTTTTAAAGAGCTTTTGTTGAAAAAGCAAAAGTAAAGCCCAGGCTAAAGAAAAAAAACATCCTGATTTAATTTATGGAAACATGTTGAAGCGAAAGAAATCTTAAATAAGCCATTCCATGGTAGAAAAGAGGTTGTCTACACTTTGGAGAAATTGGTCTCTGCTCAGGGGGAGTTGTGGAGAAAAGGCTCAAGGTTGGGTGGAAAATAGTCTTACTAGAATTGGTATGGACAAGTAATTTAATTATGTCTTATGATTCTATTGTTATGATGAGAGTTAGAGTAATGATGGTTTATGTAGAAAGATATGTGGAAATTATCTTTTATATATTGTTAAATATTATAATAAAATTCTGTTAGTTGTAAGTTACATAGTCTGATGTATTTAACAGAATATACTATAATAGATATAGTTTAATTCTGTATAGTTACATAGACTAATTAAATTAGTAAACCAACAAATAGAATGTCTAAACCCAAGTAGGAGGGTTTAAATCCGCTGTTAGGTTGTAAGAATCTAATCATTAAATGCAGAAAATACATTAGTAAAGGTGGAAAGGATGCTAAGAGCAATATTTATTATAATTATTCTGTAAACAATAATAAAACAAAAATCTATACAAAGTACGAGATAATTGTTAATCTAGAAGAAAACATGATTGTACAAATTAAATCTAAATACCTCTGCTATACATTAACAGAAAAGTTGCATATAGCTATTCATTGTTGTGTTTGAATAAGAAATTAAATATCAATTACATATTGAAGTACTAGAGGATAGTACAAGGGAAATATTACAAATAAGTAGACCAAAACATAGACCAACTACTTATAGAAATGAATGTTTATCATCATAAACATATCAGAAAATTGTATTAACAATGATAGAATATATCATTACAAATTGTCATGAATTAATTGACCGAAGTCAAGTGTTCTGTCTAATAATTACATAAATTATACATGAATACATATCCTTGAATTTAGTGGATTGAATTCTGTGCATGATATTGACCGACCTGTAAATAGAAGAGATAAAACAAATTGTTAAAGTTGGCAGAATGAATGCTCAATTTGACGAGGGGTAAAATGCAAGAGATGCAATAACTGTACAAAGACACCATATAAAGAGGATGAATATATGAATATAATAATTTAAATAATTAAATAAAATACAAGAAATTGACGAGGGTAATTGAAATAGAAATATTACCTTATTAGTCAAATATAGTAGTAAAATCAATTCTGTTCACAAAGAATAAAATAAATGAGTTCATTGTACAAAGAAAGATACTGTAGTGAAAATATTGAAAACATAAAAATGAAATAACTTGAAATTTGGTAGATGAGGGACTTAATGAGAATCACGACTAATCTCGAAGCAGGAAGAAGAGAGTTCATGCGCAATAATTCATTTTATTAATTGAGGGAAATTAATAAAACAATAAGAGAAGAATTTAAAAATCTCTTATTAATTTAATTGTTGAATAGGTAACACATACAAGCCATAAATGTAATTATCTAAATAAAATAGTCTTATGTAATTTAGTACAGAGACATTACCAACATGTATTTGTGTATACATAAATGGTAATTTGGATTCAAACTGTAATAAAATTAAAGACCCTGTTACATAATCCTGAATTAACTATTGGTTCCATATATTATGAATAGTATGGTATGACTAAAATCAATGGGTCTGTATTATAACGAAGTAAGATAAACTAGAGGATAAGAAGTGCAAGTCTTTATTGACGGAGAAAATTAATGAGGTATATAAATAGCTGAAATTCGGTTCCCTACATTTAGGGTTACTGTGACAAAGAAATTTTTTACCATCGTGGAGGATAAAATGATGAGTATATTCTTGAGGATAAACGAATGTATAACAGGGTAGTTATAATACCCAATGAAAGGTTAAAATCATAATTAAGTACTCATAGTGAAGGAAAAACAAGTATGAATGAAATCTACAGAGTATATAATTCAAGAATATGGACAATTTAATACACAGATAAATCAAATAATTTCATAAGTTAACCATATGCGTTCTCTGGAATTTCAGAAGAAAACCGAGAACCAAAATACAAATTTGATATGAACTGGAAATTCATATTAGATTTAATGTCAGACAAGAAATTCCAAAATCATATTCCAATCTTGGAAATGAAATGAAAATTTATCTCTTTGAATGAATCCAACAATTGGGGAAATTTGATACATACGCCCTACATCAAACGATTTTTAATTGAATTAAAATGATATAATTATAAAAATCTGAAATTATAAAGAGGAACAGAGTGGAAACGTTCAACGAATGAACAGTCTCAACATAAAGGAGAAGTTCCTTGTATAAATAGAAATCGTAAATCCAAGAACTTCCTCACAGGAAGAATGAAATGAAAATAAAAATGAATTTAGGCACTAAAGGCTTGGAAAATTAAGCCATGGACATATAAATCATTTTTAGTGACAAACCCCGCCTTAGTAAAATTACGGGATCGTGATTTAATGACCTGGGAAATACAAAATGGTGTTACCTTAGGGTTGTGATGAATAGAGGGAATAAAGAAGGTTGAAATTGTAGAAATTTGAATAATAGCTGAATTATTCACCGAGATTATCCTGATTACACACTATTTAAGCTTCATGCATAATACATAACCTCTTCTACAATTGATCATCAATATGCGGAAATAGAAGCAGTCGCATGCGCACATTAAAACATAATCAAGCACACATATAACACAGTATGTAATGGGGAAAGCATACAGCTGAAAACCCCCAACTATCTGTATATTATAATGATAGAGAATATGTAATATTCCATAGTATCAAAGCCCCACAGCCCTACATTTATCTCACATGCTGCTAATAAACTAGCTCGATATGAACAAGTCACAAGTTCAAATCTCTCTCCACCTCGTTCCCCGCCCATCGCGCAATCCAAGATGAATAATGATGAGATCCAAGTTTTTTAATCCCATTAGCTTGCATCAAGTAACTCAATTAAGTAATCTCAATCAATGTGTGTGAAAATCTCATGCACAACTATAGTCTGGCCCGATAAACCAGGCCTCACCTTTCACCCCACCTCTAGCCTTGGTCTCCATTAGAAATTTGTCCATGCATTGCAGTTAACTGATGTGTTCTTTAGTTGATTTATGAGTTAATAATTAGTGAATTAATTAATAATTAATTCACACCACTCATCACTAGTGTATTTTTCAGTTAGACTAAATACAACTAGTTCAACTAAGTTAACCCGAACACAACTCCACCAACTGTCTCATCAACTCCACCAAACTCTGCAACTTGAGTTCTAACTGAAGTCAACCATGCAATAGCTCAACTAACCCATAGGAAAAGCGTATTTCCTTCTGTCAGCATTTACATGTGCCACATCTGTGCACTTAACCGAAGTGCTCCAAGAGGATAAGATAATGTTTAGAGTCCAAATATTATTAAGAGCTAATAATATTCGACATATCTATTTTTAGACTGGCAATCTAAAAATAGATTCCGCCCAGTATGTCTAAAGATAGAAGTCCATCTATTTTTCCTGACTTGACCAACCATCCACAAATAGCATCCTGAAACTCATAGAACATGATCCATATGTCTAAAATAGACATAGTCTAAAAATAGACTTTGCGCCAAAAATAGCACAGACCCCATAGTGAAGATGAGCTTCTTTCACTAGCTCCATCATCTTGTTGCATTTTCAACACTCCCTCTCAACAAGATATGGATTATCCTCAACCCCTATCACACTTTTCTTGTGGTATAATTTTCTCTCTGTGAGCGCCTTCGTCAAGATATCAGCATCTTGATCCTCCATGGGAATGTATGAAAGTAACATGATCTTCCGCTGCACACAATCTCTGATATGATGATACCGGATGTCAACGTGTTTAGATCTATCATGAAATACTGGATTAAATGAGAGTTTGATGCAACTCTAATTATCACAATAAATCACAGTAGGCTCTAAGTGTGAACCGAACAACCTGACCAGGATCTTCCTCATCCATATAGCCTCGCATGCAGCCAAACTCGCTACCATATACTCGGCCTTTGCGGAACTGAGTGCCACGGATCTCTGTTTCCTGTTGTACCAAGAAACTACTGTAGACCTGATACTGAAAATCCCTCCATATGTGCTCTTCCTGTCCGTTGGGCTCCCTGCCCAATCTGCATCCGTGAAGCCATGCAACTTCACCTCATCCGACTGTCTGTACCACAATCCATATCCTGATGTGCCTTTGAGATATCTCAATACATGCTTTCCTGCCTTCCAAAAGAGCTTGGTAGGCTTAACCATAGCTTATGAAAGCTGGTTAATAGCATAGCATATATCGGGTCGTGTATTGACCAGATACATAAGCGACCCCACCAACTGTCGATAGACAGTGGCATCCACTACCTCCGCTGAAGTAGCATCCTCCTTCCTCCAACCACCAGGAAGAGGAGTGTCAACAGGCTTGCGGCCATGCATGTTGAACCTCTCCAGAATCTCCCGGGCATACTTGCCACAGCTCATGATCCATCAACTGTATTTGCCAAATTTCCAATCCCAGGAAATAATGAAGGAGGCCCAAGTCCTTCATCTCAAACTCTCTAGCAAGATCCTCCTTGCATGAAAGTATCAACAGCTCATCACCCGTCTGAATCAAATCATCTACATAAATTACAATGATCAACAATTTACCCTCCACCACAATCTGGTATAGGTTAGGATTCGCCTCACTCTTGGAGAATCCAAGTCCGGTGAAATAACTGTATATCCGTGTGTACCAAGCACGAGGTGCTTGTTTCAACCCATACAACGCTCTCTTGAGCCTGCACACATGCGACTCACTGCTGAAGATCTCGAAACCTTCGGGCTTCTCTATGTACACCTCCTCCTCAATGACTCCATTGAGGAACGTAGTCTTCACATCCATCTGATGGATGTGCCACCCCATCTGCGCTGAGAGAGCTAGGATCGTCCGTATGGAAGAATACCTTGCGACAGGTGCAAAGGTCTCCTCATAATCGATCCCCTCTATCTGTGAAAAGCCCCGGGAAACAAATCTTGCCTTGTAATTCTCCACACTCCTGTTAGCTGCCTACTTCACTTTGTAGATCCATCTCGGACCCACCACTGCTTTCCCTTCCGGCCTTGGGACAATCTCCCATGCATTGTTTTTGACAATCAAATCATACTCTTCCACCATGGCATCTACCCATGCAGGATCCTCCACAGCTTCCTCGAAAGAGGATGGCTCTATCACGATACATTGACTCATAAGAGCCATGTATCCAGTATACCGGTCAGGTGACTGTCTCTGTCTGCGCTATGATGCAGGTGCTCCTACAACCTTCTCTGCATCTTGAGCCAGTCGCTCAGCTTCTGTAGTGTGCTTCCGCCCTCTAATGGTTGGCGCTGCCTGAGTGGTCTCTTCCACTCCATGAACCTCATCTTGTGGTTGATCCACATCCTGAGACTCATCCTTAGGAAATAATAGCTCCTCATCTGCATGCAGGTGTGGCTCCCTCTCAAGCGAACACTTCATGGCTTTCTCCTCCTAAAATTTGATATCCCGTTGCACAACAGTCTTGCGACTGTCTGGCAAATACACACGATAGTTGTGGGGTATCAGTGTACCCCACAAATTTCCCAACCTCTACAGTCGGCTCCAGCTTCTTCCTGGCATCCTTCGTCACATGAATGTAAACAGGTGAACCAAAAATCCTCAAATGGGAAATATCAGGCTTCTTACCAGAAAACGCCTCCTCGGGTGTACTCATGCCAAGTATCCTGTGAGGACAACAGTTCTGCACATATACTGCAGTATTGCATGCCTCTGCCCACAAGTGAATGGGTAGGCCCTGATCATGCAACATCGCCCGTGCAGCACCCACGATCGTTCTGTTCTTCCGCTCAGCAACCCCATTCTGCTGTGGGTTATGAGGTGCTATGAGCTCTCTTTGAATCCCTTCTGCGCTGCAAAAGTCCTTGAATTCGCCAGAGATGAATTCACCACCATTGTCGCTCCTAAGAGCCTTCACATGCTTCCCCGATTCCTTCTCAACCAGTGCCTTGAACTCACAGAACTTTGAGTATGTCTCGCTCTTCTTCTGCATGAAGAAGATCCAGCACTTCCAAGAAAAATCATCAACAAAGATCACATAGTACCTGTGCTTTGCTGTCGAAGCTACTGAGAAAGGTCCACACACGTCTGTGTGAATTCTCTCAAGGATCTTCGTGGCGTGACTATCCTTCTCGTGAAAGGTGGCTTTCACAAATTTTCCCAAGGTACACCCCTTGCACTGATCTGAATGCGCAAGAGTGCCCTTAGGAAGCCCAGTAGAAATCTGCTGTAGTATCTTCAAAGCTCCATGGTGAAGGTGGCCCAATCTCCAGTGCCACAGCTCGCCATCATTCCGGCTCACCACTCCTTTTTCCTTGCATGCCATTGCTGCACAACCATCTAATTGCAATTGATAAAGGTTCTTGACTCGAACCCCTATCTTCCGGGTTTCTCCAGTTGTCTTAATGCGCAGGAAAGCATTTCCCTTGCTGAAGAAAACATCATATCCCTTGTCTTTTAACATTGCCACAGAGATAAGATTCTTCTTCAATCCTGGAACATGCATCACTTCCTTCAATATGAAGGGTTTACCAGACTCCCTCTCAAAGGAAATGGTACCGATACCGGTCGCACTGTATCTACCATCATCACCCATCTCGATGTGCACTCCAAGATCTTTCTCATCCAGATCAGAAAAAAAATCTCGATCTCCTATCATGTGAAAAGACGCACCACTGTCCAAGAACCAAACTGAACCCATCACACTTGATACCAAGCATGCGATCAGCGAAAAATTCAGCTCAAACTGCGAGGCTAAGGCCTCTCCCGCTACAGATCTAGTAGCCTGCTTATTTTTCTTCTTCTACGGAAAATTTGTGGCATAATGTCTGTGTTGGTGACAGTGAAAGCACTTCACCTTGGACATGTCCTGCTTCTTGCCTTTCACACCGGAATGAGAAGATTTCTTGCTCTTCCCCTTCTTTGCTTTGGTAGCCAAAGCGCAATTTTATTCATCAGATGCCTTTGATGAAGATATGTCCCTGGTACTCCGCCTTATCTCCTCTTGCACAAGATCCGACCAAAGTCGCTCCCATCCTGGAAATTTCTCCCGACCATTGACAGAGTCCTGATAGGAATGCCAAATCTTCGGAAGACCAAGGAGAGACAAGCTCACCAATTCCTCATCATCTACAGTCACCCCAACACTTCCCAACTCATCCCTGCACTGGATGAACTTCGTGAGGTACTTGGGCACACTGTCGCCTTTCTCCATGTTTATGTTTCTGAGTTTATCGTTGAGCGCCAACTTCCTCTGGTCGCTCTTGCTTTGGAATAAATCTGTCAACGCTTTCCACATCAAGTATGGAGAAGCTTTACCATGCAGGCTGGATACAATGTGATCCTTCACGCTCTCCAACAGAATCCTTTGACATTTTTCTGTCTTCTTTTGCCAAGCCTCAACTTGAGCAGCATCAGTAGGCTTTGGGACTTCAACATTTATGAAATCCTTCAGCCCATTGTCATCTAACACCGCCTCTATCCTGTCCTTCCATGCAACATAATTCGAGCTGCCCTCTAGGGCATACTCCAATCGCAGTCCGTTGAAAGACATTTTGACTTCGACACCAAGAAAACACTGCTGCAAATTCGAATTCCACCAGCTCAAAACTCAATAAACCGATGCATGAGAATACAAAGTATTTCTAGCAGAGATCGTATGGGGCATTCTTGGATATATCACCTTTCAAAGAAAGGATGGATCCGAAGGCTACTGGCTTCGCTTCTGACTCTATCTACCAAATAAATTGTAATCAACATCAATAAGATCCGATGAATGATCAATTTCGCTACGATACCATGTAAATTTGAATAATGACAGAATTATTCCACCGAGATTATCACGATTACACACTATTTAAGCTTCATGCATAATACATAACCTCTTCTACAATTGATCCATCAATTTTCGGAAATAGAAGCAGTTGCATGTGCACATTAAAACATAATCAAGCACACATATCAACACAGTATGTAATGGGGAAAGCAATAGCTGAAAACCCCCAACAATCTGTATATTATAATGATAGAGAACATGTAACAATACATAGCACAAAGCTCCTCACAGCTCTCAGCACTATCTCACATGCTACACACAAACTAGCTCAGATATGAACAAGTCACAAGTTCAAATCTCTTCCACCTGTCTGCCTGCCTCTACTGCACAATCCAAGATGGATAATGATGAGATCCAAGTTCGAATCCCACTTTAAGCATGCTTGCGCAATCCTCATTTGAAATCTCAATCAATGTGTGTGCAAATCTCATGCACAACCATAGTCACAACTGATAGTAGACTCACCCTTTCACCCACCTCTAACACTGGTCTCCACTGAACTGTCCATGCATTGCAGTTAATTGATGTATTCTTTAGTTGATTTATGATTTAATAATTAATGAATTAATTAATAATTGATTCACACCACTCATCACTAGTGTATTTATCAGTTAGACTAAATACAACTAGTTTAACTAAGTTAAACCGAACACAACTCCACCAACTGTCTCATCAACTCCACCAAACTCTGCCACATGAGTTCTAACTGAAGTAAAACCATGCAATAGCTCAACTAACCCCTAGGAAAAGTGTATTTCCTTCTGTCAGCTGCATGTGCCACATCCAAGCATCAAACTGAAGTGCTCCAAGAGGATAAGATAATATTCATAGTCCAAATATTATTAAGGGCTAATAATATTTGACTGATCTATTTTTAGACTGGCAGTCTAAAAATAGACTTCGCCCAATGTCTAAAAATAGAGGTCCATCTATTTTTACCAACTTGACCAATCATCCATAAATAGCATCCTGCAACTTATAGACCATGATCCATATGTCTAAAAATAGACATAGTCTAAAAATAGACGTTGCGCCAAAAATAGCCTGTGGGCCCACTTAGTGAAGGCGACTTCTTTTCACTAAGCTCCATCATCTTGTTGCATTTTCAACAGAAATACGCTTAATAAAAAGGGTCCCTATAATCACAAAAATAAAACACAATTAGTTTTAGGAGTATAAATCCAAAATATAGACAAAATAAATTTAACAAGCTGCAGGAGTAAATTCAATGTAGAATAATCATTTACCCAAGGTTGAGTAGGTTACCGTAAATAAAATGAAAAGGGCTGCGAAAATGCATACTGGCCTGGATGTTGAACCAAAGATGAAACCCTCAGACAACATGGACAAATGAAAATGAAAATCTGGAATATTGACATGCCATCGAACCCTAACAAAGATAATGGATAGAATGTATACAACCTCATCTCCCGCGTTAACGTATCATCCATCTGTGGTGCAAGGGATCGAAAAAAATCAACTAGACCATGTGACGAATTTCAATGACGAGGTACAATCCATTAAAACGTGATAGCCTCAAACAGAGAAATAACATCAAAGAGCTGTAAAAAAATTATGATAAGGATACGATATAATCCCAATACGGATTATCAAACATCATCATAAGATATTTTAACCCTAGATGAGTATATTAATATACTGTTTCAATTAATTGATACATGGAAAACTTTAACGTAATAACCCAACGTAATGTCATAATGCAGGCATCACTATATGTGTAACGTTTGATACATATTATTCAAACCTTATGATAGTTCTCACGTCCATAGCTCCAAAGATTTAATTTGAATGGAAATCTAATGATTGGGTAATGGTAGTATTTGGAATTCATTGGATATGAATTATCAATGATGGCCATACACCATTGAAATAGTCAAGTGTAAATTAATTATTCATGGGCTAAGTGTTAGATCCACACATGGATATAAACCCTTGTTATATTAATCTTCAAAGTTAGATTCAGAAGGTTAAAATAGTTTTTATAAGCGGAATGTATGAGTAAGAGTATGGAAAATATTTAGAAGGGAAATCTTTGATAATTAGTATAATGTTAGAATATAAATATATATTCTAATAGATAACTTTAGTATGATAATTATTAAAGTTATTATGTTAATTAAAAATGCTAGAAAATGCATAACATTATTAAGATGTAAATGAATAGTAAAATAAGCTACTATTATAATAGAAGTTATGTACATGTAAGAAAGATCACAAAGGACAATCAAGACTAAAAGAGGAATTGTGGAATCATGGAGGTGCTGGTCGAATTATCATTGGCAATAGAGTTTTATTCTGTGCACAAATAATTATGTCATTATAGTAATTTTTAATGACAGAAAGTACACATGCATTGAAAGATCGTAATATGACGAAATTAAATAAAGTCAATGACGAAAAAGTAGCATAAATGGTATAAATAGATTTTTTTTTTTTTTGGTAAGTAGAGTTGTTACAGATATAGTGGTTGTGGATACCCCCCTAAGTATGGATGCTATTGTCATGCTCATGGGGAGAAAAATTACAAGGGACCCTATAAATGGACATGACTTATGCTACCATACCAGTGTTTGGTCAGCAGAGAGTACTATATAGGGAAAATTTAATGAAATTCATGGTGACTAGTCAGGATAAACCACATAACTATCCCCTTCACTTCATGCACTCAGATTTAGACTCTTTCATTCTTTATAATAATGGAGATATCAATACTAAAGTTACCAATGCAGAAAATGATGTTTGTGAAACACATGAAAATCAAACACAAATAATTGAAAAAAAACACTGAAATTGAACCTATTTGAAACATGAGTTTTGATGGATCTTGCAGTAGAGAGGGTTCTGGAGCAGGTGTGTGGATCTCAAACACATGAAACAACCATGCAGAAGATCATTCATATAACCTAAATTTTCAATGTACCAATAATATAGCCGAATATGAAGCACTTTTGTTAGTATTGCAATTGTTAAAAAGATTAGGTGCTAAGAGAATTTAAATTCATGGAGATTTTGAATTAATTATAAAGAAAATTAAAGGAGAATACTCTGAAAAGAATCCTATATTGAGAGCATATAGAAATGTTGTGCATGATTTTCTAGAAATTTTTGTAGAATATGATCTTACTGCTATTCCTAGAAATCAGAATGTCCTAGCAAATGGTTTGGCTTTTTCAGCTAGCACATGTAAAATGCCTCAACCCAATAGAAAATATACTGTGAAAGTGAAACATCGACCAACTATACCAAATAATATGAGGTATTGGCAAGTGTTTGGAAATGACAAACAGATTGAAAAAGTTTTTCAGTCTAAGGATGAGTATGAAGAAAATAACATAGATGTAGAGTGTGCAATAGAAAATAAAATAGTTGTACATACTGATATAGGAAAACAATTTGATAATTCAGATGTAAATATTCATGTAGATGAAGTTGTAAATAAATTAGAATTACATGAAATAGATCCTGAAAAGGAAGAGTTTGAAATACTTCTGTTGAAAGACAACATCTTGCCTAGAGGTCTGGTTCCACTAAAAGAATTATTTGATTTCAATGATGTAGCTTAAAAACCAAAAATTGATCCCATAGGGGCAGATGTAGAAGAATGTAATATAGGTAGTGAACAAAACCCTAAAATGAGAAAACTATCAAAATCACTGCTTGCTGCTAAAAAAAAAAAATACATAGATTTATTCAAAGAATTCATTGATGTCTTTTCTTGGAGCTATGAGGATCTCAAAGCATATGACACTAGTATCATACAACATAAAATCCCAATAAAGGAATATAAAAAATGATTAAAACAGAAACTCCGTAGAATAAATCTAGTTCTGATGCCTCTGATTGAGAAAGAGGTTAAAAATATGTATGGTGCTAAAATCATAGTTCCTCTTAGATACTCTAAATAGGTGTCTAACATAGTCCCTACTAGGAAGAAAACTGGAGAAATCAGATTATGCATTGATTTCAGAAAAATTAACAAGGTCTCCCTCAAAGACAACTAACCTTTTCCAAAAATGGATCATATATTACAGAGAGTAGTGGGGTCTAGTAGGATTTCCTTATTAGATGGTTTCTCAGGTTATAACCAAGTCTTAGTACATCCTGATGATCAGGATAAAACAAATTTCACTACCACATGGGGGACCTTCATGTATGTGAAGATTTCCTTTGGGTTAATCAATGCTGGGGCCATATTTAAAAGAGAAATGGGTATTGCCTTTGCTGATGAGATTGGACAATTTATTGTGATTTATCTAGATGACATTACTGTCTATTCAAAAATTGATGAGGAACATTTGTTACATCTGAGAAGAGTGTTTGAAAAATGTACAAAGTTTGTCATTTCATTAAATCTTAAGAAAACACTTTCTGGCCTTGAAGAAGGAAAGCTTCTTAGTCATATCATTTCTAAATATGGTATTAGGATTGATCCCATTAGAATAGAAGCCATATTAAAAATCAGTCACCCTAGAAACATTAAGGAGCTTCAATATTTTATTGGAAAGATTATTTCCTAAGGGGATTCATTCCTAACCTTGCAGAACTTCTTAGAAACATAAAAAATATGCTGAAAAAGGATTCAGAAATTAGATGGAGTATTGAGGCTATACAATCCTTTGATTTAGTTAAACAAGCATTGACAAAAGCACCAGTGTTTATTAGTCCAAATTTTACTAAAGATTTCATTATCTTCTCTTTTTATTATGAACACACTATTGCAGCTATCTTGTTGCAGAAAAATAATGAAGGATTTAAACAACCCATTGCATTTTTCAGTAAGGCTTTAAGAGATGCACCTTTGAAGTATAACACAATGGAAAAACAAGCCTTTGCATTGATTAAAGCAATTAAATATTTTAGAGTTTATATCTTTCATTCCCATATAATTTCTTATGTACCAAATTAAGTTTTCAAGGATATTTTAACACATAATGAACCTGATGGTAAAAGAGGAAAATGGATTGCTATCATTATTAAGTATGACTTATAAATCAAACCCACCAAATTAATCAAAGGAAAAGGTCTGACCAAATTGATGGCTGAGTCAAATTTCCATGCATTAGATATCAAATTTATTGCTACATTAGATGATCAAGAGGAGCTGGTGACTCCATAGATTGATGAAGCATTTCTGAACTCACCCTGGTATGCAGACCTATTATATGTTTTATACAATTTAAATGCTCCTCCTGGTTTAACAAAAGCAAAGGCAAGATTTCTAAAGTAGAAAGTAGTTATGTTTTGCATCATAGAGAATGTTTTATATTGGAAAGGTGCTGGTGGTATTTTACTTAAGTGCTTGTTGAAGGATGATGCAGAAAGAACCATGCAAGGGTTCCATGAAGGTGATTGTGGTGGACATCTATACTGGGAAACCACTGCCAACAAAATCCTCAGAGCTGGTTTTCACTGGCCTACCCTTTTCCATGATATTCATAAGAAAGTAACCTCATGCTATAAATTCCATATATTTGATGGAAAAATAAGCTTTTACCCCTGCCATTAAAGCCTATATTAGTTGAAAGCGCTTTCAAATAGTGGGGACTGGATTTCATTCGTTAAATCCATCCAACTTCCTTTGCCCAACATAAGTGGATTCTCATAGCCACCGATTACTTTACTAAGTGGATTGAAGCTACGCCTTCCTGATCAACCACTCATGTTGTTATCATTAAATTCCTTGAAACCAATATCCTCTCTAGATTTGGCTGTCCTAGAAAACTTATTACTGATAATGATGTAACCTTTAAATCTAAGAAAATGATTGAATTTGGAAATAAATACCACACTACTTTGGGACATTCAAAAACTTATTACCCTCAGGGTAATGGGTTGGATGAATCCTCAAATAAGAGCTTGGAAAATATTATTAAAAAGTTGTTAGAGGACAACAAAAAGTCATGGCATAAGAAGTTAATTAATGCACTTTGGGCTGACATATTAACTACAAAGAAGTTAATTGGCATGTCACCATCCCAATTGGTTTATGGGATGGATGCTGTTTTTCCATTTATTTGGGAGTTCCAGTGATGAAAATAATTCAAGAATTGCAGGTTGAGCCAAATGACACGCAGAGGATGATTAATGAGACTATTCAGTTGCAACAGTCAAGGGAAGAAGTATACAATAAAACTCAGCTCATCTAAGAAAATGTCAAAATGATTTTTGACAGGAGAAATAAGTTGATGATTTTAATTTGGGTAACAAAGTTTTGAAGGGGGATTCTAGAAGAGAAGACAAAGTCAAACATGGGAAGTTTGATAACCATTTGAAGGGACCTTACATCATTAAGTTGATGATTTTAATTTGGGTAACAGAGTTTTGAAGGGGGATTCTAGAAGAGAAGACAAAGGCAAACATGGGAAGTTTGATAACCATTTTGAGGGACCTTACATCATTTATGTTTTCAGAGGACACAATGCATTCTTTCTCAAAGACCTAGATGGAGTAGAAATGCCCAGTGGTCCTGTCAATGGCAAGATGCTGAAGCACTACTTTTCTTAGCGTAAATATTTTTCTTACATCACATCATTGTAAATATCATAGTCTTCATTGTTTTGATTGGGTAACTTATTGATTGAATTTGAAGCCCATAGAGAAGGCCCTAAGATTTTATTGATATGCTACCATAGGTATTTTAACAACAAAATAAATCAGATGTAGGCATTACTGAAATAAAGACACTCAAGGCTACTGACCATGAGTTCTTGACACTTCACATGGAGAAGTGCCATCCCCAGCTGGAGCCACTGTTAGGGTCATATAAATTATAGGATCTCAAGGTGATTGAGTATTTCGTTTTAGTAATCTTACATTGTAAATAATTCTCAATATGCAAGTGATTTCCAAAAATTATATATAAAAGAAAATTAAAAGAGGGTATACCTAAAAAATGAATAAAAATAAAAAGACAAAAAGAAATAAAAGTTGAAAAGAATAAAAAGAAAATAAGAACCCCACAAAAGAAAAAATAAAAAAAATAACACTCAAAGTGCTGCAAATTCAAATGCCACTACTGAGAGATAAGTTTTCTTTATGTCATCATCAAATACAATTGTGTGTAACTTTTTTAAAAATGCCACAATGACTAGATTTTTTTTCAAATCATACAACTTAATCATGATTGAACAATTGTGAATTTTTGTTAATTAGGTTAGTGAATAAAGATTTTCCAAACAATTTAATCTTGATAAATCAATAGCTAGGTAGAAAATTAAATTGATTCAACTGCTTAATATGAATCAATAGGAGAATAAGTGATAGAGTAGATTAGATTATTTTTCATAAAAAAAAGTGACGTGGGTTTGCTAGCTTAAATGCACCCTAATAAGAAAGAAGGAAAAATGTTAGTTTAGAAAAATACATAATATTAAATGGGTAGGTAGAAGTGTTTTTCGAGCCTTGAAAAGAATTAAATTTTTTATCCCAAGTTTGGTTTTCAAATGTATTTATTCACATAAGAAGGAAAAGTGAGAAACATCACTTTATCCTAACTCTAAGAATTTGGGCGCATAAACGAAAATATTGGAAATGTACTATACTATAAAAGGTTTTTAATTTCTTTAAAACTCCCTATACCCGACAACCCCTCAATTCAATTGACATTAAACGCTGCCCATCTATCCGCCCTTCATCTTACCCACTCCCGTCTAACAATCCACAATAATCTTCGGTGCCCCCTCTCCATCCGAGCTTTACCATTTGGGGGGGGGGGTCCGAAAAAAGTTGTTATAAGCTGCGGGCCCTTGATGACATGGTGTCTCCTCCACATTTTTCACCACCCTCTGCTCATACCACTTACCACTTCGTACCCCCCCCAAAAAACTGTTTTTCTCCTCAATACCGAAACCACTCACCTATCCGTTGCACCCACCAGTCCCATTGCGCCAGCTCACATACCCATTTCCAATCACATCCCTTCTCACAAAAACCAAGCCGTTAATGCATTTAATTAAACAAATGACCGTTAATATAATGAATTCACACCATAATCAACGGAAAAACCCAAATTGTATATAAAACCATGTACCGTAAACTAGTTTAACCTTTAATATGCTCATTTCTATTCAATTTACATTATTTTTTATTGGTTTATAGAGCCCCATTTCGAATTATCAGTTCATCGCAAAGCAAAGCACTGCATTCATTGCACCTCCTTCGACAAATCTAGAGCTTTGGATAATCCCGATAAACCTATTGCCTACTAAAAATTCCTTTTAATTCTTATGAAACCAATTCATAATGCCTCCCAAGAAGAAAATAGTGTAGGAACCATTTAACCCTTTAATCCATCCTCCTGTTGATCTAGACCATGTCCCTCTAGCTGACATAGACTATAAGATCCATGAAAATCTCTGTGAATTTGAACTGTTCGAGATGTATTGCTGGTTAGATGACACATACATAGATAAATTAGATGATATTGGCCTATGGGAGTCAAACTTGCCACATTATATTTTACCCCACACTTTCAGTGCCCCTGAATTCATTGGAAAATGTCAGGCCTACTAAATACCCAGTCAAAGAGCCACAATTTCCCCCACAGGTGAAATCATTTTCACCATCACTGCACAATCCATTGATTAGATGATGCAGGCCCCCTCTGTGGAAAATAAAACCACTTTTTTCCTAGAAGCCCTCAATGAATTGTATCAGAAATTATATTTTTCCAAAAGGGATACAACTCTTGACCTTTTCCTAGCAGGAGATAGTCAGTTTCCTAAGAAGAACCCTCCATACTCTTCCTCTATCTTCCCTGACAGAGCCAAGAAAATTATAACAGTCATTTCATACCTCCTTGGCTACTATTCTGACCAGTGGATAGATGATCCTATCATAGGTTTCCTCTCCATTTTTTCCACATTTTTTTTTTCAGCTGTGGTTCACGGTCACTAAGTGGCCGCTACATCCACGGGTAATAATCCGGTAGATCCACCCGAAGGGATCAGCCGTCGGCTTTAATTTCGGGGCCTAACCCAAAGGGCGTCGAGGAGATTTGACCCCGTGACCTTCCATATGGCAAGGTATTTTAGCAACAGGAACTCAACCATTTCCATTTTTTCCACATATTCTAAACCATATATCATTTTCAATTTAAACCAATTCCCGACAGATAGTATTCATGACCAATTTGTCAATTTTTAGACAGAAGAGGTGTTCAAATAGTCCTCTTTTTTTATTTACATGTTTCTATATTTCTAGGAAGACATATTCAAATTTTCTATGCAGAAATTGGATGAAGATGGCAATCAACATTCAATCATATTCTGGACCACATTAGTAATGAAAGAGCAGAAAGAGTATTCATACAAATAGTTCATTGAACTGTTTGTAAATCCAGCTATGAGCCTTCTGAGCAGTACAATTGAACCAAGAATTAGTAAAGACATCAAAAGGATTCTGCATTTATCAGATCAAGCAAAGACAGGTGACTGGTATTTATACCAGAACTACATAGAGTTGAGAGTTTTTGGTTGTGAGCTTGCTCCTTACAAGCTTCCAAAATTCCTCCCAATGAGGATTTTTACCTTAGAGTACATCAAGCAGATGTTGAATGCTGATGAATCCACTTTGTATCGTCAAAGAATAAATCATAGTTTAGGATCAAAACACAGATCAGGCCATTCATTTGCAAAAACAGGTTAGTAGGGGAGTAAGAAGAAAGGATATTGAAGGAAATTAAGTTCAATCTCATCTTTACCTAGTCCTATGATCGCTTGGGAACCATTTCAAAGTTAAGGGTAGAAAAAAAGACTACTTCTTACTTACAAACCCATAGGCCAGAAATAGAAAATTACACTGAACCAGTTGGAGTGGGCTGAGAACACTTTACAGGAAGTTGAGGATCAGCTAGTCTCTACATCAACATCACAGACTCCTGTTCCACAGGAAAAAGCAGGAAAAATATAGAGAGAAGAAGATTCACCTTCAGTGACTAACACTACAAGAAAAGAGTTCAAGATAATGTACAGGAAAAGAACCAAACTTAATCCTAAAGCCAATTCAGATAAGGATTCAGAATAGGATGTTGTTATAATCACTAAGGAGAAACCTACATATTCTCAATTTGGTGGAAAAACCACCCTTTCTCCTACAAATTATTTAGCTTCACAGGACCAACAACAGGCTATTTAGAAAACTAAGGTTTTCCGAGGGGAGAAAGAGAAGAAAAAGTTTGATACATTCAGGGAAATCAAATTGAAGAAATATATTTTGAAGAACAACACATACAGTCAATTCTGGAAGCAAACTTCTAGTTCTTAGAGTAGGTTACTGTTAGCTTTTGACTCTAAGAAAGGTAAAATGCAAATGGCCTTTCTTGAGGCACATATTTCACTACCTAAGACAACAACTAATTACAAGAAGGCTTCATTTCAGTTTGACATCAAAGACATTCATCCCATTGATAAAATGGAGATGCACAAGCAAAAATGTGAAATTATTTCCTCTACCTTAACTAACACAACCATGAGTTTATTGAATTTGGAGGTTTCCTTGGCCAACATTCAGTCACAGCGAAAAATGGAGAAAATATCCTCTCTTTCCAAGGATACAAGGATAAAATCCTTGGAGTACTTGGTAGTTAAGATAGGATATGATCCCTCTGACATGAATGCTGCAAAGGAGATAATAAAGAAGAAGAATGCTGGCATAGTAGTATTGAGGAAACAACTAAAGTTTTCAGCAACATAATACCTTCTCACAAAAGACATTGAAGAAATAAAGTCTCAAAAGACTGATATGATGAAGCTCATCATGGAGAAAAAATCACAATTGAGATAGATGGAGAGATAAATGGAAAATATGATTAAAGAGAGGGAGAAGGCTTCAAAATTATCCATGGTTCCTTCATATGTTGTACCTCATACAACCATCCCCACCGCTACAACTTCTACAACACAAACATCAGATGGTACAGAACAGTTGACAAAAGTAGTGGAGAATCTGTCTATCTAGACATAGGAAATCAAGACGTTGTAGGATAAAGTTAAAATGTTACAAGACCAGAGATCAAGGATCAAAGCCTCACATTCAGTAGAAACACAAAGAACACAAAAATTAATAGAGAGATTGCAGAAGTCAGAGAGAGAATCAGCCATTGGACAGACCTTGGCCCAAGCCAAGAAAATCATCTAGAAAGATATTATGAATTCCATTAATTAAATTTGGCTCTGCATCCAGATTATTTTTTAACAAAAGGAATTAATTCAGAAGGAAAATGATGCTATCAAAACTATCAAAGAGGAGGTTGGGGGCATGCCTGTTACAAAAAATAACATCATCAAGTTCCTAAAATCCAAGAACATATATGAGATGGATGACTTGGGAGTGGATGACAGAACATGGACTATTTTAGAAGTAAAGAGGATTCGTACCAAGAAGAATTTGGTTGTTCAATTGGAAGAGAAATGCCATGGCTTAGAGCTAGCAGTGAATAGATTCTTCAACATGATTGAGCCTTTAATATATACGGGTCTACCTTCTCTATTCGTTATTAATGATAAATTAATAGCTCAGGAAGATTATGTGAATAAATGAAAGAAATTTCCAGGGACAACACCAAATTTTCTAGCATTAAAGGCAATATGACAGGCAGAGCATTCCTGGAAGCAATCGAAAATGAATTTTTTATTTAGCATGAGGTAAATCACATATTTGTGGTAAAACCTACTTTTTCTAGATATAATACGGTTGATGAGATTTACCGAAAGGTAATCAAATTAACTATCCCAGATGTATATCAATGGGATAAATTATGTGAATTACAGGAGCGAAAAAGTAATTGAGAAAAGTCAGTTGCAGCCGACACATTAACTGCCACAACAACCAATGCAACCCACAAATAGGTCGACTCAACAACTGTTTCCTATAAAACAGTGCTATCATCGCAGATTGTCTCCACCGAGCCTATTTTTTGTCATAGTTAGAGTTTATTATTCAATTTTTTCTATTAATACTTTGTGTGTTGAGACAACATTAATGTAATCAGTTTTGTAAAAGATTAGTATAAATACTTCATTGTTCAAAGTATTCTAGGTTGATTTTTGAGTATACTTTTCCTACTGAGCAATTATAATTTTCAAGTTTGTTGGAGCAACAATAATACAAGGACTTATTACAAGATTCATGTGGTGTATTCACTGGTGAAGTTTTTTCTTCTATAACTGTGTTTTTCATTGTTTTTCCTTTCTCTATAAATCTGAAAAATCTTAATTGTAAAACAAAAAGTGTCATGAATAGGACATGTTAATGAGAACACCTTATTCTGGTTGTTTTTTCAATTTATATGTTTTCTACTGAAGTCACATTGAGAAATACTTAATTGCTTTTCAATATCTACTAAATTTCACTTTTCTTCCACTTCCATAATTCATTCAAAATCTTAAAGGATCCAGTTAATGCAACCTAGCTTGCCCTGTAATAACTCTTTCAAATATTGATGCAAAATCGGTTATATTTTTTGACTCCATAACCGAGTGGAAATATAGTCACTTAATCAAACAAATAAATCAAAATCAAACAAACAATCAAGCACAATCATAACTAGCCTAAGATTTATTAAAAACAAAGTTAAATTTTACAGAGAGATCCCTCTCTGAAGCTGATAAGGCTATAAATCAGCTTCCAAAGCAGTTTTGATGTTTTCCTTTGTGTTTATTCTCACAATCTCGTAAATTACATTACAATAACAATCACCAAACACTTGGATGGTGTAGATGCCATTCTTATAAATCCCTCACGCCCTTCTATTTACGGAGGCTTAAAAACATAAAAAAATAAAATAGTTATAACTTTTCTCTGAGTTGAACATTCGTTTATTCTTGAAAATGTATTTACGGAGGCTTAAAAACATAAAAAAATAAAAGTAGTTATAGCTTTTCTCTGAGTTGAACATTCGCTTATTCTTGAAAATGTAAATACCACACCGACGAACACACAAAGACTTCTATTTCTATTCTAAAAAATACCATGTATATATGATTTTAGTGATGCTACATATAGCTCTCAATCATGGAAATATGAATTTAGAACAAGTTTTATTTTACAATTCAAAAGTTGCTAGAGTTTCTCACATTTGTAATCCAATCTAAGTGGCAACTATTTCATTGAACAATATGGGAAATTTATTGACCATGTATACAAATATGCCTTCATTTTTATTTTCGAAGCATAGTAGTGAATCAATTGGACCTCTGCAACCACGGCTGGTATACGAAGCATCAATAGAAGATTACTTCCAATTCTTATGTAATTATGGTCTTGATTCTTCACATTTAAATATCATCACAAGGAATGGTAGCTATTAGTGCTCATCGGGTGGATTTCATTAGTAACATGAACTATCCAAGAATGTCCATCTCCAATTTAGATATTGAAAATTGTTGCCATTTTAAATAATGTTATTTAAAACCTTAGTTTGACATTTGTACACTAAATTCAATGGTCCATAATACTTATACTTGTCCAAATTTTCCTATACAAATTTTCCTATACAGTGGAGAGGCTACTTAAACCATTTTATGACTTCTATAGCCATAAGTGTTATCACCTTCTATATACAAGCAAGAAGGAACTATTCTATATACAAGCAAGAAGAAGCCTCAAGATCTATTCTGGAATAAATCGGTTTCAAAATTGAAACAAAGGCAAGGAGGGGGTTTCATGTTGCGTGCAAGACCTTTCACGAAGAGACTTGTGAGGACTCCTCTTGTTTTATATAGAGTAAGGTAAAGAAAAAATATAATTGAATTATTTTCCTCATAATAACTTCTAAAAATATATAATAGATTAAGAAATTGATATACTAAGAGTGATATATTGAGGAATCCAAAATATTAATAGATCAAGTTACTGGAAATTGTAAAATAAAAATATAGCTTTATGTTTAATCATGTGTAGAGTTTTGAAATTTATCTCAAGAAAGAATAGGAGTTAAGTGTGATTTTTCCCTTTCAAAATATGTATACATTATTTTTCATAATATATATACACTCTTAAGTAAACCTGGTATTGATTTTTGTTTTTAATTGATTTATATTGAAAATATCTTTTATCCAAACATTAATCTGTATTTTTAGGTTTATTTCAAGTTCTTTTAAATCTTAAACACAGATTGTAAAAATTTATGGAACAATGGAATATGTAGATAATTTAGGACTTCTATATTAATAAAAATATTAAGGATTTTTTTATATGGAAAATATAATTTTTAAAATATATTTTTAATATATTAAATAGAATATTAAAGGTAATATATTTAAATTTAAATTTATTTTATTTAAAATATTATGTTGAGATGTATTTTATAATATATTATAAAGGAGAAGTGTGATTTTTTATATATTTAATTTTAAGTTGAATTATATTTTTTATAATAAAAATAAAATAAATTATATAAATATTTATTAAATAAAAAAATATGGTTTACAATTACGAAAACAATAGTAAATATATATATTTGCTTAATTTTATTGAAAAACATTATCTAAATTATTAAGATATGTAATTGTTTCATTTCTTAACTTAGAGTTGACATGTTTGATATTATAGGGCTGGAGATGTGTAATTCTTTATTTTCTTAACATAAAATTAACATTAAAATTTTTTTAATAGCAAAATAATACTTTAGTTTCAATATAATTTTACATTAATTTTTCATAAAGAGATAAAGCAATTGAAATAAAAAAATTCTTAAATTTTAGAAGATTTGTAATTATTATTATTATTATTTTTTAATATTAACTTTAAATAAAATATTTGAATATCCATGTTATTTAATAATTTCAATATTAATTTTATAGATAAAATTATTATTATTATTATTTTATAATAAAATAATACTATATTAATATATATAAAAATTTCAATTATTTCTATAATTAATTTAACTTTTAATATGAAATTGACATATAATATTTAAAAGATATTTTAATGTAAGCCATATATAAAATATTTTATATGCATATTAAATAAAATATTTCAATTAAACATTTTAATATCAACTATATAGATAAATAAATAAATATAATATATTTCAATATCAATTATATATATTATATAAAAGTAATTAAAAATACAAAAAATCTTATAATTATAATATTTTATTGATAAGTTAGTCAAAATTAAAAATATGCATAATTATTTTCATGCTTAGTATGAAATTAATTATATATATAAACAAAATCAACCTAAATTAATTTCAAATGCATAACTCCTGTTATGTTTAATAAGGAGTTGATTCATATATATATATATATATATAATTCATTTTAACTACATATACAAATTTCTTTTAGATTAAAAAAAAAATTTATTACAACTCAAAATATTTTATCTTTTCCACACTTAATTATTGTGAAAATAAAATAAATTTACTTTAAATTAAAAAATTATATAATTTAAGTTTATATATGTATAATATTTAATATGGATAATTTTACCAACCATTAATATTATAGAGAAATATTACATTGACTCAAAATGATATATATATATATATATATATATATATATATATATATATATATATATATATATATATATATATATATATATTGATATTCTTTACACTGCACTTTAAATTCTACTAAATTCTAGGGTCATGGTTTATCAAGATCCAAAATTTACAATGGGCGATAAAATAATTGATTTATATTTCCACTTGTTTTAGGTTCGATCATCTCTGCGAGTTTTAGTTGGCACTCTAAGAATTAAATTCCCTCCTCCTCCCCCACCTTTGGCCTCTTTCAACTCCCTAAGCAGTTCAAACCCCTCCTCTTCAAGTCCCCCAAAATCAATCTTTCAAGGAGAAAATCCTCTTGGCCCTTGGAAGTTTAGGTCTCTACAAATGAGGGAGAAACAAATAGGTAAAATAGACACATCGGGAAATGAGGCGATGGAGCGGTAGCCACGCTAGAGAATCCAATGGGAGAGACAAAGCAACAAGATACCAAAATCAACACTAGAGGGACACTCATTGAATGGGAAAGACCACCATGGATGCTGGAAGGTCAAGATGATCCATTCAAGTAATCCTCAACATGACCTAGCTCACCATTACTCTTTAAGAATGACTTTCTTAGTTCTTGTCATTCTTTTGTTTTTCTTGCATACCAGTTTGGTATTTTGATGATAAAAACTGGTCTCATGAAATTCGGGGAGACCATCTGGTTTCCCACCTAAGGGAATATGGTCACTCCCAAGCCTGCTCTTGGTTAGTGTGACATTCATACATATTTTTTTTTATATTTTAACCCCTATTTACTATCTTGTTCTAATTAGCTTGGTATTATAATTACTCCTTATTTAACATTCTATTAGAACCATCATGAGGTAAATTCCTTTTTATGGCAACTATAGAATAAAAGAAAACTTCATTAAATAATATATTATCATGTGTTAACCATAACCATTACTCATTCAACGTCGAGTTAGGTTTGAGTTTACATATAATATAATATTTCCATTTTCTAAGTTCACCATGCAATTGTTTTTATGTCCAACTTGGATTTTGTGCTCATTTGACGACAACTTATGATATGTCAGCCACTAAGAAATAATGTTCGTTGGCAGTTTCGGTTGATTGAAATCTTGGTTTATTAGCATTCATTATCCTTCGTATGTGTGATTATACTTGTAATCAAGTCATGATGTACGAGTGTATGTAGAAATTATATGCATTAAGAATGTATATGTCCTAGATTCTCTTGATCTCACAATATTTAAATTCTTGCAAAATATTGAATCATTCCACTGTTAATATTTTGCGGAAAATTAATTGCACACATATGTAAAACACCAATAAAAATAATCGCACATAACACAATTGTTTTTAACCGGGAAAGCTTGAAGCTTAAAACCCCAACTATATATTATGTATCATGGAATCATATGACAATCCTCATACAAAGATTATCAAGCTCTTAGTACAGTACAATCGTCATACACTAATCAGGAACAATCTTGCAAATCCATGCACCGATCTCTGCCCCATGCTAGCCTGCCTCCACTGCGCAATCCCTGCAGAAGAATAGCTCTGAATGAATTCGAATTAATCTTGTCTTGACTGCGAAATCCTCATTGGAAACTCCAATGTGTGTGTGATGCAATCAATGCATCACTATAGTCACAACAGATAGTCCATCTTGCCCTTTCACCTATCTCTCCACTGAAACTGGCATGCACTGTAGTTAACTGCTGTATTTTTCAGTTGTTTAATGAGTTATTATTTGTGAATTAATTAACTAATTAATTCACTCCACTCTCACTAGTGTATCATTCAGTTAGAATAGATACAACCTAGTTCAACTGAGTCTAATTGAGTTAAATTGAATACAACTCCATAAATACTCTTCCAACTGTGTCATAACTCTGCCACTTGAGTTCTAATTGAGTCCTCCATGCATTAGCTCCAGTAAACCCTTGGGAATTGCGTAATTCCCTCAATCCACTGATGTGCCACATCTGTGTACTGAAATAAAGTGCTCCAAGAGAATAAGCTGCTGTTTAGAGTCTGATTATTATTAAGAGCTAATAATAATCGACATGCATATATTTTTAGATCAGCGATCTATAAATAGACTTTGCCCAATATTATAAAAATAGAATTTCATCTATTTTTCCAACTTGATCAACCATCCACAAATAACATCCTCCAACTTTTGAAATATGATCACCATGTCTAAAAATAGACTTGCGTAAAAAATAACTTGTGGGCCCACTTAGTGAAGGCGACTCTTTTCAATAAGCTCATCACCTTGTTGAATCTCAACACTCCCTCTCAAAAAGATAGGGATTATCCTTCACCCAGATCCTGCCTCTATGGTATTCGAATTTGCTCTTGGTGAGCACCTTCGTCAGAATATCTGCATCCTGATCCTCCGTAGGAATGTACTGAAGCAACATGATCTTCCACTGCACAAAATCTCTGATATGATGATACCGGATATCAATATTTTTAGATCTATCATGAAACAAAAGATTAACTGAGAGTTTAATACAACTCTGATTATCACAATGTATCACTGTGGGATCTAAATGTGAACCGAACAAACCAACTAGGATCTTCCTCATCCAGATAGCCTCACATGTAGCTTGAATTGCTGCCATGTATTCCGCTTCCGCTGAACTGAGTACCATAGATCTTTGTTTCCTGCTGTACCAAGAAACTGCTGTAGATCCGATACTGAAAATCCCTCCTGATGTGCTCTTTCTATTTGTTGGGCTTCCTGCCTAATCTGCATCCATGAAGCCATGCAACTTCACCTCATTCGTTTGTCTGTACCATAAACCATACTAAGATGTGCCCCTAAGATATCTCAGGGCATGCTTGCCTGCCTTCCAAAAGAGCTTGGTAGGCTTAACCATTGCTTGTGAAAGCTGGTTCACTGCATATCATATGTCCGGTCTTGTATTGACTAAATACATGAGAGAACCCACCAACTATCGATACACAGTGGCATCCACTACCTCTGCCGATGTAACATCCTCTTTCTTCCAATTTCCTGGAAGATGAGTGTCGATAGGCTTGCAGCCTTGCATGTGAAACTTCTTCAGTATCCCCCGGGCATACTTTCCTTGAGACACAAACAGTTCACCTTCCCGCTGCCATATTTCCAATCCAAGGAAATAATGAAGGAGGCCCAAATCCTTCATCTCAAACTCCTTTGCAAGATCTGCCTTGTATGAGTGTATCAACTGCTCATCACCTGTTAGTATTAAATCATCAACATAAAGTACAATGATTAAAAGCTTACCCTCCACCACAACCTGGTATAGGTTTGCATTTTACTCACTCTTGGTGAAGCCAAGTCCAGTGAAATAGTTGTCGATCTGAGTGTACCAAGAACGTGGTGCTTGTTTCAGCCCATACAATGCTCTTTTGAGCCTGCACACATGTAACTCGCTGCTAAAGATCTCAAATCCTTCAGGCTTCTCAATGTACACCTCTTCCTCAATGATACCATTAAGGAACATAGTCTTCACATCCATCTGATGAATGTGCCAACCCATTTGCGCTGAGAGAGCAAGGATGGTTCGTATGGAAGAATACCGTGCGATAGGTGCAAGGGTTTCTTCATAGTCAATCCCCTCGATCTGTGAGAAGCCCCGGGCAAAAAATCTTGCCTTATTTCTCAACGCTCCCATCAGCAACTTGCTTTACCTTATAGATCCATCTTGATCCTACAACTAATTTTACCACTGTTGGTCGCTTTAATTGCTTTCACAATTCAAGCTCCACATAAATTGTCAACCCGAGGAAGTCTTTTTATTTCAAAGATAATCACGCACTGGATATGCTCAATTTCAAAAGCAGAAACAATGTTGTAGTAAAAATCCACACAATTAGTAATCTCACAAATCTACTGATTCACACTCTGCTTAATAGTCAATTAAGTTATAGTAGAAATAATTTCTATGTTGCAGTTACAATCCAAACAAAGGAAAACCAATCTGCAAGGAAAGAAATCAATCAACCACAGCAGGAACAGGACCCTATTCCTTGGTGAGGAACTTCAGCACCTGATGCCTGACACTTAATCACACCGTATGAAAGGTAACTTCAAGAGACAAGACCCTATTCCTATGAACAGGAACCTTCAGCACTTGTTCTCTTGTTTCTAATCACACTGCAGGAAAAGGAAAGCAATGAGTGAGGGCAGGACCCTATTCCCTTATGCGGGAACCTTCAGCACCTGCCTCCCAACATCATACATTCATACAATCAATAGAAATGGAATTCTCAACTTCCAAGAGTGAATGCATTCAACATATGCAGTGCTAAAGAAACAGAATATTACTAAACTGTGTAACTAGTGTCCAACAACAGAATTAAAGTGAAGCGCAAACAACATAAATAAATAAACAAATTACAAGAGCCAAAGGGTGAATCTTGTGAGGAAGGCGGGCCCTTTCCTTCTCACAAGATTCCCCGGGAGAAAGAATTAAATTGGAACGCTCAAAGGAAGAATTTATTCATCTGTCAAAGCAACTGTTATATTACAGATGGAGACTAGCTCCAGTTCTCACACAATACTCTCCTGTCGCTTACAATCATTCACTCCCTACTAATGATGATGTCTCCTCTTTATAAAGAGGAGACATCTTTTACAATTTACATGAGAGCGAATCTATATTATCTCAAATCTGTTTTCTTTCCCAAAACAAGACTATTCTGTTCTTCCAAGAAAAGATGCTGTTACAACAGAGACAACAAGAATGCTATCTTCAGGATAATCCAGGTAACCGTGTCTTCATGCTGTTGCTGTTGTTTCCACAAAAATGTTCTTCCAGAATCGCAAATTACGCATGACGGAATTTGCGTGCTTGACAGCTGTTTCAGCAACTGAGTCAGCTGTTTCAGCAACGACCGCTTGTTCCTAGCAACGCATATAACTATCTGCGATCTTTGGACTTGTGTTAGCAACGATACACTTCAATTAATGATAAAATATAAGAGTATTATGGAATTAAATGTAAAACAGATTAAACATATAATAAAGAAGAGGTTTCTATATACCTTGGGATAAAATAGATGAAAATGATAATGGAATCCTTTCTAATCATGGTTATCAAAGTAAAATGGTGTCAAAGTTTATAGCAAAAATGATACATAGTGGAGTCCTAACATCCCCCCCAGCTAAAAATGTTGCATGTCCTTAGGCAACCCCTAGTCTGAATCAGAGTCTGAGTACTGGGACTGAGCATGCAAATTACTCAAGCAGTAGCTGGAGAAGGTGGCATCTGTAGGAGCTCTGAATCCACTGTTGTTCTGCAAGTTTTGCCATGCCAAGGCTTCATCTCTGTCAGTCAACTGGTAATGACTCTGATATTTGTCTGAAGGCAGCCATAAAATTGGAAAATGGAAATGATACCCAATCCAGTTTACTCCACAACGTTGAATGCAACCAATGTAATTAGAAACCCCTGGATAATGCAGCTTGAAGATTGTGAGGGTTAAAAGGGTGATAATCCTGTCTTTCTTTACATGACTGCTGCCAAAACATAACATTGGCCTTCAATGCAGCAGTACCCTTTACTCTAATCTGCTGTTGACACTTAGAAAGTGTTGAAGCCTGTAACTGCTGTATATACCCCTGCATTCCTAGCTTCTGTAAGAATTTATGATATTGTGCGATGAACATGGCTGGGCTTAAAGGCTCTGGTCTGATCCATAGGAGTCTATTCTCCTCATTATGACTACTTGCAGTGAACGCAGTTTGCCAAGTGAGCTGGTTAGACAAAAATGAAACAAATGCCCTTATTTGTATATCTCCTGCAATTGGAATAAGATTAACTCTCCTATTGTCGGGAATGACCTCATTATGAAGGTAGAGTTCACACAGCAAATGCTGGTCACTCTCAGGGGCCTCATTAAAAGTCTCCACAAATTTTTCTGAAGTCATTAACTCATATGATCTGCCATCTTTTATTGCTTTTAATTGAAAATAAACTAATCGTTCAGCAAGAAAGAGAGAGTAGTTTACAGAGGGTTTGCGTGTAGCCAATAACTTCTGGACTAATGAAAACATCAAGGCCATCTTTTCCTTAGATTCCTTGACTTCCTTTTTGGAGTCCTTGAGCTGTTGCATCATTTGATCCCAACTATCCCAGTTGGCATATACATGGTTCTGCCATTGTAACTTATGCCGTCGTAATATTATATCTTGTTCTTCAGCATATTGCCTCTTCCATTTGTTCATCTGTTCCAATTGATTCCATGGCAAGGTCTGTGTCTTGGCATCAGAAGTACTGGGTTGGGACGTTGTTTGAATGGCTACACTGACTAATTTAGCACGAAATATCTGTGGTGATGCTTCTGTCTGAGTGGCTGCATTAACTGATAAAGGATGAGACATCTGTGGTGGTGCTTCTGTCTGAATAGCTGCATTAACTAGCAAAGGCCGAGGTATCTGGGGTTTGATTTCTTTTTCTTCCTTTATAGAGAGCCCTACTGGTTCTTGTGGAGCAGTAGGGCATCCCTCTTGTATTCCAGTTGATGTAGATGCCTCTGACAATTGAATTTTAACTAGCTTGTAGCCTGCATCCTGATAAATGTTGCCACACTCATGGCACATGTAATCCTTGCATGGCTCCTTATTTTGCATTGAGGTTGTGTGTGCTAACATATAAAGATTCAGTTCTCTATCAAAAGCGTCTCGAGCCATGGTTAGTTCATTCTTGTAGGCTTCCAATTCAGACTTCAAAAATTCATTCTCCTGCAGTAAAGATGTCATAGTATGTAAACCTTGTGCGCTGGTTGACTCTGTTGGGGTAGTCTGTTGATGCACAGTCGTAGCTGGTTCTTATGGGACAGCTACTGCTGATCTCCCACTATCATTATGCTTGGTGTATTTTTGTACCACAGTGGCTGGTTCTTGTGTTTCAGCCACTGGGTAAGTGACTGGTTCTTGTGTGACAGTCACTTATTGAGCCATAAACAATGTCGTATTATCCCGGGGCACTGGTTCTTGTGTGGCAGTGCCACCGGACGAGACGGGTTGGGCGGTTTGAATTGGGGAAGAAGATTGGAGTTTTAACAGAATAGTGGCAGGGTCAGGGGAAATGGAGGTGAGTCTTGTCTCAACAGTCATCTTCATTTTTCTTTTTGGTAGGAAGGCAGCAAAGTCACTGCCTTTCCTTTTCTTTGAGGGGGAGGGTTCTTCTCTGGGGGAAGGGCTTTCAGAAGAAGTGAGGATTTGAAATCTAGCCCTTGTCCGTCGTCTGGAGACTGAGACTGTTGGGGTTCTTTTCTTTTGAAAAGTGCGTGGGGAAGGGGGTGTTAGAGAGTCGTCACTAGGGATAGAAATAGTGGGGACAGATGACTCTGCTAGGTGGGGCGAGCTCGGGGTTGGGTCAACTGGGGAATATGGAATATCGTCCTGCTGTCCTTCATAAGGAATTTCAGGAATATCATGAGAACTTTCGGGTTGTTGGGACGTTTGAGCCTGCTGAGGAATTTCAGGCAGTTGGGGAAGAGGGAATGGGACATGCAGGGGGGAATTTTGCTGAGCAAAACCCCTCTGTATCAACAACTGGCATAAACAGTGGTGGGTGAGGGATAACATTGGAAATTTAGAGCGTCTACAATAATAAGACATGTTTCTAATACAGCCAAGCAAATAATAGGGGATATTAATCAGTCGTCCATTTCTCAAATGATTCATCAAGACAAAATCGTGATTGTACACTACCTGGTAACGTCCTTCACATGTTAAGTAGTATTTGATGAATTCTGCCACCGATGGCCATGGTTGAGGAAGTGAGTGCAGACTAACCCCGCGGCCTTTGAGTTCCACTGGCTCATCTGGACGAAGAAAATCTTGCTGCGCATTGAGAATAACCTGCTTTCTGCTGAACCAGCGAGTACCAATAGCTGGCAACCCCGATACCTGAACTATGTCCTCCTCTGTTACTGAAATGCGAACCCCTTGGACCACTGAAAAATCGCCTTGAAGGTTTTGTGCAAACTCTAAGACTTGTTCCTGGTCAAATTCACCCAATCTTTCAAAATATATTGTCCATCCCGCTTGTTGGAAAATCTGATAGGCTTCGGGAAACAATTGAAGAAGATTTATGGAGCCGGGCTCATGTCTAATGGCCGACCCTCCCATGGCTATAGCTTTGAGTTATACGCAGAGGCACAGAACACAGTAAACACAGACCCTGATCGCGCTAGTTGTTGCAATAGAGGCTGCAAGGTCTAAATGACGGCGGAAGTAGATATGACAAGGGACAGAGGCTTGGTTAATGCGAAATGATTGTTCAATTTTTGAAATTCCCCCCCCTACGTATGGTGTAATGATGATTGGGCGTGTAAAGATCTGTAATCATTATGAATGAAATCCTCTCTTTAATATAATTTAACTGAATTACATTAAAACCTCATACCTTACATTTTTTTACCTTTGGTTTAATAATTCAAAGTGTCGATTGCTTCAAAATGGCTTAATGTTCATGGAAGAATCTGTAGATTTCTTTGGAATTTTAGAACAGGAGTGTAACTGGCTCTGGTCAGTGCTGAATAATTCTTCACCAGAAGGATCTGAAGTATAATCATGGAGAACCAAAAGATTATATGACAGTGAAAAGAAATGATGTTTTAATGATAACAGGTTGCTGAAACAGGTGTTTCAGCAACGGAAAAATGAATGGTACGTTGCTGAAACTGGTGTTTCAGCAACGGGAAAAAACAGAGAAATGGGATAAATGACTTGGGTCTGTAACAGTAGGGAAAATATTTGATGGGGAATAATTTCAGCAGTAAGGGATGGGAAATACTGACTGAGGGAAGATATTTCAGGAATGGTAGGGGTGGGAAAAATGGAGAAATGGGAATAATGTAGGAATACGTATGAAGGGATATTACTAGGAAATGGGATAAAATGATGGGAACAAGCTTCTGTGATTGAAGCTTCAGATCTTCTTATGATGAATCTGTCCTCCTTAATGAGATTTTCCAGAATCTGCAAAATTCCATTGTAATATGCCAATCCTTGACAGGGATTATTAGTGCTAAATCTAATCTAATACTAAAAATACAGTGCAGAAAATTAAATGTTGTGAGGAGCAGAAGACTCCCCTAGAAAAAGATAATGAATATCAGTCATGCAAGCAGTCTTGAAATCCTCTTTAGAAATAGGGCGCTGGTATAGACGGAGCCTATGACCATTGACTAGTAGAGGTGTTTTAGAATCATCAATTGTTAAAAGTCTTACCGTTCCATTTGGAAAAACAGCATCTACCTCATATGGTCCAAGCCAGCGTGTACGTAGCTTACCCTGAAAATTTTCAAACCGAGAGTCATAAAACAAGGCCCAATTACCTTTTTGGAACTGCTTGTGTTTGATAATTTTGTCATGCCACTTCATCCTTTGTTGCTGTATCATGGTTGTTTGATGGATGGCATCTAATCTCTTTTCATCCAACTCCAGAAGCTGCTGCGACCTAGCTGTCTGCACATCAATCAAATCAAGATTAACAGCTAAAGCAGTTCTTAGAGTTTTAATCTCAAATTCCACAGGAAAAACAACATTTTTACCATAAACCAATTCATAGGGAGAAAAACCTGGAGTGTTTCTCCAAGTAGTTCTGTAAGCCCATAATGCCTCAGGGAGCCTTTGGGACCAATCCTTCCGGTTGTCCTTCACTGTTTTAGTTAGAATGGCTTCTAAAACTTTATTTGTGCTTTCCACCTGTCCATTGGCCTGGGGGTGGTATGGTGTAGTCATTCTATGTTGAATATGATATTTGTGAAGGGTAGATTTAAAACCATGAGAATTGAATGGAGGTCCTCCATCAGTGACTAGCTCTCTAGGAATTCCAAATCTAGTAAAGATGTCTTCAAACAAGAAAGCTAGAACAGCCTCTTCATTGGCTCTAATAAGTGCTTTGGCCTCCACCCATTTAGTCATATAGTCTGTACAGACTAATATATAAGTTATTTGATTGGATGGAGGGTTAATGGGTCCTATGAAATCCAAGGCCCATCTTTCAAATGGTTCAGAAACTACCTGGGGGTTTAATGGCATTTGGTCTCTATGATTGGGTTGACCCATTCTTTGGCAGCTGTCACAAGCCCTTACATACTTTTTTGCATCCTTGAATAATGAGGGCCAATAGTAACCCATCCTCAGAATTTTTTGTGCTGTTCTCTTATCAGCAAAATGCCCTCCACAAGGGCCATCATGACAAGCTTTCAATATGTCATACACTTCATCTTCTCTAATGCATCTTCGGATTTCCTGATCAAGCCCAGTGTAGAAAAGACACCCGCTTATCCAGCTATACCTGGCACTTTGTTGAACAATTCTTCTCTTTTCTCTGTATGACAGGTGTGATGGTAATTTTCCTGCAACCAAATAATTAGCAATATCTGCATACCATGGAGAGTGAGCAGAAACTGCAAATAAATACTCATCAGGAAAAGAATCATCTACTGGAATATCATTATCAGTTTTTAACCGTGAAAGGAAATCAGCCACCACATTTTCTTTACCAGGCCGATCTACAATTGTGATATCAAATTCCTGCAATAATAATAGCCATCTAGTAACTCTAGCATTTGTGACAGATTTGTTCATTAAATACTTAATAGCTGAATGATCAGTATGCACAAAAGTAGAATAACCAGTGATATAGTGTCGGAATTTATTAATGGCATAGATTACTGCAAGAAACTCTTTCTCGGTAACTGTATAATTAAGCTCAGCAGGGGTCATATTCTTACTAATAAAGTAGATAGCATAAGGGAGATGATTTTCCTCTTGTCCCAAGACCGCTCCAATTGCAGTGTCTGAAGCATCAGAAGATATATGAAAAGGGAGGTTCCAATCAGGCCCCCTCAAAATAGGAGCAGTAGATAACTGATGCTTGAGTTCTTTAAAAGCTTTCTGACAAGAATTAGTCCACTTAAATTCAGCATTTTTCATAAGCAACACAAACAATGGAGAAGCTATTTTAGAGAAATCTTTAATAAATCTTCTGTAGTATCCAGCATGTCCTAGAAAACTTCTCACATCAGTTTGAGTTTTAGGAACAGAAAGATTCCGAATGACCAATATTTTAGATGGATCTACCTGAATACCTTGAGATGAAATAAAATGTCCAAGCACTATTCCTTCACTCATCATCATATGGCATTTTTCAGTACTTAGGGAAAGGTGAGCTTGTATACATCTTTTAAGTACTTTCTCAAGGTTTTGTAATGCATCTTCAAAAGTCACACCATAAGGAGTAAAATCATCCATAAATATTTCCATAGAATCATTCAGCATATCAGAAAAAATTCCTATAACAGCTCTTTGAAAAGTTGTTGGTGCGTTACATAGCCCAAATGAAAGAACTCTATAGGCAAAAGTTCCCCAGGGGCTGGTGAAAGTGGTCTTGTCTTGGTCTTGGGGTGCAATTCTTATCTGATTATACCCACTAAATCCATCTAGAAAAGAAAAGAATTTCTTCCCTGCCAGACTATCCAACACCTGATCAATGAAGGGTAAAGGAAAGTGATCCTTTTGGGTAGCTTTGTTTAAGGCCTTGTAGTCAACACATACTCTCCATTTCCCGTTTTTCTTAGGGACAATTACTAATGGGGAAACCCATTCACTGTCAGATATAGGGTATATAAATCCTGCATTAAGCAATTTTTGAAGTTCTTCCTTAACAATTTTTCGTAAATTAGGATTCATTCGTCTTTGGGGTTGACAAACAGGTCGGCATCCCTCTTTAATGTAAATTCGATGAGTACATAATTCAGAAGAAATACCTTTCATATCCGTGTAGTCCCATGCAAATGCCTCCTTATATTCATGCAATAACTCCATTAATTGCTGTGTTTCAGCATCTGTTAGATCAGGATTTATGTTTAATGTCTTGCCGGGTTCAATTTCAACTGTTATGCTTTTAGATGAGATGGTGGTTAATGTCTGAGATGAGTCTTTAGATTCAATCTTTTCTTGTGTATCAGTTTCAAAAATTGCAGTTAATTGATTGTGTGTTTCAGCAATTACAGAAGAAGTTTCACAAATAAAATTATTAATTATCTCATCCTCTGTATTGTCTTTAAGAGTTAAAGCTTGTCCAATAGTTAGAATAGGCTGAACAACATTATCATCATAATCCATCCATATAGAATCTTCATTATTAATTATTGGTGTAGCATGAGGATAAAGAGTAAGTTGTTTTGTTTCATAACCATTAGAAATTGTCATTGAACCAGATCTGCAACTGATAAAAGCATCAGCTGTGGCCAGCCATGGCCTTCCTAGAATTAAGGGATGTCCCCCCAGCTTTTTTTTAGTCTGCAATACAACAAAATCAGCCGGGTATTTCCAGGATTCAACTGAAATAAGTAGATCCTCAACAACTCCTCCAGGTTTAATTGTAGAACGATCAGCCAACTCTAGAATGGTGGGTGTATCTCTGATTGTGTTATTCAGCTGTAAAAATTGTGAAGTTTCAAGAGTCATTATGTTAATTGCAGCACCTAAATCTACCAGAACTTGGGGAATCATTGTTTTACCAATCTGAAATGTTACTGTAGGATGGCCGGGATCACCATATTTCACAGGAGGGGCTTTTCCGGACATTAATGCAGACAAGTCCCCCATCACATGCACTGTAAGGGGGTCCTTGGTTTTCCTACCAGGTTTCTTGACACAAATATCCCTTAATGTTCTGGCATAAATTGGTACATCTCTTAATGCTTGTAAGAGTGGAATTTTAACATACAAATTTTGCAATTCTCCTAAAAGATTAAAAGCAGGTGTTTCAGCTGTTCTGGTTAAAACCAAACGCTCGGGGAATGGTGGTTCTGTTTTTTCCACATTTTTGTTAGGAGGTGGTTGTGCTTTCTTATGTTTCTCAGTTTCCTCTTTATCAGAATCAGAAGAAGTTATGTCATCAATAATAGGCTCTACTATTTTTCCAGATCTCAAATGAATATCGTTACATTGCATAGTAGGAAATATAGACTGATTCTGAATATCAATAACTTGCACAACTTTATTATTGGGGTTAGGATTTGGTTGCACAGGTAGCTGAGGTCTCATTTGGTTATTTGGCGGAGCATTTGATGGCAGAGGGAGTGGTTGTTGGAATTGAGGCAATTGATTTGGATACGGGAGTGGTTGGCTTCTCCAATTTGAATTCCAAGGGTTAAAAGAAGATGGCTGCTGTGAGGGCCAAGGAGTCCACATTGAAGGATCAACAAAGGGTGGGTTTGATTGCTGCATGGGTGGGAAATTCATTTGGTTGAAGGGTGGGTATTGCATTTGATTAAAGGGGGGGTAATTTTTTTGACCAAAAGCAGAATAATTGTTCCAACGATTAAATGGCATACTAGAGTTCATACCTTGTCCTTTTGGTTGCCATTGTCTTCTTTGAGTTAGCAGGTAAACTGCTTCAGCTTCTTCTTCCGTTGGCTGTAATGCTGCCTTTATTCCTGGTAGGGATGGACATTGTTTCGTCTCGTGATCTTTCTCACAAAGGGTACAAATTGGTATTTTATCCATTGGGCATTCCCTTAGTGGATGTTTGTCTCTGCACTTCGGGCAAAAGATAGCCAAAGTTGCTTCTGCTTCAGCCTGCTTCTTCTTAACCTGCAAAGTGTCAATTTGTGAAGCAAAAGAGCTTAACATCTCAGTTTTAAATTCCTCAAGTAAATTACCTATTTCAGCTCTTGTTGCTCCTCCATTGGCTGATTTCTGCACTCTTGAATAGGTGGAATCTCTTGTTCTGTTTCTTGCAGCTCCCCTAGAACACCTCTTAGCAAGTTCACAAATTTCATCATATGATTCCTTAGATATATCTCCCTTGGCAAGCATGTTTAACATATCTAAACAATCATCCCTTAAACCTTTAAGTAATATTGTTTTGCGAATTTCCTTACTTATATTCGGATGATCAGATCTCTGTATGTTGTACTGCAGCCTTTCTATATAGTCCTCCGGACTCTCATCCGTCTTTTGTGTCATATTGAATAGTTCATCCTTCTTTTCTCTCATCCGGCAGTAGTCTTGATATTTATGCAGAAATTTCTGTTTCATCTGCTCCCATGTTGTGATCACCTGACTTCCAAGGCTCATGAACCATCTTAAAGCATTCCCTTTTAAGGTGGCTGGAAACAGTTTCAACTTTTGAGCATTAGTAACATAATCATAAATTCTGCATAATATATCAAATTCAAAAAGAAATTCATCCGGATCTTCAGAGGATAAACCATGAAAGTTAGGTAAAGCAGACAATGGAATGTTTTTCATAGGAGTTGTCCCTGCAGGGAGATCACTGATAGGAAATCCCAAGGTAGAGAGAGAATTTTCATTCCTTCCTTCTCCTTCAGGATCTACACGTCCTCCACCAAATAAATCATCATTGTTTCCTTCCATTGTTGGCTCTCCTACTGCACTTGCTCGATCGTCAAGATCTTCTACTGGCTCTTCAATGTTTTCCATTGGTCGTCCAACGCTCTCTATTATTTCCTTCTTAATATATAACGGTTACTAATACTTTCCCTACGACTCTCAGCACTAAAAAATGGTTCTATTTACGGGACCAGGATTTGATGTTTTTGTAATCGGTTGAGAAGACTTTGAAGTTTTGATTTCGAGAACTCAATCTGGAAGTGATTGACCTTTGATGTAATTCAAATGTCAAAAGTCTGTCCTCCTTCCTTATATAATTCCACTGCGAGTTAGTTTCTTCATTTTCTTCCCAGTTTCCGCGTATACACCTTCTGTCTGCACATTAAAAAGATTAATGCTAGGCTCTATAATTACCTTCCCAAACAGCTCAAAATGTTAGTCAACTTTAATTGCTTCTAATTCAAGCTCCACATGATGTCAACCCGAAGTCTTTTTATTTCAAAGATAATCACGCACTGGATATGCTCAATTTCAAAAGCAGAAACAAGGTTGTAGTAAAAAGCCACACAATTACAAGTCTACTGGTTCACACTCTATTTAATCAAAGCTGAAGTCAATTAAGTTATAGCAGAATTAATTTCTATGTTGCAGTTACAATCCAAACAAAGGAAAACCAATCTGCAAGGAAAGAAATAAATCAACCACAGCAGGAACAGGACCCTATTCCCTAGTGAGGAACTTCAGCACCTGATGCCTGACACTTGATCACACTGTATGAAAGATAACTTCAAGAGACAAGACCCTATTCCTATGAACAGGAACCTTCAGCACTTGTTCTCTTGTTGCTAATCACACTGCAGGAAAAGGAAAGCAATGAGTGAGGGCAGGACCCTATTCCCTTATGCGGGAACCTTCAGCACCTGCCTCCCAACATCATACATTCATACAATCAATAGAAATGGAATTCTCAACTTCCAAGAGTGAATGCATTCAACATATGCAGTGCTAAAGAAACAGAATATTACTAATCTGTGTAACTAGTGTCCAACAACAGAATTAAAGTGAAGCGCAAACAACATAAAGAAATAAACAAATTACAAGAGCCAAAGGGTGAATCTTGTGAGGAAGGCGGGCCCTTTCCTTCTCACAAGATTCCCCGGGAGAAATAATTAAATTGGAACGCTCAAAGGAAGAATTTATTCATCTGTCAAAGCAACTGTTATATTACAGATGGAGACTAGCTCCAGTTCTCACACAATACTCTCCTGTCGCTTCCAATCCTCCCTTACTAATGATGATGTCTCCTCTTTATAAAGAGGAGACATCTTTTACAATTTACATGAGAGCGAATCTATATTATCTCAAATTTGTTTTCTTTCCCAAAACAAGACTATTCTGTTCTTCCAAGAAAAGATGTTGTTACAACAGAGACAACAAGAATGCTATCTTCAGGATAATCCAGGTAACCGTGTCTTCATGCTGTTGCTGCTGTTTCCACAAAAATGTTCTTCCAGAATCGCAAATTACGCATGACGGAATTTGCGTGCTTGATAGCTGTTTCAGCAACTGAGTCAGCTGTTTCAGCAACGGCCGCTTGTTCCTAGCAACGCATATAACTATCTGCGATCTTTGGACTTGTGTTAGCAACGATACACTTCAATTAATGATAAAATATAAGAGTATTATGGAATTAAATGTAACACAGATTAATCATATAATAAAGAAGAGGATTGTATATACCTTGGGATAAAGTAGATAAGAAATGATAATGGGATCCTTTCTAATCATAGTTTAGAAAGTAAAATGGTGTCAAAGTATATAGCAAAAATGATACATAGTGGAGTCCTAACAACCACCAGTCTTGGAACAATCTCCCAAGCACTGTTTCTGACAATGGAGTCATACTCCTCCACCATGGCATCTACCCATGTGGGCTCCTGCACTGCTTCTTCAGAAGAAGATGGCTCTGTCACGATACACTTGCTCATAAGAGCCATGTATCCAGTAAATCGGTCAGGTGACTGTCTCTATTTGCGTTGTGATGTAGGGACTCCTACATTCTGTGCCGCATCAAGCTTCAGTATCTCAGCTTCTGTGGTATGCTTTCTACATTGTCTGATGTTTGGTTCTACATGAGTGGACTCCTCCACTCCATGAATCTCCTCCTGTGGCTGATCCACATCTAGAGGCTCATCTTTGGGAACAAGAAGTTCCTCCTCCGCATGCAAGTGTAGCTCCCTCTCAAGCGACAACTTCATGGCTTTCACCTCATTGAATTTTATATCTCGTTGCAGAACAGTCATCTGACTGTTTGGAAAATACACACGATAATTATGGGGTGTTTCTATGTACCCCACAAATATCCCAACTTCTACAGTCGGCTCCAGCTTCTTCCTGGCATCCTTTGTCACATGAATGTAAAAAAGTGAGCCAAAAATCTTAAAATGAGAAATATCAGGCTTCTTACCAGTAAAATCTTCTTCAAGTGTACTCATGCTAAGTACTCTATGAGGACAACGATTTTGCACATAAACCACAATGTTGCATGCTTCCGCCCACAAGTGCATCGGTAGGCCTTGGTCATGCAGCATCACTCGTGAAACACCCACGATCGTTCTGTTCTTTCTCTCCGCAACCCCATTCTGCTGTGGGTTATGAGGCACTATGAGTTCTCTTCGAATTCCTTCTTTGCTACAGAAATCTTTGAATTCGCCCGAGATGTATTCACCACCATTATCGCTCCGTAGAGCTTTCACTTGCTTCCCCGACTCCTTCTCCACCAATGCTTTGAACTCACAGAACTTTGAGAACGTTTCACTCTTCTTATACATGAAGAAGATACAACATCTACGAGAATAGTCATAAAAAAATATCACATAATACCTGTGTTTTTCTGTTGAAGCAACCGAGAAAGGTCCACACACATCTGTGTGAATTCTCTCTAGGATCACTGAAGCACGATTTTCCTTCTCATGAAAGGTGGTCTTCACAAACTTACCTATAGTACATCCCTTGCACTGATCTGACTGCACAAGAGTACCCTTGGGAAGTCCAGTAGAAATCTGCTGCAAAATCTTCAAAGTGCCATGGTGAAGATGGCCCAATCTCCTATGCCACAATTCGCCCTCATCCCGGCTCACCACTTCTTCTGATTTGCCATCATTGCAGCGCATCCATCTACCTCTAGATTGTAGAGATTCTTAATTCAAACCCCTATATTATTGGTTTGACCTGTTTTTTTACGTCTAAGGAAGGCTTTTCCCTCACTAAAAACAACATCATAACCTTTGTCTTCCAGCATTGCGACCGAGACCAAGTTCTTCTTCAGACCTGGAAGATGCATAACATTCTTCAACAAGAATGGATTACCAGAATCCCTCTCAAAGGTAATGGTCCCAATGCCAGTCGCACTGTATCGACCATCATCGCCCATCTCTATATGCATCTGGAGGTCCTTCTCCTCGAAGTCACTAAACAACTCTTTGTCTCCCATCATATGGAAAGACGCACCACTATCAAGATGCCACACCGATCCCATACAGCTTGAAACCAAGCATGCGATCAAGGAGAAATAAAGTTCAAATTGCAAGGCTAAGGCCTCTCTAACTGCAGATCCAACAACCTTCTTGTTCTTCTTCTTCTGTGGACAGTTAGTGGCGAAATGTCCATGTTCGTGACAGTGAAAACACTTCACTTTGGACAAATTCTGCTTCTTTCCTTTAGCATCAGATTTTAAAGGATGTTTCTCCCCCTTCACTTTCCTTGATTTGGCAGCCAAAGTACAATTCTCTTCATCTTCATTCTTTGATGAAGATCCATCCCTGGTACCCCGCCTTATCTCCTCCTGCACAAGTTCTGACCAAAGTCGCTCCCATCCTGGTAGTTTCTCCCATCCATTGACAGAGTCTTCGTAGCTATGTCAACTCTTCGAAAGCCCAAGGAGAGCCAAGCTCACCAAGTCTTCATCATCAACAATAACTACCACACTTCCCAGTTCATCCTTGCAGTGGACAAACTTCATGAGGTATTTTGGAATACTGTCACCTTTCTCCATTTTTATTTTTCTGAGCTTGTCTTTAAGTGCCAACTTCCCTACGAGGTCATACCTTTGGAACAAGTCATCAAAACACCTTCCACATTAAGAATGGAGTGGCTTTCCCATGAAGGCTGGACACAATATGGTCCTTCACACCTTCCAACAGAATTCTTCTCATCTTTGTTGTCTTCTTTTTCCATGCGTCAAGTAATGCAGCACCGCTAGATCCCTGCTTAGGAACATCGCTATCGATGAACTCCTTCAGTCCATTATCCTCCAGCACTACCTCCATCCTATCCTTCCAGGCTATGTAATTCGAGCTCCCATCAAGGGCATAATCCAATCGCAACCCATTGAAAGCCATTTCAATGTATACTCAACTTCTGCACCAAGAATCTTCTGTAGTAAATTCGAATTGTCCACTAGCACAAACTCACCAATACTTCACAATTGAAATCTTCAAGAATTAACAACGCTTTGATATCATGTAGAAATTATATGCATGCTTAGTGCATATAATTTCTACAGTGTAAGCTTGTATTATCCCTGTCCTGATTTTCCATGCCACTATACGATGATTCAGGTTGACACCTGCAATTGATTGCATTGTTGGATGTACTGCACTGAGATAGACGACGGTGAGGTGATTTATGTTTGGGTTAGGGTAATTGACCTCCCCTCAACCCTAATTGTTTCTTCATTTGTGCCCTGCGAAAAAAACTATCCCAAGTTCTGTTGCTTAGTGGCTTCAAACGCCACCATCGTTTTTCTTACCGAGTTGGTCCGAATGTTCTCCATGGGTTCGATTAACTGTCCACCCTCGGCTCCCAGTGGTTGCAGGTATCATTTGAGTGAAAATTTTCTTTAGTTTATTTTGAGAATGTACAGTTACAACCACTCATTATTTCCTTAATTTTTTCTCTTAATGTCTGGGGTTTTAGATGAGTACACAAATCTCCAGGCTACAACTTTTTTGTGATGCTATTTGTAAGAGTCCAAACTAATGGCTTGCTTTGCTTGGTTGATGAGTTTGTGGACCATCACATTGAATTTACAATGTGAAATTTTTAAACCTCCCATCCCTGGAGAAACAAGATTCAGTCTCTGGCATAGTCACATAGGTGAGTTTACACTACCCTTTCGAGCATTCTGAATAAAATGTTCCACAAACAGTATTAGCATTTTCTCAGAAGAGGGTTTAATATTCTTTGATTCTCCTTTTCATTCCAGGTATACGGCACTAGGTTCCTGATTCCAAGATAAGGTAAGTTTTCTAGATTGCATTTGGGTTGAATGTCAAAGCAGACTTGTTTTATTACCCCATAGTTTTACACTGTAAGCCCTAACACTGATACAATTTCTGCTTTCTTTACACATAATTTGCGGACCTCACACACTTTTGAATGCATGGCGCTCTCCTTCATGAGATTTCACCTTCAGTTAGTGACTTCCTCACTTCACTGTGTATAGGTACCATGGGTCTCTGAATTTTTTTTATTTAATTCAAGCCCTTCAGGCTTCTAGGAATAAACCCTAAGTTAACATAGACTTTCCGTTGAAGCCCTTAAGGCCATGTTCTCATCTTTTAGTTCATACTTGGTGTAAAGGAATTATTCAGCCTTAAAAATGGATTAATGTATAAGGTTTCAATATTTATAAATTTTCCATACATGTAAATGATCTTACGGTTGCGTTCTGGATATTCTTACTTTGTTATGCGTTGAAATGTTTTTTTTGGCTTGGAACTCACTTAGTTTCCTGATAATGGTTCATTTGAGAAGTTTTTGGCACAGAGTTATTATCATGTCGCAATATATGATTTGTTGTGAATTTCGTTTACCTCTTTACTCAGATTTGTAGTACTGTAGCAGCTGTTTAGTCTTGCCTTCTTTGTGCGCCAACTATGTATCTTTACATGTATCTACAGTCTTGTAGACTATTTCATACTATGGTTTATATACTCATAAATATCCTAGTTTTTTCCTGCATGCAGTTCTTCTGTTTCATTTTAATGTAATAACTACTCATTTATTTCCTTAATTTGGAATCTGAATGCATTGCAGTTATATTGATTTCTACATAGTTTTCTCTTTCATGTAAATACATTTATATGATGTTAGCAGTGCCAATATGTGGGCCAATTTTTGTTTAAATACATAGCAGTCTTTCATTCAATCTATTACTTTCTTGGTAAATATATTGTTTTAGTTACTGCATAGGGTTGATGTTTGGACCATCTCTATTCTGGGTTACTCTCTGTATCCCATTGTCTGAGTATAGTGATTGTACCTGAGATGATACAAACGGTTCAGTCAGGGGTCCCAACTCTGGAAAAACTAACAATCTCCTTTGAATTCTATTATTATTTTCACATATAATTATCCTATTTACCTCCTTACACTTTCTACATCAACACAATTATTTTTTAACCTATTAATAAATTTAATAGAAAGTATAGAAAATAAATTTGTCTTAAAATATTGCATTAATATATATATATATATATATATATATATATATATATATATATATATTTTAAGAAAGAAGCATACTGATATAGTTCCTACTATTTTCAATTTCCTCAGTTACAGAAATATCCATTTATATAACTAGTAATCATAGTAAGATTCAAAATCTTTATTAACACCATGTTAAGTTACTTGTCTCAATTTAGTATGCTAATGATAGCCTCCCAACCTTGAGAGAGCCAATTACGTCCTCAACTCCTCCTGTGCTCTGCACCGGATTAGGACTTAGCAGTATTTCTAGAATATACCTCAAGACCCTCAGTCCAGTCTTCCTTTCCAGATTCAGGTTGCAGAGTTTCAACTGGTTCCAACCAACTATGGATTTAATCTCACCATCAAGCCTCTTGGCTCTCCTCTAAATTTATAGAACCCCTTTTTCTCAGTGAGATTTTCTATTTATCCTCAGAGAAAAGGTAACTATATTTTTAACTTCTTTTGCCCAACTACTCTGGGTTCTTGGAATATTTTATCATCAGTTTTATGGAAACCCTTCCATAAAAAATTCTTTATCCAAAGAAAAGAAATAAATCATGTTCATTACTAGATTAAATTTACTTGTTAATCTCATTTAAAAATTAAATGCATAGTCCCTTTTTTAAAATAAAAAGAAATATTTTAAGGATTAAACCCAAATGTTACATCTTCTCCCATTGGAAGTAAACATCGTCCTCAGTTTTCTATTCCATATCAACAAATAGTTCTGGGTATGCCTCACACACAAATCCTTCATCTTCCCATGTAGCCTCCTCCGAGCCAAAGTACTTCTATTGCACTTTAACTTGGGCGATGGCTTGCCTCCGGAGCGTGATTTATCTCTGATCGAGAATACGTTGAGGTTCTACCAGAAATTCATCGTCTGGTTCGACTTGAAACCAATAAAGGCTTAAGTTAATTAATATAAAATTCATCTCTTTTGGAGATCTGGTACTCAATCTTATTCTACCTGAATTTTTTTCTAATGCATTACATGCCTCATATCATGCACATATCATTTCAGTATTGATACATGAAACACATTGTGCACCCGTATGTGAATGGGTAATTCCAACCGATAGGCAACTGGTCCTACTCTTTCCAAGATTTGGAAAGGTCCACAAAACCTGGGAGCAAACTTGGCACATGAAGTCCACCTTAAGGTGCTTTTGTTGGGCCTAATTCTCACATACACATGATCACCCACTTCAGATTCCCGATATTTTCTCTTTTTTTTTTTTTTTCCGCATAAACCTTCTGCCGATCTTGGGAAACTTTTAGATTATGTCGAATCTTCTTTACTTCTTGTTACATCTCAGACAACATCTTTGGACCAAGTATTAATTTTTTTTCTGGACTGCTCCAGTTAATGGGAGTTCGACATTGTCTCCCGTATAAGGATTCAAAGGGACTCAATTTAAGAGACTCTTGATATCCATTATTGTATGCGATTTCCACTAGATATAGATAATATTCCCACTTTGTGGGTTGGTGCATTACGTAAATGTGCAACATGTCTTCTAGGATTTGATTCACTCGCTCCATTTATCCATCCATTTGTCGATGATATGTGGTGCTAAAGTTGATCTGTGTGCCTTCCAAAAGGCTGAAGTGAACTTTACATCTCGATCTGAGATGACTATTTTCGGAATACCATGCAACCTAAATATTTCCCTCATGAAAATGTCTACAATCTGCATCGTTTTGTAATTGGACTGTATTGGAATAAAGTGAGCTGCCTTACTCAGTCTATCTACAACCAACATTATAAAATCATTATGTTTCTTCGATCTAGGTAGACCAATAATAAAATCCAATGATATGACCTCCCATTTCCATTCTTTTATAGGTATGGGCTGCAACAATCTTATTGGATGTTAATGTTCCATCTTAACCTGTTGGCATTCCAGACACTTAGTTAAGTATCCAACAATATTTTTCCACATACTAGGCCAAAAATAAACTTTCCTGATTACTGTTAGCATTTTCTGGTAACCTGGGTGTCTAGAATAAGTACTTCGATGATATTCATCCAAGATCAACTATTTTCAACTCATCTAATTCGGGATGCATATATTTCCTCTAAAATTTAACAACTGATCATCGTTAATCTTAAAATCTGATAGCTTTTTTTGATTTTCTGCTTCATTTGCTTGCTGCCATAAAAATTGATATTCATGATCCTTCTCGTTTGCTTCTTTTATTTGTTCCTAGAATTTGAATTCCACTTTATTAAAGTAGATTTCATACATGCAATGTAGTTTTCTGCTCAAATCATCGGTAGCACGATTTTATTTTCCCTTAACATGCTCAATACCAAAATCAAATTTGCTTAGGAATGTATTCCACCTTGCATGGCGAGCAATCAAATCAACTTGTTTAAATTAGCTGATGAGGCTTCTGTGATCCATTTTCGATACGAACCCTTTTCCCAACAAGTAGTGTCTCCACACCTTGAGTGTGTGCACTATTGCTGTCAATTCTAGATCCTAAGCGGAATAACGATGTTCATGATATTTTAGCTTTCTTGACTCATATGCAATGAACCTTCCATCTTGAGATAATATTTCTCCTACTCCTTCCTTCCACACATCGGTGCATACCTCAAATTCCTTTTTTGGGTCATCTACCCTTAGTACAAGGGAAATAGTCAACAACTGCTTTAATAGTTCAAAACTAGTCTGACATTCGCTCGTCCATTTAAACATCCTTCCCTTTCGCTGCAAAGATGTAATATGAAAAGAATGTTTTGAGAATCCTTCGATGAAATGCCTGTAATATCCAAACAATCCCATAAAAGAATGTATGCTTACTACGTTTTTGGGTACCCTCCATTCCATAATAGTCTTTATTTTCTTGGGATCTACTGCTATGCCTTCAACGGAAATGACATGGCCTAAATATTGGATTTTCTCTTTGAAGCAATCACACTTTCTAAACTTGGAATACAATTTATTCTTCCTCAACATTTGCAGTACTTGTCGTAAGTGTTCCTTATGATCTTCCATGGTTGTTGAATATATTAATATGTCGTCAATAAATATAAGAACAAACTTGTCCAAAAATGGATGAAATATGCAATGCATCAGGCTCATGAACTTTGCTGGTGCATTGGTTAATCCAAATGGAAAAACCACAAACTCATAGTTCCTGTATCGGGTTCAAAAGTTTGTTTTGTAGATGTCCTCATCTTTAATTCGAATATGGTGGTAACTAGATCTTAAATCTATCTTTGAAAACACGGTCGCCCCCTTCATCTGATCGAAAATATCATCTATACGTGGCAACTGGTATTTATTCTTAACTGTCAATTTATTAAGCTACCTGTAATCCATGCACATTCACATTGTTCCATCCTTTTTCTTCACAAACAACATCGGTGCTCCCCAAGGGGATACACTAGGTCAGATATATCCCTTATCCAACATTTCTTGTAATTGAATTTTTAATTTTGTTAACTAGGGTACACTCATTCTATATGGTGCTCGTGACACCGGTGCTGTCCCAGGCATTAATTCGATGCTGAAATCTATATCTCTCTTTGGAGGTAGTCCTAGTATGATTTATGGAAATACATCCATAAATTCCTGTACCACTAGTATATTTTCCAGCAAAGGAGTTTTATCCTTAGAATTAGCAAATCCCACTTGGATAGCATAAATATGGCATCCTTTTCTAATGCATTTACCCAATTGGGATGCTGTGATACGATGTAATTGTAGTGGTTTCTTGATTCCTTGCAACTCCTGGAATGTCCCATATTCAACTCTGAAGTAAATGATATATTCTTTACAGTATACTAGAGACCAGTGTCCTTCTAGCCAGTCCATACCCAATAGTATATCATAGCATCTCAAATTTAGAATATTTAATTATACTTTAACTGCTGATTTCCAATTTCCAAGGAACAACTTGAGACTTTAGCACGAACCCTTCTCTTCGCCCTAGTGGCTAGCTATACTAGCCAGGGGTTCTTAAATTTCTGGCTTTTCAAGTTACACTTTTCTACTATCCAAGGGTTTACATAGCTTAAACTGGCACCAGGGTCAACCAAAATAGAAACAATTTGTGAAAATAGCTTACCTTCAAGTTCTATCATGGTCGACTGGTAGTCTGCTTTCCGGTCTTCAAGAGTTGCATTAATTCTTGGTATATTTCAAGAAACATCCCCCACTGTAGAAGCCTCTTGCAGGTTGGCTGTTGTTTTGCTTCTCCCACGATGAGGGAAATTCTTGTAATAATGTGCCTCACTGCATCCCCAACATTGTAGAGGGGGTTTCTGAGTCTGTCCATGCTCTGGTTTGCTAGATGATTTTGTGGGTTGCTGTTCTGTTGGCCATTTTGGTTTATGTTGAGTTCTCCCATACTGATTACTTGCTGAATTTCTTGCAGTATTTTTAAAATTACCAGACCTGGTACTCTTAAAATTTGTTTTTTTTTGCGGCTAGTTTCTGCTTGTTTCCCCTTTTGCCTTGGACTGCTGATAGTACATTCATGCTTTGCGAATCACTTCGTCCATAGTCTTCGAGTTTACGAATTCGATTATTTCCTTCATGTGGGCAGGTATACTACTCAGAAATCATTGAAATTTAGCCTTCTCATCTCTCAGGTACGGTACGTATCTTATCAATGATGTGAACTTAGTTATGAATTCATCCATTGAAAACTGTCCAAATCTCAAATCATGGAATTCTTGAGATTTTTGATCATAGAAACGCTCTGTTAGGTACTTATCCTTGAAGTATTACTAGAACTCGTCCCAGGTCACATTCTGGTCTTCAATACCTCGAACATTTTTGACTTCCTCCCACCATAAAGTAGCTTTCTCCCTCAGTTGGTAGATAGCCAAGCGAGATTTGAGTTTTTTGCTATATTCATAAACTTGAAAATACTTGTTCATGTTAATTATCCATGCTTCTGCCACCTCTTCGGCCTCTCCATCGAAGGTAGGAGGTTTGATTTTCCGGAACTCACCGTGTAGTTCCACTTTCTGTTTTTCATCTCTTGCTGATATGACACATTGCTAGATTCTGCTTCATTATAATTTTTGTTTTTATTGCTCCGATGTGTATGAATTCCTTCTAACTTATCATTAGTCTGTCATCGTTGTTCACTTTCTTCTCGGGTGTCCATTTCAAGGCTTGGTGGAACTATTTCTTGATTCTACCTATCAGAGAGGATTTTGGGAATCCTCTCCTGCTTTTGCATCAACCTTTCATTGTCGCTTCTCACCCGAACCATTTATTCCTGTAATTGTTTCACTGTACTCAGCAGTATACTCATCTGATGTTGTTGTTATTTTAAGTAATATGTTGGTTTGTTGATGCCGATCTACACTCAATTGTACCCACATTTCTGGGTTCATTTTAGGATTAGATTAGGGATGAGATTCCCCAATATTTCTGGGTACTTGGTGCATTTATCCCCTTCTCATTGTATTATTTCTAGTTTCTGTGCATAATTTACACACAACAATTGTTATTCAGGTGACCCATTTGGGTCCCAGCGTGTGAAATTTGCTCTGATTCCACTTGTGACATTCATACATAATTTTATTATTATTATTTTAAACCGTATTTACTAACTGGTTCTAACTAGCTTGGTATTAGAATTACTCCTTATTTAAAATTCTATTAGAACCATCATGAGGTAAATTCACTTTTATGGCAACTATAGAATAAAAGCATACTTCATTAAATAATATATTACAACGTGTTAACCATAACCATTACTCATTCAACGCTAGGGAAAATTTTAAGGATGGAAGTTTATCTTAAACTTTAGAAACCTTGACGAATCTCACTAGTCCCTAATATGCAAATTGTAAAAAATTTGGTGATATTTTTGTAGAAATATTTGGATTCCAATGATTTTATATTAGTCTATATAATATTTTGGCGATTGTTAAGGTAAAATAATGGTTTACTATAAAATTTGGGCGAATCATTTTAGAAAAAAATGGAAATTGACGAATCTTTTTTTTTGGAAAAAGCATGGAAAAGGAGCCCACCTATGAATATTAGCCCCTAAATTTTTCACTGTTCAACGCCAAGTTAGGTTGGCGTTTACATATAATATAATATCACCATTTTATAAGTTTAACATGTAATTGTTTTTATGTCCAACTTGGATTCGGTGCTCATCTGACTTGATAGCTTATGATCTGTCACCCACTAAGAAATAATGTTCGTTGGCAGTTTCACTTGATTGCAATCTTGGTTTATTAGAATGCATTGCCTTTGTATGTGTGATTATACTTGTAATCAAGTCATGATGTATGAGGGTAAGCTTGTATTATCCTTGTCCCAATTTTCTGTGCCAGTATATGATGATTCAGGTTGACACCTACAATTGCTTGCACTGTTGGATCTATTGCACTGAGATAGACGACAGTGAGGTGATTTAGGTTGGGGTTAGGGTAATTTACCTCCCCTCAACCTTAAATATTTCTTAGTTTGTGCTTTGTAAAAAAAAACTGTCCCAAGCTCTGCCGCTCTATGGCTTCAAATGCCACCATCGTTCTACTTACTGAACTGGTTCAAATGCTCTCCATGGGTTTGTTTAATTGTCGACCCTCGGCTCCCAACAATTGCAGGTATCATTTGATTGGTAATTTTATTCAGTTTATTTTTGGAATGTACAGTTATAGCCTCTAATTCTTTCCTTAAGTTTTTATGTTAATTTCTGGGGTTTTAGATGTGTACACAGATCTCTAGGCTACAAATTATTTGTATTGTTGTTTGTAAGAGCCTAAACTAATGGCTTGCTTTGCTTGGATGATGATTTTGCAGACCGTCACATTTCAATTACAATGCGAAGGTTTTAAACCTCCCATCGCTGGAGAAAGAAGCTTTGGTCTCTGGCACGGTCACATAGGTGAGTTTACACTTCCCTTTCGAGCGTTATGAAAAATATGTTCCATAAACAGTATTAGCATTTTCTCGGAAGATGGTTTAATATTCTTTGATTCTTCTTGTTGTTCCAGGTCTATGGCACCAGGCTCCTGATTCCAAACTAAGGTAATTTTTCCAGATTGCGTTTGGGTTGAATGTTAAAGCAGACTTGTTTTATGCCACGGGCTCTTTTAAGGTTAATTCTGTTTCTACCTTTTTAAGATGTTCACTTAACCTTTTGGCCTTTTGTTCCTATGTTTTAACATTTATCTGTGCTAATTTTTTGGCATCTTCAAGGTTCTTGATTTTCTCTTTCAATTGTTTATCTCATTATTCTGTATTGACATGTATATCATGGCTTTAATGAGTTTGATGACCTCATCTGACTTTTTAACTGCTTAAGTGGAAGATTCAGTGGAAGAAGTAGTGGAAGAAGTGACTGGCACTGCTGTGGCTAGTGGGAATTTTGGTGCTAACTCTTTTGCTAGAGTTGAAGGCCTTGTTGTTGTTACCATGGGAATGATTGTAGGAGGAATATTTTGAGTTTTTGCATCTTATTTTTCTTGGATAAGCTTGTCCATCTCAATTTCCATCTCCTTGATTTGTGCTGTCATTTGTAATATGAGACTCATCATCTCATATTTTTGGTTTGCCTCCTGTAAAATCTCCTTAGCCTGTGGATGTTCCATTGGAGGTAGTTTTAGTTTCTTTCTAAGTGCTGCAATATCAACATTTTTCTTCTTTACCAATTCTTCTACAAATTTCGCATTAGCAGGGTCATATCCTACTTCAATCACCAATTCCTCTAAAGACTTGATTCTGGTGTCTTTAGCATATGAAGAGGATTTTTCAACCTTAAGTTGATCTCTTATATTTGTCAAAGTGTTCTGGAGCTTTTGGGCACTGATTTCTTTTGTGATCATGGTAGAATAAATAATTTTTGAGCTTTGCTTGTGGAACTCAATCTGATCGAAGGGATGAATGTCCTCTATTGGAATTTCAATATCAGCTCTCTTGTAATCTGATGCTATTGTAGGTTTAGGCACTTTTGGCTATAGCATTTTCATTAGAAAATTTTTATTTATATAATCAAACGCTGAAAGAAACCTATTTTGAATCCCTGGAGTCTGCTTCAAGTATTGTGAATAGATCTCATTCTTGATCTCCTTATTTTTGGCATTGATCTGTTTAAACTTTTCTTTAATATTCATGTCTTTATCCTCTGCTTGTTATGATGAAGATGCTTCCATGATTTGTTGTTTTTCAATCATCTGTGTGTTAGAAGTAGCAAGTTGCGGCTCATTTTCAATTACTGTGTGAGTCACAATGTCTTTCTCTGGATTCTCTTCCTCTAAAACCTCAATTGTTTCCTTTTCTTTGTCTGCTGGATTAATTTTTGGTTTCTTATTGTACCTGAGCTTAAATCTGGTTCCTGTGGTTGTTTCAATAGTATATGAGATTTCTTCTCTATTTCTCTTTATGGTTCTGTCCTCCTGATTTGGAGTTTGCAAAGTGTGACTAGTATCACCTTCCTTGACAGATTCCATAAATGTATTTTCCAACCATTCAACTTGGTTTTAAAAATTTTCAATTTCAGGCTTCTTGTCATGGATATAAGGGGTTAATTTACATTTCACCCTCATCTTACTGATTATTCCATAAGGATCATAGTTCCACAAAACACTTTCATCAAACTTATACTCTAGCAACTAATTTTCTGCTTCTGCACTTGCTTCCTTGTTGTTGCATATGAGAGGACCCGCTTGGTTTTTCAATTTGAACTGAGTTTTATTTTTAGCTGCCAAATTTTTTATAGAATCCGAGTTTAGAATTTGTCTTATATACTCTAAGGAAAACACTCTCATTGGTAAATACTTTGGCAATTTGTAGGGCAAGAGATTTGATCCATAAAACCTAACCTCAGTGTGATTTTGGTAAAGATACCAGTCACCTGTTCTGCTCTACTCTGATAGCTGTAAAATATTCTTAATCTTATCACTTATCCTAGGCTGCACACTGTTTGTAAGCATATTTACCAATGGGTGAATGAAACAGTCTGTGAAATATGCATAAGTGAACTCAGTTGAATCCTTTCTGATTAAGAAAGTACAAAAAATAACTGACAGTGGATTTCCTTATACATCCATCTTCTGAAGGGTTATTGGGAATTTATCTGATTGGAAGTAGAGGAACATACGAAAGAGGAAGGAGGTATACCTAAATACTCCTTAAATAGGAAGTTTTAGAATCTGATCATGGATACTATCAGCTATATACTCAGCAAAGTTATAAATGACTGCAAGGGGCTGACCAGGCACAAAAATAGACAAAAAACCAAGTATATATTCTTCAGTGTGTTCATCAGTGAAGTAACCAAGGATAAAAGACAACATTCAAATAACATGTCTTGATCCTTCTGGGAATTTGGAGGATGAATATGGAGGATTTAGCTTGGGGATTTCAACATATGAGGGCATGAATGTTTGAAAGATCTGAAATCTTTTAGGAAAGTGTAACTCTAGATAAAAATGTGTAAGAGCTTCTATAGAAAAAGGGACTGCATTTAGCTCTGGTTGTCAATGAAGAATTTGGTTTACGGATTCAATGGTGATAGAGAATAATAATTCTTTCTCAACATTAAAAATAGCTCTTTGGTCAGGGGAATAGTGAGTTTGACACAATATGATGACCTCAGGACACTTATGGGTATGGGGAACTACATATTTGGGAAAATTAGACTCCCAAACATGTACTTCATCTACCTAATCCAAATATTTCTCTTGGCTCCAACAGTGGAGGTCAAGAAGATTATATTCTATTACTGGATCAATGATTTTATAGTCAACATCAGATAAAGGGGTATGTTCAACATCTACAACAGGAGGTTGTAGTGGATTGATGACAATGGTGCTTTTATAATCCATTACTAGATTTGTTTTTTGACAATTTAGCCCTCTCGATCTTAAAACTCTGTTTTTTGGGTTTTTATACACTTCTGTTAGATTAGAATGTTTACAGAAGGTCTTTTCGGTATGACAAAGGTCTATTTTGAACAAAAATAGGTAAAATTATGGTTTCTTCGGGTTCAAACTTTCAATTTCTGCTTCAAAATCAATCTTTAAACCTTTTTACAGACTCAGGAAAGGCTTAACAAAGTTTTATTTCTCTTTTCTTTGATAAAAAGCCATAAAACAGTCAAATTCATGCACTATGGGCTTCTGAGCATTTATAAAAAGGTTTTGAATCAGTCAGAGGGTTTCTAAAGGTGTGAAAAAGGTTAAACCTCTTCAATTTTCTTAAAAACAGGTTACAGTCTTTAAGAACTATGAAATTCTCAGGGTTTTTGCAGAAAATATGAATTTATGAGAAAATAAGGGTATTTATTTAGGCAAAAAGGCTTCAAGAAGGCTTAAATTCACGAGTATAGCTCTTTTCATATATAAGATGGGTATTTTTCTTGAAAAATACCTGTTATTTTAGGTATTTGACTTGAAAAAGGGTTTTTGGAAGTCTCGGAGCTTTCAAAAGCTTGTTGAGGTCCTTTTAAGGAAAATTGGAAGCTCTGAGCAATTGTAGTACTGAATTCTGACTGAATTTGGTTGTTTTTTACATGAAATTTAGGACAAAATCATCTTTTCTTCAATCGAAAGGAGTTTGTGAGCAGAAAACGCAGAAAAAGGTTTAAATGCATGCATTCTACTATTTTATAGAAATTTGGGTATGAAATAGTGTTTACATTAAATGAAAATAAATTTAAATGGGGGTGGTTTGGCGCAGGGAGGCTATTACTGCTAAGCGGTTATCACATGATCAGAGGGTGGTAAATGATTTTACTTGGAAGGATGCGATCCACTAATTTAATGCCACGTGGAGGAGAGATAATGGGGCAATACTGCCCATATAGCAAATCCAAAATTGATTATCAACTGTGCCATTATATTTATGATATGGATGACGGGCCGTTGGATTGGGCAGAGGGAGTGCGAATGGTCAAGATTAACCCATAGAACTGCAGTGTAGATGGGCGTGGGGCCCGAGATATTTTATGCGGCGGGGTTAATTTTTATGTTAAAGCGTAGTTATAACATATAAGTTTAGTGTTTTAATGGGATAAGAAGGTAGGCAGAATATCAATGTTTTACACAACAAATAGGTTAAATGCATGTGTAATGTAATCTTTGGGCGGGTTTTAATAAAATAGGAATAGTTTATACCTATGGGAAGTGGGAAATATATCACGTGGGTTCATTAAACCATAGGATAAAATAAAAATGTGGGTTTTGGATATTTATATAAATGAATTAATATATTATGGGATGGGGTATTATAGTGGAGTTGATATATTAAGTTAGTGTTAAGATATGAAATGAATGAGTGGAAAATACAAAATACCCTATGTCAAGTGTAATTTAAGTGTTTGGGTGCAATTTTCATAGTGGTGGCCCCATTTTAAACATTTCACACTTAATACTTAGGATAAATAGCATTTTGTGGGTTTTTTTGAATGAAATGGAAATTATTTAAGGGGTTGTTTACTTTTCCTAATAAAAAAAGTGTTTTTAACTTAGGAAAAGGGATTTTATCTTAGGAAAAGGGAGTGATGTTGAGGAAAAGGGCTTTTATGAAGGGAAAAGGATTTAATGAGGTAAAATCCAATATTTAGATGCCAATCAGTCATTAAGACATGGGTTCGGTCCCACCATAAGTCAGAGAAATGCTCTGAGTCTTTATAACTGAAAAGGGGAAGGGGAATTAGTAATATGCCAGATGATGTTTTATCCATTCCTTGTAAAACTGCTTTCTACTTACCCATTTTCTACCCTAACATATTTTCTTCATTTACATGGGTGCATTTGAGCTTGTAGACCCTTATCCATTTTTGTTTTAAAACATAAAATCGTCTAATTTTAACCTTATTTCATCCAAGGGCTCAGTTTAAACTATTGAGTTCCTTATTTATTCTCTACCTTTCTACTGATTTGTCAAGTTTAAACTGTTTGAAAAAATCTTTATTCTCTATCTATAAACATGAAATTTAAAGCATGAAGAAATTAAGATTAAACTATTTAACTCATCATGGATTATGGCATTTTGAACAAGCTGCACATAATTATTTATTTGCAGTAAAAAGTAACTAGTAGTGGCATTTTTACTTGCATCACTTTCATGTCTTATTCTTATATCTTTTTTGTGTTTGGGGTCTATTCTTTCTATTCTTTTTGATCTTTTTTCTTTTCAATTCCTTTGATATTTATTTTAGGACTTTTACCCTCTTTTCATTTTTTTTATTTTCAAATATGGGAAAACAACTTGCAGAAAGCAAGGTATGTACATATTTACAAGACTAATCAAAGTCAATTAAAAAATTATGAACCCTATTATTATAGGACCCTAATAGTGGCTCCAGATGGGGATGCCATTTCTTGGTGAAATGTCAAGAACTTTGAGACTAGTAGCCTTTGAATTCTGAATGTGTTGGCCTTGTAAATGTTGTATGAGCTCTACAATTATTCATAATTATGATATTTTACCTTTCAAAGCTTAGGGCCTTCTCTCCGGGCTTCAACTTTGTTAGGAAAACATCCAATCAAATCTAAAATCTGCAATGTCATGTATAATGGATAAAGTAAACAAAGTTAACTATTGGTTATTTATGAAGAGTAGTAATGCTTCAACATTCTGCCATTGACAGGTACACCTAGCAGATCTGATCGATCCATCTCTTTGAAAAAGAAAGCATTGGTACCTCTATAACCATAAATAACATAAGGTCCTTTCCATATGAAATCAAATCTTCCATGTTTACCTTTCTCTTCTCTCATTGAATCCCACTTTAGAACTTTGTCACCAATGTAGCAATCATCTTCTTACTCTTTTTGTCAAAAATTTTCTTAATCTTATCTTGGATAACTTGAGATTTAAGATAAACCTCTTCTCTTGTTTGTTGCAAGTGTATAGTTTGGTTAATTCTTCTTTCAATGTCATTGGTCTCAAATTTTAATTCTTGGATTATCTTCATTACTGGTACTCCTAAGGAAGATGGAAAAACAACATCCATTCCATAAACAAGCTGGTAAGTGGATGTACCAATAGATATTTTGGTGGTATGTCTATCTGCCCATAAGGCATTAACTAACCTCTTGTTCCAAGTTTTCTTGTTATCTTCTAGTAATTTCTTGATGATGTTCATAAGGATTTTATTGGAGGATTCAACAAGGCCATTACCTTGAGGGTAATATGCAGTAGAATGGCCAAGGGTAATGTAGTATTTATGGAAAAAATCAATCGTATTTTTTGATTTGAATGTAGTTTCATTTTCAGTGATAATATTTTGGGGGCATCCAAACCTTGAGAGTATGTTTTTTTTTTTAAAAGGAGATTATGACAATGTTAGTGGCTTGCCTGGAGGGTATGGCTTCTATCCACTTAGTAAAATAGTCAGTGGCTGTCAGAATCCACTTATGTTGGGCTGATGATGGAGGGTGAATTTCACCAATGAAGTCAAGACCCCATTGTTGAAAAGGCATTTCTGTTAAGATGGGTTTTAAGGGCAAGGGTAACAACTTTTTCTTTCCTTCAAATATTTGACACTTGTGACAGGAGGTCACATACTTTTTTACATATGTAAAAAAAGTAGGCCAGTAAAAACCTTCTCTTAGGATTTTGTCTGTAGTAGTCTTCTAGTAGAGATGTCCTCCATAGTCTCCTGCATGAAATTCTTCTAAAACTTTGTCAGATTCTTCTTTAAGCAAACAATTTAATAAAATTCCACCATGATCTTTCCAAAAGAGTATAGTGTCTATGATACACAACCTTACTGCCTTTAATTTTAAAAATCTAGCTTTTGTTCTTGATAATCTAGGAGGAGCTTGTAAATTTAGTAATACAAATACAATATTTGCATACCATGGTGAGCCTAAAAAGGCTTCACTGATCTCTGGAGTTGCCATCTCTTTCTGATCATCTACTTGGGCAATAAAATTAATATCTAAAGCATGAAAATTTGATTCATCGATGAGTTTGGCTAAAACTTGACCTTTTATGAGTTTGGTGGGTTTGATTTCTATGTGATATTCCAAAATTGTGGCAATCCATTTGCCTCTTTTACCATCAGGACCATTCTGTGTTAGAATGTCCTTTACAACTGCATTTGGAACATAAGAAATGATGTGTGAATAAATAATATACACTCTAAAGTATTTGATGGCCTTTACTAAATCTAGGGCCTGCTTTTCCATTATGTTATACTTTAAAGTGACATCTCTGCGTGATTTGATAAAGAAAGCAATAGGCTGCTCATAGCCTTGGCCATTTTTCTGCAGTAAAATTGCAACAATAGTGTGTTCTGAAGCAAAGGAGAAAATAATGAAATCCTTCTTGAAGTCAGGACTTATAAGGATTGGGGTTTTTGTTAAGGCTTGTTTAATAGATTCAAATGATTTCTTGACCTCAAAATTCCATTTAAGTACTAAGTCATTTTTAGGCATATTGTTAAGTTCTCTAATTATTTCAGCTAGATTTGAGATGAACCTTCTAAGAAAGTTAATTTGACCTAGAAAAGCTTGTAATTCTTTAATTTTCCTAGGAGGACTAATGTTTAAAATTGCTTCTATTCTGGCTCGGTCTATCCTAATTCCCTATTTAGATATAATATGTCCTAGTAATTTACCTTCTTCCAATCCAAATAAAGTATTCTTAGGATTTAGAGAGATGCCAAATTCCCTGCATTTAAGAAAGAGTTGTTTGAGATGATCCAAATGTTCATAATCAGTCTTTGAAAATACATTAATGTCATCTAAATAAATCACTAGGAATTCATGAATTTCCTTTGAAAAGGCTATATCCTTAGCTCTTTGAAAAGTGGCTCCTGCATTCATTAACCCAAAATGCATTTTTACATACATAAAAGTGCCCCATGGAGTAGTAAAAGAAGTTTTGGCTTGGTCTTCTAGTTGGACTAGAATCTGGTTGTATCTAGAAAATCCATCTAACAATGAAATTCTGGAAGAATGAACCACCCTTTGTAAAATGTGATCCATCTTTGGTAAAGGGTAATTGTCTTTTAAGGACACCTTATTTAAATTTCTAAAATCAACACATAATCTAATTTCTCCTGTCTTTTTCCTAGTGGGAACTAGATTAGAAACCCAATCAGAATATCTAATTGGTGCAATTATTTGGGCATCATACATTCTTTTTACCTCTTTCTCAATTAAAGGCATCAAAACATGATTAATCCTTCTTAGCTTCTGTTTAAAATTTGTTTGGTCTTATTTTATAGGTATTTTATACTGTATTATGCTAGTGTCATAGGATTTTAAGTCCTCATAACTCCAAGAAAAAACATCCTGAAATTCCTTAAAAAGAGCTATGTATTTTTCTTTTTCTTCCTGAGGTAAAGCTTTTGAAAGTTTAATCATCTTAGGTTTTAACTCTGTACCAATATTACATTCCTTGATATCAGATCTTAGTGGCTCCATTTTAGGTTTTCTTGTAACATCATTAGAGTCAAATAGATCTTCTAAAGGGTTTAAGCTTTTTGGTAAAAGTTCTATTTGAGGTTCAAAATATCAGATTCATCATCTACTAACTCTTCAATTTCTACTTTCTCTAAATTATGTATGTCTAATTGACTAAATTTAGTAGGTTTAGAAAAATCTACATTATTTACATCTATATTATTCAAATCAATCTCAATATCTAAGTTCTAATCTATTATACAGTCCGTGTCTATATTACAACCCTGGAATTCTCCTTCATTGTTCATGAAATGATAAATCTGTTCATCCTGTTAAAATTTTCTAATATTTTAGATTACCAGGAATTATAGGTCTGTGTTTGACTTCTGTAGTGTATCTATGATTTGGTTGAAATGGCAGGTTATAGGTACTAGTAAAAGTTGCTAAGTAATGAGCCTGTATGTTATGTTTTCTTGGTATTACAGAAAAATCATATTCTACTAGTTCCTTAATTAAAGCTAAAACAATGTCTCTATATCGGCTTAATATTGGATTATAAACAGAATATTCTCCAGTTATATGTTTCACAATTAGCTCTGAGTCTCCCATAATTGATATTCTTTTACATCCTAAATTCCTAACAATCTGCAGTGCTAAAATAAGAGCTTCATATTCAGCCATGTTGTTTGTACATTTAAAATTTAGTCTGAAAGCATGACCTTCTGCATGATTGTTTTCCATATTATGTATCCAAACTCCAGCTCCTGCTCCTAATTTATTGACTGATCCATCAAAATCTAAGTGCCATAATGATTCATGAAAGATTTTTTCACTGTCTGGTGCTTTGTTTTTATCTTTTAGTTCAGTTTTGTTTTTAATATCAGTTTCAGAGTTGCATGAAATGAATGAATCCATGTCAGTAGGTGTAGAGTAAATTGGATAATTTCTTGGTCTCTCTACACTACTCACCATATATTTCATCAATGTTTCTCTATAAAGTTTCTTTGGTTGACCAGAAATTGATATTGTTACATATGACATACCAAGTTGTAGAGATCCATGTAATTTAGCTCCCCATGGGAGAGATAAGATCATTCCATACTTGGGAGGGTGTTAGCTACTACAATGTCCACGAGTATGCTTTTACCAGGATATTGAACTAATGTGACACATAAATCTTTAATTTAACCTAAACATTTGACTTTGCTAGAATCAAATGAAAAGAGATCTTTGTAAGGCCTAGTGATATCTAAATTCAGGGTTTCCATTATTGATTTTGGCATTAAATTGTGTGAAGCCCCTGAATCGAGCATTACATTATGTAATATTTGATCATGAATAGTTAAGCTAATGTAAAACGGTGGAATTGCTCCATCTTGGTGTTTTCCATTAACATCGGGACCAAAAATTAACTCTGGTTGATCATTGTAGGTTTTAACCCTATACATAAATTATCTGCAAATGAATCTTAAAAATAGAAAATAAACAATAGCAAAAGCATTAAACATAAAAAATATATACATAGAGATTTTCCCCTGGTTCCCAAATCGGGACGACCAGCTTGATTTTTCATTATATTCCTTTTAGTGTTACAACACATATATATACATGCTAAAGCATACATAAACCCCAATCCATTAAACCTAGATTAGAACATAATCGTAGTTCCCTTGACCAGATCTACAAACCCAGGGGCCGAAAACCATCATGCCCCAAAACCATGTGCAAACTCATGCACAAAACCATGGGCAGGTCCGCCCACCAGAAAATAAGGACCAAATTTTTTTTCCCGGGGTGCTGCCCCAAACCCTGACAGGGGGGGCTGCCACCCCCCCCGCCACCCCTGTAACCCCCCCGCGCGTGACTAGGCGTGGAAATAATATAACACATACCCAACAATCATCTCTTAGGTTTATTGAATCCTCTCCATAATTCATGTTTAAGGTTTCAGTGATAGTTGTTTTGTACAAATCATGTTTTACCAATTATGTCAAAGGAATTTGTATTTTTAATTTGGAAATTTAAGCTTGGATATTAAATGGAGCTTGTGATTTTCCTAGCTGAATTATCTCTTCTTTTGTAACTGTAGTTTGAGTAGGTTTATCTTATTTTTCTACAATTGTTTTCTCATTTTTAGTTTGTGTTTCTATTGTCTTAATGTTTCTGGTTTTATTTTCAAGAATATTTTGAGAAGCAATAGATGTTTTTGGAGATTTTGAATTTTCAGAAGCTGTTTTAGCAGTGGCAGCTTTTGGTTTAGTTGATTTTGGATCAGCAGTGGGTGTTTTGGAGTCTAAAATTGTTTTTTTAGTAGAATTAGTTGTCATTACAACAACAGATTTTTGTGAATCTGTTGATGTTTGGACAACATCATTTTTTATGTCAACAATTTTTGGACTAGGTGAGATTTTAGAGCTTGAAATGTTTTGAGATGAATTAGAGTTTTGCTTGTTTTCCCTAGGGAGAATTTGCAGAACTTTAGTGGTGGGAGCTTCTACTATTTTCTTTGTTTGTGTTTGGACATATTTTTTGGTAGAAGGCTCTATGTTTTTCTTTCTTCTAAGGTTATATTGCTTATGTAATTCATTGATAGCAAACTCATAACCTTGTTTGTAATCAAATGATTCACCAGAATCTAATTGCAGTTGTTGTAAATCATATAACTCATGGTCTTCTTGTGTAAGAAATATGGTGTTATCATCATTAATACCCATTATATTTATGGTGTCTTCATCATCTTCATTCTGATCAGAACTTTCAACATAGTTCTCTTGGAAAGGTGGTCTTATTATTTGGTCAGGTGCTGGTTCTCTAGATTTTCCAGTATTAGTATTTTTCCTGAAATTGGGATTTATAATTTGTTGTTGGTTATCCCATTGTGGCTTCCTTTCCATATTATCTAACCTATACATCATTCTCTCTAATGTTTTTGTTAATTGATCTATTTTTAAATCTGAACTAGATGCCTCTTCTTTTATTGTTACTCTTCTTTCATTCCTTAATCTAGCTTTCTTTGTTAACATATTTGCCTCTACACTAACAACATTAATTTTCATATGCTCTAAAGTTTCAGGATTCCTTTCTCTCAATTGATAAGCTATGTATGTATCAAATCCATCAGGGAATTTGAGAAGAACAAAATCTGGAGGAGGTTTAAGATTAGCAGGAATTGAATTATAGATGCTGTTGTATCTAGTACAATAATATTGGATTGTCTCATTAGGTGCTCTATTAATGCTTTAAAATTCAAATAAGATTTGAAGTGGATTTTTTTTCTTTCCCATCTATTAAGAAATAATCTATGAAAAATTTCTAAATCAACAATACTACCAGCATTTAAACCTTTAAACCATTTTTTCACCTCCCTAGTTAATGTTTGAGCAAAAAGTCTCATTTGGACATCAGACTCATCTATTTCATGAAGTTAAAAATAGTCTGTCATCTTATTTACATGTTGTTGGGTAGTGTATTGAGTGGTTGCATCAAATTGAGGTATTTTTCTTTGATAGTCCTGGGGCATGTTATGTAATTGTGCTGAAAGGACCAAGGGAGCATATCTAGCAGCCATGGCTTGAATTCTAGCTTGGCTAGGAGGTAAGTTGGAAGTACTTGGGGTAGAACTAGAGGTACTTGTTGATGTAGTTAAAGAACTTGCAGATGAGATTGGGATAGAAGAATATGTAATGACAAATGTGGTTCAGAAACCAAAAGATGAAGTTGGGAAGTATGAAGAGGTATTTGGGAATGAGAATGATGTATCGGAAAATGCAGAAGGAAAAATAGTGGATGGAGATGAGGTGGTGGAGGATGGGAATAATACTCTAGGTTGAAATGGTTGTTTAGGAATAAATGGATATGTGGAATGAAGTGTGGTGGAGATAATGGATGATGTGGTGGTAAATAAATATGAGCCTTGTGATTCTTAAAGGCTGGTATCTAAATGAGTGGTAGAGGGCTTAGGGGTATAAGCTGATAAAGCACTTAATTCAATTGAATGCTGAAAAATAGCTTCATCTATTTACTTAAGTATAGTAGCATTTATTGCATCAAGTTTATTATAAAACTCAAAAATCTTTGATTTAGAATCTATTGAAACAGTTTCCTGCCTAGTTTCAAGAAATGAAATAAAATTAGGATCTATAATAGTACTATTTAAGTCACTTTCTGATTTGTTTCTGAATAAATAATGTTCAAAATTTAAGTCAAATTCTATGTCTTGTATATTTGATAACTGTTTTGGAAGGGAATTTGCTCTGACTACGGAAACTTTATTATCTAAATCCACTACTTTTTTATTCTTTTTTCCATTTCTATCATGATTATCTACTATGACAGTAGGTTGTGGATCTGGATTTGACCTGGTATAATAGACTCTTCTAGAAGCCAAAATTACAGTTTTTTATGAAAATATGCTCAAAACTTATTAAAACAGTCTTAAGGCAAAAATATAATGATAAATATTTCATTTAAGATCTATTTTAAAACTGAGGATTGGTTAGTTCCCTAGTATGGTCTCCAGTATGTCACTAAATATCTTCAAAGGGAAAGATAGCAAAGGCATTAAAGATCTTCAAAGGCTGATTGGTGAAGTGGCTTTAATCGGGATAAAGAGAAATTAATAATTCTTTGATTCGGATAAGGATTGAAATGGTAGGGGTCAATCGAAATTAGGGAGAAATTAAGGGTTCCCTAGCCTGGATATCAGAAAAAAACATTTAAATGAAAACTAGTCAATAAAAGAGTGATTTTAACAAATTATGATATAACAATTCCTGATTTCACATTAAAATTTAGAACACATTTATGAATGGACGAAAGACATGACAAAATTGACAAGTGGCATAAGAGAATACTTCACTTCAGTGGTCCAACACATGAATCCAGTAATATGATGCTTTATTCCTTGAAATCCAGCCTTCTGACTTGAGTTTGATTACAAAAAACCCTTAGGTTCAGAATGTTCCAGCTATATAAATCTTCAACAATTATCCACACTAATACTTCAAATGATGAAGTATTTATACAAAAAGTAATACAAAATATCCTAGAATAGTCCTAGGAATGCTTTTTGGAAACTAAAATATCTTATTACAAAAAGATAGTGGCAGCTGCATAACAAACTTGCAAGTTGTCCTATTTATTGAAATTAAATAGTAATTTTGTTGGATTTGGGGCAGCTAGCTGTTGGGTTGTATTTAACACTGGTAATCTGATCTTCAATCAGTTTTGAAGCTTTATCTCTCACCCGATACTCTTTAACTAATACACTTTAACCTCTAATACTCTTTAACATGTTGTTTTGACTGTTTTACTGCTTTAAAAATTGGTTTTTACTGTGTAAAAACAACGCTCTATTTTTTCATCCTCTTTCACTGTAAACTACCTTTTTAAAGTAAATTTGTGAGCTTCTGCCAAAACTCTTCTTCTGGTAACTTAATCTTTGTAAGTTTTCTGAAATTATCATATGCTTTAGTGTACCTTACAAATGTGGGCTTGACTACAAAAAGGAGTTTTATCTGATGCTGTAAATAAAACAAGTTTTCAATGCTTTTGTGTAACACTTTACTCGTTGGAACTCCTTGCCAATTTGCCTTGTTTACTTGTTCTCTGGAAAATTCCCTTATCTTCTTGTCGTAATCTTCTTGTTCATTAGCTTATCACTGATAACAAGAATATTTGGCAAACCTTTTTGCCTCAATGTGTCAAACTTAACCATGAATCTATTTATGGCCATGCCCATATTTTGACACTTCTCTTCCAATTGTTTCATTAAGTTTTTATTTGAAAGTACCTTTCTTACCTCAAGAATTGTTTCGGTTGTGTCAGTTATCTCTATTTCATCCAATTATTGATTGTTTTTAGTATTGAGAAACTTGATTATTTCTTGGGCTTCTTCAGGCTTAACACCTAGCTCTTCTTTTGTCTTCAATATTTCTTCTTTGGCTGCCTTAAGCAAGTCCTTCTGCTCATAAATCACTTGAATTAATGGCCAAGTATCATTGATCGAATCAATGATCTTGGACCATAGCTGATTTTTAATGTATGCCATGGGCTCTTTTAAGGTTAATTTTGTTTCTACCTTTTTAAGTTGTTCACTTAACCTTTTGGCCTTTTGTTCCTCTGTTTTAACATTTATCTGTGATAATTTCTTGGCATATTCAAGGTTCTTGATTTTCTCTTTCAATATATTTATCTCATTATTCTGTATTGACATTTATTCCATGGCTTTAATGAGTTTTCTAGCCTCATCTGACCTTTGAGCTACTGAAGTGGAAGATTCAGTGGCAGAAGTAGTGGAAGAAGTGACTGGCAATGCTATGGCTAGTGGGAATTTTGGTGCTAACTCTTCTGCTAGAGTTGAAGGCACTACTATTGTTACCATGGGAATGGCTATAAGAGGAATATTTTGAGTCTTTGTAGCTTCTTTTACTTGGACAAGCTTGTCCATCTCAATTTCCATCTCCTTTATTTGTGATGTCATTTGTAATATGAGACTCATCATCTCATCTTTTTGGTTTGCCTCCTGTACAATCTCCTTAGCCTCTGGATGTTCTGTTGGAGGTAGTTTTAGTTTCTTTCTAAGTGCTGCAATATCAAAATTTTTCTTCTTTACCAATTCTTCTGCAGATTTCACATTAGCAGGGTCATATCCTACTTCAATCACCAATTCCTCTAAAGACTTGATTCTGGTGTCTTTAGCATATGAAGAGGAATTTTCAACATTAAGTTGATATCTTATATTTTTCAAAGTGTTCTGGAGATTTTGGGCACTCATTTCTTTTGTGATCGTGGTAGAATAAAGCATTTCTGAGCTTTGCTTTTGGAACTCAATCTAATCCAAGGGATAAATGTCCCCTATTGGAATTTCAATATCAGCTCTCTTGTAATATGATGTTGTTGTAGGTTTAGGCACTGCTGGTTGTAGCACTGTCATTAGTAGCTTTTTATTTGTATAATCAAAGACTGAAAGCAGCCTATTTTGAATCCCTGGAGTCTGCTTCAAGTATTGTGAATAGATCTCATTCTTGAACTCCTCATTTTTGGCCTTGATCTGTTTATAATTTTCTTCGATATTCATGCCTTTATCCTCTGGTTGCTATGATGAATATGCTTCTTTAATTTGTTGTTTTTCAATCATCTGTGTGTTAGAAGTAGCAGGTTGCTTCTTATTTTCAATTACTGTGTGAGTCACAGTGTCTTTCTCTAGATTCTCTTCATCTAAAACCTCAATTGTTTCCTTTTCTTTGTCTGCTGGATTAATTTTTGGTTTCTTATTGTACTTGAGCTTAAATCTGGTTCCTATGGTTGTTTCAATAGTATATGAGTTTTCTTCTCTATTTATCTTTATGGTTCTGTCCTCCTGATTTGGAGTTTACAAAGTGTGACTAGTATCACCTTGCTTGATAGATTCCATCAATGTATTTTCTAACGATTCAGTTTGGTTTGAAAAATTTTCAATTTCAGGCTTCTTGTCATGGATATAAGGGGTTAATTTACATTTCACCCTCATCTTACTGATTATTCCATAAGGATCATAGTTCCACAGAAAAATTTCATCAAACTTATACTCTAGCAACTGTTTTACTGATTCTGCACCTGCTTCCCTATTGTTGCATATGAAAGGACCCACTTGGTTTTTCAATTTGAACTGAGTTTTCTTTTTAGCAGCCAAATTTTTTAAAGAATCTGAGTTTAGAATTTGTCTTATATACTCTAAAGCAAACACTCTCATTGGAAAATACTTTGGCAATTTATAGGGCAAGAGATTTGATCCATAAAACCTAACCTCAGTGTGATTTTGGTAAAGATACCAGTCACCTGTTCTGCTATGCTCTGATAGCTGTAAAATCTTCTTAATCTTATCACTTATCCTAGGTTGCACACTGTTTTTAAGAATATTTACCAATGGGTGAATGAAACAGTCTGTGAAATCTGCTGAAGTGAACTTAGTTGACTCATTTCTGATTAAGGAAGTCCAAAAAATAACTAATAGCGGATTTCCTTCTACATCCATATTTTGAAGGGTTATTGGGAATTTATCTGACTAGAAGTAGAGGAACATACAAAAGAGGAAGCAGGTATACGTAAATACTCCTTAAGTAGGAAGTTTTAGAAGCTGATCATGGATACTATCAGCTATATACTCAACAATGTTATAAATGACTACAGGGGGCTGACCAAACACAAAAATAGACAAAAAACCAAGTATAGATTCATCACTGTGTTCATCAGTGAAGTAACCAAGGATAAAAGACAATATTTTAGAAACAGTATGTTCCCATCCTTTCCAAATTCTGAGAATGCACATATGACATTTAGCTTGGGGATTTCAACATATGAGGGCATGAATGTTTGAAAGATCTGAAATCTTTTAGGAAAGTGTAACTTAGACAAAAAAAAATTGTATGAGCTTCTGCAGACAAAGGGACCCAGATTAATTTGGTTTAATTAAATTTATTTATGGATTCAATCAGGAGCAATGAACAATACTTTTCTCAACATTACCAACAGTCTTTCGTGCTGTAACAGTGAGTTTGGACACAACTCAAGGACCGTATCTATGGGAGACAGAACTACATATTTGGGAAAATTAGACTCCCAAACATGTACTTCATCTACCTAATCCAAATATTTCTCTTGGCTCCAACAGTGGAGGTCAAGAAGATTATATTCTATTACTGGATCAGTGATTTTATAGTCAACATCAGATAAAGGGGTATGTTCAACATCTACAACAGGAGGTTGTAGTGGATTGATGACAATGGTGCTTTTATAATCCATTACTAGATTTGTTTTTTGACAATTTAGCCCTCTCGATCTTAAAACTCTGTTTTTTAGGTTTTTATACATTTCTGTTAGATTAGACTATTTACAGAAGGTCTTTTCGGTATGACAAAGGTATATTTTGAACAACAATAGGTAAAATTATGGTTTCTTCTAGTTCAAACTTTCAATTTCTGCTTCAAAATCAATCTTTAAACCTTTTTACAGACTCAGGAAAGGCTTAAAATTTTTTTATTGCTCTTTTCTTTGATAAAACAACCCTAAAACAGTGAAATTCATGCACTATGGGCTTCTGAGCATTTATAAAAAGGTTTTGAATCAGTCAGAGGGTTTCTAAAGGTCTGCAAAAGGTTAAACCTCTTCAATTTTCTTAAAAACAGGTTACAGTCTTTAAGAACTATGAAATTATTAGGGTTTTTACAGTAAATATGAATTTATGAGAAAATAAGGGTATTTCTTTAGGCAAACAGGCTTCAAGAAAGTTTAGATTTATGAGTATAGATCTTTTCAGATATAAGATGGGTATTTTTCTTGAAAAATACCTGTTATTTTAGGTATTTGACTTGAAAAAGGGTTTCTGGAAGTCTGGGAGCTTTCAGAAGCTTGTTGAGGTCCTTTTAACGCAAATTGGAAGCTTTGAGCAGTTGTAGTACTGAATTCTGACTGAATTTGGTTGTTTTTTACATGAAATTTAGGGCAGCGACGTATTTTCTTTAGTCAGAAGCAGTTTGTGAGCAGATAACGTAGAAAAAGGTTTAAATGCATGCATTCTGCTATTTTATAGAAATTTGGGTTTGAAATAGTGTTTACATTAGATGCAAATCAATTTAAATGGGGGCGATTTGGCATGGGGAGGCTATTAATACTAAGCGGTTATCGCATGATCAGAGGGCTGTAAATGGTTTTACTCGGAAGGATGTGATCCAATGATTTTATGCCACGTGGAGGAGAGATAATGGGGCAATACCGCCCATTTCACAAATCCAAAATTGATTATCAATCGTGCCATTATATTTGCGATATGGATGATGGGCTGTTGGATTGGGTGGAGGGAGTGCGAACGTTCAAGATTAACCCATAGAACTGCGGTGTAGATGGGCATGGGGTCCGGGAGCTTTTATGTGGTGGAGTTATGTTTTATGTTAAAACATAGTTTTAATATATAAGTTTAGTGTTTTAATGGGATAAGCGGGTAGGTGGAATATCAACGTTTTACACAGCAAATAGGTTAAATACATGTGTAATGTAATATTTGGGCGGGTTTTAATAAAATAGGAATATTTTATACCTATGGGGAGCGGGAAATATATCATGTGGGTTCATTAAACCATAAGATAAAACAAAAATGTGGGTTTGGGATATTTATATAAATTATTTAATATATTACGGGATGGGGTATTATAGTGGAGTTAATATATTAAGTTAGTGTTAATATATGAAATGAATGAGCGGAAAATACAAAATACCCTATGTCAAGTGTAATTTAAGTTTTTGGGCACAATTTTCATAGTGGTGGCCCCATTTTAAACATTTCACACTTAATACTTAGGATAAATAGCATTTTGTGGGTTTTTTTGAATGAAATGAAAATTATTTAAGCGGTTGTTTACTTTTCCCAAGAAAAAAGGTGTTTTTAACTTAGGAAAAGGGATTTTATCGTAGGAAAAGGGAGTGATGTTGAGGAAAAGGGATTTTATGAAGGGAAAAAGCTTTAATCAGGTAAAATCCAATATTTAGATGGCAATCAATCATTAAGACGTGAGTCCGGTCCCACCAGAAGTCAGAGAAATGCCCTAAGTCTTTATAACTGAAAAGTTCTAGTAGTGGAACACATTGCAGGGAAGAGGAATTAGTAATATTCCAAATGATGTTTTATCCATTCCTTGTAAAACTTCTTTCTACTTACCCATTTTCTACCCTAACATTTTTTCTTCATTTCAATGAGTGCATTTGAGCTTGCAGACCCTTATTCAATTTTCTTTTAAAAACATAAAACTATCTAATTCTAACCTTATTTCATCCAAGGGCTTAGTTTAAACTGTTGAGCTCCTTATTTATTCTCTACTTTTCTACTGATTTGTCAAGTTTAAACTGTTTGACAAAATCTTTCTTCTCTATCTATACACATGAAATTTAAAGCATGAAAAAGCTAAGATTAAACTATTTAACTCATCATGGATTATGGCATTTCGAACAAGCTGCACATAATAATTTATTTGCAGTAAAATGTAATTCGTAGTGGCATTTTGACTTGCATCACTTTCATGTCTTATTCTTATCCCTTTTTTTGTGTTTGGGGTCTATTCTTTCTATTATTTTTTATCTTTTTTCTTTTCAATTCCTTTTATCTTTCTTTTAGGACGTTTACCCTCTTTTCATTTTTTATTTTATTTTCGAATATGGGAAAACAACTTGTAGAAAGCAAGGTATGTACATATTTACAAGAATAATAAAAGTCAATTCAAAAATTATGAACCCTATTATTATAGGACCCTAACACTCCACACCATAGTAGGACTTAGATATCAATATTTTTGGAATAGAACTCAAGACCCTCAGTCCAGTCTTCCTTTCCAGATTCAAGTTGCAGAGTTTCCACTGGTTCTAACCAGCTCTGGATTTACTCTTACCATCACATCTCCTGGCTCTCCTCTAAATTCACATAACTCCCTTTTCTCACTGGGATGTTCTATCTATCCTCGAGAAATGGTAACTCTCTCTTTAACTACTTTCGCCCAACTACTTTGGGTTCTTGAAATATTTTATCATCACTTTTATGGAAATCCTTCCATAAATAATTCTTTATTCAAAGAAAAGAAATAAATCATGTTCATTACTAGATTAACTATACTTGTTAATCTCATTTAAAAATTAAATGCATAATCCCTTTTTTAAAAGAAAAAGAAACAGTTTAAGGATAAAATCCTGATGTTATAGTTAGATAGGTCTTATGCTTCCTGAACATACTCAATTCGGACATGGTCCGCCAATGTTTTCATAAGACTATACTTTATAAATTTCTATTAATTTAATGAATTTTTTCTTACTTACAAAGAACATATATTATATAATTTAAGTTTAATATTAGGAATTTGGCTTCTGTGATCCATTTCAGTAAAAATCACATCAAAGTATATTTTGTCAATGCATTTTGAACCAGCCAGTGTGGTTCATCATCAGGACAAAATGATGGTCATGATGATGAACCACACTCGCTGGTTTGAAACGCGTTGACAAAATATACTTTGTGATTTTTACTGAAATATTGTATACACAATTTAAGTTTAAATTAGAAATCCAAATTACATAATGTTATTTGAAGTAATTTTATTTTTGTGCAATTTAATTTAATTAATTTATTTTTTCTACTTGGTCCCTGAACCCAAGAGATCAATAACTGTTTCATCCATAAAATATTTGTATCAGACAGATCCACCCAAAAGATACCTAGTTGTTAGGTTACCAATTAAACTAACCATCAAGACTATAATATATTTAATAGAACACTTATATTAATATTTTTAAAAGTGGTTATTTTTTATGGTTTAGTTAAATATTAGGAATTTGGCTTCTGTGATCCATAATAGTGTATAAAATCTTTTGGTAAAAATCATATCAAAGAATGTTTTGTCAAAGAGTTTCGAACCAACCAGTGTGATTCATCTTGTCTGATAATAAATCATACTAGTTGGTTCGAAAAACGTTGACAAAACATTTTTTAATGTGATTTTTACATAAAAATTTTATGCACTAGTTTAGTTCATTTAATATTACTTTAAAATAATATTTATATTGAATTTTATTATTATTATTATTATTATTTATTAAAAATAAATTTATTTTTTTAATAAAAAAACAATTTAAATATTTGATTTTTTTAATCTAGTTTTTTTTTGAAATTTAAAATTTAAAATTAAGAATTTTATTGTTTAAAATACATTTTTTTTTAATATATATCCGAAGAGTTAGCTCAATTAATTCTTCAATTATCTCGAAAATAGATAAATAATTGCATTGCCAAGTTCAATTCTTCAATTATCTCGAAAACGCATAAATGAATTGATTGGCGAGAAGAAAATTGTGAATTCATTGCCGAGTCCGTGAGTCGAGGGTGTAGATACCATTCTTAGAAATAAAATCCCTCATGGATTTCGAGAAAAATCTATTGAAAATATGCAGCTAACATATTTCCCCTCTATTTATTGGGGCTTAAAAACATAAAAAAATAGTAGTTATAACTTCAACTCTAACTTTAAGAGGCCCATACTCTTTAAAAAAAACAATATTAACTATAATAAATAAACAAAGTTTGGTATGAAACAATTTCCACTGTAATAAATAAACATAAATGAATATACAAAGTAACAATGTGAACTATAATGAATAAATAAAAATGAATATACATAGTTTGGTATGAAACAATGTCAACTATAATAAATAAACAAAAATGAATATACAAGGTTACTCTAATAAATAAACAAAAATGAATATACCAGGTTTGGTATGATGTCGTGAAATGAATAAATAAAAATGAATATACATAGTTTGGTATGAAACAATGTCAACTATAATAAATAAACAAAAATGAATATACAAGGTTACTATAATAAATAAACAAAAATGAATATACCAGGTTTGGTATGATGTCGTGAAAAAAATTTTTTTTACTTTAATAAATATTTTACTTTCCATGTAGTAATGTTTTTTACATTTTCTCTTTTCACAATGAAAAAAATATATAATTTTTATTATTTTTAAAATAATTTCATTATAGGAATTAAACAAAATATTTAAATATTCATGTTAAGTAAATTATTGTAACATATATTGATGCTGAATGTAATAAAATATTTCAAATACCTTTGAAGAAAAAAATAATTGAACAAAATATTTGAATATTCATGTTAAGTAAATTATTTAAATATCTATTTCATATATATATATTGATGTTAAACGTAATAAAATATTTCAAATGTCTTTAGAGAAAAAAAAATTGAAATTTCTATAGAGAAAAAATAAATAAAATGAAGAAATTAAAATACGTTGTAATAATAATAAGAAAAGAAAGATGCTTAATTCATTCACTTCTTAAAACAAAATAAATATGTGCCATTTAAAAGAATTAATAATAATAATAAAATTTCAAAGTGTATTATAAATAAAATATTTCAATTTCTATATGAAGTATTTTAATATCAATTATGGATATATTATATACGGTTAAACCAAAAAATCATTGGTAATCTAGTAAATATTTGTAGGAATTGTAAGTTTAATCAATCCAATCTACACAATCCAAGTGGCCAAGGTTATTTTCAAAGGATTGAATCCATTTATTCATTCAAAAATGCAATTTAAACAATCTCTCTCTCTCTCTCTCTTTATATATATATATATATATATACAATTTAAACAATCTCTCTCTCTCTCTATATATATATATATGTATAGTGTGTGTGTGTGTGTGTGTGTGTGTGTGAGAGAGAGAGAGAGAGAGAGAGAGAGAGAGAGAGAGATCCATCTTAACCACAGATCTATCAAGTGGCAAGAGGGACCAAGTGGGTGGGGTTTCTACGATAGTTTCAATTAGTGATAAAGTACAAGAACGGTAGCACAAACAAGTTGGATGACTTGCTTTCAAGGCCACCCACATCAAAGATTAAGTGTTAGGAAATATGATGCACATGAAGACATTCACCCATCATGTATATAGAGAGGCATATTTAGAGGATGAGGACTTCAAGGAGGTGTTTCAACATTTCTAGAGTCATATTCATAGCACGATGGTGAAAAAACCATTGAATACCATCTCCAGGATGAGTTACTCTATAAGATAGATAAGTTATGTGTTCCTAAAGGTGAGCATTTACAGTTGATTAGAGAGGCTCACACCTTCAAGGTTACATGACACTTTGGTGTAGGGAAGACAATGACGAACTTGTAGAGGTATGTGTATTGGTCTAAGATACAAGAAGAGGTAACTAGGTTTATAATAGGATGCATGTTTTATTGTACCAACAAGCCTAGTAATAGGAAACTGGGTCTATATCGTCCCTTAACTTTATCCACTCATCCCCAAGGAAGCCTTTCCATGGAATTTTTGGGAGTTTTACTAATGACCAGGAAGGGACATGGCTACTTATTCATGGTAGTTAATAGGTTTATAAATATGCGTGTTCTTATGCTCTGTAAAAACACCATCAGTTGGCACAAATCAATTAACTTGTTCTATGGACATGTTTGTGTGTACTTCATGATGCTAAGGAGCATCATTTTAGATAGGGACACAAGATTTATCAGCACATTTTGGGAACGTATGGGAAAATATGGACACTAAGTTGAAGAGATATACAAAATTTCATCCTCAAATAGATGGGAAAATAGAGGTAGTCAACAGGACTTTGGTGCAAATTTTTAGGGGTTATAATGAGAAGCATATGAAGGCCTGGGATGGAAAACTAATCTATATAAAACACTCTTATAATAAAGAAATCCACACTTCTACTAGCAAGTCCCTATTTGAAACTTGTTTTGGATATTTTCCAACTTCACCTTTGGATGTTTCATATGAGAAAAACAAAGGAGTAAGGGAGGATCTTATGGGGGATGCTTAAGGGCTAGAAAATTTGTATAAAATATCAGGAAAATCCATATTAGGTATAGGATACACTGAAAAAGTCACATTAAAAATACAAGGCTACACATGATCATCACAAAATAAAGAAGTCATTCAAGGTGGGAGATATAGTATGGTTACCATTAAATAAGGAGAGGGTACATAGTCATAATAATAAAGTAAATATTTCTGTCATGACCCCTTTCTATATTGGAAAATGTGGGAGATAACACCTACAAAGTTAGTCTACCCCCATACATGCACATTTAATTAGTTGTAAATGTGGAAAATATGAAGCTCTATGAGCCTTCCATGCTAGATCAAGAAGAGGAACAAGTCCTACCTTCTGCAGAGGACTTAGTGCCAGATGCTCAGGTAGAATTAAAAGAAGATATAATTTTGTAGAATATGTATAGAAATATGAGTCAAGGGAAACATAACCTTTGGAAAATTGGGTTGAAATGTCCACTTCTAGGCAGAGCTAGATGGTACACCTGAGAGAAGGTGGAGGAAAAATTTACTCACCTCATTTATTAGAAGCTTATGGGGACCAAAATCCTCTAAAAATGGGGAGGTGTGATTTTCATTGGATAGTTATATTTTTTTCATCCATATAGGTATTTCACAGTGGAAAACGTAGAGGAATAAGATCACAAAACTAGGTTTATTGGTGAGACCTAGTTTAGCAATTTGGGGTCGAAAACCTTTCATGAGATTTTTGAGGCATTAAATAACATTTTTTGGGGGTTAAAATTTTTCATTTTAGTTCCACAATTCTTTTTTACTTTTATACACACAAACACCTTTCTAATGGAATAAGAATCACCTCAATTAGTTTTCATATGCAAACTCTATGCCACTGGAAAGTTGGCCTTCCTTTTTTGCCATCATAATTTGAGAGGATGCCACATTAGCCACCATTATTCATGGAAAAGGGGCTATGAATGTGATTATTATGAAGAATAATATAGAAGAGTCCATCATGTAACTCTGGTTAAGCGTTGAGGTATTCAAACCTGATGGTAAAGAGAAATAAATTTATGATAGTGTAGATTTTTTATTTTTAAAATATAGCTATATAAGATCTATTGTGATGAAATTTATAGTGGAATTTACATTTAAATTTATGAATCAATATCCATCTTAGAAACCTACATTTTTATTCTAATAATTCATATAAGACTATCCATGGGGAAGTACATAGCCATATTGTACAAAATTGTGACTATGTAATTATGATGGTTAATAAGGATCCTTAGGTTAAATTTCTCAATTTTATTATCTTATCACCCTTGAAACCAAGTTCCTCAGCTATTTGGATTTATTATGATAGGATAATATGATCAATGGGTTCCTGCTAATTTAGTGATTATATAAGATTTTTCAACCTAATTGCTACAATTGTTGGAGCTAAACAAGAAGAAAAAATTAACTAGAAAAATAAGCTAGAGAATGTATTCAGGACTCAGTGGAAGCATAAATCAACATAGGAACATAAATATGATTATATAATTGTTAATGGAAATTTGACATACAAGAGATACATAATAATAACATGGATCACCCAGTAGAAAAATACTAATAGCACATTGGCTTGGACTCATTCAATTTTTCACTGAAGAAGGATATTTCAATGATCTAATAGGATATAATAGAGTACCACATGGTCATGGAGAGATGGATACCTAAAAATATCAAAACAATCACATATGTACCCAAGAGGGAAACAAGCTAAGCTCCAGTGATTGACTTCTTAGAGAAGGTGGAACTTGATAACTAAGTTGATCAAGGGTTATAGAACACACATAATCAAGAGCATGTTAAATATTTTAAAAATTGTATGCCCCATATGAATCAAACTTAGAGAAGCACACGACTTGAAATATATATAAATCCAAATAGAAATATCTAGTTGGTTGATTCCCCTGCATGTTTTTTGAAGAACAACCTAAAAAAACTCATAGACCAAAGAAAAAACCAAGCTAAGAAAAAGAATTCAAAGAATTAATGGAGATAATGCACATGAAATAAAAATATTTTAAGGTCTCCATTCATAGTACCATTGAGGAAAATTGAAGCAGCCTCTTATATACCTCTCCAATAAAATAACAGAGTTAAAATTCACACCTAAACTTGCTATAGGAGGATATCCTATTCACCTCCCAAGGCACATCATAGTGCGAACTCATCATCCAGGGTCTCTATTAAGGATAATCATGATAATGATATCATACCTAAAGACTAGGTGGCACATATTTAGGGCATTGAGAAACTTCCATTAAGAGTTTGATCAAAGAGGGACAACTTTCAAGCTAATGTTAAGAATTCTAAATACCCACTTGGTATATTTGTAAATTATGGAAATTTAAAAGTTGTAACTACCTTTGAGAAGTTCAATAGTCATAAGAGGAAGTTACTATTTAAGACCTATAAATAATGAAAATATATATGCAAGAAGGACCTTTTGATCCTTCTTTTAAATCATTGCAGATCAGAGCTAGGAGGTTGGTACTTCTATATTCATTTCTTAATATCAAGAATATTTGAAAGGCCATTACTAGGGCTATATTAATATCAAGAATAATTGTATTTGCATGATTTATAGGATGTATACTACTAATATATGGACTATTCTATAATTTATATGGTGTCTCTCACATTTTTATTATTTCAATTATATTAATTTCTTTTGTGAGAAATTGTTAGGCCTAGATGTTGACTATTGTTCATTGGTTTTATCAAGTTGAACACCTGTTATTGTCGTGGATTGTAACTAACTATATCCTTGCCTATGAATTTATGTGTTCATTAGTTCATTTCTTCCTATTTATTATTTTTAATTTCACTATTGCCAATGTAGTGTAGACCATTTTCATTTTAGTGCATAATATATTTTATCTTAGAATCACCATCCCCATATATTAACAATTACCCATATTTCACAAATTTGTTGAAAACCAAGAATGGTCAGTAAGATAGAATTTAGATGGGTCTCTTATCCCAAATGATGTAAGGTCTAATTGGGACCTCATATTGAATATGACATCTTAACTATTGTCGAGTAATTTTCCCCTATCAACAAGTATTGAAATGGTTTGGATCCAAAGAACTAATCTCATTCTATAGTTGATTTCCTCTCAATTCATCTTGCTCTCAAAACAACCCCTTCAGTTTTGTACAAATGTCCTTATGTGTTGAGAATGACTCAACATGAAAGAGTAGATCATTGTACATAGACAAACAAAGTATCCCATAGGTTTCATGCATCCTATTGAAGTATTTAAATTTATAAATGGATGATACAAGCTCAATTTTAGTACCTATTGTAATTCTACAAAGTTCCTTATTACACAATGATAAAATGATCTTTGGCTTCCAGTAAAAGTAATTGAAAGGAGTGAGGATCACTATAAGCTAGTCCATTCTCCATGGGTTGTTCTAATATTGTCAAATATAAAATAATATGTAAATATTTTCTTAAAATTCATTTATTCTCTAATACCATTTTATATTTTAAGCATAATCATAGGATCTAAGTGTGAACAAATACTAGAATAGCTATTTGCAAAATCATATATAAGAGATAATTAAACTACTAATAAATTGACTAATGAGCCAAGGATACAATTCAAATTACTCATAAAATAGTATTATATGTTATTATGAACATTAATACAATATATATACTCTCTAGGAGGCCAAAAAATTTGAATTATGTTGGGTTCCATGTTCATACACTCAATATAACTCAAAATCACTTTCCCTAGTTGCAAACAAGTCAAAATTAGACTGAGACACCCAAAATTAGAAAAATATAATAAATAGAGTTAAGTAGGGTTAGAAAACAATTAAAATTGATTAATAAATTTCACATACAAAATACTAACTAGTTAAACATAGTTACACTACTAAATATGACTAAAAGTCAACTAAGAAGGGGAGGAGAGAGAAAAATGGCAGTTACCAACTATAAAGTAGGAAGGAAGTGCATACTCATTCTAGGGATTCTTATACATGAGGTAGTAATATTTAATGGAATGGAATTATCCATTTCATCCTCAAATAATAGTATAATAATTTCTACATGTAATCGTAGGTGACACCCCTGCTAAAAGTATACCTACTAAAAATAGAAAAACCTAAAAATATAAAAAATTCCAAATGATGGGGACTGTCTACTAGTGAATTTAAGGTGTTCATATTCTCCCCTAATAATTTATGGAATAAGGTCTAATGATTTCCAAAGTCTAGGTCCTAATGCGACCTTGATGAACTATTGATTGCAATGTACCCCAACACTTTTAAGAATAGGAATTTTTTTTTAATAGGAACTATGGATATTTTGTATTAAAAATATTTGAGAAAAAATATCAAGAAGTACATGCAAATATTGTAGAGAATTTCTCTCCAGAATTTCTATTTCTATATTTTTCATTTTTACATAGTCAATTCTAATTATCCCATTACAACGCTTGTAAGAACACCAAAAGTGATCAATCAAAAAAAAACTACAACTCATCCCATGTACTTATTTGTGAATTTGATAACATTAGGAGACACTTTATTCTTCAAGGTTTTTCTATGGAGGCCTTTCCATTTGCATATTCATCATCTAAGTAAGAGAGTTGAACATTGCCTTGAATTTTCAGACCGAATGTGTAATTTTTTTAAGATGAATTCCTGTAGAAAAATGAGTTTCTTCTATTGGCTAGTCTTCGTACTAATGTAGTATTCATTTTGGATATCCTTGTGAATCATTTTCATCTACATAGCCACTGAAATTTGAATGAAAAATGCAGAGATCATACAAATCCTAGTCTCCAAGGCCTTCTCTAACAAGATATCATCCTGACGGGATTTATTTTTGAAATTCAATGAGGGTACCATCGATGTTCATTCTCCATCTAGGAGTAGACAAAGGAAAATAACAAAATAATTAAAAAATGTTGTGATACATTACATTCAAAAATATCTAGCACATAAGGGCACAATAAATACAACCATGCAAAATAGGGTTGTAATAAAATGATGCCTAGGAGATATGGAGCACTAAAAAAAATGAACATACCACCATGGGGATTTTCCAAGAAAAAATAAATAGACAATATTAACCCTAACCAAGAGCTTACAATATGAGGAAATAAAGAAAAAAAGGTTGTGGCAAGAGAAATACCATTGATATGATTACTCCTAATGAAAGGCCGAAGATCCAGAATTAAGGAATACATCCCCACATAGCAAGAAGAGGAAAATAATTTATAAGTCAAGCAAGGTGACCAACCAAAGCTCATAAACCTCAACCTCCATGAAGAAACATGATTTTTCCTTGTACTATCCTTTTTATATGATAATATTAATTTTAAATTTCGCCTCTTAGGAGTTTCTTCCATCCTCTCCTGGAGGTACATGCACTTCCACCAGAGCACAGTCATCCAGAGCTTATTTATAGGATTATATTGGATGCTAATCATAATTATGAGTGGGGGAATGAAATTTATGGAATCACCCCTAAGAATGATTAGGGGGCATCTTAAGTAGATCCATCTATAGATTCTAGAAACCATCGGGTGCTGAAGGCACTTGTACTCCTCGTGGGGACTGAATGAATGCATGGAGATGAAATCATCCCAAGTTATTTTGTTGTAAAAATTAATAATTATTATGTATTTCATGAGCAGTGTTAGGGGAGGGACTATTTTCTGGGTTGATCTTGACAAGCTAAGTCTCCCTTGGGGAGAAAAGTTCCTATGTTATACATATCATTTTCTTTCAATTTGTTCACCCTTAAAAAATGAAAGAATTTATTTTTGGGGATGAGGTTTAGAAGGTGAAGAGTTCTCTTAATGATATTAGCAAGATTTAGATATCGTGGAAGATTTTTTCTTATGATTCTTGATAAAATGAGTAGGAAATATTCAATCACAATGATTGCTTGAATATTCATTTTCTCATATTGTTTTATTCCTTGGTATAGAGCATAGGCTTCAATGACATTATTGGTTGCCTCTCCTAATCCTAAACATAAAATGTCTCCCTTTTTTTCCTCAATGTGAGTTCTCCCCCCACCCCCTACTTATTCCACCTCTTAAGAAATAGAAATTATTGAGAAACTAAAACCTTTTAGATTATTTTTTTCTTCAAAGGTTTGATACATTTTATATCCATATAGTTGAAGATGAATTATGTTTTTGAAAACCATGTTCAAATAAAATTTGATGGCCTTCAATATTATGGAAATTCAAGTACAAATATGTTGTGGAAGTTTCTAGAAGGAAAAAAACCATCCAAGGTTTGGTAGAATGAGCTCCCGAGTGATTCCATTATTGAATCTTTTGATTTTGAAGAAATATTCCCCAACAACTCCACGGGAAATATCCTAGAATGGCAAGAAGATCTATATGGAAACTCTAATTAAATTTTTGTTCCATGTTGTGTTGATAGTATTCCCCATTAATCCCATCACGATCTGTCTAGGATATTGAAAAACGAGAATTTCCCAAAATAAATAATCTATTATAAAAAAGTTCCCTCAATTTGCAAGTAAAGATTCATCCCTTGCAAAATATTTCCTCGTAGAAGTTTCTCATGTTCTTTGGAGATATTAGAAAGGATGTAGAAAAACGTTTGGTTAAGTTTGGTAGTTCATGCGATATTTATAATGTGGTTGAAGATGATGTTTTTTGTAGAATGTTTGTCTGGAATCTATAAGGAAATGCTTGCAAATTGTTTTGTTCATTTCTTCCTAGAACCATCACGATATGGGATATATTAGGAAATTTATCATTTAAGAAATATTTTTCAAGGAAATTCCCATATTCTCTTTTTTGATATTGGGTGAAACTTGCATGGTTGAAAAAGAGGTAATTAAATATTTTTCTCTTAGATTTATGAAATTACTTCATGAGATTTTCCAAGAAATGTTTCCAATTTTATAAATTTTAGCTATAGGAAAATGTGTTTCCTGTGAATTTGAGATTTTTATTGTAGCAAGATAAAATTCAAAGTTAAAAATATTTAATGCAATAAAATTGGGTGATTGAATAAAATATTCATGAGAGTGGTGCTAATTTATTAAGCTCTCCAATCGTGCTCCAAAAATATCCAGAAAAAGATGTCAAAGTGAAATCCTATGAAAGTTGTGAAAATTTCTCTACATCAAATTATGCTCCTAAATATGAAAGTGAGAACCCAATGCCTTGAATGATCCATATGAGGAAATTTTTTACCTCTCATATGATCAATTTGAGAGTAATTTTGACAATAAGTTTAAGGATGCATTTGGTAAACTTCCACTAGATGCACCTAAAGACTTCATTAGTATGGTAATGATGAAGATATTGTAGTGGGTTCCCAAAGGCCATAACTAGTTTATATACAAGTTTACAAGGAATTTTAGGATGATTTGAGTAGAATTTTTCACTTTACATCAAACTTTCAAGTTGTTTATTTATCATCTAAAGTAGAGTCTAATGAAAAAGAGGTCTCTCAAATATCAACAACAAAGGGAAATCTACAACAAAAGGGATGGATGTTATTTTATTTTCCAACACAACAATACTGTTGGTAAAAAATAATAAATAACCATTAATTTCCCAATGCATTTATGCCTTAAATTAATTTTTTGCAGCTTCACCATGATATGATTATTATTGCTTGATGGAGGAATGCATTTGAAACATTTCCAATAAACCAAGACTCTCAAACATGGTTGGGAGAAAGTATATAAGTTGGTTATGTACATGGCTCCATGTTAGGTCCCTATATTACTAGTATAGTCCCTTATTGTTGTTAGTGTAGCCCCTTTATTGTTATTTTTGTGCCCCTGTAACCCTTATATTGTTATTATTGTGCCCTTACATTATTATTGTTAGGTCGGATAGGATTATATTGTGACCCCATGGACTCCTATATATAGAAAAATGTTTTTTCATTTGTATCATCAGAGATTTGTTCATTTATGTAATGTAAAGGAGGTTTCCCCCTCAAATTGGCTTATTTATAAGGCGTTGATATCTCTTTTCTTCTATTTTTGGAGCTGGTTTCATAAAATTTAGTATCAGAGCTTTGGATTCTAGGGTTTCACTGCTCCAAAAGTTCATCGTGGATTTCTTTCTATAACTGTTTTTCTATGAAGGTTCAGAAGTTGAAAGTTTTACCACGCGAAGCTGAAATCGTGAGGAACTTCATTTAAAACTTTCAGATCTTAAATCACAACATTTTTAGAGATATGATCTATGGAATGTAAGGTTTTTGCAGGCTCGTGAATTTCATCTAAAAGAGGTGACCTTGGGAAAATAGCCATAACTCTCTCTCTGAACATCGGATTAGAATTTTGTAAAAAGTGGCTGAAAGTACATGGACTTTGGTTTCCTTTGTATCAATTTTAGAGCATAAGGAGGAAACAGTGACATGTGGCACTTCGTACAAGTTCATTTTACTGAACAAGTCCATAATTAGGTCATTGTGGGAGATTGGGTGTAACATAAAATTTTGTCACTGTCCCTGCAATCCCCATCCTGCACATTGGAGGCTCATTTCTATAAACAAAATAAAGTGTCATGCCTTGGAAATACCATCATTTCATCCATTGCCATGAGTCTAACATTCCTTCTATTGACCATTTCCTGAATAGACCACCAAAAACACCTATTTTTGCCTTAGCGCTGGTAACCAGTTATGCCCTCACACTGATGAGGCAGATTAAAAATCGCCCCCACGCTAGCTAGCACTCTGGCTCAGTTAGATGCCTACGCCAATCTATTTATGGATTTTTTTTTTTAAATAGAGTCGAAGTTTCGATCATAACAACTTCGTGGACGAGTCATGGGGAGTGGTTTGACTGAATAACCACGGCCTTCCTCCTTTGGCCTCTTGTTTCCACCTTTTGGGGAAACCTCACATGAGATAAGGCCTCCCTTCCACCATAGTAGGGATCCCAACCTCCTCCTCTCCCTCTATAAATATAGTTCATCCTCCATTGATGAAGCTAGATGAACTAAACTGAAGAAGCAGAAATGCTGGAGAGATTTCTATTCAAGATAGAACGGAAGAGTCCCTTATTGAGAGAGCTTAGGCTTTTGCCTTCATCCCATCCTAATTACCTAAAATTCATCGAGACACAATTCAACTAGACCCCGCTGAAGGAGGCTACGACATCAAGGCTTGGTTGTAACCCTTTCTTCTATTAATTCATATGTATAACTATTGTCTGGTTCCCATATCGCGTTGATGTGTTTTATTGATGCAATATGCTTAACCCTCCTTGATTGGTTAGTAATTATGAATGATATTGTTGTTTCATATGCTGCTCTTGTTTGTTGATTTTGTGTAGGTATCCAAGCATCGCTGTGAAAGTATCATGAATTTTCGAGACAGGAATCGAGAGGCCACCACTGCAACAACTACGACGATAGCATTGGAATCCAGGTAGGTTGGTCTACTGCATCTATTTCATTCAGTAATTAGGATCCTACACTCTAGTTTGTACTTTTGTTACTAGACCCACTCTAGGGCTAGAGGGATCATCTCTGTCCGCATAGAGGATTTACCTACATAACAAATTGGCAACTATGGGAGGATCAGTGCAAGTTTTTGTTTTTGCCCTTGTCTAGTTGACTTCGGTCGTTTTCTTGTTTGTCTATATTTTCTGGTTTGTTTTCTTGTTTAGAGTCCTCTTGTTTAGCTCTAGAGTGTCAAGATTGACCTCTGCTAATTGGATTTCCCATTCTCCCATAGATATCTGGCTTAGCGCATTTTTTGGTTGAACAGTCGTGCCGATTGGTGCAAGTTGCTTGTGTTGCACTAGCGCCAACCCCTGTTTGGTGCAGATTATTGCCTTATAGTTGCGCCAAATCGTATAGGGTTTGGATTGACTTTCCTTGTGAATTTTTGGTCAGTTGTGCTTGTCTCTAGGTATATTTATGATTTGTAACTGTTTTGTTGAGATTGTTTTGACTGTCACAAACTTGTTCTTCTCAGTTGTACGTCTGTTTACTTATAAGTTTATTTTATGGCCTTAGGGTTTCTGAGTGTCATAGCTCACTGATCCTTGTGATTGGAAGTCGAGGTTTTCGATTCTTGCGAGTCACATCTCTTGATAAATTGCGCTTAGTTCTTTTTGATCCTTTGAGCGTTTGTTTTGGTTGAATGATCATTTTGGGTTTCGTTTGATTTTTCTTCTTGTTGCTCCAAGCATAGATCAAATTGCTTGTTTGGATCGTTTCAAAGCTTTCCCTTTGATTGGAAGAGTGCTTCATTGGTTTGAGTGTATTTTTGTGTTTGTGTTACTTTTATCGAATCATTCGATTGAGCTCTTTACATTCGCAATCCTTGAACTAGGGCTTGTTTTGTTTTTTGTGTAATTAGTGCATTGTGTGCTTTATTTCATTGAAAAAATAAAAAATTGCATTCTTTCATTTGTTTGGAAAAGGAAAGTTCTTTTGCATAATTAGTGCTTGATTAGCTAGGGAAGAATTTTTCATTTTTCACTAGATTGAATTAGATGCATTAGCGGATTTCTTCGTTTGATTTCATTGATTGCTATTGTTTGAAAGATCTCTATCCTTCTGTTAATTAGCTTTCATTGAAGGAAAATGGTGTTCATTTGCATATAGTTTGCATTTAGGAAATTTGAGATCGACATTCGATAGGGCCTTGAAATTGAAACATAATTCAAGATCAACTATAAAATCAATTGAATTAACCTAAGGAAACATTGGAACCTAACGCACACATTTTAGTGGTCTAGGCTAGAGACGTGTCCCGGTGTCTTAAAACCTAGTAGCTGTCATTTGCCTTTTGGCTTTAGAAAACACTAGTATGGACTTGTGCTCCACGTACCATCGAGTATATAAAGGGAGACCCTTATAGGTTCAAATCCTTTATCCATAGGAATCTGAGTCTGCTGCCCTGTAACCGTGATACACCGAACAAAAAATTCAGAGAGACTACCTTCACGTACGGAAAGTACTTGGTCATTTATCTTTCATTTGAGCACCAAGGTGTGTAAATTAGTTCACAGAAACTTAGTACACCCTCTTTATTAGATTACCAGAGTAGTCATTTCGATCTTTTCGTGACTCTTTAAAAAGAGAAGAGATCATCGAGCACTTTTCCTTTCACGCTCGTTTAAAATTGAAAGTGACTAGAGTCATATTTTGTCTGTTTCTTGACTCTTAAAATATGAAACAACAAAGTCTGGTTTCAATGTCGTAAAATTAATTACCCACGATCACATGCTCGTTAAAATTCTGTTACTTGGCTTGTTTTCATTTTTCCTTAGGCCTTGGTCTTGAAGCCTTCTGTTGGCTATCTCTTTTTCCTTTTCTGTTTTGAAATACGGTCACAGTGGTGGAACCACCAGTTTCATCATCTTCCTCACTGCCTCCTAGTGGTAGTTCCTTTCCTGACGTTTCTTACGAAACCCCTTAGTCCACTAGGTCTGCCAAGTTTTCGCAGCCTATTATCTCGACTATTTTTCCTCTTGCTACTCGATCTCCTCTTGACGAGTTAGTTGAGTACAATTGGCCTCCTTCAGGTGGTTGGTCTGGTTTTGGGGACGAGGGAGAGTTCCCTACTCTTACTTTGGGATCACCATTCGTAGCTGCTGCTATACCTCCTAGTCCTCTTCGTATTTTTGACGATCTTACGACTTCATCAGATATGGATTCTTCGAGTCCTGATGACAGTGAAGGAATTCCTATTTCTACAAGAGAATATCAACTTTTCCCTGAAGATATTCCGCATGTTTTTTTTCAATCTTCTCTGTAATCGGTGTCACTTCCCCCTGGTTATCGGAATTTGAGTCAGATTATGTTTGGTGTTGCATCCATCGCACAATCCAATACATCAACTCCCCCTAGGAGTTCAGTCCTCCCTTTGTTGGGACTATCACCTTCGACACTAAGTTCATCTGTTATTGTTACATATGTCCCGGTCTGACCTACCATATGTGTAGCTTCATCTACGCTGGTTGTTACAACACAGTCGTCAGAGTCTTTTCACACTCGTAGGTATATCTTACTTAATCCTACGTGGTCTGTCAATCAGGGTTTGAGCAGATCACAAGCTTGTACTCCGGAGACTGCACCTGCTGGTGCGGCTATGACTATGCCTATGGTCTCTACCTATAATTTTGATGAGAACATGTTGGACATTCACCGACGTTATGTTCCTTCTCTGGATACTCAATCTTCTGTGGCCCTGTCTGCTTCTAGTATGACCTCAACTTCCCCTATGATTCCTGGTGGCCTTACTTTTGAAGAGTATTTGTTGGTTGCTCAGAAATAGAACTCTCAGGGTTTTCGGCCACCCTAAGTGCCTATCAATCCTCCCAATGATGATGATGCTGCCGACAACCCCATCTATTCGTTTCCTGTTGATCCTTATCAGACTGTCACTCATCAAGGACCTTTTCTACAAGGACAACCCTCAGGCTTACAAGGACAACCCTTATAGGGACAACCTTTGGCTCAGTAGGGACAATCCTTTGGTCCTCATGGACAACCTTATGGTCAGCAAGGTCAACCTTCGGTCCAACAAGGAAAACACTCTGGTACTTCAAGTCAGCTTCAACCAAGAATGTCGTATGTTTCCAACGGGCTAATGTACCCCCCATAGGACAACCTATTGTACAACAGCAGCAGCTGTATGTTCAGTATGGCCAAAACTTTGTGCAACAAGGAAAACCTTACGGTCCTGCTCTAGGTCAACCTGGTCCATCTCCACCATTAGGCTAACATCTTGTACAAGGGAAACCCGGTGGCTCTCATTATCCAGGCCAACCTATTCCGTAGGGGCAGCCTGCTCAACTAGCTTAGTAGCCGATTCAACCTATTCAACAACCAATTCAATCTGTTCAACATCCTGTTCAAGCTGCTCAGCAGCTGGTTCAACCTGTTTATCCGACTCAGCAGGGTCTGCCTGTTCAGCAACCCGCTCAACCTGCTCAGCAGGGTCCACTTGCTCAACCCCAAGGCGCTTATTCCCCCCAAGGTCAATATCAATCGGTATATAGTGCGCCTCAAGGTTTCACTTTTCTCCCTCAAAATCCATCTTAGTTGGTGTATAATCAACCTCAAGGCCATGCTTACATTCTACAACGAAATCCATACGTTTCTCAGCAAGGACCTCAATGGTATGCTCAGAATTAGTATCCTGGTCCTCAACCCTAGTATCAACAAAATTATTAGGCTTATAACCCCTATGGTCAGAATCCTCTGGGAAAAAACATATGGGGGCAGAATTTCTCCCAGGCTGGGTGGAATGTTAACACGGGTCCTTATCAGAAACCTCCAATGCCTTTTAATTCTCAATTACCTTTTCTCCCTACGTTGGAACTGCCTGATGTGTCAAAGTTAGCGAAATATCCAATTATTCATAATCCATATTGGCCTCCAGTTCTGACTAAGATTCCTGGTGATTGTCCTAAATTTGAGGGCAAGTCCAGAGAAGACCCCCAAGCACATGTTATGACTTACCACTTGTGGTGTTCCTCTAATTCTTGGGTTGATGATTCCATCCAAATCCATCTTTTCCAATGGACTCTTACTGGTGCCACTACAAAGTGGTACATTGAGCTATCTCGTGGAATTTTTCAAGACTTCAACTCTCTTGCCATGGCATTCCTTACACATTTTCAATTACCGGTTCATTATGAAACTGGGACACACCTCCTCACATCCTTGAAACAAGACCGAGCTACTCATATCTCGGATCATATTCATGAATGGAGACATCGTCGTCCTTTGATAAAGTTTGATATTCCTAATTAGCTTCTAACTGATTGGTTCACTACCTCCTTTGTCAATAAGATTGCAAAAGACATTGCTATGGGGGCATGTGTAACCAAGGAATAGGCCATTGCTTGTGCCCAATACCTCTATCTTGTGCACTCTCAGTCTGGCACATTGTACGATATCTTGCCTGATGCCCCTCGACTTGGAACTTCTAAAGCACCGACGACCCCATTCGTTGACGGTATTATTGGTTCTGTGTCTTAGACTTCTCAAAAGTATTCTCCTTCAAATCCTGGGAAGCAAAAGTCTAATTCTTCCACTGATGCTGCTTCTCAGCCCACTCCGAATCCTAGTAAAACCTCAAAAGTCAATTTTGTTCAGGCCAATCCGGCGAATAAAACTTCGAAGGGGAAGAAGAAGGGTAAAGGTAAGGCCAAAGTCGATACCCCGAAACTAGATTCGTCCAAATCTCATGCTGATGATGGCTCACAGCGTAAGCCGAAGTACCCTTGTTTGATCTGTGATGAAGAGCACTACACCAAGGAATATCCTCCACAGGCTGAAGTAAGTAGATTTCTCAAAGGCACTCAGGGAACTATAGATGTTCTTAAATAAAATTTTCCATCTCATCAGACCCATATGGTAGAGAAACCTCAGTCATTTTTTCCCATTCGGCTCTCAGGTGTTCATGATGAACGGTTCTGCATTCGTTTCTATTGCTACTTGATCGAAAGATTATACCGAATCATGTCAGGAAATGGGGAAAGTGATCGCTGATGGTCCTCCTCCTCCGCCTGCTTCTGGCCCTCTTCAGATTGAAAGGCCCAGTCCTGAGCCTGTTGTATGACCACCTTCCAAAGGTGTAATCCGCAAGTCTTCTTATAATGCAAACGCCCGTGCTGCTCAACATTACAATATTGTTGAGGATTTGGCTTAGGCGCCATCTAAAATGTCTTCTCTAGAAGTAATTCAGAGTTGTCCGTCTTAATGGAAGGCTTTGTTATCTGCGATTGGTGGGGTTGATCCTACTGATACTAGCCTTCTTTCTTTTGATTTAGAGAATTTCATTCCATGAATCCACCATCAGATTGAACTCTTTATACAAGTTGTCATTAATGGTCTTGATATCCATCAAGCGGTTGTGGACAAACATGCATCAATGTGCATTATGTCATCTTCTTATTGGAAATCCATTGGTTCTCTGACCTTGAATTCATCACCAAATTCCCTTGAAGCATTTGATGGAAGAGAATCAAAACCTTTGGGTGTTCTTGCTGATTTACTGATTACATTGAAATGGAAGACAATCAATGTTGAGGTAGAAGTAGTTGATGCCAAACTCAATTAGAATATTCTCCTCGATCGCAGTTGGACTCATGCTATGATGTGCGTTCTGTCCACTCTCTTTTGTGTCCTAAAATTCCCGCACGAAGGAAAGATTGTTACTGTTGATCAATTGTCATTCTTCACTTCTTCTTCCACGAACCATGTTCCATATGTGGATAAGATCCCTATTCCCTACGAGAGCATTGGGCCGGGTCTCTTCAAAGATCCTACCCTCATGGGTATTTTTCCTCTTCCTCCACCTAACACTGTTTAGATCAATATGATCTCTCGGTCTGATGACCCATGGATCATCCCTTCGCTTGAACATGTCGATTCTTTTGGAGATTCGATGCCTGTAATTCCAATTGAAATTGATTATTGTGAAATTCTTGGGGCTTCGAATCCTTCATCCTTCGATCATGCTCCTTTGAGCATGTCTCTCGAAGCTTATTCTCAATACCCTTGGCTCGGTGATTTAGATTCATCCGATCCCTTACAAGAGATATTTCCTTCTGATGAAGCCATAATGGAAACTATGTCTCTTAAGGATTTTCCGTGGAATGATGGTCGTCATCTTTCCTCGTTCATGCTTGGCCTCTAGGCCATGTATACATGTCTTGAGAGGTTTTCATCTCAGGTTCCTTCTCCTCCGCTTCAAACGCCTATTCTAACACATGAAGTTTTTTCAGAGGGTAACTTGAGTAACATTATGCAAAGAATTCCTATTGACATTTCTGTCAAACTGAGAATTTTCAAGAACATCCATCTCAGGGTCACCTGTTCTTCGGATGAATTTCAAGTTTATACTAGCCTTTTCCGCTAGTTTTGTGACATATTTGCATGGTCCTATGAAGAAATGCTTGGCATTGATCCCAGTATCGTGGTGCATGAGATTCCTACCTACCCAGGTTCAAAGCCTGTTCGTCAACGCCTTCGTCTTGTGCACCCTCGGAAAGCTGCTGCCATTAAACGCAAAGTTGAAAAACTTCTCAACTTTGGTTTCATCTACCTGATTCCCTTGATAGAATGGGTGTCCAACATTGTCCCTGCAGATAAGAAATAGGGTACCATTCGAGTCTTTGTTGATTATCGTGACATCAATCGGGCCTGTCCCAAGGATCATTATCCTACTCCCTTTATTGATCAAATCATTGATGACTGCACTGGGAGTGAGATCTTTTCCCTAATGGACGACTTTTCTGGCTATAACCAGATTAACATTCTCCCGACTGATCAACATAAGGCTGATTTTATCTATCCTTGGGGTACTTTTGCGTATAAGAAGCTTCCTTTTGGCTTAAAGAATGCTGGGGCCACGTTTTGACGAGCGATGTCATACAATTTTCATGATATTAAGCACATCATTCAACCTTATCTGGATGACCTTCTGGCTCATTCAGCTAAGCGTAAGGATCATCCTGACCATCTTCGTCAAATTTTTCTTCGTTGTTGACGCTACAATATCCGGCTCAATCTCACAAATGCATCTTCTGCGTTGATTTTGGTAGAATTTTAGGGTTTATTGTGTCCAAATATGGGATTCGCCTTGATCCACTCAAAGTCGAGCCTATTATTAATCTCCCCTCTCCATATTCGTTATGTCAACTATAGAGTCTGCAAGGGAAGGCTAATGTTTTACACCGTTTTATATCTAACTATGCCAAAGTAGCTAATGGATTCATGCGCTTACTAAAGCATGGTGTCCCTTTCCTTTGGGATGAGGTCACCCAAAAGTATTTTGATGCTTTGAAGACATTGTTTGTCAATGCTCCTCTATTGCATCCTCCGAACTATCATCACAATTTTTCCCTCTATTTAGCTGCCGCTTTCAGCACGATTGCCATGGTTCTGGTTTTGGACGATGATGACAGTGATGAGCATGTTATTTACTACCTCTCTTGTAACCTTCTTGATACCGAAACTATGCTCATGTCGAGAAGTTAGCGTTAGTTGCAGTTCAAGCAGTTAAAAGTTTTTGTCATTATATTCTATTGCGTACTGTGACTGTGATTTTAGAATGCAACCCTATGACCTACATATTGTGTCGACAATTGTTGGGGGGAAAATACCCAAAGTGTATTGTTATCCTCCAAGAGTTCAATTTGGTGTTTACTAATTCCAAGTCAAAGAAATAACTCGTCTTTGCTTATTTGATCTGCTTCCTTCCCTCTGACTCCACTGTGTCTGGTTCTGAAGAACGCATTCCAGACGATATGATTTTTCTGATCTCCACCCTCGATCCTTGGTACAATAATATCATACTCCCCGCCGTACTATCCTCAGGCCAATGGCCAGGTTGAGGCTGTGAACAATTTTTTAGTCACTATGCTTCAACGTACGATTGGGATCCACAAATTCAATTGGCATCTCATGTTATTTTTGGCTCTTTGGGGATACCAAACCTCAGTCAAGAATGCGATAGGATTCACTCCATTCCATCTTGTTTATGGTCTGGAAGCTACCCTTCCGATTGAATGTGAAATACCTTCACTCAAATTAGCTGTTGAATTACTGCCCAACACTTCACCTGAAGAAGAGAATCTTCTCTACTTAGAGAGGCTGGATGAAACTCGCTGCTTTTCTGCTTTGGTTATCGAAGCACAAAAGAAGTGAGTCAAAGCCCATTTTGACCAATCAGTTTCCCCTCGCTCCTTTTTATAAGGAGACCTCATCCTCCTGTAAGATCAAGCTCATGATAAGCTAGGGGCAGGCAAATTTCAACCCATGTGGCATGGGCCTTACATCATTAAACGCGTTTTGAAGAACGAGGCCTATGAGCTCATTGATTACGAAGGTCATCCTTTAGATTAGCCTAGAAATGGGTTGTATCTCAAGAAGTATTATGCATGAGTTGTTCGTGCATATTTTGTGTACATATGTGATTTTTAAATTTTTGTACATTTTTTGGCTTGGTGTGTTTTGTGAGCATTTTCCTACTTATTGGGTTGTTACTTATTGTGTAGATGTCTATTACTCCTTATGTCAGTTTCATGGATGGTGCATCCCGCAATACCTGAAACTTGTCTTTGGCAGCCTGGGTGATTTATGATCCTACTGGTGATTCGATAGAACTGCAAGGTATTTGTCTAGGATGAACTACAAACAATGTCGCTGAATATAGTGTTGTCATTGAATTATTAACCGAGGAAATTACCCTCGGCATTAGTGCATTGGTTGTAAATCTAGACTCACAACTTGTTGTTCTTCAACTTAATGGGTGTTATTCAGTTAGAAACCCACGCATTTTTAGATTATATTTACGTGTTCATTTGCTGGAAAGACATTTTGATTATATCACATATCAACATATCCCTAGACAAACAAATGCATTAACTGATACCGTGACTAACATTGTATTAGATAAACATTTGTGTAATCTATAAAATCATCATCATATGAGAGAATCATATCAAATAGGAAAATAGATGTATATATATATATATATATATATATATATATATATATATATATATATATATATATATATATATATATATATATATCGAATGTTTGCATCAGTGTGCACCATAAGTTTCAAAAATATGTGTGTTTTTGTTATATCCTGAGACACCATGTCTCACAACAAAATGCAGAAATAAAACCCTAGGTTTCTAATCAACATGATGATCATGATAGCATGTCACTTCCCAGACAAGCTGCCTAAGCAAGCGGTGAACTCGGTTTGACACCCCTACAGTATATCTTTGGTACGCACGAGGAACATCGTCAAAACGCACATAGTCTGGGACCCCAAGGGCAATTCCCTCCAAGTTGTTCACGATCTCCTCCTCCTCACCCTGAGGGGTAACATCGAAATCATGAGGTATCTGCATCGCTATTAGAGACATCCTTGTAGGTATCTCTGGGCCTACATCTGCAAATGTATGGATTAATTGTCAGAACATACATACCAAAATAATAATAATACTCATAAAAATTAAAAAAAAAATGAGTCTTACCAAGTGCTTCATCCCAATCCTCTCCTTCCGGGAGTGGGAGGTCCAGATCGCTAGTAAAATATGTGCTAGAGTAGGGCTAGTCCTCCATGACAATTAAATATTGGTGGAGCCAATCAAAGAACTCCGATCTCCAGGACAACTGTTGACCGCCCCCTAACCTTGGCATTAGAGCTACCCATTGGGCCATCCGTGGTTCCAGTGATGGTGGTGTTGGGACTATCACCTCCTGACGCTAAAATATTGGTAGCCATTCCAGAATGAATGATACCAGGATATACCCATAACCAAATTGTTTTAATTTTGTCTTCTTGCACTTTGTTAGCTGATGTTTTATATTGATTGTTACTGCCTGTGTCCAGTTGTATATGGTCGGTTTCAAGCAGTCTATAGTAAGAAGTAGCTGTGTTTTTGTTGCTTCGTGTGGTGCTTGTGTTCCTGCAGCTTGTGTGATCATGTGTAGCACTACCGTTAATGTTAAATTCGAGATAGTCTGGATGTCCACTTTCCCACTTTTTGATCCTTTCCGTGCTCCCAGGCATACCCTGTCAATCACCATGCCCATGCTCTCCATGGTGGGCTGGGTTCCAGTCAACATTGGTGCTACCCCCCTCCACGACAGTCCTTTTATGAAATAAATATCAGAAAAATCAATCTCGAGTTCCTGATCTCGAAGAATGAATTTTTCCGATCCTCATCCTAGATACTGATTAAGTATTGCAACAGCTCTGGTTGAGCTCTGAGACATGGTGTCATGAAGAAATTTTTCAGTCCACAGTCTATGAGAGCTTCCATGCATCTCGTATTTCCCATGGCAAGCTTATCCTCTTCACTGTGTTCTCGTTCCTTCCACTCTATCACCATTTTGTCACTCTTTCACCTACAAACATGTTCATATGGACATTATTAGCCAAATCCAAAGCTGAAATTTGTGAAATTTAGGTTTAATTTCTTGCATTGGAAGTTTTTTAAGAGGTCGTGCGGCTGGCACGACTGTTTTAGAAACAATCGCGCCAATGGGCGCACCCTAGTTTATAAAATTGGGCGGTTGGCGCGAGTCCATGCCCGAAACCCAAGCTGACCGCCTTGCCCTAGTTTTCACAATCTCCCCCTCAAAAATCAAAACTGAAGGCTGTACGTAAAGAAATAATGCTTAAAATATGGGGAAGGATGTTGGCTCTTACCTGGAACTAACGGATTCAAGATTGGTCTGCTAGATTTCTTGTTATCGTCGCCGCAAAATCGCAAGGTAAAATGGGGTCACTATTGCTCCACAAGAGGTAAAAGTGAAAAGTAATTATTTTTTACCATTTTTGGCATATTATAACTTTTTAGAACCCTAACTAGGTTTTAAGACATGTTTTTCGATTATTAAATTATTTTATTTTGAGAAATGGGTTTTACGTTTGTTTCTTGTGTAGCGATAGGTCTTTAATGTGGTAGTGATGAAGTCACGAGTTGTATTTTATACTTTTTCTGACTTGGTAAAAACACGAAAAAGTCACTACTGGAGTCATCTTTTATCTCTTTTCTGACTCTCTAAAACTGAAAATATTGTCGAGACTCTTGTCATTGTGAACTCGTTAAATGGATGCGAAATGATATTTACCCAGTATACGTTTACCCCTTTTTTAGGCTGGGATAGATTATTTACGAAAAACAAATACCTTAACCTATCACGACTAAGAGGTTCTTTCAGATATTTTTTTCTACCTTTTCAGATCTGAGAGACTATTTACGAAAAGGGATGTGCTGGAGTTTTCTTTTCTATTTCTTTTCAAACTCTCTAAACATGAAAAGATGCCGAGTTCTTCCTTTGTTAGACTCATTAAACCCTGATGACATCGGACATCGTCACCATGAATTTCATTGAGTTCCTCCTTCCTAGGGCTCATAAAATGTACTAGGATGGATTTATCCGAAGGAAAAACTTATAGCACAAGCATATGATATCCCCTTCAAGCTTGTTTAAAAAATAATTGGGGTGCTCACCAGAAATGGTGGGGGAAAATTGAACCAGATTTTAGTTGTGTTGGCAGTATCTCACTCTTGAACATGGCACTCGTCTACATTCGTGTCGGGTTGGGGACATCTCATTTCATCATTCTTGCCTTGATGGGTTTGGGTAATCTGTTTTGACCTCTCATCTACTCTTTTCCACGTCATCATGACCTCAGAGCCTTTGATGTCAAATACTGCCAAATCCAGAGTCGTGTCACTGATATGTTTAATAGAAGTTTGCCTCTGCAGTTTTCAACCTCCATCTAATTCTCTATTGGTCCTGATTCACTATCATTATGTTCCTCTGTCTCGTGTCGATGATGTGGGATACATTATAGCCTCCTTCGACCAGGTCACTTCTTGTTGACTTCAGCTCATTATCCAGGAATTTGGTTTACAAACTCCCTATCGGTACCTTGGAGCCTGCATGCCTCAATGGAAGGTTCTTCGCATTCGACGACAAGTCCACATCATTGGCCTTCGATTGAATGATTCTGCGGGTGTTCGACGCCATATCACTATTCACATTCCGTGGATTGTACCTATTGTACCTTGAGAGCCACTGTCATTATTAGTGGTTTCTCTCATGCCTGTTAACAGCTTTCATCATTGGCTGGTAATCAGGTGTTTTTCTTGCATGTTCGACTTTAGCTCACATATTTTCATGCTTGAATCTCTACCTTTTCGGATCGAGATGGAGTGCAAGACCCTGGGTTTTGTCTTATAAGATCCATGCTACGGGATATTATGGTGTATCATGATTTTTTGCATGACTCTTTTGATTGGATGGCTACGACCATACCTGAGTCTATTTATTGATCCTTACTGCTGGATGGCTGCGTCCATACCTCAGATCTCAGTTCATATATGTACTCTATTATGGATGGTTGCACCCATGCCACATGTTCATGTCTCATAGATATCTATTGTGCTTGTTATTGCAGGTCCTTCGATAGCGGTGTTTGGTTCGAACGCATTATCATAAAGCATTTCACCCCTTCCTCTCTCTCAGACCTCATGCTTTAGGGGGCATCTGTTACACAACATTTTGTCACTGTCCCTGCAATCCCCATCCCGCACATTGGAGGCTCATTTCTGTGAACACAATAAAGTGTCATGTGTTGCAAATACCATCATTGCATCCCTTTCCATGAGTCTAACATTCCTTCTGTTGACCATTTCCTGAAAATACCACCAAAAACACCTATTTTTTCCTTAGCGCTGGTAACCAGTTATGCCGTCGCACCGATGAGGCAGATTAACATGGTCCCCCGTGCCAGCTGGTCCTCTGTTTCAGTTAGCTACCCACGCCATTCTGTTTATGGAAAGTTTTTTAAAAATAGAGGCGAAGTTTCGATCATAACAACTTCATGGATGAGTCATGGGGAGTGGTTCGACTGAATAACCACAGTCTTCCTCCTTTGGCCTCTTGTTTCCACCTTTTGGGGAAACCTTCCATGAGATAAGGCATCCCTTCCACCATATTAGGGATCCCAACCTCCTCCTCTCCCTCTATAAATATAGCTCATCCTCCATTGATGAAGCTAGCTGAATTGAATTGAAGAAGCAAAAATGCTAGAGAGATTTCTATTCAAGATAGAACAGAAGAGTCCCTTATTGAGAGAGCTTGGGCTTGTGCCTTCATCCCGTCCGAATTCCTTGACATTCATTGAGACACGCTTCAACTGAACCCCGTTGAAGGAGGCTACAACGTCAAGGCTTGGTTGTAACTCTTTCTTCTATTAATACATATGTATAACTATTGTTTGGTTCCCATATCACATTGATGTGTTTTATTGATGCAATATGCTTAACCCTCCTTGATTGGTTAGTAATTATGAATGAGAATTTTGTTTCATATGATACTCTTGTTTTTTGATTTTGTGCAGGTATCCAAGCATCGCTGCGAAAGGATCGTTACTTTCCTAGACAAGAATTGAGAGGCCACCACTGCAACAGCTACGACGACAACATTGGAATCCAGGTAGGTTGATCTACCGCATTTATTTCATTCAATAATTAGGATCCTACACTGTAGTTTTTCCTTTTGTTACTAGACCCACTCTAGGGCTAGAGGGATTGTCTCTATCTGTAGAAAGGATTTACCTACATAACATTGGGCATAAATTTGTCTTGAAGCATCCAAATCAGGTTAGACCTGTGGCATTTAAAAGAAGATTTAGAGGGCTACTATAGGACCTAATTTCAGATATTGAAGATCTGAAATCATAGAGATAATTCAGTTTCAATATCGAGCTCCTCAAAAGCAAGAAAATAATGTGTATTTTTTTTTCAAATTGCATAAGTCTTGTTTGAAAAATCAGTTTAAAGTGGTTTCAAGGGCATATTGAAGCATATATATTAGTATTGGGTTCTAAAATTCTCCATAAAAATAATTCAACACCCATTAATCCCTTAGAATACTCTACTATGACTCATGAATATGAATGAGTGCAACATGATATATCAAAATTACAAGAGCAAGTGCACCAAATTTTTCTCTTGCAAAGAGCAACAAAAAATGAAATGGAAGTTTTGAAGAAAGACGTGGAAGCTAAGATGGATGGTTTGAAGAAGGGCATGGAAGCTAAGATGGATGGTTTGAAGAAGGGCATGGAAGCTAAGATGGATGGTTTGAAGAATGGTATGGAAGAAAAAATGGAAGGTTTGAAGGAAGGTTTGCCAAAGTTGATACAAGAAATGATTCCTAATGGAGAAAATATAATAGAGGAAACTCATGATGAGAGAAAAATAAATGTTAATCATGATTTCATAAACAAATATTTTTTTATGGAAGACTCACCATATTCCAAATATCGATATGAGGAAGTTTGATGGAAAGGATCCCGTAACATGGATACTATAGATGGTGCAATATTTTGATCTCAATACTATGCAAAACACACAAAAGGTACGCATTGCAACTTTATATTTAGAACAAAATTGATGTAGGAGCATCCAGATTTAGCCAAAAATCTGATTGTGTGTTCACATGTTGTGGCTAACAAGAGGTGGAAAAGAATTGATTTTTAATATTTTATTTAGCTTTAATTGTGAGAATTAAGTTTGTTTTGATTTCCTAAATTAACTAGGAATAAAATAGCAAATTGGTTCTCCTTGCGAGGAGATCAAACCAAGTAGCTTAGATCATTAAGATAGGATAGAATTAGTTTTTTAAAATGGTTCAACACAGATCTAATAAAAGACAAGCGAACAGCTTTTAGGTATATATAACCATGGATGGGTGTGAGAGAGGGGAGAGAGAGGTGTGACAGAGGAGTGGATAGAGAGGAGAAGCCATGTAAAATATAGCCATCAAGGGCTCGACTCTCTGTATTTTCATTCCTGATTAATTCCAAGTGTTTTTTTTTTAATTTTAATTCGACTGTCTCGTTTAAACTATCGTTTTTTATTTCTTTGTTGGAGTATATATATTGCATCGCACACAGCGGGGGTTCCTGGTAATATGTTTATGTGAAATTACAGATTCAATTCAAACTTGCAGAGTTGTGATACAAATGTCCACAATGATTTTAGCATTGATCACACATCGCATCTGGAAAGGGCCGACTGAACGTGAAAACAAAAAAGACACAACGAGAGTGTTAGATATGGCATAGGTCAACGATGGAGATTAAATCGCAACCCAAGGGAATTTCACACATTGCCAATTTTTGTGTTTATTGTTAAGACATCACATGGTAAGTGATTTATTTTGCGATGCGATAAAGACGGGAGGTAAGTTATTGAAGTTGCGATGCAATAAATAGTTTAAGTTGCAATAAGGTAAGGAGATTATAGTGTGATGCAAAGCATATTGCACATTGCATGCGATAAGGTATAACAGAGATCACAGGAATTGGAAATAAGACAAGTTACGAAATGCGAGCCGTTGTGAAAGATCACTGATTGTGTGGGCTCCTAAACCGCAGGTTCCATGTGTATTCTGAAAATTTTCAGCCTTGTCGCATCATTTAGTATTAGATCAGAAACTGAGTTCTTTTCTCAAGGATTGTAGCAAATATGCCACCTAGGAGAGGAGTTGGCATAGGTCAGGGAAGAGCTGTAGCCAATGCATTTTTTCTAGCAGAGATTTGAAACCTTCATAGAAGGATGGAGACAATGGATACTGCTCAAAGGAGAGCACCTAAAGAAGGGAATGTCAGTGTTGCAGAGGAATATTCCAAGGAAGAATAAGAGGAAGAAAGCAAGGTAGCTAAAATTTTCAAGATATTAGAAAAGGTTAGTGGAAAAACAAGAATGGAGATTCCTTCATATAAGGAGAACCTTAATGTGGACGAGCTGATGGATTGGATCAATTCAGTGGATAAGTATTTCGACTTGGAAAAGGTCGAAGACAAGAAGAAGGTAAATTTTTCAGCTACCAAGTTGAATGGCCATGCATCTATCTGGTGGGATGAACTACATAAATCTAGGGAGAGAAAGGGAAAGCCTAAGATCAAGAAATGGGATAAAATGGTACATAAATTCAAGAATAAGTTTATGCCAAAAGACTATCATTTTAATATTTTCAAACAGTTTCAGAGTCTGAGGTAGAAAGGAATGACTATCAAGGAGTATATAGAGGAGTTTTGCAAGCTAATAATTAGATCAGGACATGCTGAAGATGATATGGAGAAAGTAGCCAGATACATAAATGTTCTAAGGTATAACATACAGGATGAAATCAGTTTGTTGAGTCTGAAGACAATTGAGAATACCTACCAAGAAACTTTGAAGGCATAGGAGAGAATGTTGAGGAAACAAAGTCAGAAGAATAGAGGTAAAATTCCAACAAGAGGAAGAGGAAATTTTAGATCAAGATTTCAGCACTGAAGTATGAGGTTTGAGTAGTAGAACTCCACAGAGAGGAGACTTTGGTAGAGGGAGATTTTCACCCAAAGTTAGAGGTCGAGGAAGAGAAATTCAGTGTTACACATGTGGAGAATGGGGACACGGATCATGGTAATGTATTCATAACAAACCAGCAAATCAACGAAATTTGAATGTAGCTGAGGCAAAGGAAGAAAATCCTCAAGTCACAGGAAAATAAGAGCCACTTGAGGTAGGAGAGTCTTTATTACTAAAAAGAGTATTTCTTAAGGAAGAGAAGGAAGCAAATGAGCCAGCGCAAAGGAAGAGCTTATTCAGGACTGCGTGAAAAGCAAAAGAAAAATGTTGCAAAGTTGTGATTGATAGTGGAAGCACTGATAATCTTGTTTCCACAGAGATGGTTGAGAAATTGGGGTTGATTAAGATGGTACACCCTAATCCCTATAGAGTGTCGTGGCTACAGAAGGGACATCATATTTTAGTGACAGAACAGTGTAAAGTAGAGATACATATCAATACATATAAGGATGTCATATTGTGTGATGTGATGCCAATAGACATGCACCAAGTATTGTTGGGAAGGCCTTCGAAATTTGACAAAAAATCCATTCATGGTGGCAATAGGAATACCTATACCATAGAGAAGGATGGAAAGAAGCACACATTGTTGCCTTTAAAGGATGAAACAGAAAAAGGAGAAACTGGAAATAATGTTATGATGATTAGTGGAAAGGAGTTGCTGCAAGAAGTCAAGAAGGAGAAAGAAATGCATTTTTCTATTGTGGGTAAACCCAAGGTAATTATGACTTCTTCTAATTTAGAAAATCTGCCTATGGAAATTAAAAATATGTTAGATGATTATGCTGATATAATTGTTGATGAATTACCAAGTAAATTATCGCCAATCAGAAGTATCAGTCATCACATAGATTTATGGTGCAAGTTTACCAAACACAACATCATATAGAATGACCCCTTGGGAGAATGAACAAGTTGGAAGACAGGTACAAGAGTTGTTAGATAAAGGACTGATCAAAGAAATCCTTAGCACATGTGCAGTACCAGCCATGCTTAGTCCAAATAAAGGAGGTGAGTGGCATATGTGTACTGATTCCAGAGCCATAAACAAGATCACTATCAGGTATAGATTTCCATTGCCATGCATAGATGATTTTATGGATTGTTTAAGTGGGTCAAAGTATTTTACTAAAATAGATCTGAAGAGTGGATACCATCAAATAAGGATTAGAGAGGGAGATGAATGGACGACTACATTTAAGACCAACAGTGGGTTGTATGAGTGGCTAGTGATGCCTTTTGGGCTCACTAATGCACCAAGTACATTTATGAGACTAATGAACGAGGTCTTGAAAGAGTATGCAGGAAAATTTGTGATAGTCTATCTTGATGACATTCTGATTTTTAGTCAAAGTAAGGAAGAGAATTTGGAGCATGTCAAGCTGGTGTTAAATACTTTGCAAAAGGAGAAGCTACTTATAAATTTGAAGACGTGTAGTTTTATGAAGAAGGAACTCATTTACTTGGGATTCATAGTCTCATAATAATGCTTGAATATGGACCTAGAAAAGATCGAGGTAATACTGGATTGGAAAAATCCGAGAAGTGTATTTGAGGTAAGGAGTTTTCATGGTCTTGCAAGTTTTTACAGAAAGTTTATAAGAGGTTTTAGTCACATTTGTGCACCAATAATTGAAACAATAAAGGAGAGTAACCAACCATTTAAGTGGACATAAGTAGCAGACCGGAAATTAAAGTTGTTAAAAAGGAAGATTACTGAAAAACTTGTTTTGGCCTTGCCAAATTTTGATAAAATATTCCAAGTTGAGGCTGATGCTAGTGGGATAGCAATTGGAGCTATCTAGAGTCAAGAGCAGAGACTAATAACTTATTTTAGTGAAAATTTAAATGAGACCAAGAGGAAGTATTCATCATATCATAAGGAGTTTTATGCTATTGTGCAGGCTTTGAAGAAATGGAGACATTATTTGTTGCCCAAATAATTTGTGTCGTATTCTGATAACCATGCACTGTAGTTCATAAATAATCAATTGAATTTGAACCAAAATCATGCTAAGTGGGTGGAGCTTTTGCAGATTTTTGCCTTTTTAATGAAACACACAAGTGGTAAATCAAACAAAGTTGCTGATGCTTTGAGCAGAGTAAATATGGTTGTGCAGGAATTGAAGATTAGAATTTTTGGGTTTGAAGAGATGATTGATATGTATAAGGAAGATACAAATTTCAAAGAAATATATACAACTATTAAAAATCCTGTGATTCATAATAGAAGCCAGTGGTTGGACTACCTGATTCAAGGAGGATTGCTGTTCAAGAACAATAAACTGTGTATTCCTAAGTGCTCCATGAGGGAAAATATGATTAAATAAAAACATAGTGGAGGGTTGTCCGAACACTTTGGACAAGATAAAACGTTTGCTCAAGTAAGTGTTTTTTATTACTGGCCAAAAATGCAAGCTGATATCAAAATTTTTGTTGAGAAGTGCAAGATTTGTCAGCATGCCAAAGGAAGAAGACAAAACACTGGGTTATATCAGCCATTGCCAATACCCAATAGACCTTGGGACGCTGTTAGCATGGATTTTGTTTTAGGTTTGGCAAATACTCAAAGAGGATATGATTCTATCTATGTTGTAGTAGATAGGTTTTCTAAAATGGCTCAGTTTATTTCTTGTAAGAAAACTAGTGATGCAACTCACATTGCTAATATATTTTTCTCTGAAGTTATAATATTACATGGACTGCCTGTGAGTTTTTTTCAGATAGGGATACAAAGTTCGTAAGACACTTATGGAGGAATCTATGAAGGAATATAGGTAAAAACCTTAGTTTCAGTTAAGCCTATCATCCTTAGATGGATGGACAAAATAAAGTGGTGAACATGAGCTTGGGAAACATATTACAGATTTTGGTTTACAAAAATCCAAAGCAATGGCACCTAGCACTTTCTCAAGACGAGTTTGCCTATAATGATACTCCTAACCGGAGTACCAGGATGAGTTCGTTTCAAATTATTTTTGGAATCCAAGAGGTGTGTATGAACTTAAATATTTGAGCAAACAATTGACAAGGAGTGCAAATGATGGAGAATTTGCAGGAAGATGTCAAGCAAAGATTACAAAAAAACACCCAAAAGTATAAACAAAGGGCTGGTATAAGAGGATTGAAAGGGATTTTCAAGTAAATTGTTTATTTATGGTTTATCTGAGGAAGGAAAGGTTTCCAGTCGGGGCCTATAAAAAACTGAAAATGAAAAAGATAAGGCCATGTAAAATTTCGAGGATGTTTTCCTTAAATGCATATAAAATTGAATTGCTAGCAGGAGTTGGGATATCACCCATATTTAATGTTGTAAATTTATACCCATACAAAGGAACATAGGAGGAAATACAAGAAGAACCTACAGAATAGGAGGACCAAACTTTGAATTGGAAGGAACATATGCCAAAGACAATAAAGAAAGAAGTGGAAGTCATTGTGGAGAAAAGAGCAGCAAATAAGACCAGAGGACAGAAATATTATCAGTATCTAGTCAAATGGAAGGGAAAACCAGTGGAAGATTCCAGTTGGGTGACAACATCAGAGTTACAAAAGTTTAATACAGATCCTGAAACATTGATGGATCAATATTTTCTTCCTCGGGAGTCTGATGCAGGAGCATTCAGATTTAGTTAACAATGTGATTGTGTGTTCACATGTTGTGGCTAATAAGAGGTGAAAAAAAAATTGATTTTTAATATTTTATTTATCTTTAATTGTGAGAAGTTAGTTTGCTTTGATTTCCTAACTTAACTAGGAATAAAATAGGAAATTTGTTCTCCCTGCTAGGAGATCAAACCAAGTAGATTAGATCATTAAGATATGATAGAATTATTTTGTAAGGGTGGTTCAACAAAGAGCTAATAAAAGACAATAGAACTAATTTTAGGTATATATAAGCGTGGATAGGTGTGAAATAGGTGAGAGAGAGGTGTGACAGAGGAGTGGACAGAGAGGAGAAGCCATGTAAAATCCAACCATTAAGGGTTCGACTTTGTGTATTTTCATTTCTGATTAATTACAAGTGTTTTTGCATTTTAATTTGGCTATCTGGTTTAAACTATCCTTTTTTATTTCTCTGTTGGAGTATATATATTGCATCACGCACAACGGGGGTTCCCGGTAATATGTTTATGTGAAATTACAGATTCAAGTCAAACTTTTAGAGTTATGATACATATGTCCACATTGATTTTGGCATTGATCACATCGCATCTGGAAAGGGACCACTAAACGTGTGAACAAAAAAGACACAGCGGGATTGTTAGATCTAGCATAGATCAATGGCTGAGATTAAATCACAATCCAAGGGAATTTTTCACATCAAAAATTTTTGTGTTTATTGCTAAGATATCACACGATAAGTGATTTAGTTTGTGAGGCGATAAATACGGGAGGTAATTTATTCAAGTTGCGATGCAGTAAATAGTTTAAGTTGCGATATTGTAAGGGGATTATGGTGTGATGCGAAGCATATTGCACATCGCATACGATAAGGTATAAATATGATTGCAGGAATTGGAAATGAGACAAGTTGTAAAATGCGATCCGCTGTGAAATATCATTGATTGTGTTGGCCCATAAACTACAGGTTCCGTACGTATTTTGAAAATTTGCAGCCTTGTTGCATCAAAAATACATTTGTATGGTATCGATGGATTTTCTCTCGTAAAAAAATTGTCACTTGGTCAATTTTTACGGAGGAAATGATAACACTTTATGAGGATACAAAAAGAAACACCTTCTTTAGCCAATTGATAAATCTCAAACAAAAGGGTTTAGTGGTGGAGCACATTGAGGACTTCCAAAAATTGAATATAAGGGTAATTGATATTCCAGAGGAACACATGATTGATGTCTTCACAGGAACTTTAAAGGATAACATCCAACATGAGGTTCACCTTTAGGAATCTGATTCATTGGAGAAGGCATTTAGGTTGGCAAGAAAATTTGAATGTAAAATTATGGCGACAAGGAAGCCTACCACTCACATCTATAAATACAGAAGTGCTGCTACTCCTATACTTCCACAACCTACAAGGTTGACACCACAACAATTTGAAGAAAAAGGAGAAAAAGGGCTTTGCTACATTTGTGATATAAAATACACTAAATATCATAATTGAGTTGAGAATAAATTATTTTACATAGGTTGTGAAGAGGAGGAAGAAAATGAACAAGAAAATTCAAAATAAGAGGATATACACTAGGAACCAACCCTAGAGAAATAAGAAATGAGTCTGACCATATCATGTAATGAATTGGCAGGAATTACCACTCCTCAAACACTCATTATAGAAGGAAATATCAAGAAGAAAAAGGTAATAGTGTTGATTGATTTGGGCAGTACCCATAATTTTATTCATTGTAAGGTAGCCAAGGAATTGAATTACTTCCTATACCCAGCACTAGAATTTCAATTGATGGTTGTGAATGGAGGAAATATAAATTGCTCTAGAAAATGCCATAATATCAAGCTAACCATGGAGGAATATGTATTGAATATTCCAATTCTTTCCATTCCATTGGGAGGTGCTGATGTTGTACTAGAAGTACAATGGTTACAATATTTGGGGACAGTGGCTTTTAATTTTCAAGAACTTTTCTTGAATTTTTTTTTTCAGAGGGAAAGGAAGTTGAATTATGGGGTATCCTAGGGAAGATGAGAAATATAATAAGCTCTAATGTCATGAAAAATATTCTGAAGAAAGAACAATGAGGCATAATTGCAAAATTATTCTCTCTAGAAGTTCCAACATCAAGATCATCTATTTCTCCAGATCTCCAAAAAGTCTTGGACAATCATTCCAAGGTGTTTGAAACTCCCAAATGACTCCCACCTATTCGTGATCATGATCATTCTATTCATTTGATTCCAAGAAGTGTTCCTCCAAACATCAGGCCTTACATATATCCTTATGTCCAAAAGAGCGAAATTGAATGTATGATTGCAGAAATGATAGAGGTTGGTATAATTCAACCTAGTCAAAGTTATTTCTCTGCTCCAGTAGTATTGGTGCACAAGAAGGATGGATCATGGTGCATGTGTCTGGATTATAGGGAGATCAATAATCTCACTATTAAAGATAAATTTTCCATTCCTGTGATTGATGAATTATTGGATGAATTACATGGCGCAATTTATTTTACCAAGTTGGATCTTTGTTCAGGATATCATCAAATTAGAATGAAGACTAAAGATATTCCGAAAACAACATTTCAAACTCATGAGGGTCATTATGAAATTTTGGTCATGCATTTTGGCCTTACCAATGTACCTTATACATTTCAAGGGTTGATGAATTCCATTTCAAAACCTTCCTTAGAAAGTTTGTGTTTGTATTTTTTGATGAGATACTAATCTACAACAGGTCTTCGAAGGATCATGTTCAACATGTTGACAGGGTGCTCAAACTATTGGAGGAGAAACAATTATATGAAAAAACCTCCAAATGTTTCTTTGGAGTGGTTCATATTGTATCTCACGAGGGTGTTAAGGTAGACCCTAAGAAAATTAAAGCCATCAAGGAATGGAAAGTCCCCAGAACCATAAAGCAGTTGTAAGGATTTCTCGGGTTAATAAGGTTTTATTGCAAGTTTGTTAATAATTATGGGAGAATAGCAACACCTCTAACAAAATTATTGAAGAAAGATGCATTTTAATGGAATACTGAAGCAACTAAGGCATTTGAACATCTTGAAGAGGCAATGTGCCTAGCACCAGTCTTAGCTATGCCAGACTTCACAAAAACCTTTATTGTGGAGTGTGATGCCTCATGAAATGGAGTTGGTGATGTTTTAATGAAAGAAGGAAGACCCATTGCTTTTGAAAGTCACCCAATCAAAGGAAAGTATTTACAGAAAGCTATTTATGAGAAGGAAATGTTGGCAATACTACATGCAATAAAGAAATGGAAACCTTACCTAATGGGAAGACACTTCAAGGTAAAAACTAATCATGATAGTCTTAAATTTGTTTTGGGACAAAGAATATCTTCAGAAGAGCAACAAAAATGGGTCACAAAGATGTTGGGTTATGACTTTTAAATAATCTGTAGAAAAGGGAAGCTAAATGTTGTTGCAAATGCACTCTCAAGAGAGGATGAAGAGGTGGAATAATTGCTTTGTTCCATTTCTATTATCCAGCTAGATTGGATAACCAAAGCAACGGATGAATGCAAGAAGGAAAAAGAAGTGTGGTCACTAATTCAAAAGTTGTAGCAAGATCCTAGTACATCTGATACATTTAGTTGGAAAAATGATTCCTTATGGTACAAAGATCACTTATATATTTGTAAGAATTTCCAACTAAAACAAAAGATTCTTTTGGAATTGCACACTTATCCTTTAGGAGGACACTCAGTGTTTTTAAAAACTTACCACAGGGTGAAGAAAGAATTTTTTTGGGATGGCTTTAAATATGATATTCAAAAGTTTGAGGCGGAATGTTTAGTTTGCCAAAAAAATAAAGTTGAGAAAATTAAGACCCCGGGTCTTCTACATCCTTTGTCCATTCCAAGTCAACATTGGGAGGATATTTCAATGGATTTTATCACAGGTTTACCTAAGTCCGAAAAGAGTGTCATCATGGTGGTAGTTGATAGAATTACCAAGTATGCAGACTTTTGTGCATTATCTCGTCCATTTAAAGCAAGTACAGTTGCTACTTCATTTATGGAAAAAATTTAAAAGCTACATGGAAACCCAATGATTATTGTAAGTGGCAGAGATCCCATTTTTACTGGAAATTTTTGGACAAAATTATTTTCTTGTTTGGGTACTCAACTAGCGGATAGCTCATCTTATCATCTTCAATCTGATGGCCAAACTCAAATAGTGAACAAATGTTTGGAAGGATATCTTTGTTTTTTTGTATCTAATAAATAAACACAATGGGTCAAGTGGTTACCTCTGGCTGAATGATGGTATAACACTTCCTTCCATACTGCAACAAAATTGACCCCATTTATGGAACTTTATAGATATCATCCACTGTCCATCACATCATTTTTAAGAGAAAATTATAATGTTCAAGCAGTGGAAGATCACATTGAGCATCAACAAAAATTTCTCCAAATCTTAAATGATAACCTAAATTTGGCACAAAATTGAATGAAGCAATAGGTAGATCAACATCGAAATGAGAGAAGTTTTGATGTAGGAGATTGGGTATTTTTACAGCTACAACCATACAAACAAATGTCCCTCAAGCAAGCTAATAAGGATAATAAATTATTGCCAAAGTATTATGGTCCTTACAAGGTGTTGCAAAATATTGGTACTATGGCATACAAATTGGAGCTTCCCTCTTCTTCGCGAGTGCATCTAGTTTTCCATGTTTCATGCTTAAAGAAGGTTATAGGTGAAAAAATTCTAGTTCAAACATTATTGCCAAAAATTGATGAGGAAGGAAAAATCATATTGGAACTTGAAGCAGTCACGGAAACAAGAACTCATCAGCTACGCAATCGATCAATTTCAGAGTATCTCATCAAGTGGAAGAACTTAACCACTGAAGATTCTACATGGGAGGATGAGAATTTTATACATAAGCATCTAGAGCTACTCAAGCATTGAGGACAATTTTTTTTTGAAGGAGAGGGGCATGTCAGGTCCCTATATTACTAGTGTAGTCCCTTATTTTGTTAGCGTAGCCCCCTTATTGTTATTGTTGTACCCTTGTAACCCCCATATTGTTATTATTGTGCCCTTACATTATTATTGTTAGGTCAGCTAGGATTATATTGTGACCCCATGGACTCCTATATATAGAAGGATGTTTTTTCATTTGTATCAAATCCAAGAATTGTTCATTTATGTAATGTAAAGGAGGTTTCCCCCTCTAAGTGGCTTATTTCTAAGGTGTTGATCTCTCTTTTCTTCTATTTTTGGAGTTGGTTTCATAAAATTCCATTGGAGGTCTATTTATACTTGAGAGCTACCATTATATCCAAGTATGCTAGGGTAGGTATATCTTATATATAATTGTGTTACTTAATTCTAGTTTTCTTAATAAAAATCCTAGAATTAAAATAATTGTTTTAGATGATACCATAGTCCAATGGAGAAGGAAATTGATCTAATTTTTGGGTTCTCAACAACCTGTAGAGAGTCTCTATCCCACAATTAGAGATTTATTAAATTGAAGTTCAATGTTTCTCTTTGGAATGTTCCATATGATCCTCATAAAGACCCAAAAAGTTTAGGAGTTTAAAATTAGTTTCAAGAAATAACTAAGATGGTTTCTCTTTTGGAAAATTAAAAATTCTTATCCTTTCATTTGATATACATATGTCTCATGCATTTATAACGTTACAAAATATAAGATGGAGTCATTCATGTAAGATATTTCCAATTTAATCCAATAACCTATGAAATTACCACCTACATTACTTTTATTCTATATTCTTAAATTTATCCATTTTATTTTTCTCCAGTTTTATCCCTTTACTCTTTTCTTTTTACATTTACCATTTATCACTTTACCTTCTCCATTTACCGTCAACCATCATCTATTTTCCGTTATTTTTATCCACCTCATATTATTATTATAGAGTTTTCCAAACTAACATTTTTCTATACTTAGCCTTTTCATTTTTTTTTTTAAATTCTCCATCTCCATTTCCAGCTGATTTTATATTTCATTTTTATATTTCTACATTTCCATTCTTTGTGTTTTTGAAAAATTCCATTTTATTTTCGATATTTAGAAATATTTTATGATTCCTTTACACTTTCCACATATATTTTATAACATTTAATTTGTTTTTGACTCACATATATGTTATAATACTTAAAATATGTTATAACACTTAATTTATTTTTGAATATCCTTTTTTCGGAGGTTTTAGAAGTTTTGTTGCATACTGCTCCGCACATCCCATGCACTTTCCACATATATGTTATAACACTTCGTATATGCTATAACACTTAATTATGTTTGAGCATACTTTGGGTGGAAGTTTTGATGCATATTCATCCTCTATTACTTGGTTTTAACTTTATTTACTTTTAATTATTCACATTTATTTTATTATTATAAACCATATCATTTTTCCTTAAGTTCCTTTGGAATATCTCCCTATGACATGAGGTGACATGAGGTAGCTAGATAAACATATTTTAGGGTAACATTTGGAAGACACTTTTTAGACATTGATGATTGGGTGATGCATCCACATACAAATAAAAAAAATTTGCATTCTCCCCAAACTATGCAAAGTTTCAAGATTCTCTATGCTTAATACATGAAAAATACGAGGGAGGTTATAATTGTAAATAGATTGAAGTATATTACTAATATGCATAAAATATATATTTATAAATGAAATCCAAGAGTCACATGTAACATAGCAACAATTATTGAGTCACTATCTTCCAGAGGCCATAAATTGAGTTCCTAATGTCCAAATTGGGAAAAAAAAAGTGTTATAACCCTATTTGTCACACCACTGTAGTGAGAGAGACCCTAGTTCAACCTACCACAGTTTTTGGATATAATTCACCCCCTTTCACCCTTGCTTTTAATTATATGGGTATTATAATGAAGTTATTATATGTTATAGGGATGCAATTATATAATTGAGTAATTTCTCATTATTATTTTGTCACAATTTCATAATTATGAAATAATAATCATTTCATAATTAAGAAGAAAATAATAATTAATAAAAAACTTATAATTGAGAAAAAGGTTCTTAGTGAGTTGGGAAAAGCTCATAATTGAGAACGAATCTTGTACATGGCTTGCGATTGTTTGGTTCACAAGTTGTCAAGTATATCCATGAGCTATATCCACCCAAATCACATGCCATTAAGCCTAAATTATCATGGTGCTAGGTTTCTAGATACATCCTCCTGATTTTAGTCAAAAGACTATGTAACTAGACCCTGAAGAGGAGAGAGATATAGAGAGTATTGCTCAATTATGCTAGTGGATTTCTGCTAGAGCTTCGTTTGCATGTGTGGTGAGACCAATCTTGCAGTAAGTCGAGTGAAGGGTCATGCCAAGGATTGAGGAGATGTTTTTCTATATGCTAAGGTATAATGTATTTATGCTATCCTAATTAATGAAAGAATTTATCAGTCCTTATCCATACATTTCATGTGTTTTTATATGCATTTGGATTTTATTATTTCTTTTATATGCTAATCTTCCTTTCACGAAGGTAAAACAATTTTCTTGTTTGAATGTGTTTGTGTGTAGGGGAGTGTATTAGGGAGCTAGGAGAAATATATTCAAGTTGAAGTTGGGTCTCCAAAGCTGTCCACAAGGTTTGAAAACTTCACCAACCTACAAGAGTTTAGGTATGCATCATCTACCTCATTTGATAATATGTAAACTATGGTGACTTACTTTTAATCTTCAAAATTCATGTACATTCTACCACACACTTTCTAATAGATCGAAGAAAAAGATCCATGGAGTAGTAGTTTCTTACCTTCTGAGAATATTAAAATGTAAAGAAAAGCTCACTGGAAAGATAGAATCATGAATAAGACATTAAGAGTGGTTTCCATGTATAAAATTATAGACAACCTCTCATAAAATTAAAACAAAAACCATAAATATTTTGGGCCTCTCACCATATTGTTTTTGGAAATGATTTATAAAAATGAAATATAAAATATATAAAATGAGACCAAGTTTGGAGGAAAAATTCCTAACTTCATATTTTTTAAAATGGATCTTCATTCTGTTAGCACAAAGAGGGAAAAATTAGCATCAAGTAGTTGAAAAGTTGAAGTGAATATTATAAAGGGTGAAAACCACATTTAGAAAAATAGGTTGGGGTTTTTGTTGAAGATGAGTTTTCCTTTCTTGAAGATCATGTTAATCAACTTGCTCAAGTTTTCCTCTCATCTATTCTTTAACATTTTATTTCCATTAGGTTTTCCATGCATGTTAAACAATTAGAATATATAGGTATGATTATGTATTATCATCTATTTTAAGCACTTCATGTTGTATTTCAGGTCTGAGGGAGTAGTTTTCCTTCTTTTGATAAATAAAGTGAAATTTAATTAAAAATCTTGTATTTGTCATATAGGAGGAAATTTTAGTTTCCAGAGAGTGTTAAAGTTATCGCATTGGCATATTATTGTTAACTTCTCCCACAAAGAGAGTTAATCTTAATGTTGCTCACATGAGTTTTCATGGTGATGTATCATTGGATTCTTGTGAAATTGAAGCTTTACAAACTTATATGATTCTATCACATGTAGTCCTTTAAATTTTTTGAACACACACACACACACACTATTTCAATTTACAAAGTTATTTCTGATTTTAGATTCACATCATTTTCAAGAGAGAGGAAAAATGTTTGTTGAAGGAATACTCCAATACATATTAAATATTTAATTTCATATTCATTTCTTGTGAGCTTTGATATAAGGTTTTTTGGGGATTTTTTTTATCACTCACACATTGAATTCATCTATGACAATAATAATAATATTCCACATATCAAAAGAGGCCACCTTTCTAGAAATGAAGAAAAAATCTTGATAAGTTCTCTAATATTTTCGTAAGTAGTTTATTCTTTTCATTAACAAGAAAATAGATCTATAAGCCCCTAGAGACAATATGTTAAGGTCCTAATAAACATTCATTATTATTTTATTAATTATGTACACGTTTTCATAATGGTAGGTCACATCATGTAGCTTTATTTCCTATTTATAATAAAGGAGATTTATTTGTATAAGCATAATATATTGTGTTGTACATTGGAGTTATTGTAAAAGGAGGTTTCTACCTTGAAGAGGGATATTATTCATTTATTTTTATCATTTATAAGGTATTGGTTTTGAGCATATGTTTTCATTGATGTCATATATAAGTCACTGATACCAAGTTTCAAGTTCAAGGGGAGCTTCGTAAGTGTGTTATCATTGATGTGTTAATGTGTGTTGCTACCTAGCTTGAGGTTTTGAATGAAGGTAATATATTTGAAGGCATTTATTCTTCAGTTCCCGAGCTCCAATGAGGAAAATAATTTCTTATTTGGATAGCTTATGGGCCCCAATATTGCAACAAGAATGTTGCAACTCAGAAGGCTACCAACTTAAATTATCAACCTAGGGTTCATACAAACTTAAGAGGTGTCGACACTATATGTGCAACATGAAATGTGTCCTCATTTCATTGATTTGATGCAATGAAGTGAATTCCATGAAATCCAAGCCTAAAATAATTGTAGAAATGGAAATTTTACTCTATTTTCAGAAAGAAAACCTAATTAATTTCCAGAGAGGAAATCCTGATTAATTTTGCAAAAAGGAAAGGGTATTATAGTTTTCATGAATGTAAATGTTAATCCTATTTGTAGAAATGTAAAAATAAACCTATTTGTAGAGTGTAAATGGTACATGAAAAGGAAATGGAAACTATTAAGTGGACAAATCGCTCTTGCGGTCAAGGGCGGTCGCCCTAGATTCCTAAAGGAAAACTAGAAACAAATAGAAAATTGAATAAATATTTCCCTAACCTAGCTTCATTTAAATAATTAAAACAAGAGAAGGAGAGTGGTGCTTTTACCTATTTTTGAAATTCTTGATGGAGATCCCTAATCCGTCCTAATGTAGCTCCTTAATTCTTTGATAAGAACTACAATCACTGAGATAATAGAGATCAAAGGCATATGAAATATAATGATTCAAAAAAAGCTTAATATAATGATCAAGGAGATAAGAAATTGAAATCATATTAATGAAGACATAAAGGAACATAAATCATCATCATTTCAATAAGACAATACAATGATAAAAATTATTCATTTGTATTAATTCAAAGATAAAATAAGAGCATTACAACCATGCCTTGATGTCATGAGGTTCCTCCCAAATGCCTCAAATCCTATGCTTGGGTGATAAGCTTACCAATCCAAATTTACCAGCATAAGACTACGTTTTGTGAACTATCCTAACCCTCTAGCCTCTACTCAATTTATAGGAAAAAGAGAGGAGGTTTTAGATCCAAAAAAGAGGGATGAGATCCATTAATAGCGGGATTAGGGTTCCTTGATTAAAGGGAATTAGGTCCATGTTCCGAGGAGTTTGGCTCAAATAGGTATTAACAAGAAGCTTCTAGTTGGGATATATTCTCCCAACAAGGCTTCTAGAGCTTACTTTTCATTGAGTGATGTGCAAAGTTTGTAATGGAAGACAAAGCATAGTTCTGCATAGGTTTCAATGGAAGAAAATGCACATGTGCAGAAATTGACTAGGAAAAGCGTGTAGGTCATGCTAAACAGCTTAAAAGGCCATGTTACCCTAAATTCATGATTTCTTCAAGGATTTTATATGTTTTACTTGCAAGAGAGTGCATTGAAACATGTGTATGGATGGCAAGAGATTCATTTTAACTGTCAATTGTCATGGTGAAAAAATGACGTGTAACAAATTTCCCCCTCAAGTGCAAAGTCTGGAAAGTCATTAAAAGATTGAAGCATTTTATCATGCCAAAGGTCAGATTAGAAACAATGGTCGGAAACCTGTAATGAAAATTTAAGGATTATAATGCAAATATATATATATATATATATAATCATCATTGAGGTAGGCATTCCCATACTCAGAGTAAAACTAACTCGATTAACAAGTACATAAATAGCCTATAATCCTATCAATAATAGACCTTGTATGGAAGCATCCACTGGTTATGAATTTGTCTACATAATAATGAATAGATAAATCCTCACAAGTTGGATGGATGAAAATAGATCCAGGGTCTTGATCTCCATCTCTCATTCCATAATATGAATCTGATGATGTGAAAAAATGTGTTGAATTTGAACATGGAAGATACCACTTGATTACTGGTCAATTATGTGAACCGTTAATGAGTGCGAGAGAAACCACAAATAATGAAAATGGCTCTAAAGGTACTCTCAGTAAAATATATGAAGTGAGATTAGGTGATCTCTAGTCGAACACTCATAGAATCGCTCGATCGAAGGTCAATAATGAAAATTTGTCATCGAAGGTGAGAAACCCACAATTAAGGAATGCAAGCTTCAAGGTAGTGAAAAGGGTTTTTAGATAAACTTCCTAGATAGTGAGTTGAAGTTGATAGGAAGCGATTAGTTGGAAGAGGGACTACGACACATAAATTCATGTCACGTTTTGAAGAACTATTTTGCAATGACTGACTTATGGATGGCCGACACAATTGAGGGCTAATGTATGCATAAGAACATGAATTAAGGTTCAAATTCTCTTGAACACATGGCGACACGACAATTTACTTGGCAACATTTGACTCAACGATAATACAAAAAACCAACTGAAGCCTTTCAACGAGGTTCGATTAATTGTAAGACAAATGGATTATCCAAGACAGACATGTGTGATGGAGTAGCGTGTTCAAGAGTAGCATACTACCTTTTAAATGAATGCAAAAATGAATACCTTTTCCAAATCCCCCCCACTATTACTGTCAAGTACCTCCTTATTTTTTTCAAACTTGAGGAGTATAATATTTTCTTTTCCTTGTTGTAGTGTATTTGACGCATGGTCAGGCGAAATACACTGTGATTAATAGGGAGGTTGCTTTCCTACAAGCAAGTAATAGGTCATTTGGTTTGTTAGAATATTAATGGAACAAAATAACATGTACTAAAATAAGTAAAGAACATAGCATGCTACATTAAAGAAGAAGTAAGAAACAAAATACTCATGTACAATAACAAGCTCAATCAAGTCAAACACACTGATAATTCAAATGAAGAACTCTCTCCCCTTTATTAGTTGTTGATGGTATAAGAGAATATGATTCTAAATTAGTTGCAATGAATCATTAAATCTATGGAAATCTAATATTCAAGGTAAGGTGGTCTCTTCCCTTTAAGCTTCTTACAAGCCTCTCTCTCTCTCCTCAATGGATGGTATAATAGCAGACACTTGGTGAAATTATTCTCTTTGATTGAGGTGTTGGGTGGCCAACAGCTGAATCCTTCCACTCCTTATTGCTTGGACAACTAAATGTTGGTTTTCTCTCAAGAAATTTGGCCAGCATAACAATGTGTTCTCATGTTCCTCTTCCCATGGCAGTATTTTATAGAAAAATTTCAAATTTTACCTCCCTCTCTTGGTAAAATATGGATGTTGACACAAGAGTGGGAGGCTGATTCCTTTGTGTGCTGCACTAAGGCCTCAAGGTGGCTGTACTTGGATGGCTTGAGAGGGAATCTTATTCTTCAAGTGTGCCAAGTGGTCCCGGATGGTGAATTTACGCATACCCACAACCCCACAACTATCTAAGGGATAGCCGCGATGATATTTGATGCTATCGAAGAAAACACTGCATGGACTGCTTGGGGTTAGTGATTTTTGTGCGCTATTTGATAAATTTTCCTGCTTGACCTTAGGAAAAGTTAAAATTTTCAGATCATGTAATGTATTCCTTCCTTGTAAATCCTTATTTGTACCTTATTATTGACATTTCCTAATGTGTTTTTCTTGTACTATTTTTGAGTGATAATAGTTTCCCCCTAATGTATGAGGTCTAGGAAGAATTGTATAGTCGAAATAAATTATAGTTTCTTTTCTATATAATCCGTTTGAGAGAGAGAGAGTACCTTGTGTGAAACCTGAGGTTGGAGACCCCTTGCCGCGAATAAAAGAGGTGTCATGATTTGTTGGAAACTTGCAGGAGATAAAATAAATACAATATTTCTATGAGGCAGACATGTCCCATGCTCATGATGTTTTGGCTAGTTAAGCTTATATGACAGAGAGAGGTTCTTCTTGTGTCACTTGTATGGTAGTGAGCTGCTGTTTGGTTGATGAAGGCAGTTGTCGAAACCCTCAGGGGCATTTTTTATCTTAAAATAGGTTTAATGTGGTGCCCACATGCATAATATTATTATGGCATGTTTTTAGAGTAAATTCTCATTGTATGCATGGGTTTCTGACTAGCTAACTTCTCGTGTAAGAATTGCTGAAAGAGATGCTTATGATGGCACAGGTCTTTGAAAAATTCTGACAGAGTGGGAAATTTGTGAAGTACGATACCATCTTGACATGAAAGCTTATGTTGGAGTCAAATTTCAGGAGGATCAATGACATCAATGGGAAATTATGACTCACATATTGACATTTGAGAATTCCCCTACTGAGGGGAGGAGCCATCCAAGGTACTACATCCTTCTTGATATATGGCTATTGAAGTCAAAAATAAGGAAGCCTCAACCGACCGAGAGAAGTACTGATGCAAGGGACCAGGGTCTTTGATGTAGCAAGCAGGGTGTGATAGGTTAACTTAGGAATGGCGACAAGAAATGGACGTAACTGATGATGAAATTTCAGTGGCCCAAGGTCGGAGCTTGTAAATGCAAGCGACAATAGTCATAACAATTTCTGGTGAGGAAATCCCTGGGGCCAGTAGGACGTCTAAGGTGGGTACATGGTTATTATGAGTGTCATGGTGGGGTTGGGTAAAGAATGCTAAGCTTTGACCAAGGGTGATTAGGGACTACTTCTAGGTGAGAAATGTGGATGGATGGATGGGAGTGTTCTCCTAAAAAAAATCTTTGTACACTTGCCAAAATAATATAGAATGGGTTTCGATGTACAACCACGGAGATAGGTGCCCCAATAAACATGAAAATGATCCCTCACTTATGGTGTGAGGAGGGTTTTTTTTTCTAAGGGTGGGGGCCCCATTGGTTAGTCTTGGTACGAGGGTGGTGAAGTGGATGAAAAGTGTCGTAGATGGGCTATGTTGATGGGGGTGTGGTAGGCCAAGTACGAGATGCGGTGGTGCATATTCGATTTGCTTATGAGAATGGTAGTATGGGAAAGGGGTTTTATCATGACATGGGTAAAACTTGACTTGATGTATGATGGATGAATGAACATGAATTGATTCCCAGACTTAGATGTTATGGCCATGGATTCATATTTTTGATGTATGGTCTACTTGAGTGATGGACGTCATGGAGGGTGAGGCAATACCAACCGAAAAGAATGTTTATCATGTGCAAGGTGAGGTGATGATAAACATGGTCGGGTGACTGGGACCTATGGTCGATTCCTATGGACAAATGATGTCAAGATATGCAAAGCTTCTTTGGGGAGCCTATCATGCTGGGGATAGAATGATACATGCTCTTGTACCTTCAGTGGCTGGGGAAATAGGTGATTTTTCATGCCTGTAATACCTGCAACCAATACCCCAAGTGAAAGCATATTTTCTATTCAAACATATTGAAAATAACATTGAATGGAAATCAATAAGAGAGGGTGTACCCGTCGTAATTGAAAAAAATATTTTTTTTGAGGCGTGGATGTTTGAAGACTACTTTGGACATGATGAGGTGTTGATCATTGTGTTTCTTTCAGTTTTGTAATTGGGCATTCTGAGCTCCCATTATGGTCTACCAAATAATAAGAAAAGGGTGATATAAGGGTCAATATGGCTCATTTTAGTTCATTTGTGTTGTTTGAGATTTTGAGATTAGAGTTGAGCCCCTACTGCCGATCCATTATTGTCATTGCAGTCAGCCTGAGTACCCGTGATTTGCGCCATCAGTGTCAAGTAGGGCCCTGAATGTCCTATAATTCAATATTTTTTAGTTTTTTCTAGGGGGGGAGGGGTATGTACAAATCAAGTTTGTACGAAATACCTACCTCTTTTTTTCCTTGATCATGTGAGCGATCAAGGCAGAGGCAAGCGAACCTCACAGTGAAAGGAACTTTCCCGTGAGGTTATCACACATGGAAGTGTTTTTGTGCAATGAATCACACGCCTATTCTTGATATAGACACACAAACATCGTGCATGTGTATAAAACATGCGCGATGATGAGCCAAAAAAAATGTTTAATTTTTTTGATTTTTTGGTTTTTGGTCACTAATTTGGTTTTTCTCCTGGTGACAAGATGTTGTGGCGTGAGCATGATTGGCCTGATCTGTGCATTTCTGTGGACCGAGATGCTAATGCACATAGGCTTCTATCATAGTGGGGCCTGCTAAAGCTCTTAGAGAACGATATCCTGAGATCACAGGATAGCCTGCTACATTTCCTGGTCTATTTTTGGAACATAATACAAAGAGTGATGGTCTTGTGGATTAGAGACATCACCATCCATCCTGAGACGAATGTGTACTTTGTGACCAGTCTACTACCTTAGGGTGAGGAACTACCACACCAACTTCCTCCTGGGTAGGTGAATATTTGGCGCCAGGTGGCATAGCATTGCAATGATGCACTGTTTACCCAGGGGTGCGTCTGTATCAAGTCGGTGACAGACTTGGTTAAATAGTGTGCCTTGGTGATGATAGTTCGCCTGACTAGGTTGTCGTCTACCAATAGGGTGTCAGGGCCTCAGATTGGAATTTTTCTCCTGCTTCGGGCTGATCACTTTTATGACTAGGCGCGTCATGTGTATGATGGCATGGTGACGTAGCTAGGGAAGGTTCAAGGAGGATATTATTGAGTGTTCGCATATGCGAGAATTCTCTATAGTATCATGTTAGAGAGGGTGGTGATGTTATGACCTATTGTGATAGTGCATATTGGTCCTTTCTAGGATCCTTGGATGAGGCGGTGGGTGCCGGTGATGCCTCATGGCAGAGGAGGGGATGTGGATCAATACTGGGACGTGAGCATGGAGGCATGGTTCCAGGCGAACCCATAGATTTCCTTGGATTATACCTAATCAAGGATGGATTTTCGAGGGGATCTAGATATGGGTCTTCCTGCCGGTTATGTGTGGGTTCCTTCAGGTATGGCCTTTTGATGTTTTTATGCATTTTTGAGTATTTTATGATGTGTATATTTATATGAATGTTGTGGTGACACTGCACTTTCCTTATTTCTCTTGCAGATGTGGGAGCGGTTGGGAATCCTCTTGCCTACTTGGTGGGGCATTAGCCACCGAGGAGGAACCTAGGTGGGGCTACTCAGCGCTAGGTTGGAGGGCATGGTGATGGCGTTGGACCCTTAGTGGAGGGTAGAAGTGTAGCTGCTGTTGGGGATGTTGCTCTTCTTTCTCATGCTGAGGTGGCTGAGGCACGATTATTGGTGGTCAAGGAGCAACTAGCTACTACTGAGGCTCGTTTGGTGGACCTAATCGATTCTTGGGGTCGGGTGGAGAGGTTGACCCGGGGCATGCAGACATGGGGTTTTGTGGATGATTTGGATGAAACATGGCTCAAGGCACTGATGGCTAGAGAGAGGGTGCATCACCCTACATTGCACTGTGTTGAACTTTCTATTTTGACTGATGCACCCGTACTGGCACCGGGTGCAACTGTGGATCTAGAGGATCTACCAGGTGGGGCTCAACCCTAGAGATTTTATGTATTTAGGGAAAGCGCTCGTAATGAGGATGATTCCTTATTTTTTGATAAAATGTAGATAAATATTTTTTGGATGACTTGCAGGTTAGAGACATGACTTGAATCTTGTGACTCATACATATTTTTGATATGTTATGTGAGATATGTATTTTTGTGGCTTTGATGATGTGTCTCTGGTTATTTTATTGATGGATTTCGTGTACCTATGATGGATATCTATTTTTTATGTTTTTTTTGTTTTTCTATGGACGATGGTTTATACGAGATGAATTCTAGTCTAGAATGTGATTAGTTGTCTGGTTTTGATTTCTTGGTATATGCGTGAATGTAATATGTTCAAACTGATGACTTAATCTCCGTGCATGCAAATAGCTTCTAAATAGCTGAGAATATTGTACTTCAAAGTCTTGGTTTAACTGTGAAACCACTAGCTGGGAATCAAGGTAGATATGTAGATGATGAATGCCTTGGTTGAAGGCATCACTCATGAACCTGATGACTGCATCATATTCTGCCTGATTATTAGTGGCTGATTCGATGCATACTTCGTTGGTTAATAATGGAGATTTGTCGGGATAGTAAATGAAGCAGGCGCCTGCTGCTAGATTATGAGACCATCATGATGCTCCAACAAAAAATCCAAAATAATGGAGGGGGGGACGATCCATCTATGACAAAAGAGAATTATTTTAGAACAAGTCTTTGATGATAGTAATCAATGAAAAAAACAGATTATGCTACGTGCATTTTATATCTAGGGCTGAGGCCTCCTGCCCCTTATGGGTAAATTTTTTTGAGGTAGAGCCCATTAAAGGGGTTAGCTAGGCATGTATTGTCAGGCTCTCACAGGATGCATGCCCCCTTGAGGAGAAAATTGTTTATGATGTAAGGAGATTTCCATAATGTTTCGAACTTCTTGGGTCCTAGGGCCTTTTTTGCGACATTGTAGTGGAGGACTAACTCTCCCTCGGTAAATGAGAGAGGGGTGAAGTTGCGATCAAGTGACTCTTTTAACCTTTTTTTATGTGCCTCATTATGTTAGAGTGACTACTGTCTATTTTTGTCGACGAGTTCTAGCTGTACCAATCATTTTTCTAAAGGCTGGGTATCATTAAGGAGTTCAATGGAGGCACGCAAGTTGGGGATTTCACGTTAGATGGGAATCAAAACTTTGACCCCATACACTAGTTGGAGGGGTGTGAATCTTGTTGAGTTTTGAACTACTGTGCGGTATGCCCACCGTGCGGAAAAAACCATGTGGTGCCAGTTTATCTTATGGTTATTCACCATATGCTGTAACATTGTTTTAAGCATTTTGTTGAAAAATTATACCTCTCCATTGGACTGAGGATAGTATGGTGATGCAAATTCGTGTGTGAATCCTAGGTCACGGTGAGACAATTCCTAGAATATTTCATTTTAGAAATGCTTTCCGTGATCGGAGATTAACTCTTTCAACACATCGAACCGAACGATGAAATGGTTGAACAAAAATCGTGCTATGGTTTTGGCCGTGTTGTCATATGTTGGCATGGCTTCTGCCTATTTGGTGAAATAGTCGACGATGATGATGATGTATTTGTGGTTGCCAGACAATGCAGGGTTTCAAGTCATGAAGTCGATCTCCCATTTACAAAAGGGATCGGCTACAATGACTAGGTGTAGAGGAGCAGGAGGTGCTCTTGCCTTGTGAGCGAAGCATTGACATCGCTGACATCTTTTGACTACCGTAATGCAATCATGGAATAAGGTGGGCCAAACATATCCTGCCCGGAATTTTTTTAGGGCGATATCCATTTCAGAGAGGTGGTCACCGCAAGCTCCATTATGATAGTCATTGAGGGCTTTCTCAACCTGGTCATGCGTGAGGTATCAGCGTAGGATGGTATCGATGCCTCGCTGATAAAGGATGTCTCCCATGAGGAGGTATCAGGGGGTCTGTTGGCATACTCACCTTTGATCATCACGTGTGAGCTTTGGATTGAACTTTTGGGTTCGTAAAAATAAGAGGATATCACCGTACCAAGGATCATTTGTTGTCACTAGAAAGAGATGCTCGTCAGGTAGTGATTTGTTGACTGGGGATCCTTTAGTCTGACTTGGGAGGTCAGTGATAAACTCAACTAAGATCAAAGCTTTCTTTCTCTTGGGGGAGCTGAACTATAATTCAAACTCCTGGAGTATGACTACCCAACTAGCGTATTTGTGATTCATCAAACGACGGGTCAAAAAGTATCTCATGGGGTTGATAGTTGCGACGATTGTTTTAGTTCGCAAGATAATGTAGTGTAAAAGCTTTTTGACTGCGTGTATAAGGGATAGGGAAGTTTTTTCTTTGGGTTCATACCTTAATTCAGGGCATGATAAGTTTTTACTGACGTAATAAATTACATTGTCTTTACCATTGGGTCCATCTCAGATTAACACCCCAGCTAAGGCGGTTTCTGACACTGACAGATATAGGGTGTAATATTTGTCATAATTTGGCGGGATGATCAATGGGGTTGAAGAAAATGTGTCTTTCAGCACCTCAAATTATTGTTGGGTTTGATATTCCCATTTAAATGAGATATCCTGATGGAGAATGCATAGGAATCCCTACACAGAGGTAGTGTAATTTGTGACAAAGCGTCTTAGGAAATTGGCTTTCCCTTGCAAGATTTGGAGTTGCTTGAGCGTTCATGGTGGTGGCACTTCTTTGATAGCATGGACCTTGAGGGGGTCCACTCTGATCCCTCATTGGGATACTATAAAACCTAAAATTCAACCTACATTGACAAAGAATATGCACATGAGAGGGTTCAAGCATAGGTTGTAATGTCAGCATCTTTGGAATACCAACCGTAAATATTCTAGATGATTTCTTTGCTTTTTGGATCGAATAGTGAGGTCATGCAAGTAAGTGACGATAAGGTGGGCTAGGTCATGGAAGATATAGGTCATGGCACACTAGAAAGTGGCTCCAATGTTTTTAAGACCGAATGTCATAACTTGGTATGCGAAAGTGCCCCGTGGGGTGGTGAATGCTGTCATGTATCGATCGGTATGTTGAATTTGTATTTGGTTATACCGTGAGAAATTTTCCATTAAGGATAGGGCCTAGTGTCTGACACAAGAACCAATGACTTGGTCGATGAATGGGGTAGGGTAGTTGTATTTTGGACAAGATTTTTTCAAATCTTGGAATTCAGTTCAAATTTGAATGGTGACCTCCTTTTTAGTGAAGGGAATAGGGTTGGAAACCCATGATGTGTAAGCTATGGGGTAGATAAAACCAACTTTGTGAAACTTTTTGATTTCTCAATTAATTTCTTCTGCGTTAGATGGGTGTAATTGACGTTGTTTCTGGCGTTCCAGTGGTATGTTGGGCTAGGTCTCTATACAATTTGTAATATCCCATGCAAATAGGTCTCTATACACTTTGTAATATCCCAAAACACAGATTGCACAACAAGCCTGCTGAAATAACACACTCCTAAGGATTCAGTGCATTGAAATGAGTTTGAAGCCCCTGGATCCCTTAGATCAGCTCATCTAAGATCTAAATCCAAGAGGAGAGAAAAAAAAATTAAACTAGGTGGGTTAAACAAATCTCCCACAACCTAGTCTAGCTGAAAAACACCCAAGGAGAGGTGCTACATCTATATGCAAAGACTGCTACAGAAATAATGTAGTTCCACTAAAGCAAATAATTAGGATGATATGGAGGTTCAAATATCAGATGTATAACAGAAAATCATATTTACATTACATCCCATACATTATACAAGAGAAAGAATGAGACTATACAGGAAAAATCCTCAAAAATGAGGTGCTACAACTATATAAAAAGTCTGTATCAACTCAAAAACGTTATTTTATTGGGATGAAGTAGTAGTATATTATACCTCAGATCTAGAGAAGATATGTACGTAAAAATATAGATCTAATACAGATCTGTGTACAAGAAGAGCTCATCTATACATTCCCCTTGGGGTTTTGTGCAAATCATGAAGCATAGAGAGTAGATCTGAGATCTAGAGTTGCAGATTTGCAGAAATATTTAGAAATTACTTAATCATATAATAGAACAACAGATCAGATCTGAAACAAACATGGATTGGTTGGCCAATCCATGGATCACCACAATGAGAGGGAAGATCCTAACACCGGAGATCTCTCCTCCACTATGCAGACAAAACACCCTGCAACTACAACCTTGCAAATAACACAATCCAAGGAGAGAAACTATGTTTTAGGCTCTGAGAATGGTTTGGCTTGATTCCAAAGTCTGGATCTGAAGTTCAATCATCTAATACACTCTTCTAGGAGGTTAAAAGACACACTCACTGAGAAGAGGCACTAGTATAATCTAGATTTGAGCATCTCTAGTGTCTTCCACTTGCTGCAACTCACAAGGAAAACCCAACCCTCAATAGGATCATCACTATAGGTGTAAGGTGAAGATTGGCTCAAGCCTAATAGTGGAAAATATGGAACAAGTCTCCTCCAAGAGCTGCTCAAGGAAGGAGGTGGGAATCCTAAACAGGAAAACCTAGATAGGAATGTCTAAACAAATAATACCTTCAGAAAATAATATCTTCAAAAACCCCTTCATGCTGCTCTCCTCTTCCTTTTATAAGATTGGAGTCTTGTTAAACCCTAAACCACTTCAATAGTTTAGCACCTTTCACAGGTGGAACCTCCATCTAGAACTGTGTTGTGCATCAAGGAGGTTCAATGCATCTGGACTGCGTTGTGGATATGGTCATGGTTGACTTGGTCAATGATCAACCTTTTTCACACTCAAGTGTGTTTTATAAAAAGGCCCAGATTTAGCCATGTTCACATTGGGCATTTATTTATTTTTTTATTCAGGAGGTTTACATGTCCTCCTTTACTTTTTATTCATCAACATGAAATGCAAAAGAAAACAAGGCAAAATAGAATATTCCCATTAGCTTGGGCTAATTGGGAATATTACACTCTTGCAATAAGTTTGTGTAAGAGATTACTTCATCTGGGGAGAATGATGCCCCCAGTGAGATTTCTTTGATTTTTTTTGGGTTTCTAGAGATATTTACCTTGATGGTTAGTGAAATATTGGACATTTTCCCTTCTTCAAATGCGTCGAGCACTGGGATGGGATTTTGAACCAGTCAAATTTCCTAGATGAAAGGAGATATTTTTATTCGATAGTGTATATCTCTTGATTTTCTGGGTTTTTTGGGCCGAATGCCTTTTGGGGAAGAAGAAAAGAGTGGTGATGCATTGCATCCCAAAAAATATATGGTTTTGTCATGGCCTCCAAAATATCCTCGTCTGAATGGAACAAGGTATATAAGGGGGAGTGAGTTTGTGTGAGGGCGTGAGGAGGTGGTTCAGGCCTAACAGAGATAGAGACAAACACAAATACATTTCCATAGTTGATGTTGTGGAACTAGAGGGGGTCGATAGGGTGTAGATGGAAGTTTTCACTGTCAATGGTACAAATTATTTTGTAGTTGTAGTGGTCTCGACACCAATTAAATATGAGCAGACAACACGAGTCATGTTTCTTATGCATGATGATATGGATCGTATGTGGTGTTGTGTGTTGTCGACGTTAGATGGTGGAGGAATTTCCATTGTGGTGGCTTTCATGAGAGCAAGCTTAGGTTGCTCACGTGGCGTACTAAGGGTACTTGCACTTTCCTGGATTTGGAAGTTGTGCTGAGTGTAGAGGCGCCTAAATTTTTCCATTAAGGGGCATGAATTTGTTTCGTGATATTGATCGGTGCAAATGGTGCACAACATCATGACGCTTATCAAGTAGATGGTATGAGAACCAACACTACTCTTTTTCCATAAAGTGGATGGTTGGAAATGATTGGGCATTGGGGCTTGATTCCGCTTTTTCCATCTTTACATTTTTGGTTTTGGATGGTCTAGCTCTTTCAAGAAGTTTAGACTTAATGCTGCTCTGGCCGCTCGTAGCCTTGGGAGGTACTCATAATTCATCGTATGGTGGAATTGTGAGAAAATACCGCAATAGCAACGTGTGATCTTCTCTTGATTAGATAGATTGATCTGTGGGATGGGGGTGACCATGTGAAGGTTGTTCATAAGTTCCTTCAATTCCTTACTTGATTGAATTGGTGGTCAATTCTATCACATAGCCTGCATGTTGTCCTTGGCTTGTCTTGGGCCCTGCTAGGACCGTGGGTTATTTTATCTCTCCTAATGTTTTGGTATTGATGGGCGGCAGGCTGCCTCAGGGCAGGTTTCCTTGCATTAGGCTATCTTGGATCTAGACCAACTATATCCAGGTGTTGTGCTTCCAATGATTGTATGATGTCTATTAAAGCACGTACTTGGGAGATGTAAGTATAGTGTTGAGTCTGATGGTTTCCTTGACATACCAGACACGACTGTCTTTCTTCGGTACTCCCTTCCCTCTAGGTCGCTGAAGTGATTGGATACCATTTGCAGAGTGATTCTAGGTCCAGGCATTGGGTGACCAAATGGTTACGTGCGTTGCATAATGCACATGTTTGTATTATCCGTGGAGGGTGGTTGGGGGCGACGATGTGCTCCTTTACTGGTTGCTTTTTTGCTGACACAAAGAGAATGGAACTTCTTGCCACATCTTCTTGCGTTGTCTAACTTTCCATGGATTCTGTATTTGATCTGTCTTCTGCAATGAGGTGTACTGTGGCCATGCATAAATTTTTTAACACTAAATGGAATCAGGGAATAGAATGGAAATGACGAACTAGGTGGTCACTAGAATACACCCAACATGAATACTGGATTACTCGTGAGTCGTCGTAGTATAGGGGGTCAATAGGATACCATCTCTGAAATAGTTCTAGGGTTGCAAAGTCAACAATGAAGTGATTGCGTTCATCAAAGAGTGCACAGAGTTTAGCAGGAGGTGGAGGGCGATATCGTGGGGGAGGTGGTCGTTAAAGTTACTGCCTCACCTCTTGTAGGTACAATATGGTTCTAGGTTTTCCCTCATCCATTTGCATGGGTGGATTTGAGGGATACTGTTGGTATGATTGCTCTAGGGCCTACAAGGCATCCCTATATTGTGGCATATTTGGGTAGTGATGAGTGTAATGCCCATAATGGCCACAAATTGCGCATGCATGGTTGGTGCATAATGCTTTCCCTTGATTTTTTGTGGTGTGTTACTTTTTATGGGAACTTGGGGCTGGAAAATTTCTTTCGGTGCTTAGAAGAGGTTTCAATTCATCTAATTCCAGGAAAATATTGGTAGGATGGCCTATGATATCACATAATGCACAAGGTTGAAATGCCCTAGGTATGTTGGGGTTTTTGATTTTATTCCCTTCTTTGTTGGTTTTATTGGTCACTCTAACTGGCACTGCTATGGGGGTTTCGTTAACCGGTGCCACCTCCTGAGGAGTGATAGGGGTTATCCATGTAGAAGTGATACCAGGGATTCCCAACATGGGTGGTGGGACCAAATACTAGACATGTATTGAGAAAGAAATGTCTGGAAATGTTACAGTCACGAAGACTTTCTTTGACACAAAACCTGATGGAGGGTAGAAGAATGGGGTATGGGACATGGCATAGGGTAGGAAAGTCATTTCAACGACCTCCGTTTCTGTGCCATATTCTTGGTACTACATGAGTGACTCCCTAGTTGTGTCTACGTAAGGTAGAATGACATCGAGAACCATCATGGGATTCTTATCATAGTATGTCCGTTGGTCAATGGTGATGATTCAATCCTCTTGGGGGAACATCATCTCCCAGAAAACGGAGGACGCTATGGCAATCATGGCATACATAGAACTCCACCCAAGGAGTATATTTTAGTTAAGTTGGGTGTCCAAGACTTTAATGTCTATGAGTAACATTTTTCCGGCCAAGTTAACAGGGATGTTCTGATATAGACCGATGGGAGTAGAAGGTTTACCATCATATGCTTTGAGCATGATGCCGAATGGCTTTAGTTTGGGTTATCTAAGCTTCCGCCATACAGAATTGGACACGATGCATATCTATGCACCTTCATCAATGATACATCGATGTATGGTGATATTTTGGACTGACATCGGTATCTGAAAGGAGACCAATGAAGGAAGACTAGGGGTGGCTTTGTCTAAGTCAAAATCCATTAGGTACGAATCGGAAGGGTCGATTGCAACAAATGTGAAAATTAAGGCTTTCTGCTATTTTTGGAAATATTTTAGGACCTCTAATGCTGACATGGAAGAAAAATATTGTGCTAAATCGTCCACAATACTATAGTTATGGGCATATTTTGAGTGGTGTCCTATGTGCCTAGTCAGCCCCCTTAGCCATTTTTTTCAAGGGTTCAATAGGTACTTTGGATATGGTTAATGGTGCAATAGGTGCACTAATGTTTGCCATTGATGGGTTAGTGGCTAGGGGGATGTCATAGTTTCGATTCCCTTTCTGGAAGAAAATTTCTTTGCGAGTCATGTAAATTTCATGCCTGCCATTCCCAGAATAATTTTGGGGTGGTTGTTGCTATTGGGTATTAACCACTCCTCAGTGGGGGAAGGGCTCCTGAATTACAATGGTTTTCTATGTAGGTCCCCATTGTCCATGGTTACCCTGAATTTTTTTTAGTTCAGGGAGCTCGGGACAGTGATGAGTGTAGTGGTCGTATTCACCACATATAGCATAAGAATGGTTTTTCCTCAGACTGTACCTCTTGTTCTGCCCTTGGGAGTTGTTGTTTGGTTCCTGGTTTTGATTTCGGTTAGGGTTGCCCCCAGAATGAGATTGTGGGGGGCGTTTTTGGTTACTGCCCCCTTGTCAAGAGTCTCCCTTTTGCTTATTCTTAGAATTTTTTCTTGTAGCATTAGGAGGATTATTATGATTTTCTTGGTCATGACACTGACGTGGCTGAGCCTGAGAAGGTTGCACAAAGTTCACCGACGCGTGGTTTTATGTTGGTGGGTTTTGTGTGGGGGAAATGGAATATTGGTTTCCATATCCCTCATTGGTGTATGGTTGCTGGGGGGAATCGTTTCCATCAGCATTCCTAGCTCAGTACTGGGTCCTTTGCAAGGGAGGGTACAATCCTCCCTGCTGATGGTGGTATGATGACACACTATTTTTCATATTCTGTAGAGGTGCAAAGTGAATTTGGTGGTAGCCAGGTTGTGTAATTTTTTGGTTAGAATCATTAGAGTAACCTGGGTACTAGATAATAATGCCTAGGTGACCTTGGGTCAATGACCCAATCAAGCCATATGTGGTATTCGACACGCCTGGAAATTCTTTGTAAGTTCCCAGGTGCAGGGCATTAAGTAGGAAATTGTAAATGTATCCTGACTGGGTATATATAATTTCGAACTACTGGGCTTTGAAAAAGGCATCCTCCTCAGAGGTAGGTCCTTGTGTCACCACATATTTTGAGATGTCTAATATGAGAGTTTTCAAAAACAAGTCCAATCAACTCTATCATCGAGTTTGGCTTTGCAAAAACTATGGCGTCACTGTAATTTGTGGAGATGGTATGAGATATGGACAACTAGAATTTGCCTAAAATGAGTCAGAAACTCCATCCCTGAATCATGGTGTATGGGTAGCTAAAAATACGTGAGGAAATTAGTACTGAGGGTGCTAAAGGTTCCATGCGAAGCCGAAGGCTACTCCACATACCAATTCATGGTAGGTCCGGTTAGGGTGTGTTGAAACAGTCTAAGTTGAATAGTATCATCAATAATACTATTGGATTAACACCATAGGTGGAAAGTCATAATATGATTTCCAGGGTCTTCTGCTTGTTTCCCTTCAAATTTTGGTATGTACAAGGGGAGCTTCATGGGCATGGGGGGCCAATTGAGGTTGTGCACAATGGGGTTGTTAGTTAGCTTTCATAGATATGGGAGGTTTAATGATGTTAAAAAAGGTAACTGAGTATTGACTTCCATTGTGTACTGTGGAAAAACATGAATCTAAGTGTGATGATGTATGGGGGTTGTATGGGGAATATTACCCTATGATGTACCTTGTTGTGTGTTATTCTGACTCCCCGTAGGGTAGAGCTCTTCTTCCCTCTAGGGGTTGTGGGAGGAGTTGTGTGTGGTTACCCTATTTGGGTTTCCATGGGTGTGGTGTTGGGTGACCCTTGGGGGTTTCCAAATAAATATGCCCCGATAAAGGATGATCCAATAATGGTGGCAGTGTATCATATTTGATGCCTAAATGGAAAAATACCTGGCACTCCTCCCTCTAATGAGGGGAGATCCAAAAAACGTCTAGATTGATGAGGTCTCGTTGGTTCTGTTATGGTGTCGACTCGGTTAATTTTGGAAATATTTTTAGTTTTTTGAGAGGAGGGAGATTATTACCAAATAAAATATGATCACATACATAAAAAAAAGTGAAAAATAAAAGGTAAGTTTTCCCTTTAGATTAATGCTGTGTGATCAAGCAAGAAAAAATTATGGTTTTGGTTGTTTTGTGTATGATACTTGAAAGCCTAAAAATACCTATTCATCCTCACACTCTCACTGGCCCTTGCGAAGATATCTTCTGATGGTTTTTGGGGCTAACGTCCTAAAAGAACTAGCGACGCTTTCCAAAAGCCAAATAATATACCAAGGTAAAGGTATGAGGATCTAATGCTTCTCGCATCGTCACCTATAGGGAAGGATGCCCTAGATTTGGACACTAAAGTACCATCATCCCACGTGAGCATTAGAGTCTTGAGCTTCTTGGTATTCAACTACTAGTACCGAGCACTAGATGGGCCAAGTAGCCCCAAAGAGTACTGCACGCATTGGACCTAAGCTTAACCCCCTCTGAAATGGGTCTCTGTAATGATCGGGTATTCTGTTCCGTGGGCAGATAGAAATATTTTAAGCTCCCTAAAAAGTCAACATCTATGTTTTAAAATGTAAAATTACCATGGCAGCTTATTGGATGCCTACCCCCTATGGTCCTAAACTAAAATATAATTTATTTTGTGGCCCCTGTGGGGATAATTTTGTGAGTATAATTAGTGGTTAGTTTTAGAGATTCTTAATTTTCTTAAGGTGTGCCTTGGTGAAGCAACTCGTAAGAAGAGGAAAAAGGTCTCAACACACTGGGTGCCTTTTGCTCCAATGCTTACCGATCCTTTACAATCGTTCTCTAATTGCACTATATGTGACTGTTCCTTGCAAAAAATAAACAATGTGCAGGTGATGGACTGCTTACACTTTGCCTAGTTAGACTTGGTTTTACACTATAAGGTGATGGAAAATTATCTTAAGAAAGATTTTGTATGCGTACCCAAGCTCACTGAGAGGTGCAAGGGTGACAGAGATTACTTGCCTTCTTTTCAATATTTTTGTCCTGGTCCGGAATCCTAATGAAAAAAATTGAACTAAACTAATGCAAAAAATTTGAAAAAACAAAAACTAGCTAAAGATGTCTGGATGTATGGGCCACTTAATTTTCTGCTAATTATCCAATGTGTTTGGTATCTTTTACTAGAAAATAGTTTGTTCAGATATAATTTGTGGATTGAATTCTACTTACTCACCCCTACTTAAACTATGTGTGATTTGTGATGATAAAAAACTAAAATTAAAGCAAACTATTTGATAAGATAAACTCCACCAAAAGGTGTCCTAACGAGTCATGAAACAATAGCACAGAGTGATGGAAAATTTATTATGGGTTGCCAACACCCTAAAACTACTAAAAATGAGAAAAAGAAGTGAAAAATGTGCTCACTTCCTACCATGCAGGTTATTTTCACACATGCGCGAGGTTCGCATGTCTATCTGGGTTGAACGCGCATGGATTTATAGTGTCCGAAAAATCCGCCTTCTCTGAGCCAAATTTGTCACTGAGGGTGATTGAAAAGTGTTGAGGGGAAGAAAGAGTGATATTGTAGCAAGTATGGGTAGGAGAGAAGACCTGTAATCAACAACCTCTAGCTTAAATTAAAGAAATAAGTGGAGTCACCATTCCTGTTGTAGTGTATTCGAGACATGGACGAATGAAATACACTATGCTTAATAGGGAGGTTTCTTTCCTACAAGAAAGTAACATGTCAATTGGTTTGTTAGATTTTTAGTGGAACAAAATAACATGTAGTAAACTATGTAAAGGAAATAACATGCTACATTAAAGAAGAAACAAGAAACAAAATACTCAAGTACAATAACAAGCTCAATCGAGTCAAACACACTAATAATTGAAATGGAGATCTCTCTCCCTTTTATTAGTTGTTGATGGTATAAGAGAATAGGATGCTAAATCACTCACAATGAATCCTTAGAGCTATGGAGCTCTAATATTCAAGGCAAGGGGGTCTCCTCCCTTTAAGATTCTTACAAGCCTCTCTCCCTCCTCGACGGATGGTAGAATAACAGACACTTGGTGAACTTCTTCTCTTGAATTGAGGTGTTGGGTGGCCAACAATTGAATCCATCCACTCCTTGCTGCTTGGAATACACAATTTTTTCATCTCTCAAGCAATTTGGCCAACATATAAATGTGTTCTCACGTTCCTCTTCCCATGGCAGTCTTTTATAGATAAATTTCAAATTTTTCCTCCCTCTCTTCGTACAATATGGATGTTGACACAAGAACAAGAGGATGATTCCTTTGTGTGCTACATTAAGGCCTCTAGGTGGCTCCAAGGTAGCTGTAAATGGTTGGCTTGAGTGGGAATCTTCTTCTTCAAATGTGCCAAGTGGTCCTGGATGGTGACTTTTTGCATACCCAAGACCGCGTGGCTATCTGAGGGATAGCCGCGATGATCTTCAATGATATCAAATAAAAGGTCGCATGGATCGCTTGGGGTTAGTGATTTTTGTGTGCTATTTGATAAATTTCCCTGCTTGACCTTAGGAAAAGTTAAAATTTTCAGATCCTATAATGTATTCCTTCCCTGTAAATCCTTATTTGTACCTTCTCCTTGAAATTTCTTAATGTATTTTTCTTGTACAATTTTCCAGTGATAACAATCGTGTAAGCTCATCCTTCGGATGAGTCCTCTGAAGTATTTTTTATGAACCCTAATAAGGAGTGGTTCGGTCCCGTCATGGTTGATGAGTCCTACACTTTTTAGTTTTACAAGTTCGGTGTAGGGTTAACTCGATGTCGTTTTCATGTTTAAAGAGTTTGAAAATACACAAAGAAAAATTCATTCAATTCTTTCAACGTAGATTTTTAATGAGCCTGGAGAAATTAAAACTCGTTGTTTTTCATTTTTAGGGAGTCAGGATAAAAGAATAAGTAAAATCCAAATGTTATTTTTCATAAATTTAGTCCCCCAACCCCAAAAAAGTATAAAATGATGCAAGAGAGAATTCTATTTCCCATGCTTAGTCATTGTATACCTTTTTCATAAAAAATATAATTCAGTTCGTAAAAGGGATAAACATGTACTGAATATACGCTCGTTTATTTATTTTTACAATTTCGAATAGTCAATTACTCAACAATATTTTCATGTTTTAGAGAGTCTAAAAAGGGCTTAAAAGAAAACTCCAAAGTTTCACTTTTTCATATTTTTCGAGAGCCCAAAAAAGTGATAAAAGCTTATTAACCATAAAACATCTTATTAACCAAAAACTTATAAAAGTTGAAAAAGTAACTTATTTTTTACCATTTGAGTTTTTGACCAATTTGAGAGCAGAAAGAGTGTTTTTACTATAAAAATTTAGAGGCATATTTGGGGAAAACCAGTGGACCAATCCGCGAACCATTTTCTCCAGGTAATAAATCTCTTCAATATATTGCTGTTCATCTATTTAAATGTCATTTTTAACCTTTAGTTTTATTTTTTAAGGGTGTTATAATTACGAAAATCTGCCCACGGATGTGAGTGATTTTCCTTCATCAGGGCTAGACACATCAATGATTTTTTACATATTGAAACATGCGATTTTCACGGTTATTATACTAAGAAACCACACAAATGTACTCTATCTATAAATAAAAACCATGAAAGGAACCGAGTGATTTCAAAAATATGTAATAACACACCAAAAAACTCACAAACTTCTCTCAATGTGCTAATACTCCTAAATTGTCAATTTCAGGACTTTCGAGCAAACATGTTTGAGGTGAGAGAGAGAGCATGAAATCATGATGTAGAAGCTATAGATGACCCAAAAACACTAAAAGCTCTAAAAAATTGTGGCCTCTACAAATTTTTGGTCATTCCAGGAATGAAAGCTCAGTTAGATCTCATGACATGGTTGGTGAGGGCTTGGGATATCTAGAAACAATGTTTCATCATAGGGGATCACTGCCTTACCATTGATGTCGAAGACATGTAATTTTTGACTGGGCTGTCCCATAGAGGACCTGAAATTTATCTATTTTTCCAAAGACCAGGTGGGGAAACTATTGCTTCATACTTGAGGTGATATTGTGTTGCTAATTCTATGCTTAAGGATGGTAGGATAGATATAAAACTATCCATCGCCTTGATTTGAGGACCATCACTTTCACAATCACCAAACTGTGTGGAAGTGCGACACCTTCATGGCCACAAAGGCCCAAATGCAGATTGCAATGGAGTTTTCAGAGTCCACCATTTACAACTGGCGTGAAGGAGTGGTTTTCAATATGGAAGTACAAATAACTAGAGAAAATAATGGTAAACTAAATAAATTCAGTTATGGTGCTATTCTTATCTCATTTTCCCTAGATATGATTCCTTTCCTAATCTAACAACAGATTCTCGTTGATGAGATAGGACCCAGAGATCCACATATGTTGTAGTGGGTTTCATTGATGGCTCGCCATGGTGGCGACAATGGCCCGATAGTGAGATAAACTCCTCAGTTTTTTGTGTGGTTAAGAAGCCAGATTTTCATGATTTAGGACTTCCCATATGCAGGGATGGACTACACGGGTGACCCAGATAAACCACTCCCAGCTGAAATGTAATGGGGAGATCTAGGTAAAACATATCTCATTTTGATGTTTTAATGTTTTTAAATTTTTTATTTATTTTTAAATATACAAAGCTAATTATGTGAAATGCTAATGCAGATGTGGGCCCAACTCGAACAACAGAGCTATGGCACTTTAACAGGCGATGAGACCAGTGTGTAGTAGTTGTAATACCCCATTTACATGCAGTATAAGATTTAAAATAGTTGGAAACAACATGGGGAGGCTAACTATAGATATCCCAGAGACTGGGGCTGATGATTCTCCTCTCTAGTACCATAGGAAGATGGTTGGGGTTTGAGGACTGATCAGATGAGTGCTACACCGATAGGATGAGGGTTAGTGCTATAGTTTGATACTATGATTATCATCATGGATAGTTGATAGTACCTTAGGGGCTACATTTTGATTTTTTGTATTGGCATATTTGGATAATAAATACCACGGAGCCACATGTATTTGAATGAAACTTTTGTAATACACTCTCTACAGAATATTTTACATAATGAGAACTACTAATTTTATTCTCAGTGTATCTTGTTCAATATGGATGAATATTATTTTATTTAAAAATGTTGCAAATGCTTATTTAACACGTGATTGGCCAATGCATAAGTCAATGTGTTTAAATTTCTTGAAATGTGTTGATATTCAATATAATAAAACTTACTTTCCAAGAGATGGACCCATAAAAACATTCTTAACATTGATGAACTTCTAACTTTATAGACATCGTTTAAATGTAATACAATGGGATTCGAATCTAACCTTAATGATCAAATGTCGAATGCCAAATGTGATGGCATGAGATAATAGTTCAATGATTGTACTATATTATGCTACGTTGTTTGTTGTTCAACCGATGCATACCCCATGAATGGAAACTAACTCATCCGTGGGTGAGTAAATTACCCAAGTTGTGGAAGATAAATTTCGAGTACTACGACTAGCACCATTAGCAAAGCCAATGTAAGTCTGAGGGAACATCGACATCTACAAATCAAGAGTAATTCAAGATAAGTAGGAAAAGTAGTAGGAAATTGTCAAAAATGAAAATATACAACACACACTCATAAAAATATAAGTAATGTACAAAAAATATCCATAAGATACATCACACATAACATATTTTCAGGTAGAGACCATTTTTGGGCTCTCCTAAAGAAACACCGTCATAATCAACTAATTCATAGGCCCCTTTAGCAAGTACATGTTTAACAATGTAATGACCATGCCACATAGGTTCAAATTTACTAGTGCCTAACTTATCATGTGCTTGATCATAGACCAAGACTAGGTCACCTTCCAAATAAATGCGAGTATTAACATTTTGAGCATACTGAACCTTAGCACATTTCTTATGAGCCTCGCAAACTAGTGCAGTGTTACAACGAGTTTCATCTAGTTGTGCTAAGTAAAAAAAATCATTCTTCCTCTATAGAGGTAGCTGGTAATAACTCAATGGATAGTTTTAATGATGGAATTTCACACTCAATTGACAAAGCTGCCTCCAAACCATGAACGAGTTGGAAGGGAGTAAAACTAGTCGATGTTTTTGCACAAGTATGATATTCCCACAAGGATGAAAAAATCATGGTATAATAGTTTTTTTATGAATTTTGAAAATATGGTTGATCATATTGGTCAAAAATTTGTTTAAAACCTCAACTTGGCCATTCTCTTGTGAATAATAAGGAGTAGAGTTGTCATGGCGCAAACTCAGATGATCAGAAAGCTTGATCATCATATAATTTTAAAAGTGGCTACCATGGCCGGTAACGATGACGTGTGGTACACCGAACATAGAAATCACATGATTGAATATGAAAATAGTTGTGGTTTCACTGTCATTCTTGTATGTAAGCAGTGCCTCAACCCATTTCGTAAAATAATCTACTATGATAATAATATACCTATGTCCCCTAATTGGGTGAGGGTTACATGTAACAAAATAAATGCCCCATTTAGAAAATGGACCAACAACTATGATTGTATGAAGAGGAGATGGAGGATAACACATATTACGATAAACAATTTGGCAATTATGGCACTTCCTAGCTTCAGTTATGTAATTTTTAAAGAGTGACAACCATAAAAAGCCAATGCACAATATATTTTGGACAATGTCAAACCCTGACATATGACCACCAGGTGCTCTAGAATGGCAGTCCTTTAATGTCTTCTTGGCATCCTCGTGCATTAAAAAATGCCAAAAGATAGAATCAATACCATGATGATAGAGAGTATCACCAACAATAGTATATTGCTGGGATTGGTACTAGATTCTATGATGATCAATTCATTATAACTCGGGCTGAAATGTCTGGGTTTGAATATATACAATGATATCTCCACACCAATGATCTAGAGTACTGATAAGAAACAAGGATTCATCAGGAATATGATCCTCTACCATGGTTTCAGATTCAGTATAGGGAAAATCACATAATAATTCAACAAATACCAATGACTTCTTAGAAATAGATCTTTTGAATTTCAAATAAAACTCTTGTAGGATAACAATCCATTTAGAGTATTTCCCCCCTAGCAATTGTTTAGTTAGAGTGTACATCATAGGGTTTCAATTAGATATCACGGCTGTTTTTCGTAAAATTATGTAGTGACGAAAACGTTTGATAACTTGAACTACAACGAAGGCTAATTTCTCTACATGTGCATATTTGATTTCAGTTTTCATGAGATTCCTACTCAAATTGTAGATCACATGTTCAGTGTCAGATTCATCTTCTTGAACTAACAACATGACAATGATGCCATCATATGCAACTAAATACAAAAATTAATCCCGATGATAATCAGGCGTATGTAGTAACAGTGCATGGGTCAACACGTTTTTTAGTGCATCAAAATATTTTTCAACAAACTTGTCCCAAATGAATGGAATGCCATTTTTAAAAAGTCGAGTAAAAAATTTAGTTAATGTTGGCATTATGATGTAATATTTTGTCCTCAATGAGTTGCCTTTTGATACTACCATTTGTTGAAGATGTAAAATTGATGTATCTACAGGTCAGTTCAAATGTGATGGAGAAAGGAATTCCAGTCAGTGACAGAGGAATGATGAAGGTAAAGTTTCAAGAAGTATACAAAGGGTTGATGAAGGTAACCTGTTTATACTCGCAGGTTCAATGAAGCCAAGTTGAGTATACATCTAGAATTAGCATATACACAGTTTTTGTGAAGAAAAGTCATGTGTAAATGCAAGTACAAAGAAGTAAAGTCACATATGAGTTGGTGCACTAATTTTAACAATACCAAGGGTATTTACTATGGTATTAGCCCACAATATTGAGCATAGTAATGTCTATTTGATCCCATCCAAGAATACCCGTGGAACTTGTGTGGTTTTGGCTCATGGTATTGGCTAAGGCTCAAACTATATAAGGAGCAGATCATAGTGCAAGTCTGTGCATGTGTATGGGTAATGAATGAATACTTCATTATGAAGTATATATGCATGGAATGGACTATAATCAATGGTTAGATTTGATATTATGATGCACTCATAAATACAATAATGGATCAAGCTATCTAGACTTGAAATGACTATGTATTTGCATGATCTTTTTATGAGTTGTTTAGATCTGTGGTCTGGCGCATGATTGCTGAAGTAAAATGTATGATCTGATTTAATATGTAGTTCCAATATGCTACGCAGTCCTGTAATATTTACGAATCTATACATAATTTTTTCATAGTGAAGTCCCGTCTACACGTAGGTTCGGCTTATCAACATCACATATATATTCAGAGAAAATACTGAGATGTATACGCAGGTTCGTTTCTTAAGAAGTACGTACAATCATGGAGTGGTATTATGGAAGCCACGTATGCAAGATAGGGTTTTGCTGAAGAATCCTGAAGGAAATGTCTGATCAATTTTGTTGTGTTTTCCTGTTGTCTGTCAATGATGTCTTCATATAAATTTGGTTTGTTTGAGTACTGATTATGTTGCTAGTTTACTGTGTATAAAGATCAGTGATTGGTTGTTTTTTTATGTTTCGTGCATAAAGGAAGGGTTTATTCTTATAAATGACAGATCAATCAGATCAGTGCTGTAATATTTTTTTTGTCTCTCAATGATGTCTTCATGGTGATCTAGGTTTTAGTAACAATGTCTGAAGTTGAAATTGAGTGGTTGAAAAACATACTTGATGCTGCTAACTGTATGTGGGTTTAGATATCTCTAACCTATCATAATATTTTAGAATATCTCTGTCCAATTATGTGACTGGATCAGAGCAATAGTTTTAAGAACTTAGTATCTTAAGAACTGCACGTAGGTTGCTCAACAGAAAAGTGTGTATACACGCGGGTTGCCTTAAGTGAAGTAGCATATACATTTTGTTTCATAAATTATTAGGGTTGCAATTGATTCAATGTGTTGAAACAGTAGTCTGCACTTAGTTATGATATTCTGGTTACAATGATCTTGTTGTTTTGTATGAATTGAGTTAGTGATTGGTTAAGTGAATGTTTTATTCAATGGTTGGCTTAGTATTCAAGTGATTGGTGATTTTTTGGTTTAGTGGTTGTTTTCAGGAATTGTATGAATATTTTGGGTACAATAATCATTTTATGTCTTGATATTTGGCTTATTTGATTTTAAAAGGCTCAACATGGATAATGTGATGAAAACAAGCCTACAAGTTGTGATGTATTGAAGTAGGTGGATCTAGTGTGAAAATTTATGAAACGCGGTATTCAGTGGTTTTGAGGGTTGAAGCCTTCAATGTGGAAGCCAAAGCTTCCTTCGAGTAGAAGTTGGTGATCAGTTCAGGGGGGTTGTAGCTCCCTTCCAGTAGTAGTTGATAAATAATATTAGGGGGTTGAAGCTCCCTTCCAGTAGCAGCTGGAGAATGATAGAAGGTTGTAGACTTTTCCAAGTGGGTGCCTACGTGCGGGTATGAGTATGCGCCAGTAGAACATTGTAAGAAGTTTTCTATATAATAAATATTGAAGACAGAGATGACAGGAGTGGTGGTTTTCTCCCAACTTGGGTTTCCACCCTAAATCTTGGTGTTCATGTGTGATGCCTTTGTCTTGTGATTTATTATGTTATTAATTCACATATTTACTAAAATTTCTGATGAATAACTGATGATCTTGGATAATTAAAGTTTCTGAAGATTTATCTGAACATTAATTTATTTGGGTATACACATTTTTCCTTCAAGACAGGCACGTGCATATGCTAGTTGGAATAATTAGGGTCACATATAGAAATCAATAATGAAAAGAAAATATTGTGGTTCTTGTAAATACTGATTCACATACCCTCTCAGTATTTTCCGCAACAGTTAACTTGGCGTAGCTAGGAATGAATTTGTGTATAATTTTTGTTTTCCCTTGCAATATTTTGAGTTGGTGAAGATTGGAAGGAGGAGGTATATTGGCAATGGCCTCGACCTTGAGTGGATCGACACAAATGCCTTCCTTTGAAACACAATATCCAAATAATAATCTCGATTGTAAACAAAATATGCAATTATGTGGATTCAAACAAATAATATAATACCTACTTCAAATTAAAATAGATCTTAAATGCATATGATGGTCTTGCCATCTCAATGAATGAGATGGTAAGTCATCTAGATAGGGTTTCACATGATGTTTGATATCGTGAAATGCGTAAGACATGGCCCTTTGAAAATTTTCACCAATGTTCTTTAGTCCAAACAATAGTTTATGATAGGAAAAGGTCCCCCATGGACAAATGAAGGAAGTTTTGGGCTAATCGATAGGGAGTATGTTTATGTGATTATATCCAGAAAATTCGTGCATAAATGAAAATATTTCATTTCTGTTACAATCATGAACACTTTGGTCGATGTAAGGGGTAGGATAATTTTCCTCTAGAAAATATTTATTGATGTCTCTATAATCGACACATACTCGAATAGTCCCTTATTTTTTGTTGATTGGAAAAATATTGGATACCCATTCAGTTAAGGGAATAGGGTAAATGAAACCTGCTATGAGTAATTTTTCAAATTCAACATTAATAGAAACAACTTTATGTGGATGAACTGGACGCAATATTTGTCTAACAGGTTTAGCATCCAGGTATGTCTTAATTTCATGATTTACAATACTGGGATAAATTCCTAGGATTTCCTCATATGACTAGGAAAAAATGATGTGAAATTCCTAAAATAGGGCCTTATACGTCTCGATTTCATCAAGGGCGCATGAAGCACCTATATGATTTTTTTCAGTAATTCCAGTTTTAAATGAGATTAAAATTGGTATTATTGAATATATGTTTCCTAGATTCGTTTCTGAATCCAAATGAAGGATTGACATAGGACATTGAGAACTATTGAAAATCTCAACCGAAAATATGGATTAAAAATCATTCTCAGTTTTATCAAGCTTCGGTAGAAAGGATGAATGATGATGATTATGGTTCCATGGAAATTCATCCAAATTCATGAATAACATAATACTCTTTTCAGTTAGAACTGTGTTATGAAAAGAATCAAGAAATTAGATTGGTATTATACTTGAAAATTGAGAATAGTCATCACTGATCACATTCACTTGACTAGTTTGAGTTGATGATGGGTTGGAAAATGATTGAACTACTTGGTAATCCAATTCAAATAGGCTCAAAGGTATCTCACTACCGTATATGTCCAATTCAGACTCTAAAGGCATAATCCAAGCATTAGGCAATGGAAATATGCTTGATGTAATCATGTTGACCTGAGAAACATTATGAGGAAAATTTGTTGGAGGCATGGATAAATTTTCCATCAGAGATGAATCCTTAATAAAACCTACTCCAACATATTCATATGGAGTAATCGACTTTCCAACAAAGGTATACTACTTGCAGAGGGAGGGTCCAAAGTATAGTAAGATAGCTAGTCTACTTCTACAATTATCCCTTTGTGGGGAAAAATTATCATTTGAAAATATGACAAGACTACAAATAACATATAATAGGAAAAAATTCTTCCCAGTAAAAGGTTATAGTCAAGTTGAGCATCAACAACTTCAGCTTCAACCAGAAGCGTTTTACCATTTATCTCTATAGGTAGATCATTGAGAATCCCATATGGTCAAAAACCTCTTCCATCAAAGGGTTTCAAAGTCATGGGGGATTGATTGATCATTGGAGAACCAAGGGCTTTCCAACAAGAAATATACATAATATATGTAGATGATCATTCATCAATTACAGTGCGAAAGAGTCATTTTGGTTTAACTAAAACTGGTGTTTGGAATGCTAGTTTATGCACAAGTATATGTACATAATTGTCTAGATAGAAGATAATTAGATTAGAACCCCATGGGTTAATATCTCCTATATCTGACAAGGAAAATTTCCTTTTTGCTGGACAAGTATGCAACACTTCAAGGGATGATATTTCTGAAGGTGACATAGCCAGATATTCAACAAATTTGTAATTATGAGTAGCTCGTGCATGTGGATTGAAAGACGATTTTTGAAGAACACCTTTAGGAGGCGGTCAAATTACCATGTAAGAACTAGGTTTCTCAATATTTAATGGTTTAGAAGGATGAGGAGTTGACGCGGAAGCTTAAATGGGTGAACCAACATCATTTCCATTTGCAGGACCCTTAGATCTGCAATATTGAGATCTCATAGAAACCATAACTTGAGAAGACATCATCATGATATCTGATGATGATATGGAAGAAGAAGGATTGTGAGAGACCATATTACTATCTTGAGAAGGAAATGGATCCTTCAAAACAATAGGGGGTGAACCTTTGACAAATTTAGTTACCTTAGCGCGATAAGGGAAATCCTTGGTGTAATGATCTTCATCACAGATTAAACAAGGATAATGGTGATTCTTATTTTTATTTGATGGTTTAGTTTTATTGGTTTTCTCTTCCGAAGAAATGTTTTGTTTCCCTTTACCCTTCCCTTTATTCTTACCTTTGGTCGATTTATTTTTACTGGTAGATGAATCTACAACATTAATATCAGAAGTATTTTCAAGAGAAGTATTTCCTTTAGGTGAATCTAGTAAATTTATAATCAAATTATCAGATTTGGATTGTTTATTCTTACTCTTAGATGAACTAACATAACTGACTACATCATTTGCGGCGTGAAAGCCAGAAGGAGTTGTGGTTATTTGACCAGGGTGAGGAAAATCCATAATTTTGTCATACAAAGTTCCAAACTGCGTGTAAACTAGGTCCACATATTGGGCACAAGCGATAACTTGTCCTTATGTTACAACAACTCCCTTAGTCTCATATTCAATAATTACTGGAAGTAAAGACTTGGTAAACCATTCAACCAAAATATGATATGGAATGAAAAATGTAACCAAACAACATCTACGTCTCCATTCATGGATATAATCAGAAATATAGGTAGACAAATTCTATTTTAATGAGGTTAAAATTTTGGTACTAGTATTGTAATGGATGGGTAACTGAAAATGGGTCATGAAAGTAGTAGCTACGGCATTGAAATTGTGAAAATAAGCTCATCCTAACTCAATGTACCATTTCATGACTAAATCAGTTAAGATTCGTTGAAAAAGTCATAATCTAATGGATTCACCGATTAATGAATTGGATGTGTACCAAAGATGATACGTCATGACATGGTTTGAAGGGTCCTCTCCTGATTTACCTTCAAATTTCAGAATATTACTGGGCAGCTTGGTGGGAATTTCTGGCCAAAAAGGAAAATAATAAATCAAATCATTTGTTAGCTGAGACAACTTTTGTAAATCCAAGGTTACAATAAATGGTAACTTCCGGTTAGGATCTTGCTATGAAAATTGATAAACCTACGAGATAAGTCTGGCACCTGGAGGAGGATATCCAGTATATCCTGGAATAGCCTAAGAAGTTAAGATTTGCATGCCTCTAGGATAAATAGGGTTAGCCATACCAAACTGAGGTTGAGATGGTATTTGAAACGTATAAATAGGGTATGGTTGACTCTAGAAAGGCAGATTTGGTCTCTTCCATCCCATCTTGACAAGAAATCTTATGTTGGTGTCGAATTTCAGGAGGATCAATGACATCAATGGGAAATTATGACTCCCATATTGAAATTTTAGAATTCCCCTATTGAGGGGAGGAGCCATCCAAGGTACTACATCCTTCTTGGTATATGGCTATTGAAGTAAAAAATAAGGAAGCCTCAACCGACCGAGAGAAGTACTGATGCAAGGGACCAGGGTCTCTGATTTAGCAAGCAGGGTGTGATAGGTTAACTTAGGAATGGCGATGAGAAATGGACGTAACTGATGATGAAATTTTAGTGGCCCAAGGTTGTAGCTTGTAAATTCAAGCGACGAAAGTCACAAAAATTTCTGGTGAGGAAATCCCTGGGGCCGGTAAGACGTCCAGGGTGGGTACGTGGTTATTATGAGTGTCATGGTGGGGTTGGGTAAAGAATGTGAAGCTTTGACCAAGGGTGATTAGGGACTACTTCTAGGTGAGAAATGTGGATCGATGGATGGGAGTGTTCTCATAAAAAAAAAAAATTGTACACTTGCCAAAAGAATATAGAATGGGTTTGGATGTACAAGCATGGAGATAGGTGCCCCAATAAACATGAAAATGATCCCTCACTTATGGTGTGAGGAGGGTTTTTTTGCTGAGGGTGGGGGCCCCATTGGTTAGTCTTGGTACAAGGGTGGTGAAGTGGATGAAAAGTGTCGTAGATGGGATATGTTGATGGGGGTGTGGTAGGCCAAGTACGAGATGCGATGGTGCATATTCGATCTGCTTATGAGAATGGTAATATGGGAAGGGGTTTTATCGTGACATGGGTAAAACTTGACTTGATGTATGATGGATGAATGAACATGAAGTGATTCTCAGACTTAGATTTTATGGCCATGGATTCATATTTTTTATGTATGGTCTACTTGAGTGATGGACGTCATGGAGGGTGAGGCTCTACCAACCGACAAGAATGTTTATCATGTGCAAGTTGAGGTGATGATAAACATGGTCGGGTGACTGGGACCTATGGTCGGTTCCTATGGACAAATGATGTCAAGATATGCAAAGCTTCTTTGGGGATCCTATCATGCTGAGGATAGAATGATACCTGCTCTTGTACCTCCAGTGGCTGGGTCAACAGGTGATTTTTCATGCTTGTAATACTTGCAACCAATACCCCAAGTGAAAGCATATTTTCTATTCAAACATATTGAAAACAACGTTGAATGGAAATCGATAAGAGAGGGTGTACCTTTTGTAACTGAAAAAATGATTTGCGCCATCAGTGTCAGGTAGGGCCCTGAACATCCTGTAATTCAATTTTTAAAGTTTTTTCTGGGGGGGGGAGGAGTCTATACAAATCAAGTTTGTACGAATTACCTACCTCTTTTTTTCCTTGATCGCGTGAGCGATCAAGGCAGAGGAAATCAAACCTCACTGTGAAAGAAACATTCCCACGAGGTTATCACACATGGAAGTGTTTTTGTGCGATGAATCACACGCCTATTCTTGATATAGACACACAAACATCGTGCCTGTGTAGAAAACATGTGCGATTATGAGCCAAAAAAAATTGTTTAATCTTTTTGATTTTTTGGATTTTGGTCACTGATTTGGTTTTTCTCCTGGTGACAATATGTTGTTGCGTGAGCATGATTGGCCTAATCTGTGCATTTCTGTGGAACGAGATGCTAATGCACATAGGCTTCTGTCATAGTGGGGCCTGCTAAAGCTCTTAGAGAACGATATCCTGAGATCACAGGATAGCCTGCTACATTTCCTGGTTTGCTGTTGGAACATAATACAAAGAGTGATGGTCCTGTGGCTTAGAGACGTCACCATCCATCCTGAGACGAATGTGTACTTTGTGACCAGTCTACTACCTCGGGGTGAGGCACTACCACACCAACTCCCTCCTGGGCAGGTGAATATTTGGTGTTGGGTGGCGTAGCACTACAACGATGCAATGTTTCCCTAGGGGTGCGTCTGTATCAAGTTAGTGACAGACTTGGTTAAATAGTGTGCCTTGGTGATGATAGTTCACCTGAATGGGTTGTCGTCTCCCAATAGGGTGTCAGTGCCTCAGATTGGAATTTTGCTCCTGCTTCGGGCCGGTCACTTTTATGAATGGGCATGTCATGTGTATGATGGAATGGTGATAGAGCTAGGGAAGGTCCAGGGAGGATATTATTGAGTGTTCGCATATGCAAGAATTCTCTGTAGTATCATGTTAGAGAGGGTGGTGATGTTATGACCTATTGTGATAGTGCCCATTGATCCTTTCCAGGATCCTTGGATGAGGCGGTGGGCGCCAGTGATGCCTCATGGCAGAGGAGGGGATGTGGGTCAATACTGGGATGCAACCATGGAGGCATGGTTCTAGGCGAACCCATAGATTTCCTTGGATTATACCTAATCAGGGATGGATTTCCAAGGGGATCCAGATATGGGTCTTCCTGCCAGTTATGTGTGGGTCCCTTCAGGTATGGCCTTTTGATGTTTTTATGCATTTTTGAGTATTTTATAATGTGTATATTTATATGAATGTTGTGTTGACACTGAAATTTTCCTTATTTCTCTTGCAGATGTGGGAGCGGTTGGGCGTCCTCTTGCCCGCTTGGTGGGGCATTAGCCACCGAGGAGGGACCTAGGTGGGGCTACTCAGCGCTAGGTTGGAGGGAATGGTGATGGTGTTGGCCCCTTATGGGAGGGTAGAAGTGTAGCCTCTGCTGGGGATGTTGCTCTTCTTTCTCACGCTGAGATGGCTAAGGCACGAGTAACGGTGGTCAAGGAGAAACTAGCTGCTACTGAGGCTCGTTCGGTGGACCTAACTAATTCTTGGGGTCGGGTGGAGAGGTTGAACTAGGGCATGCAGACATGGGGTTTTGTGGATGATTTGGACGAAACATGGCTCGAGGTACTGATGGCTCGAGAGAGGGTGCATCACCCTACATTGCACTGTGTTTAGATTTTTGTTTTGACTGATGCACCCGTACTGGCACTGGGTGCAACTGTGGGTCTAGAGGATCTACCAGGTGGGGCTCAGCCCTAGAGATTTTATGTATTTAGGGAAAGCACTTGTAATGAGGATGATTCCTTATTTTTGATGACATGTAGATATATATTTTTTGGCTGACCTGCAGGTTAGAGACATGACTTGTATCTTGTGACTCATACATATTTTTGATATGTATATGTGAGATATGTATTTTTGTGGCTTTGATGATGTGTCTCTGGTTATTTTATTTTATGGATGTCATGTACTTATGATGGATATCTATTTTTTATGTTTTTTTATTTTTCTATGGATGATGGTTTATACGAGTTGCATTCTAGTCTAAAATGTGACTAGATATGTGATCAGTTGTCTGGTTTTGATTTCTTGGTATATGTGTGAATGTAATATGTTCAAACTGACGAATTAATCTCCGTGCATGCAAATAGTTTCTAAATAGCTGAGAATGCCGTACTTCAAAGTCTTGGTTTAACTGCGAAACCACTAGCTGGGAATCAAGGTAGGTATGTAGAGGATGAATGCCTTGGTTTAAGGCATCACTCATGAACCCGATGACTACATCATATTCTGCCTGATTATTGGTGGCTGATTCGATGCATACTTCGTTGGTTAATAATGGAGATTGGTCAGGATAGTAAATGAAGAAGGCTGTTGCTGCTAGATTATGAGACCATCACGATTCTCCATCAACGAATCCAAAATAATGGAGGGGGGCATGATCCATCTATGACAAAAGAGAATTATTTTAGAACAAGTCTTTGATGATAGTAATCAATGAAAAAAACAGATTATGCTATGTGCATCTTATATCTAGGGCTGAGGCCTCCTGCCCCTTATGGGTAAAACTTTTTGAGGTAGATCCCATTGACAGGGTTAGCTAGGCATGTATTGTCAGGCTCTGACAGGATGTATGCCCCCTTGAGGAGACAATTGTTTATGATGTAGGGAGCTTTCCATAATGTTTCAAAATTCTCGGGTCCTAGGGCCTCTTTCGTGACATTGTAGTGGAGGACTAACTCTCCCTCAGTAAATGAGAGAGGGGTGAAGTTGCGATCAAGTGATTCTTTTACCCTTTTTTTATGTGCCTCGTTATGTTAGAGTGACTGTCGTCTATTTTTTTCAATGAGTTCTAGCTGTACCAATCATTTTTATAAAGGTTGGGTATCATTAAGGAGTTCAATGGAGGAATGCAAGATGGGGATTTCATGTTAGAGGGGAATCACAACTTCTACCCCATACACTAGTTGGAGGGGTGTGAATCCTGTTGAGTTTTGAACTATCGTGTAGTATTCCCACAGTGCGGAAAAAACCATGTGGTGCCAGTTTATCTTATGGTTATTCACCATACGCTGTAACATTATTTTAAGCACTTTGTTGAAAAATTCTACCTGTCCATTGGACTGAGGATAGTATGGTGATGCAAATTCGTGTGTGAATCCTAGGTGGTGAGACAGTTCCTAGAATATTTCATTTTAGAAATGCTTTCCATGATCGAAGATTAACTCTTTCAGCACATCGAACCGAATGATGACATGGTTGAACAAAAATTGTGCTACGGTTTTGGTCGTGTTTTCATATGTTGACATGGCTTCTGCCTATTTGGTGAAATAGCTGATGACGATGATGATGTATTTGTGGTTTCCAGACAACACAGGGTTTCAAGTCATGAAGTCGATCTCCCATTTACAAAAGGGATTGGCTACAATGACTAGGTGCAGAGGAGCGGGAGGTGCTCTTTCCTTGTGAGCGAAGCGTTGACATCGCTGAAATATTTTGACTATCGTAATGCAATCATGGAATAAGGTGGGCCAAACATATCTTGTCGGGAATTTTTTTTGGGCGATACCCATCCCAGAGAGGTGGTCGCCACAAGGTCCATTATGATAGTCATTGAGGGCTTTCTCAACTTGGTCATGCGTGAGTTATCGGCGTAGGATGGTATCGATGCCTCACTGATAAAGGATGTCTCCCATGAGGAGGTATCAGGGGGTCTGGTGGTGTATGCACCTTTGATCATCACGTGTGAGCGTTGGATTGAACTTTTGGGTTTGTAAAAATAAGAGGATATCACCGTACCAAGGATCATTAGTTGTCACTAGAAGGAGATGCTCGTCAGGTAGTGATTTGTTGACTGGGGATCCTTTAGTCTGACATGGGAGGTTAGTGATAAACTCAACTAAGATCAAAGCTTTCTTTCTCTTGGGGGAGCTTAAATTTAAGTCAAACTCCTGGAGTATGACTACCCAACTAGCGTATTTGTGATTCATCAAACGACGGGTCAACAAGTATCTCATGGGGTTGATATTTGCGACGTCTGTTTTAGTTCACAAGATAATGTAGTGTCAAAGCTTTTTGACTGCGTGTATAAGGGATAGGTAAGTTTTTTCTTTGGGTTCATACCTTAATTTGGGGCATGATAATTTTTTACTGACGTAATAAATTACATTTTCTTTACCATTGGGTCCATCTCATATTAACACCCCGGCTAAGGCAGTTTCTGATACTGACAGATATAGGGTGTAATATTTGTCATAATTTGGTGGGATGATCAATGGGGTTGAAGAAAATGCATCTTTTAGCACCTCAAATTATTTTTGGGGTTGATCATCCCATTTAAACGAGATATCCTGATGGAGAAGGCGTAGGAATCCCTACACAGAGGTAGCGTAATTTGGGACAAAGCGTCTCAGGAAATTTTCTTTCCCTTGCAAGATTTGGAGTTGCTTGAGGGTTCATGGTGGTGGCACTTCTTTGATAGCATGGACCTTGAGGGGGTCCACTTTGATCCCTCGTTGGGATACTATAAAACCTAACAGTTGACCTACATTGACACAAAATATGCACATGAGAGGGTTCAAGCATAGGTTGTAATGTCAGCATCTTTGGAATACCAACCATAAATCTTCCAGATGATTTCTTCACTTCTTGGATTGAACAGTGAGGTCATCCAAGTAAGCGAGGATAAGGTGGGCTAGGTCATGGAAGATATAGTTCATGGCCCGCTAGAAAGTGGCTCCAACTTTTTAAAGATTGAATGTCATAACTTGGTATGTGAAAGTGCCCCATGGGGTGGTGAATGCTGTCATGTATCGATCAGTATGTCGAATTTGAATTTGGTTATACCGTGAGAAATTGTCCATTAAGTATAGGGCGTCGTGTCCGACACAAGAACCAATGACTTGGTCGATGAATGGGGTAGGGTAGTTGTCTTTTGGACAAGCTTTGTTCAAATATTAGAATTTAGTACAGACGCGAATGGTGCCCTCATTTTTCATGAAGGGAACAGGGTTGGAAACCCATGATGTGTAAGCTATGGGTTAGATAAAACTAACTTTGTGAAGCTTTTCGATTTCTCACCTAATTGCTTCTGCCTTAGATGGGTGTAATTGACGTTGTTTCTGGCATGCCAGTGGTATGTTGGGCTAGGTTTCAATATGGTGCTCTACGATAGTGGGAATAAACCCTTGAATTTCTGAATAATCCCATGCAAATATGTCTGTATACACTTTGTAATATCCCAAAGCAGGGATTGCACAAAAAGGCTACTGAAATAACGTACTCTTGAGAATTCAGTGCATTGAAATGAGTTTGAAACCCCTAGATCCCTTAGATCAGCTCATCTAAGATCTAAATCCAAGGGGAGAGAGAAAAAAAATCAAACTAGGTGGGTTAAACAAATCTCCCACAACCTAGTCTAGTTGAAAAACACCCAAGGAGAGGTGTTGCAGCTATATGCAAAGACTGCTACATAAATAATGTAGTTCCACTAAATCAAAGCAGTAGGCTGATATGGAGGTTCAAATATTAGATGTATAACAGAAAATCATATTTACATTACATCCCATACATTATAAAAGAGAAATAATGAGACTATACAGGAAAAATCCTCAGAAATGAGGTGCTACAACCATAGAAAAAGTCTGTATAAACTTAAAAACATTATTTTATTGGGCTGAAGTAGTATTATATTACACCTTAGATCTAGAGAAGATCTTTACATAAAAATATAGATCTAATACAGATCTGTGTACAATAAGAGCTCATCTATACATTCCCCTTAGGGTTTTGTGCAAATCATGAAGCACAGAGAGTAGATCTGAGATCTGCAAAAATATTTAGAAATTGCTGAATCATATAATAGAATAGCATATCAAATCTAAAACAAACATGGATTGGTTGGCCAATCCATGGATCACCACAGTGAGAGGGAAGATCCTAACACTGGAGATCTCTCCTCCAATATGCAGACAAAACACCCTGCAACTGCAACCTTGCAAATAACGTAGTCCAGGGAGAGAAACTATGCTGTAGGCTCTGAGAATGGTTTGGCATGATGCCAAATTCTGGATCTGAAACTCAATCATCTAATGCACTCATCCAGAAGGTTAAAAGACACACTCACTGAGAAGAGGCACTAGTATAATCTAGATCTGAGCAGATCTAGTGTCTTCCACTTGCTACAACTCACAAGGACAACCCAAACCTCAACAGGATCAGTGCTTTGGGTGTAAGGTGAAGCTTGGCCCAAGAATAATAGTGGACAAGATGGAACAAGTCTCCTCCAAGAGTTGCTCAAGGAAGGAGGTGGGAATCCTAAACATGAAAACCCAGATAGGAGTGTCTAAACAGACAATACCTTCAGAAAATAATATCTTCAACAACCCCTTCATGCTACTCTCCTCTTCCTTTTATAAGATTGGAGCCTTGTCAAAACCTAAATCACTTCATTAGTTTATCCCCTTTCACAGGTGGAACCTCCATCTAGAACTGCGTTGTGCCTCAAGGAGGTTCAATGCATCTAGACTGCACTGTGGATATGGTCATGGTTGACTTGGTCAATGATCAACCTTTTTCACACTCAAGTGTGTTTTATAAAAAGGCCCAGATTTAGCCATGTTCACATTAGGCATTGATTTATTTTTTTATTTCCAGGATTTTTACATGCCCTCCTTTAATTTTTATTCATCAACATGAAATGAAAAAAAAAACAAGGCAAAATAAAATATTCCCATTAGCTTTGCCTAATTGGGAATATTACACTCTTGCAATAAGTTTGTGTAAGAGATTAATTCATCTGGGGAGAATGATGCCCCCAGTGATATTTCTTCGATTTTTTCTGGGTTTCTAGAGATATTTACCTTGATGGTTGGTGAAATTTTGGACATGTTCCCTTCTTCGAACGCGTCGGGCATTGGGATGGGATTTTTGAACCAGTCAAATTTCCTAGATGGGAGGAGATATTTTTATTCGATAGCGTATATCTCTTTATTTTCTGGGTTTTTTGGGTCGAATGCCTTTTTGGGAAGAAAAAACAAGTGGTGATGCATTGCATCCCAAAAAAAAATATGGTTCTGTCATGGCCTCCAAAATATCCTCGTCTAAATGGAACAAGGTATATAAGGGGGAGTGAGCTTGTGTGAGGGTGTGAGGAGGTGGTTCAGGCCTAACAGAGATAGAGACAGACACAAATACGTTTCCATAGTTGATGTTGTGGAACCAAACGGGGTCGGTAGGGTGTAGATGGAAGTTTGCACCATCGATGGTACAAATTATTGTGTAGTTATAGCGGCCTTGACATCAATTAAATATGAGCAGACAACAAAAGTCATGTTTCCTATGCATGATGATATGGATCATATGTGGTGTTGTGTTTTTTTGACATTATATGGTGGAGGAATTTCCATTGTGGTGGATTTAATGAGAGCAAGCTTAGGTTGCTCACGTGGCGTACTAAGGGTACTTGCACTTTCCTGGATTTGGAAGTTGTGCTGAGTGTAGAGGTGCCTAAATTTTTCCATTAAGGGGCATGACTTTGTTTCATGATATTGTTCGGTGCAAATGGTGCACAACATCATGACGCTTATCAAGTAGATGGTATGAGAACCAATGCTACTCTTTTTCCCTAAAGTGGATGCTCGGAAATGATTGGGCATTGGGGCATGATTCTGCTTTTTCCATCTTCAAGTTTTTGGTTTTGGATGGTCTAACTCTTTCAAGAAGTTTAGACTTAATGCTGCTATGGCCGCTCGTAGCCTTGGGAGGTACTCAAAATTCATCGTATGGTGGAATTGTGAGAAATTCCTGCAATAGTAGGGTGTGATCTTCTCTTGATTAGAGAGATTGATCTGCGGGATGGGGGTGACCATGTGAAGGTTGTTCGTAAGTTCCTTTAGTTCTTTACATTGATTGAATTTATTGTTGATTCTATCACATAGCCCGCATGTCGTCCTTGGCTGGTCTTGGGCCCTACTAGGACCGTGGGTTATTTTATCTCTCCTAATGTTTTGGTATTGATGGGGGCAGGCTACCTCGGGGCAGGTTTCCTTGCATTAGGATATCTTGGATCTAGACCAACTATATCCGGGTGTTGCGCCTCCAATGATTGTATGATGTCTATTAAAGCACGTACTTGGGAGATGTAAGTACAGTGTCAAGTCTGATGGTTGACTTAACATACCAGACACGACTGTCTTTCTTCGGTACTCCCTTCCCTCTAGGTCACTGAAGTGATTGGATACCATTTGCGGAGCGATTCTAGGTCCAGGAATTGGGTGACCAAATGGTTACGTGCATTGCATAATGCACATGCTGGTATTATCCGTGAAGGGCGGTTGGGGGTGACGATGTGCTCCTTTACTAGCTGCTTTTCTGCTGACACGAAGAGAATGGACCTTCTTGCCACATCTTCTTGCGTTGTCTAACTTTCCATGGATTCTGTATTTGATCCGTCTTCTGCAATGAGGCGTACTATGGCCATGCATAAAATATTTAACACTGAATGGAATCAGGGAATAGAATGGCAATGACAAACCAGGTGGTCACTAGAACACACCCAACATGAATACTGGACTGCTCATAAGTCATCGTAGTATATGGGGTCAACAAGATGCCATATCTGATAACAGTTCTAGGGTTGCAAAGTCAACAATGAAGTGGTTGCGTTCATCACATAGTGCACAGAGTTTAGTAGGAGGTGGAGGGCGATACCGTGGGGGAGGTGGTCGTTAAAGTTACTGCCTCGCCTCTTGTAGGTACAATATGGTTCTAGGTTTTCCCTCATCCATTTGCATGGGTGGATTTGAGGGATAATGTTGGTATGATTGCTCTAGGGCCTACAAGGCATACCTATATTATGGCATCTTTGGGTAGTGATGAGTGGAATGCCCATAACGGTCACAAATTGCGCATGCATGGTTGGTGCATAATGCTTTCCTTTGATTTTTTGTGGTATGTTACTTTTTATGGGAACTTGGGGTAGCAACATTTCTTTCAGTGCTTAGAAGAGGTTTCAATTCATCTAATTCCAGGAAAATATTGGTAGGATGGCCTATGATATCACATAATGCACAAGGTTGCAATGCCCTAGGTATGTTGGGGTTTTCGATTTTATTCCCTTCTTTGTTGGTTTTATTGGTCACTTTAACTGGCACTGCTATGGAAGTTTCGTAAACCGGTGCCACCTCTTGAGGAGTGATAGGGGTTATCCATGTAGAATTTATCCCAAGGATTCCCAACATGGGTGGTGGGACCAAATACCAGACATTTATTGAGAAAGAAAAGTCTGGAAATGTTACAGTCACCAAGACTTTCTTTGACACAAAACTAGATGGAGGGTAGAATAATAGGGTATGGTACATGGCGTAGGGTAGGAAATTTGTTTCAATGACCTTAGTTTCTGTGTCATATTCTTGGTACTACATGAGTGGATCCATAGTTGTGTCTACATAAGGTAGAATGACATCGAAAACCATCATGGTATTCTTATCATAGTATGTCAGTTGGTCAATGGTGATGATTTAATCCTCGTGGGGGAACATCATCACCCGGAAAATGGAGGACGCTATGGAAATCATGGCATACATAGAACTCCACCCAAGGAGTATATTGTAGTCAAGTTGAGCATCCAAGACTTCAATGTATATGAGTATCATTTTTCCGGCCAAGTTAATAGGGATGTTATGATATATCGATGGGAGTAGAAGGTTGATTGTCATATGCTTTGAGCATGATGCTGGAGGGATTTAGTTTGGGTGATCCAAACTTCTGCCAAATAGACTTGGAGACGAGGCAAATATATGCACCTTCATCAATGATACATCAATGTATTGTGATATTTTGGACTGACACCGGTATCTGAAAGGCGACCAATGAAGGAAGCGTAGGGGTGGATTTGTCTAAGTCAAAAGCCATTAGGCGCTAATCGGAAGGGTCGATTGCAACAAATGTGAAAATTAAGGCTTTCCGCTGTTTTGGGAAAGATTGTAGGACTTATAATGCTGACATGGCAGAAAAATATTGTGCTAAATCGTCCACGATACTATAGTTATGGGCATCTTTTGAGTGGTATCCTACGTGCCTAGTCGGCCCCCTTAGCCATTTTTTTCAAGGGTTCGATACATACTTTGGATATGGTTAATGGTGTAGTAGGTGCACTCATGCTTGCCACTGACGGGTTAGTGTCTGGGGGGGTGTCATAGTTTCGATTCCTTGTCTGGAAGAAACTTTCTTTGCCAGTCATGTAAATTTCATGCTTGCCGTTCCCAGAAAAATTTTAGGGTGGTTGTTGCTATTGGGTATTAACCACTCCTTAGTGGGGGAAGGGCTCTTGAATTACAATGGTTTGTTGTGTAGGTCCCCCTTGTCCATGGTTACCATGAATTTTTTTAGTTCAGGGAGCTCGAGACAGTGATGAGTGTAGTGGTCGTATTCACCACATATAGCACAAGAATGGTTTTTCCTCAGACTGTACCTCTTGTTCTGCCCTTGGGAGTTGTTGTTTGGTTCTTGGTTTTGATTTTGGTTAGGGTTTCCCCAAGACTGAGATCGCGGGGGGAATTTTTGGTTACTGCCCCCCTGTCCAGAGTCTCCCTTTTGCTTATTCTTAGACTTTTTTCTTGCAGAATTAGGAGGATTATTATGATTTTCTTGGTTGTGAAACTGACGTGGCTAAGCCTGAGAATGTTTCACGAAGTTCACCGACGCGTGGTTCTGCGTTGGTGGGTTTTGTGTGGGGGAAATGGAATATTGGTTTCCCTATCCCTCATTGGTGTATGGTTGCTGGGGGGAATATTTTCCATCAGCATTCCTAGCTGAGTACTAGGTCCTTTGCGAGGGAGGGTACGATCCTACCTGTTGATGGTGGTATGATGACACCCTATTTGTCATATTCTGTAGAGGTGCAGAGTGACTTTGGTGGTAGCCAGGTTGTGTGATTTTTTGGTTAGAATCATTAGAGTAACCTGGGTACTAGATAATATTGCCTAGGTGACCTTGGGTCAATGACCCGATCAAGCCGTATGTGGTATTCAACACGCCTGGAAATTCTCTGTAAGTTCGCACGTGCGGGGTGTTAGGCAGGACACTGTAAATGTATCCTGACTGGGTATAGATAAGTTTGAGCTACTGGGCTTTGCAAATGGCATCCTCCTCAGAGTTAGGTCCTTGTGTCACCACATATTTTGAGATGTCTAATATGAGATTTTTCAAAAACAAGTCCAGTCAAATCTATCATCGAGTTTGGCTTTGCAAAAACTATGACGTCGCCGTAATTCATGGAGATGGTCTGAGATTTGGACAACTGGCATTTGCCTAAAATGAGTAAGAAATTCCATCCCTAAATCATGGTGGATGGGTAGCTAAAAATACGTGAGGAACATATTACTGAGGGTGCTAAAGGTTCCATGCAAAGCCGAAGGCTGCTCCACATACCAATTCACCGCAGGTCCGGTTAGGGTGTGTTGAAACAGTCTAAGTTGAATAGTATCATCAATAATAATATTGGATGAAAACCATAGGTGGAAAGTCATAATATGATTTCCAGGGTCTTCTTCTTGTTTCCCTTCAAATTTTGGTATGTACAAGGGGAGCTTCATGGGAATGGGGGTCCAATTGGGGTTGCGCGTAATGGGGTCGTTAGTTAGCTTTCATAGATATGGGAGGTTCAATGATGCTAAAAAAGGTAACTGGGTATTGACTTCCATTGTGTATTGTGGAAACACATGAATCTGAGCGTGATGATGTATGGGGATTGTTTGGGGAATATTAACCTATGATGTACCTTGTTGTGTGTTCTTTTGACTCCCCGTAGGGTAGATCTCTTCTTCCCTCTAGGGGTTGTGGGAGGAGTTGTGTGTGGTTACCCTATTGGGGTTTCCACGGGTGTGGTGTTGGGTGACCCTTTGGGTGTTTCCAAATAAATATGCCCCAATAAAGGATGATCCAATAATGGTGGCGGTGTGTCATATTTGACACCTAAATGGAAAAATACCTAGCATTCCTCCCTCTAATGAGGGGAGGTCCAAAAAACGTCTAGATCGACGAGGTCTCGTTTGTTCCGATATGGTGTTGACTCGGTTAATTTTGCAAATATTTTTAGTTTTTTGAGAGGAGGGAGATTATTACCAAAGAAAATATGATCACATACATAAAACAAAGTGAAAAATAAAAGGTAAGTTTTCCCTTTAGGTTAATGCTATGTGATCAAGAAAGAAAAAATTATGGTTTTGATTGTTTTGTGTATGATACTTGAAAGCCTAAAAATACCTATTCATCCTCACACTCTCACTGGGCATTGCGAAGATATCTTCTAATGGTTATTGGGGCTAACGTCCTGAAAGAACTAGCGACACTTTCCAACAGCCGAAGAATAGACCAAGGTAAAAGTATGAGGATCTAGTGCTTCCCGCACCGTCACCTATAGGGAAGGATTCCCTAGATTTGGACACTAAAGTACCATCATCCCACATGAGCATTAGAGTCTTGAGCTTTTTGGTATTCAACTACCAGTAGCGAGCACTAGATGGGCCAAGTAGCCCCAAAGAGTACTTCAAGCATTAGACCTAAGCTTAACCCCCTCTAAAACGAGTCTCTGTAATGATTGGGTATTCTATTCCATGGGCAGATAAAAATATTTTGAGCTCCCTAAAAATGCAACATCTATGTTTTAAAATGTAAAATGACCATGGCGGCTTATTGGATGCCTACCCCTATGGTCCTAAACTAAAAGATAATTTCTTTTGTGGCCCCTGTGGGGATAATTTTGTGAGTTCAATTAGTGGTTAGTTTTATAGAGTCTTAATTTTTTTAAGGTGTGCCTTGGTGAAGCAAACCGTAAGAAGAGGACAAAGGTTCCAACACATTGGGTGCCTTTTGTTCCAATGCTTACTGATGCTTCATGTGTGCTTTGGAGTGTACACTTTACAATAAAAAGTGTTATAATATATGGATATGCAATGATCCTTTACAATCCTTCTCTAATTACACTATGTGTGATTGTTCCTTGCAAAAAATAAACAATGTGCAGGTGATGGACTGCTTACACTTTGCCTAGTTAGACTTGGTTTTACACTATAAGGTGATGGAAAATTATCTTAAGAAAGCTTTCGTATGCGTACCCAAGCTCATCAAGAGGTATAAGGGTGGAAAATATTACTTGCTTTCTTTTCAATATTTTTGTCCTGGTCCGGAATCCTAATGCAAAAAATTGAACTAAACTAATGAAATTTTTTTGAAAAAATCAAAACTAGCTAAAGATGTCTCGACGTATGGGCCACTTAATTTTCTGCTAATTATCCAATGTGTTTGGTATATTTTACTAGAAAATAGTTTGTTCAGATATAATTTGTGGATTGAATTATACTTACTCACCCCTACTTAAACTATGTGTGATTTGTGATGATAAAAAACTAAAATTAATGAAAACTATTTGCTAAGATAAACTCCAGCAAATATTTTCGTAACGAGTCATGAAATAATAGAACACAGTGATGGAAAATTTATTATGGGTTTCCAACACCCTAAAACTACTAAAAATGAGAAAAAGTAGTGAAAAATGTGCTCACTGCCTACCACACAGGTTATTTTCACACATGCACGAGTTTCGCGTGTCTTTCTGGGCTGAACGCGCATGGATTTATAGTGTCCGAAAACTCTGCCTTCTCTAAGCCAAATTTCTCACTGAGGGTGACTGAAAAGTGCTGAGGGGAAGAAAGAGTGATATTGTAGCAAGTATGGGTAGGAGAGAGGACCTGTAATCAACAACCTCTAGCTTAAAATAAAGAAGTAAGTGGAGTCACCATTCCTGTTGTAGTGTATTCGACGCATGGAAAAATGGAATACACTATGCTTAATAGGAAGGTTGCTTTCCTACAAGAAAGTAACATGTCAATTGGTTTGTTAGATTGTTAGTGGAACAAAATAACATGTAGTAAACTATGCAAAGAAAATAGCATGCTACATTAAAGAAGAAACAAGAAACAAAATACTCATGTGCAATAACAAACTCAATCAAGTCAAACACACTAATAATTCAAATGGAGAACTCTCTCCCTTTTATTAGTTTTTGATGGTATAAGAGAATATGATCTCCTCCCTTGAAGCTTCTTACAAGCCTCTCTCTCTCCTCAACGGATGGTAGAATAACAAACACTTGGTGAACTTCTTCTCTTGGTAGAATAACAGACACTTGGAGAATCCATCCACTCCTTGCTGCTTGGACAACACAATTTTGGTTTTCTCTCAAGAAATTTTTCCAACATAACAATGTGTTCTCACGTTCCTCTTCCCATGGCAATATTTTATAGATAAATTTCAAATATTCCCTCCCTCTCTTCGTAGAAGATGGATGTTGACACAAGAATAGGAGGATGATTCCTTTTTGTGCTACACTAAGGCCTCAAGGTGGCTCCAAGGCAGCTGTACTTGGTTGGCTTGAGTGGGAATCTTCTTCTTCAAATGTGCCAAGTGGTCCTGGATGGTGAATTTTCGCATACCCAAGGCTGCGCGGCTATCTGAGGGATAGCCGCGATGATCTTCACTGATAGCAAATAAAATGCCGCGTGGATCACTTGGGGTCAGTTCTTTCTATGCGTTATTTGATAAATTTCCCTGCTTGACCTTAGGAAAAGTTAAATTTTTCAGATCCTATAATGTCTTCCTTCCTTGTAAATCCTTATTTGTACCTTCTCCTTGAAATTTCTTAATGTCTTTTTCTTGTACAATTTTCCAGTGATAACAATCGTTTAAGCTCATCCTTCGGATGAGTCCTCTGAAGTATTTTTTATGAACCCTAAGAAGGACTGGTTCGGTCCCATCATGGTTGATGAGTCTTGCACTTTTTAGTTTTAAAAGTACGGTGTAGGGTTAACTCGATGTCGTTTTCATGTTTAAAGAGTTTGAAAATACACAAAGAAAAATTCATTCAGTTCTTTCAATGTAGATTTTTAATGAGCCTGGATAAATTAAAACTTGATGTTTTTCATTTTTAGGGAGTCAGGATAAAAGAATAAGTAAAATCCAAATGTCATTTTCGTAAATTTAGTCCCCCAAGCCCAAAAAAGTATAAAATGATGCAGGAGAGAATTATATTTCCCATGCTTAGTCAATGTATACCTTTTTCATAAATAGTCTAATTCAGTTCGTAAAAGGGATAAACATGTACTGAATAGACGCCCGTTTATTAATTTTTACAAGTTCGAATATTCAATTACCCAGCAATATATTCATGTTTTAGAGAGTCTAAAATGGGCTTAAAAGAAAACTCCAAATTTTCACTTTTTCATATTTTTCGAGAGCCCAAAAAATTGATAAAAGCTTACTCACAATCAAAATGATCCATTTTATGTTGTAACCTATATTATGCACATAACACTCCATAAATTATCATAACTGCTCAAAATTATGGTCAAAAACATCAAAATTTACCTTTCAAAGTCTAAAGGCATAAAAAATAACATCTTATTCGCCAAAAAACTTATAAAAGTTGAAAAAGTAACTCATTTTTTACCATTTGAGTTTTTGACCAATTTGAGAGCAGAAAGAGTATTTTTACTACAAATATTTAGAGGCATATTCTGGGAAAACCAATGGACCAATCCGTGAACCATTTTCTCTAGGTAATAAATCTTTTCAATATATTGCTTTTCATCTATTTAAATGTCATTTTTAACCTTTATTTTTATTTTTTAAGTGTGTTATAATTACGAAAATCTTCCCACGGATGTGAGCGATTTTCCTTCATCAGGGCTAGACATATCAATGATTTTTTACATATTGAAACATGCGATTTTCACGGTTATTCTACTGAGAAACCACACAAATGTACTCTATCTATAAATAAAAACCAAGCAAGGAACTGAGTGATTTCAAAAATATATAATAACACACCCAAAAACTCACAAACTTCTCTTAATGTGCTAAGACTCCTAAATTGTCAATTTCAGGACTTTCGAGCAAACATGTTTGAGGTGAGAGAGAGAGCATGAAATCATGATGTAGAAGCTATAGATGACCTAAAAAATCTACAAGCTCTGAAAAATTGTGGCCTCTACAAATTTTTGGTCATTCTAGGAATGAAAGCTCAGTTAGATCTCATGACATGGTTGGTGAGGGCTTGGGATATCTAGGAACAATGTTTCATCATAGGGGATCACTGCCTTACCATTGATGTCGAAGACATGTACTTTTTGATTGGGTTGTCCCATAGAGGACTTGAAATTTATCTATTTTTCCAAAGACCGGGTGGGGAAACTATTGCTTCATACTTGAGGCAATATTGTGTTGCTAATTCTATGCTTAAGGATGTTAGGATAGATGTAAAAACTATCCATCGACTTGATTTGAGGACCATCACTTTTACAATCACCAAAATGTGTGGAAGTGCAACACATTCATGGCCACAAAGGCCCAAATGCAGATTGCAGTGGAGTGTTCAGAGTCCACCATTTACAACTAGTGTGAAGGAGTGGTTTTCAATATGGAAGTACAAATAACTAGAGAAAATAATGGTAAAACTAAAGAAATTTATTTATGGTTCCATTATTATCTCATTTTCCCTAGAGAGGATTCCACTTCTCATCCCACAGCAGATTCTTGTTGATGAGATAGGACCCAGAGATCCACATATGTTGCAGTGGGTTTCATTGATGGCTTGCCATGGTGGCAACAATGGCTCGATAGTGAGATAAACTCCTCAGTTTTTTGTGTGGTTAAGAAGCCAGATTTTCATCATTGAGGACTTCCCATATGTAGGGATGGACTACATGGGTGACCTAGATAAACCAATCCCAGCTGAAATGCAATGGGGAGATCTAGGTAAAACATATCTCATTTTGATGTTTTAATGTTTTTAAATTTTTTATTTATTTTTAAGTATACAAAGCTAATTATAAGAAATGCTAATGTAGATGTGGGCCCAACTTGACCAACAGAGCTATGGCGCTTTAACAAGTGATGAGACTAGTGTGTAGTAGCTGTAATACCCCATTTAGATGTAGTAGAAGCTTTAAAATAGTTGGAGCACAACATGGGGAGGATAACTATAGATATCCCAGAGACTAGGACTGATGATTCTCCTCTCTGGTACCATAGGAACATGGTTGGGGTTTGAGGACTGATCAGATGAGTGCTACACCGATAGGATGAGGGCTAGTGCTATAGTTTGATACCATGATTATCATCATGGATATTTGATAGTATCTTAGGGCTACATTTTGATTTTTTGTATCGGAATATTTGGATAACAAAGACCATGGAGCCTCATGTATTTGAATGAAACTTTTGTAACACACTCTCTACAGACTATTTTACATAATGAGAACTACTAATTTTATTCTCAGTGTATCTTGTTCAATATGGATGAATATTATTTTATTTAAAAATGTTGCAAATGCTTATTTAACACGTGATTGGCTGATGCATAAGAAAATGTGTTTAAATTTGTTGAAATGTGTTGATATTCAATATAATAAAACTTACTTTCCAAGAGACGGACCCATAAAAACATTCTTAACATTGATGAAATTATAACTTTATAGACATCGTTTAAATGTAATACAATGGGATGTGAATCTAACCTTAATGATCAAACGTCGAATTCCAAATGTGATGGCATGAGATAATAGTTCAATGATTGTACTATGTTATGCTACGTTGTTTGCTATTCGACCGATGCATACCCCATGAATGGAAAATAACTCATCAGTGGGTGAGTAAATTACCCAAGTTGTGGAAGATAAATTTCGAGTACTACGACTAGCGCCATTAGCAAAGCCAATGTAAGTCTGAGGGAATGTCGACATCTGCAAATCAAGAGTAATTCAAGATAAGAAGGAAAAGTAGTAGGAAATTGTCAAAAATGAAAATCTACAACACACACTCATAAAAATATAAGTAATGTACAAAAAATCTCCATAAGATACATCACGCATAACATATTTTCAGGTAGAGACCATTTTTGGGCTCTCCTAAAGAAACATCGTCATAATCAACTAATTCATAGGCCCCTTTAGCAAGTACATGTTTAACAATGTAATGACCATGCCACATAGGTTCAAATTTACCAGCGCCTAGCTTATCATGTGCTTGATCATAGACCAAGACTAGGTCACCTTCCAAATAAATGCGAGGATTGACATTTTGACCATACTAAGCCTTAACACGTTTCTTATGAGCCTCACAAACTAGTACAGTGTTACAACGAGTTTCATCTAGTTGTGCTAAGTAAAAAAAATCATTCTTCCTCTACAAAGGTAGCTAGTAATAACTCAACGAATAGTTTTAATGATGGAATTTCACACTCAATTGAAAAAGCTGCCTCCAAACCATAAACGATCTGGAAGGGAGTAAAACCAGTCGATGTTTTTGCACAGGTACGATATTCCCACAAGGATGAAAAAATCATGGTATAATATTTTTTTTATGAATTTTGACAATATTTTTGATCATATTGGTCAAAAATTTGTTTAAAACCTCAACTTGGCCATTCTCTTGCAGATAATAAGGAGTAGAGTTGTCATGGTGCAAACTGAGATGAGCAGAAAGCTCGATCATCATATAATTTTGAAAGTGGCTACCATGGCTAGTAAGAATGACGTGTGGTACACCGAACGTAGAAATCACATGATTGAATATGAAAATAGTTGTGGTTTCACCGTCATTCTTGTATGTAAGCAACGCCTCAACCCATTTCATAAAATAATCTACTGTGATATTAATATACCCATGTCCCTTAATCGAGTGAGGGTTACATGTAACAAAATAAATGCCCCATTTAGAAAATGGACCAACAACTATGATTGTATGAAGAGGAGATGGAGGATAACACATCTTATGATAAACATTTTGGCAATTATGGCACTTCCTAGCTGCAGTTATGCAATTTTTAAAGAGTGACAACCATAAAAAGCTAATGCACAATATCTTTTAGACAATGTCAAACCATGACATATGACCACCAGGCGCTCTAGAATGGTAGTCCTTTAATGTCTTCTTGGCATCCTCGTGCATTAAAAAATGCTGAAAGATAGAATCAATACCATGATGATACAGAGTATCACCAACAATAGTATATTGCTGGGATTGGTACTAGATTCTATGACGATCAATTCATGATAACTCAGGCTAAAACGTTTGGGTTTGAATATATACAATGATATATCCTTACTAATGATCTAGAGTACTGATAAGAAACAAGGATTCATCGGGAAGATGATCCTCTACCATGGTTTCAGATTCAGTATAGGGAAAATCACATAATAATTCAACAAATACCAATGAATTCTTAGATATAGATCTTTCAAATTTCAAATAAAACTCTTGTAGGATAACAATCCATTTAAAGTATTTCCCCCCTAGCAATTGTTTAGTTAGAATGTACATCATAGGGTTTTAATTAGAGATCATGGTTGTTTTGTGTAAAATTATGTAGTGACGAAAACATTTGATAACTTGAACTACTGCGAAGGCTAACTTCTCTACATGTGCATATTTGATTTGAGTTTTCATGAGATTCCTACTCAAATAGTAGATCACATGTTTAGTGTCAGATTCATCTTCTTGAACTAACAACATGACAATGGTGCCATGATATGAAACTAAATACAAAAATTAATCCTAATGATAATCAGGCGTATGTAGTAACGATGCATGGGTCAACATGTTTTTCAGTGCATCAAAATATTTTTCAGCAAACTTGTCCCAAATGAATGGAATGCCATTTTTCAAAATTCGAGTAAAAAATTTAATTAATGTTGGCATTATGATGTAATATTTTTTCCTCAATGAGTTGCCTTTTGATAACAACCATTTGTTGAAGATGTAAAATTGATGTATCTACAGGTTAGTTCAAATGTGATGGAGAAAGGAATTCCAGTCAGTGACAGAGGAATGATGAAGGTAAAGTTTCAAGAAGTATATGCAGGGTTGATGAAGGTAACCTGTGTATACCCGTAGGTTCAATGAATCCAAGTCGAGTATACATCTAGAATTAGTATATACACAGTTTTTGTGAAGAAAATTCATGTGTAAATGCAAGTACAAAGAAGTAAAGTCACGTATGAGTTGGTGCACTAATTTTAACAATACTAGGGGTATTTACTATGGTATTATCCCAAAATATTGAGCATAGTAATGTCTATTTGATCCCGTCCAAGAATACCAGTGGCACTTGTGTGGTTTTTGCTCATGGTATTGGCTAAGGCTCAAACTATATAAGGAGGATCAGATCATAGTGCAAGTCTGTGCATGTGTATGGGTAATGAATGAATACTTCATTATGAAGTATATATGCATGGAATGGACTATAATAAATGGCTAGATTTGATATTATGATGCACTCATAAATACAATAATGGATCAAGCTATCTAGACCTGAAATGACGATGTATTTGCAAGATATTTTTATGAGTTGTTTAGATCTGTGGTCTGGCGCATGATTTCTGAAGTAAAATGTATGATCTGACTTAATATGTCATTCCAAAGTGCTACGCAGTCCTGTAATATTTACAAATATATATGTAGGTTTGTCACAGTGAAGTCACATCTAAATGTGGGTTCAACTTATCAACATCGCATATATATTCAGAGAAAATACTGAGATCTATACGCAGGTTGGTTTCGTAAGAAGTGCGTACAATCGTGGAGTGGTATTATGGAAGCCATGTATGCAAGATAGGGTTTTGCTGAAGAATCCTGAAGGAAATGTCTGATCAATTTTTTTGTGTTTTCCTATTTTCTGTCAATGATGTCTTCATATAGATCTGGGTTGTTTGAGTACTGATTATGCTGCTAGTTTATTGTGTATAAAGTTCTATGTTTGGTTGATTTTTTATGTTGTGTGCATAAAGGAAGGGCTTATTCTTATAAATGACAGATCAATCAGATCAGTGCTGTAGTATTTTTGTTGTCTCTCAATGATGTCTTCATGGTGATCTGGGTTTTAGTAACAATGTCTGAAGTTGAAATTGAGTGGTTGAAAAACATACTTGATGCTGCTAACTGTATGTGGGTTTAGAGATCTGTAACCTATCATAATATTTCAGAATATCTCTATCCAATTATGTGACTGGATCAGAGCAACAATTTTAAGAACTTAGTATATTGAGAACTATACGCAGGTTGCTCAATAGAAAAGTGCGTATACATGCGGGTTGCCTTAAGTGAAGTAGAGTATACATTTTGTTTCATAAATGATTAGGGTTGCAATTGATTCAATGTGTTGATATAGTAGTTTGGGTTCAGTTCTAATATTCTGGTTACAATGATCTTGTTTTTTTGTATGAATTGAGTTAGTGATTGTTTAAGTGAATGTTTTATTCAATGGTTGGCTTAGTATTCAAGTGATTGGTGATTGTTTGGTTTAGTGGTTGTTTTCAGGAATTGTATGAATATTTTGGGTACAGTAATCAGTTTCTGTCTTGATATTTGTCTTATCTGATGTTAAAAGGCTCAACATCGATAATGTGATGAAAACAAGCCTACAAGTTGTGATGTATTGAAGCAGGTGGATCAAGTGTGAAAATTTATGAAACGTGGTATTCAGTGGTTCTGAGGGTTGAATCCTTCAATGTGGAAGCCGAAGCTTCCCGCCAGTAGAAGTTGGTGATCTGTTCAGGGGGGTTGTAGCTCCCTTCCAGTAGTAGTTGATAAAAAATATCAAGGGGTTGAAGCTCCCTTCCAGTAGTAGCTGGAGAATGATAGAAGGTTGCAGCCTTCTGCAGGTGGGTGCCTACGTGCGAGTATGAGTTTGCGCCAGTAAAACATTGTAAGAAGTTTTCTATATAATAAATATTGAAGACAGGGATGACAGGGGCGGTGGTTTTCTCCCAACTTGGGTTTCCATTTTAAATCTTGGTGTTCATGTGTGATGTCTTTGTGTTGTGATTTATTATGTTATTAATTCACATGTTTACCACGTAAATTTCTGATGCATAACTGATGATCTTGGATAAGTAAAGTTTCTGAAGATTTATCTGAACATTAATTTATTTGGGTATACGCGTGTTTCCTTTAAGATAGGCGCATGCATACGCTAGTTGGAATAATTAGGGTCACATATAGAAATCAATAATGAAAAGAAAATATTGTGATTCTTGTAAATACTGATTCACCTACCCTCTCAGTATTTTCCCCAACAGTTAACTTGGCATAGTTAGGAATGAATTTGTGTAAAACTTTTGTTTTCCCTTGCAATCTTTTGAGTTGGTGAATATTGGAAGGAGGAGGTAGATTGACAATGGCCTCGACCTTGAGTGGATCGACACAAATGCCTTCCTTTGAAACACAATATCCAAATAATAATCTCGATTGTAAACAAAATATGCAATTATGTGGATTCAAACAAATAATATAACACCTACTTCAAATGAAAATAGATCTTAAATGCATATGATGGTCTTGCCATCTCAATGAATGAGCTGGTAAGTCATCTAGATAGGGTTTCACATGATGTTTGATATTGTGAAATGCGTAAGACATGGCCCTTTGAAAATTTTCACCAATGTTCTTTAGTCCAAAAAATAGTTTATGATAGGAAAAGGTCCCCCATGGAAAAATGAAGGAATTTTTGGGCTAATCGGAAGGGAGTATGTTTATGTGATTATATCTAGAAAATCCATCCATAAATGAAAATATTTCATTTCTGGCACAATCGTGAACAATTTGGTCGATGTAAGGGGTAGGATAATTTTCCTTTGGAAAAGATTTATTGATGTCCCTATAATCGACACATACTTGAATAGTCCCCTATTTTTTGTTGATTGGAACAATATTGGATACCCATTCAGTTTAGGGAATAGGGTAAATGAAACCTACTATGAGTAATTTTTCAAATTCAACATTAATAGAAATAAATTTTTGTGGATGAATTGGGCATAATATTTGTCTAACAGGTTTAGCATCCAGGTGTGTCTTAATTTCATGAATTAAAATACTGGGATAAATTCCTGGGATTTCCTCATATGACTAGGCAAAAATGATGTGAAATTCCTAAAATAGTGCCTTATACATCTCGATTTCATCAAGGGCGCATGAAGCACCTATATGATTTTTTCCAGTAATTCCAGTTTTAAATGAAATTCCAATTGGTATTGTTGAATACATGTTTCCTAGATTCGTTTCTGAATCCAAATGAAGGATTGGCATAAGACATTGAGGACTATTGACAATCTCAACTAAAAATATGGATTAAAAATCATTCTCGGTTTTATCAAGCTCCGATAGAAAGGATGAATGATGATGATAATGGTTCCATGGAAATTCATCCAAATTCATGACTAACATAATACTCTTTTCAGTTAGAACTGTGTTATGAAAAGGATCAAGAAATGATATTAGTATTATACTTGAAAATTGAGAATAGTCATCACTGATCACATTCACTTGACCAGTTTGAGTTGATGATGGGTTGGAAAATGATTGAACTGCCTGGTAATCCAATTCAAACAAGCTCAAAGGTATCTCACTGCCGTACATGGCCAATTCAAACGCTGAAGGCATAATACAAGCATTAGGCGATGGAAATATGCTTGATGTAATCATGTTGACTTGAGAAAAATTATGAGGAAAATTTGTTGGAGGCATGGATAAATTTTCCATCAGAGATGAATCCTTAATAAAACCTACTCCAACATATTCATATGGAGTAATTGAATTTCCAACAAAAGGTATACTACTTGCAGAGGGAGGGTCCAGAGTATAGTAAGATAGCTAGTCTACTTCTACAATTATCCCTTTGTGGGGAAAAATTAACATTTGAAAATATGACAAGACTACAACTAACATATAATAGGAACAAATTCTTCCTAGTAAAAAGTTATAGTCAAGTTGAGCATTAGCAACTTCAACTTCAACCAGAAGCGTTTTACCTTTTATCTCTATAGGTAGATCATTGAGAATCCCATATGGTCAAAAAGCTCTTCCATCAAAGGGTTTCAAAGTCGTGGGGGATTGATTGATCGTTGGAGAACCAAGGGATTTCCAACAAGCAATAGACATAATACATGTAGATGCTTATTCGTCAATTACAGTGCGAAATACTCATTTGGGTTTAATGAAAACTGATATTTGGAATGCTAGTTGATGCACAAGTATATGTACATAATTGTCTAGATAGAAGATAATTAGATTAGAATCCTATGGGTTAATAGCTCCTATATATGACAAAGGAAATTTCATTTTCACTGGACAAGTCTGCAGCACTTCAAGGGATGAGATTGCTGAAGGTGACATAGCCAGATATTCAACAAATTTGTAATTATGAGTAGCTCGTGCATGTGGATTGAAAGAATATTTTTGAAGAACACCTTTAGGAGGCGGTCAAATTACCATGTAAGAACTAGGTTTCTCAATATTTAATGGGTTAGAAGGATGAGGAGTTGACACATAAGCTTAAATGGGTGAACCAACATCATTTCCATTTGCAGGACCCTTAGATCCGTAATATTGAGATCTCATAGAAACCATAACTTGAGAAGAAATCATCATGATATCTGCTGATGATATGGAAGAAGAAGGATTGTGAGAGACCATATTACTATCTTGAGAAGGAAATGGATCCTTCAAAACAACAGGGGGTGAACCTGTGACGAATTTAGTTACCTTAGCGCGATGAGGGAAATCCTTGATGTAATGATCTTCATCATAGATTAAACAAGGATAATGATGATTCTTATTTTTGTTTGATGGTTTAGTTTTATTGGTTTTCTCTTTCGAGGAAGTGTTTTGTTTCCCTTTACTCTTCCCCTTATTCATATCTTCCGTCGATAATTTTTACTGGTAGATGAATCTATAACATTAATATCAGAAGTATTTTCAATAGAAGTATTTCCTTTAGGTGAATCTAGTAAATTTATAATCAATTATTAGATTTGGATTGTTTCTTCTTACTCTTAGATGAACTAACATAACTGACTACATCGTTTGCGGCATGAAAGCCAGAAGGAGTTGTGGTTATTTGACCAGGGTGAGGAAAATCCATAATTTTGTCATACAAAGTTCCAAACTGCATGTAAAATAGGTCCACATATTGGGCACAAGCGATAACTTTTCCTTATGTTACAACAACTCCCTTAGTCTCATATTCAGTAATTACTGGAAGTAAAGACTTGGTAAACCATTCAACCAAAATATGATTTGGAATGAAAAATGTAACCAAACAACATCTACATCTCCATTCATGGATATAATTAGAAATATATTTAGACAAATTCTATTTTAATGAGGTTAAAATTTTGGTACTAGTATTGTAACGGATGGGTAACTAAAAATGGGTCATGAAAGTAGTAGCTAAGGCATTGAAATTGTGAAAAGAAGCTCATGGTAACTCAATGTACCATTTCATGACTAAATCGGTTAAGGTTTGTTGAAAAAGTCATAATTGAATGGATTCACCGATTAATGAATTGGATGTGTACCAAAGATGATACGTCATGACATGGTTTTAAGGGTCCTCTCCTGATTTACCTTCAAATTTCAGAATATTACTAGGAAGTTTGGTGGGAATTTCTGGCCAAAAAGGAAAATAGTAAATCAGATCATTTGTTAGCTGAGACAACTTTGGTAAATCCAAGGTTGCAATAAATGGTAACTTCCGGTTAGGATATTTCTATGAAAACTGATAAACCTATGGGATAATTCTAAAACCTAGAGAAGGATATCCAGTATATCCTGGAATAGCCTAAGCAGTTAAGATTTGCATGCCTCTAGGATAACCACGGTTAGCCATAACAAACTGAGGTTGAGATGGTATTTGAAACGTATAACTAGGGTATGGTTGACTCTAGAAAGGTAGATTTGGTCTCTTCCATCCCAATTGATACTGCCCATAAAAGGTTGGCCTTGTGTTGGCTTGAGGGGTCCTGACCTAGGTTCAGAATTGACGTTAACCAACAAAACCCTCTTACTAATGGCCCTTTCGGCAGTGACCTACTAGTGCAAGTCAAAGTCTCACCTGAAGTAGTATCGAGGGGTGCTGGAACCAGGTTTCCACACCCTGAGAGATATTTGGAATGATGTGGATGCCTTAAGATCCCGAAAAACCGTAAACAGACCTTCGCAACAACAACCCTAACTAGTAAACCCTTTTCAAATAGATCTAGGTCTAATATGTGAAATACCTTGTGCAAGTTAATACATCAATCATAAATAAATTAATAAATATTAATACATAATAAAGAATCTTTATACCATCATATCTATCCAATAAGTAGTCATATAAACCCAATCACAGTTGCGCAAGAGATCTAATTGTAGACAATACATAAATCAGAAACAAGATGCAGAAACATTCATATCATAACCAACAGATGCATATAGAACTCATATATCTGCAACAATACTCCTTTATTACAAAAATAGTTCAGACCCTTCATACAAAACACTTCAACAACCCGCACACACAGCCAGTGGGGTCCGCACAGAACAGGACTAAGGTCTTCGCGTAGACAACTAGAAGGAGCCTTCCACCCATACAAATCTGCACAAAACTATCACAAAATATCCAACTCTATCATCCACGTTTATAATTATTCCAAATTTGACTTCTTATACTTGATATATTCATTCATTTATACTATTTAGCTTGAACTACTCTATGGTTCGAAAACCATGGTTTGTGACCCCTAAGATCTACCCTTTGGGCCATTAAAATTCATAAGATGTTTTGAGCAACCCTAAAACCCCTACAAAAGGCTAAAATATTGCAAAATATAACAAAATGGTTAGACTTAGGGGACGTCACTCCAACATGCCCCCAACACAATCTTATGACTTGTCCCGAGTCATACTGGTACCAGATTCTTCATCTTGTTATGGATCTCATTAATGGCAGCTGCAAATGGCGCCAAGACACCGGTGCTTTGATTTGTCGCATTCTGCATGGTCTCCACCAGCTTCTCTAATGTCGACCCCTCAGTGGCCAAAGTAATGCTCTAAAACTTCTGGTTTAATTTCCGAACTGCCAAATTAAGGTCTTGGGAAAGCTTCATGTGATCTATAACAATTTTCGTCCGTCTACAGAGTGCCTCAACCTCGTCTCGTAATGCCTATATAGTTTGAAGGAATTCCATTCTTTGAGAAAGAATAAGTGTAGGAAATGCCTCCTGCAAGTCAGCGAATTCTTGCTACTTTACACGTAGCTCCTGAGTGATTTTATTGACTAAGGGATTTGTCTGCATAGAGGTCCATAGTCCCATGTATTTTTTGAGGAGTTCCGATCCCTTCGTAACTTATGTAGAGATGCTGGCGAATGATGTTTGTAATTACGTGGCTTGCTGCGCTCACACCTCCAGGGGGGGTATCGGGTTGCAGCTTCTCTTGCAGTGCAGAGATCTACTACTCTAAATCTACCTTCACAGACCAAATTTCTGACTAGGAAGCTTTGAGAGCTGCGACCAGGCTCTCAAATTTAGCTTGTTGTGCTACAGAGGCTGGGATAGCGACATCTGGAATTTCACTGCATATCCTGTCAATGAAACTTTCCAACTCAACACATTGAGCTTTGGCTGCCTGCTGTGATATGAGCCTGAATAGAATATGTCATTTTTGTTGCGATGATTTTCTTAGCCTTGTTGACTTGTTGCTGGGTGCGCGCCTCCTTACTCTAAAGTTCTGCGTAAATGAAGATATGTAGCGCGTGGAGCTGCCCACTTGGAAAATTGGCGAGGTTGAGGCCAATTTTGGAGCAGGCTTGGACTTGTGCGCACAATTTTGCTGGATCCATGGATACCGCTACACCCGGGATGATGCAAATTCTGCTTCCTGTGGTTTGAATGATTGCTATAGATGATAGGCTCGCTTGCATCGGCCTTGCTTGATCCATGCTCACTTGAAATATATGGGACTTTAGCTGCAGAACCTGTAAGCTTGACTACAAGGCTTCCTCTGCGGCCTTGTGTTGGGTTTCCATGGTGCTCCACCGGTCCTCAGACGTCGACGCAACTGCATCAACAATTTTTTTGAGGTCCTCTTCCATCAGAGTAACCTCCTCTTCTCCATCCACCTTGGACCCTTTCCTCTTCTTGTGCGGCCCCTTAGATGTTTCTCCTTCAATCTTGGTGTCACGCGGTGATTCTGCACCATCTCCATCAAGCCCATCCAACCCACCGAGGTCCACCTCCTCATGGTCACCTCTTAATTCCTGGTCTTTTTCTTTTTCTGCATCTTTTTCTATGTCTAGGTCTCTTTCTTCTTCAAATTCCTTATCTTTTCTGGTAGTCTCCGTACGTAGCTCAGTTGTAGCTTTGGGCGTTGTGTCTTTCAGAGCTATTTCTGTTGGAGTTGTTTCTTTCTAGAATGTGGACGGCATAACGGGCTTTGTGGAGCCAAGCCCAATCTTCCACGACTTTGGCCACTGAGGCGACAACATGGTCAACCTCCACCTCGACGACCATGTAGGGTAAGGGGTACCAATTGGGGCTCTTTTGCGCCTTGATAATGATGTTATGCATAGTCACCTGAAACTCCACCACATTTTTATACTTCTCATATACGACCGACAAGAGTCATGGTCTAGAATGAATAGCTTGTTCAAGCGCACATTTAAAAAGAACCTATAAAATATTGTTTTCTTCGACTCGCTTGGCATTTGATGAGTCCCATAAATTTACGTAGCGCGCCCCCTCGCATATGCCTAGCTCAATTTCAGGAAGGACTGCATCAACTGGGGTCTCCCATGCCACCAACATAATTAGCAATAAATTCCACAGTAGCAGAACTACTTACCCAGTTCCTGTGACTCGCGCACATTCTCCAAAAGTTGCTCACATAGAAATTGCGACCAGTTGTACATCATCACTTTTTCACACTGCCCTGCCAAGGAAATGACGTGCATGGGGACTATCTTCGGCCGACATTTCCACATAAGATTACATCCAAGGACAAGGGTGCCCATGTGCATCGCTCGATCATCGATGGTCTGGACTAGAAATCCATGCTTATCACTTTCCACCTTGTACTTGTCCTTCACCTCCATTGCTACCTTCAATTCAATGCTTTTCCCAAATATCGTCATTGGATGGGGCCCCTTCTTGGGAAGGTCGGTGCTCCGATGGATCAATGCCACATCTATAGGGATTCTCCCCTAAATCCATAGCGATTCGTCATGGACCAAGGCCAACAATTAGCACACACAAATGCTTGTGATGGGGTACCACCCGAAATAAGGGATCCTTAGCAGATTAAGGACTATAATATCCCAAAATTCGGAGGGAAGAAATATAGTACATAATACTAGAAATATCAGTGAATAACATTACACCAATATGTGGGAAAAAATGGAGCCATTTTATTATGTAAATCAACAGCAAATAAGTAAAATAAAAATGGGCACAACTCAAATAATCAAGGCAAACAAGCCTCCTATGAATACATATGCCAAAACATGAAATGTTGCTACTTAGAAAAATGTCGGAGAACAAGTACAACGTAGTCCCAGTAGGTATAAATATAGTTGGAAAATGTGATAACAAGTATTTGTTGATATATGCCTCAAATAGTGTCGGGGATAGAGATCTATTCTCCCAAGCATATTTCCAAGACAACCCAGAAAGGGTTTCCGGAAGTACCCAAAATACAAAATGGTGATCTACAACCCTAGGACTGAAGAATCACTGCAACTGAAGCTCAAAGAAGGAGGTGTCTGAAACTGATGTGGAAATGTATAAAACCCCTCCAATAGGTCCTCCAAGTGAAAGGTTGATCCCTTCTTTGAAGATCTAACCCTCCAAATAAAGCACTAAAACCTCCACTCCAAATTCTCAATAGAATAATGTAGTCAATGAGGGAAATTGTGCTGTAGGAGGTGGTAATAGCTAGGCATGATGCCAAATAATTAAATAATTCTCTAGGACCTTCCTTTCTAGCCTCCAAATGGAAATGCTACCTCTCCATTGAAAAAAAGACACATAAAATGGCCCTAACAATCCTCCACTACTCCTGCCCTGCAACACAACACAACTCTAGAAGAAAATGCATTGCAGCTGATGAATGAAGCTTGGCCTGATGCCAGAATGTGGATATGAAACTCACAAACCTATCCTAAGTGGGCACTCGAAGTCCCCCGAGGATGAGTGTGGGATTCCTGCTCGGGAACACCCTTATTCTAAACAACACATTAGACTCTGCTAAACAACTGAAAAGTGCAAGAAGTCATATAGAACAAAAACATAATAATAATAATAAATATGATACCCTTCTATGGCTGCCTACCCCTTCCTTATATGAATTTTGAGCCTTCTCACCTGGGACCCCACTCATTAAAGCCACTACTCTCACGGAGACTTCCTCTCATTAACACGGTGTTGTCTCTCATTGATGATCCACTCCCTCTATACTAGCGTTGTTGATTTGGTCAAACTTGACCCCATCCACATGCTCCAACCTTTTTTCACACATAAGGGTGCTTTATATATATATTAATATGCTCCTTATTCACGTTAGGAGTGATTTTATTCATACTAAAGAGATATATGGGTCTCCCTACCCATTTATTCATTTATCTAAATGACAAAAGAAAAAATGAATATTCCAATTAGCTGCAAGCTAATTTTGGAATATTACAGTCCTCCCCTCCCAAATGTTTCTTTTCCTCAAGAAATTGCAAGGATAGAACTACAAATCCTCCTCTCCTCCTCTTGTAGCATCCTCATATGATAATCTCCTCCACTGAACAAGATGCTCTCTCATCAATCTGTCCCTTAGTTGTTCCTCCCAAGTGTACAAGTTAGCCTTTGGTGGTAAACCCAAATTTCTCTCATCATGAAGAAGTGGGATATCCATGGAGGAAACTATATGTTCTCTAGAGGCCCTCTTGAGGCATGGAATCTGAAATTTTTTGGGAACCTTCATTCCCATGTGAAGCTCCAATCCCCAAGCTATCATCCACACACAATGGGTCTCCCTCCAAAGTGGTAACTCATAGAAAATCTCCTCCCAAATGCTCAAGTTAACCAAATGGCTCCCTCATAAGGAAACAAGGGATCTACTATAGCAGCCATATACTTCCCAATGTTCCCCCTAAAGGATGATGCATAAGAAGTGTGGGGAATCTCATTCCCAATGGGAAAATCCAGTCCATGTGCCATCCCTCCAATCATGCAAACAACAATGATAAGTACATCATCAACATATGGGATCAAAATCAAAGACACACTAGCTACCATATGAAATACTGAAGGAGGATAATAGTCCCTCAAGTGGAACCAGTGTAATATTACTCCTAACTGCCTCAGAATATGATATGGTGAGTGTTTTCCCAACCACTTACTTGCTGCCACAATCCTCTCACATGTCTAGAGAGGGTGAATAATGTGTGGTGCCAACTGAGCACACCCTGAGTAAGATAACATCTCCCAAAAATATCCTAGGGAGTGGCCATCCTCATCTCTACTTATGGCCCCAAATGGACCAAGAAGTCTATAAGAAAGAGTGCCCCATTTTGGAGAAATGAGCTGTTCAAGGATGGTAAGGAAATAAAAATACTTAGTTAGTGGATCATTATGCACAAAAACAAAACCCTTACCATGTACCTTAAGCAAGCTGATAATGAAGTCCATGGATGATCTCTCCATAGTGGTCTGATATGTCTCCATGAGGCCTTGGTGAATGGAAAGGAATTAGCCATGCGCTGCATGTAAATCCTTCTTCTTGTGCTTGGAGATCAAAGTCAAGAAGATAATATCCTAGTAATATATGTCTCCATCCTCTACTCCATAACTCCCATCTCCTACCTTTCCATCAAGTGCATCATATGTGAAGTGACCCTTGGAAAAATCCATCAATAGATACATACCCTCCAGTGACAGTGTTGTTTGCCTCTGTGATAAGGCTCCTATCATGTCATGATTCCATTCTTTTCATACCAAATTCCAAAGTCATATGCCATAATGCTGCTATTTATGGGAGACTCCTTCCTATGTGGAAGTACCTCTTGATCCTCCAAAGCTAAGGAGTAGCCCCTTCACACCATGATTGTGCCACCATCTACTCCTGAAACATCATGCAAGGTATGGGATAAAATCAACCCATACTCTCCCAAGAGTAACCAAAACAACAATAACTCTTGCTGCCTCCTCACACCATCATCCTATAGACCATGGAGTAAAAACATGACGACTGACATGAAAAATATCACATCACCCCAATACACACAAACTCCTTGCTTTCACATGATGCAAGTGTCATGCCATGTCCCAACCATTAACACACCCTTTATCATAGGATATGTCACATGATGGCCAAAACTCTCTCAAGAGTATCCAGCGTAGCCATGCCTCCTGCTGCCCTGTGTCATATATGCAAGTGGCTCATCAACCCCTTGCTCCTCATCCTCACCCATCCATCCAAATGTGGGTGTCTCCTACCATGCTCCAAATTGGTATCCACCTCATGGAGAATACCATCCTCCCAAATATTATCACTATCTTTGCACTTCATGAGATGTTGAAGTGAAACCTTCTAGAGATCCCTACAAAGATACCACTCATCAATGACCAATTTGAACCCATAAGGATCCGAATATGTGGTAGGAAAAAGCTTCTCATTGAGCTATAAGGTGCTCATAAGGAAGGATATATCATAATAATGGGATATGTTATCCATCATAAGATGTTTTATATCAACCATATGCCTATCCCATGCTATACAAATAGAATGGTCATTGGAATGTTCCGATAATAGTTGTCCACCCAACTCACCATTGCTGCTCAATGACAGTGTTGCTGATATCCATGATGGTGCATCTTCTATCTCATGATCATGCACAATGTTGAACATACAATTCTACATTGGATTGATTAGGATTATGCTCATCCTATCCTCCAAAACTCTACACTCCAACCCAAAGTGTTGTGTGTAGCTCAACAATGAGATACTAGGATGAATATATATCTCCTCCTTGAAATAGTCAAGGGTCCTTTGTGCAGTGATATTCTGCTGCCTCAAATCAGTAGTGTGCTTTGATCCTAGGTCATGCAATTGCCCTGATGGAATGTCCCCACAACTCTCCATATGATGTGCTGAAATAATAGGAGGTGGAAATTTTTGCATACCTTGATTAAGCTTGGGAACATATTGTATAGATACAAGGGTTCCTCCTACCAGTGTAATGACTCCCCCAACTGCTGGTGATGGTGATGGATTCTCCTCTACTGCTACACCTGCACTGGTATAAGTCTCCTCCTCCTCATGCATCTCCTGAATAATGTATAGGAATCTCAATGTCAAGAGATCAAGACCACTTTGCAAGGATGCAAGTGTTCCTTCTCCTGATGCAAATACTCCTGCAACAAGTGGTGGTGGAACTTGTTATTCTTACAGAATGATAATATTGACATCTTCCCTTGGCTCCTCATGTGATTTCTTATCTATGTTAGAAAATGTCTCAATAGGAACTACCTCCGGTTTCCTTTTATCAAAATTCTTGATCAGCCTTTGAGTAAAATCTACATAAGCAGTCACTCTTGCATGTTTCAAATGGCTAAACCACCAAATATTTTATTTACCTTTAAGGTGCAGTGCTGCAACCTCAACAACTTCTCTTTCTGCTACTGGATGTAGCAGGAAGAATGCATCTAACTTTCTCCTCCAAACCTTTGCTATGCATATGGATGACCCATCAAATGTAGAAAAAAGAAATTTATTGTGTCTTTTTCTTCTACTGTTACTGCAAGGTCTCCTCTCTTCCTTGGTTTGAATGAATTGTTTGAGAGTTAGATTATCCCTGAAAGGCCTTGATTGAGATTTATATTATGCAAGATACTCACTTAGAATCACATGATCTAAGTTTCCTCCATCTCCATGCCTTTCACCTTCCTCTTCAAAGAATGTGGACATAGTAGATTGCTTTGGAGCTCTATGCAATACCGGCTTCTTCTACTACTGATAAGAAGTGCATGGACCTTCCTCATCTTGAAACCCCCTTGAGGTTTCATAGCATATCTCCATTCTCATGTGCTTGACCTCCTTGGAGAGGTCCTTCACATATATGAAAAGATATGAGACAAAACTCATTCCTTCCATCATTGTAGATCTCTTCTTATTTTTATGATTCTTCTGATAGCATATTGGCTGAAATAAAAAGGCTGAACCAAGATTATGCTCTGATACCACTGTAATATCCCAAAATTGGGAGGGAAAAAATATAGTACTTAATACTAAAAATATCAGTGAATAACATTACACCAATATGCGGGACAAACATGGAGAAATTTTATTATGTAAATCAATAGTAAATAAGTACAATATAAATGGGCACAACTCAAATAATCAAGGCAAACAAGCCTCCCATGAATACATATGCCAAAACATGAAATGTTGCTGCTTAGAAGAATGTCGAAGAACAAGTACAATGTAGTCCCAGTAGGTATAACTGTAGCTGGAAAATTTAATAACAAGTATCTGCTGATATATGACTCAAATAGTGTCGGGGATAAAGATCTATGTTCCCAAGAACATTCCCAAGACAACCCAGAAAGGGTTTCCGGAAATACCCATAATACAAAATGGTGATCTACAACCCTAGCATGAAGAATAATTGCAAATGAAGCACAAAGAAGGAGGTGGCTGAAAATGATGTGGAAATGTATAAAACTCCTCCAATAGATCCTCCAAGTGAAAGGTTGATCCCTTCTTTAAAGATCTAACCCTCCAAATAAAGCACTGAAACCTCCACTGCAAATGCTCAATAGAATAACACAGTATATGAGGGAAACTATGTTGTAGGAGGTGGTAATAGCTGGGCTTGATGCAAAATAATGAAATAATGCTACAAGACCTTCCTTGCTGGCCTCCCAATGGAAAAGCTACCTCTCCACTGAAAAAAAACAAAGAAAATGGCCCTAACAATCCTCCACTGCTCTTGCCCTACAACACAACACAACTCTGGAAGAAACTGTGCTTTAGTTGAAGACTGAAGCTTGGAATGATGCAAAAATGTGGATATGTAGCTCACAAACCTCTCCTGAGTGGGCACTCAAAGTCCCCAGAGGATGAGTGTGGGATTCCTACTCAGGAACAACCTTGTGCTAAACAACACAACAAACTCCGCTAAATAACTGAAGAGTGCAACAAGTCATGCATACCAAAAACATAATAATAATCAATATGATAGCCTTTTATGGCTGCCTTCCCCTTCCTTATATGCATTGTGAGCCTTCTCACCTTGGGCCCCACTCATTAAAGCCATTACTCTCATGGAGACTTCCTCCTATTAACACTGCGATGTCTCTCATTGATGATCCACTCCCTCCATACCAGCACTGTTGATTTGGTCAAACTTGACCTCATCCACATGCTCCAACCCCTCTTCACACATGAGGGTGCTTTATCGAACTATTAAGATGCTCCTCATTCACATTAGAAGTGATTTTATTCCAACTAAAGAGATTTATGGGTCTCCCTACCCACTTATTCATCTATCTAAATGACAAAAGAAAAAATGAATATTCCAATTAGCTGCAAGCTAATTTTGGAATATTACAAGGAAAATCGAGTTTTGCAGACCGCATGCCAAGGGAATTGGCTCTACCTTTGAGACATCATCGTAAAACATGCGTTCCAAGTGATTTTCTATGGAAATTTTCAGGAACGTTGCTGTTGGGTGTGGAGCCTGATTATCTTGTTTACTTTGTATCACAGCATTGGACCCCTGTACCTTAAAAGGGGCGGCAACGCCGCCCATAATTAATCGTTGCCGTGGGGGGTCTAGGGGGGCGACAGCGCTTTTCGGAGCCCCCCCCCTGGAGGGGGTTTTCGGGGGCAGCGCCCCCGAAGCTAAAAATAGATGTAAAATTGCCTTGCGAAAGTATAGTAATTTCTAGTCAATCTGGGCCGTTCATTAGGCAAATGATCTGACGGTAGAAGTTATGTTTAGATTAGGGTTTTTTTCCCTAGAAGGTAACCCCTCGCTTTTATGAGGGCATTGTATTGCGACTGTGCATTGTATGTGTGTATTCTCAGAGCGAGAAACAGAGAGGGAGACTGTGAGAGAGAACAGAGGATATTACAACGGATCTGTTGTAGGTTTTTTCTCTTCATTGTTGCTGGATAATAAAAAGGAAGGACTGGCTGTTTGGGGTGGACGTAGCCCAAACTGGGTGAACCACGTATATCTGTGTCTCTCTAGTTTTATGTGTTTTGTGTGCTTTTATTTTCCGCATATTTTTATGTGTTGCATTGCTCTATAATATTTAATTTTCTAACAACTGGTATCAGAGCCGGAGGTATATTTGGTTGATAAACTCGCAGGAAAAAAGGGTTCCTGGTTCAAGTGGGAGCAATGGCGGATGATGGTAAGTTTAGGGTCGAGAAATTTAATGGCCAAAACTTCCCGCTGTGGAAGATGCAGATGGAAGATTATCTGTATCAGAAAGATCTGTACCTACCATTGAGCAGAAAAACAAAGAAGCCGGTGGCCATGACAGACGCGGAATGGAACATTCTCGATAGAAAGGCACTTGGAATAGTACGGTTGTGTCTTGCGGCATCAGTCGCCTTCAATATTTCAAAGGAAACAACAACAGAGGGTTTGATGCAGACGTTGGCAAAACTATATGAAAAACCCTCGGCCTCAAACAAGGTATTTCTTATGAAACGACTATTTAATATGAAGATGTCAGAAGGTGGATCTGTTGCAGACCATTTAAATGAATTTAATAAAGTTACCAGTCAGTTAAGTTCTGTAGGGGTAAACTTTGATGATGAAGTTAGAGCTCTGTTATTATTGTGCTCATTTCCAGAGAGTTGTAATGGTTTAGTAATGGCCATTAGTAACTCTGTCTCTGGATCTAGTACTTTAAAGTTTTATGATGTTGTTGGTGCTATCCTTAGCGAGGAAATGCGATGGAAAAGCTCCGGTGAGACATCAGGTAATGATTTGAGTGCAGAGTCTAGGGGAAGAAGAATGGAAAGAGGAAAGAGCTCGGGATATTGCAGTAAATCAAGGAAAGGCAGATCCAAGTCCAGATCAGGGATAGTGTGCTAGAATTGCGGAAAGAAAGGACACCTAAAGAAAGACTGTAGATCTCGGAAGGGAAAAGAAGGAGACACACAGCAAGAAAACAATCATGAAGCAAATGTGATAGGTGATGTGTTACAAGATGCTTTGATTCTTTCTTTCGAAAATGTTACCGATTCTTGGGTTGTAGATTCAGGGGCTTCATTCCATGCCACACCTGATAAGAAATATTTTCATGACTATGTTCAAGGAGATTTTGGACAAGTTCGTTTGGGTGATGATAAACCCTGTAAAATTGTTGGAATGGGTAAAGTTCTCGTAAAACAACAGAATGGAAACCAATGGCTACTAAAGGAGGTAAGGCATGTTCCAGATCTGAAGAAAAATATGATTTCAACGGGGCAATTAGGCAGTGAAGGTTGTGTGACAAATTTCATAGATAAAACTTGGAAGGTCACCAAAGTAGTGTTGGCCATAGCAAAAGGTGAAAAGGTTGGTACATTGTATTTATGCAATGGTATTTCTAACTCTGTTAATGCTTTAACTTCCAAAGGAGTAGATGCAGCATTATGGCATCATAGGCTTGGACAAGATTCTTCACTCAAGAAATTTGTTGCCAGGTTTGAAGAATGTTGATTTGGATTTCTGTGAGAATTACATTTATGGAAAACAAAAGAGAGTCAGATTTCTTAGAGTTGGGAAAGAAAAGAAGAGAGAAAAATTGGATCTTGTGCATAAAGATGTATGGGGACCTGCTTAGGTATCATCTATCAGTGGCTCTCGTTATTATGTTACTTTTATTGATGATGCAACTAGAAAAACATGGATTTATTGTATTCAGAATAAATCTGATGTATTTGATACTTTCAAGAAATGGAAAGCTTTGGTTGATATTGAGACAGGAAAGAAGTTGAAGTGTCTCAGATCAGACAATGGAGGTGAATATTGCAGCAAAGAGTTTGATAGGTACTGTTCAGAGCATGTAATTCATAGAGAGAATATAGTTCCAAGAACACCACAAGAAAATGGTGTGTCAGAAAGGATGAACAGAACAATCATGGAGCGTGCAAGGTGCATGAGATTGCATGCAGTATTGCCTTTACAATTTTGGGCAGATGATGTATATACTGTTGTTTATCTAATAAACAGAGGGCCTTCAAGTTCCTTGGATGGTGGTATTCTAGAGGAAGCATGGACAGGTAAAAAGGTAAACTACTCTTTTTTAAAGCCTTTTGGTTGTGAGGCCTTTGTCCATATTAATAAATAAAACTAAACAAAGCTTGAGGCAAAATCAAACAAATGTACCTTTATTGGATATGGTGCTAATGATTTTGGTTATCGCTTATATGATTATGAAAATCACAAAATCATTAGGAGCAGAGACGTAATATTCAATGAAAAGGTTTTGTATAAGAATCAACTGCAGGAAAAGATACAGGAAAAAGAAAGCAAGGAATACACGGTTCTTGATGAGATAACTAAAAAAGTAAAGGTGCCTGAAAATAATAATAATCAACAACCACAGCAACAACAACTACCACAACAGCAACATGCACCTCAAACACCTGAAAGTGGTGTTAGAATATCTACCAGGATAAGTAGACCCCCTGAACGATACTCTCCTTCATTATATTATTTATTTTTGACTGATTCTGGTGAACCTGAATGTTATGAAGAAGCAATGCAGGTTGAAAGCAGGAAGAAGTGGGAGCTAGCCATGGAAGAAGAGATGGACTCCTTAATGCATAACCGGACTTGGGACTTAGTCAGGTTGCCTGCAGGTAAAACTACATTGCAGAATAAATGGGTTTACAGGCTGAAGGAAGAAGATGGAGGAAAACAGAGGTACAAAGCTAGACTTGTGGTGAAGGGGTTTGCATAGAAGAAAGGTATTGATTTTGATGAAATATTTTCTCCTATTGTTAAAATGAATTCAATCAGAACTATTTTAAGTCTTGTAGCAGCAGAAGATTTACATCTTGAACAGTTAGATGTAAAGATAGCATTTCTCCATGGAGATTTGAAGGAAGAGATATACATGCAACAACCAGAAGGATATGAGGTAAAAGGGAAAGAAAAATTGGTGTGCAGGTTAAAGAAGAGCTTGTATGGCTTAAAACAGGCTCCAAGGCAGTGGTATCTAAAATTTGACAAGTTTATGTTTGAACAAGGTTATACTAGATGTCACTTTGATCATTGTGTTTATCTAAAAAGGAAAAATGATGGCAACTATATTATACTGTTATTGTATGTAGATGACATGCTTGTTGTAGGATCTAACATGCAGGAAATAAATGTGCTCAAAAGAAAATTGGAAAATTCATTTTCAATGAAGGATTTGGGAGCTGCAAAACAAATCCTTGGTATGAGGATAACTAGAGACAGGAAAAATCGCAAATTAACACTGTCTCAGAATGATTACATAGAGAAGGTGTTGAAAATATTTAATATGCAGAATGCAAAACCAGTTAGTACACATTTTGCTAGCCATTTCAAACTTAGTAAGGAGATGTGCCCAAAGACCCAAGAAGACATGGATTATATGTCTAAAGTTCCATATGCATCAGCAGTTGGAAGCTTAATGTATGCAATGGTCTGCACAAGGCCTAATATTGCACATGCAGTGGGAGTTGTAAGTAGGTACATGAAAAATCCAGGAAAAGAACATTGGATGGTAGTAAAATGGATTCTCAGATATTTGAGAGGTACCACAAATCAAGCATTATGCTTTGGTGGTTCAAACATTGCTCTACAGGGATATGTTGATGCAGATATGGCAGGTGACAAAGATAATAGGAGGAGCACTACAGGATATGTATTTACTGTAGGTGGAACAACTGTCAGTTGGGTTTCAAAAATCCAAAGTGTTGTTGCACTTTCAACAACAGAAGCTGAGTATGTTGCTGTTACATAGGCTAGTAAAGAAATGATTTGGTTACAAAGGTTTATGGATGAATTGGGTAAGAAGCATGATATGGGCACACTATACAGTGATAGACAAAGTGCTATTAATCTTGCAAAGAACTCAGCATTTCATTCCAAGAATAAAAACATACATCTCAAGTACCATTTCATATGGTCAGTATTGGAAGATGGAGAGTTGAAGCTAGAAAAGATACACACTAGCAAGAATCCTGCAGATATGCTAACAAAATTTGTAACTAGGGAGAAACTGAGAACATGCTCAGTTTCAATTGGTCTTCAAGGATGATGATGAAGATGAGGAACAACCAGGTCCAAAGAGGAGTCATTGTCTAGCAAATGAAGCAGCGGTAGAGTTGCTACAATCAGTCTCCAAGTTGGAGATTATTGGGTGTGGAGCCTGATTATCTTGTTTACTTTGTATCACAGCATTGGACCCCTGTACCTTAAAAGGGGTGGCAACGCCGCCCGTAATTAATCGCTATCGTGGGGGGTCCAGGGGGGTGGCAGCGTTTTTTGGAGCCCCCCCCTGGCGGGGGTTTTCAGGGGAAATGCCCCCAAAGCTAAAAACATATGTAAAATTTCCTTGTAAAAGTATAGTAATTTCTAGTAAATCTGGGCCGTTCATTAGGAAAATTATCTGACGGTATAAGTTATGTTTAGATTAGGGTTTTTTGCCCTAGAAGGCAACCCCTCGCTTTTATGAGGGCATTGTATTGCAGCTATGCATTGTATGTGTGTATTCTCGGAGCGAGAAATAGAGAGGGAGACTGTGAGAGAGAACAGAGGATATTACAGCGGAGTTGCTTCATTGGTGATATCATAATCATCAAACTTCACTTGAGGGAGATTGCCGTACATTTCGCTGACCAGAGGGACATCCTAAGGGAACAATGGCATATACAGGTATTCTTGTATTGTATGAATTTTCTACGGCTTGCGCACTGAATGATTTCGCGGCTTAACATACGATGGCTACCAAGAGATTGGTTCTAAAATAATTTTTGTTTGCCTAGTAGTCATTGATCGCTTGGACGAATCACCAATGGGGGAGCGCTCATTGGAAGCTTGCCTGGGGGATGGAAAATTCCGCAGAGAGGTATGTGGTTTAGAATTAACCCACTTCAACATTTTTCCCTTGCCTTTCTCTTTCATCGGAGTGGATTCAACTTATTCTACGTCTAGGACTACTTCCATGACCTCATCTGAACCTTCCTCCATAGACACCGTGAGGGGCGTCAAATGTTCCTCTACCGAGTTAGTGGCCGTCATTCTTACATGGAATATGAACTTAGGGTTACTAATTTTGGAAGGGGATTTGCAACCAGACATACATAGCTCACATATAGCAGCATGACAAAGATTACAGATGATCACAGGGCGCTAAATATTCAAACAACAAGGGGGCCAATTGAAACCCGCACGCTCCTTTTTATAATCCATCCATAGTAAAAACAATTGAATTATCATTAATTTCCATTTAACTTCAAGGGAATGGTAAGAAATCCTCGAATATCACCGTATTAATTGAAAAAATTCTGCTTCATTCCACTATAATTTTAGTTTTTTACCCAGTTGCACTCTTCCAACAACTAGTTTCCCGACCTGCGCATTGCTCCTGCACCTTTGTCATACCTGTCTGTGCCCTTCCTATCTGCTGCGTGCAAACTCTTTCATTCTAATGCTCCAAACATATAGAAATTTGGTAGGCACCAAATTATCTCTATATGGCTTCAGGCAACTCCCATTAAAGTATCAAGGAAGGTCTTCTCCACGCAGTGTGGCCAAGCACACCGCACCAAAATCAGTGATCTATTTTACCACATATGGCCCCAACCAATGCTTTCTGAACTTTCTTGGGTGGAGTGCAAACTGACTATCATAGAGTAACACCAACTCTTCCTCGTTGAATACCTTCTGCCTGATGTGCCTGTCATGCCAGGCCTTTTTTCCCACCTTCTGCACCTGCTAGTAGAAGTTAGCAATGAATAGATCTTATTCTAAGGCAATGAGTTGCGCCAACCATTCCTCCATAATGTCAGGATCGACCATATTAGTGAAGGCCACAATGTGTAGGATTGGGATAATATACTCCATTGGCATGATGGATTCCTTCCCATAGACCATCTTGAATGGTGTCTTTCCTCTCAAATTTTTGCATATTGTCCTGTAATCCCATAGCACAGAAGGGATGCACATGTCCCAGTCGTCCTGCTTGGTATTGCCGATATTTGAGAGTGTGTGCTCAAAAATCTTGTTGAATTCTTCTACTGCACCATTTTCTTGTGGGTGATAAGGCGTACTCTTCTTGTGATAGATCCATAATTTTTTGGTCAAAGCTTCAATTTTTTCGTTGACAAAATGCATACCTCTATCACTCATCAAAATCTTCGGGCACCCAAACCTGGTCAAAATGTGTTCAAAGATGAAGTGTGCAGCAGTGTCTATAGTAAATTCCTTAACCGCCTTCGCATCCACCCACCAAGTCACATAATCAATTATGGTAATGATATACTGTGCTCCAATCTTCTTTCCAGGAGGGTTGATTGGTCCCAAAAAATCTATAGCCCATTTTTCAAATGCCTGCCAGGCCATCTGCGGTTGTAGGGGAATTTCGTTTGTATGCGAAGGCTTCCTAGTCTACTGACATGCATCATAGGCTCGACAGTATGCTTCTGCATCACCATACAGTGTGGGATACCATAACCCAGCATTGAGCACTTTCTGTGCAGTGGCTTTCCCAGCGTAGTGGCCACCTGCCACTCCTCTATGAGCTTCTGCCAAGACAACTTGTCTTTCATGTTCCAACATGTATCTCCTTAATACTTCATCTACTCCTAATTTATAAAAATGACCTACAATCAGGGTGAAATCAGCTGTGCGTGCAACCAACTCCTTCTTTTTTTGGACTGAGTATTCTGCAGGCATTATTCCCGTATTCAGAAAATGAATAATGTAAGAAAAGTTCTCATCAACCACCTTGATAGCGAAGAGCTGCGCATCCATTAACCCTTCATACAGACTAGTCGGTTCTTCCCCATTCTCAATCCGTGATAAATGATCAAGCCCAACATTCATTTTTCTCGACTTCACAATGATCTCAAAATCATACTCCCGAAAAAGAAATAACCATCAGTAGATCTTGCCCCCCAACACAGGCTTATTAACCAGGTATTTCAATGCAGAATGATCAGTGAAAATTTTTAAATGCCCTCCCAATAAGTAGTGTCTATATTTTCGTAGTGCATATACCATGGCCAATCCTTCCCTTTATGTAGTGGAGTAGTTGCGCTCTGTGACTGAAAGCTTCCGACTAGCAAAGGATACTGGGTGATTAATGCTACCTTCTCCTAGTTGTGCTAGAACAACTCCAAGTGCTATACCAGATGCATCCACATGCACATGGAAAACCTTAGACCAGTTCGGAAATATCAAAATTGGTGCAGTGACCATTTTATCTTTTAGCACCTGAAAGCTCTTCTAACATTCATCATCCCAAAAAAATGCTACGTCCTTCTTTAGAAACTTCTCCATCGGCGCAGTGATCAGAGCATACCCCTTGATAAAATTTCTGTAATAATTGGTATGTCCTGGGATGGATCGCAACTATTTCTCAGTGGTAGGAAATTCCAAGTTGAGGATAGCCGTGATCTTGGCTGGGTCTACCATTAATCCTTTCTGAAATGCTATATGCCCTAGAAAAATCCCAAAGGGTACGCAAAATATGCATTTCTTCAGGTTGAGAGAAATCTGGTGCTTCCAACAGGTATCAAGCATCATGCGTAGTTTCGACACATCTTTCTTCACCAATCCAAATATTGTCCACTCATCAAAGTATAATTCCAAGAATTTATACATGAATTCCTTAAATACAACCACGACCATAGGTGAAAATATTGCAGGTGAATTTTTCAACCTGAATGGCATTAAAGTATATTGGAAAGAACCTCATTCAGTGGCAAAGGTGGTCTTGCTGCGGTCTTCTGGTGCAATACAAATTTGATGATAACCCGAGAACCCATGTGTGAATGAATAAGCTTCTTTCCCTCCCACATTATCCGGGATTTCATCAGATATTGGAGTAGGGTAGGGTCATGCACATAGGCATCATTCAACTTGCGCAGATCGACAAAAATCCTAATTTCACCATTGTTCTTTTTTTCCTGAACCACCATTGGGCTTACCCAATCTCACTGCTTGACTGGTTCGATGATGCCCACATCCACCATATTTTCTAACTCCTCCTTTACCTTCTGCTTATATTTTGGGTTCAATATATAAGAGCACTGCTTGACAGGGTGCACGTTAGGTTTTAATGTGATTTTCTTGACACCTAGGTCCCCCACAATGCCCTTCAGCTCCAAGAAATTTGTAGGAAATAGATCCTGATACTCTATCAGCAGCTCTACAATATCTCCTATTATATCATCATCCCAGTAGTCCCCAATCTTGGTCAAATTGGGCTTCTCTTCCGTCCCAATGTTGAATTCCTTTAGCTTCAAAGGTTTATTCATGTCCACCGTTCTTAATGCTAGTCCTGCAACTGTGCATTCTCCTTTCGATTCAGGGATATTAACATTCCTTGGGTCATATTGGTTATCCTCAACAGGCAGATTCCAATAGTAGACTATGTCCTGCATCTGTACATCCCATGCTAGCGTAGCACACTCCTTGTGGGGCTGGGATTAATCAAATACTAGAGCATCTATGTCCTGCAGATCCTCATCCAATTTTTCCAAGCCACCCACAGAGCCAAAGGTTGCCAGGAAATTTTCGGTCATTGTATACCAATCTTGAGTGCCTCGGTGTAACTCCACTTCTAGATACCAAGTAGTAGGGACTATTCCCAATGATTGGACAAACCTATGAACCCATTCATTCCATGTCTTTTCATCCCATACCTCCATCCACATAGCCAAGTGCTTGCACAGGTCTCCTCGGACATAGAATAATTCAATTGGCAGAGTGGCTGGAAGTTCAAAGGGTAGAATCATCATTTTTCTACATTCCTCCTCGCTTTGAAAAGTTTCGTTGTGCGTTTCCCACCACTACGCTGGAGTTGCGCGCATAGCCAAATCAAGCGCCCAAACCCTTCGTTCCTATGGGACAACTTTTTCCAATGCTTCCAAAAATTATTTTACACTACCGGAACCATCAAAGTAGGGTATTTCTCTTACCTCAGAGGAGATGCACCAGAAGTTATTTGTGACCTTTAGGCAACAAAACACATAGACATCATGTAACTGGTTCTTCCAGTTCTCCATTTCACCATTAGAATCAGAAAAATAAGAGTTATCCTTCTCCCAGTTCAACCAACCATCAGCTGTAGGGTTGATTGAGTCTTCATCCCACACAGTCAATTTATATATATGGTAAACCTCATCCTCTTCGCACACTGCCTCTGTGTATCATTCTCCTTCTACCAGATCTAGTGGGACTATCACCCAGGTGCCATTATTCTAAAAAATTGTGCTTCTGCGCTTCATATTGATGATACCTCCCATATCAATGGCCCAATCCAATCCTAACAACGGAGGGTGGGATCTGAACCATCCAAAAATTTTATAAACTCAAATTCAACACATACCTTTACTCCAGTGATGTATACCTCAACTTGTGGAAACCTGCCAAGTGGAATGATATTTTGCTGATTAGCCATGCGCAACTGAATGGTGGACCATTCTAACTTTGGCTCTCCCATCTTCTACCAGGTTTTTTTAGGTAATACGTTTGCATCAGACCCAAGATCTAAGATGAACTGGTCCATCTCATAGTCTCTAATTTGCACAGTCATGTGGATCTCCCTACCGGTTCTCTTCTTGTGTCTGTAAACATTGTTTATAACCTTGGTTTATGTCCGTGACACCTCTTTTTCTGCGCAGCTGTCTATCAGGGCCTGGAGATTATCTATGGCATTATTATTGTGCAATAGCTTAATTCAGGCTTGTAAGAATGGGTTAACTTCATCATAATATTTCGGTTCCATGAGAGTTTTCGAAGTGGATGCTTCTACATCAACAAAATCCTTTCTGGCTTTGATGAAAGTCTCTTTTTCTTTTTGTAGGTTGAGCCTTTCCTTTTTTTCAGATGCCTTTCTAATTAGTGGTTTTGTGAGTACCTTATCCTTGATTTCTATAGTAGAAATACTGCTACGTGTAATTACATTTACACTTGTACCATCGCAGCGTGGTTCAGACTTAACCCGCTATATGTTTTGCATTAGTGTCTGCTATTTTTCTTGCATTTTAGCAATTAACACAGGACAATATTCAATTACATGATTGAATTTCCTATAATACCTACAGGATTTTTGTGTAGGGTTCAGGAAATATCGTGCATAATTTCCACCGTCTCCACAGTTGTATCAATTTAGATGCCCTCTCCCTCGACATGCACCTCCACCTCTCCCTCCTCCTCGTCTAGAGGGAAATTTTGGTGATGATGGGTCGGCCTGCACTCTGTAAAGGTTCACTCTGTTGATCATCAAATCGTACGTTCAACAGTTTTGCTCATCATATCCCATCGAAGAGCAGAATCTTCACCACTATTTCTTCATTTCTGGGACATAGGCGCCTAACCATGGGTAGCAATTTGTATCATGTTTCCTAGCTACCCAAAAGTCGACGCACCATAGTGTGGGGGTACTAGGCCCAACGAAATCCCTTGAGTGCAATGGACTCAGTCCTCCAGCTTGCATATAATCCGATAGCAGAGGGTACTGATCTTTGGTGTGGCCAGATACCCTGCAATGTATGTACCACCAATTGATACTGCCCATAAAAGGTTGGCCTTGTGTTGGCTTGAGGGGTCCTGACCTAGGTTCAGAATTGACGTTAACCAACAAAACCCTCTTACTAATGGCCCTTTCGGCAGTGACCTACTAGTGCAAGTCAAAGTCTCACCTGAAGTAGTATCGAGGGGTGCTGGAACCAGGTTTCCACACCCTGAGAGATATTTGGAATGATGTGGATGCCTTAAGATCCCGAAAAACCGTAAACAGACCTTCGCAACAACAACCCTAACTAGTAAACCCTTTTCAAATAGATCTAGGTCTAATATGTGAAACATCTGTGATAACTTCTTTACCCAGGTCTCTTTGTAAATTATGAATTTCTAAGTGCATTTCCTCTAATTGGCTTTGAATCTGTAGTGCTTCGAATTGAGCATCGTTCCTCGGCGCAGCTTCTAACTTCATAGCAATTTCCAGGGCTTCTTCATTTGAGTCAATATTCTGCTGACCCATTGGCCCGCACATATGTGGAAACAACATGTAAATGAACCATTCCTTATTTTTCTTGTCATTGTAAGAAAATCCTCCGCTTTTGATGACATTCTTTAGTCACTAGTCAGCTTCCCAAACTAATTCAGTAGGCCCTTGCTTAATATCTTTTAGTTCTACTACGCATTGAGAATAAGATTTAGGATTTTAGAACTACTACTTCAGGGCATCCTTGATCTTCTACACTGTGGGATTCATATGTTGATTAATGCATCCCATGAACCAATCCAAAGCCTGACCTTCAAAAGCCATTGCTAGCTGCGCTCACTTAACAACATTGGTAGTGACATTCTGCGCAGTCCACACTGCATTCGCCACAAACCAAAATTGGTCCATATCCTCATCCCCCACACCCTTTAAGGTGGGTAATTTCATTTGCGCAGCCATATCGTCTGTAGGTGGGGCTGGTGGTGGGGTAGGAGGATTCTTACCCTTACGCAAGTTTGATGGTGGCGTAGCAGGAGGGATAGTCTTTGCGTGTGTAGCCCTACTTCTGTTCATATCATGGTAATTTCTCAGAGTACTGTACACATATCTATCCCATTTTTTATTGACCCGATAGTATTTACCACTGTGTTTCTTGCTTTTGCTCTGATCAAGGGTCATTCACTCAGTGTGGCTACACAAAATACCCTTTTCAAATAATAGCATCTTAATTAGTAGAGGCAAAGTTTCTAAGAACTTACCCCTCAATCCTTTAAAAAATATCCCTTCAGCTTCAGAAGAGGACACAAATTGATATATGCTAAAAATTATGTTACAAAACCACCCAAGACACTGTCAACCCAGTGATCTATAGTCTGGGTAATAGAATTATCTGTCTTTTCCAATTTTTCGATTAATTCAGGGGTCCACTACGTGACTAATTTATCCTTCCAACAAGTTTGGAATTCTTCTAACCTTGCCAACAACTCCCGCAGTTCGTGTGCAAAGGTTACAAAGAAGCTCTCATGCACCTCCGTAAAAATATACTTATTCTTCCACTCTTTAGTAGATAGCTTCTTACTTCTATTTTCTTTTAGGGAAAATTCCTGAATCTATTTTTCAAACTAGTCCTCAAGTTCAAGCTTTAATGGCTACCAATGACCTCATGACATCACCCAACCTCTCTCAAATGCTCCCGATCCTATCAATAGAACCATTTGTTGGCTTGAGGGGTCCTGACCCAAGTTCGGAATTGAGGTTAACAAACTGAACCCTCTTACTACTGGCCCTTTCGATAGTGACCTGCTTCAGCAAGTCAAAGTCTCACTCGAAGTAGTATGGGGGGGTGCTAGAACTAGGTTTCCACACCCTGAGATATTTTTGGAATGATGTGGGTGCCTTGAGATCCTGAAACACTGTAAACAGACCTTCGCAACAACAACCCTAACTAGTAAACCCTTTTCAGACACATCTAGGTGTAATATGCGAAATATCTTACGCAAGTTAACACATCAATAATAAATCAAGTAATAACTCTTAATGGATCATAACAAAGCTTTATACCATCATATATATCCAATAAGTAGTCATATAAACCCAATCATAATTGCGTAAGAGATCTAATAGTAGGCAATACATAAATCAGAAAAAAGATGCAGAAACATTCATAACATAACCAACAGATGCATATAGAACTCAGATATCCGTAACAATACTCCTTTATTACTTAAACAGTTCATAACGTTCATACAAAACACTTCAACAACCTGTGCACACATTCATTGGGATATTCACACAACAGGACTAAGGTCTCCGTGCACACAGATAGTAGGAGCCTTCCACCAAGGCAAATCCACACAAAACTATCAAAAAATATCCAACTCTATCATCCACATTTAGAGTTATTCCAAACTGGCTTCTTAGACTTGATCTATTCATTTTTTTATACTATGTATCCTATGTTACTCTATGGTCTGCAAACCATGGATTGTGGCCCCTTAATCTACCCTTTGGCCCATTACAACTCATGAGGGTTTTTTACCTGCCCCAAAACGCCTGCGCAAGGCTAAAATATAGCAAAATATAACAAAATGGTCAGACTTCTCCAACACCTTCCAAAGGCTGATGTTGAAAGAAATGACTTTGATAAGGTTGACCTTGAAATAACTGGCCCTTAAAAGGTTGACTTTGAAAATATGTTTGCAAAGTTCCTATGCCAGGTTGTCCCAAAGGCATATGAGGTATAGAATAGATTATAGGTCCATCTTGATAAAATGGATTCTGAGGGATATCCTACATAATAGGATGCACTAATACTTGGGGGGTAATCAGGGAAGAAATTTGAAACACTCTAGGGATGGGTGTTTGAGGTGTACTAGGCATTTGAAGAGATGTTTACACAATGGATTGGACAGGAGTATGTGGACTACTCAGACCAGGTTTCTGAATTTGTTGTTGAACATATACCTGTGGATTAACTTGAGGAATCCCCTAAACATGTTTCTGGACTCGAGTAAGAAAACGTTGTCCAGTTGGCTCAGTAGATAGGTAAATGGGTATCTATAGAGAAACTTGTAAATATTTTTGGGTGAACGAAGGATTCCAGATATTATTCATCCTTTGATAACGAGTTCCTACTAAGGTTTGTGACACAAAGGGTTGACCTAAACCAGCTTGAGGCATTTGATCATAATTTTTATAGTTTCCAATTAAAGGTTGCCCCCCAACCACAGGATATGTACCAAAAAAAGACTTGCTCTCTAGGTGGAGGTTGTTTCCCCCAAGGAGGATTATAACCACCTATTGGGTTAAGTTGGGGATTACCTATACCACCATAAATAATATGAATGTATTGGTCTGATTTCAAGTTTTTGGAAGTATAAGTTGATAAACTAGCTGACATAGTAGAAATTTGAGGAGAAGGAGACGCTCTTGAAAAAGTTCCAAAAAGTGACTGATATCTAGGAGGAACTGAAGGACCGCCATATAAAAATGTTTCTGGAGAAGTTGAAAACATGGATGCATCAGTATACATACTTCCATAACCCATTTACGACATATTATTTATGGGAAAAGAGTAAAAAGGAATGTGGTGATGTGGGTGACCATAAAAAGATGAATGTAAAAATTCAAAAGGTGTAAGGTACCAATGATCCTAAAGGAGAAATAGGAAGGTCTAGTGGAAACATCTATTCACCAACAAAAAATGGACTACTGGGAGTTTCTTCTTCGTTATCTTCAGTAATATATTCGATGCTAATGAGACCAAGAGGAATATTCTTGATAATAATAATTTTTACTTTGGGTGAATGTGGAGCAGGAGTAGTGGCTATAACGTTTGAAGGAGACTCGGGTTCTTAAAAATCAGACTCAGGTTCAGAAATTTCTGGCTCAGTTAACTGTGTCTGAAGCTTCACTAGTGACAGATTCTACCATAATAGTTTCAGTTATTAATGGTTCAATTTGTTCCAAGTTAGTTTCATATCCCTGAGGTTGATTCACTTCAGCTTCATATTGTACCAGAAGAGATGTTTCAGGTTTATGTGAAGACCCATATCCTATTGATTTTTCCCTTTCAACTTTAATTTTCTCTAATTGACTCCGTGTATACCCACGAGGTTTACTCTGCATTCTCCGTGAATGTCTTGATATTTCAGCCACGATGAATTTTAATTAAGAAATCAAAAAATATCGATAAATCACACCTAAAGCCTCTAAAAATTAAAAACAAACAAATTAACATGTGTTAGAAAATCTAGACGTCAAACCACAAAAATAGTATTTTCACAGAGAAATCATTAGTTGGTGATGAAATCCAACGTCACAAAAATCAATGTTAAAATATATAGATAAAACGGTTGGAACCAGTTACCCTGACAACTTTCTTAATGAAAAAGTCTAGTGTAATTAACTCCACTTAAGCCATTTGGAGTGAATATTACCCTCCAAAAAGTCAACATGAGTCTAGTCAACATATGTTCCAGGTACAATAGATACCTTCCCTCTATCGTCACCTCAGGAAAAAACCTTAAGATTATGGTCACTAAGGTTACCGACTATAAAAATTCAACCTAGGGGGACAGTCACAGGTCCGAAGTACACGCAAGGGTAGAGTAACAAAGCTCAATCCCCTTGAAAGCTCCTCGACATGGTAAATCTGAGGTTTACTTCCAAGTGACTCCAAGTACCTTTCATCACTCTTTGTAATGCATGCAAATATTCTACCGTAACCAATGAAGTAGGTATGATTACATCACCAGGTTCGATATAACCTCATGCTTGACTCTTGTGTAAGAATAAATTCCTAGAGAAAAATTGTGATAACTGGATTTACTCCTTGCCGCAAGATTCTATTGTTTGTTTATAGTTTTGGAAGGTTTACTCACTTCCCTATTCCAAAGCAATAAACTAATATATGTTGGTGGAATGAGCCCTAAAAATGTAAAAAAATCTATATTGATTTTAATTAACACTATGTTATTTGGCTGTTACTTACTCAAAGGGTTATGGACATGAAACTAATGATATTTCGACCAACTCAAAATACTCTAATGCATTCAATAATGAAATTGGAATCTTTTCCTTTCGATGAATTCCCAATTAAGGGAGAGTGAGAGGTTCTTTGATTTTTCAAAATAAATGAAAAACTCAAAATACATTAATATTATTTTCATGAAATGCCAACTTCACTTTGAAAACTATTCTGTTGCGGAAATTAAATGAAAAATTCAATTCGCTTAAGTCAAATAAACATACAAAATCCCTTTCACAAAAAATCACTCACCATTCTTCAAATTTTGTGGAGAAACTAATAAAACTAAAAAAAATGGAAATTTCGTAATGAATTCTCCTAATTAATGATATCTACGAGTGAAATTATGAAAAATTTAAATTGAAAAAGAATCATCCCCTTTTAATATTTAGAAAAAAGAAGCACTTTTTCACCAAAAAACATTACTTCTTTGAGAAAACCATAACTTCACTAATCTAGAAGATCCTTCACAAATCAACAAAGAATTTCGCTAAAACAAGTAAGATTAATAAAAAATCTGGTGCATTTGACAGAAAAACACAGGGAAACAATGATCTTAAACAACAACCTATCCTTCTTGATAAATCAACAAACAATCGAGGTGAAACCCTACTAAAAAATGTGAACAGGATGAATTCCCAACAAGACTTCACTATGGCATTAAAAAAAACTCACAAAAATATTATGAAGACAAAAACAAACAAAATTACCATTCATAATAAAAATCTAGTCTCTGACGAGAAAAAAAATGATTTTTTCAAAAATTTCAAAGGCTTGCGTAGGTAGACAGTTAAGTCCAGAGTGCATGCGCATTGTTGCTGAAATAAAACTGCGCAAACATCCGTTCTATTGCTAAAACAAAAATGTGTAGGTCAAGAAAAATTAAAAAAAATTAAAATCAAGGCAATTAACCTAGAGGATCTAAAAAAATCATAATTTTTCTAATACTCAGATACATTCAAATAAAAAGGATTGGAAAGAAAAACCAAGGAAAATGAAGAGAACTAATATGTTCCCCAGTGGAGTCGCCAATTTTTTAAGCAGACAAATACCTCTTACAGACAAGATCAATCTCCCTTGACGTTGGGTTAATGGGGCCTAGACCTAGGTTCAGAGATGGCTGCGTGAAGCAAAAAACCCTCTATTACTGACCCTTTTAGCAATGACATGCTGTGCAAACCGAAGTCTCACCGAAGGCAATATTAGGGGATGCTAGAACTAGGTTTTTTCATCCAGAGGGACTATCGCAGGGGCTTCAATGTGGGAGAAATATTATAGCACATGGGTTCATATTGGGGGATATATAGTGAGGAAAAAATGACAAAATATGTCGGGGAATATATAGGGGGTAAAGGATTTTTATATTAGAAAGTTTGAAAAATGGAGCTCAAAGTTAATGAAAAAATATACAGGGGTATAAAAAATGTTAATGAAAAATTGGATACCTACAATATATGGTGAAAGTAGGGGATTTTTAAATTGGGAAGGAGTATTGAGTTTATATTGGTAGGGGTTAAATAATGTGATTTTTAGAGGCATTTTCCAATATGTACTCAAATTAAGGGTATTTTTCAATATGATATGATCGTATGTAATATGTTAGAGTTTTGTTGAGTGAAGCCCCCATGGGGACAATGGAGTGTGGTCCCACTCATTATAAGCCACTACTCTCATGGAGACTTCCTCCCATTAACACTGCGCTGTCTCTCATTGATGATCCACTCCCTCCATACCAACACTGTTGATTTGGTCAAACTTGACCCCATCCACATGCTCCAACCCCTCTTCAAACATGAGGGTGCTTTATCCAGCTATTAAGATGCTCCTTATTCACATTAGAAGTGATTTTATTCCTACTAAGAGATTTATGGGTCTCTCTCCCCACTTATTCATCTATCTAAATGACAAAAGAAAAAATGAATATTCCAATTAGCTGGAAGCTAATTTTGGAATATTACAAGGACTCACGTGTTGTGCAACCCACATGACCAGGGCATTGGCTCTACCTTCGAGACATCATCGTACATCATGCGTTCCAAGTAATTTTCTGGGGAAAGTTCCAGGAACGTTGCTTCATTGGCAATATCGTAATCATCAAACTTCACTTGAGGGAGCTTGTCGTAAATTTCATCGACCAGAGGGACATCTTGAGGGAATAATGGCATTTACAGGTATTCCCGCACTGTATCAATGTTCTACTACTTGCACACTGAATTCTTTCGCGGCTTAACATACGGTGGCCACCAAGAGATTGGTTCTACAAGCATTTCTGTTTTCCTAGTAGTCGTTGGTCACTTGGATGAATCACCAATGGTGGAGTGCTCCTTGGAAGCTTGCCTGGGGGATGGAGAATTCCACGAAGAGGTGTGTGGTTTAGAAGTAGCCCACTTTGACATTTTTCCATTGCCTTTATCTTTCTTCAGAGTGTATTCAAATTATTCTACTTCCAGAACTACTTCCATGACCTCATCCGAACCTTCCTCCATAGACACCGTGAGGGGCGTCAAATGTTCCTCTGCCAGGTTGGTGGCCATCATTCTCACACGAAATATGAACTTAGGGTTACTAATTCCAAAAGGGGATTCACAACCAGACATATAGAACTCACAGATATCAGTATGACAGAGAATACAGATGATCACAGGGCGCAAAATATTCAAACAGCAAGGGGGTCGATTGAGACCCGTGCCCTCATTTTTAAAAGCCATCCATAGTAAAAACGGTCAAATTATCATTAATTTCCATTTAACTTCAAGGGAACGGTAAGAAATCCTCGAAGATCACCATATTAATTGAAAATTATCCCCTCCATTCCATGGTAATTTCAGTTTTTCACCCAGTTTCACTCTTCCAATGGCTAGTTTCCTGACCTGTGCATTGCTCCTGCGCCTTTGTCATACCTGTCTGCACCCTTCCTCTTTGCTGCATGAATACTCTTTCATTTTGATGCTCCAAACATATAGACATTTGGTAGGCACAAAATTATCTCTATACGGCTTCAGGCGACTCCCATTAAATTATTCAGGAAGGTCTTCTCCACGCAGTGTGGCCAAGCGCACCACACCACCATTAGTGAACTATTTTACCACATATGGCCCCAACTAATGCTTTCTAAACTTCCCTGGGTGGCACACAAACTGACTATCATAGAGTAACACCAACTCTTCCTCCTTGAACACGTTCTGCTTGATGTGCTTGTCATGTCAGGCCTTTTTGCACACCTTCTACTCCTGTTGGTGGAAGTTAGCAATGAATCGATCTTCTTCTAAGGCAACGAGTTGTGCCAACCATTCCTCCATAATTTCAGGCTCAACCATATTAGTGAAAGCCACAATGCGTAGACTTGGGACAATATAATCCATTGGCATGATGGTTTCCTGCCCATAGACCATCCTAAATGGTGTCTTTTCTCTCAACTTTTTGCATGTTGTCCTGTAAGCCCATAGCACAAAAGGGATGCACACATCCCAGTCATCTTGGTTGGTAATGTAGGTATTTGAGAGTGCATGCTCCAAAATCTTGTTGAACGCTTCTACTACACCATTTTCTTGTGGGTGATAAGGGGTACTATTCTTGTGATGGATATGGAATTCCTCGATCAAAGCTTAAATTGTTCCGTTGACAAAATGTGTACCTCTATCACTCATGAAAATATTAGGCACCCAAACCTGGTAAAAATGTGTTCAAATATGAAGTGCGTAGCAGTGTATACTGTACAGTCCTTAACCACCTTCACCTCCATCCACCTGGTCACATAATCAATTGCGGTAATGATATATCGTGCTCTAGTCTTCTTTCTTGGAGGGTTGATTGGTCCCGAAAAATCTATAGCCCATTTTTCAAATTCCTACAAGGCCATCTGCAGTTGTAGGGAAATTTTGTCTCTAAGCGAAGGCTTCCTAGTCCACTGACATGAATCACATGCCCAAAATTATGCTTGTGCATCACCATACAATGTGGGCCACCATAACCCAGTACACAGCACCTTCTGTGCAGTGGATTTCCCATCGTAGTGGCCACCTTCCACTCCTCCGTGAGCTTTAGCCAAGATAGCCCATCTTTGATGTTCCAACACGTATCTCCTTAATACTTCATCTACTCCTAATTTATACAAATAACCTGCAATAAGGGTGAAATCAGCTGTGCTCGCAACCAAATCCTTCTTTTTCTAAACTGAATATTCTGCAGGAATTGTTCCCGTAGTAAAAAAATGAACAATTTCAACAAAGTACTCATCAACCACCTTGATAGAAAAGAGTTGCGCATCTGGTAACCCTTCGTCCAGAATGGTCAGTTCTTCCCCATTCTCAATCCGTGACAGATGATCAGGCCCAACATTCATTTTTCTCGGCTTCACAATGATCTCAAAATCATACTCTTGGAAAAGAAACAACTATCGGCATATCTTGCCCCCCAACACAGGCTTATTGACCAGGTATTTCAAAGTAAAATGATTAGTGAAAATTTTGAAATTACCTCCAAAAAAGTAGTGTCTATATTTTTTAAGTGCATATACCATGGCCAATCCTTCCCTTAATGTACTTGAGTAGTTGCGCTCTATGGCTGAAAGCTTCTGACTAGAAAAGGCTACTGGGTGATCAATGCCCCCTTCTCCTGGTTGCGCTAAAACAACTCCAAGTTCTATACCAGATGCATCCACATGCACATGGAAAACCTTAGACCAGTCTGGAAATATCAAAATGGGTGCAGTGACCATTTTCTATTTTAGCAGCTCAAAGCTCTTCTAATATTAATAATCCCAAAAAAATGCTCCATCCTTCTTTAGCAACTTCTCCATTGATGCAGTGATCAGAGCATACCCCTTGATAAAATTCCTGTAATAACCGGTATGTCTTGGGATGGAGTGCAACTGTTTCTCAGTGGTAGGAACTTCCAAGTTGAGGATAACCGCGATCTTGGCTAGGTCTACCATTAATCCTTTCTGAAATACTATATGCCTTAGAAAAATCCCAAAAGGTATGCAGAATATGCATTTCTTCAAGTTGAGAGAAATCTGGACCTCTGGTGCTTCCAACAGGTATCAAGCATCATGCGTAGATTCGACACATCTTTCTTCACCAATCCAAATACTGTCCAATCTATTATCACTCAGAAAAAAAGTGAAAATTTATTTGACATGGTCATAGAGTTCATTTGTCACAAGTTGGTATAGGAAAATTTAAAGTTTTTCTTCTTTAACCTATCTTAAGGTTCAAACCCACCTCCATATAGGTCACATCATGTATCATCAGTCATCATTAGCTGTCAGATTCCATATCCCAAGTGTTTAAATCTGAAAAGTACACTTTAGCCATTTTTTCCTCTTTTCGTAGAGTTTTACACTGTAAAATAAAAATTTTCTCTATGAAACTGACTAATAGTTTCGAAGCGAAATTGTCACAAAATGAACTAGCCATGCTACAAAAAACAGTTTTTCTATCTGGCTTGTCAAATCCGGTGAAAGCTGTCAATTCATGATTAGAGGAGATAGCGTGGATGTCATTCGAGTCAGTTAGGGTTATTTCAAAGGTACAAGGTCATGCCTGAGGTCATCATTACCATTTTTAGCATACATGGGTCATGATTAGGGCATGAGTTGTCATGGAAACTATAAAGCATTACCTAATTAGGTCTTTTTTTCATTCTTTGTTTTATCCTTGCATGTCATTGAGTTGCTGGAGAGATGCTTCATCAAGCCAAGCTAGTTGCTGGCATTTTCAAAATTTGTAGGTGTCACTAATAGAGCGAGGTTGAGAAGACATAAATTCACCATGGTTGCAAGAAAGAAGACTAACAAAGGTGGTCACTACCTCAGATATGAACCCATGGACATGAATTTGTTAAATGAAGACCTAACTACCTTGGAAGTGTTCAAAAGAACAGGTTGCTTGCAATTCTGTCAAATATTGCAAGGGCGCCATTTGTAGGTTTCTAAGGAGTTTGCAATTAGTTTCAATGGGACAGCTTCAAAGGTGGGAATTTTAAACCTCACAGTAACACCAAAACCATTGCAGCGGCAAAAAGAATCCCTAGGGGAGGGGAATAGTGGTTCAAAGGCATCAAGTTCACCATGCAAGACTACAAAGAATTTATCAAGGCAGAGCATAGTGAAATTGATCTTACAAATGCTATCCCAAGGAGTTCTATAAAAGCCAATTTCTCAAAGCTGCTGCTAATTATTCAGAAGTACTTCACCTGTGAAGGGATGTTTCACATGGTCTACTCCTACCACCTTAGGCTTCTACTGCATCTTATGGGTAAGAGGTCTCTTGACTTTCCCTTTTACTTATAAAAAAGTCTAACTAAAATGTCAGATAAGGTCCAAGTTTAAAAAGAAGGAAATGAAACTTCTCTATTTCATTATGGTTTGATCAAGTTGTAGGTGTTAGAGGAGTTAAAGAGATTAGGAAGAGATTGGACATCCTTTTTGTTCATAAGTGGTTTTGAAGTAGATGTTGTCACTCCTAAAGAGTTCCCAAACCTAGATATGTTTCATCGCCTACAGTGGTAGAGCAAGTTGAGCCAGTGAGCATGGAGACAGAGCCTCTGCAGAAGGTTGATACACCCAAAGCTACATCTACGAAAGAAAAGCCAATAGTGAGAAAACATGGTAGCAAGAGGGTTAAAAGGAGCCAAACAATGGTTAAGGGTAACTTAGAGGACATCTTGCATGCCATTGATATTGAAGAAACTCCCATAGTCCAAGCTGAAGACATAGATGAGGAAGGAAGGAAGCTTAAGAAAGGAAAAATAGCTAAGAAGTGAGAATTTGCAGGTGATGATGCTGGATTCATGTTTCACGATAGAAAACAAATGGCAAGAAATGCTAGAAAATTCTTGGAAAATAGAAAAGAAACTCATAAGATCAGTGAAACTATTCAGCCACCACCAAACATCATTTACCTCTCCTCACCTGTAAAAGAGGATCTAGTCATCAAACAAAATAAGGGAAAAGATAAAATCACTGAAAAGATAGAATTTGAATCCCTTAAGGAGAATTTGAAAGATTCAAGTGAATACATATCAGTATTGAGGAAAGAGGCAAAGAAGCATAGAGCTGAAAGAGTACAATTTGAACAAATGAGGAAGATTTGAGAGGATCAAGTCACAAGTGTCTCAAAGACCTTGGACAACACGAAAGAATTGTTAAAATTGACTCAACCACTAAGAAAGAGGTTAAGCACATAAAAAAGGTAAACCTGCCGCAGAAATCCAAGAATAGGACACGCCGAAGGATCAAGTCAAAGACCTTCAAGAACAATTGGATATGATTTATGAAGAGCTGGAAAAGAAAGGTTTAAAGATGACTGTGGTTGAGGAGCCCATAGCTCGACTGATCATAAATGAGGAGGAAACACCACAGGAGCCATAAGTTGAGATTGAATATGCTTCAGAAGGTTCATTACATGCAGAAAATCAAGATTTTGTAGCAGAAGGTCATTTTGTGAAGATAGTTTTGAAATGTGAAATTTCTGCACTTTTACATAGTTTTGTAGTGTTTCCTAGGCTTAAAGCCATGAAAATGCTACGAAAAAACCTGTAGCAGCCTTTTTGTCTCTAAATTCAATTTTTACAGTTTTCAAAGAGGGATATTCATAGTGGTGATTTATCATGACTTGATTGACATCATGGAGCAAAAAATGAGCAAAGTTATTGGGTGCATAAGCCATTTTTTCAATGCTAGTGAAACTCGCTATGAAACTGTCTTGTTTTCGTAGCGAGCATTTGTTAAATGTTTTGGAGCATCTTAATGGTAGTTTTGGACAGCTGGACTCCTCCAACATGTCAAGGGATCTTATCATCAAATATTTATGACTCGAAGGAGGTGCTATGAAGACAGTTCATTAGCCAAAGTAGCTTTGAAGATAAGGGTCATGCATCCCTAAAAATTAGGGTTATGATCCACAAGTCTAGGAGGGTTTTAAATATGTAAAGTGGTAATGGAATATGTCATGTGTCTTTTGAGCATGTGATGCTCATTTTGTAACTTTCATATAAATATTTCATAAGATAAGGTATATTTATGTAATAAATATGAGTTAGAGTCCTATTAGGAAATGTTTTCTTTAAGGTGTAGTTGTCAAATTTCGGTTAGAAGTCATGTATTTCAATTATGTGATGTGTCATAGGAGAATTCGATGGTCTAGCCTCAGCTTCCATGTCAAGAAACTTTTCCACTGAAACTACTGATTATTGACTCCATAAGCCCAATGGTAGCAAGTCCGCATTCTTTTCAACCTACAAACATAAAAAACAAGTTACATTTCCCATAGATTTAGCCATCTAGCACTATCTTTATTCAATATCATAAATCCCCCTTGAGAGAGCCCTCTCAAACTGAAGAGGCTAAGCTTCAGTTAGAAGTGGTTTGAAATAGTTACATAGAGTTGTCTGATAAGCAACCAATCAAGTAAAATTTTGTGATAACACAGTCATCAAAGTATACTTCTAATAATTTATGCATGAATTACATAAATACAACCATGAACACACGCGAGAATATTGCAGGTGCATTTTTCAACTTGAATGGCATGACAGTATATTGGAAAGAACCCCATTTAGTGGAAAAGGTGGTCTCGCTGTGGTCTTCTGGCGTGATAAAAACTTGATGATAACCTAAGAACCCATGTGTGAATGAATAAGCTTCTTTACCTCCCACATTATCTAGGATTTCATCAGAGAAAAGAGTAGGGCAGGGGTCATTCACACATGCATCATTCAACTTGCGCAAATCGACACAAATCCTGATTTTTCCTTGGTCTTTTTCTCCTAAACCACCATTGGGATTATCCAATTTGACTACTCGACTGGTTCGATGATGCCCAAATCCATCATATTTTATAACTCCTCCTTTACCTTCTACTTATATTTCGAGTTCAATAGATAAGAGCATTGTTTGACAGGGTGCACATAAGGTTTTAATATGATTTTCATGACACCTAGGTCCCCCACAATGCCATTCATTTCCAAGAAATTTGTAGGAAACAGATCCTGAAACTCTATCAGCAGCTCTGCAATATTTCCTATTGTATCATCATCCCAGTAGTCCCTGATGTTGGCCAACTTGGGCTTCTCTTCCATCCCAATGTTGACTTCCTTCAATTTCAGAGGTTTGGTCACGTCCACTGTTCTTAGTGCAAGTCCTACAACTGCATGCTCTCCTTCTGCTTCAGGGATATTAACATTCCTTGGGTCATCTTGGTTATCCTCAATTGACAGATTTCAGTAGTATACTATGTCTTGCATCTGCACATCCCATGCCAGTGTAGCTGACTCCCTGTGGGGTTAGGATTCATCAAATACTAGAGAATCTATGTCCTATAGAGCCTCATCCAATTTTTCCAAACCACCCATAGAGCCAAAAGTTTCCAGGAAATATTCGGTCATTGTATACTAGTCTCGAGTGCCTCCGTGTAACTCCACTTATAGATACTGAGTATTAGGGACTAGTCCCAATGGGTGGAAAAACATATGAACCCATTCATTCTATGTCTTTTCATCCTATACCTCCATCCACATGGCTAGGTACTTGCGCGAATCTCCTCGGACATAGAATAATTCAATTGGTGGAGTGGCTGTAGGTTCAAAGCGTAGAATCATCATTTTTTTACATTCCTCCCAGTCTTGAAAATTTCCCTTGTGTGTTTCCCACCACTACGCTGGAGTTGCGCGTATAGCCAAATCAAGCACCCAAACCCTTCGTTCCTCTGGGGCAAATTTTTTCCAATGCTTCAAAAAATTCTTTGACACTACAAGAACCATCAAAGTAGGGTAGTTCTCTTACCTCAGAGGAGATGCACCATAAGTTCTTTGTGATCTTGAGGTAGCGCAAAACATAGACATTGTGCAACCGTTTCTTCCAATTCTCCATTTCGCCATCAGAATCAGAAAAATATTAGTTATCCTTCTCCCAGTTCAACAAACCATCAGCTGTAGGGTTGATCCATTATTCGTCCTGCATAGTCAATTTATATATATGGTAAAATTTATCCTCTTCGTGCACTGGCTCTGTGTATCGTTCTCCTTCTTCCAGATCTAGTGGGACTATCACCCATGTACCATTATTATAAAAAATCATGCTTCTGCGCTTCATATTGATGATACCTCCCATATCAATGGCCCAATCCAATCCTAACAACGCAGGCTAGGGATCTGAACCATCCAAAATTTGTATAACCTCAAAGTCAACACATACTTTTACTCCATTGATGTCTACCTCAACTTGCGGAAGCCTTCCAAGTGGACTGAACTTTTGCTGATAAGCAACTGAATGGTGGACCATTCCAACTTTGTCTCTCCCATCTTTTGACAGGTTTGTTTAGGTAAGACGTTTGCATCACACCCGAGATATAAGATGACCTGGTCCATCTCATAGTCTCCAATTTGCACAGTCATGCACATCTCCCTACCAGTTCTCTTCTTCTATTTGTAAACATTGTTTACAATGTTGGTTTCTGTCTGCGGCACCTCTTTTCTGCGCAGCTATCTCTCAGGTCCTGGAGATTAATTAAAACCTTCTTATTGTGTAGTAGCTTAATTCAGGCTTGTAATAATGGCTTAACTTTATCATCATCTTTCGGTTCCATGAGATTTCTTGAAGTGGATGCTTCTACATCAGTAAAATCCTTTCTGGCTTCAATGAAAGTCTCTTTTTCTTTCTACAGGTTTAGGTTTTCCTTTTTTTTAGATGCCTTTCTGATTAGTGATTCTGCAGGGACCTTCTCCTTGTTTCCTTCAATAGAAATACCGCTGTGTGTAGTTACATTTACACTTGGACTGTCATCGTGTGGTTCAGCCTTAACCCGCTGTATGTTTTACGTTGGCGTCTGCTATTTTTCCTGCATTTTAGCAATTAACACAGGAAAATATTCAATTACATGATCGAATTTCCTAGAATACCTACAGGATTGCCACGCGGGGTTCAGGAAATCTCATGCATAGTGTCTGAAATCTCCATAGTTGTATCAAATTAGATTCCCTCTCCCTCCTCCCCATCCTCTTGTTGGGGATCATCCTCGTCTAGAGGGAAATGCTGGTGATGACGGGTCGGCCTACACTCTGTAAAGGTTCACTCTGTCGATCATCAAATCATACGTTCGAAAGTTGTGCTTATTGTATCCCACTGAAGAGCAGAATATTCACCACTGTTGCTTCAGTTTTGGGACATAGGCACCTAACCATGCGCAGTGGTGTGCAAAATGTCTCCCAGCTACCTAAAAATCGACAGACCATAGTGTGGGGGTACTAGACCCAACAATATCCCTTGAGCGCATTGGAATTTGTCCCCCAGCTTGCATATAATCCAACAATAGAGGGAATTGATCTTTGGTGTGGCCAGATACCCTACAGCGTATGCACCAGACATTTGCGATAGCTTCTTTACCGCGGTATCTTTGTAAATTATGAATTTCTAAGTGCATCACCTCTAATTGGCTCTGAATCTGTAGCACTCCAAATTGAGCATCGTCCCTCAGCGCAACTTCTAACTTCATAGAAATTTCTAGGGCTTCTTCCTGCGAGTCAATATTCTGCTGACCCATTGGCCTACACAGATGTGGAAACAACATGGAAATGAAACATTCCTTATGCTGTTTGTCGTTGTAAGAAAATCCTCTATTATTGATGAATTTCTTTAGTCTCTAGTCAGCTTCCCAAACTGATTCCATAAACCCTTTATTAATATCTTTTAGTTCTACTATGCATTGAGAATAAGATTTAGGCTTTTAGAATTGCTTCTTTAGGGCATCCTTGATCTCCTCCACTGTGGGATTCACATGTTGAGTAATGTATCCTATGAAAAAATCCAAAGCCCGACCTTCAAAGGCCATTGCTAGCTACGCTCTCTTAACAACATCGGTAGTGACGTTCGCCACGAACCAAAATCAGTTCATATCCTCATCCCCACACCCTTTAAGGTGGGAAATTTCATCTACGCAGCCATATCATCCGCAGGTGGGGCTGGTGGTGGGGTAGGAGGATTCTTACCATTGTGCGAGTTTGATGGTGGTGTAGCAGGAGGGATAGTCTCTGCGTGCATAGCCCGCTTCTATTCATATCAAGGGAATTTATCAGAGGAGTGTACATAGATCTATCCCATTTTTTATTGACCTGATAGTATTTACCACTGTGTGTCGTACTTTCGCTCTGATCAGGGGTCTTTCATTCGGTGTGGCTGCACAAAATACCCTTTTCACATAATAGCATCTTAATCAGTAGAGGCAAAGTTTCTAAGAACTTACCCCTCAATCCTTTGAAGAAGATCCTTTTAGCTTCAGAATAGGACACAAACTGATCGCCGCTACAAATTATGTTACAAAACCACCCAAGACGCTGTCAACCCAGTGATCTACAGTCCAGGTAATAGAATTATCAGTCTTTTCCAATTGTTGGATTAATTTAGGGGTCCACTATGTGACCTGATCATCCTTCCAACAGGTTTGGAATTCTACTAACGGTTCCAACCAGTCCTACAATTCGTGTGCAAAGGTTACAAAGAAGATCTCATGCACCTCCGTAAAAATATACTTATTCTTACTCTCTTTAGTAGATAGTTTCTTACTTCTATTTTCTTTTAGGGAAAATTCTTGAATCTATTTTTTAAACCAGTCCTCAAGTTCAGGCTTTAATGGATGCCAATGACCTCGCGACATCACCCAACCTCTCTCAAATTCTCCTGGTCCCGGTAAAGGAACCATTTTTAGCTTAAGGGGTCCTAACCCAGGTTTGGAATTGAGGTTAACCAACGTAACTCTCTTACTACTGGCCCTTTCAGCAGTGAGCTGCTTGCACAGGTCAAAGTCTCACCCAAAGTAGTATGGGGGGGTATTGGAACCCAGTTTCCGCACCCTGAGAGATTTTTGGAATGATGTGGGTGCCTTAAGATCCTAAACAACCATAAACAGACCTTCACAATAAGAACCCTAACTAGTAAACCATTTTCACACACGTCTAGGTGTAATATGCAAAATAGCCTATGCAAGTTAAAACATCAATCATAAATCAAGTAATAATTCTTAACACATCATAAAAAATCTTTATACCATCAGATATATCCAATAAGTAGTCATATAAACCCAATCACAGTTGCACAACTGATATAATTGTATACAATACAAAAATCATAAACAAGATGCAGAAACATTCATAATATAACCAACAGATGCATATAGAACTCAGATATTCACAACAATAATCCTTTATTACTTAAATAGTTCAGAACCTTCATACAAAACACTTAAACAACTTGCATACACAACTAGTGGGGTACGCACACAATAGGACTAAGGTCTCCCTGCACATAGACAACAGGAGCCTTCCAGCAAGACAAATCCACACAAAACTATCACAAAATATCCAACTCTATCATCCACGTTTAGAGTTATTACAAACTAACTTCTTAGACTTGATATATTCATTTAAATTTTTACTATTTAGCCTGCGTTAATCTATGGTCTGCAAACCATGGTTTTCGGCCCCTTGATCTACCCTTTGGCCCCTCACAATTCATGAGGGTTTTTGACCTGCCCCAAAACCCCTGTGCAAGGCTAAACTATTGAAAAATATAAAAAAATGGTCGGACTTAAGGGAACCTTCTCCAACACCTTGCAAAGGATGTCGTTGAAAGAAATGACTTTGATAAATTTGACCTTGAAATAACTGGCCCTAAAAAGGCTGAATTTGAAATGTTGTTTTCAAAGTTCCTATTTCAGGTTGTCCCAAAGGCATATGAGGTATAGACTGGATTGCAGGTCCATATTGATAAAGTGATTTCTGAGGGATATCCTACATAATAGGATGCACTAATACGTGAGGGGTAATCAAGGAAGAAATTTGAGACACTCCAGGGATGGGTGTTTGAGGTGTACTAGGTTTCTGAATAGATGTTTGTGCAATGGATTGGATAGGAGTATGTGGAATACTCAGACTAGGTTGTTGAATTTGTTGCTGAACATATACCCGTGGATTAACTTGAGGAATCCCCTGAACATATTGCTGGAATTGAGTAAGAACAAGTTGTCCAATTTGCTGAGCAGGTAGGTAAATGGGTATCAATAGAGAAACTTGCAAAGATTTTTGAGCGAACGAAGGATTCCAGATATTATTCATCCTTGGATAAGGAGTTCCTACTAAGGGTTGTGACACAAAGGGTTGACCTAAACCAGCTTGAGGCATATGATAATAACTTTGATAATTTCTAATTAAAGGTTGTCCTTCAACCATAGGATATGAACCAAAAAACGCCTTGCACTCCAGGTGGAGGTTGTTTCCCCCAAGGAGGATTATAACCACCTGTTGGGTTAAGTTGAGGATTACCTACACCACCATAAATCATATGAATGTATTGGTCTGAGTTCAAGTTTTGGGTAGTATAAGTTGATAAACTAGCTGACATAGTAGAAATTTGAGGAGAATGAGATGCTCCTGAAAAATTTCCAATAAGTGACTGATATCCAAGAGGAACTGAAGGACCGCTATATTAAAATGTTTCTAGAGAAGTTGAAAACAAGGATGCATTAGTATACATACTTCCATAACCCATTTCTGACATATTATTTATGGGAAAAGAGTAAAAAGGAATGTGGTGATGTGGATGACCATAAAAATATGAATGTAAAAAGCCAAAAGGTGTAAGGTGCCAAAAATGGTAAAAGAGAAATAGGAAGTTCTAGTGGAAACACCTGTTCAACAACAAAAAGTGGACTACTGGGAGTTTCTTCTTCGTTATCTTCAGTCATATATTCGATACTAATGAGATAATGGGGAAGTTATCGATAATAATAAGTTTTACTTTGGGTGAATGTGGAACAGGAGTAGGGGCTATAACGTTTGAAGGAGACTTAGGTTCTTAAACATCAGACTCAGGTTCAGAAATTTCCGGCTTAGCTAATTATGTCTGAAGATTCACCAGTGAGAGATTATAGCATAATAGTTTCACTAATTACTGGCTCAATTTGTTCCAAGTTAGTTTCATATCCCTAAGGTTGATTCACTTTAGCTTCATATTGTACCAGAAAAGACGTTTCAGGTTGATTTGAAGACCCATATCCCGTTGATTTTTTCCTTTCAACTTTAATTTTCTCTAATTGAATCGGTGTATACCCACGAGGTTTACCCTACATTCTTCATGAATGTCTTGATATTTCAGCCACGGTGAATTTTAATTAAGAAATCACAAAATATCAATAAATAACACCTAAAGCCTCTAAAAAGTAAAAACAAACAAATTAACATGTGCTAACAAATCTAGATGTCAAACCATAAAAGAGTATTTTCATAGCGAAATCATTAGTTGGTGATGAAATCCAAAGTTATAGAAATCAATGTGAAAATATATTGATAAAACTGGTGGAACAAGTTACCCTGACAACTTGCTTAATGAAACAGTCTGGTGAAAGTAACTCCACTTAAGCCATCTGGAATGAAGATTACCCTCCAAAAAGTCAATGTGAGGCTAGTCAATGTATGTTCCAGGTATAGTAGAGAAAATTACCTCTATTGTCACCTCGGGAAAATAGCTTAAGATTGTGGTCACTAAGGTTACCAACTATAACAATTCAACTTGGGGGGACAATCGCAGGTCCAAAGTACAGATAAGGGTAGAGTAACAAAGCTCAATCCCCTTGAAAGCTCCTTGACATGATAAATCCAAGCTTTACTTCCAAGCGACCCCAAGTACCTTTCATCACTCTTTGTAATGCATGCAAATATTCTACTGTAACCAATGAAGTAGGTATGATTACTTCACCGGGTTCGATATAACCTCGTGCTTGACTCTTGTGTAAGAATAGCTTCCTAGAGAAAAATTGTGATAACTAGATATACTCCCTGCCGTAAGGTTCTACTTTTTGTTTATAGTTTTGGAAAGTTTACTCACGTCCCTATTCCAAAGCACTAAACTAATCTATGTTGGTGGAATGAGCCCTAAAAATGTAAAAAAATCTATACTGATTTTAATTAACACTATGTTATTTGGCTGTTACTTACTCAAAGGGTTATAGACATGAAACTGATGATATTTCGACCAACTCAAAATACTCTAATGCATTCAAAAATGAAATTAGAATCTTTTCCTTTCGATGAATTCCCAGTTAAGGGAGAGTGAGAGGTTCTTTGATTTTTCAAAATAAATGAAAAACTCAAAATCCATTAACGCTCTTTTCATGAAATGCCAAATTCACTTTGAAAACTATTTAGTTGTAGAAATTAAATGAAAAATTCAATTTTCTTAAGTGAAATAAACATACAAAATCCCTTTCACAAAAAATAACTCACCATTCTTCAAATTTTGTGGAGAAACCAATAAAACTAAATTTTTTTTGAAAACTTCATAATGAATTCTCCTAATTAATGATGTCTATGAGTGAAATTATGAAAAATTTAAACTGAAAAAGAATCATTCCCTTTTAATATTTAGAAAAGAAGCACTTTTTTCACAAAAAACAATACTTCTTTAAGAAAACCATAAATTCACTAACCTAGAAGATCCTTTACAAATCAACAAAGTATTTTGCTAAAACAAGTAATATTAATCACAAATCTGGTGCATTTGATAGAAAAACATAGGGAAACAGTGATCTTAAACAACAACCTATCCTTCTTGATAAATCAACAAACAATCCAGAGAAAACCCTACTAAAAAATGTGAATAAGATGAATTCCCAACAAGACTTCACTATGGCATTCAAAAAAACTCGCAAAAATATTATGAAGATAAAAACAAACAAAAGTACCATTCAGATTAAAATGTAGACTTTGACGAGAAGAAAAATGATTTTTTCAAAAATTTCAAAGGCTTGCGCAGGTAGACAGTTAAGTCTAGTGTGCATGCACACTGTTGCTGAAATAAAACCGCACAAACATCCACTCTGTTGTTGAAATAGAAATGCGCAGGTCAAGGAAAATTTAAAAAAAAAATCAATGAAATTAACCTATAAGATCTAAAAAACTCATTATTTTTCCAATACTCAGAAATATTCAAACAAAAAGGATTGGAAAGAAAAGCCAAGGAAAATGAAGAGAACTAATATGTTCCCTAGCAGAGTTGCCAATTTTTTAAGCCGAAAAATACCTCTTGCAGACAAGATCAATCTCCCTTGATTTTGGCTTAATGGGGCCTAGACCTAGGTTCATAGATGGATGCGTGAACCAAAAAACCCTCTATTACCGATCCTTTTGGAAATGACCTGCTGCGCAGACCAAAGTATCACCTCAGGCAATATTAGTTGATGCTAGAACCAGGTTTATGCATCCAGAGGGACTATCACAGGGGCTTCACTGTGGGAGGAATATTATAGCACATGGGTTCATATTGGGGGATATATAAGGAGGAAAAGATGACATAGTATTTTGGGGAATATATAGCGGGTAAAGGATTTTTATATTGTCAAGTATGAAAAATGGATCTCAAATTTAATGAAAAAATATAAAAGGGTATAAAAAATGTTAATGAAAAAATATATACCTACAATATATGGTGAAAGTAGGGGCTCTTTAAATTGGGAAGGTGTATTGGGTTTATATTGGTAGGGGGTTAAATAATGTGATTTTTAGAGGCATTTTCCAATATGTACTCAAATTAAGGGTATTTTTTAATATGTTATGATTTCACGTGATATGTTAGAGTTTCATTGAGTGAAGCCCCCGTGGGGACTATGGAGTGTGGCCTTAGGGCTTATCTTCACTTAAGACTTATTCAGAGCTACACAGAACCAATATGATTAATATACAAATGTTGTTCGACAATTCTACTTAACTATATTGTGCACTCCGCGATTATATTTTATCATGCGTTAATCATCATATTAAACCATATTCATGACTTCGCGACGAAAAAATAGATAAAAGCCCTGATCTAGCATAGATAAGCTAAAAACATAGATAAAGTAAACATATAAGCAAAGAACATAAATCCGTCTTCAAAGTCTTCTATTATTATTTTAGATCTTCTCAATACAATACTTTCTGCCCTGCGCACACAACTGCAGGGGTTTGCGCACTCAACTATAGGAGCCTTCCCTTTTGCACAAAAAAACATAATAAAAAATCTAATTCAGATATATCATTACATCAATATGCATTATATATCCTTAAAATCACTATGATGGCTTCTTATATAACTAACTCTTTTACAATACCATGGTTCGAAAACCATGGTAAAAGCTCAAATTACTCAAAATATTCCCTTCCCTTTACAGAATAAGGGATTTTGACCTGCCCCAAAGCTCCCAAGCCTCTAAAACATCTACGCATAACACGCTTTTCTCCTCAAAATGTAGATTCATTACAAAAAATTTGACCTAGGGCTACCCTATCCAACAGGCCCCCAACACAAATATGTCACTCATCCCGAGTCACTCAGCTGGCGCACCCTGAGTCTTCACTTTAATGATGCTCAATGCATCCTTCAGTGGTTGGATTATCTCAGCGCACTGATTCTCAACTTCACGCACTTCAATCAACAACTTCTCTATGGTTGGACCTATTGTAATCTGAGCAACTTCCTTCTACGTCTGACGTAGCACGTTGAGCTGGGTATAAACACTTTATCATAGTTAACTATCCTTGTTTTCCCATGTCTAAATCCTGGTAGTGATAACTATTCCTTTCTTCGCAGCTCATCAACTTACCTTTGAAAAAAATTTCCCTCTTGGAGATGGGCATAACGTTGTGCCAGTGCTAAGGTCCATGCTATAAACTTGATGTGATTAAATTGTTTTGAATTTTCACGGATTTATGCTTTGATATTTTGGACCTGAGGGTCCTCCTATAATGAGGCCCAGAATTCCATAACATATTCAAATATTTTGCTGCAATCTTGAACCGTGGTTTCAATATTAGCAATGACAACCTTAATATTTTCTTTGTTCTGCTCCTGAACCTATGGGGAGTAGCAGGATGCAATCTCATATGCAACTCAACAATCCACATTTGAAGTTCAATATTTAACTTGTCAACTTCACCCTTAGATTTCTTGGCTTCCATCGTTATATTTTTAAGCTTTTCTTTCGGCGCTGATGCATTTTGAATCTGCAGATTAGGTAGTTCACTGTAAACCTTGGTGATGGATTCCTCCAACTTCTACCTGTGTGTGACTTCCTCATCTCGTTCTTACACAACCTGTTGTTTTTCCTCTACCATCTGCTTCCTCTTCTGCTTGACGTCCTAGATAACCAACATGGCGCGCTTCTTGCAGATCTACAATTCATCTGTAACACCCTTGTGGAAGTCATGAAACACTTTTAAAGGGAGCGCAATGAGATTCAATCTGGTATTCTGTGAGTTCCATGCATGCACTTGATCCTCAATAGTGTTGAAATGTAGGGCTACTATAGGGATCTATAGAGATCGAATGTCAGTAGTTATTTCTAGCTCTAGGCGTGTTGTACTCCATTAGGGGAATTTTGAGGTCTAAAATGGGCCTCCTAAAAAAAATGTACAACAAAAATAAACTTTATAACAACCAATAGGATTCAAGATGATGATGTCAACCATGGGGGATGATTTATCATTTTTTAAATAAAAGGGTAAAAATATTAAAAAATAATAAAATAATAAAACTACTTTTTCAACTCGTATTTTCAACTTATCTCCCAAAATTTTTACTCAAATTTCGAGCGGGAGTACTCGTTGGATGCAAAATTTAATTCCTCATCCAAGGCGTACCCATGTTACATACTTTAGACATACTGCAGAAAAATGAGAAATATATAAAAATGTGATTGTAATCACGTTTTTATGTATTTCTCATTTTTGTAAATAATAATAGGTGCCCATCAGTGGCACAACGCATGTGAACCTGCCTCTTTGGATTATTGCTCGCATCAGTAATCCCTTCCCGAAATTTGAGTGACTGGGGATAGATTGCTCGAGTTGAAAGTTTGGTTTTTCATTTTTCCCTCTAAAATTTGATGATGTCATCATATCTTATTTGATTTTTTCCACTATTATTTTACAATTTCCTTAGGAGGCCCATTTTAGACCTCAAAATTCCCCTAATGCACAGTTGCTAGTGCCCCACTCACTTGAGCCATGCTTGCTTGAAACACGCTCGCTTGAACTACGCTCGTCTTCACTTGTAGTACTTTGAGGACCTTGTGGACCTCTGCCAATACTCCCTGGTGTTGGTCCTCAATATATCCCCAAATTTTCTCTATGATGTGCCAAACAGTATCACCAATATCATCAAATTCCCCTTCAGTGAGGACCATCGAGTCCATGCCAAAAAACTTATATGATTTCACCTTTTTCGCGCACCTCTTGTACCAAGTTTCTATCACCTATTGAGGATGTAAGGGGAGGTCGGGCCTATTGGATCTAAAAATGTGTTGACGTCACCCTGATCATCGCCTCTTCCTATCTCTGGATCATCCTTCTCTGTCTCTAGTTCTACCTATTTCTCAGCATCCTTATCGGTCTCAAAGGTGACCTTCTTGGGTTGCTTTCTGGCGTCTTTATTTCTAGTCTACATACCTGAGGTCCCTCTCTTCACTCCACTAGTTCCTGCCTGCTTAGTCTCCACTTTTTCTGTGGAGGGAACTGACTAGTCACTTGGCCACTTACTGACAATGTGGGTGATGTCATCCTTGGTCACTAATTACGGAAGCTCGTACCATACCTCTGCAATGTCCTTATTCACGCAGATATGTACATGGTGAAAATCTGCCTTAAAATCAATAATCTGGTGATATTATTTGAACAAGCTTGGTGATAGCCTTTGCTTATGACTGATCACCGCGTGCAAAATCATCTCAAAACCTACCCAAAATAACTTATTCTCCCTTTCACATGTGGGTTCCTTGAATTCCAAAGTGAGGCATACTGGAAAGCCTCACATATGTATGGGTCCACAATGGGGAACTATGACTCATTAGGCTCTTTCCACGCCATTAGCACAATCAGGAAAAATAGCTACACACAGTGGAATTACTTGCTTTCCTCCTGAGCTTCTTTGCAATCATCTAGAAAATCTTTTCATAAATACCCAACCCAGTTGAATTGGACTCCTCTGTTGTACTATGCATCCAAAGGCACTACATGTGCTGATACTTCCTCTCTGCAACACTTCCACGTGATCTTCATTCCTAAAATATGTGTGGAAAACCGCACCAACTTACCCTTAATGGAGTTAATAGCATGCCCCCGAGATCCCTTTGTGAGGCCAAAGTATTGCTTCATCTTTTCGACCAACTTATTATCCTGATCCTTTCCGAAAAATGCATCAATGGAGTTCAATCCTTGACATGGAAGTGCAAGTATCCTATGGATTAACATCTCATCAATGGGGATTCTTTCCCCTAGCCAAAGGCGATCATCATGAATGAGGGACAAAAACTAGCGCATGAAAATTGTGTTGATGTTGCTCCTCCCAAAACGTGGAACATAGAGCATGTTCAGTGGCCTTGCATGCTGAAGTCCTGCCGCCTACCTAGGTGGCTCTACCCTTGTCACTCGAGAATATTCATAATAAACCAAGTGTAGGTACTTGCTCGGCTCAAACTGAGGATATTTGTTGTGATCATTGAAATCATAGTATTCCATGTGAAATTTTTGCACCTTTGCCAATAGATATCCTTTGACCGATATTTCATTAGGGAGTAAGGGCATAAATATTTTAAATTTGACTGTGTCTGGGTTCTTCGTGGGCTTCGCAACGATCATATTTCTTGGCAGTATATATGGTGGAAACCTGGAGATAGGTTCCACATCCTTTGCATTGATGTCTTTGAATCCCTTGGGTAGAACTTCTTATTCTTCAGATTCCTCAACCTTGATTGGCTACTTCTACCTATCTTGCGTCGCCTTGGTATGTTTTTCTTTGGGAATTTTCTTCCTGTGCGATTTTCAAACAACGAGCTTCATCAACTTCTTAGGATGTGCTTCTCCTGCAACGATATATTTCTTGGGTGACCTTGGCCTTGTTATATTTGATGGTGGCATAGAAGTCATTGTGTGCCCCAGTCCCGCCTTAATTAGTGCCTCTTTAAGTGCTCTAAAATTGTAATCTGACATGCAATGAAATGCTCAAATCTCTCTTAGGTGAAAAAGAAGAAGTCTAACTCTCAGAGCGCAAAGTGTCTAAATGTGGAGCGAGATGCTAGATTTATAACAAATTTGAAATTTAAACTCCATGATCCATTTAATATTTACCTCATAAATTCATATTTGGTGGTAGATTCACCCAGATATGCTCATTAAATGCATCCCTCCCATGCCTTTTAATCGCAAGGTTCCTATCAAATTGGTTGTTCCTATTTTAACGATCATATTATGGATGAAATTCGTTATACCCTCCTATTTTTCGTAGTTCTAATGCCAGTGGGACAATTCCCTCCAACTATGCCAACTTCTTGCATACCTCGAAACATTTCCTCTTCGACGAAGCCTTTCTCTGGCAGGGTAGTTTATAGTCTCATGCTCTCTTTCAACTGCATGTAGCAGTAATACTATGATCTAGCCATATAATCAATGTAAAGCCCTAGGGAAATTTTTTTCCCTGTATAAATTTAACCTACTACTATTGACATGTCGACAAAAAAACTTGCCATTTAGCTGCGTGAGCTGAACGACCTCACCATATGTGATATTCGTGAATATGTATGGGCCTAACCAATGCATATGCAACTTACTGGGGAACTTCACGAACTTACTCTCATACAAAAGAGCTAACTCTCCATTCTTGAAAGTGTTCTGCCTGATATGCTAGTCATGCCAGGTCTTTTCCCTCTCCTTCTCCACCTGTTGGTGAAATCCAACGATGAACCGATCTTCTTCTAGTGAGAGTAGTTGTTCCAATATTTCCTCCATAGTATCGTTGTTCACCATATCTATAACTTATGCAGTTCAGAGACTAGGCACAATATAATCCATTGCCATCAATGCTTCCTATCCATACACAAATATAAATGGAGTATGACCCGTAAAATTATTACAAGTAGTCCCTTATGCCCGTAATACTGCAAGAATTCTAAAATCACAGTCATCACTGTTGACATTGCACACATTAGTCAGAGCATTATCTAGAATTTTGTTAAAAGATTCAACTCTTCCATTTTCCTAAGGGTGATATGGTGTACTCTTGTGGTGATGCATTTGAAATTCCTCTATCAATGCTTCAATAGTGCTATTCAAGAAATGTGACCCTCTATTCCTCATCAAGATCTTCGGGCAACCAAAACTTGAAAAATATGTTCAAAAATAAACTTTGCAGCTGTGTCCATGCTAAAATTCTTCACAATCTTTACCTCAACCCATCTTGTGAAATAATATGTCACGGTGATGATGTACCACACACCTGTCTTATTTATTGGTGGACCAATTGGTCCTACAAAGTCGATCACCCACTTATCAAATGCCTACAAGGTGACTTGAGGATGTAGAGCCATTTTTTTTGTCTACGATGGTCTTTTGGTCCTTTGACAGACATCGTAAGTGCTACAATATTCCCTCAAATCGTTATGCACCGTGGGCCACAGTAGTCCAATCCTTAAAATATTTTGTGTTGTTTCTTTGATTGCGTAGTGTCTTCTAGAAATTCCATGATGTGCTTCTACCAAAATTATATGTCTTTCATGCACAATCTCTTATTGAGCCCCATCTTATATAAATGTTTGGCAATGAAGGAAAAATCAGCTACCTTAACTACTAGCTCTTTCTTCTGCTGCGCAGTATACCTCGCAGGGGCTACTCCAGTACATAAAAACCATATATTGTCATTGAAGTGATCCTCTACAACCCTTATCACGAAGAACTGCACATCGGGAAACCCCTCTTGAATGTTTGTCAATTCTTCCCATGTCTCAATCCTGGAAAAATGATCTGATCATGCATTCAAACTTCCTGGCTTGGCTATTACTTCAAAATAATACTCCTTGAACAAAAGTATCCATCTGCGGTTCCCCCCCGCCCCCCCCCCCAACACAGACTTGTTCACCAAGTATTTCAATGTAGAATGATCCATGAACATTTTGAAGTGACCTCCTAACAAGTAGTGCATGAATTTTTATAGCATATACCATAGCCAATCCTTCACGATCTATTGTGGAATAATTCTTTTCTGCCTTAGACAATTTCCTACTCGAAAAAGATATGGGGTGATCAATATCTCCATTTCCCAACTATGCTAATACTGAACCCAAAATGATGCAGGAAGCATCAACATGTACATGGAACTCCTTATTCTAGTCTGGAAAAATTATAATTGTCACAATTACCATATTCTCCTTCAGCACATCAAATATCTTTTTGCATTCATCATCCCAACAATACGTAGCACCCTTCTTTAGCAATTTCTCCATCAACGCAGTTATCTACACATAAGACTCTATAAAATTCCTGTAATAGCCTGTATGTCCCAACATTGTGTGTATTTGCTTTACAGACTTAGGTCCTTCCAGGTTCATAATCACGACAATCTTCTTGGGGTCTACCATCAATCTATGTTTACAAACAAAACGCCCCAATAGTATACCGAAAGGTACACAAAATATACATTTCTTCAAGTTCACAATATGTTTCTTTAGCATCCAAAAGACTTTCCAATCATAAAAATATAACTTAAATGAATTGTGTATATACTCCTTAAAAGAATAAACTACTACTCTGGAGAATATTACTGGAGCATTCTTCAAGACAAAATGCATGACAGTATATTGAAAAGATCCACATTCTGTGGAAAAGTAGACTTAATCTTGTCTTCGAATGCCATTATAATATGATGATACCATGAAAACCCATCTGTAAAAGAGTAGGCTTCCTTCCCTCCAACATTCTCCAAAACCTCATCTTTAAATGGTGTAGGGAATAGGTCATGCACACATGCATCATTGAGCTTCATTTAATCAACACATAAGTTGATTTCAACTTTTTGTTTCTTCTCTTGGGCAACCATGGGACTTAACCATTCTGATTCTTCCACGGGTTCAATTATTCTAGCCTTAAACATCTTTTCCAATTCTTCCTTCACTTTTTCCTTATATTTGGGGTTCAATCTATATGTGCGCTATTTCATAGACTTCACATTGGGCTTCAGGTTGATCCTCATTACTCCGAGGTCCCCTACTATTCCCTTCAGTTCATATAACTTTGTGGGAAACAAATATTGATAGTCATGTAACAATTTTGCAACCTTTCTAACTATATCTGCATCCCAATAATTCCCAATGAGCACAAAATTCAGTTCATCTTCTGTCCCTATATTTAATTTCTGTGTTCTTACCGAGCGCGATGTGTCAAGAATTGTATGTTCTAGCCCAACAACCTCATGTTATCCTTTTGATTATGGAATATTGACAGTGCTTAGATCTTCCTCAGCCTCTTCCCTGGTCATATTACAAAATTCTACTACCTACTCCCATTCTGCGTCCCAATCAGGAGGTATCTAGGTTATCACAGTTGTGGATCTGAAAAAATTTGAAATAACTTCTTGAAGATCTTCATCTATGTAATGATAGTCATATTTGAAACTAAAATTCAGTAAAAATACTTCAACCATGTCCACCCAATTCGTTGTTCCATGGCACATTTCAGTTTCAAGATACCACTTCATAGGAACCACATCTAATGTGTGAACGAAGGTATGTACCCATTATGGCGTCAAATCATCACCCCACATCATAGTCCATTGGTAGACATGTGCTCTAGGGTCATCCTTACCATCATATTTCCCATCAAGTCTAGTATTTACTTGACCAAATCTGAGCTGCATAAATCTGCTTTATTTTCCCCAACTTCTGATGTTTCCCTTATGCGTACCCCACCATCTAGTGGGTGTCGATCTAAACACTACATCTATAGCTTGAAACCTTTGTTCCTCAGGTACTGCTTCTTCAAATATATAAATAAATAAATTAACATCTCCAGTCCCATAATAATAGGGAAAGTCGCATACCTCTCATGAAATGTAGCTGAGTGATTTGGTAATTCTGTGACATCGCTTGATAGATACTTCGTGTAATTGATTCTATAAATTCTCCATTTATTCGTCAAAGTTTGAAACACATGAGAAATACCTATCCCAACTTATCCTCCCATTTTTATTGGGGTTGATCCAATATTCTTCCTACATAGTTAACTTATTGATATTGTCAATATCTGCATCACCATATTCATTACAGTTTGGTTCTGTATATCATGCTCATTCAGAGGGGACCAAAGGAACAACGACCCTTGTGCCATTCTTCTCAAATACCATCTTTCTACTCTTCATATTGATTATGGCATCCATATCATAAGCCTAATCGAATCCAAGTGACACATGATATGTATTGCTGATGTCCACAATATTAATGACTTCAAAGTCCAACAACACATTTACTCCATCAATGTCTACGACAATACCCTGCAATCGACCCATAGGAGTAATTTTCTACTGATTGGCCATTCTCAGTTGAATTGGTGACCATCGCAACTTTGGCCACCCCATTCATTCCAATGTATGCTTTGGAAACACATTTGCATCTAATCGTAAAGCAAGAATTACTTGATCCATCTTTTAATCTCCTATATGCGCAGTTAACCACATTTCCCTATAGGTTCTCTTCTTATTTTTATATACTTTGTTTACTGCGTGCTATTCATGTTGGGGTTCTTCTTTGCTAGTGTAGTTTTCAATCAACTCTTGCAACACTTGCACAACTTTCTGATTCTTTAGCAGCTTCATACAGGTTTGTAGAAATGATTTCAGAATGGTTAGATCAAATTACTTTACTGCAATAACCTCCTTGGATGTATTCTTTTGAGGGATTAGATGTGTTTGCATTGTCAATGTCAAATCTGCAGGGCTCATAAAACTATTATTTGCTTCCATGAAAGTTTCCCTTTCTTGCTGCACATTGAACCCAATATTATTTTCTCCAGTTGATGGTAGGTAAACCCCACCAAACCACAATCTTTAGCTCTTATGCATATAAACCTGTATTCCAAGTTTAGACCCAAATAATTTTAAATCTTGCAAATTCAACACTTTGTGGAAGCTAATTTTATTTCACATCAGAAGCATTTTCTTCATTGCCAGAATTCACAATTATATGTGGGAACTTATATTTCTCCTATCAAATCAATGGTTTATAAAACCATATTTTAACCCCATCTGATGATCTTTAAATATTATTCGAAAAGACCATTTAAGCCCAAAGTAATGGACTTCGGCTCTCACTCTCATGGGAGTTCTATTTAATATTCAAAATTTATTAAAACCTCATATAAGCTCAGCATATCAATCACTAATTGCCCTCATAAATCCGAACGCCCATCTAGCATTTCATTCCATATCAAATTAAAATTTTATACAACCCCAAAATGCTAACATATACGTTAGCATATATTGGTTTCACCTTCCATTAACACATTTGGCTATTTTCATATCTCAAACCTTGATTAGACCCCGTTTATGAACTTTCGACCTTGGATTAATTCTCAATTGCCAACAAATGTTGCCTCGGGCCCACACATCAATTGTTAATAAACAATTATCAATGGAAAGAGCGCTGGGCCATACCTTGTGTTAACCACACATAAAATTCTCATGCGAATGCCCTTGGATCTTTCGCCTTCAAGATAGAAGGGAAATCACACTTTTTTCACCACAGAGCTTTGACACACAATATTTACGCAAAATTTGTGGTTTTTGGAAATCACCTCTACCTTACGTGTCAAGCAAAGACCCTAATCGCGTTAATTTTAGTGAAACTACTTACCAGTCTTCTTGCAACGCGATACAACTGGTTTCTGGGTTCGAAACTGCTTACTTCAAATGAGTTGGGGTGCATTCGATTCAGGAAACCATCCTCTTATAAAACAAGCCCATCTTACAGCTTCCACGGACCTGATTCCTCCCTTATTATTTTGACAATTTGTTGCTCACGGTATTGCTACAATTGAGTCATCACTCAACCTGGAAACGCCTTTGACTCTGATCGCGTTCAACACAGATTCATCAAACTCCAATTTCGAATTTGACTCTGCTTGAAATTCAAACCTCCGCTTGCTGGTGTGATGGAAATCTGATCTTAATTTAGAACGGGTTGAATCAAATCTCCCTTGGAACCTTTCGCGCAGAGTCTAATTTCCTTACGGCTTTGCTGTATGGCAGCTTAACACAAAAATTGAACCCTTCAATCTCGTCTTCTCACTATGGGTCGGTCTCAAGCCTTATCGCTCTGATCAAACAACATTAAATACATATTTTAATATATATCCATTGTCATAGGTTGAACTCATTTGCGTCCTAAATAAAAGGTCAAACCCCATCGAATTCTCTGCATTGTAACCGTAGTACTCAAATGGGTATCGATTCTTGTAAATCGAACACAACAATTTTCTTATAGACTCTTATCAATATCAGAACATATATCTGATATGATCAGAGCTTCTTCCCACAAAATAAATGCGCACTTAGTTTAGACAAAGAGGACATGGATTCAGTTTGCGTTCGGGAAAAATAAGCTTTTAAATAGAAATTGGCACTCTAACTGCAATCAATTCAAAACAGAACCATGTCTGAACCCCTCTTTCACAGAAATTCGATTCATTCCAGAATGCACACAAATTGTCATATATAAATTGAAACATGCAATTAAAAGCCCCACAGGAATCGATCCTTTCAGTGATCGATTCACCCAAATTGCAAGTCAAACTTAAAAACACAATCACATACACGAATCAAATTGACCCTGAATTCCTCTGTATAAATAAAATAATTTAATTACAAAAACTCACTTCCTCTGTGGCCTGATCTTCAATTCGATGGCCCTTCTATCCTCACTACTTTGCCTCTGCACCGCTATGAACAACTATGTCTTCTAAAAAGCTATGAAATCTCCCTTTAATGCCTTTTAGGCTTACAAAATAGACAATCAATCAATTCAATTTCCACAATTACTCAACAGATTTTTGGAATTACTAACTTTAGACAAAAATCCCTAAAGTAACTAAACTGACTCTTCACATTCCTCATGTTCTATAGTGGTTAGGGAACATTGACAATCCCTCCTAATTTATTCAAAATACTAATATTTACATGGGAAATTAAAAACATGAGACCCCCTATGTCTACTCAGATAAAAAGTATTTTTTGTTGTGCCTAATGCCCTTGCATTAGACTCCCAAGGTTCAAATTGTTCATGATCTCCTGATCATGTGTCTTTAATTTCTACCTCCGGGATCCCATACTCTGTTTTGTTGTTGTTCATCAGCTACATCATCCTTCAACTGCCTTTCTCCATGTCTTCAAATCTTGTTCTGCAATCTGCCACCAGCTATACTTTCACAATCTTTCCTTGTCTTTCCTTTGCTGAAACTCTTATGCTTTCTTGTTGTTGTCTGCTGCTTTTGAGACACCTTCATCATCAGTCTTCTGATGCATTCAATCTCTCTGTCCAGTTTGTGTTCTAGCTAGAAATTTCTTTGCCCACTGCTGCTGCCTCCAATCTCTGCTGCTACTGCTATTGTAATTGTTTTTATTTCTGCAGATGTCATCCTCCATGTTGCCGCCTCTGTGGCTGCCTCCCAAACTTCCTGTCCCTTTGCAACATGCTTTTGTCCATCATTTGTAAAATTTCTTTTAGAAAACAAATCATCAATCAATTTTCTTCCTGCAGTAACATACTCATTCAGTACACTAGTAAACATAATTAAATTATGCAAACTAGTATCTGCTCCTCTTTCTTTCACAGCTTCAGGCACCTTCACTTCAGTGTCTGCAATCTCTTCTTCCAATGTTTCCAGCAAACATTGCAGCCATATCTTCTGTACTTGTTTAACACCCTCAGCATGCTGCAATTCAGTCTCAGCATCTTTTTCTTCTTCTTGGGCAATCTTCAGCAATTTCCTTTCATCATCTTGATTGATTCTGGAAATAAACCCAAGTTCTTCAAGCTCTGTATTCTCATCTTCTGTCAGCATAGAATGCTGATTCTTCCTTACTGCAGCAGTTTTAAAAATCTGTCTTCTAGTTTGTTCTAGATTAGCCAAACAAATTAGCTCCTCCTTGTCATCAGTGACAAGTTTCTTCATGTGAGACATGATTGTCTCATCTTCTTTCTTATACAACAAATTTTCATCTCCCAAGACAATTCCAAGAGATGGATTGTCTTCTGCCTTTCCTGTAAACATAAACAAACTTTCAGTGTCCAAATCAGAAGACCCAATGGTCTCACTTGCTGGTCCAGTCACCAATTCTTTTCTCTGCAGTTCCAGGTCTGTCTCAAGACTCAGAAATTATTCATTATCTTTCTTTTCAGCTGCCAGATTTATCTCCATTTCTCCAGTCACCATATTATAATGATGACCCTTCACTATGTTCTCAGCCAACAAAGTTTCTCTCTCATTTAATTCTTTGATAGTTTCCAATTGTTGTTCCTCCTTGTCTGCATGATCAACACATGAATCAGCAACACAAAAACTACAAGGCTTCAATACCTTCTTCTCTTCTGACAACACATCAGTATGTTGTTCAGAACTTCTTTCCAAATCCTCTATCAGCACATTAGTATGCTAATATGCATCCTTCATGAGACTGTCAGCTAGTCTCTCTTTCTCTCCATCATCTACTTCATGAATGTTTTTCTGCTGTGATCCACCAAAATGAACTCCTTCATTTTGCTGAATCACTTTCTTATCCTCTGTTTTCTGATTTTCATTCATGACAATTTCTCTGTCTTGATTCTTCAGCAACTCATCCTGTGCATAGGTCCTCTGCTTCTCCAACTCTCTCCTTTGGAAATCCAACCTCCTATACAACTCAACAACTTCAATTGGAGTAGACTTTGGGAACCTTACACAGCCTCTTATACCTCTGCTTGTTCTTGACCAATCATCTGCTGGCCCTTCATCCTCTGCTTCAACATTCTGATGAATTTTCTCATTGGAATTTTCAATCTTCATCTCTCCCTGAGATCTCATTATCTCAGCATTGATCTGAACATATTTCAAATTCAATGTCTCCTCCTCATCAAAATTTACAACTTGTTCATCTTCCTGTGGTGTACTTGCAAACATACACAATTATTTATTTTCAAAACCACAAGACTTTTCAGTCTTGGTTGCTTTCTCAAGCACTTCTTCTTGAACAGATTTGCATGTGGAATCTCCAAATTCCATCCTTGACCCAAGAACTCTGAGTTCCTCTTCCTCCTATGGAGAATCTGCAATCACCTCACAAGTGTCAGACTCACAAATTCAAGTCTTTACATCATCTAGCTAATCTGGACTTGTCCAACAATTCAAGAAATCATCAATGACTTCCTCTTCAGCAAGACAAGCTTATTTCTTCCTTAATTCTTCATCAAGCATCACAAGATCTTTTGCAGATCCCCATCCTTTACCTGTTCTTTGTTCTGCTTCACAAGCATAAATTTCTTCTTTCAACTAAGCTGCTCTAAGTTCTTCTCTTAATAAGGCAATCTCCTTTTGCCTCAACTTTAGCTGTAATGGTTGCCATTTCACACTCTTCTTCATGAGCCAACCAACTCTCTGGTTTTCCTCTATCATCCTCTCCAGTTCATAAATCTTCTTACTGATCTCAGCTATCTCTTTCCAATACTCTTCATCAGTGAGTTTCTTCCTCATGCCATTTTCTTTGGCATCTTCCCTCACTCTTCTATTGTGGCTTCTCTCAGAACCTCTGTAATCTCTGTTATGGCTGTCAGTAGCCGTTTTATCCTCCATGAGTTCTTCACTCACAAGCTACAATAAGCCTCTGCAACAACAAGCTCTCTTGCTAGAACTTACCTCACCAATCCTTTCCTCCAGATTTGGCTTTTGGAAAGTATTGGTCCCCTACTGTTGGAACCTTCTGAGAACTCTCTTATGCTCTCTAGGCTTCACTCTGCAACTTTTCAAGAACAAATATGTTCTTCTTGCATCCAACGTCTATTGGGAATTCTCCAGGTTCTTCCACACTTTCCTCTTCACCTCAGAATCCTCTGCTGGACTCTTTTATTACTGCTTTTAAAACTGTGATCTGCCTTTACTGAGATTCCTTCAATTTCCTGCAATCTGAATTCTGCATACAATTCTTCAAACCAGAGTTAAACACTGCTCATCAACTCACCTTCTCTTGAGAACACTACAATTGCTCTCCCTATTCAGCCTTTAGCTGAATGTCAGGTTCATTGCCATCTTCATCAAACTTTGTCTTCACTTTCTGCAACCATATTTCTGCAATCATAAATTTCAAGTCAGATTTAAAATTATTTACCTGCAAGATCCCTGCCTGATCTTATTCTTCCATTCATTTCTACAAACCTCTGTTCACTATAATTCTGTATACTTTGCATATTAGATTTCAGAATCTAATCTTATTTCTCGCCACACCTTTAGATTTAATTACAAAATCATTTACTTCAAACAAAGCTATCCTTCATGCGCTGCATCTCTGCATGTTGCAATCTTTATCAGTTTTCAAAAGTCTAATTTCTTTTCATATATGCATTCACCAAAACTTGAAATTTTTCAAAAAGAGCTATTCTGCTCCGATACCACTTGATGGCAGGTAAACCCCGCCAAACCCACAATCTTTAGCTCTTATGCATATAAACCTGTATTCCAAGTTTAGACCCAAATAATTTTAAATCTGGAAAACTCAACACTTTGCAGAAGCTAATTTTATTTCACATCGGAAGCATTTTCTTCATTGCCAGAATTCACAATTATATGTGGGAAATTATATTTCTCCAATCAAATCAATGGTTTATAAAACCATATTTTAACCCCATCTGATGATCTTTAAATATTATTCGAAAAGACCATTTAAGCCCAAAGTAATGGACTTTGGCTCTCACTCTCATGGGAGTTCTATTTAATATTCAAACTTTGTTAAAACCTCTTATAAGCTTAGCATATCAATCACTAATTACCCTCATAAATCCGAATGCCCATCTAGCATTTCATTCCATATCAAATTCAACTTTTATACAACCCCAAACTGCTAACATATACGTTAACATATATTGGTTTCACCTTCCATTAACACATTCGGCTATGTTCATATCTCAAATCTTGATTAGACCCCGTTTATGAACTTTCGACCTTGGATTAATTCTCAATTTCCAACAAATGTTGCCTCGGGCCCACACATCAATTTTTAATAAACAATTATCAATGGAAAGAGCGCTGGGCCATACCTTGCGTTAACCACACAACAAATTCTCATGCGAATGCCCTTGGATCTTTTGCCTTCAATATCGAAGGGAAATCGCGCTGTTTTCACCACAGATCTTTAACACAAAATATTTATGCGAAATTCGTGGTTTTTGGAAACCACATCTACCTTACATGTCAAGCAAAGACCCTAATCGCGTTAATTTTAGTGAAACTACTTACCCATCTTCTTGCAATGCGATACAACTGGTTTCAGGGTTCGAAACCACTTACTTTAGATGAGTTGGGGTGCATTCAATTAAGGAATCTGTCCTCTTGTAAAACAACCTCATCTTACTGCTTCCACGGACCTAATTCCGCCCTTATTATTTTGACAATTCGTTGCTCACGGTATTGCTACAATTGAGTCATCACTCAACCTGGAAACGCCCTTGACTCTGATCACGTTCAACACAGATTCATCAGACTCCAATTTCGAATTGGAATCTCCTTGAAATTTGAACCTTCGCTTGCTGGTGTGATGGCAATTTGATCTTAATTTAGAACGAGTTGAATCAAATCTCCCTTGGAACCTTTCGCGCAGAGTCTAATTTTCTTACGGCTTTGCTGTATGGCAGCTTAACACAAAAATCAAACCCTTCAATCTTGTCTTCTCACTATGGGTCGGTCTCCCTTCAATCTCGTCTTCTCACTATGGGTCGGTCTCGAGCCTTATCGCTCTGATCAAACAACATTAAATACAGATTTTAATATATATCCACTGTCAAAATTTTAACTCATTTGCGTCCTCGATAAAAGGTCAAACCCCATCGAATTCTCTATGTTGTAACTGTAGTACTCAAATGGGTATCGATTCTTGTAAATTGTACACAACAATTTTCTTATAGATTCTTATCAATATTAGAATAGATATCTGATATGATCAGAACTTCTTCCCACAAATAAATGCACACTTAGTTTAGACAGAGAGGACATGGATTCAGTTTGTGTTCAGGAAACATAAGATTTTAAATAGAAACTGGCACTCTAGTTACAATCAATTCAAAACATAACCATGTCTGAACCCCTCTTTCACAGAAATTCGATTCATTCCAGAATGCACACAACTTTTCATATATAAATTGAAACATGCAATTAAAAGCCCCACAGGAATCGATCCTTTCAGTGACCGATTCACCCAAATTGCAAGTCAAACTTAAACACACAGTCACATAAACGAATCCAATTGACTTTGAATTGCTCTGTATAAATAAACTCAGTTAATTACAAAAACTCACTTCCTCTGTGGTCTGACCTTCAATTCGATGACCCTTCTATCCTCACTACTCTGCCTCTGCACCGCTATGAATAGCTATGTCTTCTAAACAACTATGAAATCTCCCTTTAATGCCTTTTAGGCTTACAAAATGGACAATCAATTGATTCAGTTTCCACAATTACTCAACAGACTTTTGGAATTCCTAACTTTAGACAAAAATCCGTAAAGTAACTAAACTAACTCTTCACATTCCTCATGTTCTCTAGTGGTTAGAGAACATTGACAATCCCTCCTAATTTATTCAAAATACTAATATTTACATGGGAAATTAAAAACATGAGACCCCCTATGTCTACTCAGATACAAAGTATTTTTTTTGTGCCTAATGCCCCTGCATCACCAGCCTTCCTGACCCATGAATCCTCCATATGTTTTTTCCCTTTTTATTTGTTTTTGGATGTAGCTGCACATCTCCTTGTTACTATGTTAACACGTCTATCTTCTTTGTGTGACTTAACCCTCATCATTTGTAGGTTTTGTGCAGGCTGCTGATTTCACTTTTCCTGCATTTTAATCAATAACACAAGAAAATATTTTATCTCATGATCAAATGATCTACAATAATTACATGAGATGGAAGCTGGATTCTAGCAATCTATGGAAAAATATCTAGTCTGGCCATAATTATAAAATATAATATGACCTTGACCTCACTCAACGCCTCCTCCTCATCCTCAGCCTCTGCCTTGGAATCCTCCATGCACTGTGGGTGAACCATGATATTCGCGACCTTAAGCTTGAATTCTATATGCCACAGGAGTCTTTTGCATCATCAAAACATAGCTTCGATAGTTCCTGTCATCATCTTCAACTGAGCTACAAACATCACAAAATGATTGCTTTGGCGTCTGCACATTCTTATGCACCATATGATAAAATTTTGTGGGGTGTTGACCTAATAATTTACATAAGTCACACCATACACTGGTAGCTGGGCTCAACGGATTAGGTCCACCACTATTGATGTAATCTCTAAATATAGGACACTGATCTTTATAATGGCACTCTACCTTACATTTGATACACCAAACTTCTGATCTCATGCTAGTCCACACTTCTTTTCCCTTCTTCTGGTATTATAGCTCCATATGTAAGCTCACCAAATGGGTCTGGATCTGTTGAACCCATATATTGGTATCTACTACTAGCGAAGCTTCTAGTTTCATCACAATATCCAATGCTTCATATTAGGTTGTGATATTTTGCTGTGATAATGGCAGTCTGAGATGTGGTAATATCGCAACTATAAACCACTCTTTGTGTTGTTCATCGAGGATCTGGAAGCTGATTTGGCTTATCAACATCTTGAATCTTTGATCTACCTCCCACACAAATTTAGTTACCAATTATTGATTTCTTTTATCTTTGTAATACATTGTGATTGTGACTTTGGATTTTTAAATTCAGCGTTCATTGTTGCATTTTTATGATCAACATCACATTCTGATACGTCATAGAGTACTTCATATACCATGAAAATTATCTTTCTTGCGGTGGTGTAAAAAGATTGGATTTATTCATATCCTCATTAGTGACTTGCTACGATCTCTAAACTACTTTTGCAACAAACGAAAATTTCTCGGGATTCTTTGATCCCTAACCCTTAAAAGCATGCATCTCCACTATCTGAGCCATGTTAAATGGGGGAGGTGGAGGTGGAGGTGGAGGGAAAACATGGGGATGGGGTGTGATGGGAGTGGAAGGTTAGGGAATCCCAAAGGTGCCTTGATGATCTCCAAATTCTAACTGCGACACACTTATAGGGTTTGAAAGGTTTCTTTCTTCTTCTTCGTTTTTAGATCCAAACAAGGGATTTTACTCAATCTCAATATAGTTGTCACGATCTAGCTTGAATCTCTTACAACTTTGCATAGGACCATATTTATATCCCCCAAATATCAATCTGATTGCATACGTAATACACCCTTCTCACATAACAACATATTAATCCACAAATTTATAGAGTTTAAGTACTTACCTCGCTGACCCTTGAAAAATTTTCACTCGAATTTGCTATAGGACACGTATGTATCAATCAAGAACTCATGAATAATTCCTCCAAGAATATTATCGATCTAATAAACAAAAACCCTTGAGATCTTGTTATCAGTCTCCTTGATTCGCTTAATTAGCTTTGGGTTCCACACAATAGGCTTTTCATGCTTAAAATAGGTCTTAGTATCATCTAGTCCTGATAGCCACTCGTGAAAAACATTAGGGAATGATGAAAAAAATATCTCATGTTCATATGTAAAAATATACTTCTGTAACCAATTTTTAGTTGACACACTTGTATTTCTGTTTTCTTGCACAACAAATTCTCACTCTTTCAGATATATTGAATCTTGAATTTCTTTTCTGGTCGGATGGCACATCTACACATCCCTCAGTATTCAGATCTCGCTCCCAACAATGTAACCATTTCTTGGCTTGATGGGGCCTAGAACTAGGTTCAGAGATGGCTGTGCGAGCCAAAAAAACCCTCTATTATAGGCCCTTTCAACAACGATCTATTGTGCAAACCGAAGTCTCACCCGAGGAAATATTAGGGGACGCTAGAACCAAGTTTCTACATCCGGAGGGACTATGGAGTGTGGCCTTATATCCACTTGAGACTTATTCAGAGCTTTGTAGAACCAATATGGTTAATATACAAACATTGTTCGACTATTCTACTTAACTAGCTTACGCACTACACGATTCTACTTTATCATGCCTTAATCATCATATTAAACCATATTCATAACTTCGTGATGAAAAAATAGATAAAATCCCTCATCTAGTACAAATAATCTCAAAACATAGATAAAGAAAACATATAATAAAATAACAAATATTTATCTTCAAAGCCTTCTATTACTAGTTTAGATATTCTCAATACAATACTTTCCGCCCTGTGCACACAACTGTAGGGCTCTGCGCATTGAGCTACAAAATTTATAAGGTCTCTGTGAACTCAGTTGTAGGATCCTTCCCTTTTGAACAAAAAAATAAAATATAAACTCTAATTAAAATCTAGAATTACATCCATATGCATTCTATATCCTTAGACTCACTATGATGGCTCCTTATATAACTAAATCTTTTACAATACCATGGTCTGAAAACCATGGGCAGAGCTCAAAGTACTCAAAATATTTCCTCCCCTTTAAAAAATTAGGTACTTTGACCTACCCCAAAGCCCCTAAGACTCTAAAACATCTATTTGCAGTGCGCTCTGCTCCTCAAAATGCAGATTCTTTACAAAAACTTTGACCTAGGGGTACCCTATCCAACACTAGATTCGTAAAGGAAAACTAGAAACAAAAATACAATTAAATAACTCTTTCCCTAAGATAACTTCGTTTAAATCGTTAAAATAATAAAAGGATGGTGGTTCTCTTACCTATTTACGAAATGCTTGATGGAGATCCCTGGTCTGCCCTGATGTAGCTCCTTAATGATTTGATAATACCTGCAATCATAGACATAACAAATATCAAAGGCATATGCAATATAATGATTCAAATCAAGCCTAATCTAATGATCAAGGAGAATAGAAATTGAAATCATCTTAATGAATACATAAAGGAATATAAATCATTGTCATTTCAATAAGACAATACAATGAGAAAAATTATTCATTTGTATTAATTAAGAGATAAAAGAATAATGATACAACCATGCCTTGATGTCAGGAGGTTCCTCCCAAATGACTCCAATCCTCTCCTTGGATGATAAGCTTCGAAATCTATATTTACCAGCATAATACTACCTTTTTTGAACTCTCCTAACCCTCTAGCCTCTACTCAATTTATAGGACAAATAGAGGAGGTTTCAAATCCAAAAAAGAGGGATGAGATCCATTAATAGTGGGATTAGGGTTCCTTGATCAAAGGGGATCAACTACATGTTATGAGGGGTTTGGATCAAATATATATGACCAAGAAGCTTCTAGTTGGGATATATTCACCCAAAAAGGCTTCTAGAACTTACTTTTTATTTTTACTTTTCATTGAGTCATGTGTGCAGTCTGTAGTGGAAGACAGAGCACAATTCTACACAAGTTTCAATGGAAGAAACTGCACATGTGAAGAAAATGACTAGGAAAAGCATGAAGGTCATGCTAAATAGGTTAAAAGGCTATGTTACCCAAACTTCATGATTTCTTCAAGGATTTTAGATGTTTGACTTGCAAGAGAGCACATTGAAACACGTGTATGGATGGAGAGAGATCCATTTTAACCGTCAAGTGTCACAGTGACAAAATGAAATGTATCAAAAAACAGAGCTTAAGATGTATGAAATAAAAAGAAATAATTCTTCAATCATTGCATTTAAGATTTATATTTTTCAATAAATTTCAAAATGTGCTTCATGAAAATCATCATTATGCTCTTCAAGTCATGAATCTGTCCACTAATCCAAATTGCGGAGTTGAATTGCAATGGAGAAGAGGTAAGGATTAAGAGGTTTTTGCTCTTACTAAACCATGTTTTTGGAGCCTAGGGGTAACTATTCAAGGCTAAGGGATAAAAACCAAGCTTTTGGAGAAAATATGGTTAAGTTTACTCGTGCTACATGAGTTCTAGAGGAGGTGCTACAAGGGGCCATTTTTTGCTATATGAGCGAGATAACTTACAGAATGGCCAAGTAAATCAAATGAAAATGAGACAGAATTTTTTTTTATTCATTAGGATTTCCTAGGACTCCAATCCAAGTGGAATCACTACAAAATACCTCGGTAAACACGTGCTAAAAAAAAACAAAAAATTACTTACTCTAAAAACTGGAAATTCAAGAATTAGTGAGCTAGTTAACCTACCAAATGCATAACCTAATCAAGTGAAAATTATATGGGGTAAATTTTGTTATTAAATTGAAAATTTTGTAACCCAATAAAAGTGTAATCAAATCAAATGAATATCATTAACACATTCTAAAAAATAGTATAAAATTACTATTATTTTGCTACAAGGGACTTCTAGGAATTCTAGATTTGTGAACTAGTAAACCAATCCAAGTAGCTCAATGATGAATATGAATTTTAAAAGTTGTTATAAGGAGGAATCATTCTTGTGACTCTCTAAATAACCTGAAAAATAACTCACTTCGATAATTTAACCAATATGATCTACAACAAAAGAAGCATGAATAGTAAATGCAAAAATGAGAGATGCAAGTGAAAAAGACATTCAAAGGAAATAAAGAGATTGTACAAGAGGGATATGAGGATCCTAGGATTTCCAATGTAGGTTTTAACCCTGTACAGAAATGATCTACAACTAAATTCTTAAAGACAGAAAATAAACAATAGTGAGAGCATAAAACATAAAACATGTATACACAGATATTTTCCCCTAGAACCCAAATCGGGACTACCATCTTGATTTTTCATTATATTCCTTTTAGTGTTACAACACATATATATATACATGCCTAAGAATTCATAAACCCCAATCCATTAACCCTAGATTAGAACATAACCATGATTCCCTTGATCGGATATACAAAATACCAAGGGCTAAAAACCATCATGCCCCAAAACCACGTGAAAACCCATGCACAAAACCATAGGTAGGTCCGACCACTGAAAAATAAGGAATTTTTTTTTTCCTGGGGTGCTACCCCAGACCCCACACATGGGCCTACCCGCCCCTTGTGAACCCCTAGACAGGGGGTGTTAGCGCAAGGAGTCACTCCTTAATTGCAAAAGGAGTAAGCCTTACACATCATAGTTCATTTCAAATTTTAAAGGGTTTTTTGAGTGGTGGGATGGCTTCTCAAAGAGTTTGAAATTATTTTTATATTATTTAAGGCTTTCATGCATTTGGAAAGTTGTGGAAAGTATAAATTATATGGGTAAATTGGTAGTATAGGGAGTAGAGTGTAAAAAATGAGAGGATATATTTAGCTCGTACATATTCTAGGAAATATTCATATCCTAAATTAGTCACACAACCATAATGGTGGGTCTTTACACAAACTCTATTTATGAAAAGTAAACAACATTCAGAAAGTAGATTTCATGCATAAAGTATTTCAAAAATCATTTATGAAATCTTCACTAACATGTTCTACAACACATATATGATTTGTAGAAAGATGGAAAGTAGATAATGTATTATTAAATCCTTTAACAATTTCTTACTGACACCTTACTAACTGTTGCAATTCATAGTTAGAAGAAATTAACAAATAAAGAAGACACACAATAAATTATATATTTCTTGAGTCACAAAATCCTCTAGTATGAAGTACAAAAAGGATTTTCTTTACTATATTTAGTCTTTAGGTAGACCAACATCCAACCTAGAATTGGTATTTACAAATGGTATATATAGAAAGAGAGGCAACAACTCCATCTCTTCTAAAAAGAAGGAAACACTACTCCTAAAATTACATAGGTTTCATAGGACATTACAACCATATCCTATCGAAATATACTGAATGGATAGATGTAGATGAAAGAAGAGAATAAATCTAGGCTGAATTGCTGAGTATGCTGATATGCTACCCTTTTTTATGTTGATTTGTCTCCTTATGTCTTTGGTTCTTAAATAACCATGTATATTCATTTAATATGACCTCCAACAACATCATAACCACTTATCACCATCACCTTTTATATCCATTTGGTTATGGGTCCTTATCTTTCCTTAACTGGCTCAGAAATTTTGTTGACAGGTGTCAAAAATCAGTTAAAACAGGCGCTACTGAAAATTCTAGCAAACACATGTAACTGCGCAAAAACTGGAACACTACTGGAATTTCTAGTAGCGCTCTATTTATTTAATATATATATATATAGAAAATGTTGAAAAAACTGTGCAGACTTATATTCTTTAACATTTGAGCTGTTGTTCAAAATTTCACTTAGTAAGGAAAAATGTGTTTTATTAGAAAACCTTTTTACCTTCCTTCCATGTGGGTTGCAACTTCAACAAGATTGTCCAAGTGTGTCTTACTATCAACAACTGATCTCAATCTAGTTATTCTTGTGGCTGCTTATTTAAGAATGGCCTTCTCCTCCTTTGGACCCTTTTGGATCTTTCTTCTTATTGAGGGTTCTGTGAGCTTCTCTGAAGGGGTTTTGTTTTCATCTTTATTCTTGGATTCCTTTGTCTTTGACCCTTCAGATTTTCCTTCTATATCAATGACCTCTATCAATAAACTTGGATTGTGCAGAGCCTTGGACTTAAGCCTGAACTCGTTGCTGTCTCTGGTATGTATTTTTCTGGTACCATCAAAAGGTTTGGATTCCTATTTCTTCTTATTGCTACTAATATCATACCCTGCATCTTTGAGGAGTTCTTCGTCAGAATTTGTGCGCTAATAATATTTCTCCATTTTTTGCTGAATATCTGCTTCCATAATTTATGGTAGCATCTGTGCTTTATATTTCTATGGATTTGTAGACCTTCCTCTTCTAGCTCTAGTGTAGGAATTAGGAAAAGGAGGAATGGGGGGCACCATTTTCATGGTTTATTGATTGAGGAGCTGTCTCCTTTCTCCAAATTTCTCTCAACATTGACTGAAGAAATATTTTCTTTTCTGCTATTGTTTTTATGGATATTATTCTTCTTAGCCTTCCTCTTGGTTCTTTTTTCAGGTTGAGGGTGTTGTTGTGAGGATGGAGGTGTAGGTGCGGGTTGGACTGCCCTGTAAAATAAGAAATGGTCCCGTGTATGATTTATTTTCCTTAACTCTTCTTCAACTAGCACTTTGATGAGAGCTTAATGCTACAAGCCGTATTTTGAAGCAGTAGAGTGATTTTGGATCCTAGCTGACATATTTGTCAGTATATTCAACAAAAAGTATAGAAAATTGAGGGTGTTCATACCTGCAATATGAAAAATAAATCATTATGATAAAGCAACACTAATGTATACCTCCTTTCACAAGTGAGGTAAATATTGATGAGTTTAATGGGTTTTTCCCATTCATTTTTGAGGTAGATGCTAGGAATTCCTTTGGCCCAGTTGGGATCTCTATGTCCATCCTTGAGGAAACAGTTGAGGTATCCTCCAGTGATAACCTGACCTTTAAACCACCTTTCTCCTTCCTATGGAATATTGAATTCCTTAGCAATTGAATCTGTTGAAACCTGCAATGTAAGACCATACACTGTGGCTTCCTGTCCATTGGATGAGTTTGCAAGCTCTTGAGCTACTCCTAAGTGAGAGCTTCCCAGTCTAGTGCACAAAGAATACCACCCTGCTTGAACAAAAAACCTTCTTACCTTCGAATTTGCATCCACTGGGTCAGCACCCTGTGGTTCAGTTCATTTTATCTTCCCTCCTCTTTTAGTCATCTTCAGAAATTAATAACACTGTCTCTAACAACTGATAGGTGGTAGAGCTAGAAGAGCACACCTAACAAGTGTTGCTTGTGTTTTCCTCTAAAATATTTTATGAAATCTAAGACTCCTCCTCAAACTGCAAATCTATAAAACTCTTTCTCCAACAGCTCGGCTCACGACTCATACCTCTCGTTATTTTTCTGTGATTTAAAACAACAATGCTGGTTCATCCTCCCATGCAATAGATTTTCATGATGGAAAATATCCTTGTACATAATATGCAACATGTGATAGCCATCATGGTCTTCAATTGGCTACATAACTTCAAATAGCACGCTACAGGTGGCTTGAAATAAGCGGATCAGTGACTAGCAGTCACCTCCATTGCATGCTGGTTTATTGGCCTAAATTTTTGGTAGCATATATGCATAACCATCCAAATGGTCACTGCATTAAACTTGCGGATCCACGATCTTTCCATTCGAAAATCACATACCTTGACATGAAACTAGATCAAATCGGCTGACATATAGGACAGGATCAACGTCTGGCTTTGGTTATTACATATTAACACCTAGACTCTATACATATACCACGACTTAACTTAATGTGACTGACCACAAAAATATCCTATCACATGATTTAAATCATAATGAAATAAATTCAAACGTATTTTAAAATAAAACACGTGGCTTGACACAAAGCGGTTGTGCTTTTTCTTTTTATCTTTAAAAATAGGGGAAGTTACCAGAATTTTTGGTAGCAATGAATTAAAAGAAAGATAGACAAGAACATGAATATAACAGAATGTCCAAACAGGGCTAAAACAGGCGGTACCAAAAATTTCGGTAGTGACCAATTTGCTTTTTGAAAATTTTAAAGTTTAATCCTAAAAAATAAATAAATTAAAAATAGACTCATGACTTAGCAAAGAACTGTGCTAACAGGGGGGGCTATCGCCCCCCCTGTGATCCCCCCCACTGGGCCCGACGCAATGTACAGGGGGGATATTGCCCCCTTGTGAAACTCCCCCCCCCCCCTCCCCATGTGACTAATCGCGGAAAGAATAAAACATATACACAACATCCAAGCCTATGGAAAATCAGAGTCCTATGAGGGAAACCAAGCTTTAGAAGCTAAAAATGCCACCAAATTTCATTATTTGAATCAATCCAAGGACACCCTTGCTAGAAATGAATGTGGAGCTACTAAATAAAACTTTTCTCCACAATAATACTAAGAAATACCTGCTTCTAAAAAAAAATTTGAATTGTTACTTATGAAAATAGATGAGGAAGCATGCTCCTTGAAAGGAGGTGGCTTTATCCTCCAAAATAGATCAACAAGTAGATATGGTTCCCAACACTAGGAGTCTTCATTAAATGATAGGGAATACACTCCTAGATTTTCTAGATCAGTGGAACTCAAAAATTTATCAATAACTTCATGATATTCAGCTCATTTATTATCAAATCTTGGTCCATCCTATAGTGGGGAGCAAGTCCCTATATTATCTCATTCAAAATTTACTCCATATTCTCTCAATATTCAATAAAAGAAAATAATATTAGGCACATATTATGAAATTATTTCTAAACTTTCCTAAGAACATATTGAAGAAAAAAAAAAATTATTAAGTGTATAAGAAGAGATTTAATATAGCCTTTATGTGCCTAGGAAAGGTTATATGGGACTTAATTTGTGTCCAATTTGGAGGTCCATCATACCCCCCTACTGAAACTGTTGCTCATCCTCTCAGCAACTTATCCAACTTACTGCCCTGTTGTTCTTATTTTATGCCTCATATGTCTTTTCATGCAATTCCCTTCCTTAGATAAATGGATTATGATTTGGATGGATGACTTCATTGGATGGCCTTCATGGAAAAACTTTCCATGGTGGAAATTTATGCCCCCTTTTGTATAGTTTCTCTCTAAGCCTCCTATTTTCTAACTGTAGCTTCTTCTTCATGAATAATTATTTTAGCCCCAATTTTGCCAACTCCTTACCCATTTGTTGCACTTTTTCCTCCATGAGGCCCAAATCCTCCACCTTCTTACATTTTTCAATTTTCATCCATTGGTGACATATTCCTCTTTTTGTAAAAAAATTGTAATAGGATCTAGTACCAGGCTGTGGAGTGGGCTATGGGAGTCCTTGTGGACCTTTTCCCTCCTCTTGAGTTGTTGTTGTCCCTTCCTATAGCACTTTTTATTCATCATGTAGCAATTATTTTTTCACCTGTAGCATCTTTTTTTGCACCCTTTCCATTTCCTTTGAATATTTACTTGCTCCCCAAGGCTCTAGTGGTTGTTCTACAAAAAAATTGTCTTCTTGTAGCTCTCCAATAGCTTCTTGTAGCAAATTTTTACTTCCTGTAGAAACTATGCTATTCCTGTAGCAGTTCTATTCTTCCTATAGCAGTTATGTTCTTCCTATAGAAAATATGCCTATTCCTGCAAAAACTAATATTTGCATGCCAAGAGGTGGTGGGTCCACTTTTTTTTTTGTTTTTCCAAATTTTTTCTCTTTTTTCCTTGCATGAAAAATAATCTCAAAGTGCTTTTTGTTAATTAATTTAGTCCTCACTTGCCCTTTCACACTCCTTTTCCTCCATCATGAGTAAATTATTACAAACCACTCTCTCAAGTCCTCTACACTTTTGTCTTATTCCTTTCCCACACATGCAGGTGTCTTGGTGGTAACATGAAGCTAACTGCTCGATAAGGCTGGGGTTTTTTTTGCTACTATTTTTGGATATAAAAAAAAAATTCATCATACACTTGAAATTCTTTTCAAGATAAAATAAATTCGTAGGAAAGGTTTAGAGGATTGCATACCCGAGCCTTACCCATGATGTGTTTTTGCAGGTGATATTGAGGCCAATAATATGACTGCTAAAGAAACCTTTGGTGGTTCTGAAGATGCTAGTGATGATCCTAAAGTTGCATGTGATAATATGTTGGAGGTCCTATTGTAATAATAGGTTGTTTTTGTTGTTGCTTCACATATTTGGCTAAAATGTTGTTGCTGAGATGCTCATGATGTGAGTGTTGTAGTTTATGATCGACTTGTTGATACATGGATGAGGTTGTTGGAACATTGATGAAGCTGTTATAATTCTCTTTGAGGTACAAAATGTCAATTTCATCAATTGTTTTTCATTGGATGGAATCTTCTCATTGATGATTGAAGCTCCATGATTCATGTGATCAAAATATAGGTGCCACCATGGATGAAAGGTTGTTGTTGGAGATGAACATTGATCCTGTAGTAGCTTTGTACAGGTCTTGTAACTACCCAAAATTTAGGAAATGACTCTCAAATTTCTTAATGTTGATTGGTTCTTCATTATGGTGCTCTCAATTGTGGCCTTGTAAGGTAATTGCAGACTGCTACAAGAATTTATTTCTTCCTGTAGCAGTCACAAAAGCCTTGTTTGTGGTGAAAGTAATGGAATAAGGGGTGAAAATGGATCCTTTTCATGGAAAAAGATGAATTTTTGGATGGATAAGTGACTAAATGGTGTGGAGGATGGGTGATGGAGGTGTGGTAGAATTATTTATTCATTCCCTCAATGAAAACATAGGATCTAACCCCTCTCTTTATGTCAATCACAATCCTGTAGAAATTCTGGGACACTCCTGAAGAAGAATTTTTTTATCCATATATCTCAAACAATATATTGGATTAACCTGAAATTTTTGAGCATGTTACCATAATCGTTATTCACCTCCATATAAAAAATCATGTCCAATGGATGCACTAATCTTGAGGAATATTAAAAATGGTTGTAGGTGATGGAGGTCAATTTCTTGAAAAGTGTGCACTGGAATTTTCTGAAATTCCTTGAGCACGTTACCATCACCCTTATACATCTCCCCACAAAAAATATCAGAAAATATATGCATGGGTTTTGAGATATGGTAAAAAAAAAATTATGCCTTGTGTATTTTGGCCTCGTGTAGCAAAACATAACCTTCCTGTATCATTTTAGGAAAAAGAGGGAAATGAATGGTAAAGACTTGGAAAATATGGGTGGATGTTGGAAATGGATGAGGGTGATGGTTTTCCATGGCATTGGGCTTGTTGAAGCATCTGTGCAAAGGAGGAGAAAGCCCAAGTTTGACTTCCTTTGACTAGGTTTTTGATTAATTTTTTTCTTTCGGTGCTAAATTTTTCTTGCTGCTTACAAAGGTTGTAGAGTACCTACATTCATTAGAGAGAGGAACATGGAGCAAAAAAAAATTTCTTTTCATTTTTCATTTTTTTTCTTTCTTTTTCGTAGGCCTACTAGCTTACTCAATAAGGTTTTCAACTAGAAGGTCTACCTAGGCACCTCAAAGGATGTTTTCACCTAGGATCTTTTTTATTTTTTCCTTTTTTCTTTTCAACTCATCACTGATTGCCTCAAGGAGGTTTTCAATCGGTGAGCCAATATTAGATGACTCAAAATATTTTTTCACATGAGATATTATTCTTTTCCTTTTTTCTCTCTTTTTCCATTTTTCCATTTCTTTTTTCTATCCTACTATACTTGAAAAAACAAAATCTATTTCAAGTGTAGGAATACTTCCAATGGAGCCATGTGCATAACAACATGGCATATAAACTAATGTGTAGGATTGAAACATATGATTTGACATGTACCTGAATATTAGATACCAAAGGCTTTGACTTTGATGATATCAAGTACTGTTGAAAAAGAGAGTGATGCTCCATTTGATTGATTTTCTATAACTATACCTCAATATAGTTTTGATGCCCTTGGTTCACTTGCTCATATGGATCATGCTTCATGTATTATTTTTATGTTCCATTCAAATATTCTAATTTTTTATGATTAGTCCCTTGCACACACAAAGGATCTTATTGTAATTTTAACATAAACTATTCAATCTCAGGCTCCAATGGTTGCTCTCTATAAAATTTGATACGTGATTCTTATGGATCTTCTTCTTCTAGATGTTATTCTTCAATGACATATGGAAAATATATTTTTCACAATACTCTTCATGAGCTAATATGGATACCATTTAGATCAAGAATATTTATTTAGAAGTGTTGTACCTCAATATTGTAAGTGGGATGAGTTATTCATTGTCTGGGTTTGGAAATGGCGATAAAGGTAGTTAAGTGGAAGTGGATCTTTGAGATGGATGTGGTTGGGGTTGTGGTTGTGGTGGAGGTGGATGGTAGGGATAGCATGGAGTTGGCTATGGAGGATATTGAGGAAAATATTTATGATATTTTGGATTTATTCCATAAGGTTATTTCCAACCTTATTTCCAAGATTGGTTTTGGGGTTGAGATGACCAAGGTTGAGATGGAAAGGGTGTGTTTCAATTATTTTGAGATGGATGTGCATAACCTTGAAATTGTGAATTAGGTTCTTTCATCATACTAGGTTGACTAGGTTTCCATGGTCTTCTTTGAGCTATATAACACAATTGCTTTAGTGATTGACTTGCTCCATTATCCTCTTGGTAAACTTCTTTCAACCTTGGTAATGATGGGAAATATTTAGTATCATGTGATTCTACATGGATAACACAAATATAGGCATTCTATGTTTTCTAATTTTTCATTCTTAAAATTTCTATTTGTTCACTTAGATTGCCAAGAATTTTTTTTTTTTTAATCTATCAAGCAAATTTCCAAGTTCATCTTGACTTACCGATCTTGATGTTGATTTACTTACCCTTTCCCTTCCTCTTGAGATGCTCTTGCATTTTTAAGAAAAATCTTCAAATGATAATTGGTATACATAACCTCTACTCATGAGATCAAGGATATAAATTCACTTATCCCTAATTATTCTAAGTAAGAGGGTTTTTAGTGTGTCAAATATTAAATGATGTAATTTTTCCCTCTTAAAATTATATATAAATCTCTATATTAGATCCTCAAGGATCTCATCTTGTTTTTTATTCATTCTAAATATTTCTTCTTTAAGATAATGATATTTATATTTTCTAGAAATATATTTTGCATATCATTCCATGATCTTATTGAATTAGCACCTAAACTCATGAACCATTTAAGAGCTATATCCTTCAATGTTTCTGGAAACAATCTCAATTTTTTAGTGTTTAGTAAGTAACCATAAAATCTACAAAGGATTTCAAATTCAAAGAGAAAAGTTTTTGTATACTCTGACCTCATAGCATGGAAGTTGGGAATGAAATATGTAGGGATGTTCTTCATATGAACACTGCTATTAGTATCTTGAATAGGAAATCCTAGAGGATATTCCTCATTATCATCATATTTATCCATTTATTCTACCTTCTCTGCCACCTCTTCTTCTTCTACCTCCAAAAGTGGATGGTGAAGTGGTTCTTACTACACCACGTGATCAAATGTGGGGGGCAGGGTTAGGGTTTGGAGAAGTAATTTTTTATGTTTTTATAATTTTTTTTTGAATAATAATGCTAATGAAATTAAATTTTCTAAAATGAAATATGGGTAATGTAATTTTTTGTTTTTTCATAAATGGATCAACTGGGGAAGAAAACAATCCATACTTTGACACCTCCACGACAACGACGCCAAAAAATGATGAGCCACAATATTGCAACAAGAATGTTGCAACTCCCAAGGCTACCAACTTAAATTATCAACCTAGGGTTCGTAAAAACTTAAGAGGTGTCAGAACTATATGTGCAACATGAAATGTGTTCTTATTTCATTGATCTCATGCAATGAAGTGAATTCCATGAAAGCCAAGCCTAAAATAATTACTGGAATGTAAATGTTACTCTATTTGTAGAAAGGAAACTTAATTAGTTTTGCAGAGAGGAAATCCTAGTTACTTTTTCAGAAAGGAAAGAATATTATACTTTGCATGAATGTAAATGTTATTCCTATTTGTAGAAATGTAAACATGAACCTGTTTAGAGAGTGTAAATGGTAAATCAAAAGGAAGTGTATTCTATGCAATAGAATAACAATGTTGGAAATGGAAACCATAACTTAAAATGCATGAAAGAAAGAAAAATAATTCTTAAATAATTGAATTCAATATAGTTTTTCTAAATAGAGTTCACAAGGTGCTTCATGAAAATCATCATTATGCTCTTCAAGTCACGAATTTTTCCACTAATCTACGCTGCATAGGTGAATTGCAATGGAGAAGAGGCAAGGATTACGATGTTTTTGTCTTAATCAATCATGTTTTTGGAGCCTAGGTGTCATTATTCAAGCCTAAGTGACAAAAACCAAGCTTTTGGATCAAATTTTATCAAGTTTACTTGTGCTACAAGAGGTACTACAAGTGGCCGTGTTTTTCTATAGGAGTGAGATAACTTGCCGAATGCCAAAATAAATCAAATGAAAATGAGATGGGATTTATTATTATTATTAATTAAGATTTCTTAGGATTAATTTCCAATTTTAATCACTCCAAAATACCCCTGTTAACACGTGCTAAAAATAGCATAAAATTACTTACTCTAAAAACAAGAAATTCAAGAAATAGTGAGATAATTAACCTACCAAATTCCTAACCTAATCAAGTGAAACTGATATGGGGAATTTTTTTTTATTAAATTAAATTGTTTTATGACCCAATACAAGTGGAATAAACTCAAACGAATCTCATTAATGCATTCTAAAAAATAGCGGAAAATTACTACTATTTTTCTACAAGGGACTTCCAGAAATTCTAGATTTGTCAACTAGTAAAACAATCCAAGTATTTAAATGATGAATATGAATTTTAAAAGCTGTTATAAGAATGAATAATTATTTTGAATTTTTAAATAACCTTTAAAACAAATCACTTCAATCATTTAACCAACATGACCCACAAAAACAGAAGCATGAATAGTAAATGCAGAAATAAGGATGCAAGTGAAAAATATATTCAAAGGAAATGAAGAGATTGTACAAGAGGGATACGAGGCTCTTGGGATGGCCAATACCAAGAAAAATCAGAGTAATATGAAGAAAACCAAGCTTTATAAGCTAAAAGTGCCACCAAAATCCAAGTACATCCCTACTGGAAATGAAAGTGGAGCTACTAAATAAAAAGTTTTATCCACAAGAAGAGTAAGAAATACTTGATTCTAGAGTAAAATTTGAATTGGTACTTGCTTAAATATATGAGGAGGCATTCTCCTTGAATGGAGGAAAATTTCCCCTCCAAAATCCCTAAATAAGTGGATCTCATTCCCAACACTAGAAATCTTCATTAAATGGCAGGGAACACATTCCTAGATTTTCTCAATCAATGGAGCCCTAGAATTTGTAAATAATTTCATGATATATAGTTCATTTATTATCTAATTCTGGTCCATCCTCTAGTAGGGATAAAATACCTATATTATTTGATTCATAATTTACTCCATATTCTCTCAATATTCAACAAAAATAAATAATATTAGGAACATAATATAAAATTATCTCTAAACATTCCTAAGAACATATTTAAGCTAAAAAAAGGTTATTAAGTGTAGAAGGAGAGATTTAATATAGAATTTATATGCTTAGGAAAGGATAGATGGGCCTTAATTTGTGTCTAATTTGGAGGCCCATCAATAGCCCTCTCTAAAACCTGACCAACATTACATGGAACTTGATCTAACTCTAAAGGAATGAAGATAAACCTAAGTTTTAAGTGTTACGATTCAAGTATGGTTCCATTTTCTCTTGGTTCCAGTGTGAGAACATAAAAAAATCTCAGACCCCCCTTGCTACTTCATTAAAATTTGGAAAAGCAGGGGGCTTGAAGTACAACCATTTTTGTATAATATGACAGGAAAACAATATTTTCATTGAATTATTAGGAGACTTAGGTGTGAGTTAAGTCACATATGTGACAAATTTCAGACACCCCTTCATTAATTGTTGGGTAGGTGGGGGGGCCTTGGGATGAGTTTTGGTATTTGATCTCATTTGAAATGCATGACATGCCTTTGGAACATTACCACTATTTAATGTATAGAAATAGGTGGTTGGGATACAAGCCTTTGGTCAAAACCTCTAGTCACAGGGGGTTCGATAAAGTGCCTAGAAACTTGTGAGACTTCCCAACCAAATTGGTTTTCACATAGTTGCGATGAGTGGTGAGTGATAGGCAGTAAAAATTGGTACAAATTTTAAGGTACCAGGTGGGATATAAGGTGGTAGTCTAGTTAACACTGACATGGTAGGTGACTCAACAAGATGATGTGGAAAAAAACATGTGGCCATAAAGAAGGGTGACATGTCTAACATATATTTGGTGTTTTTGGCTGGCTAAGTGGGTAGGTTCTAGCTAACACATGGTACCACTTAGAGGATGACACGTGACAGGATGATGTCACCATGATAGTAACATGATGGTAGTAAGATGTGGTAGAGGAAGCATGACACAACTTAGATAATGACATGGAAACACATGAGGGTGACACATGGCAAGTGGAAATGGGATTTTTGGTTGGATAGGTGAACATTTGGAAGGTGAAATGTGGAAGAAGGATAAGTGGAAATTCATAATTGGATCCAATAGTTGATGTGGAAATCATAGTAGCATGTGATGTGGACATGGTGGGTCACATATTAGGATACCGGGGTACCAGACACTTGAAGTGAAATTTCTTTTGTAAAAACTTGAAGTTGATATTTGGTGTGATATGCCAGGAATGAAAATTATAGTGATGAGGTGGAAGAAGTGCCACATGGTAGTTAGATATTGGTAGGTAACGTGGCCCTCAAGATGTTGGGCCATTAGGATATTATGGCATCAGGTCGACTGAGAAAGAGTCTTCGGTCGGTGGTTGAGATCCAAGAACAAGTGAGGGGTTGTTAATTAACAAGCTCCAGAAACATATCATTTTTTATCTATTGTAGTCTCACCTATAGGCTAGTTAGTCCTTGGCAGTCGGACTAACAAAAGTATGAACAAAGTTCATCATGTAGAAAAGTGGTGAGCCGATGGAGAAGCGACTCCTATACATGAGATGATAAGTGATAACACCCACAAGCTTCGGTCTTAGAATAATGGAACATCATTCTTAGTGAAAATATCCAATATATTGATGCTCAACGTGTCTGAGCTGAAGATATTAGCTCATAATAGTGAGGAAAGGTGCTAAATAGAAAGTGATAAAGTGCATTCACACCATATTTAAATATGAATGATCTGTCAAGGTTCTTGTGCACATATGATTCAAGCTAAGATAGGATGCAAGTGTGAAGGTAAGAATATGTGAATGTGGACCTGGGGAGTGAAGGATTTAATGAGAGTTCACATGAAAATAAAATTGAGTGACTGAGTGAATTTTTCATACCATGTGTAAATACCATGGATTTATGCCCGTGGTAATTGAAAGGGAAAAATATATATAAAAAATAAGATAACAACACATGAAGAGAGACATCCAAATGAGAAGCTAACACATGAATAAAAAAATGTTCGGGACATAAGTATTGAAGTAGTATGGTAGATGAATATTGGATCTAAAGCTATTGTGTGAGGTGTGACAAATATAGAAACACCATGTGTGAGTTGTGTGTCTAATAATATGGGCCTATATGTATGAAAGAATAATACTATGAATGACAATGAGAAGTACTATAGAAGATAAAAATATATTGAAATATTATCTTAGAGATGCTAAGTTTATTTATTTTTTGACAAGGATGAGTTCATTTTGTGTCAGGGTTGATTTTGTATGTGAGAGGGCCAAGTTTGTATGTGATATATATGAATTTGTTTTTTCTGAGGGTTGAGTTTGTTTATTTGTGACAGGGATGAAGAGGATGTTTAGCCTATGATGGGATCTCTTTTCTGCACGAATAAAATTTGCATGATAATTTGTCATTGTTATGATTGTTTATATATATAATTATGAGCTTGTTAATGAAGTTTGTTTACATAATATGGTTCTTTCTACCAAATGAATCAAAATAAGGGTATTTATATAGATATCAGAGTTGAACAAATAAAAATTTATTTTAGTTGAGGGTTATTATTATTATAGAGATACATGAAGTTGCAAGTGTTGCAGGAAAAAATTACAGAGATCAAGGTTAACATTACATATTTCTAAACAAGGATAACTAGTATTATAAGATTGAAGTATTTCTCTTGATGAATAGTGGATCTACTTTGAAAATCTTATGAAATGGTGGTCCATGGTGTAACTATTGGGGGTTAGTGCCTATAAATAGATTTAAAAGGTTGGTTCCTTGAGCAGGTTGGTTCTTGAACATCATGGAGTTAGTGCTTCCTTCATGTTGGGGCCTGGAAAGATCAGGTAGTTGGTACTTCCTTCAAGTGGGTTTCTTGTAAATTCAAGGGATGGGTGTCTCCTTATGGTTGGAGCTAGAAAAGCTGATGTAATAGTAGGTTGCAACCTAAAAAAATATTTAGAAATATATACTTTTTTATTTTATCCCTTGATGGGTTTCCACGTATATTTAATGTCTTTATTTGTCTCTATGTGTTGTTTACATGGTTGATTCATATATAAGTTGAAATATTGTATATTTCTAATAACTGTTAAATTGGACATAATAATAATTTACCCCCTTCTTAGTATTATCTTGGTTTCTAACAATTGGTTCATAATATACACCTCGACAGAAGAATATTATCCTTCACATAAAGAAATATGGTGATGAGTATTCTAGGTACACAATGTACTTCTTCCAAATATGCATCTAACTTGTTGATGTAAATGCAAAAATTGGTGGACAACATGGACAAGGCTTTCTTAACAACTATATTATAAAAAAATTATTTCGACTAACCATCAAATTTATTGAGCTTAGCAATAACCTTCTTAGGAAACCTTATTGTGGCAAAATTTAGTTCTTATAAAATAAAATATTTTGAATGTTAATTTTATACATCGTATCAAATTTTTACATAAATTTAGTGAAACAACAAAAGAACTAAATTAAATAAATGATTTAATTGATTTTAATATTAGGAAATTCCATTATTACGATCTTGAATATAATTAAGTGATTTACAATGAAATTGTAACTTCTTAAATTCATCTTAGTAGTTAGCCCTATTTTCTTAACTTTCTAACCATACATTAAGCTTCTTTTCCAAAACATTTTCATATAACATGGCTAGAATAAGACTTATCATAATGGTCCTAAAATAAAAAGATGTGTCAATGTATCCAAATACTTAAAAATAAAAACAATCAATATTTAATTGTAATGTTTATACAACTCCACTTGAATGCTAAATTAAATAACTTGTGAGTGTGCATAATAAAGACAATGCCTCTAATTTTTAGAATTTCATATCTATAGCCTTCAATGTTCTTGGATTTCCCTTTTATATTCCATTTAATCCCAAACTAATCTTCAAAGGTTAAAGTATTTTCCTTGAATGTTAATTATGACATTACAAGGTTCGTATAGCTTCTTATGGTATTCATCCCAGTCCATCCAAGAAACTATACTATTTTCTTTAGTTTTATGAGTTACAATTAATTTCCAGAACATTTTGGATCAAGTTTAAAAATGTGTAAAAAATTATCTTTCTTCTCATTTTTATAATGCTTTTTATTATTTTAATTCAAAATTTATAGATATATATAGTTAGATATAAAAAATTCTCTTTTTTTCCATTTATATAACCTAACTTTTTTCTTTTAGTCACATTTTCAAAGATTTATTTATTTTCTAGCATCTTTGTTCTCTTTTTCATAACAAGAGTTAGCCATTTTATTTTTTCTTTTTCCTTGAAGCTTCAAGAAAGTGATTATTTATATACATTAAGAGTATGGTTGCAGAACTATAATAAATGTTTTCAATGTTTTCAGGGTTGTTTTAGTTTTTTTTCATTATTAGATTTTTCTTCTATGGGATTATTATCTATAGAAAATTCTAGAATTACATTTAAGTGTCTATGCTCTGAGTTTGGGTCATTTTATTTAGAGTTTCAAAATTAATTATTTGATTGTATAAGAGGATATTAAATATGCTAATGTTCATTATATTGCTTCTTATATTTTAGATAGAATTCAAGTCATTTAATTAGAGTTTGATTTTTTTATTAAAAAAAGTAAATTATTAAATCTAGATAATTATAAATCTTGAATAGTTGCGAAATAATCAAATATTTATCTCGATCTTCAAATTTTCATTTTTATATGCAAATTAAAATAGAATCAAAATTAACATTGAAAATTTTTAGTTAGAATTGTATTTGCAAGTTAAAAAAATGAAAGTTAAGATTGAAAACTTTTAGTTAGAATTATAATTTGGTTAGTTATTGTTTTAAGAGTATAATTTTTAGTTATAAAAGAAAAATATTTATTTTAATAAATATTTTAATGTATATTATTTTTTTGTAAGTTTGATAGGATTATATCTTCATCTTGTCTAATATATCACTTTGATTGGGTAGGGAATTGAACCGCTAACTTCACATCAAGGAGTGTCTTAAAAATGCTGGCAGAAAATTGAACGAGAGGAGTGTCTTAAAAAAACACAGGGAATTGAACTAGTAAATTCACATCAAGGAGTGCTTAAAAAAACACCTGATCACCAAGGAGTGCCTTAAAAAAACACTTGATCACCACGTCTATCCAAAATCCCATGAACATATTAATGTCTATTATTATATAAACATTTTTATTTTTTATTTTTATTGTAGCCTTTGTCATAAGAAAATATTGAAGGTTATCTCATTTAATCTCCACCACAAAATAAACCCTTTCATATTTTATAAATTCTAGACTAGAGGCTTATGTGAGAAGATCAACTTTGTTCTAGTATTTGGAGATTACTAGCATCTAACTTTTTATGGTTGATGTTTTGAGCTAGTGTGGCTCATCTTGTGAAAAAAAATATGAAATTTAATAGAGAGTTGAGAGATAAATAAGTGAGAGATGAGAGAAGAAAATAAAAAATATTAAATGAATAAATATTAAGAGGTCATATACAATACCATTAACAAGAAAATAAATGATGAAAAAATATTAATTAAATAATATTATAAATTAATAATTAAAGCTAAATAATTTAAAAATTATATATATATATATATATATATATATATATATATATATATATATATATATATATATATATATATATATATATATAGATAGATATGATTTGACCCTATAATACTAATAACATAGTTTAAAAGCAATAGATAAAAATAATAATAATTAAAGGATAAAATTATTATTATAATTAATTAAAATTACAGTAGCCATTTTTGTGTGATGTTCTAAGTTTAGTGTAGAACTAATTCCGAACCCTAAAAATTCTCAAATACCTAGAACATAAATTTTCAAACAATTATTAATATATTATTTTAATTAAAAAATATAAATAAATACAAATATTCATTAAAAATATTAAGATTAGATAATATTAATTAAATAATGAAATATAATATCAAACAACAAGAATGCATACTAATATAGCCCTATACATGAAAATAGAAAAATATATAAACATGAAAATTAAATTATTATTATAAAATAATAAAAATAATAAAATAGACTTTGATCATATGATATGATAAATAGTTAAAAAATAATTAAAAAAATAATAATCAAGGGAAAAAGTCCACTAAATTTTAATAATATAGTATATATAAAAACAATACTATATATTTAAAGAAAAATAAAAAATAAATAATAATCAAAGAAAAAAGTCAACAAAAATTTAATTGAGCAGTTATATATATAATTATAATTATAAACTTATTCTAAAAATATAAAGAAAGAAAAAATCAGTGTATGTAATCATTATCAAAAGAAATTTTATAATTTATAGGATAATTAATGTTAAAAATGTAGCAAGGAATGACTTCTTTGACTTGTGCCTTAGTCAAATATGCTAATTGAAATTCAATTTTAAAGTTGTTTGAGTTAGCTTTCAGTTAACAAGTGTGATGTGGCATATCACTAAGTTATTATGAGTTAATTCGAGCTAGATGTATTTCAGTAAGTTATGGATAATTAGTTATATAAGTGGAGTTAAACTCTAGTGTATGCCAATTAACTGATCTCTAGTTCTAGAATAGAGATAGACTTGAGTTCTTAAGTTTAGTTGAGTATTTTGACTTTTGTTAACTCAACTAACTCCTAGTTAACTAGTTGTAGCTACTAAATTTAGTCCTAGTAGGTCATGCAATTCTAATTTCCTATTGAGATTGAATGAAGACACATATCTGTTTATTTATTGTAAACAAGTTTTTGTGTAGGGGCTTAAGAAGAAAGGAGATAAATTATCTTGGGAATTTTGCAATGGAATAGGAGAAATTCCTATTTTTTAGAGGCAAAATTGCAATAGGAAATAATAGCTTCTAGCATGACTTATTTTCCTAAGTTTTCAAGGGAAATTCTCGTAGAGAGTTAATTAGTATTGTGGGGAGCTTCAGGCTTGAAGAAATTTCTATGTTATAAATCATATCGTTTAGTTGATTCAATACAAGAAAGTAGGTGTTTTTCCCAGTTGGGTTCCCCAAATATATTTTGTGTTCTATGTGTGATTGTGTTTCTATTCATTGTTTTCTTTTCACAAATTTTTGGTATAGAAATATTGTGTCTTTTGTGATCAATTTTCTCTCATTAACAGTTGCAAGGCTTTAAGGATTTTCTACATGGTATCAGAGAAGATAATAGAATAAATACTGACACAAGTTGAGAGCAACACATCATAGGAGAACCTATGAAGCAACCTAAGGATAGTAAGTGTATGGAATATTAGTGGCTGATTTGCAAGCCCTAGATTAGTCAAAGATTTGAATGTGTGTGGGTAGTTTTGGAGGCCTTGATGAGAGTGAAAATAGGGATAATGTGTCACAATGACAAGGAATATTTGTGTTCCCTAGGAGAAACATTCTGGAGAAACCAAAATCTTAACAATTGGGAAGAGGATTTAGTTAAGGGAGGTGAGAAGAGATTTGAGTCTCCCAACACCAAGAAGAAAACACCCAAATACACGTGGTGCATGGCTCTTTCTAGTTCAGAGGGAGAAGCTAAAACAATAGAGACATTGATAGAGGTAAAGAAAAATCTAGGCGGACGAGGTCCTTCTAGGAAACCCTTCCTCACTAAGAGGGAGAGTTGAAAATGTATCAAGGAATGGCTTCTTTGACTTATGCCTTAGAAATGATGCAAATTCAAACTCAGTCTCATAGTTTCCTGAGTTAGGTTTCAGTTAACATGTGTGACGAGGTCTATCAATGAGTTATTGTTATTTAATTCGAGTTAGATGGCTTTCAGTGAGTTGTGGACTAGTTGATGGCTAAAATTAGCTATCTAGTGGAGTTAAACTCTAGTGTTTTTTAGTTATTAAATGATCTCTAGTTATATAGTAGAGATAGACTTGAGTTTAGTTTAGTATTTTGAATTTTTTAAACTCAAATTTCTCTTATTTAACTAGTTGTATCTATTAAATTTAGTCCTAGTAGTGTAAGGAGGACACTACATAGGGAAAGTGACAACACAGAAGATCTTGAGAGATGGGCTATGGTGGCCTACACTACATAGTGACTCTCACAACTATTTCAAAGCCTACGGTATGTGCCAAAGGACAAGAAGTCCATCGCGTAGAGACGAAATGCCCCTACAACTGTAGCTAGCCCTGCAAGCATTTGACAAATGGGCCAATGACTTTGTTGGGCCCATCAACTTGCCAGGGAAGAAGACAGGAGCACGCTACATCATCAATGCAACTAATTATGTAACCAGATGGGCCAAAGCACAAGATGTGAATGATTGCACTGCAGACACCACTGCGCACTTAATTTTTGAGCAGATTCTGACCAGGTTTGGATGTCCGAAGATCTTAATAAGCGATAGAAGTACGCACTTTGTTAATGAAACAATTTAGGCCTTGACTAAAGAATTTCGGATCCACCATGCGAAAATCACCTCGTATCATCCTCAGGAAAATGGAGTTGTAGAATCTTTTAATAATACCTTGGAGCAGGCACTGACCAAGGTCTGTAATGTCGATCGCAGCAACTGGGACGTGCACATCCTGTCAGTTCTTTGGGCCTATCGAACCACCTGCAAGAAGTTGACAGGGAAGACACCATTTAGAATGGTCTATGGCAAGGAGGCCATTATTCCCATGGAGTATATTGTTCCTAGCTTGCGCATCACAACCTTTACGAACATGGCAGAGCCTGATATCATGGAGGAATGTTTGGCGCAGCTTGTGGTGTTGGAGGAAGATCGTTTCATTGCTAATTTCCATCAGCAGGTTCAGAAGGCTCAGGATAAGCCATTGTAGGAACTTACAGGGTAAGTTTTGTAGACCAAGAACCAAAGGTGGCTCTCAAACAGATCACAAATCTTTACACCAGTGTAATCACGTGGTTAAAACTCTCAAAGAGGGAAACAATCCATGCCCTAAGCCAACACAGCCACTTCAGGGAATTTATTAATATTAAAAGAAAAGTTACATATGTTTCTCTCATAAACGGTTACCAAACAAATGACCCTCCATGCTCTTTAAATAGAGGTCATGGACCAATCAGGTGTTAAGCCACGGATCAAGTTCCATTAATACCGAGGTGAGATATAACTGTCAGATCACTATAAATCGTGACTGTCGAATTATAAGTTACAAATGTACATGGTAAAGAAACACATTTTACCTAACTGGTTATGGGCCCACCACACTTCCATTGTGCCATTGTAATGAATCCCAAACTGAATTGTACCTTGAATACTTCAATATATTTGAGGTACAGTTCAGTTTGGGATTCATTACAGTGCAGGAGCATCTCCCTTGTTGATTGGTTTCACTGATTCTGATTGGGCTGGTGACCTTGATGATTGGAAGTCCACTACAGGATATGTATTCACTCTTGGTTCAAGACCTATTACTTGGTATTGTAAGAAAAAAAGTGCCATCTCCCTTTCTTCAGTGGAAGCAGAGTATCGTGGTGCAGTTGAAGACAGCAAGGAAGCCATGTGGCTTCGTCAGATCCTGTCTGAATTTGGTCTTCATTAGCAACATCAAACTACACTTTGGTGTGATAATTAGAGTGCCATTTAGCTATGTAAAGATCCAGTTCAACATCAGCATATGAGACACATTGAAATCCACATACAATTCATCAGAAAGCTCATTCATGATCGTGTTCTTGAAGTGAAGTACTCTCCAACCAATGATCAGGTAGCCGATATCTTTACAAAGGCTCTCACAGAAGTGAAGTTTACCAAACTTCGATCCATGCTTGGAGTTTAGGAAAGTTGTCATTAAGGGGGGGATAGGCTCTAATGCCTCCTTTTTTCTCCTATTGTGTCACTTTTGTAGATCCTACAATCCTATCCCAATTTGTTCCTAAGGGGGGATGTTAGGATATTTCGACACATAGGAAATAGGCTCCTTTTGTGTCACGTTTGTAAATCCTTCAACCCTATCCCAAGTTGTTCTCAAGGGGGGATGTTAGGATATTCTGACACATAGGAAATAGTTAAGAATAACTTAGTCTAGTGTAGAGTTAGGTAAAGTGTATTTCTTTACCATGTACATTTGTAACTTATAATCCAACGGTCACAATTATAGTGATCTGACGGTTATCTCTTACCTCGGTATTAACGGCACTTGATCCGTGGCTTAACACCTGATTGGTCCATGATCTCTATTTAAAGAGAATCGAGGGTCATTTGTTGTTCGGTAACCGTTTATGAGAGAAAAATATGTAACTTTTCTTTTTATATTAATAAATTCCCTGAAGTGTCTGCATTGGCTCAGGGTGTGGACTGTTTTCATCTTTGAGGGTTTTAACCATGTGATTATACTGGTGTACTGATTTGTGATTTTTTTATGAGCGGTGACCTTTGGTTCTTGATCTATAGAACTTACCCTGTAAATTCCTACAGGCATGACATGATCGACATATTCGAAAAAAGAAATTTTTGGAGGGCGAATTGGTCCTGCTGTACGATATCCAGTTTGTGAAACACTCGGGGAAATTTCGACAGCACTGGCTAGGTCCCTATATGGTAAAATAAATCACTGATGGAGGGGCTACTCGCCCTGGTCCATCATGGAAGCTTGTGGATCCAGGATTGAATCCCCATTGATGCCATGCTTATTCACCATATTATTGGTCTCCCCATGGCAGGGCCATACCCTATGCTGCACGTCAGAAAAAAGTATGAGCAAAAGATCGTCGAAAGGGTGCGCAAGGATTACCATGTGGAGAGGAACACTTGGGGGTTCATGATCAGCACCATCAACGACCCCAATGCGCAGATGTGTACCTTGTTGCTGGCATGCAAGATGATGTGCAAATTTCAGGTTGCCACCATCCCTGCGTATGTAATTCAGCTGGCAGGCCAATGCGAAAAGGGTGTTTGCTACAATTGGTCCCAGTACATGTGCAACAAATTCTGGGGAATGTACGCAAATCCCAGGATCAGAGACGAGCATTCTTCTACTCCTGGTTGTTGCTTCTCATCACGTTGGTTGCATGGTAAGCCCATGAAGACTTGGTCCTCCCTGAGCTCACCCCTGATATGTGCAAAGGGGCGCGATACGAAAAATTTGTGGGACTCAAGGGACGCGCAACGTATTGAGGAAACTTAAGTCTTCTGGGTCCTATTTTAGAGCAGTCTTGCAGTGGAAATCAATTCTCAGTTGTGCTTGTTGCCAGTAGTGTAAGATAAGTACAAAAGCATCACAACATTTCAAGTGATCATGCATAATGTACAGATAAGAGGCTGCAAGGATCTAGCATGGGTTTCACTCCCATACATGGTTGCTGATGAGGAAATTGACTGCCTAATTGCGACTTAGCCTCCCCAATAGAAGCTTGGCTTCAAACCATGTACGAAAGACACTACAGGGATGAGCACCGCGAAGGTCACCCTACCTGACACCACCAAAGAAACCGGGGGACAGGGAAAGAGTATTGGGAAGGGTGCAGAACTAGCATCATAGAAGGGTTCGTAGGAGGGCAAGAGTATTGGGAAGGGTGCATAAACAACATCTCAGAAGGAGTCACAATAGGACCTAGGTGCAGAAGTTTTGGAGGTGGGAGGTGCTGACTCCCCTAGGGGTACGAAGTGAACTAGTGACCCTATTAAAGGGCCATGGAAAAAGCAATGAGCTCAATGGCTGGAATGTGACATAGGAGTGACATTCACAGAAGAGGACCTATAGAATATCACAAATGTGGTCACCTTGGCTATAGAAGATAAATGGATGGCTCTAGAAGAACATCAAAAAGCCATAGGTGATACACTCCAAGCTAATCTCCGGGATCTGCAGCTCAAGACTGATGTTAGTTATCAGTAAATTTTGTTGATATCAAAAGATGACTAAATTATGCTACTAGATTTCTAAAAAAAAAATTGAGAAATATTGTGAGTTTCAGAAATCTCACTTCCTTCATTATCCAAAGTTAACTATTTTCACTATCCATTCCCCTCTCTGCTTCCTAAAAAGTTTATCCCACTGCTACATAAAAAAACTTCATTTTTGGGCCTATTTGCCTCATTCCACTACCTTACCCTCACTCTCATTCATGACCTTTTCCTCTGAAAAAACCCATTTTCTCCTTTCCTCAAAACCATCACAAAGCACCCCTTCATTCATCATTTTTCCTCTAACATATTAAAAAATGTAAAAGATTCCTTTTACATTGTTTAAAACCTATCAGGTCCTTTTAATTCTATTAAAAACCCTGTTTTATATCTAAGCCCACCCATTTTTGATACAATAGGCCTTAAGCCCCTCTCTTCTAAAACCCCAATGCCTTTTACCCATGAAACCCTGACCTTCTGCTTATCCCTAAGCCCTTTTCCCCGTGGAGCTTCTTCTCTGCCCTTTTATTTTTATACACCCCCAAAACCTTATAATAGGCTGCCCCATAACCTTTGAAAAATAAAAAGTGGACCCCCACCTTTCATTACATCCGGCTCCTCCGTTAACCTTACAAATTAATGCATTTCGTTAAATATTTCAAAACCCCGGGCCCGCCCTCCATGAATCCTTTTCACTCCGGTCCAGCCACTCTGCATCGATGATCCAGGCCTTTGACCCTGATCCAATGACTATCACTCCCCGCCTTGTTAATATGAATCCCCCCATAAAACCTTAGAAAAGGCTGCATTCGCCCTTTATTTAATTAAAACCCCAGGACCCACCTTCCACTATACCCTACATCCATTTAGATTATGCCACCTGTCCCCGAGCTCCACTCCCGAAACCTGCTCGCCACTCCCCTGAGCCATTCCATACTATTGATCTCCAAACCCAAGATCTAACGGCCCAAGATGCATATCGCATTTTAAAAATTGTTGGGTTTAAAGTTTTGTGATCTACGTGAAATGGGTCGTTTCGCCTTGCTATGTGTCGAACCCTGGGGTATATCGCGTCTGTTTGGCCCAAAACCACTTACCACCTATTCACCGTGTGATAAACCACTTATGGTTTTCAAAACCACCTTTGTCCTCCTCGCCGAAATTCAAAACCTCCCGCTTCCGTTTGTACTTCCTCCTGGTTCCACCTTTGGAACCTTTCCTCCTGCACCCCCTCCACCTCTATAAAATGCCTTCCGACAGTCCAAAACCTAGAAAAAAAGTAGTAAAACCCTCCCCACAGGTTTTTAACTAATTATTTGTGTTTTGTGCAGGTTTTAAAGGTGGAGGTAATTAAACTCCACTTCACAGGGCCAAATTAAATCAACTTGAGGCTCGGATGATGATCCAAGACCTCATGAAGTGTCGATAATGGCCAAAGGGTTTGTGTCAATGAATGGAATCGATGAAACATGATCATAGACCGATCAAAAGGAATCCTTCAGCCACGAAGACATCCTCCCCTACACACAGAGAAAACAAACAGTCAGAGAAACATTTGAAAGGAAGAAAGCAAAAATATTAGAGGGCTAATCCTAATCAGAAGACAAAACAAAAAGGTTAGCCAGCTAAGAAGAAGTCCAAGAAAGAAAAGCAGAAAGAATAAAGTCAAGAAGGATTAAAAGAACATGACAGAGATCATAAACAGATTAAAGAAAAATCATAAAAGTAGAGATTCATAGCATAAAAGACAAATTTTAAGGTGTAATGACAAAGATTAAAATTAAAACAAAGGGAAGATTCACCCAAAACAGATTCGAATGACTTAGCCTATGGCAGTTACTCCTTTCAAAAGATATTTGTGCCACCTAGTGCTTTGTTTCCTTCAATAAAGAATTAAGCAGTTATTAGGTTGATTCAGAGATATTTATACCTACCAGAAAATTATTGTAATAATTATCAATAGGCCTTAAAGTCAAACATTTCATCTATTTTTCCTTAGGAGTTAATATAGAAGTTATTATTCATAGGAATATTTGCAGATATTCCTGCCTTGAGCCTTGCATGGTCTTCAAGGTTAGGAATTCATTAACTCTGTAATAAATGACACTCAAACCCTAGCTTAGCTTCACCTCCTCATTTGTAGCATAAAAACTGCATCTGAACTTATTATCTTGTTGGAATTTGATGACTCTTTGAAGTAATACATAGTCTCTTGGAAGTTGAAAAGAAATTGATGTCTTGGAACTTGTGGATGCCCTGATTTGTTTGTTGATGGAGGAGGCTAGATCACTGGATCCCTGAGCTTGGTTTTTGGTGAAGTAATTCTAATCTGTTATTTTTATTTCATGTTTCATTATGTTTCCACCTTTCTATGTTGCAGTAGAATAAAATATTTAGACTAAGAAATGTCTTCTGAAAGCACCTTAGTTCTGTTTATTCTTCACTTCCTTAATGTTTTCTTCTGCTAGGACATTTTAGAGAATTATTAATTTCTCTCTAGACCCCATAAGATTGTTTATTTCATAAATAGTTGAATACAGTTGGTATCAAGCATGATTTATGGCTAGCCCTACTTGCTTCCACTAAAACATTGTTTTAGAAGTCTCTCTCTAAAGCACCATTCTTTAAAGTGTGCCAAAGAGGTTTTGTTTCGATCATACCCTTTGTACTTTCTTAACTAATTGTTTTATAGATATTCATAACTATAATCAAGGATGTTTAGGAGTTCCCTCTTCTCTGATTACAGTTATATGTGTGTCTTAAGTGTTTTCTGTCCTTGAAGATGAAATCACTAGAAGTTAAATGAGTTTCTCACCTTCTATATTTCATTGGAAAAGTTTGTCTTGAATTATCATATGCTTTAGTTGAATCAAAGAATTTATGGTTTGCCCTGTCTATTGGTTGCATATTTATTCTTATGATATTTAAGTCCCTTTTTTGAGAAGTACATATGATAAAGGATTCTTGATTTCCCTTTACCCTAATTTTCATTATTACAATTGATCCATCTCATTACCCCTAAAAACTTGAAGATCCACTGACCAAGTTAGATTTTCCCTATGATGCTCTCTGATCCATTGATGAACTTATCATGAATTCCATTAGACTCCATTTCCCAATGACTTATATATTTCCTCATTCTACTTATGCTTCTTGATCATTATACCCAACCAAAAAAAACAACAAAACCTCACACTTAATAACTAGCCTAAAATAAACCCTATAAAGCAAACAAGTTCATTTCCTTTGCAAAAAAATATAGAGATCGCTCTCTGAGTCCAGGAAGGCTAGGTCCTAGGACTCCAAAGAATGGTTTCATGTTACCCTGTCATTTGGTATACCAATCTACCAAATCACGGGAACCCTAACACTCTGGCGATCACGGTGGGACTTTCTGAGTAAGTCACGAACTAAAATATTTTGTACCCATTGATTCATTGCCACCTCATCGGCACACTAACATTCTGGTGATCACGGTGGGACCTTTTGAGTTACTGACAACATGTGTACTTCTTAAAACTCCAGAAACCATTATAAAATCATAGAGAACTCAACTGATAGCCATAGAGTAGACTTTGTTTGTTTCACCATCTTAGGTAAATGAGGATTCAGGTATATGAAACTCTTACAAGCCTTAGAAATACAATAAGAAACTTAGAAAACCCCAAAAAACATCCCTATATTGGCTTTTTTTAAGTATTGGTGGTGGACCATAATCATTTATCTTCAAAACAACCAAAAATATCCACTTGGCGACTCCACTAGCCTCTAGTAGGCCTATTACTTCACTATTTCTTTTTAGATTCCCTTAGGATTGTATCAAATCAGTCCTAAGAAGTTTAAAATCCTAGTATCATACTTTAGAAGTTTACTAAACACTGTGAGAGGTCAACCTTCTGAAAAAAATCCTAAAACTTTCATCCTCTCCAAAATTTTAAGTTTGAAATCTGGCTTCACATAGGATCAATACCAGATCTCATCCAGACCCTAATCCTCCTACTATAGTTGATGATCCAGAAAATATTTTTTGGGAAACTTCTAGAGATGGAAATTTAACTACTAATAGGACTATCCAAAGAACAAGATCTGTCCTTGAAAACCTTACAATCTTGAAAGATCCTCACTTTGACTTGTGCCATTCGAAAAACTTATTTAGAACCAAGTAACATAGTGATATTGTCCAAATTGACCTTGAGCCCACAGATTTGCAGCAAAGTTTCAGCAGCGAAGCATCTCCTTCCACTCCTCCTGATTTTTAGCTTCTCCGTCACTTTAGCTCCTTCCAAAAAAAATCTGCTCAAAATTAGTGTGCTGGTCCAAATACTTCCACCACAGCCATCCATACTTCCACTCTTCAAAACACTCCATGTCATCCCAGTTTCCCTTACACAAATCCACCTCTTGTAAATCTTCCATTTACTCCCATCATGGAAACATGGTATGCCTCATTAGTATTACCACAACCTATGGTTCCTTTACCAAATGATTACCAATCCAGAATTCCCCATTTCACTAGAACTGAATCTACTACTGCCCAACATCATGTATATAGAATGGATGATGCCTTTGATTACATGGATATAGAAGAAGAGACCATTAAGATGAGAATATTTGCCCAAAGTTTAGGAGGAGAAGCCAAAAAATGGTTTAAAAGCTTAACTCCTAATAGCATAAATGATCTCCCTTCTTTATACCAAACATTCATAAACAAATGGGAAATTAAAAATAACCCTCTCCAAATCCTTTCAGGATATAGAAACATTAAAAGGAATGTTGGGGAAAGTGTCCAAGATTACTGCACTAGATTTAATAGTGTTTACAATGCACTTCCCCCAAACATGAAGCCTCCACTAGGCTTAGCCTTAGCAAAATTTCCATAGGGTTTTTACCCAGACATGGCCTATCAGCTAAGAGAAAGAGACTCCTTGACTTTAGAAGATATGCAGAGGGGAGCTATAAGTGTCGAACAAAATCTGATTGAGAAAAGAGCTAGGTTGAAATCAGAAAAAAGAGTTACATATAAGGATGAAACATTGTCATCAACCTCATCATCTGATGCTAAAATTGATAACTTAGTAAGGGTAATGGAAATAATTTTGGAAAATATAAACTTAACTGATAGAGTACCTCTTAGGGAGAACCAAGTAAATCCCCAAAACAGAAATAGAAATCCAAATTTCAGAAGAGATCCTATTCAAAATATACAAAGAGATAATGACCAACAAATTAGGCCTCCTTTCCAAGAAAACTATGTAAATGAAGAAGAATAAAGGGAGACAGAAAGGTTGGAAGAAAATCATGTAAATCTAATAGGATCTAACAGTGAGGGTGATGATTTTCTCACTGAAGAAGAACAAGGATTCTTCTCCTCAGAAAAAACTGAAAACAATCATGAGGATTCTTAAGATTATCAATTGGGGTTTGAAAATGCTATAATGGAGGTCCATAGACAATATGACCTTAGGAGAAAAAGGAACCAAGGGTCCTCCAACAACGATACCACATAAATTGTTATTAGGAATACCTCAAAAAATATTCCTAAAAATACAACAAACAGTTCCAACACCATGATTAAGAAAATTGATCTGAATAAAGACAAAATCAGCCAAAAAAGTGTTAACCCAAGATGCCCTAGTACTTCTACTAGTAGCCATGAGAAATCTGTCCAAAATAACAGTCCTAATAAAACTCAGCAAATCAACATTATTGAAAAGACTCTGTTTGACAAATCAGATGTAAATATGTGAAAAACACTAGTCCCTTTCAGTCTTGAGGGAGAAATTTCCAAGATCAAAATTAGCATACCCTTAGCTGAACTAGTAACCCAGGATGTATATAAAAATAAAATTTTGAAAGATTTGAATATAGGAAATGATACTGATACTTTAAACTTGACGGATGATAGACCAGAATTTTTGTTTGGTCCTGAAGTAGAAGGAAAATATGAAGAAGGAGCTATCACTCCATTCTATGTCAGCTTAAATATACACAATAAAATATTACACAATGCCATGCTAGACTCTGGTGCTCCTCACAACCTCATGCCAAAAGTAGTGATGGAGAGATTAGGCCTAGAAATTACTAAACCTTACAAAGATCTATATTCCTTTGATTCAAGCACAGTCAAGTGTTTAGGTCTGATCAAGGATTTATGTGTCAATCTGGCACAAATTATTGCTAAGGGTCTAGTTATGGACATAGTTTTTGCTGAGATTCCCCCAAAGTATGGCATGCTTCTATCTAGATCATGGGGAGCCAAATTTCAAGGGAGCCTTCAAATGGACATGTCTTATGCTACCATTCCAGTCTTTAACCAGACAATAAGGATATACAGGGAATCTCATATGAAATATATGGTAAGAAATATAGATAGGCCAAACAACACTCCTGTTTATTCCATTCATTCATATCTTGATTCATTTATCTTGTTCAATGAAGATGGAATCAGCACACAAGAAAATGAAAATGAAAAGAGTTAAGCCCACTTGAACAATCAAATCTGCCCTCAAATTAAAAACATAGAAGCTCAGACTTCAACAGCCTTAAACCAAAAAATGAGGATGAATATGAGATAACAACACTTTGGAACATGATCTTTGATGGTTCTTGTGGAAAAAATGGTTCTGGAGCTGGTGTATGGATACATAATACAAACAAAGGACATTCTTACAAACTTGAATTCCAATGCACTAATAACACTGCAGAATATGAAGCTCTTCTCCTTGGCCTACATTTCCTCAAATATTTAGGAGCCAAGAAAATATCAGTCCAAGGAGATTCATATTTGATTATTAGGTAGATAAAAGGGGAGTATTTAGCCAAAAACCCAAGATTAAGAGAATATGGGAATGATGCCCTAGATCTCCGGAAAACTTTTGAAAAATATGAACTCACTTTCATCAATAGAGCTCAAAATAACATTGCAAATTAGCTTTCCTTCACTTCCAGCAATTGTCAAGTGCCCCATATAAATGAACTATTCATTGTCAAAGTAAAAAATAGGCCTACAGTCCCTGACAATGAAAACTATTGGCAAGTGTTTTAGGGAGATAAACACATTGATGATTTTCTTCAGTCTAAAAATGATTTTGCTGTGCCAACTCCTAGCTCAAGCCATAAAGAAGATTGATTTGATGAAAAACAAGCCCCTAAAACAAATTTGTCCTCTACTGCTGATATAAACCAATTTGAACATCGTTATAAGGCAGAGTTACTTGACAACCTAGACCAAAAGGACCTTGAGGTTTTAAAATGCAAATATGATTCAATGCCAAGGGGCCTTACACCATTAGAAGAGCTCTTTGACTTAAATGATGTGGCTAAAAAACCAAAGATGAAGCCTACATAAACTAATGTAGAAGAACATAACATAAGCAACATAGATGAACCCAAAATGATCAAGTTATCTAGCACTCTTCCTACTCATATCAAATAGGAATATATTGAAATTTTCAAAGAGTTTGGAGATGTGTTTGCATGGGGATACAAATATTTGAAATCATATGATGCCAGTATTATTCAACACAAAATTCCTCTTAAGGAAAATCAGAAACCTTTCAAACAAAAAATAAGAAGGATAAACCATGTTTTATTACCTTTAGTTGAACAAGAGATCAAAAATATGTATGATGTTGGGATCATAGTTCCCCTTAGATACTCATAGTGGGTTTCCAATCTTGTATATATCATGAAGAAGACTGGGGAAATTAGGCTTTTCATTGACTTTAGAAACTTGAACAAAGCCTCCCTAAAAGATAATTATCCCTTGTCTAAGATGGATCACATACTCCAAAAGGTGGCTAGATCTAAGAGAATTTTACTCTTGGATGGTTTTTCAGGCTATAACCAAGTGCTAGTACTCCCAAGTGATCAACAGAAAACTACTTTCACCACACCTTGGGGTACGTTCATGTCTGTTAAAATGCCATTTTTTTTTATGAATGTAGGAGCCACATTCCAAAGGGCAATGGACATAGATTTTTCAGAAGACATAGGCTATTTCATAATCATTTACCTTGATGACATCACTGTTTTCTCCAAAACTGACATAGAACACTTAGTCCATTTGATAAATTTTTTTGAGAAATGTAGGAAATATGGCTTATATTTGAATCCCAAGAAAACACTTCTTGGTCTCCAGGAAGGAAAGCTCCTAGGCCACATAATCTCTGAATAAGGAATCAAAGTGGATCCCAAAAGGATTGAAGGCATATTGAAAATCAGCCATCCTAGAAACCTCAAAGAGTTGCAATCTTTCATTGGGAAGATCAAATTTTTGAGAAGGTTCAACCCTAACCTTGTTGAAATTTTGAGGAATATCAGAAACATGCTCAAAAAGGAAGCAAGAGTTAAATGGAACTTAGAATCAAAATAGTCATTTGAACTAGTGAAACAAGCTCTCACTCAAACACCAGTTCTTATTAGTCCTGATTTCACCAAGTATTTTTACATTTTCTCATTTGCTTCTGAACACACCATTGCTGCAGTATTTCTACAAAAGAATAACATGGGCTAAGAACAACCAATATCCTTCTTCATTAATGCCTTAAGAGATGCTCCACTCAAATATAACATCATGGAGAAATAAGCCTTAGCCTTGATAAAAGAATTGAAAGATTTCCGAGTCTACATTTTACATTCTCATATCATTGCTTTTGTCCCACATAAAGTTGTTAAGGGCATTATAAATCAATACCCTGATGGTAAAAGGGGAAAATGGATTGCTATTATTTTAGAGTATGATTTAGAAATCAGGCCTACCAAGCTGATTAAAGGAAAAGGATTAGCAAAACTCATGGCAGAATCAAATTTCCAAGCATTAGATATGAATATGGTTGATGTTTTAGAAGAACAGGAAGAATTCACTGCTCCATACATTGAAGAAATATCTCTGAATTCATCTTGGTATGATGATATCATATATGTGCTTCTTTATCTCAATACCACTCCCTCTTTATCAAAGAATAAAGCTAGATTCTTGAAACAAAAATCTTTAAATTATTTCATTTTATATGGAGTGTTATATTGGAAAAATGTTGTTGGCATATTGCTTAAATGTTTGCTTGAGAATGATGCAGGAAATATCATGCATGAGTTACATGAGGGAGAGTGTGGAGGACACCTCTATTGGAAAACAACAGCAAAAAAGATTCTTAGATCTGGCTATTATTGGCCCACCCTTTTCCTTGATACCCAAAAACTATTCATGACTTGCCATAAGTGCCAAACTTTTTATGGAAAGAGAAAAATCCTTCCTTTACCTTTGCATCCCATCAGTATTGAGGCTCCCTTTCAGCAATGGGGTTTATAATTTATTGGATAAATTCATCCAAACTCATATACCCAACATAAGTGGATCCTTACTACCACAGATTATTTTACCAAGTAGATAAAGGTTGTCCCTTCTATAAATTCTACTAACTAAGTCATTATCAAGTTCCTTGAGACCAACATATTATTTAGATTTGGTTGTCATAGAAAGATCATTACAGATAATGCTGATGCCTTCAAATCCAAAAGAATGGTTGACTTCTGCTATAAATATCATATCACATTGGGGCACTCCACAGCTTACTACCCTCAAGGAAATGGACTTGCTGAATCTTCCAATAAAAGCTTGATCAGCATTACCAAAAGTCTGCTAGAACAAAATCAGAAATCATGGCATAGTAAGCTAGTTCATGCTTTATGGGCTGATAGACTAACCACTGAGAAATAAATCAATATGTCTCCCTATCAGTTGGTATATGGCATGGATGCAGTCTTCCCAACATCCTTGGGAGTTCTAGTCATGAAACTCCTCCAAGAAGTTAAATTAGAAGAAAATGAAATGTAGAGAAGGCTAAATCAAACTATTCATTTACAACAGTCAAGAGAGGAGGTTTATAAAAGAACAAAAGCAGTACAGGAAAGCATCAAAAATATTTTTGACAGAAGGACTAAAGCTAATAATTTCCAAGTTGGAGACACAATTTTAAAATGGGATTCTAGAAGGGAAGACATAGGTAAGCATGGCAGATTTGAGATTTTGTGGAAAGGGCCTTATATCATTCACTCAATTAGGGGTCATAATGCTTTATTTTTACAAGGGTTGAATGGAGAAGAGTTATTTGGAGGTCTTGTCAATGGTAGGATGATCAAACACTATTTCTGTCAAGAGTCCTAGTTTCAAAGCGTTCATTCATTGTACATAAACATTGCATGAGAAAATCTTGAAAACAAAAAATAAAAAAACAATTGAAAGAAAGGAAAAAGAGGGCAGATTCAAAAGAGGTATATCCCCATACCCAAAAAAAAGTACTACTGAAAGTGTGCAAGCCTAAATTCCACTACTGATTCAAAAAGAATATCTTGTTCAGTCATCTAGCGTAATCATGGCTGAACATGCTTTAAATTTATGTTGATAAGTTAGTGAAAACAATGATTATCAAAATTATTCAAGCTTGGCTTATCAGGAAAATTAGATTAGGGAATAAAGATATTGGTTCCGCATGCTCAAAACAGAACCAAAGAGAAAGATGAGGATGCATTTCAAATGATAAATTATAGCCCTTATCTTTCTATTTTACTTTTATGCAAAATAATGATTGTGCACAGCTTGTTCTAATGCCACAACCATGGTAAGTCAGACTGCATAATCATGATTTAAACCATGCTTTAAATTTTATGTCAATAGTTTAGAGAATCAAGACTGCCAAACAACTTAATCTTGGTAGTCAAATAGTTCAGGTAGAGAATAAAAGAGTTCACTAGTTTAATATGAACTCTTGGAAGAAATAAGGATAGAAGTAGATAGTTTATTTTTGTTTCCAAAATAAAAATGCCAAGAGTTTTCTAGTTCAAGTGCACTCAAAGAAGAAAAAATGTTAGGAAAAGTAGGTTGGGTAGGTAGAAATGTTGTTAAAAGAAATCATATGTTGCAGATTATCACATCAAAAGAAATATTAGCAAGTGAAAGGAAGGGAAATATGCCCAATGGAAAAGACATTGGTCTACAAAAACTCAGAGATTTGATAAAATGAAAGCTCTGGACATCTCCAAAAGGGAGCTGCCCTCCCCAAGTGGAGCCACTATTAGTCATCAGTAATTTTTGGTGATATCAAAAGATGACTAAATTATGATTCTAGATTTCTAAAAACAAAATTTGAGAAATATTGTGAGTTTTAGAAATCTCATTGCCTTCATTATCCAAAGTTAACTATTTTCACTATCCTTTCCCTGGGCCCGCCCTTTGTGAATCCTTTTCACTCTGGTCCGGCCACTTCGCACCGTTGATCCAAGCCTTGGACCCCGATCCAACGACTATCACTCCTTACCTTGTTAATATGAATCCCCCCATAAAACCTTAGAAAAGGCTGCATTCGCCCTTTATTTAATTAAAACCTCTGGCCCCACCATCCACTATACCCCGCATCCATTCAGATTACGCCATCTATACCCAAGCTTCACTCCCGAAACCTGCTCGCCACTCCCCTGAGCCATTCCGCATCGTTGATCTCCAAACCTGAGATCCAATGGCCCAAGATGCATATCTCTTTTTAAAAAGCGTCGAGTTTAAAGTTTTGCGACCCGCGCGAAATGGGCGGTTTCGCCTTGCCACGCGTTGAACCCTGGGGTATATCGCGTCCATTTGGCCCAAAACCACTTATTTCCTATTCACCACGTGATAAACCTCTGATGGTTTTCAAAACCGCCTTTGTTCTCCATGCCAAAATTCAAAACCTCTCGCCTTCGTTTGAACTTCCTCCTTGTTCCACCATTGGAACCTTTCCTCCTATACCCCCTCCATCTCTACAAAATGCCTTTCGACAGTCCAAAACCCAAAAAAAATTAGTAAAACCATCCCCGCGCATTTTTAACTAATTATTTGTGTTTTTTGAAGGTTTTAATGGCAGAGGTAGTAAAACCCTTCCCCTGCTTACTTGCTGCCACTAAAACACTATTTTTGAAGTCTCTCTCTAAAGTACCATTCTTTAAAGTCTGCCAAAGAGGTTTTGTTTCGATCATACCCTTTGTACTTGCTTAACTAATTGTTTTAGAGATCTTCATAACTATAATCAAGGATGTTTAGGAGTTCCCTCTTCTCTGATTACATTTATATGTGTGTCTTAAGTGTTTTTTGTCCTTGAAGATGAAATCACTAGAAGTTAAATGAGTTTCTCACCTTCTATATTTCATTGGAAAAGTTTGTCTTGAATTATCATCTGCTTTAGTTGAATCAAAGAATTTATGGTTTGCCCTGTCTATTGATTGCCTCTTTATGCTTATGATATTTAAGTCCCTTTGTTGAGAAGTACATATGACAAAGGATTCTTGATTGCCCTTTACCCTACTTTTCATTCCTACAATTGATGTCCATCTCATTACCCCGAAAAACTTGAAGATCCACTAACCAAGTTAGATTTTCCCTATGATGCTCCCTAATCCATTGATGAAATTATCATGATTTCCATTAGACTCCATTTCCCAATGATTTAGAAATTTCCTCATTCTACCTATGCTTCTTGATCATTATACCCAACCAAAACAAACAACAAAACCTCACACTTAATAACTAGCCTAAAATAAACCCTATAAAGCAAAAAAGTTCACATGATTTGCAAACAAATAGAGATATCTCTCTCTGAGTCTAGGAAGGTTAGGTCCTAGGACTCCAAAGACTGGTTTCATGTTACCCTGTCATTTGGTATACCAATTTTCCAAATCACAGGAACCCTAACAACTAATACATTGCAAACCAGTATGATTCTAGCATGGTCGACCCCAACAACAAGCTGTGCAGTAATTAGTATGCCAAAAAGCTGCCTCTACCCTTTACCGGGTGGAACCCTCATAATGAGTCCACCTGAATTAGGAGTGCAAGTCTAGTTCTGTGAAGAGGTACAGTTGGATCTCGCCCACCTACTGCATGAACCGTTGCAGATCCTTCACGCATCCCTTTTCAAAGAGATTTAGCATAGAGACCGACAAGTGCACCAACAACTTAGTACAGCTGAGCAGACAATTGAAGAAAAAATTACTGAAGTATCTTAGGCACAAGTTGCATGTACCCTCACCTCCATGCAACAGAAAGAGTTGGAGCACCTAATTAGTAGGCTCTGCGTGGACGTCACTGAAAATATCCTAGCTTCTGCCACCCCCAGGCCAAGATTAAGGGGTTGGTCTGAGCATTAAAGGCCTCAAGGACCGAGATCCAGCTGGTCAAGACAGAGATGGAACAACAAATTGTGGCCTTGTAGGCCAAGATATAGCTAGAAATGGTACCTAAGGTACGGGCCCAATGAGCTGCACTAGTTACAGAGGCCACCAATGTCATTATAGTTCAAAACGCTCAGGGGCCAGAACTGTTGGAAACAACTATGCAACTATGGAACAAGGTGTAGAGCGACCCTCTCCTGCACGAAATCAACCAACAAATGCTCTAGAAGGAAGAAAAGTTTGACCAAATGGAGGCTACACTGACCACTCTGGTCCTTGTTCAGCGCCTGGACCGACTGTGTACCAGCCATGCAATCATATACGACATGGAAGCTCTTCGGCAATGGAAGAATAATTTGAGTGATCACCTCAAGCCATGGGAAGATGAGGCCCTCAAGCTATCTAAGGATGTTGACATCGCAGTTAAGCAACTGAACCAGATGTTGGAGAGTGCCAATGTTGCTACAGAAGGCCCAACTTCGCAGAAGTTGGTGGAGATAGCCCAGAATGTTGTTGTGCAAAGTGAAGGAGTGTTTACCCCACTGGTGGATGTGATCAAGCAGCTTCAAGAGAAGATGCAAAACCCACAGCCACAGTGACTCGGGTTGAGTCACAAGATTGTGTTGGGGCCCTCTTGGAACAGGGCTCCCTAAGCTGTGAATTTTTTATATTTTTGGTGAATTTTATATATTTTTTGTATTACGTAGTCTAACGCAGGGTATTTGGTGCAGGTCAAAGCCCCAAACGCATTTTAATGGGTCAAAGGGTAGACCTAGAGTCCACAAAACCATGGTTTCAAACCACAAGATAGCGTAGGATATATCGATATAAGTAGATGAATAGTTTGAGTCTAGAGGTAGGCATGAATTAAGGTTGATGCTACGTGCAAACTGTTAGATTTGTTTTGGGTTTATTTTGGTAAGGACTCCTACTGGCTATGTGCGCGGAGATCCTCAGTCCTGTTGTGTGTGGACATTGCAAGGTTGTGTGCGCAGGCTAGTTTTGGTTGTAAGTGGATCTTAATGTTAATGAATGTGAAGTATAGTTAACGTATCTATGTGTTTTCTGGATCTATTGTGTTTACTGTTGATGTGAGTCTATGGTATCTGTTTAAGCTGTGAATAATTCTATGCTATCTATTTATTTTGCAAATGTATCTGTAGCTGCGTTTATGATATTATGTGCTGGTAATTGCTGATACGCACATGGATGCGAAGGTATTGATTAATCTGTGAATGGTAATAGATCTGTATGGTTAATAACTCATTATACTAATAAAAGCCTGCGAATAGGCTTAATCTATGCGAATCTGATAAGTTTCGAACGCAGATCTGCCTCACATTACCTACTCTCTCCTAGGGTGTGGAAACCTAGTTTCAACACCCTCCCATACTTCTTCGGGTGAGACCTTGGCCTGCACAAGTAGGTCATTGCCAAAAGGGCCAGTAGTATAGGGGTTTGTTGGCAAACCTTAACCTTAGAACTTGGGTCAGGACCCCTCAAGCAAACAACATGTAATTCTAGTTTTCTATTGAGATTGAATTAAGGCACAAATATATTTATTAAATTTACAAAGGACTTTTTGTAGGTGTTGTTGGAATAAGGAATTACTGAGATGAATCAGTAATAGAGAGACCATTAGAGCTTTAAAAACAAATATTTATTTCCATTTACTACTGTTAGTTACTTGTGAGGGCATTCATAGTACATTACAAATAAACAACAAGATAAGCTATTCACATGTACACACAATCCATAAAATCAACAACACACACATATTGACACAAATATTTTTACATGGAAACTCAAAGGGAGAAAAACACCAATCTATTTGTTATGATGTAAATTAATAGCCTACTTAAGTACATCAATTTGTTAGTGAGCATCCACTCATAGGAGGCATCAACCCCCTTCATATAACAAGCCACAACTTTCCAAGAGGAACCACCCTATTATGAATGTAGGAACCTACTTAATCTAGCCAGTGTTATACTTTTCATACAATTTTTAAACTAAGAACAAATATTAATACATATAAACATAAATATAAATCTGATCTACTGCAATACCATTCCCTTTCCTTTGGCTCCTCAATTCTCCTCTGAATTGTGCTCTCTACTACTCCAAAATATCTAGTCGCGACCCTCTACAACAATGTATATCAGTTAAACACCTAGCCCAGTCACCCTTTCATTTACACATTCACTATGATGCACTCTTTAGGTCAGAATAATTATACACTCCCCCACATAAATCAACTGCACTCCATAATTTTGTTCCTATGATGCGCTATAGATGATGTTGTTACCCATCTGTAAATTTTTCCACAGCAGATGATGGCTAAATTTGTTATGTAAGCCTTCAAGAGATTATTTTCACAATAAACTACTCATCCTTGAAGCCTTTGAATCAAGAGTAATCTTCACTGTTGTTCCCTTCAAGGGAGCATTCCAAGAAGCCCTGCTGTTATAAAGGAAGCTGTTCTTCAGACCCATTTTTCATCATTTTGCCTTTGATAAATCCCTCTGCAAAATCCCTCCACTTTCCTCATATTTCCCTCCTTTTCATCAAAATCCCCTTTAAACCTATAAAAACCCATTTTTATGGTTTAAACTGTCCTTTTCACCCCATCAAAAACTTTGAAAAAAAAAAGGGCAAAAAACCCACTTTGCGGCCTATTTCGACCTTTTCAAAACACAACTTTTTAAGCCCCCTTGGCTTAAGCCCCCTTCCTTCCCCACCATAAAACCGAGGCCCGAAACCTCGCGGTAGAGACTTAAGCCCTTATCGTGCCATCGCATATTAGCATTTTCATTTTCTTCATCCCTTCACCCTTTTCCCCACCGAGGCGATTAGCCCCTGTTCCATTAGCTCTTGGTCACTTTTCCCTCCACGTGACCATGCCCTAGCACCAAACTAAATCCCCCATCGCTATTGGCCCTCGGCGTTTTCAAAGTTTTTGTTCCCTTTTCCTTCTTTTTTTTAACCGATGTGCGAAATGCGATGTGCCTTCCCTCTTTAAATCCTCGCCGCCGATCTCGCCGTAGATCCGACGGTCCTCGAAAAATCGGAAATCCATCATTCCATCTCATCGACCCTTTGCCATCGCATCGTGCCAGCAAATTTCACTCCCGCATTCCTTTTCTCCGCTGATGCAATCTCCCGATCAAATCATAGCTGTTGATCTCGATCTCGATCTAACAGTCATTGCTGCTCTTCTCTCCATTGCATCGGGTTTCCGCCTTCCACTCTCCGCCAATGTAGCACCCCCGATAGACATTCCGTCAGTGAAATCTCAGTCGTCAATCTTCTTCTAGATCAGACGACCGTTGGCACATTGTACTTCGTTTCTCCTCTGCCCCATTCATTTCTTTTTGCGCGGCCCCGATTCAATCTGGACCGTCGATCTCTCCCAGATCTGACAGCTACCAGCCTATGATGTTGCTGGTCCCAATGTCCACTACTCCATGCTATGTTCTCCCCTTGGTTTAATCTCCGCTATAGATCTTGCCGATCCAACAGAAATTATCACCTCTCCCACTTACCGCTCTAACCCCGCGTGAAAACCATCTCCGATTTTCCAAAACCACCTATCCCTATTTTCGTGCCATAAGCAGATTTAAACCCTATTTTTCATGGTTTCTTCCATGAAATCCACCCTGATGTATTCTCCTCCTTCTGCACTGGTCTTTCTCCCTCCTCCTATCCTCTGAAAGTAGTTTAAACCCAAAAACGCATGTTTTATTTAATTGTTTATTGTTTGGTTGAAGGTTTTCATGGTGGTTAAATATTGAAGCCGTCCCACAGAAAAATTGTTGCAAAATCCAAGGATGATGATCCTCAGGGCCTAATTCAATACATAAAGGGACGAAGGGTTAGAATTCCAAGTTTTTGCCAGTACATCATGAACACTGGTCATTCAGTAAAACCCTCCAGTGCACAAAGAAAGTACCTGTCAGCAAACAATAGAAGTTAATGAAGATCAGTGAAGACTAAAGATAAAAGGATTAAGCATAAATTTGAAGATCAAGAGCTTAACCCATGAAGATTAAAGATAAATCACAACAGGAAGACAAATAAATCAATGTTAAATCAGTAGGCAAGGACATATCAACAAGGCAAAAGGCCTCGTGCATGTCAGAGTGAAGCAGTTACTTCATTAAAATATCTGAAGCCATCTGTAGCCTGTTTGCCACCTACAAATACACTTTCACAGTTATCACACTAACAGAACATCTTTTGGTTTTCATAGCAGTTATTTTAAGATATGGGAGAGCCTTAAAAGTCAATCTTTTCTCCAATCTACCTCTCAGAAGTTAAGACAGAGTTATTAAAACAGAGAAGTAGTTGCACCTATTTCTGCCTTAGGCCTTGCATGGTTTTTAAGGCTAGGAATGCATTTACTCTGTAATTAATGACACTTGAAACCTAAAAAGAGTTTCCACTTCCTCATATTTCTATAAATACTCTATGAGGAGCCCTTTGTTAGGGGTTGGTTGCTGTCATTTGAACTATTTGCAGTTTTACATAGTTTGGCTATAGATTAAAGAAGAAATCGAAGCTTTGGAAGAATGATGATGTTTTGACATGTTTTGTTAATGAGAAGGCTCTATCATTGGATCCCTGAGCATGGCTGTTGGTGATATATTATAATCTGTTAATTTTTATTTCCTGTTTTCCATTTTGTTCCATCATTCTATACTTACAGTAGAGTAAAAATTTTAGGCTAAGAAATGTCTCCTAGAAGCACCTTAGACCTGTTTTCTCTTCACTGTCTTTATGTTTTCATCTACTGAAGGTTTATTGAGTAGTTTAACTGTTTTTCAACCCTTATGCTTGCTTATTTCAGAAATATTTCAAACACTTAGTCTCAAGAATGATTTATGGTCTTCCCTGCCTACTTGCTGCCACTTGAAAACTGTCTCTGAAGTCTCCATTTAAAGTACCATTGTTTGCATTCTGCTAGAGAGGTTTGTTTTGATCATACCCTTTGTTCTTGCTGAGATAATTATTTTTAAGGTATTTATAATTGCAGTCTTAGATGTGTAGGAGTTCCCTCTTCTATGAATGTAGTTATTTGTGAATCTTATATGTTTTCTAATTCCTTGAAGGTGAAATATTTGGATGAAATAGAGTGTTCCTCAACTCCTAGATTTCCTTTGAAAAGTTTGTCTTGATATTGTTATTTGTTGAAGTGTGGTTCCTAGAACTTATGGTTAGCTCTGTCTAAGGAATGCCTCTTCGTGTTCAAATAATGTTTTAAGTCCCTTTTTTGAGGAGTGCCACTTCTCCTTCTAAATCCTTAATGTTCATTCATTTCATCCACCAAACCCAAGATCCACTGGCCAAGTTAGATTTTCCCTTTGTTATCCCATATCCATTTATTGAGCTTGCTATAACTTCTTCTTGACTCCATTGCCCAATGACTCTGATATTTCTCCTTTCTATATATGCATCCTAGATGATCCATGTCTAATCAACCAAACCCAAACAAACAAACTTGCACTTAATAACTAGCCTAAAATCAACCTTTTACAAGCAAACAACTCATATCTTTGCAAACAATTGAGAGATCCCTCTTTGAGACTAGGAGGGCTAGATCCTAGAGCTCTAAAGACTGGTTTATATGTTGCCTTGTCATTTGGTTTTCCAATCGGCCAAATCACAGGACCCCAACATTCTGGTGATCACGGTGGGACGTCTACGTATATAGTTGCATCAATACCTCCAAAATCTCTTTAGACCCTCAATAAATCAAAGAATATCCAGTGAATCTGCCACCTCATCGCCACACCAACATTCTCGCAATCACGGTGGGACTTCTGAGTTCATAGTTGCCTAGCAAGCTCTTATAGACTCATTAGTCCCTCAAGAAAACATAGAAACTCAGAAAATCCCAAAAACATTTCAGATTGGCCTTCATAATAAATATTGGTGGTGGACCATAGAATATTTTACCTCCAAAAGAGCTAAAAATTTCCACCTGGTGATTCCACTGGCCTCTAGTAGGCCTATTACTTTACTAGTCCTTGTAAACTCCCCTAGGAATGCATTGAGCAAACCCAATCATGCTGTTGGTGGAAAAAAAAGTTCAAATCTTCCACCTGGAAAGTCCACAACCTCCGAAAGACCTAAATAATTCACTGGTAGAGAACTCTAGACTGGTTAAAAAGATTCAGTGACCTTTTCTGATTTAAAAAAATGGATCCAAGGATACAAAGGAGATATGCTCCAATGAATAGAGATCATATCCCTGGATTCCCACACAAAATGCCTCAAATAGATTGGCTGAAAAACCTGCCTACTTTTCAAGATGAAAAGTTTGATGACCCTTTGTTACATCTCATCACGTTTCATATACATGTATGGAGGTTAAAAGTTGAATGGCATGAGGACTGTCTTATGAAAATGTTCATGGCAACATTAGAAGGAAAGGCAAGGGAATGGTATGAATGGTTAGAACCTAAGAGTTTGTTTTGTTTAAAATACATGCACCAAGTATTTTAGGAAAAATATAAAGAAAAATCTTCATCTTTATCATGGACTGCAAATTTTTGTGATCAATCTCATAACATCATACAATACCTGTTAGATATTGATGAGGATTTGGTTAATATGCATCCTAAGGATCTCTTAGTAGCCATTCATGAATTTCATACCCAAAACAACTATCACAAGAACCTAGATGAATCATTTGAGGAACAAATTAATCAAGAAATAGAAGAAAATCCTCAGGATCCAACTAAAAACATAACTAATGATGATTCATCATCCCTTTTAGCTGAGGCTAAAGAGGACATCTAGCCTCAAATTCAGTCTTCACAAGAGATAGAGAACTGTTGTGCTTCTGCTCAAAGGAACACAGAAACATCTCCTCCTTTGACAGAAGAATAAATCGATCAGATTATCAATAAACAACCAACCTCTGAAAATTTTTATGAAACAAACACTCTTGCCCATTCAATTTGTTGTAAAAATGTAGAAAGTTCCCTGGTAAATCAGAATAAAGAAAAAACTGTTGATAATGCATTATGTTTATTGGTGACATTACTTAAATTAATAATTTTCCTAATTTTGATTTGTTTGATGATGATGATCTCCAAAAAAAAGTTGATCTTGCAGGACCATCATTAGTATATTTGTGGGAGGAAGATCAGTTCCACCAACTTTGAGAAATTAATGAACCAAAGCAGGCTACCTACGATACTGATGAAGAAAGCTTTAAAAGTGCAGAAGATGGTGAAGAATCTCTGAATATTTGCCCTGCTTCATTACAACTCATCAGTAACAATTTTCATGTGATTGGGAATCAACAGTATTTCAGCTCAAAGGTTGAGAAGAAAGAGGAATTTCTTGAGCAGGATGAATATAAGGAACCTTCTACTGATAGGATTGAGGTAATAAAAGATACCCTTGCTGAAGAATATGATGATCTCTTCACAGAATACAATCCACTGAATTAGAGCATACCAAGACTACAAGAGGACAGTACTACAATCTATGATGAGTCCTCCAGTTCAGATAATAATGAAGATGAGGAAGAAGTTCTTTCTCAAAATAACCTTAAGCTTGATCCAGTGGAGGAAAAGGTAATCCTTGTTGAAAGCTATCTTCCAAATATTCATAACCAGGCTTTATTTCAAGATCCCTATGCTCATTTCTTGAAGATATTTGAAGAAGGGATAAAGGTTGTTAGGAGAAGTGTATTACCAAGTGCAAGAATTTTTTTTAGCATTGCTGCTAAAAAACAAGTGAGATGGGAGTGGCCCTTTTGTTTATCTAGCATGCTCAAAGAGATGAGAAAAGACCAGTTATGGAACCATCTGATTGACTAGATGTATTGGAAAAGGGAGTTCATCAGCTAAATATGTAAATATTCCAGGTTAGATTAGGTTATATAGGATTGTAAATAAATCTCAACCTGTAAGCATTTAGTTAGTTTTTTTTTACTTTGAAAGAAAAATTGAAAAAAATACAAAAACAGTAGAAAATAGAAAAGAGGGCAGATTAAAAGAAGAAAGGTACAACCCCATACCAACAAAAAAAAAGAGAAAAGGAGAATCTAAAAGTGTGCAAGCTTAAATGCCACTACTAAAAGAAAGAACTGCTATTTAGTCATACAGCCTAATCATGACTAGATAGATTTCAATTTACTGTTGATAGGTTAGTGAAGAAGATCAGTCAAACAGTTTAATCTTGGCTTATCAGTAGAATGGATCAGGACAGAGAGAATGGTTCAAATAAGCTCAAAACCTAAACCAAGAAAGCACAAAAAGAATGGCTCTAACCATATAAAACCCTGAGCCAAAGATACAAAGAAGACTGGTTCTAATATGCTGAAAACTTGAACCAGGTAAAGAAGAAGAGAACAGTTCAAAAGGATCAAAATCAGAGCTGAAACATAAGGGAAGGATGCTTTTTATTTTCAGATCCTAAGCCTTCATAGTTTTGTTTTATTTTTTTGCTAATGAAAGTCTATGTGTAGTTGGTTTCTTATGCCATAGACACTACAACAAATCAAACTGTTTAATCCTAGTTTGTCTATGTTTAAATTTTTGTTTTAGGATGTAGAGAATGAAGATCAGTCAAACAGTTTAATCTTGGCTGATAGTAGATTAGGTAGAGAAGCTTTAGAGTCCAAATATTTAATCTAGACTCTTGGAAGAAATAAGGGTAGCATTAGATAGTTTAATTTTTCTATTTTCAAAAATAATATGTAAAAGAGATGCCAGTTCAAGTGCACTCAAGAGAAGAAAAAATGCTAGGACAAGTAGTGTGGGTAGGTTGAGGTGTTGTCTTGAGAAGTTCTTTATGCTGTAGGTCATTGAAGAATTGTCAAAATTCAAAGAAAATAAAAAATAAGACAAAGAAATTTTGCCCATTGGATGAGGCACTGGTCTACTAAAAGCTAGAGATTGATAAACTGAGGTCCTTGACACCTCCAAGGAGCTGCCATCCCCAAGTGGAGCCACCATTAGCCATTAGTAAATTTTTCTGCAGCAGATGATGGCTAAATTTGTTATGTAAGCCTTCAAGAGATTATTTTCACAAGAAACTACTTATCCTTGAAGCATTTGTATCAAGAGTAATCTTCACTGTTGTTCCCTTCAAAGGAGCATTCCAAGAAGCCTTGCTGTTATAAAGGAAGTGTTCTTCAGACACATTTTTCATCATTTTTCCTTTGAGAAATCCCTCTGCAAAATCCCTCCACTTTCCTCATATTGCCCTCCTTTTCATCAAAATCCCCTTTATACCTATAAAAACCCCTTTCTATGGTTTAAACTGTCCTTTTCACCCTATTGGAGCCTTTGAAAAAAAAAGAAGGGCAAAAAAACCACTTTGCAGCCTATTCCGACCTTTTCAAAACATAAATTTTTAAGCCCCCTTGGCTTGAGATCTCTTCCTTCCCCGCCATAAAACCGAGGCCCGAAACCTCACGGTAGAGACTTAAGTCCTTATCGTGCCATCGCATATCGGCATTTTCATTTTCTTCATCCCTTCACCCTTTTCCCCGCCGATGTGATTAGCCCAAGTTCCATTAGCTCCTAGTCACTTGTCCCTCCACGTGACCATGCCCCAGCACCAAAATAAATCCCCCATCGCTATCAGCCCTCGACACTTTCAAAGTTTTCGTTCCATTTTCCTTTTTTTTTAGCCGATATAAGAAATGCGATGTGCCTTCCCACTTTAAATTCCCATCGTTGATCTCGCCACAGATCGATGGTCTTCAGCAAATCAGAAATCTATCATTCCATTGCATCGGCCCTTTGACATCACATCGAGGCAACAAATTTCACTGTCGCATTCCTTTTCTCTACCGATGTGATCTCCTTATCAAATTCTAGCCGTTTTTCTTGATCTCGATCTAACGGCCATCACTCCTCCGCTCTCCATCGCATTGGGTTTCTACCTTCCACTCTCCGTTGATGTAGCACCCCAGATAGACATTCCGCTGATGAAATCTCAGCTGTCGATTTGCTTCCAGATCAGACAACCGTCGGCACATCACACTTCATTTCTCCTCCGCCCCATTCATTTCTTTTTGCGCGGCCCTGATTCAATCTGGACCGTCGATCTCTCCTAGATCCCACGGCTACCAGCCTATGACGTTGTTGGTCCCACCACCCACTCCTCGATGCTATGTTCTCCCCTTGGTTTAATCTCCACCATAGATCTTGCCGATCTAACAGCCATTATCACCCCTTCGAATTATTGCTCTAACCCCGCACGAAAACCATCTCCGGTTTTCCAAAAACACCTCTCCCTATTTTTGCACCACAAGCAGATTTGAACCCTGTTTTTCATGGTTTCCTCCATGAAATCCACCCTGATGCATTCTCCTCCTTCCGCACTACGCTTTCACCCTCCGCCTAGCCTCTGAAAGCAGTTTAAACCCAAAAACGCAGGTTTTATTTAATTGTTTATTGTTTGGTTGCAACTTTTCATGGTGGTTAAATATTGGAGCCGTCCCACAACAAAATTGTTGCAGAAGCTGAGGATGAGGATCCTCAGGGCCTAATTGAATACAGAAAGGGATGAAGTAAGTTTTTTCCAGTACATCATGAACACTGGTCATTCGGTAAAACCCTCCAACGCAAAAGAAAGTACTTGTCAGAAAACAATAGAAGTTAATGAAGATTAGTGAAGACTAAAGATAAAAGGATTAAGCATAAAGTTGAAGATCAAGAGCTTAACCCGTGAATATTAAAGATAAAGCACAATAGGAAGACAAATAAACCAAATTTAAATCAGTCGGCAAGGATAGATCAACAAGGCAGAAGGCCTCGTGCATGTCAGAGTGAAGCAGTTACTTCATCAAAATATCTGAAGCCATCTGTAGCTTGTTTGTCACCTACAAAGACACTTTGACAGTTATCACACTAACAGAACATCTTTTGGTTGTCAGAGTAGTTATTTTAAGATATGGGAGAGCCTTAAAAGTCAATATTTTCTCCCATCTACCTCTCAAAAGTTAAGACAGAGTTATTAAGACAGAGAAGTAGTTGCACCTATTTCTACCTTAGGCCTTGCATGGTTTTCAAGGCTAGGAATGCATTTACTCTGTAATTAATGACACTTGAAAGCTAAAAAGAGTTTCCACTTCCTCATCCTCCTATAAATACTCTATGAGGAGCTCTTTTTTATTGGTTGGTTGCTGGCATTCGAGCTCTTTGCAGTTGTACACAGTCTAGCTGAAGATTAAAGAAGAAATTGAAGCTTGGGAAGAATGATGATGTTTTGACATGTTTTGTTAATGAGAAGGCTCTATCATTGGATCCCTGAGCATGGTTGTTGGTGATGTATTATAATCTGTTAATTTTTATTTCCTATTTTCCATTTTGTTCCATCATTCTATACTTATAGTAGAGTAAAAAGTTTAGGCTAAGAAATGTCTCCTAGAAGCACCTTAGATCTGTTTTCTCTTCACTGTCTTTATGTTTTCATTTGCTGAAGGTTTATTGAGTAGTTTGACTACTTTTCAACCCTTATGCTTGTTTATTTCAGAAATAGTTCAAATAGTTGGTCTCAAGAATGATTATGGTTTTCCCTGCTTACTTGCTGCCACTTGAAAACTGTCTCTAAAGTCTCCCTTTAAAGTACCATTGTTTATAGTCTGCCAGAGAGGTCTGTTTTGATCATACCCTCTGTTCTTGCTGAGATAATTGTTTTAAAGGTATTTATAATTGCAGTCTTATATGTCTAGGAGTTCCATCTTCTATGAATGCAGTTATTTGTGAATATTATATGTTTTCTAATTCCTTGAAGGTGAAATCTTTGGATGAAATAGAGCGTTCCTCGACTCCTAAATTTCCTTTGAAAAGTTTGTCTTGATATTGTTATTTGCTGAAGTGTGGTTCCTAGAATTTATGGTTAGCCCTGTCTATGGAATGCCTCTTCATGTTCAAATAATGTTTTAAGTCCCTTTGTTGATGAGTGCCGCTTATCCTTTTAAATCCTTAATGTTCACTAAACCCAAGATCCACTGGCCAAGTTAGATTTGCCCTTTGATATCCCATATCCATTGATTGAGCTTGTTATAACTTCTTCTTGACTCAATTGCCTAATGACTCTGATATTTCTCCTTTCTATCTATGCTTCCTAGATCATTCATGTCCAATAAACCAAACCCAAACAAACAAACTTGCACTTAATAACTAGCCTAAAATCAACCTTTTACAAGCAAACAACTCATATCTTTGCAAACAATTAAGAGATCCTTCTCTGAGACTAGGAGGGCTAGATCCTAGAGCTCTAAAGATTGGTTTATATGTTGCCTTGTCATTTGGTTTTCCAATCAGCCAAATCACAGGACCCCAATAGATGTTATCTATGTTGTCTCTGTAACTGATAGTGTACTACAAAATGGCATGGTCTTTTGTTGTTCCATCAGGTTTCCTACACTCTGCAACCATATTTAATTCTGAAGATGGGCTTAATTCACTCAAAAATCACAGTCACATTGAATTTTTGATTGGATATGTGTGTGTGTCACCCATACTGAGAATGTGTTTTTAGTCATCCTGTGTACTCCAACAAGGATTACCATTCCTCATAAATTCCCAAAGAGGCCAGAGTGTATTGAAGGCATGCTTCTCCTTCATCTAGTAGGTACAACACTCTGTCAGATCCTATTGATTTACAGATATGGTGTCCCAGAGTCATTCTCTTCATTTATTTCCTCATGGCGTGAATTTTTTTTTCAAAGGAAGCCTGCTTTATCTTGGAACTGAATATACAGTCGCCGTTAATCAAATTGCACCAACTTCTCTATGAAATTTTACTATTAGTTTCGGACTCATACATACCTGTGGCATAATCCAAAGTATGACACATAAGTCAAAGCTACTGACTCATCCATTAACCATATTTCGCTTCATTAGTAAGATATCACAAGACCTAGAACCCATAACATTTCTAAAATACAGTTTCACAAGAGTTATGGGCTTCAAAGAAGTATCCCACCAAGGTGCAATTTCCTTTGATTTTGGCTTGCGCTCCTTTAAATGATTTCCCACAGTGGATTTTCCTTATTCATGGCTTGAAGGCCCTTGGTATTTGTTAATTCCAAGAACCAAATCTTGGCACAAAGGCCAAATATCCCTGCTCCTCGCAACCCTGAATCTACTTTTTGAATTAACAATTAGTTATGGGGTTCTAACCCTCTGGGGTATGTTTCTAGTGATGTGATGCTAATGTCATCCATGCCACGCATTGACCTATTATCGGTCCACTTTTCCAATAGAAATTTCCATTTCGAGTGCCTAACATGACAAAACTTCTTGCCACGTGTCTAATCGTTATATCATGTTGATGTCATCTCTGAAAATAATATGTTATCACCTATCTTGTTGGAGGAGAGAGAAAGGATCCCTCGATCCTTGGTTTTGCAAGTAAATTCCTTTATAAATGGTTCTATGCTCTAAGTGACTTCTTTCCAAACTAATGCCTAAAACCCTCAATGCCAGTGCTTTTAAGAAATTCATTTAACAAAACGTTATGGGGTTTCGAACTTTTGGGATTTTGACCTTCTTGGGTTTCGGGCTTCCTACTAGCTTGAATATGTAACAACCCTTGTGAAAAGGTTAAAAATAACAACCACGGTTGATGGGACACTTATTCCAAGATGAATTTTGGGAAAACCATCCTAGGGGGTGTTAATTTGGTTTACTATGGCTAAGGAAATTAGCAAAGGCAAAGGAAAAGGCTTTGGAGAGGAAAAATAGAATTTTTGGCACATTTATTTATGAAAATAATGGAAATTAGGAGAAAAACGGATGAAAGGTCGCTAGTTGCATGTGAGGAGGAAAATGAAGGAAAATAATGGAAAATGAAGAAAATAGAGGCCTCTTCCATAAAAAGGCTTTTGAGGATCAGTTGGTACCTTTTGTCAATGCATTTTTTGGAGTTGTCTCATTATTCTCTTTCTCTCTCACTGTCACTCTTGGAAAATTAGAGTTTTTGGAGCACTTTGGAATTGGAACAAGAATGGCAAGAAAGTAGGAATAAGGAGGAAGAAAGCAAGGAGGAGTAGGAATCAAGCAACTACAACATGATTCTTTGTAGGTATTGATTTTCATGTATGATTTCCTTGCTATATTTGATATGCATGGTATTGCATGTGGTTATTTGCTGTCTTGGCATGGGTTTTTCCATGTGTTTTAGTGTATTAAGCCTAGCCTTGCCATTTCTGGATAGCCATGGTGTTGTGGAGTTCTCATGTTTTGGTTTAGCTGGATTACCGGATGGATTCGAAGTTGAGTGAGGTGGGTCTATGAATGATTATAGAACCAATTCACTTGTTTCGTCAATTTAGGGCCTAGTGACCCTTGATTCAGATTGTGGGTTGTGGTAAATCTTGAGAGGTGGTGGTTTGCTCTCCATTTTAGGCCTAGGAATCCCAAGTTGGGATTGCGGTAAAGCCTGGAAAGTATGTCTAAGTTTAGGGCCTAGTGACCCCTGATTGAGACTGTGGGTTGCGGTAAATCCTAAGAGACTAGGAGACAGGAAAATTCCTCATGGTCTAGGCAGAGATATTCTAGTGATATCCATGCTTGTGTTGGCCTAGTGATCAAGTGTAGATTATGGTAAAGCTTGGTTTATGATTGATGAGGGTGAGGTGGTTCAGCCTCAGGATGCCTTGGTTGGTTTTTCGGTTTGAGTCCCATATTCATGCTTGAAATATGGCATGGGGGTGATTAGGTGAAGAGAGATTTGGCTCAACTAATTTTTAGTCAGGCGGAATGTGGAAGTACCATCTCTAGTTGGTTTTTTACACTCATTAATGAGAATCTCATTCATTTGGTATTAGTTATGAAAATGTACTAGTTATTATGTGGATTATGTCATTGTTGTATCCATGGTATTTTTGTTTTTATTATGATGGTTATAAGCATTTATTTTATCATGGATGATGTATGGCTCTATCCATGTTTTTACTTGTAAATAAATTCACAACATATCTATGTTAAAATAGATTGTATTGCAGCTAATGATGTAAGGGGGAAATGCTTCTTAGCGATTTTCTGATAAGTATGAGACCCCTATGTTTAAATATGTTGTTTACCCTTGTAGATGCAATGTTTGTTTGATGAAATGTCATGGATAGGAGGGTCCAGATGAGCTCTTGGTGATGTGATTGCTTCCATACATTTTTTTTAATGTTATTTAACCTCTCCTAAAGTTTCCTAAAGTTATAGGCATTTACTTGGGCTCTGAGGCTAGAAAGGTGGCACGAATCTTGGATTTGTAGGCACAAAATTGATTTTTTGGGGCCCTGGCTACGACCTTGCCTTGGAATGCCCACAGATATAGGTTTCTAGCCACTCCATTTACCTTAAATTCTCATGGGTAAATCTTAAATTTGTCAAATATCAGTCACCCCTCAGGGTTCAGGGGTCTGGGAGGCTGGGTTACCTCCTAGAGGTGTTTCTGATGCAGTGCAAGGTCTGTTTGTTAGGTTTCCTTCAGTTTCACTTTGTCAAGGTCATCTAGGAGGTTGAATCTAATATTAGTAGCCTCTCGTAGCATGTTTACCTCGACTGGCTAGTTACTTGGGTAGATATGGGAAGAGGGTGTTATAGAGTGGTATCAGAGCATGGTTTAACTCTCAAACTGGATGGGTAGTGTCTTGATCATGCGTTATGTTGATTTTTTATATGTTTTCATACCTATGTTGTATGTGGTTGTTGCATCTACGTTGTGTTTGCCATGGTGGTAGTGGTTTTTCCATGGAAGTGATGATGATGTCTTTGTCGACATGATGTCATGAATGTATGACTGATTGTGTGTTGTTATTGTTTATGTACTGTGTGTGCACTCTTGCTTACATTTTGTTACATGTTGTATATGTATTTCTTGGTCATGCTAGGTCACATTTGGGTCATGATTATGTATTGGTTGTGCATGTTTGATTTTGTGATGTTATATGCTAAATGTGCATTGGTCGGTCATGTTGGGTTACATGTTTCTTATGCTCATGTATGGTTCGTGCTTATGGTTGTGTGTGTGGTCAAGCTTGCATTGGTGTGCATTTGGTATGGTCGTGCATGGATGACTAGAATTGAACTAGAATGACATTTATATGTTTATATGCCTAAAAATTAAATTTTTATATGTTGTCATGATTATATCTATACATGTATTACAATGGTTGATTGATCTTGTCGGATGTATCATCCCCAAATTACACTAAGGTACGTTGGTTTATTCTTATTTGGTTTAGATGACATATTATACCTTGCAGGAGAAATACCAACATGGATAGAAAGATGGTAGACTACAATGAATCCTCCTATGAGTCATATGAGTAGCATGGTGGGTACTCTTCTAATTTGGCAGATACATCTAGAAATATAAAGGAAGAAATAAAGAGTTGTAAGGCATACAATGAAAAGCTCATACAAGTAAAAGAGAAAAAAGCATAGGTGAATGCAATACTTCTTCATAGATTTTCAGATTTGCAGAAACAAGGTCCACTTCAGATCAACTATGGACATGAGGAAAAAAATAATGAGGCATATGACAGTAGGTCTCCTAGTAGACACAGGTCATACAGAACTAATACAATGAGATATGGAAGGTTTTTGGACACACGGGATATAAGAAGTGATGAGTAAAAGTACCATTCTAGTTCTGGTTCAGACATACATCATGATCATCATCGGTATCATCCTTACAAGAAGAGTGACAGGTGATACATGCCAGATGAATTTAAGAAGGAAAAGCCACCTACTTTTGATGGGGACTTGATGAAACCAAAAGAGGTAGAATCTTGGATACTTGGGATGGATAAGTTCTTTGAGCTTAATGAGTACTCAGATAAAAAGAAGGCCAGGATTTCTATATTTATTTTGAGAGGTAAGGCAGACATCTAGCGGGAAGATGTGAAGCAGGTTAGACACATCGAGACAGATGACTTGAGTTGGCACGAGTTCAAAATACTCTTCAAGAAGAAATATTTGTTAGAAAGGTACTACGATAGCAAGGCCAAAGAATTTTATGAGCTAAATATGGGATCAATGACAGGTGAGGAGTATACGACACAGTTCTTAGAGATATTTATGTATGTACCATATCTTGAGGATGAGAAGGCTAAGGTTCAATGATTTGTTAGTGGGTTTTCGATAGAATTCAGAGATCAGATTGAGTATGATGAGCCTCGGTCACTTGAGGAAGTCATTGGGAAACTAAAGTACTGCTATGAAAAATAAAAGAACAAAAATGAGTGTCAACAAGGATGGAAAGGGAATGACAAAGGTAAATGGAAACCAAAAAGAGAAAGGCCTTATAATGCAAAAGAGAAAGAAGATGTGGCACTACAAAAGAATTTTAATGTAGCTAGAAAAATACATAGGGCACAACAACATCATAGATCAAAACACAAGCATGGAGGTAATGGTATGGGATGGTTGGACTGTTGGACATGCAGTGAGGATCATATTAAGCGATATTGTCCACAGAATCAAGGAGGAAGGCCTAAGATATATAGTGCAGATGAGGCATAGATTTTTGGGGATATTGAACAATGTATTCCTCGTATTTATGTAGCAGTGGAAAAAGGGAAGGCATATCACTAGGCTTCTATCATTGATATGGACGGTAAGCTTTGTGATCAAGTTATTTCTATTTTGACTCACCCCGGATCTAATTATAGCTATGTTAGTCATGACTTAGTGGATAAGTGTGGCTTGAGTAAGAAAATTCACAGAGAATCTTGGTTATTGCAGCTAGACACAGGTACGAAGAAAAGAGTCCACCATTGGGTAAGAGCTTATGCATTTGAGCTAAACGATATGCGTAATGCAACACACTTGAACAGATTACCACTTGGTTCCTACAATATGATATTGGGTATGGATTGGTTATACATTCATAGTACCAAGGTATATTTCTATGACAAATATATTGAATTCTTAGATGACAATGGGGAACCAAGAGTCCTACAAGGAAAGAAGAAAGCCACATCAGTTAGGATGGTGAAAACCATGCAAAGCAAGCGTAGTCATAGGAAATAATGTGTGTTATTTTTTGTTCATATCTCTAGTGAAAAAGGTAAATAAGTTGAGGATGAAGATGTGTTGAACATGTATCCGATTTCGTAAAGTTTTAGAATGTATTTCCAACAGTTATTTCCAAGCTTCCACCTCACTGGGAGGTATAATTTTCTATTGAGTTGGTGCCAAGGGAAATTCCAACATCAAAATAACCTTACAAGATGAGTACACCAGAGTTGGTAGAGTTAAAATTGTAGTTGAAGGAAATGTTGGAGAAGGGGTACACTAGACCAGGTGTATTGGCATGGGGCGCACCAGTGTTGTTCGTGAATAAGAAGGATGACACTCCTAGACTGTGCATTGACTACATGCAACTGAAAAAAGTGACCATTAAGAACACGTATCCATTACCAAGGATTGATGATTTGTTTGATCATCTAAAAGGAGAAGCAGTGTTCTCTAAGATCAACTTGAGATTGGGGTATCATCAGGTATGCATCAAAGAGAAGGACATATACAAGACCACATTTAGGTCCAGGTACGAGAATTATGAGTTTATTGTAGTTCCATTTGGTTTGACTAATTCCCCAAGTATATTTATGTGTAAGATGAATAATTTGTTGCATCCTTATTTGGAAGAGTTTGTGATTGTGTTTATTGATGACGTATTGGTATATTCCAAAAATGAGGAAGAGAATTCCTGGCATTTGGAAAAAATGTTGATATTTTTGAGATAACATTAGTTGTATGCTAAGCTCAACAAATGAAATTTCTTCTAGACTACAGGACACTACTTAGGACATGTTGTCTCTAAGGAAGGAATTGTAGTAGATCCAGAGAAGATAAGGGCCATCGTGCAGTGGGTAGCTCCTAAGAATATAGATGAGATGATATCATTCATGGGATTGGAAGGTTACTATAGGAGGTTCATCAGAAAATTTTCACATATTTCTTATCCTATTACATCATTGCAAAGGAAAGGTAAGCAGTTTGATTGGACAAAGGAGTGTGAGGCTATTTTTGAGCAGCTTAAGTAGTTGTTGACACATGCTTTAGTTCTAAAGATTGTAGATACAGACAAGGAGTTTGTAGTGTGTACATATGCTTGCAAGAGAGGAATCGGTGGTTTCCTTATGAAATATGGATATGTGGTATGCTATGAGTCATAGAAGATAAATGAACATGAGAAAAACTACCCGAAACATGATCTTGAGCTGGATAGAGTCAATGTTGACTAGGGTAAATAGTAGTGGTTTTGGGGCACATGGTATTGTGCACCCATGGTTTTTCAGCCCATGTTATTGCATGTAATGGAGCCTATAAAAGGCTGGGAAGACTTCATTGTAAGGTAGGCCTGGAGGTGAGCGGTGAAGGCTCACTTGGCCGGATAAGCTAGGGTTTTGGCCAATGCTTAGTGAAATTTCATTGGTTTGGTTTTGCCTAGGATTTGGGGTTTTCTCGGATAAACATTTGCGTTTATGTTTATGATTTTTTGCTAGCCTTTTATGTTTATTTCTCTCAGTAAATTGTTTATTATTTCTACCGTAATTTCTAACAGAAACGGTCATACATGTATTGAAGATGTGGAGGCACTATATTCTTGGTAGGAGGTTTGTATTGATGAGTGACCACAATGGGTTGAGGTACTTGTTTGACCATCCGAATTTGAATTCCAGGCAAGCTAGATGGTTGGTCATGATCAACGAGTTTGAATTTGAGATCAAATACATCAAGAGAAATTGGAACAAGGTCCAATACACTCTTAGCAGGTTAATACAGATAGATCACTTAGTAGTGATCAGCTCCTAGGATAGACTTACAGGATAGGATCTCGCAGGAATGTCAACAGGATCATAGGTATATGCAGATTGTGCACAAGTTGCAGCAAACTATAGGTATTGGTACATGTGTTAGTACAGGTACAGGTACATGTGGAAATACATGTGCAGGTACATATACAGGTACACTTGTACATGATTTTGACTATTGTCTCATGATAGAAGGATTGGTTAGATTTAGAGACATGATATATGTACCAGAAAATAGTGAGATCAATAAGGTGATCTTGAGGGAGTTTCATGCGAAACCATATTCGGGTCACCTAGACTACTAGAAAACATTGACTGCAGTGAAGAGATTATACTATTGGCTGAATTGAAAGAAGGGTGTGGTGGATTTTGTAGCTAGATGTTTGGATTTTCAGATGCTTAAGGAAAAGTATAAACATCCAGGTGGACTGCTGCAGTCGATTTCAATAAGGGAGTGGAAGTGGGAGTTCATTTCAATGGACTTCATCACAGGTTTTCCAAGGGTAGTTAGACAACATGATTCCATCATGGTTGTGGTGGACAGTTTGACAAAGGTTGCAAATTTAATTCCAGTGAAGACTAATTATTCAACTAGCGATGTAGCACGGGTGTTTATCCGCGACATAGTCAAATTGCATGGTGTTCCATAGAATATTGTGTCTGACAGGGATGAAAATTTCACTTCCAAGTTTTGGAAGGAGTTGTTTGCAGGTTTGGGCATTGATTTTTCCTTCAGTACAACTTATCATCCCAGACAGATGGACAAACTAATAGTGTTAACATGATACTAGAGGATATGTTGAGGATGTATGTGATGCATTAGCAGCATAATTGGGAAGAATATCTTCCACTAGTAGACTTCACTTACAACAATGAGTATCAGGAGTCATTGAAGATGATTACATTTGAGCCTATGTATGGGTGGAGTTGCAACACTCGTATCTGTTACAGTGATATCGTTAACCAGGTACTGGTTGGACCATAGATGTTGGAAGAAATAAAGCAGGAAATGTAGGTGATTAAGAATAACTTGAAAGTATCACAATATAGGAAGAATAGTTATACATACATAAACAAGTTTTTCAAGGAGTTTCAGGTTAGGGATCAGATGTACTTGCATATCAAGCCCAAGAAGAGCTCCTTGTGGATTGGATCATGTGCCAAGTGGGAACCACATTTTTGTGAACCCTTCAAGATCATTTTTGTGGCCTATCGACTTGCACTACCTTCCACAATGAAATTACATGCTGTTTTTCATATATCTTTTCTTAAGAAGCATGTTAAAGATGTTGATCATGTGATTGAATGGTATGTATTGCAGGTGGAACTCGATGGATAATTACAGCCGAAGCCTCAGTGTATATTGCAGAAAAAGGTGCTCATGCTCTAGAAATGAGAAATAGAGAAATTTAAAGTGCAATGGAGGCACTTTGGGCCCAATGAGCTACATGGGATATGGATCAGAAGCGGGCCATGTATCCTTGTTTTTCAATTGAGGCAAAGAAATTTTGGTGAGATTTTATTTCTTGTTTAACATATGATTTGGCGATGTTTTGATATATGTTTTGATGTGATGGTTAGATGTACGTACATATGTGTATGAATGTAGATACTACTATGAGATATGTTATAAATCTCCAATAAGTGGTATGGTTTCATGCCATTTTAGTTATCATGTTCTTATGATGTCATGATGGTTTTAGTTTCAGCAGGGTGATCATTGTAAATACTGCATCTAGCTATGTTATAAAGCTCCATGGGTAGTATGGTTTATTTTCAGCAGTTTTGCTAAGGTATATTTGTGGTTGAAAATTGAGGATAGTGTCCCCCAGGGGGGAGTATTCTGTAACAACCATGGAGAAAATTCCATGTAATAAAAGTTAAAAATAATAACCACGGTTTATGGGACACTTATTCAAAAATTTTGGGAAAAGCATCCTAGGGATGTTAATTTGGTTTATTATGGCTACATAAATTGGAAAATTAAAAGGCAAAGGATTTGGAGAGGAAAAATGGCATTTTTGGCACATTTATTTATGAAAATAATGGAAATTAGGAGAAAATGGAGATGAAAGGTCGCAGGCTGCATGTGAGGAGGAAAATGAACGAAAATATGGAAAATGAATAAAATAGAGGCTTCTTCCATACAAATGCTTTTGAGGATCAGTTGGTACCTTTTGTCAGTGCATTTGTTGGATCTATCTCATTATTATCTCTCTCTCTCTCTCACTCTTTGACACATATTTTTTGGAGCAGTTTAGAATTGAAGAAAGAAAGGAAAGAAAGAGAGAAGAAGGAGGAAGCAAGCAAGGGGGAGCAAGAATCAAGCAACTAAAAAATGATTCATCGTAGGTATTGATTTGCATGTATGATTTCCTTGCTATATTTTACATGCATGGTATTTCATGTTTTTCTTTCCTGTCTTGGCATGGGTTTTTCCAAGTGTGACATTGTATTTAGCCTAGCCTTTCCATTTCTAGATAGCCATGGTGTTGTGGAGTTCTCATGTTTTATTTTAGTTGGATTACTGGATGGATTCGAAGCTTAGTGAGGTAGATATCCTAATGATTATATAACCGGTTCACTTGTTGCCTCGATCTAAGGCCTAGTGACCCTTGATTTAGACTGTGAGTTGCAGTAAAACCTGAAAGGTGGCGGTTTTCTCTCCATTTCAGGCCTAGGAAAATCCTAGAGAGCATTTATCGATTCAGGGCCTAGTAAACCCTAATTCAGACCGTGGGTTGCGGTAAATCCTGAGAGACTAGGAGATAGGAAAATTATTCATGGTTTAGGCAGAGAGAATCTGGTGATATACATGCTTGTTTTGGCCTAGTGATAGGGTGTACATCACGGTAAAGTCTGATTTATGATTGATAAGGGTGAGGTGATTTAGCCTTGGGATGCCCTGGTTGGTTTTTCGGTTTGAGTCCCACATTCATGCTTGGAATATGGCACAGGAGTGATTGGATGAAGAGAGATTTTCCTTAGCCAATCTACGGTCAAGTAGAATGTGGAAGTCCCATCTCCATTTTTTTTAACACTCATTAATGAGAAGCTCATTCCTTTGGTATTAGGTATGCAAATGTATTGGTTATTATGTGGATTATATCACTCTTGTATCCATGGTATTTTTGTTCTTATTATGTTGGTTATAATCATGTATTTTATCAGTGATGATGTATGGCTCTATCCATGTTTTTACTTGTAAATGAATACATAATGTATCTATGTTCAAACGGATTGTATTTCAGCTAATGATGTAAGGGAGAAATTCTTCTTAGCAATTCTCAGATAAGTATGAGACCGCTATGATTAAATCTGTTGTTTACGCCTGATGTAATGTTTGTGACATGTTTGGAAAAATGCTTGTCATGGCTAGGAGGTTCCATATGATTTCCTGATGATGTTATTGATTCCATAAATTTTTTTTAATGTTATTTAACCTCTCCTAAAGTTTCATGAAGTTCTGGGTAGTGACCTCGGCTCTAGGGCTAAAAAGGTGGCACGAATCCCGAATTTGCAGGGACAAAACTGGCATTTTTTAGTCCTAGTCGCGACCTTTCCTTGGCATGTCTGCGGTTATAGTTTTCTAGACACTCAATTTCCCTTATATGACCATGGCTAAGGCTTAAATTGGTCAAAAATCAGTTCCCCTTCAGGGTTCATGGGTATGGGAGGTTGGGTTACCTCCTGGAGGTGTTGTTGATGCAGTGCAAGGTTTGTTTGTTAGGTTTCTGTCGATTCCACTTCCTCAAGGTCACCTAGTAGGTTGAATCTCATATTAGTAGCCTCTCATCGCATGTTTATCCCAATTGGTCGGTCACTTGCGTAGATATGGGAAGAGGGTGTTACAGATTCTCTGCAATCTTGTAAATTTTTATAAATAAACCTTTGGGGTTGTGGGCTTTGATACTAAGGGATTTAAGGTCCCTACTTTGGCTGATCATAACTTTTGATCCAGAGGCCCATTTTTTGGATTTCTCATACCATGGAAAATATCTTTCTAGGAACTCTCCAACTATGCTACTTTCAGGAAGAACTGAGTTGATATCTCGAGACTTAATCTCCTCTAAAGTTTAGGAATACCCATCCAACGTAGTCATCTTTCTAAGGCTTCTCCACTAAGCCTTATACTATGGTGATTCTCTACAGAATACTGCAACAACCATGGGACTCCCCCTGAATTAAATTCTCAACAATTCCATCATATGCTACATCTATCCTTGATGCTAGTTCAGTTGACATCAATGCCAACAAAAAAAGTGCCACCAACCATTTAGACAAGACCAAAGGTCCAAAAATATCCCCTTTTGGTATTGATTGCAACAAACTAAGATCCACTTGAAACCAGACATGGTTTTATTCATCATTGTTCTTCTCCTTGGCACCAAAAATATTCTCCCCATTTTTCATCAATGGAAAAGGATTCTCTTGGAAACTCCCCCTAAAGCATTGTATCTTACTCTTCAGTTGATACCACAAGCTGAGTAGCTTCCAATACTCATTGTGATTGAGTTGTTTGGGAGGAGGAGTCATAACTCCTATCTGTTGTTAGAGATACTTAAAGGGATGTCTTGCAAGTGGCTTAGTAAATATGTTTGCAAGTTTTTCTTTAATGGTCACATATTCAATTCAAAAAATATTAGAAACAACCTATTCTCTTAAGAAGTGAAACTTGATACAAATGTTCTTGGTTTTTGAGTGCATGACATGATTCTCAAAAATGTTGATAGCACTAGTGTTGTCACACATGATTAGAATTGTATCAATCAACTCTACCTTAATGTATTGCAAGGTCTCCTTCATCCAGAGAATTTCTGAGAAACAAGTGGTAGCTGTAATATAATTTGCTTCAAAAGTTGAAAAAGAAATGGAGTCTTATTTCTTGCTAACCCAAGACATTAAGTAGGTTCCCAAAAATAATGTTGCACCATAGGTGCTCTTCCTATCATCAATACTACCTTCCTAATCAGCATCAATATGGGCCTTCAATTTAAACTCTCCATTTCTAGCATACCAAAACCCGTAGTTTGCTATCCTTTGGAGGTATTTTAGGATCCTTTTGATAGCAATGACATGAATTTAAGGGGGGCAGGCTTGAAATATTTCCACCAGACTCACTGCTTGCATGATGTCTGGTCTAGACACTGTGAGATGTAACAAGATTCCTATCATCGATATGTAGACAATTTTTTACTAGTGGTGTCTCATCTTATTTGCATAAATTGTATCTTGTAACCATGGGAGTGCTAACCAAATTGTAATATTCTAGTCCAAATTTCTTCAGTGTTTCCCGCAAATACTTGGATTGGGAGATGAAGATGCCATCCTTTGATTGATAAATTTGTAGCCCTAAGAAAAAGGATAGTTATTCTATCATGGACATCTCAGAAAATGTCCGCATACACTTTCAAAATTGATGTCCTAATTTTTCCATATCTCTTCCAAAGATTATGTCATATACATACAATACTACAATCAATAGGTGGTCATATTTATATTTTATATACAAATTTCTATCCGTGGTGCCCCTTTTAAATCCTTGTTTTTGAATATATCTATCCAATCTATCATACTAGGTTCTAAGGGAATGGTTGAGCCCGTATAAGGCCTTTTAAAATTACAAAAAAATCCTCCCTCTTATGTGAGTATGAACCCTTCTACATTAGGGGAATTTTGAGGTCTAAAATGGGCCTCCTAGGGAAATTATAACATAATAGTGGAAAGAATAAAATAATATTATATTACATCATCAAAATTTAGAGGGAAAAAAGAAACAACTATTTTTTCAACTCATATTTGATTCCTCATCCAAAGAGTACCCATGTTGCATACTTTCTATGGACTCTTATACATGAAAAATGAGAAATACTTGAAAAAAATGATTGCAATCATGTTTTTTCATGTATTTCTCATTTTCCATGTTGAAGGGTCCATCAAAAGTATGCAACATGGGTACTCCTTGGATGAGGAATTAAAATTTTCATCCAATGAGTTCCCCGGCTTGAAATTTGAGTAATATCTTAGGGAGATAGTTGAAAATACAAGTTGAACAAGTAGTTTTATTATTTTATTAATTTTTAATCTTTTTACTTTTTTACCCCAAAAATGGTGAATCATTCCCCATGGTTGACATCATCATCTTTAATCCTATTGGTTCTTATAAGTTTATTTTGGTTGTACTTTTTTCTTAGAAGTCCCATTTTAGACCTCAAAATTTCTCTAATGAGATGCTCAATGTATACTTCTTCTTCTGGATATCGATTGAGAAGAGATGAATTCACATCAATATGATATAACTTAATGTTTTTATGAATCAAAAAATCAAGATGAATTCTAATAGATTCCTATCTAGTTACTAATGTTAAGGTTTCCTCAAAACATATCCCCTCTATTTGGGCATACCCCTTGTAGACTAGTCGAGCCCTCTTCTTGATTACTTAACCTTTCCCATTTAGCTTATTTTTGAAGACCCATTTTGTGCCTATGAAGTTTTTCTCTTTGAGTATTAGAATGAGATCCCTATTTTCATTCTTCTTAATTTAGTCAACTTCTTCATTAATAACTCTCACCTAGGATTTTTCCTCACTTCCCGACTGAGATTCTGAGGCTCAACTTGTGATATCAGATCAATTTATTTGCACAACTTGGATTGCCAAAAAATTTCCTCCTGTTATGAACACCAAGTCTTTGATCTCCAGTGATTTTAATCTCAAGATCTTGGTTCTATACATATCTGGATGATGTTTTTGGCCTTAGAGTCATGCTCATTTATTCATCTTCATTATGTGACTTTTTTTCTTTATGGTCCGAGGAACTGATTGTTGAACTATGTTCTCCATCTAATTTCATGTTTCCTTTGGAGGACTCAGATTGTGGTACTATTTCATCTACTTCTATATCAATGCAATCCTCAAATCTCGTTGTCCATTTGTTGTAGCACTTGTATCCTTTAATTTGAGAAGAGTGACCGATAAATATACCCTCGTCAACACGTGAATCAAACTTTCCAGGATTTTATCATTCATTTTGATAAGGAATTTTCTCCAAAACACCTTTAAATGTTTTAATAATGTAGGTCTCATATTCCACAACTCATAGGGATTTTTATCACTATTGGGCCTGAGTTGTGTTCTATTTGATTGATACACTTCTTCTTGTGATGCTTCTCCCCAGAAGGTGTGAGGTACATCTGCTTCATCCATCATAGCTATGGCTATTTCTTGGATTTTTCTGTTTTTTTCTCTCAGCTACTCCATTTTTTTGTGGAGTTATGGACATAGAATACTGCCTCTTTATTCCATGATATTCACAGAATTCTTCAAATTCTCTTGAAGTGTATTCTCTTCCTCTGTCTGATCTTTAGATCCTTCTCATTTTCTACCTGAGCTTTAAATGTCTTAAATTGTTTAAGCACTTTTGATTTATCTTTCAATAGCATGATCCATGTGCCCATAGTAAAATCATCAATAAGAAACATCAAATACCTCTCTCCACTTGGGTTTTTTTTTTCTTTCTTTTTTCCTGAACCGCATATATCTGTGTGAATTAGCTCCAATAGTCTAGATGAAGAGAATTATTTTTTCTTGAAATGAGTCCTATTCTGTTTACCAAATTGATAATAATTGCAAATTGAATTACCAGGCTTTGACAGTCTCAAAAATCCTCTCACAACTCCTATCTTTCTTAATTTTATCAAACTGTCAAAAATCACATGACCCAATCTCATATGCCATAACTATGTTTCATTTGTCTTGCTCAGATATCAACTCACTCTGGAGTCATCAAACACATATACATTATTGTGAGTTATAATTGGCTTTCCCACCACCTTTCCATTCTCTTCATCTATTATTTCACAATCCTTGGATCGAATGTCACGTTGTAGCCATTATCGTACATCTGGGTCACACTAAGCAAGTTATGCTTGAGACCCTATACATACAACACATTTTGGGCTTTAGTCTTTTCATCAAGACTGAATATTCCTTTAACTGTAATCCTTGTTGGGGCATTGTTTTCTAAAGTGAAATTTTTCTCTCTGTCATTTTCTTTTAGTGATAGGTATTTACTTTTATCCCCAATCATATGCTAGGAATGACCATTGTCCACATACCATCTGTTTTCTTGATCATGTGATAACAGAGAAAGTCCACATTCCATGTTCTTTATAGATTTAAATTTCCAATTATCCTTATACTTTTGAAAAACTAGCTGTCAATCCTTTTGAGATTTAGATTAATACTCAAATCTACTTCTACATTCACTTGCCTTGTGCCAAAAATTATTACAGTTGAAGAATTCAACATAATTCATTAAGGGATATATCTGTCTGGGAGGAGATTTTTGAGATCTATAATTCTGATACTTATTGTAACTGGGATTTTCATCTCTTTCAACTTTGACCCTTCTACAATCAACAAATTTATCTCCAAAGATATTACATGTATAAAAATTACCATAAAATAAATGAGAACACATGAAGTTGGATATTTCATACATTTTTGTGGAAAGTGCCTCTGTTGTCCTGCTGATTGATTCATTCTTCATTGGTATGACTACTTTGAGAAGTTTGATTTTTTATTCAATGATGGGATCCTCTTTGGATTTGTACCTTTATATCTTCATTGATTCCTCTTTGATGCACCTTTTCATAGCTCTGAGGTTCCTCAACTCCATCGAACCTAAATTTCATCTTCCCCACATAATATTCTTGTGATCTAGAGTACCCAGGCCTGTTTTGTTTTTTGGAGAACTTTGGCTATTTAGAATATGATCTAGCTTTCTTGTTCCTTCTGAAAAAATTTCATTTATACCCTTCTCGATCTCCAATATTTCAAGATCCATTCTCAAAGAGACAACTTCTGCCTAGAGACTTAGACAATTTTCTTCCCATTCATGGATCAAATTATCAAAACATTATTATTTTTGTTTATCTTCTTCTAATTTGACTTTCAGGGGAAAAATTTCATCTTTTCATGTTTTTGAATCGTTTCCTTCTTTACTTTGAACAAATCCTGCGCTATATGCATGTTATCTTCTTCTAGTTTCTCACATGTTCCTTGTATTTCTTATAGTAGAAGAGCTAAAATACATTTACTGTTAATGGATTCTTCAAGTTTTTCTTTTTGAAAAACAAATTCCTCATCGTCTTATTTGTACATACCTTCTTCAACACATTAAAAATGTTATTTTATCTTCCTTTTCTTTCTCCTGACCTTCTTTAACTCATTAAGGGATCTGACGAGCTCCCCTTCAAATTATACTACTCCTACTTTTTCTTCTTCCTCTTCAGATATTATTATATTTTATTTCTTGGGGTCTTCTCCACATTCCATGAGTAAACACTCATTTGACTCATCCTATGAGCAGTTTTCGCTGTATGACTTTGGTGCCAAGCTTTCCTCTTTGGAGTAGAGCTCCTTTTTCTTAGAGAACTTCTTCTTCTGATATTTTTGAGATTCACCTCTAAATTGATGACCATGTTCCTTTTTTTTCCTTTATTTGTAAGAGAAATTAGAAGAAAAATGTCCAACTATTCCATGGTAAAAGAATTTAAAGGTCATCTTCCCTTTATACTTTCCTTAGCCATGCTTTATTTTCATGGAAAAATGAGCCAACTCTTGATTAGATTCACAACTGGAGCAATCTTGATGATCCTTGTGCTCCTTAGCCTTCTTGGATACCTTGAAAACTTCCTCCTTTGGTTCAAACTTCTCTTTTCCTACTCTCATATCATAGGATGTGAGAGTACCAAGAAGCTGGTTCATCGTGATATTCTTTAGATCAAAAATCTCTTTAATGGAAGAGATTTTGGAATTAAATCTCATGGGTAGAGATCTTAAAGACATTTTGAACAATTATATCTTCTTTGATAACTTTACTAAGTCGTCTAGTAATATTGATTACTTCATCAACTATCAGGAAGTATTATGCTATGCTTTCTTCTTCACTCATTTTAAAGGTTTCAAATTTCATTCTGAAGATTTAAGTTTGTCCTGCTTGAATTTACAATCTTCTTCATGAATTTGATTAAGCATTGCCCATACTTCCTTAATAGACTTAAAATGCATAAATTTTACAAGTTCGGATTGAATAAGGCCAAAGAGAATGGAATTCTTGTCTTTAGCATTATTTCCATACAATTTTTTACCATATGCATCAGTGGGAGGGACATCAGGGATAACATAATATACTAGTACAAAGCTCCAAACATCTACTCCTAGAGACATAATATAGGCTTCCATCCTAACTTTATAAAAGGCATATTTTGTCCCATAAAATTATGATATCTTACTTACGTAAGCCTCCTGAATCTATTGTATAGATATAATTCATTTTGGATCTACCTTCCAATGGTTAAAAAAATCCTGAAGGAACTGAATCTAATACCAAATGTTGGAATAAGGAATTACTCATCCAGAGGGGGGGGGGGGGGGGTGAATTATTGATAAATAGATTCTTAGAGATTTAAACACAAATATTTATTTCCCTTCACTAGTGTTAGCTACTTGTGAGTAAATTCGTAGTAAATTAAAAATAACTAAAAATATAATCCATTCACGTGTACACACAATCCATCAAATGAGCAGCACACACATATTGACACAAGTATTTTTACGTGGAAACCGAAAGGGAGAAAACCAATAATGTATTTTTTGTTATGACATAAATTAAGAACCTACTTAATTACATCAATTTTTTTGTGAGCACCCACTCATAGGAGGATCCAACTCCCTTTAGATAGTAATCGAAAACTTTCCAAGAGGTACCAACCTCTTATGAATGCAGGAACCTACCTGCTCTAGCCACTGTTATACTTTTCATACAATTTTCCAATTGAGAACAAAGACTAATACATATACATAGAAATATAAATATGATCTATTGTAATACCATCCCATTTCCATCAACTCTATAGTTCTTCTTTGAAATATTCTCTCTGTTGTTCCACAATATCTAGTCACAACCCTCTACAACACTGTATCTCAGTTAAGCACTTGGCCCAATCACCCTTTTCTTTACACATTCACTACACCACACTATTAATCTCACAAAAATTATACACTCTCCCACATTGTTCTACTGCACTCCACTATTTTTTTCCTCTATTGTGCTAGAAAGATGCTATCTCTGTACTTGAAAGTGTGTTACAACATGACATGGTCTACTGTTTTTCCATTAGGTTTCCTACACTCTGAAACCATATTTAATTATGGATATGGGTTTTTTTCACTCAACCATCATAGTCACATTGAATTGATGACTGGTTATTTGGGTGTCTCCCATACTGAGAATGTGTTTTTAGCTATCCTGCACACTGTAGCAAGGCTTTCGATTCCTCATAAATCCCCATAGAGGCCTGAGTGTACTGAATTCATGGCTCTCCTTCTTGTAGTAGTTGCATCACTCTGTTAGAGCCCATATATTTATTGATATGGTGTCTCAAAGTCATTTTATTCATTTATTTCCCCATGGCATGAAAGTAATTTTTCAAACAAGGCTTGCTTCATCTGGGAATTGACTTTACAATTTCCATTAATAAAATTGCACCAAATTCTATGTGCACATTTACTATCAGCGTCTGACTCATACATCCTTTGTAAACTACGCACTAGAGCTGTTGACTCATCCTTACTTGTAGCACAATGGCAAGTATGACACATAGGTCAAAGCTTCAGGCTCATATATTAACCATATGCCAATTCATGAGTCCCATCCCAGAGGCTCTGGAACTCGTAAAATTTATAAAATACAGTTTCACAAGAGTTACGAGCTTCCAGGTATTGGACCACCAAGGTGAACTTTCCTCTAATTTTGGCATGTGCTCCTTTAAATGCTTACCCACGATGGATTTACCTTATTCACGGCTTAAAGTCCCTTGGTATTCGCTAATTCCAAGAACCAAGTCTTGACACTAAGGCTCGGAGCTCCTTGCTTCCCACAACCATGACTTTCCTTTTTGAATTAACAATCAGTTACGGGGTTTCTACCCTTTGGTGTATGTTTCCAGTGAATTCATGTTGATGTCATCCATGCCACATGTTGAACTTTTATCTGTCCATATGTCCACCATAAATGGCCCTTTAAGGTGTCTGAACATGCCAAAAATACTTATCACATGGGCCAATCTTTGTCATGTTGACATCATCTTCAACCAATAATATGTTGCCACCTATCCTATTGGAGGAGAGAGAAAGGGTCCCTCAATCCTTCGTTTTTCAAGCGATTTTCTTTGTAAATTCTTCTATGATTTAAGTGACCTATTTCCAAACTAATGGAAAAAGCCACCAGTCTTGATGCTTTTAAGAAATTCACTTAAAAAAAGTTACGAGGTTCTGACCTTCTGGGATTCTGATATTCCTGGCCTCCCGGGGTTCCGAGGTTTCAGGCTTCCCACTACCCCGACTCTCTGCAATCCCGTAATAGTTCTATAAATAAGACTCTGAGGTTCTGGGCCTTCGGGATTTAAGGCTTTGCTACGAAGGGCTTCAAGGTGTCTAATTTGGTTGATCATAAATTTTGATCCAACAGCCCATTTCCAAGTTTCCTCATATTTTTGGAAATATCATTCCAGACACTTTCCAACTATGCTACTTTCAAGAATAACTGAGCTAATATATTGAGACTTAATCTCCTCCAAAGTCTGGGACTCCCCAATGAACATAGTCATCTTTTTAAGGCTTCTCCACTAAGATTGTTACTATGGTGATTCCCTACAGAATAATACAACAACCATGAGACACCCCCTGAATAACATGCTCGTTAATGTCAACATTTGTTGCTTCTATCCTTCATGGTAGTTTAGTTGACATGAATGCAAACAAACTAAGTGCCAGCAATCATTCAGATAAGGCAAATTTTCCAACAAGGGATTGAGAAGAAATAAAACAATTCTCTAAAGAATTGCACAAGGAAATAGGATAAATTCCTATTTTTTAGGGGCATAATTGCGTTAGGAAATAAGATCTCATAACAACCCTTATTTTCCTAAGTGTTGGGAAAGTCTTGTGGAGAGTTGATCAATATTGTAGGGAGCTTCGTGATTGAAGTATATTATATATCATAGATAATATTGCTCAGTTGATTAAATAAAATCAAGTAGGGGTTTCTCCTAGTTGGGTTCCCTAGATATATTTTGTGTTCAATGTGTGTTTGTGTTGCTATTCATTGTTTTCCTTCCCCAAATTTTTGGTAGATAAATATTGTGTCTTTTGTGAGAATTTTTATCTCATCTACAGTTGCAAAGTTTCAAGTATTTTCTACAATTAAAATTAAAAACATAAAAGGAAGGGGGAGAGAAAGTATTCAAGAAGAAGTAAAATTGGATAAAAGGGTAGAAATCCAGTTTATGCTAATCTTCCAACCGCCATCTCCGTTTAGATTTTCAAAGTGTTTTTCAATATCAGTGGCATCTCTAAAATTTTTGTGATGATAATGATCTACCCTAGCTAGGATCCCGAAGTCTTCAGTGCGAATATAGCGCTTGGTTTTCTTATCATGTTCTATAAGTGTAGAGGAATGAGACTAACAATGTCTGCTATCAAAAATATTCTCTTGAATCCTTTGCTTGACATATCAAATCGTTTCACCAACATTGGGAGCACCACATGAACATGGAGTTAAGTAGTCTCTTTTCATGCTAGAAAGGCCGACAAATCCTTGATAGAATTTATCATAACCTGAATAGTATTTAATGGTTAGAAGGTGGTAAAAACATGATTCTTCCTTAAAATGTGAGAAATCCTACCAATGTTCCCATAAATATAGGAAGCTAAACTTTGGGATAAGATACACAAGGTCCCTTTTTGGTCTAGGACCTAGGTTGGATTTATGGAAATCCTTTACACCAAGGATTTTCCTATAACCTTTTTTCTCAAAAAAATCCAACAAGTGTGTTTTCTCAAAATTAAGGTGACTCTCATCATAAATCATCAATGAACATGTGGCCAAGGTGTTTACCACACCTAATTTCTATATAGGATGGTGTTGAGACTCAACATGGATTTATTTTTTTGTGTGAGTATTTTTACAGAACATCTGGTGCAAAATGGAACCATCATTATTTTGGAAATAATAACATCAAGGAATGGAAAACTAAAATTACTCTTGACCTCCACATTAAACTTGATAAATTAAGTTTGGCTATTTATATGTCGCAAGAATAATTCCAACTTATCATGTCCATGGGGACAAATAAAACAAGTATCATCCACAAAACATTTCCATAGCTTCAAAAGGAAAGGTGCCAAGGCTAAGGATTTGGACTTGAAGTCTTCCATGAAAAGGTTTTCAATGATTAAGGAGAGAGGGAAGCCCATGGAAACTCCATATATATGCTCGTAAAATTTACCCCGAAAACTAAAGAATATGGAATTAAGGCATAACCCAAGTAACTTGGCTATGATGGAATTTGTAATGAGACTAATAATATCCACAACTTCATTAATGGGAATCATGGTGAAAAGATAAACCACATCAAAGCTAATGAATATGGTAGAAGGATACAAGTTAATACCATTAATTTCATTCACAAACGAATATAAATCCTTAAAAAAAGCTGGTGAGGACCACCAATGGCTTCAACTTTTGGGTGAAGATATTTGCTAGAAGATAAGTGGGTCCACTAGTGGTATTAATGATGAGTTTCAAAGGGGCACCCTCTTTATGAATCTAAGGGAGACCATAGATCCTAGAGGTGGGGGGATTAATTTCCACCATATTTTTACTTATTTGGCTAAGGTAATTATCAAATTTGATGACATTGACAACTTCATTCAAGACCTTTTTAAGAGGATTTTTATTAAGTTTATTATAAATCCCACTATTATTAAGATAATCCAACATTTTATTCACGTAATCATCTTTATTTAAAGCAACAATAGCTCTACCTTTATCTTCTTTAAGAATAAACGATATCTCGGTTAAGAAAATATTTTAGGGAGAATTTTATTTATTTATTAATATTTTAATATTTGGAAGGAGGTCATGGAGCATACCAAGAATGGTGCACCTCTATTCGATGAACATAATTATGCACTTTGGAAAGAAATAATGGGGTCTAATCTCTTGGCGCAAGGTTACGAAGTATGGGACACTGTTCAAAATGGATTTACATCAACCACGGATGAACAAGGTAAGAAGAATTTGGTAAATGATGTAAAAGCAAAGAATATTACTATCAATGAACTTATTAGTCTTATCATAAGGATTTGGGTTGTAAGATACAAAATAAAAAATGTATGGAAAGCTTGAGAATATATATGCGGGTGACTCAAATGTCAAAGAAGCAAAGCTTCAAATATATAGAGAAACATTTGAGCGAATCATAATGAAAGAAGATTGCAACATTGCTGCATACTTCCAATACGTTGATGAAATAACCAATACTCTAGAAGGATTGGGAGAGCCAGTTGACGAGAAGACTATTATACGGAAGATTCTTAGAACATTACCAGGGAGATTCAACCCAAAGGTATCGGTCTTAGAATACAGTGCAAATATGGACAAACTCAACAAGGAAGAATTACATGGAGTTCTCATAGCATATGAAATGAGACTTGATGAAGAAAAGGGTACTTCAAATCTAGAAACTACGTTCGTTGCATCTAAGAAAACCAATAAGGACAAACAACCTTCAATTGAAATGACATGCACCTGCAAGTGTGAAGAAAAGGGAGATGATGGAGAAGGTCTTTAAGATGAAGAATATGCTTACTTTATGAGAAAACTAAAACCTGGTAAGGGAAAATTCAAAGGTAAACTTCCATTGATATGTTTCGGTTGTGGTGAGGTTGGGCATTTCGTAGCAAAATGTCCGAACAAAAGTGATGGCAACTCAAAAGGAAAGAAAGGCTTTAAGAAATTCAACAAGAAAGGCAAAAAGAAAGGATCCAAAAGGAACTTTCTCTCTAAATAAGATAGCTCATCATCCGATGAAGAAAGTGACAGCAAAGAAGAAGCCAATGAGAAAGTATTGTTTATGGCCAAGCACAATAAACAAGAAGTATCAAACAATGAAGAAGAAGGGTTAACCATAGAAGAATTTTATGAGGAGGCAATCAAGCTTATAAAAGAGCTCAATGCTGAGAAGATCCGTTCCAATACTCTTGAAGAACAAGTTCAAGGTCTCAAAATTGAGGTTGAAGAACACAAATGTGTTGAAGAGTCACTTCAAAAGAAGTTGGAAGAAAGCAACCAAGAAAGGGAAGCATTAGAAGCTGAAGAAGTCTCGTTGCGTAAGGAAGTGAAGAAGGGAAAAACTGTCCAAAATTATGCCAACAGCTCAAGGGAATTGGAAGAACTCATCAACAATCAATGATCTTACAACGACAGAACTGGCCTTAGTTACAAAGAAGAAGAAGAAGGACCTTCTACAGCAAAATACAATGAACCTATGAGATCTGACATACATGAAGACTTCATTGGACAAGATTCGCAAGCACATCCTTGGAAGACGATTCCTCGACGAAGATTTTCATCTAGGTACCAACATATTTTTCATGGCTATTGTTATTCATGTGAAAAATTTGGTCATAAAGTTGTAGAATGTTGTGCGTACCCTATGAACCAATACAATTCCAAGAGATTCTTCAAATATGAACCTCCCAGGGCTCAACGAAACATCAATAGATTTGAAAATTTAAGAAATAATATGGAATGTTACAAATGTTAGAAATTTGGACACATAGCCAGAGACTGCAGACTTGAAAATCCTCCAGAAGAATCTTCGAAGCTACAAAATGAACAAACATGGAAGAAGAAGAAGACTGATAATTGTGCTCTCGCTCTCAAGGCTCAAAAAAATAAAGATGTGTGGTATGTTGACAGCGGTTGCTCAACGCATATGACTGGAGATAGAAGGAAATTTGTATCTCTGAAAGAGAAGAAGGATGGAACCATATCCTTTGGAAATGATGGATCTTCAAATGTTATAGGATCAGGTACTGTCACTCTCGGAAGCAAAGATGTTATATCCAAGAATGTTCTATTGGTCGAAAACATGAATCACAATCTGCTCAGTGTTGGACAAATGTGTGATCAAGGACACACAATGCTATTCAACTCCACAAAATGTGAAATTAGGAAAGGCAGGTATGGTAAAATTGTGGCTACAGCAAGTCGAGCTCCAAACGACATATATGTTCTGGATGAAGCAACTAAAGCATGTATACTAGCTAAAGAAGATGAAAGTTGGTTATGGCACAAATGAATGGGTCACATAAACTTTGACAATCTTGTCAGGATAAGCAAAAAGGAAGCAGTACGAGAAATGCCGAAAATCTCAAAACCTTCCAACACACTATGTGAGGCATGTCGGCATGGCAAGCAGAAAAAAGTCCAATTTAAAACAAAAGAACACTTTTCATCACATCCATTGGAATTGATACATACTTATCTATGTGGTCCTGTGAGAACAAAAGGCTTAGACGGATAATTATATTTCATGTTGATGATAGATGAATATACTAGGATGACAGCTGTCAGTTTCCTAAAGAAAAAATCTGAATCATTTGAGTGCTTTAAGATCTACAAGGAGTTGGTTGAAAATGAAACTTATTTGAAAATAAAGTGCTTAAGATCAGATAATGGTGCATAATTCACTTCCAAATTATTTCAGCAATACTGTGACGAAAATGGAATAAAAAGGAAATTTTCAACAGCACGAACACCTCAGCAAAATGGAGTTGCTGAAAGAAAGAATAGAACTGTACAGGAAATGGGTAGAACAATGTTGAAGGACTCAAAATTGGATGAAAAATTATGGGTTCAAGCAATTGATACGACAATCTTCATTATCAACCGAAGTCTTCTTAGAAATAATTGCAACAAGACTCCATATGAATTATGGAAAGGAAAACCAGCTAATGTAAAATATTTCAGAATCTTCGGAAGCAAATGTTATATCAAAAGAGAAGATCAAAATTTGGGTAAGTTTGAATAACGTGTTGATGAAGGTATCTTTGTTGGTTACTCACGCAAAAGAAAGGCCTATAAATGCTATAATCTAAGACGAAAATAGATAGTGGAGAGCACAAATGTTACATTTGAAGAAGATGGTGTTCTAGTGAGTAATGATGAGGATCTAGAATCTTTGAAACTTGAGACAGAGGCTAAAAAAGACACAGATTAAATTGTAGAACAAGAAGCAACTATCAACGAGAAAGAAGTAAACAATGATCATCAAGATATACCAGAGCAACAACAAGAAGCTCCTCCAAGGAGAACAAAAGAGTGGATTCAAAAGAACCATCCATCAAATCAAATCATTGGTGACATAAATGAAGGTCGACAGCTTCGTTCATCACAACAAGCTCACGTTTCTTTTCTAGCAACCTTTGAGCCTAGTAGTTTTGAGGAAGCCAACCAAAATGAACATTGGGTAGCAGCTATGAATGAAGAATTGGATCAAATTGAGAAGAATAACACCTGGGAATTAGTTCCACGACCAAAAGATAAAAATGTAATTGGGACTAAATGGGTGTTCAAGAACAAATTGAATGAAGATGGGCAGGTTACCAGAAACAAAGCAAGATTGGTTTGCAAAGGCTATGCACAAGTGGAAGGAATTGATTTCGACGAAAAATTTGCACCAGTTGCCAGAATGGAAGCCATCCGAATGTTTCTCGCCTATGCATGTTCAAGAAAAATCAAAGTCTACCAAATGGATGTTAAGTCAGCATTTCTGAATGGAGAATTAGAAGAAGAAGTTTACATCGAACAACCTGAAGGTTTTCTACTATCACAAAAAGAAGACTATGTATGCAGGTTAAAGAAGGCTCTATATGGTCTCAAGCAGGCTCCTAGAGCATGGTATGCTCATCTTGATGGATATCTACGTCAACAAGGGTTCAAGAAAGGTACTGTTGATAGCAATATTTATGTACAAATAGATAAAGATAATTTAACAATTGTTGAGGTATATGTGGATGATATAATATTTGGTAGCAATGATGATCGACTAAGTAAGAAATTTTATACAAAGATGCAAAGTGAGTTTGAGATGTCTTTACTTGGTGAGCTGACATACTTCTTAGGGCTTCAAATATCTCAGCAAGAGAAAGGAATATTTATATGTCAAGCCAAGTACATCAAGGAAATGCTCAAGAAATTCAAAATGGAAGATTGCAAACCCGTCCTTACTCCAATGGTAACAGGTTTCAAATTGAGCATAGACGACTCATCTAAGGATGTGGATCAGAAGTTGTATAGATCTATGATTGGTAGTCTTCTATATGTAACAGCCGCTTGGCCAGATGTTATGCAAGTAGTTGGACAAGTAGAAAGATTCCAAGCAGCACCAAAAGAATCACATATTATTGTCGTCAAAAGAGTTCTTCGATATCTAAAGGGCACAGAAGAATATGGCTTATGGTATCCCAAGGGTAAAAATCTCATTATTCAAGCCTTTACAGATGCAGATTGGGCAGGAAGTGTTGATGATCATAAGAGTACTAGTGGAGCAGCATTCTATCTAGGTGGTTGTCTCGTATCATGGTTGAGCAAAAAGCAAACTTCAATCTCGTTATCTACAACGGAAGCAGAATACATTGCAGCAGCATCATGTTGTACTCAAGTCCTTTGGATGAAACAAACTTTGCAAGATCTTCAAGTACAATTCAGTGAGCCTATTCCCATATTCTGTGACAACACTAGTGCCATTAGCATCTCCAAGAATCCTGTCATGCATTAAAAAAAAAAAACACATTCCAATCAAATATCATTTTTTTAGAGAACATGTCACTGAAAAGAATATCAAACTTGAGTATGTTTGTAAAAAAGAAAAAATTGCTGATATCTTCACTAAACCTTTACCTCATGAAGCATTTGAATATCTTCATCAAAAGCTTGGGATTCTCCCAAGTTCTCATTAGATTTTCCTTTTTCAAGAATATAAAGCGGGAGTGGAAGTGTGTACAGGTCTGTAGGACGATTGTGTGTCAGCGGGAGTGGAAGTGTGTACAGGTCTGCAGGATGGTTGTGTTTCAGGGGGAGTTACCCTTTGCCATTGATGTCAAAGGGGGAGAGAATGTTGTAGGAAGAGGTGTCATGATCGCAAGGGGAGTACTTGTGTTGCCATCAATGCCAAAGGGGGAGATTGTTGATTAGTGGTTGTCATTGATGTCAACCCAAGCAGCACCAGGGGCTAACCCAATATTGCATGGGAATTTTGACCTACCAAATTAATATATTCTGGGTCAATAATTATTTTAATGGTTTCTACTTGTCGAGATGTTTCCGTTGATATATGGTACGCCATGTAATTCTTCACGGTTTGAGAGATATTCATGTTTGAAGTTTGTACCCCCAGTTAGTGGGCTAAAACCCCATGGGGTTGGGGCATGGGTCATTGAAAAGTCATAATTAATATTTTTTATGCTCCTAAAATCCATCCCACGTTCACTTGTTGAAGCCCCTCTCAACTTAAGCATTCATATAAATTGTGATCTTCATTTCCTCCTTATGCGAGTTGACCATCAAAACGAGGTTATCGTGGAATTTTATCTCTAACGTTTTTTATAAGAAGGTTCGAAAGCTAATTTATATGAGCCTAAGCCGAAATCTGAGGAAACTTGTAGAAAAAATTTCGGATCAAGGTGCACAACATTTTTGGAGATATGATTATGGAAGTCGGGGTTTTGCGAGGGGCTCATGAAATTCATCTCAAAGAAAGTGACCTTGGTAAAATCATCATAACTCTCTCTCTGAGTATTAGATTGGAATTCTGTAAAAAGTGGTAGATAGTGCACAGTATGCAATTTTATCTCTATCAATTGTAGAGCCAAATTAAGAAACGGTGACATGTGGCATTCCATACAAGTGCGCTCTTCTAAAACAGTACTTAATTAGGGAATTGTGAGAGATTGGGCATAAATCTCTCTTGAAGAATCAAAATTGGGTCAGACCTATGGCATTGGAAAGAAGACTCAGAGGACTACTACAGGACCGAAAATTAGATATTGAGGATCTAAAATAACAGAGATACACCAGATTCAATATCAGGCTCCTAGAAGGAAAGAAAAACCTAGATTATGTGTTGTCAAGGATTGCAAAGGACCAGCCTTTCTACGGAAGAAAAGAAAAGAAAGGTGCAGCAGAGGGTAGCATGACAAGAGCAGAAACCAAGGTGCATAACAACAGCAAGAAGTTCATCATATGAAGTCTTCAAGTGGACAGCACTGCATACAATCATTGTAAAGGTATCATTGTACTTAGTCATTGTAAATACATTATTGTACAAATTGTACTAGTATCTATCTGCCAAGGGTTGAAGAGGCAGTGTTGGGAGGTCTATGATCATCATTAGGTGGTTGTGTCAAAGTTGGGGTTATGGGCTAGTATATCTTCTTCTTCTACATCATTCTATATCATTATAAAGTGGACCATTTTCCCTGGTACGGGAGTCCATTCTTCTTTTATTCTTCTATAGGGTGGTAGGGTGGTGCTAGGGTGAGTTGTAGCTCATTGGGTGTTGGGGCATCCGTTCAGTTGACTACTGAAGAATCTCGGGCGTTGGAGCGTCCATCCAGTGGGAGCTGGAGAAGAATGCTTTTCTAGATTTTAGGAAGTTGGAGCTTTATTTTCAATTGGAGTTGAATATTAAAGAATTATTAGAAAAACATTAGGTGGTTTTTGTCCCGGAGTGGGTTTCCACCTTAAAAAATGTGTGCATTTGTGTTCCTTTTGTTTGCTGCTATCATTGTACAAACACTGATAATAATTGAAGATTAACTAATGCTCTAATTGAAAGCACAATTATGTCTAGGTATCTTATGTATAAGAAGAGTTTAAACAACATGGAAAATGAGAAGTGTTCTAAAATTGCTTCTACCTTCAATTCAAATTGTGTTGGCTAGACCATTAAGAAATAAAGGAGGAGATCATTTTGCCCAATAGTATATTATTCAAAATATTATCATATCAAAATTTAAAGAGAAACCATGGAGTGATAAAGAGCTTAAAAATAACATTAAAATATTTTAAGGAGTTAACCACTATAATGAAAAAAAGTTGCTAAGATAAGAAAAAATAGCTACTTAGTAAAATTAAGGCTTGCTAAATTCCCAAAACACCATGGGAGGAAAAATATTGTCACCTTCCTCACATTAAAAAAGTTGAAGACAGAAATTACTTTCTATTAAATTGTTCAACATATAATGAAATTAAATATCTAAATTTCAAAATATTTATAATACTACCAATATTATTGATCTTTTAACACAACAAAATTATAATGACCTTAAAACAATTCTCTTAATACTCTTTTACTTTAAAAGTAATTCATATATATATATAATTTGGATGAATGTAACACCCCGTTTCATTATTAATTATGATAGATAGACTTTATGATTCATTAATATTTTGTTTTAATAGAACTAACTAACGAATATGGTATTCGTTAGTGGGATTTGAATTGATTTATAATAAAGTAAAATATGGATAATTATCTTGAGTAAAATAAATTAATTGAATGGTGAATGTTTTCAAGATCCCAGAGTAAAAGTATAGATAATCATCATGGTTACTTCCCAGAAAAAAGGATATAATGAAAATCCTGAGGAAGGGAAGGGGTTATGTTCAGAAACATGCTAAGGGTTAGAAAATGCAAGTTGATTAAGAGTTTCCAAAGCTGATAGGATGCGAGTGGAGCTCTAGACCCATAGAAGTATAGATTGGATTGGAAATCCTGAAGCCTATCTTCTCAATAAGATTGTCTACTGCATAAGGCTCCGGAGAGGAGTAGGGGGGAGTAGAGGACGTGATTTAATCTCTCAAGGTTGGCCGGACCATCAGTTAACAGGAAGAGTATTTGAGATACGTATAAAATTAATGTTCGATTCATATTTTACTGTACATGACAAACTAGGAATGTTGTGTGTTTAGAAACTAGTTTTATTGTCTTAACAATGATTATGAATATATTGACTGTTAACGTTGGGAGATTACTTTCTTAAAAGAATAAAAATAGAAACTGTGGTTTGTTATGTGAGAATGAAATAATACGGATGAATGGATTTAAATCTTGTATAAGATAGTTTATTTAGCCAAATGAAGGAAAAGGGAAAAAACCAGAACATATACATTATCCTGTAAACTCCATCTAGATTTTCCCAAATAGGAGAATCATTATAATCTTTCTAAAAATTTTAAAATTCATAAAGGAATTGATACAGAAGAGTCAACTAAATGAAGAGGTTTCCTGTAACTGTAAGGGAACTGGGGTTTAGCACTGAGCCCTGTAGAGACAGGGCAAGGGTCATCGTCCCCTGGCAAAATTTTATATATATATACCATGTTTATTAAATAATAAATTACGAGAATCGGAAGACAAGGTAAATATTACCATAAAATCACTAATATAAATTTCTTATAATCGTCAAGAAATAAAATTACAAAACGTTCTTATAATAGAAAATTTAGAAGGAAATACATGTATTTAGTAATGCTTAGATATTAAGGCATATATATATATATATATATATATATATATATATATATATATATATATATATATATATATATATATATATATATATATATATATATATATATATATATATTATAATCTCTCATGGAGAATAACAATGTACATAAATGAATCTGTGAGAAATACAAAAATAAAACTTGAACCCAGTACTATAATATTAAACGTGAAAGTACCCACGATGGGGTTTCAAACAGAATTATGTAAATATCTGAACTCAAATTATTTACGGACTGAAACAGTGAATAATTTTCCATTCGGTTGAGCCGACATATGGGCTTACGAGTCTATATGGAAACAACCCTCTTAACATAAAAACCCATGGAAAAGCCGTCGCAAGAAGGGTGGATAAACATTAAATTAACAAGAAAATCATCCAACATTTAAGCAAGAAACCCAAACATACTACATGATGGCACTGTCGAGTTATGAGGCACCATGTACACACAAGGGTTTACCCTCAGTCGACAGAAAACAAACTTGCACTCACAACGACAACACTGGGAAAATAACCGAGTCTTACCGGTAATTTCTTTGAAGAAGTATGGAGCTGAACCGATATTCCTCTAGAGAATTTTGAAGGTAAACCCATACCTGGAAAAAAATATAAATTGCACATTGGAAAATAAAAAAGACATAATTCCAAGAGGGACACATACTAAACCAAAGAATAACTTAGAAACCAGGTACCACGAAAGATAACAACTTATGTATGGGGTTACCTATATTTTGGGTGTGCAAAGCTCTGTTCTATCCTCACACCACTAGAAGTATAAACCCAAATACCCTTTTGAGTAAGACTGTGTGCGAAGCATCCTCAAGAAAGATGAGAATCACACTTACTGTCAGAGGTGGGTTAAACCCTTTCAAATTAAACCAGAACAACCTAAATTAAAAACCAGCATACAAGCATGATAATAGGAAAGAGAACAAATAAAATAAAACAACAGAGAAGATTTGTGACTGGGCCTCCATTCAAATGAGACAATGAAATTATAGTGCTAAACAATGACATACGATGAACAAAGGATTTATCTATGCACGGTAGTCATGGATGCAACATGGAAGAAGAAGGAGGTGCCTTCTCTCTACATCAATAGTTGTCCATATACTAGTAGAGGTTTAAGAATAGAAAACTAATAAGTTTCAAAGCTAACGAGAGAAAGACACGGTTGAAGAATGACACTGAATGACCGAGTGCAGGTGTGTTGGTTACCCTAGCCACCCTAGATGGTCTCAAATCCATTGGATCTAGGGTTAAGCTGGTTGATGGTCGATATCAAGCCAACCAATAGCACAAGATAGTTGTAAGGTTCTAAACTTCTTAAATGAGCCAGGTATCTGTGAAATGTGTTAGATCTGAACCCAAATCCAATTTTAGTACTAATAATTTATCGCAATCCATATGAGCCATATGATCAATTTAAATAACACATTCAATAAAATGTCAAAGCAATTCAATGTACCGAGATATGATGATATGTCATAGTACAAAAATATCAATAATTTCAAATGTAAATTTGTATAAGGGTATTAGTCTATTACATTACATTTATAATGGCAATGAAAAGAATGAATACTAGGATCTGCTGAAATATAATTATAAAGTCAAGTCCTTTTTACGTATGCAGAAAGTATGCCATGTGGGCACTTATATATATATATATATATATATATATATATATATATATATATATTGTAGATATATCATGTTATTAAGGGTAATACTTTAGGAGTAAGAAGATTTAGATCATTTTATGTATATAAATATATTACTAAGGAAACAATGGTATTAAGTGGCATGCCAAGTTTAACTTGGGTAAATTTTTTTTTGTATGGTGAATTTTGTTTTATGTCAATGGCTGTGACAAGTGGTATCAGAGTGTGGTTACACACTGGGGCCAGATGGGCCAATGCGATAACATGGAAGTTTTAATTTTTCTCTTGTGTTGAAAACTATGCACAGTGATAATAAGACTAACAAGAAGCTACAATGAGGAGGGGGTCCAATTATCAAACACCCAGAAATACAGGGGAAACTCATATGCAGCCCAATCCTGAAGTTAACCTAGAAATGTGGGTGCAGTTAAGCGTATAACACCACCAAAAAACCAATAGAATACTAGAGGAGCAGCAATTCCAGACGAATAAACTATTGGATATGGTACAAAAAATTCAGATAGAGATGACTTGAGTTCGAAGTGATGATGATAAATTAATGAGAGAACAAGAAAATATATTGAAGAGCCTCTCAAATAAGCAGAACCATCACACTTCACAACCTAGTTCATAAGGGATACCCATGAAGAAGGCGAGCAACAAAAACAAGTACATGATAATGCAGAGGGAAGTTGTAACCAATGGAGTAACAAGATTAGGACGTATAATGAAGCTGAATCTAGTAATATTTCAGATTAGCAAGAACTAAAGAAATAAAAAGTGGAATTACGAGGGGAATTTTGAAAAATCAAGCCTCCTACATTTGATGGAGAGGTTGAGGGGATGGCGGAAGCTTGGATAATAAATATGAATAAGTATTTCCAAGTTTACGAATATAATAGAAAACTCAAAGCTCGCCTAGCTATCTATCAATTGCAGGAGAAGGTTACATTATGGTGGGAGGAGGTGAAAAACATGCGTGGAATCGAAGATCAAAATGTGGCATGGGATGAGTTTCTGCAGTATTTTAAACATAAGTACTTGAATAAACGATTTTATGATGAAAAATCACTAGAGTTTCATGGTATGAATTTAGGAAAATTATCTATGGATGAATTTTTTACAAAATTTACCTCCCTGTTAAGATATGTACCATATTTAAGAGATGAGAAGGAGAAGGTGCAACTGTTCTTGAGTAGCTTGCCTACTCACATGAAGGAAGGAATAGAGTTCGTGAACCCAAAAACAGTGGATGAGGTGATATGAAAAGCTAGAATGTGTTATCAACAGTCCAAGGCTAAGTGATAAATTGGTAGAACTTGGCCACCTAAGAAAGGGTAGAAAGGCCCCTCAATTTTTAAAAATAGCAGACCAGGAAATTATAAAAACACTGCGAGAAATCCAGCAAATAAGCAAATTGGGAAAAATCAGCTAGTTGAGGAGGGACATACATAGGCTTCTAGTAGGCCTGACCTTGGACAGTCACAAAAATCCCCATTGCAATTATGGGGATGTGGTGAAGCGCACTATTTGAATAATTTCCCTCATCGAGGGAGAAATGAAGTGAAAGCCAACCAGCAAGAGGCATCTACAATGGGAGATGTGGCGCGAAACATACCCAGGATCAACGCTGCTCTAGAAGATAGGCAAGTGGATTTTCAACTAACCATGATTGAAATGGAAGGTAAGCTACAAACCCAACCTGTTTCCATTTTGGTTGACCCTAGTGCCCATCTGAGCTATATAAACCCCCGCATAGTTGAAGATTGTAAATTGAAAAATCAGAAATTTAAGAGCCTGTGGCTGGTTCAATTGGCGACAGGGGCCAAAATGAGGGTCAATGCGAAATTCCCAAATTGTGAACTGGACATAGGAGATCAGCACATAACTATAGAGTTGAACATATTACCTTTGGGCTCTTATGATATTTTATTGGGAATGGACTGGTTAGAAAAACATTGGTCATTAATGGATTGTAAAGATAAAGTTATCTACTTTAAATCAGAAGATGGTACATGATAAGAATGGCAGGGGATCAAGAAACAACTTCGATTACACCCCATTATTTCATCACAGCTGAGTAAATGCATTAGAAAAGGGTGCCAACTCTATGAAATTCAAGTGGGTTTCTCAAATTCCAAGGATTAAACCCTCATGCTGGAAAATATCCATGTTATACAAGAATTCATGGATGTATTTCCTGATAATATTCCAGGATTACCACCAAGACAAGATATTGATTTCACAATGGAATTAGTACCCTAGGTAGCACCTGTGTCAAGAGAACCATACAAAATGAGTGTGCTTGAGTTGACATAATTAAAAATGTTGCAGCAAGAGTTAATGGATAAAGGATATATTCAGCCAAGTGTATCCCTTTGGGGAGCACCGATGTTGTTTGTTAAGAAGAAGGATGGGACTATGGGAACGTGTATGGACTACCGACAACTTAATAAGTTGACTTTCAAAAACAAGTATCCATTGCCACACATAGATGACTTGTTTGAACAGGTGAAGGGGCCAACAATATTTTCAAATATTTATTTAAGATCGGGGTATCACCAAATACGGATTAAGGATGAAGATATATGAAAAACAACATTTCATACGCGATACGAGCATTATGAATTCATGGTGTTACCATTCGGGTTAACCAATGAACCAAAAAGTTTCATGACTTGATGCATGGCATCTTTCACCCATTTTTGGATAAAGTTGTTTTTATTTTTATAGATGACATACTGATCTACTCTAAAAATATGGAGGAACACAAGGAGAATTTACGTATAGTGCTGAAGACGTTGTAAGAACATTAGCTCTACACCAAATATAGCAAATTTTCCTTTTACAAAGAGCAGATTTAGTATCTGGAACATGTAATATCAGCTGAAGGGATTTCTGTAGACCCAGAAAAGATAAATACGATCATGGAGTGGAAAGTCCCTAAGAATGTGGTAGACATATGTTCATTTATGGGGTTGGCTGGTTATTATTGACGTTTCATCAATAATTTCTATAAAATAGCCTTTCCTATTACTTCCCTGCAGTGGAAAGGAAGAGACTTTAAATGGACCCAAGAATGCTAAAACATTTTTGAGCAATTGAAAGAAATATTAACCATTACCCCTATACTGAAAGTGGCAGACCCAAGCAAGGAATTTGAAGTATGTACTGATGCCTGCAGAAAAGGGGTTGGAGAAGTTTTGACCCAAGAATGTAAAGTCATTCCATATGAATCCAATAAGCTAAAGGATCATGAACAAAGGTATTATGCTCATTATTTAGAGCTAACTATAGTAGTGCATGCTTTACAGGTATGGAGGCATTACTTTTTGGTGAAAATATTTGTGTTAAGAATAGATCATAGAAATTTAACTAGCTATTTTAATAAATGTAATTTAAATTCTTGCCAGGCAAGATGGAATGCATTCCCAAGTGAATTTTACTTTGATATTCAACATGTAAAAGGATAGGAGAACCGTGTTGCTGATGCTTTGAGCAGAAAATTTCATGGCATTTATGAACTCTATTTCAACCAGGTGGAATCTAAGTTCTAGGAGCAGATAATGGAAGTAGCAAAAATGGACCTTAAGTATCAATTCTTATGCCAGCAAGTAAGAGAGGGAAGAAATGAGGGAAAGAAATCAAAATATGTGCTTGATGAAAAATAGCTCCTGGTATACTGGAAAAAGATATTTATCCCAAATCAAATGAGCCTGAAAGAGCTGATTCTGGATGAATATCATAGGAGTTCCTATGCAGGACACCCCGGATATCAGAAAATGTTAACAGCAATTAGAAAAGACTATTTCTAGTCGGGAATGTGTAAAGACACTGTTGAATACTTGACCATATGCTTCGAGTGCCAGCAAGTCAAGGTAGAACATTAGCACCCAACATGATTTCTTTAGCCTATTCCTGTACCTGAATGGAAATGGGAATTCATATACCTTGATTTTATTACTAGGATGCCAAGAAAAAAAAGGCACAATGACTCAATCATGGTGGTAGTATATAGACTCAGCAAGGTAGCTAATTTCATACCTGTTCAGTCCACATAGAAAACAATACAGATTGTAGGCATCTTCATGAAAGAAATTTTTAGAATACATGGTATTCCAAGAGTCGTTATCTCAGATCAAGATGTAAAATTTACATCTGCCTTCTAGAAAAAAATATTTACTGGACTGGGAACACAAATTCAGTTTGGTACTATGTATCACCCACAAAGAGATGGGAAAAAAAAGAGGGTGAATCAAGTTCTGGAAGATATGTTGCGCATGTACATAATGCAACAGCCTGCAAAGTGGGAGGAGTGCCTGCATTTAGTGGAATTTTCTTATAATAATGGGTATCAAGAATCCCTAAAGATGAGTCCTTTCGAATCATTGTACGGAAGACAATGTCGGACCCCCATCAATTGGAGCAGTCCAGAAACCAAGATGATGCTTAGACCCGACATGCTTGAAGAAATGGAGCGTGAGGTGAGGAATATTAGACAAAACTTGAAGGCATCTCAAGACTGACAAAAAGTATATATAGACCAAAAAAGGACATTCAGGGAGTTTGTGGTGGGTGACCACATGTACGTAAGAATTAAACCTAAAAAGAGAACTTTGAGGTGGAGTACTTCTGCCAAATTGGCTCCCTAGTATTGTAGACCATTCCAAATTTTGGAACAGATTGGGCCAGTAGCTTATCGACTAGATCTACCTAGTCATATAATGGTACATAATGTGTTCCATGTATCACTATTGAAATGATACATACGTGACCCTAAACATGTGATACATTAGCAAAATATACATGTAAGTCGTGATTACATTACGATTTTATAATATGAAGGGTTCTTGTTGGAACTAATTAAAATTATTTTGTGCTAATGCAGGTAGAACCAGACAGCGAGTTTTTGGTAGAGCCTCAAAATATTCTCGATCAGAGAGAAATAACACTCTGGAGGCGAGTCATCCCCTAGATTGAGGTGTAGTGGAAGCACTTTAACCTAGAGGAGGCTACCTGGGAGGATGAAAGTTTCATGCGAGAGGCCTATCCTGAACTGTTTCCGATAAATTAAGTAACATCAGGGACAATTTTTACCTTAGACGGGGAAGATGTAACAACCCCTTTCATCATTAATTATGATGGAAAGAGTTTATGATAAATTAATAATTTATTTTAATAGAACTAACTAAAAAATATGGTATTCGTTAGTAGGACCTGAATTTATTTATAATAAAAGAAAATATGGATAATTATCTTGAGTAAAAGAAATTAACTGAATTGTGAATGTTTCCAAGATCCCGGAGTAAAAGTAGAGACAGTTCTGACAGTTACTTCCCAGAAAAAGGATATAATGAAAATCCTAAGGAAGGGAAGGGATTATGTTCAGATAGATGCTAAGGGTTAACAACTGCAAGCTGATTAAGAGTTGTCTGGAGCTGGTAGGATGCCAGTGGAGCTCTAGACCCAGATAAGTACATACTAGATTGGAAATCATGAGGCCTATCTTCTCAATAAGATTGTCTACTGCATAATGCTCTGAAGACGAGCACAGGGGGAATAGAAGACGTGATTTCCTCTCTCAAGGTTGGGCATACCATCAGTTAACAGGAAGAGAAATTGAGATAAGTATAAAATGAATGTTTGATTCTTTTTTTACTGTGCATGACAGACTAGGAATGGTGTGTTTAGAAACTAGTTTTACTGTCTTGACAATGATTATGAATATACTAACAATTAATGTTGGGATATTACATTCTTAAAAGAAGAAAAATAGAAAGTGTGGTTTGCTATGCGAGAATGAAATAATATGGATGAATAGATTTAAATCCTGTACATGAAAGTTTATTTAGCCAAATGAAGGAAAAGGGAAAAACCAGAACATATAACTTATCATGTAAACTCCATCTAGATTTTCCCAAATAGGAGAATCATTATAATATGTTCAAAAATTTTAAAATTCATAAAGGAATTCATACATCAGAGTCAAATAAATGAAGGGGTTTCCTCTAACTGTAAGGGCACTGGGGTTTAGTGCCGAGCCCTGTAGAACCAGGGCAAGGCTCATGGTCCCCTCGACGATATATATATATATATATATATATATATATATATATATATATATATACTAAATAATAAATTACAGAAGTAGAAGACAAGGTAGAAATATTACCATAAAATCACTAATAGAAATTCCTTATAATCAGCCAAGAAATAAAATTACAAAACATTGTATGTATGACAATTTAGAAGGAAAATGTATCTAGCAGCAACCAATATTAAATAATATATATATATATATATATATATATATATATATATATATATATATATAAATCAATCTCTCATGGAGAACAACAATGTACATAAATGAATCTGCGAGAAATACAGAAATAAAACTTGAACCTAGGACTATAAGATTAAACGTGAAAGTACCCACGATGGGGTTTTAAACAGACTTATGTAAATCTATGAACTCAAATTATTTACAGACCAAAATGGTTAATGAGTTTCCATTTGGTATAATTGACATATGGTCTTACGAATCTGTATGGGAACAACCTTCTTAACATAAAAATCCACGGACAAGCCGTTGAAAAAAGGATGGATAAACAATAAATTAACAAGTGAATCATCCAACATTTAAGTCGGAACCCCAAAAATATTGCATGTTGGCATTGCTGAGTTATGAGGCACCCTATACACACCGGGGTTTACCCTCAGCCGACATAAAACAAAATTGCACTCACAACGGCAAGACTAGTAAAATAACATAGGCTTACCATAATTTCTTTGAAGAATTTTGGAGCTGAATCGAGATTCCTCTGGAGAATTTCGATGGTAAACCCATACCTGGAAAAAAATAGAAATTTCACAGCGGAAAATCAAAAAGACATAATTCCAAGAGGCACACATACTAAACCAAATAAGAACTTAGAAACCAGGTACCACGAAAGAGAACAACTTAAGCACAGGGTTACCTATAGTTTGGGTGTGCGAAGCTCTGTTCAGTCCTCACACCACCAGAAGTATAAACCTGAATACCCTTTTTGGTAAGACTGTGTGCAAAGCATCCTCAAGAAATATGAGAATCACACTTACTATCAGAGGTGGGTTAAACCCTTTCAAATTAGATGGGAACAACCTAAAATAAAAACCAGCATACAAGCATGATAAAAGGACATAGAACAAATAAAATAAAAAAACAGATAATATTTCCGACCAGGCCTCCATTCAAATGAGACAACGTAATTACAACACTAAACAATGACATAAGGTGAATGAAGAATTTACCTGTGCATGGTAGTCGTGGATGAAGCATGGTGGAAGAAGGAGGTGCTTTCGCTCTACATCAACAGTTGTCCATATACCAGCAGAGGTTTAAAAACAAAAAACTAAGAAGTTTCAGAGCTAACAATAGAAAGATGAGGCGGAAGAATGAGACCGAATGATCGAGCGCAGGTGTGGTGGTTACCCTAACACCCCAGATTCTCTTAGACTGTTGGATCTAGGGTTAAGCTAGTCAATGGTCGAGATCAAGATAACCAACAACACAGGACAACTATAAGGTCCTCAAATTCTTAAATGAGCCAGGTGTCCATCAAATGTGTTAGATCTAAACCCAAATTCAATTTCAGTATTAATAATTGATCGCAATCCATATGAGCTGTATGATCAATTTAAATAACACATTCAATCAAATGTCAAGGCAATCTACATATAATCCAATGTATGGAGATACAATGATATGTCGTAGTACAACAAGATCAATAATTTCAAATGTAAATTTGTATAAGGGTATTACTCTATTACATTACATGTCTAATGGCAATGAAAAGAATGAATACATGAATCTGCTGAAATATAATTATAAATTCAAGTCCTTTTTACTTATGCAGAAAGTATGCCATGTGGGAACTTATATATAGGTTGTAGATAAATAATTTTATTAAGAGTAAGACTTTAGGAGTAAGTGGATTTAGATTTTTCTATGTATATAAATTTATTACTAAAGAAACAATGGTATTAACAATGGTATTAAGTGATGTGCAAAGTTTAACTTAAGTAGATTTTTTTTGTATGGTTAATTTTGTTTTATGTCCATGGTTGTGACAATGAACCATTGAATAAGCATTGTGGTTTAGTATCCTCACTCATCTAAACAAACGAGGAGAATAACCCAACACTCAGTCGTCAATTGTGAAAGAAAAAAAATCGTTGGATGTGGGTTCTTTCACTCCACATCATCGCTGGATGTGTCTACTTTTAGGAGAGTTGCCTTAGTTGACCATAACGATTTACCGGTGAAAATTCCCGGATTCCTATAAATTAGCGTGTGGTGTGGGAGAAAAGAGACTTTTCATGTTTAGAATGGTTGAAATGGGGATCACTTGCATCTAGCAAGGTGGATTCCTTACAATGAAATTTCTATGGCCAAGAACCATCCAATGGTAGATCTAAGACTTTTATAATGTAGATAAAAGTACTTTTGTGAGCCATGCGAGTGTATATAGCACATGTTCTTGTGATATATAGGATCAAATAATGAAAGAGAGCGAGTTAGAGATACCTCTTAAAGGTGTTCCAAGGTGCTCTTACAATATGATAAAGAAAGCGAAAGAGATATATGCAAGAGTGAAAGAGACACATGCGAAAACAAAAGAAAACAGAAGTGATACATGCAAGAATGAAAAACATAAAAATAGAAACTTGAAAAGATAAATCAAGAAAAAAAAGCACATGCAAGAGAAAAATAAAGCAAAAGAGACACTTTCAAAAGAAAAAGCGATACTTGAGAAACTCACCCAGAAGATGGCGCATTTTCAACTAAGAATGCTCTTTATGCTCTAAGAACACACTAATTTCTAAAGAAAATAATGAATGTGAAAATGAGCTCTAGACTGGACTCTTTATATAGGGAGAGTAGACATGCAATTAGGTTTAAAGTTTGTGAGTGTGCTTAGTGCATGTTAGAAAACTAGGAGTATGAGTGAATTGACTAGTAGTAAGAGGTGTGACAATATTGACTTGAATAATTACACTCTCATTGTCAAAAATTAGTCCATAATCAATATATGCAGAGGATGTCATTCCACTACAACTGAGAACTACACAATTGCTGTCACAGGGAAATATGAAATTACTATTGGAAAGGACTACACAATCATTGCTAGTTAGGATTTTACAGTTACTGTTAGCAAGGAGTGCACAATCACTGTTGAAAAAGAGTGTGCAACACTATCACTATGAAGTGTGGTTGGTCCGTCTTGGAAAGTGTGCTTGTGGAGACATCAAGAGTTGAGCATGTGAAAGTAAGTAGTTGCGACACATAGAATTACTAAAGGAAGACTTGAACACTTGAAAAACATGACTGAGCATGGAATTACTAGCTTAAAATGAAAAATGACATGATCATAAGGAGGCTCCAAAATTTGAAGATAGGAAAATTTTTGGAGGGGGGTTGTAGAAGCTATAACAAGGTCACTTTGCATGATAATCAAGGGGTTAATATTTCTTTTCATTGAGTTCTTGACCATAGCCTTCCACCTCATCTTCAGACCATCCATACTCATACCTTGTCACCCATCTCTGAAGGTAATGGGTGTAGATTTGTCCAAATATTTACATTGTCCTTTACTAGAGTTCTTTGTGACTAGTATCACATCCATGGTAGAAACTAGTGTGCCACACCTATTGTGAATAATGGTCTCCTAGAGATTACTTCCATACCCACCTCTATGACCATAGTTCTTGTCCACTCTACATATGCATATAACCCCTTCTCATTTTGGTATAATCTTTTGGCATATTTTTTTTAATAGGTTATCTACGCGAGGGTTAGCAGAATTTGTTTTTCTAATGTGGTTTTAAATATACTAACAACAAAAAGTGTGAGTATAAAACCTAAAATGAAACAATGTTAATTATTAATTACATATATGTGGAGTTGAAAATAAAAAAAATAAAAGAGTGTTGCATAAAACAAAATCTATAAACATAACAATATTACAATTCCAATATGCCAAATAAATCAAGCTTTTATATTCAATAAATATCGCCCATGGAGGAATATGTATGAACAAGGGTCGCTACATCCTCATCCTTGGGATGGTTTTTTATATCCCTTTCCTACAAGCTACAATGGATTTCCTTTTTTCTGTAGTGTGTTATGAGTAGAATGGTATTAGAAAACTCTAATGGAGAGCTTGAATGGAAGAAAATCAAAATGTTTTTGATGAAATGGTCATGGTAAGAGTTCTTGATGATTTGATTACTTCCATACCATTCCTTTAATGTTATTTAAACTCACCTAAAGTTTCATGAGGTTCTAGGCAGTGACTTGGGCTCTGGGGCTAAAAAGGTGGCACAAATCTCAGAGTTGCACACAAAAAATTGACTTTTTGGGGCCTTGGCCATGACCTTGCCTTGGCATGCCCTTGACTATAGGTTTCTATATGCTCCCTTTCCATTACATACTCGCAGCTAAGGATTAAATTGGTGAAAAATCAGTCCCCTTTCAGGGTTCAGGGGTATGGGAGGTTGGGTTAGCTCTTGGAGGTGATGTTGACGCAGTGCAAGGTGCGTTTCTCAGGTTTTTGTTAGTTCCACTTCCTCAAGGTCACCTAGTAGGTTGAATCTCATGTTAGTAGCCTCTCATCGCATGTTTACCCTGGTTAGTTGTCACTTGTGTAGATATGGGAAGAGGGTGTTATAGACTCTCTGAAATCCCGTAACATTTTTATAAATAAACCTCTGGGGTTGTGGGTTCTACTACTAAGGAATTTAAGGTCCCTACGTTGTTTGATCATAAATTTTTATCAAGAGGCCCATTTGTAGGATTCCTCATACCATTGAAAATATCTTTCCAGGAACTCTCCAACTATGCTACTTTTAGGAAGAATTGAGCTAATATCTTGATACTGAGTCTCCTCTAAAGCTTAGGAATCCCCATCCAACATAGTCATATTTTTAAGGCTTCTCCAGTAAGCCTTCTACTATGGTGATTCTCTACAGAATACTGTAACAACCATGGGAATCCCCCTAAATAAAATTCTCATCAATTCCAACATTTGATGTTTCCATCCTTGATTCTATTTTAGTTGGCTTAAATAGAAAAAAAAAATTTACACCAACCATTTAGACACGAACAAATGTCCAAAAATCTCCCCCTTTGGCATTGATGACAAAAAACTAAGCTCCCCTTGAAGCCAAACATGGTTTTATTCATCATTGTTCTTCTCCTCAGCACCAATAATATTCTCCCCCTTTTTAATCAATGGAAAATAATTCTCTTGGAAACTCCCCCATAAAACATTGTAGCTTACTCTTCAATTTATCCCACAAGTTGAGTAACTGCCAATACTCATTTTTATTGAGTCATTTGGGAGGAGGAGTCACAACTCATATCTTCTACCGAATATACTTAAAGGGTTGTATTGCAAGTGGCTTAATAAATATGTCTGCAAGATGTTCTTTAATGGTCACATATTCAATTCGAACAATATTAGAAGGAACCTATTCTCTTAAGAAGTGAAACTTGATAGGAATTTTCTTGGTATTTGAGTACATGACATGATTATTAGAGATGTTGATAGCAGTGTTGTCACACATGATTAGAATTGTATCAATCAAATCTACCTTAATGCCTTGCAAGGTCTGCTTCATCTAGAGAATTTGTGAGAAAAAAATGGTAGCTTCAATATACTTTTCTTAAAAGGTTGATAAAAAAATGGAGTCTTGTTTCTTGCTAACCCAGGACACTAAGTAGGCTCCCAAAAAGAATTCTGCACCATAGGTGTTCTTCCTATCATCAATACTGCCTTCCTAATTAACATCAATAGGGGCATTCAATTTAAACTCTCCATTTCTAGCATATGAAAATGCATAGTCTGCTATCCCTTAGAGGTATTTTAGGATCCTTTTGATAGCAATGACATGAATTTAATGGGGGCAGGCTTGAAATTTTTCCACCAGACCACTCCTTGCATGATTTCTGGTCTAGACGCTATGAGATACAACATGCTTCCTATCATCGATATGTAGAAAATATTTTACTAACGGTGTCTCATCTTATTTTCATAACTTACATCCTGTAACCATGGGAGTGCTAACTGGCTTGCAATATTCTAATCCAAATTTCTTCAGTGTTTCTCACAGGTACTCTAATTAGGAGATGAAGATTCCATCCTTTGATTGAGAAATTTGTAGCCCTAAGTAAAAGGATAGTTATTCTATAATGGACATATTAAATCTTGTCTGCATACACTTTTCAAATTGATTTCCTATTCATTATAGATCGATTCCAAATATTATGTCACCTACATACACTACTACAATCAATAGGTGGTCATATTTAGATTTTATATACATATTTCTATCCGCAATGCCCCTTTTAAATCCTTTTTACTGAGTATATCTATCCAATCTATCATACCGGGTTCTAGGGGCCTATTTTATCCCATATAAGGCCTTTTTCAAATTACAAACAAAGCCTCCCTCTTCTGTGATTATGAATCCTTCTAGATGCTCAATGTATACTTGTTCTTCTGGATCTCCATTGAGAAAATCTGAATTCACATCCATATGATATACGTTAATGTTATTATGACTGGAAAAATCAAGAAACATTCTAATATCTTCCAGTCTAGCTATTGGTGCGAAGGTTTCCTCAAAATATATCCCCTCTATTTAGGCATACCCTTTGTAGAATATTCGAGCCATGTTATTGATTACTTAACCTTGCTCATTTAGCTTATTTTTGAAGTCCCATTTTGTGCCTATGAAATTTTTCTCTTTGAGTATTAGAATGAGCTCCCAAGTGTCATTATTCTTAATTTATTCAAGTTCTTCATTCATTAATCTCACCTAGGACTTGTCCTCACTTTCCTGACTGAGATTCTTAGGTTCAACTTGAGATATCAGATCAATATTTGCACAACTTGGGTTGCCAAAAAAATTTCTCCTGGTATGAACACCAAGTATTTGATCTCCAATGATTTGAATCTCAGGATGTTAGTTTTGTACATATCCGGATGATGTTTTGGGCCTTGTATTTGTGCTCATTTATTCATCTTCACTATTTGACTTTGTTTCTTCATGGTCTGAGGAAATGATGGCTGAACTATGTTATCCATCTGATTTCATGTTTCCCTTGGAGGAATCAAATTATGGCACTATTTCATCTACTAATATATCAATGCAGTCTTCAAATCTATTTTTCATTTTGTTGTAGAACTTGTATCCTTTACTTTGAGCAGAGTACCCAATAAATATGCCCTCATCAACATGTGAATCAAAATTTCCAGGATTTTTATCATTCCTTTTGATAAGGAATTTTCTCCCAAAAACCTTTCTGTGTTTTACTGACATAGATCTCATATTCCACAACTCGTGGGAATTTTTATCACTATTGGGACTAATTTGTGTTCTATTCGATAGATACACTACTTCTTGTGTTGCTTCTCCCCAAAAGGTGTGAGGTACATTTGCTTCATCCATCATAACTATGGATATCTCTTGGATTGTTTTGTTCTTTCTCTCAGCTACTCCATTTTGTTGTGGATTTCTAGCCATAGAATACTGCCTTTTTATGCCATGATATTCACAGAATTATTCAAACTCTATTGAAGTGTATTCTCATCCTCTATCTGATCTTTAGATCCTCTCATTCTCTACCTGAGCTTTAAATGTCTTCAAATGTTTAATCACTTTTGATTTCTCTTTCAAGAGCATGATCCATGTGGCTCTAGTAAAATCATCAATAATAAACATAAAATACCTCTTTCCTCTTGGGATTTTTGTTCTGGTTGAGCCACATATATCTGTGTGAATTAGCTCCAACGGTCTAGATGAAGAGAATTCATTTTTCTTAAAATGAGTCCTGTTCTGTTTACCAAATTGATAAGAATTTCAGATTAAATTATCAAGCTTTGACAATCTAAAAAATCGTCTCACAACTCCAATCTTGCCAAATTTTATCAAACTGTAAAAATTCACATGACCCAGTCTCCTATCCCATAGCTATGTTTCATTTTTATTTCTTATATAGCAGCTCACTCTAGAGTCATAAAACACATATACATTATTGTGAGTTCTGATTTGATTTCCCACCACCTTTCCATTCTCTTCATCTCTGATCTCAAAGTCTTTGGATCGAAAGGTCACATTAGAGCCATTATCACACATATGGGTCACACTAAGCAAGTTATCCTTGATACCCTATACATACAACACGTTTTTGGCTTTAGTATTTTCATCAAGATTGACTATTCCCTTAACCTTAATTCTTGTTGGAGCATTGTTTTCGAAAGTGAAAATTTTCCCTCTGTCATTTTATTTTATTGACACGAATTTACTTTTATCCCCAGTCATATTTTAGCAATGACCATTTTCTACATACCATCTGTTTTCTTGATCGTGTGCTAACAGAGAAAGTCCACATTCTATGTTCTTTGTAGACTTACATTTCCAATTATTCTTATACTTTTCAAAAATTGGCTCCCAATCCTTTTGGGATTTAGATGATTACTCAAATATAATTTTGCATTCACTTGCCTTGTGCCAAAAATGATTACATTGAAGCATTAAAGATAATTCATTAGGGGAGAAAAGGTATTTATATATATGGGAGGAGAGTATTGAGATCTATAACTCTGATACTTATTGTAACTGGAATTTTCATCTCTTTCAACTTTGGCCCTTATAAAATCAAAAAAATTATCTCTAAAGATATTACATTTATAAAAATAACCGTAAAATAAATGATAATACATTAATTTGGATAGTTCGTGCGTTTGGTCATGAAGGTGCCTCTGTTGTCTTGCTGATTTATTCATTCTTCATTGATATGACTACTTTGAGAAGTTGGAATTATTATTCCAATGATGTGCTCCTCTCTGGATTTGTACCTTTCTATCTTCATTGATTCCTCTTTGATGTACAATTACATAGCTCTGAGGCTCCTCAAATCCATCAGACCTGAAGTTCATCTTCCCCATAGAAGATCCTTGTGATATAGAGTACCCAGGCCTATTTTTTTTTTGGAGACCTTTGACTATTTAGAATATGATCTAGCTTTCTTGTTCATTCTGAAAAATTTTCATTTATACCATTTTTGGTCTCCAGTCTCTCAAGATCCATTCTCAGAGAGACAACTTCTGCCTAGAGACTCGGATCATTTTCTTCCCATTCATGGATCAAATTATTAAAACTTCTTCTTTTTGTTTAACTTCTTCTAATTTGACTTCCAAGGAAAAAATTTCATCTTTTCATGTTTTTGAAATCATTTCCTTATTTAATTGAAAAACTCCTATGCTAGATGCATGTTCTCTTCTTCTAGTTTCTCACATGTTCCTTGTATTTATTCTAGTATAAGAGCTAAACTACCTTTACTTTTAATGGCTTCTTAAAGTTTTTCTTTTTGAAAAAACAATTCCTCATTGTCTGATTTGTACATACCTTCTTCAACACATTACAAATGTTATTTTATCTTATTTTTCTTTCTCTTGGCCTTCTTTAACTCATCAAGATAGATGATGAGCTCCCCTTCAAATTCGACTACTCCTACTTCTTCTTCTTCCTCTTCAGAGCTTATTATATTTTGTTTCTTGGGGTCTACTCCAAATTCCACGAGTAAACACTCATTTGATTCATATTTTGAGTAGTTTTTGATGTATGAATCTGGTGTGAAGCTTTCCTCTTTGGAGTCGAGCCCATTTTTCTTAGATAGCTTCTTCTTATGATGATTTTGAGATTCACCTCTAAATTTCTGACCATATTCCTTTTCTGTCATTTATTTGTAAGGGCACTTGGGTGAAAATTGTCCAACTATTCCACAGTCAAAGCATTTCAAGGTCATCTTACATTTATACGTTCTTGATCCACTCTTTAGTTTCCTAGAAAAATGAGCCATCTATTTATTGGATTAAAAACTGGAGAAATCTTGACGATCCTTGTGCTCCTTAGCCTTCTTGGACACCTTGAAAACTGTCTCCTTTGGTTCAAAATTATATTTTCCTACTCTCATCTCACAGGCTATGAGAGTACCAAGAATTTGGTTCATCGTGATATTCTTTAGATCAAGCATCTCTTCAATGGCATAGATTTTGGCATCAAATCTCATGGGTAGATATATTAAGAATTTCTGAACAATTATATCTTCTTTTATAACTTTACCGAGTCCTCTAATTATATTGGTTACTTCATCAACTATGAGGAATAATTATGCTATGATTTCTTCTTCACTCATTATTAATCTTTCAAACCTCATTCAGAAGGTGTGAAGTTTGTCTCTCTTGAATTTATCATCTCCTTTATGACTCTGATTAAGATTTTCCCATACTTCCTCAGCAGACTTACAATGCATAACATTTACAAGATCAGATTGACTATGACCAAAGAGAATGGAATTCTTGACTTTAACATTATTTCCATACAATTTTTTACCATATGCATCATTGGGAGGGACATCAGGGACAACATAATATACCAGTACAAAGCTCCAAACATCTACTCCTACTGACATAAGATAGGCTTCCAGCCTAACTTTACAAAAGGCATAGTTTCTCCCATAAAATTCTGGTATCTTACTTGAATAAGCATCCTGACTCTGTTTCCTAGAAATAATTCCTTATGGATCTACCTTCCAGTGGTTAAAATATTCCCGAAGGGAGTGAATATGATACCAAATGCTGGAATAAGGAAATTTTGAGAGGGGGGATGAATTAGTAATGGATAGATTCTTAGATATTTAAACCCAAATATATATTTCCCCTCACTACTATTAGTTACTTGTGAGTACATTCATAGTACATTAAAAATAACCAACAAGCTAATCCATTCACATGTACATACAATCCATCAAATGGGCAACACACACATATTGACACAAATATTTTTACGTGGAAACTGAAAGGGAGAAAACCACCAATCTATTTTTTGTTATGGTGTAAATTAAGCACCTACTTAATTACATCAGTTTTTTTGTGAGTATCCACTCATAGGAGGCCCCAATCCCCTTCATATATCAAGCCTAAACTTTCCAAGAGGTACCAACCTCTTATGAATTTAAGAACCTACCTTCACTAGCCACTGTTATAGTTTTCATACAATTTTCAAATTGAGAAAAAATACTAATACATATACACGGAAATATAAATATGATCTACTACAATACCATCCCCTTTACATCAACTCTATACTTCTTATTTGAACTATGCTCTCTCCTGCTCCACAATATCTGGTTACGACCCTGTACAACACTGTATCGTAGTTAAAAACTTGGCCGAACCACCTTTTTTTTTTAATCTCACAACAATTCTACACTCTCCCAGACTACTCTACTGCACTCCAATATTGTTTCCTTTTCTGTGCTAGAAATGTGCTATCTCTATTGTCTCTGTACCTGATAGTGTGTTACAACATGACATGGTCTACTGTTTATCCATTAGGTTTCCTGCACTCTGCAACCATATTTAATTTTGGATATGGGCTCAGTTCACTCAACCATCACAATCAAATTTAATTGAGGACTGGTTATATGGGTGTCTCCCATATTGAGAATGTGTTTTTAGTCATCCTGCACACCGTATCATGGCTTTCGAATCCTCATAAATTCCAACAAAGGCCTAAGTGCACTGAAGGTGTGGCTCTCCTTCTTGTAGTAGCTACACCACTCTGTTAGAGCCCATATATTTACTGATATGGTGTCTCAAAGTCATTTTCTTCATTTCTTTCCCCATGGCGCGCAATTAATTTTTCAAACTAGGCTTGGTTCAGCTAGGGATTGACTTTAAAATTTCCATTAATAAAATGGCACCAAACTCTCTATGCACATTTAATTTTAGGGTCCAACTTAGACATCCTTTGTAAACTACGCACTGGAGCTATTGACTCATCCTTACCTATGGCACAATGGCAAGTATGACACATAGGTCAAATATTTCGACTCATATATTAACCATATGTCACGTCATGAGTTGGACCCTAGAAGCCCTAGAACCCGTAACATTTCTAAAATACAGTTTCACAAGAATTACGAGGTTTCAGGAACTAGCCCACCAGGGTGCACCTTCTTTTGGTTTTGGCCCGTTCTCCTTTAAATTCTTACCCACGATGGATTTTCCTCATTCATGGCTTAATGGCCTTTGGTATTTTCTAATTCCAACAACCAAGATCTCCCTGCTCCCTGCAACCATGACTCTCCTTTTTGAATTAACAATCGGTTACGGGGTTTCGACCCTTAGGGGTACGTTTCCAGTGACGTCATATTGATGTCATCCATGCCATGTGTCGAACTTTTATCTGTCCATATGTCCACCAGAAATGGCCCTTATAGGTGCCTAAACATGCCATAAATACTTATCACGTGTCCAATCATTATGTCATGTTGACATCATCTCCAACCAATAATATGCTGCTAACTATCTTGTTGGAGGAGAGAGAAAGGGTCCCTCAATCCTTATTTTTGCAAGTGATTTTGTCTGTAAATAGTTCTATGATCTAAGTGCCCTGTTTCCAAACTAATTCCTAAAGCCATCAATCCAAACACTTTTAAGAAATTCACTTACAAAAAATTTATGAGTTCTGACCTTCCGAGATTCCGACATTTCAGGCCTTCCTGGGTTCTGAGGTTTCAGGCTTCCCACTACCCCGACTCTTTGTAATCCCGTAACAGTTTTATAAATAAACCTCTAAGGTTCTAGGACTTCCAGGCTTCGAGGCTCTACTACTAAGGGCTCCAAGGTACCTAATTTGGTTGATCATAAATTTTGATCCAAACGCCCATTTTCAAGATTCCTCATATTGTTGGAAATATCTTTCTATACACTTTCCAACTATGCTAATTTCAAGAAAAACTGAGCTAATATTTTGAGACTTAACCTCCTCCAAATTCTGGGACTCCCCAAAAAACATAGTCATCTTTTGAAGGCTTCCCCACTAAGCCTGTTACTATGGTGATTCTCTACAGAATACTACAACAACCATGAGACTCCCCATCAATAACATGCTCATCAATGTCAACATCTGTTGCTTCTATCCTTGATGCTAGTTTAGTTGCCAACAATTCCAACAAACCAAGTGCCACCAACCATTGAGACAAGACCAACTATTGAACAGGGGCTTGAGAAGAAAGAAAAAAATTCTCTTAGGAATTGCAAAAGGAAAAAGGAAAAAATCCTATTTTTTAGGGGCATAATTGCGCTAGGAAATAAGATCTCCTAACAACCCTTATTTTTCTAAGTGCTAGGGAAGTCTTATGGAGAGTTGATCAATATTGTAGGGAGATTCAGGATTTGAGTATATTCTATCTCATTGGTAATATTTCTTAGTTGATTCAATATTATCAAGTAGGGGTTTCTCCTAGATATATTTTGTGTTCAATGTGTGATTATGTTGCTATTCAATGTTTTCTTTCCCCAAAATTTTGGTAGAGAAATCTTATTTCTTTTGTGAGAATTTTTCTCTCATCTACAGTTGCAAAGTTTCAAGGAATTTCTATAACTAAATTTAAAAACATAAAATGCAGGGGGATGGAAAGTCTTCTAGAAGAAGTAAAACTGGATGAAAGGGTGGCAATGCAGTTCATGCTAATCTTCCAACCGCCATCTCTGTTTAGATTTCCAAAGATATTTTCAATCTCAGTGGCATCTCTAAACATTTTGTGGTGATAGTGACCTACCCTAGCTAGGATCCTAAAGTCTTCAATGAGAATATGGTGTTTGGTTTTCTTAACATGTTCAATAGGAGTAGAGGAATGAGTCTGACAATGTCTGATATCAACAATATGATCTTAAATCTTTTTCTTGATAGATCAACCTATTTCACCAACATTGGGAGCATGAAATGAGCATGGAGTTAAGTAGTTTCTTTTCATTTTAGAAGGACCGACAAGCTCCTTGATATAATTTATCATACCTTGAATACTATTTAATGGTTTAAATGTAGTAAAAACATAATTCTTCCTTAAAACGTGAGAAATCCTACGAGTGTTCCCCTAAATATAAGGAAACTAAATTTGGGGATATGATACACAAGGTCCCTTTTTCGTCTAGGACCTAGGTTGGATTTTTGGAAATCCTTGATGCCAAGGATTTTCCTATAAAAATTTTTCTCAAAAACATCCAACAAGTGTGTTTTATCACAGTTAAGGTGACTCTCTCATTAGAAATCATCAACGAACATGTGTCTAAGGTGTTGAACACACCTAATTTATGTATAGTATGGTGCTGAGACTCAACATGGAAGTATTGTTTTGTGTGTATTTTTAAAGAACATATGTTGTGAAATGGAACCAACATTATTTTTGGAAAGAAGAACATCAAGGAATGGAAAAATGCCATTATTCTCGACCTCCACATTAAACTTGATAAATTCAGTTTGCCTATTTATATGTCCCAATAATAATTCCAACTTATCATGTCCATGGGGACAAATAACACAAGTATCGTCCACAAAAAATTTCCATAGCTTTAGAAGGAAAGGTGCTAAGGCTAAGGATTTGGACTTGAAGTCTTCCACAAAAAGGTTTGCAACGATAAGGGAGAGAGGGGAGCCCATGGAAACTCCATAGATATGCTAATAGATTTCTCCCTGAAAACTAAAGAATGTGGAATTCAAGCATAACCCAAGTAACTTGGCTATGCTGGAATTTATAATGTGACTAATAATATCCACAACTTCATTAATGGGAATCGTGGTGAAAATATAAACCTCATCAAATCTAATGAAGATGTCATAAGGATAAAAGTTAATACCCTTAATTTCATTTACAAACGAATATAAATCCTTAAAAAAAGATGGTTAGGACCACTAATGGCTTCAAATTTTGGGCCAAGATCTTTGTTGGAAGATAAGAGGGTACACTAGTCGTATTAATGAAAAGTCTCAAAAGGGCACACTATTTATGAATCTTAGGGAGACCATAGATCCTAAGGGTGAGGGGATTACTTTCCACCATCTTTCTACTTAGTTCGCTAAGGGAATTATCAAATTTGATAGCATTTAAAACTTCATTCAAGACCTTTTTAAGAGGATTTTTATTAAGTTTATTATAAATCCCACTATTACTAAGATGGTCCAACATTTTATTCAGGTAATCATCTTTATTTAAAACAACAATAGGTCCACCTTTATTTGCTTTAAGAATAACACTGCGTGGGTTATTATGAAGAGATTTTAGGGAGAAAATGTTTTTCTTATTAATATTACCCTTGTTTAAAAAGTTAGATGTGAGTAATCCTAAAATGCTAGAACATAATTTTATAATTTCTAAATAAAAATCTTAACAACAGCAAACATAATGTAAAGCCATAATAACAAAAATCTATTATCATTATTGTATGTATTTATTTATAGTAATATTTTAAAAACATATCTAACATGAGCCAAGAGGGATCAAATTTCACTGTTTAAATTGTATTTTTGAATGCTATATACAATATATATAAGACTAAAATACAATATTTTACATAACATGTAAGTTGAACATTAATGATTTAAAATGATTTTCTTATTATTAATATATTTTTAATTATATGTCAATATTAATTAGTATTAAAATTTTTTATTGATAATCCACATTGAATATTTTATTATATACAATATTAAAATATTTTATTTTAACAATTTTATTTCATAGATATATATTAAGTTGACATTTACATAAATTAGTTAACATGGATCTTCAAAAAGTTTATTGAAATCTTTTTGAAAAGTATAAAGTTTAAACATCTTAACTCACACATTTTGTTTTTTTTTAACTTTTAATTACTTTACAACATATTCAATTTTATTTATTATTTTTTTTATTATAGTTGATTTTATTTTTCTATTTAGAACATAATCCCTCATCTCAATAAATGGACGGATGGACAGACTTACACATCCCTTCATACTGAAAAATAACCCTCTTGCCTCAAATGAGCCTCTTAACTAAAAATAAATAATATTTTTATTATTTAGTATTAAAACTAAATAATATGTATAATAAAAATATATCAAATAAATATTGTAAAAAAAAAGTGTACATTCCCAATGAAAAATAAATATGTATAAATGAATAATTGTTGCCCTAATGATGTTGATGATGTTGGTAATCACAATTATATGAAGATCTAAGATTTAAGGTTCAAATTTATTAATTTACTTTGTCGGTAGTGAGTGACATTATATATTGGTTAATATGATAGTGGTAGTGGTCAAAATCCACTTCAAATTTAACTAAATTTTTAATTATTTTATGTAAAATAAAAAAATAAAAAATAAATTATTATTAATTAATATAAATATTAGAGAATTATTTTGTCTATAAAATTTTGGATATATGTTATTAAGTGGGTTGATAATGATATAGTCTTATCCAAACTTGAAAAAAAAATAGAAAATTATTTTAAATTGATTAAAAGAAAGATTTTTAATTTAAATATTATTTTAAATAAAATAACATTTTAATATTTAAAATTATACATTTTATATGAAAATAAGAAAAATGTATATATAATGGTAATATTAAAATAATAGTTTATTTTTAAGGTCATTACTAAGATTATAACAAATTGATTGCTAAAGTCTACAAAGGTGTAGATACTTACTTACCTTCAGAATTTGAATATGTAATCTCATAAAAGGAAATACAAATTCTTAATCATTAATGAAATTAATTATAAAAATTATTTTGTTTTAACTCTTAAATAAATATATGCATAATTTAACTTAAGATTAAGTTATGTTTTTAAGACACCAAGACATTAATTGTTATTTGTTTTGGAATAGTACATTATGAACACAAATTAATTTTGATTAAATAAAATTATTATGGAAGTGATTTCTATAAAAGAATAATAGACTGATGGTAAAAATTAATTCAAGCACTGAGAGTTAGTTGAATAGAATCAGTTCAAACAGTTACCCCAACCTCTGAGGATAAAGGCATATCCCAGTGAGGAAGACGAGTTTTGTTCGGTAACTGGAGAAGGAGAATTAGAGAGAAGAATTCTCGAGTTAGTGGTGACCAATGGAATTACTCTAATTCTTAAGATTTTCCTAGAATAGAAGACTGGACGAGAATGTTTCGAAGTCTCTTCCAGAATCTTTGTCGACTTACATAGCTCAGACTTGGAGCACGGGGAAGAGATGATGACGTAATTGCCTCTCTCGAGGCAGGGAGGAAAAGATCAGTCAGTAATCGAAAGAAAATAAGTTTATCTACCATTGGACATCTTAGTTGTTTATGAATGGAAAATTAACATTTTAAGTGTTAAATCTGAATAAATTACAGTGCTTATATTGTGAAATGATAGGTTCTATGTATGTTTCTCTTTTGACAAATAGGACAGTGAGCTGGATCTCAAATTTTTTCTAAAAATGACAAGACAGGGAATTGTTAACTGAGAACCCTCGAGAAGAAGGCTCCGAGTTGATCGTTCTTCAGAATGGTCTGGCCATTTTCGTTATTAAAGACAACGGTAGGGAAAGAACACCTTAAGCTTAAAAATAAAGATGTTTTGTAGTTAACCAGTGAACATAACAGATTTATACTAAGAACATAGTCAAGTAAAGACATGCAAACATTCATTTAAAAATCAGAATTGTGAGAGAATGGAAATTATTTCTAAAAGTTGTAAACCATATTCTTTGTTGACAGAGTACAAGAAAGCAGACCCAAACCATCATACAATAATTATTATCAAGTACTATAGATTTTAACTCTCGAATTGAAAACAATAGAATACATAAGCTTTTTTTTTTAATACATCAAAGTAGTAGGGTACTGCTAAATTGATATAAGCACCAAAAATTTAGAAAAATAGAGCTTATGTCATTGGTGCATAAACAAAATTTAATTTGAAAATAGCCATAAGAGTCTCTCTGTATTTATATATTCAAGAAATTCAGAATTAATACAGTCAGCACCACAAACCCCAGAAAATCACAACGATAAAATGATGGTAACCATAAATCATTATTGAAGGGAACAATTCCAGTTTTCAATCTTGAATTTCAAGATAATATTGTACAAGCAAGACATCTGTAGACACAATAAGTTTAACCCCATACATATAATCAAGAATTGAACAGATAACTAAGAAATGTATCCAACATGCTTCACACTTTGGGTAAAGAAAACCTCGGAAAGGACTCACAACAGTCTATAATCAAGATACTGGGGAAACTGTAAATAAAAGCTGAAGCCTTAGATTAAACATGCTTAAATGCGAGTTTTTGAAAAAAGGAAATAATTTAAGATATAACTGTCACATATAAGCGACCTCGACGTGCCCATTTAGGGTACTGTTCACAAAAGAAGGTTTAACATTTAAAATAAAAAAACTAAGATGTAAAACTCCATAGCAAGCCAAAATTCCTCTGCAAGCTTGATGTTTCTGTGACCAAGTCACATACAACAAAAGAGGTACCTGACAGAGCTGGCTAGGAGAAGTTAGAAGATTCATTAACTGAGCTTCATAAAGTACATTCGTCACAACATCAACCGGCGAGAATACCTGCAAAACCGAGGAGGGAATGTTAAAAAATCTAGTTCTCAAACCCAAAAAGCTAAAAAAAAGAATTGATATGTTAAGCGTCAGCCTTACCTTTAAGGGTTCATCACTGGAGAACAAGAAGACAACCTGCAAGAGTTGCCACTGAGATTTAGGGTCAATAAATCGGTAGTGTTGAAGAACAAACCTAAAAAAAACAAGTGCAAACATAAACGACGATGTAGTAGAGGGTTTCACCATGGATTTCAATGGTGGCTGCGCAGTTGAGGAGTGGAACTCCATCCACGAAAGCCCCAATAGCATTACGATGGCCTTAGACAGAAAGACAATCAAACTTAAGACTCGGACGAGAAAGAACTCCCATGGTTATCAACTTTGAGAATATGAGATATGAACTTGTGTAAACCAACTGTGATAAACTTATATTACAACAAATACTTTCGCAAGAAACTCAAATACCATAAGGTAACTTACCATGCAACTGAAAGACAGAGCCCTGTCAATGCCGGAAGAACCCTAGAGGGGTTTGTTGCAGAGGCAGTAAGTTTCTCTCGCGAAGCGATGGGGCGAAATGCTTAAAAGGAAAAGGAAGAAGTTAGGGATGGGAGGTCATTAACCGTAACCCTAAATCAAATCCACCATCAGATTCTGGGTAGGTCAGATCAATGGCAGAGAGACCATCCACTTGTCCACCATAAATAGTTGATAGCACGGAGACGATGTTTCAGATAACCAGAATTGAATTGCAATAATCCTTACAAAGATATATTGTGCATAAAAGTTAACAATGAAATTGAAAATTTGATTGCCATGATTACGAGTACAGCAGGATCATTTAACCGATTAGATAGGCTGACAGTTGGTTTCCTTAAGAAGCTCAAGCCAGAAAATTAACCTTAGGGGAAAGGTTATAATTGATTGTCATATAATGTATTCACCATAATGTTGGAAAAATAACATCATAGGTGTAGTATAGTTAAGATTATTGGTAAGTCAATCTAGCACATAGAATTGTAAAGTGGAATGTAAAATAAATGAAATATAAATGTAATTAGATCTAAAAGCATTATAATGTAATTTTTTTATTTATGAGTGTAATGTTGGATGTTACAATTACCCACATAGATCCATCTTAATTCCCTATATCTACCAAGCTGTGAGAGGGATCAAATATCTCAAAATGCAAGTCTCTTTTAGAACTATCTTAATTCCAGTCTCTTAATTCCTCTAAGATTTGAAATTAAGATAGTTTTAAACTTATATTAGTTATAATATATAAAGCATTTTTTTTCATTAATAATTTTTAAAATGTTACCCCCTTACTATATATAAGTTTCTCTATATATGATTATTTTTGTTAGTACTATTGGTTAACTCCATATTAAACAATATAAAAGAAATTATAAATTTCTATCATACAAAATTTCTACTAATAAAATCAATTTTTTTTTTACTTTCAATTACTTTTATCTAAGTTAGTACTAAAAATAAATTATTATTATTTTACTTTCAATTAATTTTATCTTTTCATGTAAAGTTAAATGTAAAATTAAGGTGAAAATTAAGGTATTCTATTTATACTTAATGTTTTTTTTAGTAGTTTTTTTAAATTTTGTTAATGTAAGTATTATTTTATTAATTTTTAATGTAACCTTAACTGATAACATCTTCTTGTTGTTTTAATGTTTTAAATTTAATTTAATTTCTCATTTGATGATATATGAATGAAAATGAAGCCAATGATTAAGAAAACCAGTTTTCTTTTAAAAAGTCACATGTCAGCATATCCATTTATTGATATTTGAGAATTCTCATACATCAATTTGGTATAGTATTGTTTCTCTAGAGAGCTAGGGAAAAATATAGAATAGATAGAAAAATAAAATAAGATTTATAGTCTCAATATTAAAGGAAATGCATCCTATCCTATTATTCTCATCTAACCAAGTACTTTTCCCATTGAAAGCATGACCATGGCTAGGTATCTTATGTATAAGAAGAGGTTAAACAACTTGGAAAACTAGAAGTGTTCTAAAATTGCTTCTACCTTCCATTCAAATTGTGTTGGCTAGACCACTTAGAAATAAAGAAGAAGATCATTTTGCACAATAATATATTATTCAAAATATTATCATATTAAATATTAAGAGAAACCATGGAGTGATAAAGAGCTTAGAAAGAACACTAAACTATTTTAAGGAGTTAATCAGTATAATGAAAAAAAAAGTTGCTAAGATAAGAATAAATAACTATTTAGTAAAATTAAGGCTCCCAAAACACCATGAGAAGAAAAAAATTGTCACCTTCCTCACATTAAGAAAATTAAAGATAAAAATCACTTTTTATTAAATTGTTCAACATATAATGAGATTTGATTAAGATCTTCTAAATTTCAAAATATTTATCACTACCAATCTTATTGATATTTTAACTGAACAAAATTATAATGAACTTAAAACACTTCTCTTAATACTTCTTTTACTTTAAAAATATATATTTTTTAAAAATTCATATTAATCTCTCTTTTTTTAATTTGGATGAACCATGCTTGATATTAGCTAATGTTAATTACTATCCTCTCTTCTATATATAAAATACAAAATCTTTATAAAATTGAATATCGATAATAAGAGGACGATAGTACTCATTTCATTTAAATATTTAAAAAAAATATTAAATTAATAATATTTACTAATAATATTTGCTGGCTTTCTTTATTTATTTATTTTACGCTCTTATTTTCACCATTGACTAAGCATGGTTGTTCAGTCTCCTCACTCATCTCAACGAGGAGAATAATCCAACACTCAGTCGCCTTATTTTCACCATTGACTAAGTATTGTGTTTTAGTCTCCTCACTCATCCAAACGAGGAGAATAACCCAACACTCAGTAGCCCAGTTGCGAATGGAAAAAAATTCGTTGGATGTGGGTTCTTTCAGTCCACATCATCGCTGGATGCCTCTACTTTTCGGAGAGCTGCCTTAGCTGACCATAACGATTGACCGGCGAAAATTCTGGGATTCCTATAGATTAGCGTGTGGTGTGGGAGAAAAGAGACTTTTCCTGTTTAGAATGGTCGAAACGGGGATCACCTACATCTAGCAAGGTGGATTCCTTACAACGAAATTTCTGTGGCCAAGAACCATCCAATGATTAATATATTTCTATAAAGGAAATATTTGCGATGACCAAGACACAGAAGGGCCTATACTTCCTTCCAGATCGCAGTAAGAATGGCCTCAAAACATTTACTTGTAATGACTCTTCTGCTGGGATTTCTGTTAATGAAATTGATAAAGGCTCCAGCCGAATCCATAGAATGCGCAGGTTATGGTGAAAAGAAACTGTCAAATGTTGTGGTCGTGGGAAATGTCTTCTGCGATGTTTGTTTAAACCATCCATTCTCGGAGGAAGGTAGCCATGTCATAACTGGTACGTTTATTTATTCTCTATAATCAGGATTAATTGTTTTTGGGTCAATTTGGAACAGTTCTTTAGCCTTAATATTGTGCGAAAAATTCAATAAATGTGTACAGAGTGGAGACTAGCTGGGGAAATACAGGGCTGCGATGGGTAGTCTACTTGGTTGAAGTTTGAGCCAAGTTATTGTATCATATGTTATGAGGGGTGGGTTCAATTTTTTTTGCGTTTATCAAGGTCAGTTTTCAAAAAATAAAATTTATTGGGTCATATTGGTTGTCATGGTATATGCCTACAATTAGATAACTGACCCGGCAAAATCCAAGAGTGAGCATATACAACTCTATTCATTTAATGTAGTTAACAAACTACTTTTATTTTCAACAATATTGTTGCTGCCATGAAAAAATAAAAAAAATGGTCCAACAATATTGCTGGCTAACCCTTGAGCTATCTGTCTTGCTTGTTATAACTTGATGTATTGGATTTATGTGTACAGGTGCTCTGGTAGCCCTAGAATGCATCATAAACCGCAAGACAAGAGCATCCGTTACCGTGCAAGGAGAGACCGATGAATATGGGGATTTCAGTGTGGATGTCCCCTCGCCTTTTCACCCAAAAGAGAAGATGAATAGTTGCAGTGTGAGACTGGTTAACAGCTCGGAAGGCTCATGCAATACGCCGTCAATAACTGCATCCTACAAATTCGCACTCAAATCAAATTCAAATGGAGTTCGCACCTACACCGCTGGTTCTTTAAGCTATCACCCTTAACACATCCCGGGTTCCTGTTACAAGGAGACCACAGAGGAAGTTTAAATTGGATAGAGAAAGAGGGGGAGATGGGAAGCCTCGCTTGTATCGCCACATTCTGTAAAATTAAATATTTCTAATTTTTCGTTATTCTTATTCTTATATAGATTCCAAATTTCAGAAATCTTACAGCCAAGATTTATCAACATTTCAAAATATTCTAAAATGTAACATTCTCTTCCCCTCGAAATATTCCTCACGTTCTCTTTTTGCCCGAATTCAGCTACCTGCTTCTGCCTTCCTTTAAAATCCACCTTTTGTAGCCTACCGCCCGTACCTTTCTCCGAGAGCCAAACGAGATCCGCTGTACCCAAGACTCATAGTTCTCCGCTTGGTCGTATGCGGCCGCCAGCATATATTTGTACACAGGATCGGGGAAAGTATTTTGTTCGTTAAAGGTTTGTTTAATATATATATGAAATGAAATGAAATTCAAATTGCTGATTAGGTAATTCAATTTTTCAACAATTTTATTGCTGAAAGATAAAGTTAATAAATAGATGCTAATATATTTTTATAATTTTTTAATGTTTTTGAAGGTATTATATTTCAAAATGAAATGTTTTTCGGATTCTATTTCTAGAGATGTGCAAAATGTATACACTGATTCACCCCCAAACTTTTTAAAGCTTTTTCTACCATCCTGTTTCACACCAAAAATGATAAAAATTGATTCTTAATTAAGCAATAAAAACTTTGACTCCAATATACTATTTTTATTAGAGATCATAAATACTATTAAATTTTTCAAAGTAATAACTATATATAAATATAATTATAATTACCTAGTATTTAAACATTATAAAAAAATCTCAAAAATGTGAAAAAGAGTGAAGCTTTAAACCAAAAAAACACTTAGTTTAAAATATTGTCAAAAATCACGAATCTAAACAATATCACGAAAACAAATTTCACAATAAACACCTTTCACAATTGGGTTCGTTGGTAAAGTTAGTGATTGGCTATTTTCACACTTATGAAAAAAATAATTTTCTTTATAATTGGTTGGTTATAATAATAATTATAAATAAAAATAATTTGTTGAATAACGTTTTTATTATAGTAATTTGTGCTATAACATCTTCATTATAGATCATAATTAGAGATAGATTTTAAATTACATGGTTTGGTGTTGGATTTTTGTAATTTTACTTTTATGGCGGTTGTTGGGTTAACATTTTTTAACTTTTAAAAAGCTAGATTTAGATAACTAGTTCAATTACAAACAAAATCAACGTTTTTGTACATATTTATATTTACGCCGTAAGGTGTCACTATTTGAAATCAACTTTCCTAGCTATTATTTGCTACCCTGTTAGTGTTTGGGCCATTGGATGAAATGTTAGACGATTGAAAAGTTTTAGACCATTAGATCCAATGCCTCCTTCAGCCTAACTAACTAACTAACTCATTGAATATTATTAATGTCTTCCACCTTCCACTTGATATAAAATACGATACATCATGTAATTTGAATGATTTCATGGTTTCACCCTCCAATGGTCAAAATACGCAGACGCAAATGAGATGGTAAGTCCAGTTTGTAATTTTGACAGGGTTAGATTTTGGGCAAGATCTCCAGTTTGTAATTTTGACAGGTTTAGGTTTTGGGCAAGATCTCCCATATCCTCCGCGACAGTTTCTTGGTTTTCTTGAGTCACAGAGATTCATGTTTGCATAGAGACTTTTTTGGTTTTCTTGACAGACATTCATGTTTGCATAGATGGTTTCTTGGTTTTCTTGACAAACATTAGCTTGCAGGCCGAACACCTTCAGCCCTGAGACTCTTGCTATGATGCTTGAATTCTGTGTCATGTGTGTGATTCCAGAGAATGTCAATGATTTCTCCCTTGCTATGCTCCCTCATGAATCGAGCCTCAAATCTCCATCTCTTGTAGGACTAAAGTTAGTAATGGAATCTCAACCCTGGAACTTGAGGACTACTCGGTCATCGGCCTTAGCAGCGTCTTCTTCCTCGTCGAACATTCCTAACCACACACACTGGTATTTATCTTCTCTTAAAGGAACCATGCCTTTTTACTGAGAAGACAGGCAACTTGCCAGTTTGATGGTCTTGCCCTCCAATGGTTAGAAAGAGGCAGACACAGATAAGCTGGTAAGTCCAGTTTGTAATATTGACAGGGTTAGGTTTTGGGCAAGATCTCCCATATCCCAGGCGACGGTTTCTTGGTTTCCTTGACATACATTCATGAGAATGTCTGTGTATACGCTTTTTTGGTTTTCTTCATAGACATTCATGTTTGCATAGATGATTTCTTGGTTTTCTTGACAGACATTACCTCTGACACCTTCAGCCCTGACGCCCCGGCTATGTTCTTGGAGGCTCAGGAATTTATAATAATTTGAATACGAAAGTGACTGAAATTAGCTATTTAGTGGGATGGGGATGACTTTCTGCAACTTTTCGCTCCCCATTCTCTCTTTCCACTGATCTCAAAATTCAAATTTTTTATTTCTGTTACAGTTATCATTTAGAACAATTTACCTTCGGGTTATTTTCACCCTAACAAACTAATAATTCATTAGTATAAGATCTCATTTCAAACATAACATGTACGGATTATTTTGATTTTAAAGAGATAAATCAAAATATAATTCACATTCTAATTTATATCTCAGGAATTTATAATAATCTGAATACTAAAGCTACTAAAATTAGCTCTCAGGAATTTATAATAATCTGAATACGAAAGTGACTGAAATTAGCTATTTAATGGATGGGATGACTTTCTGCAACTTTTCGCTCCCCATTCTCTCCAGCCCTCGAAAGTTCTTCACTGATCTTGAAATGCAAAATGTTTATTTGGGTGAATCTGATATATGTGCGAAAATATATCAAATATATCATTTAGAACACCTGAAGGCTTTATTTTCAGCCTAACAAACTAATAATTCATTAGTATAAGATCTCATTTCAAACTTAACATGTTCCAGAGTATTTTGATTTTACTGAAATAAATCAAAATATAATTCACATTCTGATTTATATCTTAGGAATTTATAATAATCTGAATACGTGACTGAAATTAGCTCTAAGGAATTTATAATAACGCCCTTGAATCTATTAGGCAATAATAACAATAACACATTTCGGCTTTGTATGTTTTTTAGGATTCCATGGGCTTAGTGGCTTAGTTTCAAAACTCTGGTTTGCAACCCTCTTAAGCAACAACGGAGCAAGCATTATTTCTAAAAATAAAAGGGGTTCTTTTTACATTATTGAATGTTAAGGAGAGCTTGTAAAATGAAGTTTAAAAAATAGCATTAACAGTTTTAAAGTTTTCTACCTTTTGTGCTCTAATCAATCACTATAGATATCTTGTCAAGAACTATTAGATCTCTTTAAGAATCTACGACGTTTCCTTTGTAACATATTGTGATGGTGCAATTGCTAGTAATTATTCAAAATGTTTATATATATAAAATTATATGGAATTATTTAAGGGAGTGTTTAAACAATGCATTTGTTTACTATCAATATAAAGTTTCATGGAAACTTTTTATACATATTTACACTAATCATTATAAATGTTTAAACACATTATTGGAGTTAAAATAATTTATAAAGTGCTTTAACTAAATGCATGTGTTTTTATTTGTAGCTTTAAATAATTAGAGTTGTGAGTTTAAAATTAAAACAAAAGCAACAACAAATATATTCAACATGTAGAGGAAAGTAGTTTCATTATTGTTTTAGGGTAAATACGAATATATATTTATTTAAAATCCACATATTAAAAAAAAACACATTATTATTACATAAATTCGTGATTATGTAAAACTTTCTCTTAAATTAAAGTTATGACCTATTCCATTACTTTTTAGCATTAGGATATATTTTCTTCTTAAGTATACTCAAGGCCCTCACACCCATACTCCTTGTGAAAAAATGGCTAATAGAGGTTAAAATATCACTTAGGAATTAAAGATCCCATAAAGTGCCATGATTGGATGCCTTGTTCATAGTTCTTAAGGCCTTTGATGTTCATTTTGCCATGTAAGACTCTTATTTTCCTTATGGACCAAATCATTAATACTCAAACAAAATGAATAATAATCATATTTTACTTAAAAACAAAATATCTCATAGAAAGGTCCTAGATGTCGTTTCAATGCATGTTTCACCACGCTTTAGCCTAAAAAAATTTGTTAAATGCCCAAGGTACTTCTTATACCTTGTTAGCCATTTTAAAGATCAAAATATCTACAAGTATTATTGAAGACATCATGATATCACATAGTAAACAACTCACAGTCAAAAGATGCCCAAAAGATGCAGTGTTTTATGGATAATCTGGAAAGCTCTTCAATATTTTTTTATGGATTTTAGGTGTTTCTTCATGGAAATTAAGACCAAGAAGCATTTTTTAGTAAACAAGGTCATTGTTGGTGTCTCATTAGTGTCCATATCATCCTTGGTGGTAATTTGTAACTAACAAAAGTCTAATGTGGTGGTTCTAGGACTTGTCCATTGTGCTTGAACTTGAGAAGAAAGGTTTAGCACTAGAGGCTCCTTTTTTACTCCCCTAGTTATGGTCATCACTATAATACCCATACATGATGCCAAAGACCTCAAAATGGCACCAATATTCATGTTATATTTGGTTGGCTCCCTAGAGAGGGTTCATGTCATTCTTGGTTCATGGCATTCTTTTGCTGCCATTATGAATAATGATTAAGCTTCGAGGAGGTTTAACGAAGATTAAGGTCATGTT